>JAHVAK010000009.1:182719-1479705 GCA_019845155.1 Luehdorfia chinensis | reverse complement strand
ACTAGTCCACTGCCGAACATTCTCTCCCACAGATTGCCACAAAGCACGTAAGTTTGCAGCTCTAATTTTGAAGGGATTTTTCCATAGTTGCCAAGCTTGGCAGGCGGGTTGGCAACAGCAGTTTATTCATTCAGATCTTTCAGGAAGACACCGCTGCCCATGTCCTGGTCTTCATTTTCCCTCTGTCGACTTTTACGACACCCACGGGACGTGATGGGGTAGGTAGGTCCTGTCGAGCCGCCACGCGGTAAAGGAGTGCGCGAACACAAAGTGACCTTGATGGCGGCGGGCGCGTTGGAGAGCGTGACGAGCGTGCCGGCCGCCTCGTAGCGCACGGCGGCGCTGGCCGCGTTCAGCAGCCCGTACACCGTTCGGATGAAGCGCGACCGCTCCGACGGATTCGCGTGGCACACCTGCCACATAAATAAACTTTCAACTGCCATCGATGGTTTCCTTCTATACGAATTAATTAAATTGAAGTTCGCTTCGTTCGTACGTTTCAGCCTGTCACAAGTCCACGGGTTCGCGTGGCACACCTGCCACATAAATAAACTTTCAACTGCCATCGACGGTTTTCTTCTATACGAATTAAATTTAAGTTCGTTTCGTTCGTCCGTTTCAGCCTATCACAAGTCTACTGCTGAACATAAGCCTCCCCCATAGATAGCCACAAAAGTTAGTAACTCTCCTACTGGAGGGATTTTGCCATAGTTGCCACGCTGGGCAGGCGGATTGGCAACCGCAGTTCATTTATTCAGATGTTCCAGGAAGATGCTGCTGCCCATCTCCTGGTTTTTTAATTTCGCTCTGTCGACTTTTACGACACCCACGGGATGGGATGGGTTGGTAGATTATTTTAGGCCGCTACCACACGGCTGGAATTTGAAGAAGAATTTGAATTGAAGTGTCTGCTTGTAATAACAAAACAACAGATTTTCACTCAATGCTTATCATAGCACATAAGGTCCTGATAAGAAAAATCAATTTTGAATTGTTTTGTCTGTCTGTCTGTTTGTTTCGGCTAATCACCGAAACGGCTGGAGCTATTGTGACGGGACTTTCACTGGCAGATAGCTGATATTATAGCGGGTAACTTAGGCTACTTTAATTTTAGGAAAATAATTAGGGTTCCGCGCAAAAAAAATCATTATCATCATCATCATTTCAGCCTATTACTAGTCCACTGCTGAACATAGTCCATGCCCCCCATAGATTACTACAAAAGTTTGTAGCTCTCATTATGAGGGGAATTTTGCCATAGTTGCCACGCTTGGCAAGTGGGTTGGCGACCGCAGTTTATTTATTCTAATCTCTCAGGAAGATGCTGCTGCCGATCTTCTGGTTTTAATTTTCCCTCTGTCGACTTTTACGACACCCACGGGATGAGATGGGGTGGTAGATTCTCTTAAGCCGCTGCGGCAGACAAAAAAAAATTAAAAATCCCAAAATCTCATCCAAATAGTTTAGTATATATGTATGTCATCGTTTGGGGTCGGCCTTTTTACGCAGGTGAAACAGCGGGGCAGAGCTAGTTTTTAATATAATTATTTAGTCGAAAACAGACGTACAATGCAGCAACTCCAAAAAGAATTTCATGATTTTCTCCATCGTCAGAACTTGGCCAAATATATTATACATTATATATATATTATATTATATATATTATTATACAGGGCCACCCTAACGATATCCTCTTTCTAATTAAAAAGGAATCATTAAAATTCGTTCAAGTTACGCACGAATACACACAAAAACGTATGTGCATTCCGCACGCGAAAGAAGTGAAACTTACAGAAAAATAAACTTCGAGAGAATGAGACAAATGCAGAGCATCAGGAGTAGGATAATTGTGGGATTTTTTTATATTGTTATCAAGTTATAAATATATTTTACATTTTATTCTAGATATTACATTAAATATTATACAGACTCCAAGTTTTCGTTTTCATCAAACGAAACAAGTGGCTGATGGTAAGTTAAATACTTTGAAGAAAAGTAAGTTACTTTGCTAAGATCCGCATGCAAAATATAAAAATGGTGTATATTACCTAGTTTTTTGAAGTGCACCACCCGCCCTCCCTCAGTAGCGTGCACAAGCAAACTAACACCGCCACCAGGAACCGCCACCAGGTACCCTCCACCAAACACTACAATACCACCACTAGATAATATACACCACCGAAGCCGAGAACACGACACGTGTTTCGCCCCAAAACGAGGCATTATCAAGCGTAATAGACTCTACGACAGACGGCCGCCGAGTGACACTCGGCGGCCGTCTGTCGTAGAGTAGGGTACGTAGTCTGTACGTAGAGTGTCGTAGAGTAGTAGACTAGGTAATATACACCATTTTTATATTTTGCATGCGGATCTTAGCAAAGTAACTTACTTTTCTTCATTATAATGGATTTCCGCAAAGTAACGCCTGATTCTATTAACTATATTAAATACTTTGGTTTGGATTTGATTAAAATATCTTTGAAAAACAGTGTCAATGACAGATTTTGATCTTGTTGTGGAATTTAATCAGAGCAAAATCTACAATGAAATTGAAGTAATAATAATGTATGACCCATATGGCATTGAAATTAATTAAACCTCTGTGTCCCTCGGTCTGTTTGTTACCTTGTCACGGATCTCGATCTTGATTAAATTTCGCATAGAGAGCGCTTGCATACTGGAGACACACTATGATACTTATATTGCAAAAAATCAAACACCTTTAGAAAGAAAGAAAGAAAGAAAGAAAGAAAGAAAACATTTATTGCGGAAATACGCCACAGACACAAATACATAAAAAATAAGGCACTAGACATACAAGTAAACGATGTATTTACAGACAAACAGAAAGAAACATTAAACAACATCACAAAACTGAACATTTAACAAAACTCGTGTACAAAAATATTGTCACGTGTGTCGTGGCGCATTGAGCAAACGGGTCTCACTCAGCTTAATGCCGCAGTCGAGACTGCAGCGCTGGTTTTCAGTGAGCCCGAGCGGCGAGGGACGTACGGACGTTCACGCTTGATATGCATAAATACATTTTGTACATACACAATAGAATAAAAAATAAAATAAAACTTAGTAAAATAAAAATACGTAATAAGTAAAAACAAAATTGCAGTGTGTCAAAAAAAAAATAGTTTACCATGATTTACCATGAGTTACGATGAGATTCTTTAGAAAACCTAAATCTATATGGAGAAAGTTTTGGGCATCAGCTTGTACTTAACAAAATAACAAAAATAAATCTATTCACTTCACTTCTGTATGTATATACTGTTTTAATAATAATCATTAATTATATGTCTCAACAACAAAAGGTGATAAAGATAATGGTTGTCTGGAAGAAATCGCTTTCTGAGCTATAAGACCGCCTATTGTACATATTTTTACACTTTTTTTTGTTAATTTTTGTGCTTATTCCTGTATTTGGTGTACAATAAAGAATATATTGATTGATTGATTGATAATGTAGTACCTTCAATGCACTTTTTGAAACAAAACTAAATTTTTACAGATTTAATCATGCTAAATTTGAACGAATATCCTGATGTTGTGAGGAGGACAAGGCTGTCGAACGCCTCGGTCCTCCCATCTCATATAAATATAAGAATTCATAATAGAATGCACTTACCTTATAAATAAGTTCCACAATTACAAGTTGCAAAATGTCGCCAAAGCTGTGCACATTGTCCAACCTCGATGACAGATATGACAGTGCTCGCTCTTGGTCAGCGTGCAACAGCATCAAGAATGCATTTCTCTTGCAGGACATATCCTGCTCGCTTTCGAGGAAATTCGCCACCAGTTCAGGTGCATCGGGGATGAGGAATTCAAAGTTCCTGTAATGTAAACATAAAGTGAATTAAAATTTTTTGATTTCCTTATTAAGGCACCCAGAACTATGTAAGAAAGTCTGTTATCACCATTTCAGCCTATCACTAGTCCACTGCTGAACATAAACCTCTCCTATAGATTGCCACAAAAGTTTGAAGCTCTCATTTTGGGGGAATTGCCATAGTTGCCACACTTGACAGGCAGGTCATTCTCTTAAGCCGTCATCACACGACGTACTAACCGTCGACCATAGAAATATGAATCCCGTGCGAGAATTAAACCCACTGCCCCAACCGAGCCAACAAATTTACAAATGACAAAACTTGGTTATTTATGTCTTAATGTAAGTGACAATATCTTATCTAATCTAATTAAATTATTTGTCCCAAAAAATCATTCAATCATGAGACCTTACAACATCAAAACATTTCTTTATTTCTTATTTTTAAAAAAAGAAGCCCCACAGTAGGATTTTCTCCTGTATCGTGGGTGCGTTTTACAAACATACATTTCACATGCACAACACAACCAGACCCGAAAAGCAACAGTTTGTGTTTTTGCACAAATGTTACCTCTGGCTGGGAATCGAACCCAGGACCGGTGGCGCAAACATGACTTAAGATGACTTACCGATAGATAGTAAAAATGGCGAGCACGGCATTCCTTCGTACATACGAGTGGCGATGTTCCAAACAGGCTCTGATGGCTGGCATAAGGGGCTCTAATAGTTCAGGCTCTTTGAGCTTGCACAAAAACCGAAGTGTTGAGCCACGAATGAACTCATTGGGATGTTGCAAGTCCTTCAAATAAAATGGTAATTTTTAGTAGTCGAAATTCTTGACAAGAGTAAGAAAAATTTATAAATAATAACGATCTAAAATGCACAGCAATAGTTCCCATTACAATTAACCAAAAGAAAAATACATGCCTAGTCCAATTATAAATTAGATAGAGAATAGCGCTGGAAACTAAATCGATAAATACCAGGAATGAGCACAAATTAATTATGCCAGTTACCCGACTTCACAGAGTCAGTAACTCTTTTAATGGGGCAATGTATACGTTTTTACAACAAAATCCCAGAAAGTGCTAAAAGTCTTTCTATCAAAAATTTAAAATTTTATATTAAACAAAGACTTCATAAAAAGGGTTATTATAATATTAAAGAATACATAGATGATGATAACCCCTGGGAATGAGGTGATCGCCGCCAAGCCATTTCTACATCTTTATATTACTGCTGTTATTGTACATTATTTTAAAAATGACTAAAAAAAAAAAAGCCCGCTGTGTTTCTTACTTGTTCTTCCCAGGACAGAGGCATTTTTAACGAACCAGTGTAGTTTAAAAAAAAGAAAAAAAAATGACTTTCAATAAGTAAATAATCTATATTGAATAAAAATTTATTCTATTCTATTCTATTCTACTACAAAAACAGAAAATGTTTTTTTTTTTTGGATAAAGTGATTAAACAATCAAAATGTTCTGCTGATAACTGCAACATCTGCCCAGAACAAATACTGTGTCACCCAGGAAATTTCTGTGTGACACCACACTGTGCCCATGACCCTGGGACATAAGTTCTTAAGTCTCATATGTCCAGTGATTACACTAGCTCACAGTGCCTTTCAAACCAAAACACAGTAATGTTTGCACACTACTGCTTACACGGCAGAGTAACTGGCCCTGTGGTGGTATCAACCTAGACGGATTTCTGCATAGGAATCCTACCACCAGTAAAGTTCAGTTTTGGAGTAAAAACAATCAATGTAGCACTAAGATTATAGTTTGTAGTGCTTAGCCATTGACAATCACCTGAAGCCCGGCCATAATATGTATCATCATCATTTCAGCCTGTCCTGGAACTAGTCCACTGCTGAAAATTGGCCTTCCCTATATATTGCTAACACTAGGGGTTACTAACGCGCCGCTACGCTTGGTAGGAGGGTGGGCAACCTGAGGTTATTAATTCAGATGCTCCATGAAGATGATGTTGCCCATCTCCATGTTTTAATTTTTTACTTTTACAACACCCACGGGATAAGATAGGTGGTAGATGGGCTGTTTATCACCTCTCACATTAACCTATTATACAGGTGGCTCTAGAACATAGACTGCCTACAAGTTGAGATAACCAATACACCTGCAAATTGACAATACCCAAAACCTCACACTGTACCATGCTCTTTTTCATTGGTCTGCTCTAACTCTAACATATTTGATATGGCCATTCCAACATCTCTCAGTGGCCAAGAGAGATTTCTGCTCCTTTTGCATTGATTAGAACACTAGAACAACATCGGATGACAGATTCTCACATGGCATAAGCAGTTACCTCTAAAAGCTCTTAAAGAATACTGAAACTATATGCTACTGTATGCTTAGTAAAAATATGTAATTTTTCTACAATTCTCTCACCTTTCTATAGGCATCACAAACAAGTATCATTTCCTGCAATAGTTTGCCATCAGGTGTTGTCTTAGGGACAATTTCCCAGAAAATAAGTAAAAGCTTCTTGATAGTGTGGTCCTGCAGAGGCAGGACAAATCTGATTATAATCATCAAAAGTCCTGGAATCTTCTCCCCCGAAAGAATTATACTGATTGTCTTCTTCAATGCTTCAATCTTCTTTTTAATGTCCCCTTTTTCTGTTTAAATTAAAAAAAATCTTTTACAAAACCATTCTGTTAGTAATCTGAATGACAAACCATCTTTATGTTAGGTATGATTTTAATATTTTTAAAGGCCACAATAGGCAAAGTAAACAGTAACAATATGTCACTTGATCAGGATGTTATAATGCCATAGGCTCATTATATATTTTCTAATTACCAAATGGTAAAATTAATCCTTATTATTCATAGTAAAATAAAATTACTACACAATTAGTATTTCATTGTAGAAATCAGCAATTTTAAAAATCTGTAGGCAAAATAAGAACTTACCAAGATCAAGCTTCAGCTGCATATCATTATGGGGCTCTGCATCAGTCGGGAAGTTTATCAGAGTATAGCATGGTTGTTCCACGCCTGCCATCTTGCTGAAAATTACATTAATATTATCAGGACACAGCCTTTCTCGGTCCATTATTAAATGAAGACCTATCAGTTAGGCTCATAAATGTTAACCCCACATGTCATCAATCATGTCAATCAATCTTTTTATAGGTTGTTAGAAGCCACACTTTAGTTATGCATATACAATGGGATATTCTTCCAGGACAGGGTATTACTTGCCCCTACTTTCTTACAGAATACCTACTTCAATTAGGAGCATAATACTTTTTTTATTGGTGAAAGTGATGAGATGAGCAAATTGTTTATCTGTTGGTAAGTGCAATAAGTGTATAACAAATGCTGAGGCACCTTGTATATTTATGTGTGGCACAGTAATGCTGTCATCACCCTGAGACAACAGTTCTTGTCTCATATGCCCAGTAATTACACTAGCTAACAGCTCTCACTTCCCTATAGACTGAAAGAGGAATATTTGCACACTAATGCTTTATGGCTGAATAACCGGCCCTTTAGCGACTCCTACCACCAGTATACACTTTCGAAGGAGTTATACAGAACTGAAATGTGCTCATTACTTGAGAAATTACTTAAATTACTCTTGAAAGTTCTATGTTAAGGAGGACACACCTGCTAACAGTGATTGCACACTTACGCTTGAAGGCAGAATAACTGAGACAGCTGTGGTATACAACCTTTCCTGCATAGGAATACAACCTTGACAAGAGTATACCCAGGGCTGCAATTATAACTAAAAGCAATATTTGTGTCACACTTCGCCACAAATTATTACTGTTTGCATGTTTAACCATAAAGGTGGACCTACCTCAGATATAATAGTGTAAGCCTTACTGGAAGAACTAAACATACATACATACATAAGATCACGACTGTATCCCATAAGGGGTAGTCAGAGACTAGGCACTCACTGCAAAAACAGATGACTGCCACAATCCACTGTTTCACCAAAACAATATAATGGTAGTATTCTTTTAACAAGCTGCCACCACATGGCAAACTAAATCATATCAAAATATTGTTATATAATAAGTTTAGAATAGGATGTAAACATATTTAATGTGTGTAAAAAAGATATTTCTTATCACAATTGTTGTAAATAACTTTGGTAAACACCCTTAAATATTAATTAAACAATTTATTGTAACATGCGATTTTGCCAGAAACCATTCCAGCAGCGAATCATTCTTTTATTCATAACCACAGTCTTAAAATGCTTTAAGAAAACTTTACAACCAATCTATCAAAATAATTATTATTTAATAAATTTTTCATCTTCTGAAAGTATTTATTCTGAAAGTGTTCCCAAGGAATTATCGTCTTTAATTTTTTTTACTTTGGTTTGAAATCTTAGATATATTTCATGATTTTAACTCTAGTTGAAAAGGAATGAAGGATCTGTATTCTACAATGTTTTTATATACATTATATTATATCTCCAGGCATTTTGAAGCGATTTGTATGATTAATATTTCATAAAAAGAGATGTACTTAATGTAATCCCTTAATATATGTTAAAATCTGAGAATCAACTAAGGCATTAAGGTGGGATCCCGGTTTTATGATTAAATAATTATGTATTAGTTTTACCTGTCTTTAAATCCGAGCTGTCTTAGACAAATATTATACTAATAAATTGAAGTAAATTGTTAGTATGATATTGTGTGCAAACGACAAATAAAAGGAGGAGTTTCAATTGAAAATTAAAAAATTGTAATCAATACGTGTCCACATTTCCACATCAAACATTACAATTTCAAAGTGACAGATAGTGATGTACGTATTACCTTAAAAATCGAATATTGTCTAACTTGACTTTGGCGAGTTTTGCTACTCCAGTTCAACATGTCTTATTTTATGTCATTCATGACCAACTAATACTCAAATAATTAAAACTAGTATTGTAAACTTAATATTCAATGATAGATCTTTTGATATATTACCGGTCCTGTACAGTTTTGGTAGCAGAGAATACTATCATCCATTTAGATATTCATCACATCTCGTGATTCTCAGTTTTACCGTAAATCTAAGAGTAAATTTTAGATTAATCAACACACACACACACATGCGAGCGCGCGGCGCGCACACACACACACGCACACACTTATGCCAGTTTCCAAAAAAAGTATATAACTACTTGGGAAATCCTAATTTTGCCATATTTATTGTAAGCTGTTATGTATACATCATTATGTCACATAAATAAAACGTTCCAAGTGTGTGGAGACGCCACTGACTGAGCATCACGCCCGTGCGCCTCGTATGAGCGTGAAAAGCTACATTAAACGCCATAACGCTACTGTTACATCAAAATCGGCGTGGCTTTTTTATCTATAACTAGAATACTATTTTGCTCGTTTATTTTATCTAGGTTCTATATTTAGTACTTTATAGAGTTACCTATTACTTATTCGCCTTTGGTTTTGTCGAAACTCGTTAAGAAGAAACTTATGTCGTATTTACTATTTAATAGACTTGAGCAAAATAGGTCGCAATTTCGATCGCCCACACTTACGGCGAGCCAGTTTGTTCTTTTAGTTCGTTAGTTCTTCAATAAAAGAAAATGTTGACAATAATATTATTATGTACAAGGAATATTAATTCCTAATATTATCTAAATAATCAATAATTTATCTATTATGTAACTCAAAAGTAATAATGATAATATTATAAATAACTAATGATACTATTGAATGATAATGACAAGAATGAAGACTTTAACCATAAAGTTTAAAATATATATTTCAACAAGAATTATACTATAAGATCTCTAGAAATAAATAGTGTTTACATTCTCTTCTCGCAAGAGATCTCGTAGAAGAGCAAAACCAATCCATCATTTCGGTTCGGGTAGATACAAGCGGTGGCCAGAAAAGAAAATTAGAACGAACTATGCGCGACATAATCGACCAACTAGTTTGCATAGTTCATGTATCATTTAAAAGAGCGCTCTACGCTCTTTCGAAATAGGTCAATCGCAAACTAAACAAGTCTATGTAATCACGTATGTTGTTTATGCTGCCAAAGAGTATTTAAGTTTATTCTATGAACTACTTTATCAAAGTGTACTATAAGTATTAATTTTTGTGCGTAATCATCTAACATTCTATTAACCATCTCGTCCCAGCTGTCTGTTTTAGCAGCGTCTGCGTAGTGATAACCGACAATGATGAAATAGATTTATGGTCTATTCGCTGTACAATAATAAATACAGATGGTTACGTCGGCTGTTTCAAATAGATTAATAATCTTATTTCATACAATTTTACCAAAAATAACGACGCTTACGATGGATATTCTAGTGACTTTATTCTATTTGCTATTTTCAATTTGTGTCATTTATCCACCCACGGAGTTTGTTTCCGCCGGATTTACAATACCTCAAATTTTTGATGGATTTTTGGGTTCTGAAAATGTAAACTTCATTGGATATCATATGAAGAGGATTACTATAACTGCTTTTATACATTCTTCATTGCCGCTTGGTTACGTATTTAGCCTTTGGTGCGGCGGCGAACAAGGATCATGGATGCTGGCAGCTGCGGCCGCTACCGCTATTATACCTCTTTTAATGTGTTATAAGATTGTTTGCTGGTGGGAATATGAAAAAACTAAACATCCAGTGGTGAAACCTCTCCTATGTTATGCTACACCTGGAAGTGACTGGCGAGTTGTTGCTAATCACATAAACATAGAATTCAGAAGGTAAAAACAATTGATGTCATAATTTAAATCTCGAAATAAAACATTTACATGTATTTACAAAATTAGTATCCATTGTATAATACATTGAACTTAATGAGTGTACATTAAGACAAAGTGTTCTCCTCTATCATTCATAATGCATACACTAAAGAAGTGGAAAAATTTGCCAGCATCTGTCTTTCCATTAGATTACAATGTGGGTCTTCAAGAGAAGAGTGAATGTACTTTTACTAAGCTATTGCTTTTACCGTCCAAAACTAACATCATCACTTACCTGTCTGTTGTAATCATAGTTAAGCATTACCTTATTAATATAAAAAGGAACTTATTGCAGTAACATTTTGCTCTCCACAGCCAGGTTGTTTTAATTTATTGACAAAAAAATTCACACAATTCACCTGAGGAGAAGTGGTTGCTGTGGCCTACTGATACCTGGTGGTAGGACTCATGAGGAATCCATTTCAGTGGAATCCACTACAACAGCAGTTATTCTCCTTTGAAACAGTAGTGTGCAAATATTAATTAGTTTAAAGGGCACCTGTAAGCTTTGTAATTAAATATTATTTTGCAGCTGTGGACAAAGTATGCCTGCCTCTGACTGTTACAAGCAAATTTGTGGCTACGGAAACTTGGCTCATTAGGGTTACTCAGTATGGCATGAATGTTATGAAACAGAGAGACTGTTCTTTGGTTGCTACCGCTGTAAGTTGTTCTTAATAATTCTGTTAATGTCACATTTTTATCTATTAAAATGATATTAAAATATATATTTAGATTAATTAAAAAAATAATAATTTAAGTAAAACTACTTTTTACGGATTTTATCGCGTTTAATTTAAAACTATTTTTAACCCGACGTTTCGGGCGCTTTTCAGCACCCATGGTCACGGGGGGACTGAGGTGACAGTTGTCCTGATGTCATAGTTAACCGAAACGTGGGGTTAAAAATAGTTTTAAATGAAACACTGATAAAATCCGTAAAAAGCAGTTTCATTTAAATGTGTAGTATTCGCGTAAATAAAAGAAAACATTATAAAGATAATGATGTTGTATAGTTGGTCAATTACCCTGTAATAATAAAGTTACACAATAATAAGTCAATTATACAACTTTGCTCTCTGTTATCTCAACCACCTCCATTCTTTTAGACTGACAGCCACAATCTTTCTCCTATGGGAGAAGATGAGGTACAATATGTGAACATAGAAGCCATTCCATCCAGGCCCGATGTGGAGCAATTCTCCTTCCGGATGACCACAACAGCTTTGCGAGAACTTCAGCCAAGACTTACTCAGCCTGTGCGTGTACCAGACCACATTTCACTACTGCCCACACTAATTGAGAGATTTGTGAATGTATTCAAGCATCATGTTGAGCAGAACCCTGTGTACTATGTTGACCAGGTAAATTATGCAAATCAATCAAAACAGCAAATGTGATATCACATTGTAAGCATATCATAGGGATTTAAGGACAATTACGCAATTTACGCAAATTTTTTGTGAGATAAAGTGATGAAATGAGCAAAACATTCACCTGATGGTAAGTGCAATGTCAGCCCATAGCAAATGCTGTGTCACCCAAAACATTTCTCTGCAATACCACACTGCACCCGTCACCTTGAGACATCAGTTCTTATGTCTCATATGCTAAGTGATTACACTAGCTCATAGTGTCCTTCAAACAGAAACACAGAAATGTTTGCACAATACAGCCTCATGGCAGAATAACTGGCCATGTGGTAGTGCCGGCCTAGATGGAGCACAGGAATCCTACCACCAGTGCCAGTTGTGGATTCTATCCATGTTACTGACATATAAATGAAAAACAATATTCTTATCTATTATCCATATTGTTTCTTGCCTTTACACTTTACTCCAACATTACCACTATAATATATATATACATATAATTATAGACAATACACACCACTAATGGCTTATGTGTGGGTTTCTAGTGGCGGTTCCCTAACCTAAAAACTGAGTAAAACCAATTTAAATTATGCATGCATCATTACACTGTATTTCCACAAAGTAATACCTGATTCTAATAACTATATTTGGAAGTGTGAAGATCAAAATACTTTTGCAATATATTATTAAGTTTCCGAAATTGTAGTAAATTTGTGAAAAAAAGGTAAATTATCATCCTTTTTACTTAAAACATTCTGTTTGTATATAACTGTCTGTTTGCTCTGTGATTGTTTTAGTCTATATCTATGTAGGAGTATATCCAGTTTACTTATACAATTCCTATTACATTAGGAACTAGAGCAATGCATTGGCTGTATGCAAAATATGGCGGATGTGAAGATCGATCGTCGCTGTCTGCCCGTGCCGCCTCCGCTGGAAGGTGTAGCTCCGCCGCCTTGCCAGCAGTGTAATTGCAGGTCTGACTCTCCATTTTTTTAGATCATGATACACAGAATGGTCCCTCAATCCCTCAAGCTGTTCCAATGTTGAATTTTTATTTTATTTTCGGACACGTTGTTCTCCACTCGTCACGTCTTGTTTCCTGCGAGAGCGAAAATTGGTGTGGTCTCTGCATACCGCATATAAGAGGAAAAGGCATAACTATATGTATGTATGAAGTTTACAAGGGGTCGCATTCGTGGCATTTATCTGGATTTTGTACCCTTTTGTAGCGGTAGGTAGTGCCCAAGGGGCTCCCCGTAGTGAAGACCCGTGGTGAAGATAGTGTACAAGGGGCTTTACACGTTGCGTCGTCCTTCCACGTGTGTCCCGTAGGCATCGACGAGGTCGCCCGCGTGGCGTCGCCTTTCCACGTGTGCGGCGTAGGTAGTATACAAGAGACTGCACGCATGGCGTAGGTAATGTAACAAGGCTTTGCACGTGTTGCGTCACCTGTCCACGTGTATAGCGTAGGTAGGGTAGAAATGACTGCACGCGTTGCGTCGCCAGTTCACTTGTATGGCGTAGGTATTGTAGAAGGGCACGTACGCGTGGCGTCGCCCGTCCACGTGTGTGGCGTAGGTATTCACAAGGGTCTGCACGAGTGGCGTCGCTCGTCCACGTGTGTGACGTAGGTATCGACAAGGGTCCGCACGAGTGGCGTCGCTCGTCCACGTGTGTGACGTAGGTATCGACAAGAGTCCGCACGAGTGGCATCACTCGTCCACGTGTGTGGCGTAGGTATCGACAAGGGTCCGCACGAGCGGCGTCGCTCGTCCACGTGTGTGGCGTAGGTATCGACAAGGGTCCGCACGAGCGGCATCGCTCGTCCACGTGTGTGGCGTAGGTATTGACAAGGGTCCGCACGAGTGGCGTCGCTCGTCTACGTGTGTGGCGTAGGTATCGACAAGGGTCCGCACGAGCGGCATCGCTCGTCCACGTGTGTGGCGTAGGTATCGACAAGGGTCCGCACGAGTTGCATCGCTCGTCCTCATGTGAGGCGTCGCTCGTCCACGTGTGTGGCGTAGGTATCGACAAGGGAGCGCACGCATGGCGTCGCCCGTTTACTTGTGTGGCGTAGGTATCGACAAGGGACCACACGAGTGGCGTCGCTCGTTCACATGTGTGGCGTAGGTACCGACAAGGGAGCGCACGCATGTCGTCGTCCGTTCACGTGTGTGTCGTAGGTATCGACAAAGGAAGGGCACGCATGTCGTCGTTCGTTCACGTGTGTGGCGTAGGTATCGACAAGGGAGCGCACGCATGTCGTCGTCCGTTCACGTGTGTGGCGTAGGTATTGACAAGGGTCCGCACGAGTGGCGTCGCTCGTCCACGTGTGTGGCGTAGGTATCGACAAGGGTCCGCACGAGCGGCATCGCTCGTCCACGTGTGTGGCGTAGGTATCGACAAGTGCGGTGCAGTAGAGCAGTAGAGCAGTAGAGCAGTAGAGCAGTGTGTCGCGGCGCAGGGTGCTGTGGTGCGTGGCGTGCATGGCGCGCTGGTGGGCGGCGCGCGCTGCGGGCGCGGCGGGCGCGTGGCTGGCGGCGCGCGGCTCGTGCCCGGTGTGCCGCGCCGTCTTCTGCCTGCTGGACGTGCGGCCCGCGCGCCGCCGCGACTCGTGAAGCGCGCTGCAACTGGCGGCGCCACTGCCCCACCCGCCCCTCCCACTACCACTGCCTGCGCGGCTTCCCCGACTGCTAGACGACGGCGACGGCACCATCGATGACTTCTAACACCCTCGATGTCTCTCCCAACTCTTATTCTGAGAACGCGTTCCTAACAGCACGTGATCGAATGGACGCATTGATTTATTATGTAGTACGTTCTAGAGGAGAGATTTCAGCTCGATTATTTGTAACACAAGTTGAAAGTGCATGCGCTTAAAAACAGTACTGTCGCATCTGCTTACTCCCTGTTGTTATCTATGAGATATAAATATGATATATGATGATATATATAGACCCCCGTCCGCCTCCCCTGCGTGTCATTGGGTTGCGCGACAGATTTTGTTTGAAATAGCTCCTCTAGTACGTAGTAAATTATAACTCAATTAATAAACGTTCTAAATTTGAAGTGGCAGAAGTTTATAATAAAAATATTATTATCGTGTACTCGCCCCATTGACGTATAATATCATTAAAAATGACGGCAACTTACAATTAAATCAATGAATGTTGCAATTTGCCGCTAAATGCAATGTGAAATAAAATCGACCAACCTACAGACGTCAGGAACGCATTCTCTCAGCGGCCGGATTGTAATGGTGTAAACATTAACATTAACCGTATTACATGTATCAATTAGTAGAGATAAATGTGATGGAAATATTTGTAAATTGTTTTTCGCTTATAATCCTTCATTGACACGCTCAGTGCATAAATGTGTTTGGAAACGAAATCTACTTGTGAAACGAGAAATTTTGTGACGGACTTTTGAAGTTCCTTTCCATCACATTTAATACATTTCCTGTGGTATAAATTAATAAAAATCTTTAATTGACGTGAATCATTTATTGTGTAACCATATATACGAAAGGATAATGGAGAGAATCTGGTTTTATTTCGTTCAAAATTGTTGATGGCTTCATGTTAAGAACGTGATCCCTTTAGCTACCACTTTGTATGTAGTTATTAAAAAAAATGGGTGTCTATAATGATAAATATATGTTATAGTAGTATATTATGATAGTAACTATGATCACAACTTTTATACTTACCTAATCCAATCTAAATTTTTAATTATTTACTTTTTGTATTTAATGGCAACTACAAAATTGTCGTGTCGCAGTGTTAACTAAATACAACGTAGGGAAAATCCTACCGATATCCGAAATGAAGTTTTAAAACATGCAATCATAGATAACTCAAGTCATAGTTAAGTAATAAGTACTTATTAATAAAAATCTTGGTGTACTAGTCTTGCATACACAATATGAATCTCGGCGTTTCGTATAACTTCAAAAGACATTTTAATTATAGTTTAAAGGAAAACGCGATCCATGCTACCGGCATAATATGCAAACACGTATTTTATGAAATGTCTATACATAAAAATACTCATCGGGAATCATAATAAAAATGTATTTAAGTATATGATTTTCCTTAATTATAATTAAAAGTATTTTATTATATATTTATATTTTTATAAAAAGAACATTATAAGCACATCAAAAATACATTATGAGATTACGTAAATATATGGTAATTTGTAGAACGTCTGGGTATTCAATACTATTTTTATATTTTGCCGGTAACATGTTTAACGTATATTATGCGTTTATTGTTTTATATTAGATGTAAGTAACTGTTAAATAATGTTTTCTAAATGTGTTCTATTAATGTACGTTTCATTGTTGTTTCATCGTCAGTATAAAATTGTACGGCGTATTTATCAATAAAGTATGCAAATGTGAAATACTGTGTTTCGTTACTATTTTAAATACCTGCGAGATACTATAAAAAGATTATAAAGTAATTATTTATTCAAAACCCCGACTTAAGTGCCGTGTCGCCCAACTACAGTAAACAAGTCTGTAAGTAATCCTTTTGAAATAATTCTTCAGGTAGGTTTTTTTTTATTTGATAAAGTGTCGAGACGAGCAAAACGTTCACCTGATGTTAAGTGCAACGTTTGCCCATGACAGATGCTGTGATGATTCCTGCATAGGAATCCTACCACCAGGTCTAGAAATGTTACCAACATACACAAAAAATACTACCAAATTGAGAACCTAAAACCTACCAATGTTTCCAGGGAACGCATACCTGCATCGGTAGCACATTCTCGGGAATGGGCTTCGAAAAGCTGGTAAAGAACCCACCTTCTTTGTGTTTCTAGTTTAGCAAATGTGGAAAATATAATGCATGCAGGAAACCGTCTCTATAATGCAGGTAGGTACTACCCTAGGGCCAGTTACTCTGCCGTGAAGCAGTAGTTTGCAAACATTACTGTGTTTCGGTTTGAAGGGCACTGAGAGCTAGCATAATCACTGGGCATATAAGACTTAAGAACTTATGTCTCACGGTGATGGGCACAGTGTGGTGTCACACAGAATTCGTTACGGGCAGACGTCGCAATAACCATCAGGTGAATGCTTTGCTCGTTTCATCACTTTCTCCAATAAAAAAAAAAGACCAGTACCAATTGACACCAGGGGGTCTACAGTGTAACTCTGGTAGATTTCGGGATCGGTTTCATTTGATCCCATTAACCAATGAATTAGCTTCATACGCCAATATGAAACCGATCACGAAACCTACCACAGTTACAAAACAGACCTCCTGTTCCACCCAGCGCATGTCCACGATTGTTAATCGATAACGTGCGCCCCTCAATCAAATAGATAGCGATTTCTAATTGCCAACTCAATGTCAGCTCATTGATAGCCATCAATTAAACGGTAACGTTTAAACATCGCTTCACTACTAACGAGCTTCGTTATGAAGCCCAGTATTCCGATATTTGTAGAGCGTGTTTCTTGTTGGTACGATGATCAGGCAAGCAGCTTACAACCGCGCGTTTAGACATTTCTATCAAACAACCACGTTGCACGGTTTTAAGTATTTATGTTCGAAATATTTTTCCGATCGGTAAGTGGCGAAGTCGTCGGTTTCTTTTTTTTTTGTAGGTAGGTAAATGCTTAAATAAAATCCTTCCAAATAAACAATATTGTAGACTATTGCTTCAATGAAGTCCTACCAAATAAAGAATATCGTAGACTATGTATGCTTTAATATTAATTTGAATACCGCGTGGCTTACGCGGGTCCAATTCGAATCCCACGCGGAGCCAACATTTGAGTAGAAACATAAAGTTGGCTTCCTCGCCAGGTATTTTCTTGATTATTCCCGTGTCTCTGTCATTCTAGCCTACCGCCGATCTTATCGCATGAGCGTTATCGTAGAAAATAAGCCTAGGAGGATATTTAATATGCAATTTTGGGGAATTGAAGATGGCAGGCACGTAAAGTGCCGCAAGTAAGACTAAGATATTTTAATAATAAAACTAGTAAGAATGAGAATTAAATAAGTTTAATTCATTCGCATAAAATAATTGCTGAAACTCTATAAATGAGTTATAAGTGGTGTTGCCAGGTCCAGTGTATCAATTTCGAGACGGAAGGTAAAAATAATCGGAAATTGGGATTACAAATCGGGACAGCTTTATTTATTTATATCGGACGATCAGTTTTTTTTAAATTATATGTTACAATAAATTAGTATAAGAAACAAAACATACAGAACTTAACCTAGAACTTTCAAAGACAATATAAGTAGTATCTCAAGTATTGACCGCATTTTAGTTCAGTATAATTTCCTTTTCAAAAGAAGGATCGATCTGGACATTTTCTTTATCAAACGTTATTTTCTAAAATGAGGAAAATAAAATATGAGTACAGAAATCTAATCAAAAAAGAATATTTGGTGTTAAAATTTGATTTTGAAATGATTATGACGTCAGAGTGGGCTGGTTGATTTGCTGCTGCGCGAGCGCTTGCTGCGCAGGTTTGCTATTCGCTGTGCTGTGGGCGCGCTTCCTGGAGGTGCCGGCCCTCATCACACTGCGTGACCACGGCGTCGAACCGGAGTCAACCTACATGCCTCTTGTTGCCGTCTGCCCTTCAGCTGAAACTATCGCCCATTTATTTGAAAAGAACTTGTGAGTGAAATTTTCTGATTCAGTGATTTTTTAAATACTGTTTAATCTTGCAGTGGCTACATAATATTGTATTTCCATGTAAACAAACAGGCAGACGTCTGTTTGTTTGTCCGGCCTAATCTCCGAAACGACTAATCCGATTTTGATGGGACTTTTATTGGCAGGTAGAGGACTTTTCAGAGAGTAATCTAAGCTACGGAAATATAGTATAGTCCCTGCGTATAATCTGAACTAGAGAGACCAACAAAAAAAAAACGTAGAAATTTAGGGTTACGGGCGGCTTTTATTAGTACGAGTATTTTAGTCATTATTATTTCAAAAAGTAAAGCTTAAGCACAGGCCTCCTCTCATTTTTGAGAGGGTTTTGGAGCTAGGAAGAATCCGCCACGCTGCTCCAATGCGGGTTAGCCGACTGCACATGTCTTCGAAATTTATTTTATTTCTCAGACATGCAGGTTTCTTCACGATGTTTTCCTTCACCGCCGAGCACGTGGTAAATCAGTACTTAAAATTACAATTAACAATTTTAGTGGTGCCGCCACCGGGAATCGAACCCAGGTGACATTATTATTTTAATTCAAGTTTAAATATTTCGTTAATATCTTAGTAAGTTTCGTTTAGAAAATTCGTAGTTATTTTTTTTAAGTCTACCTTATTTTTTTAAATACACGGTTCTCAAGCAAGGAAATATCATTCGTTTATTCATTTTACGGCATACAACAACCGAGAAGGGCCGAACTTTGAATGCTCAGAACATAAGGTACCATGCCGTACGGCGCAGTTATGTGGTCGGCATATTTTACGCGAGAGAAGCCGCGAGGCACATCTACACATACATACATAAGATGACGACTGTATCCCATAAGGGGTAGTCAGAGACTGGGCACTCACTGCAAAAACAGATGACTGCCACAATCCACGTTTCACCAAAACAACATAATGCACTTGGTGTGATAGGTGGTGAGCCCATCCCCACCATCGCTGTTGGGTGCACAGCGCAGTTTAAACTCGCCTTTTACGAGATCCATTGGATGAGATGGAGTGGTAGTATTCTTTTAACGAGCCGCCACCACACGGCACATCTAGTATTATAATAAATACAAAGATGTGGAAATTGTTTGGCAACGATCAAGTCATCATCAATTCAGCCTGTCACTTGTTCACTGCTGAACATAGATTAGCACAAAAGTTCGTAGCTCTAATTTTGGGGGGGTTTTTGCCATTCGCCACGCGGGCGGGTTGACAACCGAAATTTATTTATTCAGATATTACAGAAAGATGCTGCTGCCCATGTCTTGGTTTTAATTTTCCCTCTGTCGACTTTTACACACCCACGGTGTGAGATGGGGTGGTAGATTCTCTTAAGCCTATCTTATCTTAAGGCTATCAACTCATTCCGAGGCATTATCGTCATCCAAGCATTGCCTATATTTTTCAGAATTACAGACGCAAACGAGATAAGTAGACTCCCAGCTATATTGAACTTTGTACTTCGAAGGAAACCCTTGAAGGACAGTCAAGTGTCGTACCTTGAACATTTACTGGACATGAATAATTTGACATTGACAACGGCACTTTTGAAAGTAATGCCGCCTTGCTATAGTCTAGTGCATAACTGTCGCTGGCAGACCAGCACCCTATCTTGCGGCGACATCTTCCACCAGGAACTGACGGAGTGGGGAGTCTGCTGCGTCATGAGACCCGATAAGTAAGCCTTCAGTTGGAGATTTTTTTATTTATTTGTAATTCCACCGATTGTTACATTGTTGCATCGATTAAAAAAGCCGTGGTAGCTCAGGGGCTAGGCGCTCGATTTTAATTTCATAGTACGCGAGTGACCTGGGTTCGATTCCCGGTGCCGGTACCACTAAAATTGTTAATTGCAATTTTCAGTGCTGACTTACCACGTGCTCGGCGGTGAAGGAAAACATCGTGAGGCAACCTGCATGTCTGAGAAATAAAAAATATTTCGAAGACATGTGAAGTCCGCCAACCCGCATTGGAGCAGCGTGGCGGATTCTTCCTAGCTCCAAAACCCTCTCAGAAATGAGAGGAGGCCTGTGCTCAGTAGTGGGACATTTATAGGCCGAAACTTTACTTTTTTTATTCTTAATTCTAATTTAACTTCAATAATAAATTTGTACGCATGATTAACAGATAAAAATCGTTAAGATTAAAGATGCATAGTGTGTGCGTGAATTTGCCTATGTATATAAGGGCTTGCGTGATTGTGTGTGTGTTTGTTAATATGCGTATCACAGTTAACCAATTACGACATGTTGCCACGACCTGTGCTTTCACGTTTCTTTAAGTACACGCAGATATTCTTGAATGTGACCAACAGGATCAAAATGTATATCAACAATATTACAAGATTCATTTAAGATTTCACTTATTCTAGCGACAGGTGAGTGCGCCCGGTAAGTTCTACGAGGTGGTAGGTACAAAAATGTGATTGGTTTGCGAGGAATTTTGCGAGGTGTACCAATCTACTTCAGATTGCTTCGGCTCGGTTGATGTGATTGGCTTCTGTGATATCGATCGCGCAACTCCCGTTGTACGGAAATTATTAGTATGGGCCACAGACACGCAATAAGCTAGTTTTTATTTATATTAATATCACCCCTTATCGATTTTAACCATAGCTTCATCTTCAGGAATATGTCACCTTTTCAACTTTTCAACTCATTCAATCAACTGTTTTCTTAAGTGAAATATCTTTAGTATCTTGATTTGAAACTTGATGAAACGAAATAGCGGCACTAAAACGAGACAAACATATACAGCTGTTAGGATTTAGCCTGCGAGAGAATTAGATAGAATACAGAATACAATGTTTCTTATTATATTTAAATTCGTCCAAATCTTTGATTTCTTCTTAGATTTTGTCTCATTAGCTCGGCAACAAGATAAAAATCAGTAATTGACGCTGTATTTCAAAGAAATATCAATCAAATCAAATCCAGAGTATTTATTCCATACTTTAGTTACCATAAGCCACTCGATTCATTTGTTGAAATTGAAAACTTGGAGTCTGTACGAGTATAATATGTAATGTAATATTTAGAATAAAATGTAAAATGATTTTTAAACATGGCAACAGTATTATAATAAATTAACCCAACAATTATCCTACTCCTGGTGCTCTGCATTCGTCTCATTCTCTCGAAGTTTAGTTTTCAGAAGGTGTCACTTATCACATGAGCATCATAATATGATTATAACTAATTGGTCGTAATTATATTTAAACAAATTATTTAAATTCGTCGTTTCATCGTCGTTTCAGCCTATCAATAGTCCACTGCTGAACATAGGCCTCCCTCATAGATTGCCACAAAAGTTTGTAGCTCTCGTTTTGGGGGGATTTTGCCATAGTTGCCACGCTTGGCAGACGGGTTGGCAACCGCAATTTATTTATTCAGATGTTCCAGCAAGATACTGCTGCCCATCTCTTGGTTTTCATTTTCCCTCTGTCGACTTTTACGACACCCACGGGATGAGATGGGGTGGTAGATTCTCTTAGGCCGCTACCACACGGCCTATTATTTAATTAAATTTGCCAAAACTGTAAATAATAATTGAAAATTAAAAATTAATGTTTTTATTCATCGATGTTTCTTTATGACGTTATCACGTAAAACTATCGTCCGTAAACCGACTTTACAGACAACCATACTACATACACATATACTGGTGGTAGGATTCCTATGCAGGAATCCGTCTAGGTAGGTACCGCCCCAGGGCCAGTTATTCTACCGTGAAGCAGTAGTGTGCAAGCATTACTGTGTTTCGGTTTGAAGGGCACTGTGAGCTAGCGTAATCACCGGGCATTTGAGACTTAAGAACTGATGTCTCGGGGTGACGGGCGCAGTGTGGTGTCACGCAGAAATATTCTGGGTGACACAGCATTTGTTGTGGGCGGACGTTGCACTTACCATCAGGTGAACGTTTTACTCGTTTCGTCACTTTATAAAATAAAATTAAAAAAATAACCATTCTTTTTTTTAATTACATAAGAATCCAGAACAATGTAAATTTCAGGTTGCGATTGCCAACTACGTTGATTTCTCATTTGGAAACAACAAAGAGGTTATATCTCGGTTTGCAGTGCTCCAACGAGACAGTTCTTTATGGTTGCCAGGTATAAATCATTTTCCGAGATATTATTATATTATTTTTATTTCATTCCGAGGGAGTAAAATAGGCGTGTGAAAGTTGACTCGCTGTTGGTTCGCGTGAGGCGTATTTCATGACATCGAAACGAAGCTGTCATTCACCGCCAGTCACGTGGTAAATTAATAACATCTTTTTAATAAATGCATATGAAATAGTAGCCCAGGGGCTAGGCGCTCGCTTTAAATTTCATAGTACGCGAGTGACCTGGGTTCGATTCCCGGTGCCAGCACCACTAAAATTGTTGATTGCAATTTTAAGTGTTGATTTACCACGTGCTCGGCGGTGAAGGAAAACATCGTGAGGAAACCTGCATGTCTGAGAAATAAAATATATTTCGGAGACTTGTGCAGTCCGCCAACCCGCATTGGAGCAGCGTGGCGGATTCTTCCTAGCTCCAAAAGCCCTCTCAGAAATGAGAGGAGGCCTGTGCTCAGTAGTGGAACATTCATAGGCTGAAACTTTACTTTTACTTTTATATGAAAGTATATACGGTACTTATAAGAAAAGAACAATTTTTATATTTTTTGACTGTCTGTCAGTTTGTTCTTGCTAATCTCTGAAACGGCTGGACCGATTTCGACGGGACTTTCTCTGTCAGATAGGTGATGTTACAAAGATTAAATTAGGCTTATTTTCCGCGGGTGAAACCGCGGGGTACAGCTAGTTGTTAATATAATTAATAATTTGAGCGAACCGAGACACTTACTCTGTTTGTTTGTCTAATATAAAATTTAAAATGAGTACCTGGCGTTTGATCTTACGTGGTTATATTCAAAAGTTATACGGAAAATCTATAGTAGTAAAGTATATCGTTATACTATTGTCGTAAAAATAGATCAAGAGAAATACCAGGAAAATATGACCTCCTACAGATGGCGGTATACCTACCCAAAATATATCCGTTATTATTAAATGCTTTTGGGATTCAATAGTTTTTAGGGTACGAGTCGTCTGAGACATAGATCTAGTCTACTAAACCTTGGGAGAGCGAGCTGTCTAAAAGTGGACTACTAATTGGTAGTTGTTCAGTATCCTGCGGCAAGAGGGGAGGGGAGAGGTGGAAAGTAGGGCAACGGCAGCGGCAGCTCAGGAGAGCCAACCTACAAAGGGAAAAAATGTCAGAAGCTCCCCTTATATATATTAACTTTTGGTTTTTGAGGTTATGTCTATACCTAACACCATTTGAAAAGAAGAGGAGTCAGCTCTGGCGGTCGCCGGTCGCCGCCATATTGTTTTAACCGGTGCAGCATTATTCGTCGGTTAAGACAATAATATTATTTTTATTTAGTTTGTAGATGAGCTTTAATAAGGAATGTAGACGAGAATCTTTTTTTTAGTTCTTCACAAAATATTCTGATGAGGAATATGTAGAGCCTACGTCTCTCATCCCCGGGCTAAATTACATCGGGCTGCTAACTTTTACGTTTTTTCTGGACAGCAATGTGGAAAAGCTTTTTGATCAGTCCTGCGTATTAACTAAAGGTTACACGAGAAGCGATTGTCTGGTAAATCAACATTTTAGTAAACTAATCATCCTTTAACAGTGTGTGGTACAACCTTAATCCGCATTTCCCACTAAGTAAAAGCATTTAAAAAAAATATTGTTATTATTATTTATTTATTAATGGAAACAGTCATAAACGATTTTCCAGTGTCAAGTAAGATATCCAAGTATACAATCTTCAAGCAGCAAGACTTCAAAATTTTGATCGACAGTAAATTGGTAGTAGACTTTTACTGAAGATTTGCTGACTGATGGAGACAACGAATAGCACAATTTTGATCTTAAATTGAATTTTCCAAACACTGTCCACTTTCAGGAGCACTTGCTGCATAATAAACTATCAATATTAAACATCAAAAAACCAAACATACACAGAAATTACAAAATAAAAAAAAAGACTACCGCCACTTTTCGACTTCGCGCCAAAAGTCCAAAAAAATATTCTTAATATTTCATTTTGAATTTAGTCATAACCTAACTAATTAAATTTCAGTGTTAATTTTCTCTTTGAACCTAAGTACATTGAAAACTTAATTTCTAAGTTTTTATTACAGCTGTAATACCAAAGGCGGATTGAACACCATTGAAACAAAAGAGGTTACCGATATTGGCGCATAAATTACGAGTGATGGTGAAAGTAAACAAATAACAATAAGAAAATGAATGTCTTAGGGAGGCAAAGGGGAATATACTATAGAAATATAGTGGTAAATACGATACATTCACAAGGGTTAAACAATCTTGAGCCGAGACAGTACTTTGGTTGTTTACCCATCGATGATAAAGAGCATTAATGACGATGTGACTGCCCCGTAAAAGACTATCTTTTTTGAATCTCATTTATTTTATTTATTATTAATTTTTATTTTATTGGTGGTAGGATTCCTATGCAGGAATCCGTCTAGGTAGGTACCACCCCAGGGACAGTTATTCTGCCGTGAAGTAGTAGTGTGCAAACATTACTGTGTTTCGGTTTGAAGGGCACTGTGAGATAGTGTAATCACTGGGCATATGGGACTTAAGAACTTGTCTCAGAGTGATGGGCACAGTGTGGTGTCACACAGAAATTTTCTGGGTGACACAGCATTTGTTATGGGCAGACGTTGCACTTACCATCTGGTGAACGTTTTGCTCGTTTCATCACTTTAACAAATAAAAAATACTATGCATTTCCCCGCGGACGGCTTGATGGCTCTTTACAGCTTTACATGATGGTCGATCAAAATCAATGGTTTTAATATTGCAACTTATCTTTTTTTTTTTTAACTAACGATGCTCCACAGTCGGATTTCTCCTGTATAGTGGGTGCGATTTGCAGACATATATTTCACATGCACAACACAACCAGACCCGAAAAACCACACAAAAGTCTTCTCCGGCTGGTATTCGAACCTAGGACCCACGGCGTCGAAGTCAGGTACGCTAACCTAGATCCTATATACATAAGTGCAATCTGATATTTATAGTCTCCATAACGCGGTGCTAATATAAGTAACAATCTTAAATCAATATACGACTGGTCATTACGCTTGGAATCACTGTAAATACTACAAAACGCCAAACTATGCTAGTCCGAAAATGCTAGCTAAAATTGTTTTCTCAAGCCTGCGTTCCGTGCATTAAAACGATTTCGCCGATCGCGATTCCGCCGCTTCATCACCGCACACACAAACACATATTTTTTTCTTTACATTATTATTTTTCTTTGAATTTTTTCTTTGTATTATGTATCAATCAAGACGGCCCCTAATAGAAACATGTTATGTGTATCATGTATTATGTGCGTAGATGGAAGTGTCGGAATAAATGTCTTTAATGTCTTAATGTCTTTAGTTAAGTACATCGATACGTCTATGGACTGGAGGAAACACGTCACTGAAGTCTCCCGGGAAGTGGCCGGGACACTATGTTCACTCTACCGCGTTACAAACTATCTGCCAGTTAAGACTAAGGTCATACTACCAATTATTGACTATGCTGATGTGAGTTACACAGACTTGAACATAAGCTATATATATTTTCGGTGATGTAATTGCTGTTAGCCTTCTCGGCTTTTACAGCTTCACCGGATACTGTGCTCGCGGGCCAGGGGCCCGCGTGCCAGGTTTGGTTTGATCCAAACATAAATAAATAAATAAAAACTCCTACAAAAACCTCGAAGTTCGGACTGTGTCGCGTTCGCTGCGTGCTTTCGCGATTTCGAAAATCTTAAATATTTTAAGTCGTCTAATGACCGTCCGAGGGAGGCTGCGCGCGTCCATTCGGACTGTCGACTTGTGTGTCGGTAACTCTGGGCGGTGAGAACCGCTCTGGAACACGGGTGAATCGTGTGTACGCGGTGTGATTATTGACTATTGCGCGCCGCTCTCTACGGCGGTCGCGCGTCGTGGTGCGTGTTATATTAAAGCTATTGACTGTATGTACAGTGTGGCCTGGATCGTGACTGACAGTATCGTGGTCAGGAAGAGCTGAGACGTCCGTGTCGTCTAGCACGTTTCGCGGGCGACGTTTGCGTTCGGTCGCGTTTCTGTTTGGTCGGTAATTTGCTGCTTTAACCACCAGCGGGTTTGAATGAACCGCGGCTTTTTCGAAAAACCGCCGTGATAATTCTCTGAAGTGTTTAGAGATTAAGGGCATTTCACAGTCGCTGTGAAGATCTACATTGCGTTGATACCAACCGGCTCCGGTGGCAGTTCGCAAGAATCGATTTTGAACGCTCTGTAACTTCTTTAATTGATTGCCCGTCGCGTGAGCGAAAGCGACGCATGCATAGTCCATTACGGGTCTTATGCAAGTCTTATAGAGGCGAAGTTTGTGTCTTAAGCACATTTTGCTTGAGGAGCAAGTTAATGGGTATAGACGGCTTGAGATAAAAGCCGCTCTATTGCGTATGTTTTTAATTTGTGCAGCGAACGACATCGCTGCGTTTAAAGTGACCCCGAGGTATTTGACGCTCTTTTCCCAGGGAATAGAGCGTCCGAACAGGGTGATCGTGCCTAGCTGATTGTTGCCGATTGGGTGACGTCGTCTAGCGGGCTTTGGTGTGCCTCTTGAGAAGTATATCGCTACACTTTTCTCGGGGTTTACCTCTACTCTCCATTGCATATCGGGCGGAACCTCTCCCTGCCAGCAGTAGTGTCGGCTATGCTGAGCGGGGACACGGCGTGGAGGGCCGTAGCCAATTTCTGCGAGACCGTGATGGTCCAGAAGGAGGGATCGATCCTCTCTCGATCCCTCTCGGCAGCCGAGAGGGATCGAGAGAGGATCGATCCCTCTCGGAGACGCCGACGCCGCCGAGGCATCGGCGGGCCTCGTCACGGCCCTCCCATCAGAAACGGTGATCCCCTACCGGAAACGGGGCCTTCGGGATCGCGGGCAATCGGGGTAGGGGACCCGAACGCCCAGTAAAGCGACCCCGAGGAGGACGATGACTCGAAGTGGTCTCGAGTCATCGTGACAGCACCGAGAGAGTGCTGGGGGCAGTGAGTACTGCCCCCGGGTCGGGCTAAAATTGTAGCAAAGCGATGGAGGGGTCACGGTTGCGTTCCGAACGGAGATCCCGTGACTCCTCCGAAGCGCTGATGGAGGCCACCGTGGGGTTTTAGTCGGTAAGAGTCCGACATAACCCGGCTGCACCCCTGGCCAGTCGGGTATCCATGCAGGATTTCCCCACGTAAAAAAAAAAAAAAAAAGGGCCGTGTCATGTGCAAGATTGACTTTCGAGTCTTTAGGGATATCGCTAGTGTATAGCGAGAAAAGGAGTGGGGAGAGGCAGAAGCCCTGAGGGACACCCGCTCGGAGAGGGCGGCTTGAGGAGCGCGTTCCCTCTACCCGGAAGCGAAATAGGCGGTTAGACAAGAAGGCTCGTATGATGTTCACGAGTCTGTCCGGCACTTTAGTGTGATACAACTTGTAATACAAGCCGTCGTGCCAGAATTTGTCAAATGCCTTTGGGACATCGAAAAATAAGGCTCCTGTGCCTACAGGCTTAGGGCGGTCGTTTAAATTCTCTAAAATGTGCTCCGTTAAGCGGTGCACTTGATGAGTACACGAGTGTTCGGGGCGAAAGCCGAACTGCTCGTCTGGAAGAATATTATTTGTAAGGACATAGTCTTTTAATCGACTGAGTATAATTCGCTCATAAATCTTAGCCGACGAGTTGAGGAGACTTATTGGGCGATAATTACACGGAATGTTCCTAGGCTTATTAGGCTTCGGAATGCCTATAACGTCGGCTTCCTTCCAGTCGTCCGGGAAGGAGCAGCTGGAGAGGAGCGCGTTAAAAATACTGACTAACAGACACAATAACGGCGTAGTTAGACATTTCATCACCCTGTTGTTTATGCCGTCGAGGCCGGGCGCGGATCTGTTTTTAAGATTTTTAACTATCTTAGTGACATCGTCGAGAGTCACTGGAGGCAGGAACATAAGCTAGAGTGCCTCCTAAACAATTGAACGGTTTTCCTACATCCCAACGGTTTCGTCAATAACTCCTTCACTGTTCAAGCAACACTGCTATCCTTGCTTAGAAAAGTATCAAATAAAAAATAATTTGAAATGGTTGGTGCGGGAACACTATCTAAAAACATCTGTAGGAAGCTAATTTGTATATGTCTTCCTCGATCATTGCAGTTTTATGTATATCTCTATAGAAGTATGTATGGATATGTGTGTATGTTTATTTGTATATACATTTATTTATTTATATGCATTTATGTTTTTGTTATTATTAACATCGGCTTGTTATTAAAAGTAATTTTCACATTTTTTTTTATATTTCACCCTTCACAATTTTGTCTACGCCCTCGGGTTGACTGGGAGAGAATGCCATAAGGCATTTAGTCCGCCCTTTGTTACCCTTCTAAGGTATTATAATAATTAAGGTGTTATAATAAAGTTTTAATAAATATATATAGATATATAGTGAGAAAATCTGCATGTGCAGTGCGCCAACCCATATTGGAGCAGCGTGGCAGATTCTTCGTAGCTCCAAAACCCTCTCAGAAATGAGAGGAGGCCTGTGCTCAGCAGTGGGACATTTATAGACTGTTACATTACTTTATTTTTTTTAAATAATTAAAACCGTGCTTACAGAACGTCGCTACTAGGCATTTCCATTCTATTGCGATCTCGGTAAACCTCTTTAATTCAAAATCATTTACCACAATTAACATAAGTAAAGTAGCTACGCACGTTTAAGTTATCTATGTTGTGTGTTTCAGAAAAAATGCTCGGAGAGATTCTGCGGATGTTCTGATCCGTTACAAAATAAAGACGGCAAAAACAGTGACAACCTACCCGACTGTTCCGTCGCAGGTTTAAATTGCTTGAGACAGTACAAGCATGGTAAATGAGTAATTACTTTTTTATTTTTTATAGAAGAGGGGGCAAACGAGATAGAGTCTTACGGGCAGTAATCACCGCAGCTGATGAACATCTTCAATGCCAGAGGATTCCCGTGTACGTTGCTGACATCTGAGTAGGCTCTTTTCTTCTAAAAATCGTATTTCAATATCCGTGTGGATGGCGGCTCAAGATAATCTACTACCCCATCTCATCCCGCGGGTGCCGTTAAAGTCGACAGAGGGAAAAGGAAACCCAGGAGAGGGACAGCAACAATAATTGTCCTTTTTACACTTTTTAATTTTTAAAGTCTCTTATGCGCCTAAGAAAATTTTCTTTTATTTTAATTACTACAGAAGCAAGTGTGCCGTATACAATTAAAGATCTCTTTTAGATGATTCGTCATGCCATTGTTTACTACCATGTAAAAAAGTTACTACCATTATGACTTTGGAAAGCAGCCGCCTGGACGCATTTGAGTATACCTATGATAATATTTGGTAAGTTTTATCATTTAGTACCTATGGTACCTTAGGGGCCCCTAAGGTACCGCAGGGCGCAAGGGCGCTGTTCTTAGATTTTATAGTTACGCTTGTGAACTGACTCTACACCACCTGTTGGCGATGTGGCAGGAATCCGTCTAGTAACCACCGCAGTATCAGCTATAGTATATATATACCGCTGTGCTTCGGTTTGAAGTGTACCGATAGCTAATGTAATTATTGGGCATATGAGACTTAAGAACTGATGTCTCATGGCGATGAGTGCAGTGTGTGGCAACAACGAAATGTTTTGGATAACACAGTATGTGTTACGGGCAGACGCACTTACCATCAGGTGAAAGATTTGCTCATGTCGTCAATTTAATAAAAAACAATTCTGCAATTTTAAGTGCTGGTTTACCACGTGCTCAGCGGTGAAGGTAAATATCGTCAGTTGAACCTGCATGTCTGAGGAACATAATGTAAACGAAGTGTAGTGTTACAAAGAAATGTTCTGGGTGAACGTTTTGCTCGATTCGTTACTTGATCGAATAAAAAAAAATTCTATGAGATATGAAGATCGCCAATCCGCATTGGAGCAGCGTGTCGGACTCTTCAGAGCTCCAAAAACCCTAGAAAATGGGAGGAGGCCAGTGCTCAACAGTGGAACATTTATAGGCTGTGACCCTTATTGGGAGTAAGTAGATGGAATTCATTACGCCTGCCCATACCAGTTGCAGTCACCAATAACTCCGCATTTCAAAGTTCTATGTAGCGCCGCTCTGCGCTTCTCCGCTTGTTGTATTGGTTCGGATGGGCATTAGTATCCAGCGGCACGATTATGTTATTAATTACACACTATAGGTGATGCCATAGCCTCCTCGCCGATTTTCAACCACTACGACGACTTCCGAAGACGCTGTCGAACAGTAACAACTGCGCGGGAGATATTGTAGTGCCACGAGCATCAGCGGTGAAAAAATCTAGAGGAAAGACATGTGAAGTCCGCCAACCCATGCATGGCCGACTCTCTCTCTCAGAAATTAGAGAAGGACTGTGCTCAGCTGTGAGACATTTATAGACATTTTTTATATATATTTGTTACTTTACTTTATGTACAAGCTACCCCCGTCTAATGTAACGGTTTTGCGGATGCAATGTCAGAGACACAGGGACAATTACAACACAACCAGACCCGAAAACTAACAATTCGAACCCAGGACCCGCAGCGTGGTTGTCATATATTCTTACCACTAGGACACTCGGTTTACTACTCTAGTGTTATCGCATAAGGTAACCATGAAATACCAGTGACTCGGAGTTTGAGTACTTCTGTCCTATATGCTACTCCTGCCTAACTGCCTACTTAAGTGCCGTGTGTCTGCGGCCTAAGAGAATCTACCGCCCCGTCTCATCTTGTGGGTGTCTTAAACGTCGAAAGGGAAAATGAAAACCAGGAGATGGGCAGCAGCATCTTCCTGGAACATCTCAATAAATAAAATGCGGTTGACAACCCGCCTGCCAAGCGTGGCAACTGTGGCAAAATCGTTCACCTGATGTTAAGCATTTGTTATAGGCAACATCTGCCCAAAACAAATGTGTCACCCAGAACATTATTGTGTGGCAACACACGGCGCGTGTCACCCTGATTCATCTAAGTCTCATATGCCCGGTAATTACACTAGCCCTCAGTGCCCAAGAGACCGAAACACAGCAATGTTTCCACATTCTGCTTCACAGTAGAGTAACTGGCCCTGCGGAGGTACCTAGACGGATTCCTGCATAGGAATCCTACCAACCAGTGGAATCAAATCATCTTATACTTAATCGCTTTCAGCGCCGGATTAAATGCGAGCCTTGCTAATATACTAACCATCTGCTTAAGAATTAGTGGCTCCAAAATATTTAACGTCGATCCAACGGAGACTTGGATTACACTACTGTGTAAGTATTTGTCGGCGTAATTTTATTATTTATTGGATGAGCTGCCGAAACGGGCAAAACGTTCACCTGACGGTAAGTGCAACGTCTGCCCATAACAAATGCTGTGTCACCCAGAACATTTCTGCGTCCGACACCCTGAGACATATTTTTTTCGACAACAAACTTACTTATTCTTGCATACTCATAAATACAGTTACCTTTTTCCTATATAAGGGGTAGGCGGAGACCACGTCCGTATCCCATTTTCCTCCTTCGCTGGAAAAGAGACGTTACGGCTGGCGAACCACGTCGCCGCCATTTAGAAACCAGTAAAAAAACTCTTACTGCCATAGCGTTCCCGCGAGCAGTCTAGTGACAGCATTGCATAGTATGTTATTATTCTACAAAGTGCATAAATAAAGGCTGTCCGTACAATACTTTGTCGCCTCTTACGACACCTCGGTAGGAAAGAGTGCTATCCTATTCGGCCGGTGTGCCGGTGTGCCGGGTTCGCAAATGCTGAGAAAACAGGCCTTTCATTTTTGGGAGCTTAGTAGCTGCAGAGAGTAACCCTGAATGCTGCTCCAATGCTGGATGGCGAATTTCACAGGTAATCGAAATATATTTATTCCTCAAAGATGCAGGTTCCTTCACAATGTTTTCCTTTACTGCGTAAAAAGTGATATGTCGGCTCTTAAAATTTTAGTAATCCAGGGATCGAACTCGGATCGTTCGCGTACTATGAAATTTAGTGCGAGCGCTCGGTCCCAGGTCTTTTTTTATAGGAGAAGGGGGCAAACGAGCAAATGGCTCACCTGATGGTAAATGATCACCGCCGCCCATGAACATCCGCAATACCAGAGGAATCGCGGGTGCGTTGCCGGCCCTTGAGAAAGGAGTGGTCTCTTTTCTTGAACGTCCCTAAGTTGTATCGGTCCGGAAAAACCGCTGGCGGCAGCAGGTTCACGGCTTCAGAGCTACCACGAATCGTTAAATTACTCGCAAGTTATTAACACTTATCCGAATGCCCCTCCCTGCTCCCCCTTGGCGACGCCCTAGGATACGCGGCCTGGAAATGCTGGAACAATTTGCCACCTCACTGTCAGCACTTAGAATCAATATAAAACGCTCGTTCTTAATTTACAAAAACGTATTTAAATCTTAACATTCATAAAACTTTATGATTTTTTTAAATGTAACTCCTTCTAGACCGTGCACACTCTGCAGTTATAGTGAATTACTATATTTATGTATAATATATCTCCCACCCTTATTTATAATTCTAGCTAAACTAGTCTAGACCGTATTTGTAATTTTATTTATTGGTACGTTATTGACTTGAGTATTTACTACTTGTATATTTTTATTTATTATTTATACTCTCTATTGCACACGTTAAAATGGTAACTATATTTGTTCAATGGGTGGCTTTATCGCAACAAGTAACAGTACACTTGAGTAATTATTTATTGGCAACATTTTAAAAATTCTATGACGAAAATCTCTACTCAGTGCGACAGTTTGTTAATAAGTTATTATTTTTCTATGCCAGGGGTGGTCAATTTTTTTCGTTGAAGATTGACCTTTCAATAAATGTTTGTTCGGCGATCGACGTGTTACTATAAAAACAATAAAATGCTTAAGTAAAAGCGAATGGTGTTGTTGTTTCAGCGCCATTAATCAAACAGTGAAGTGCGCGGTGTAGTGTTTACAGCACTCAATGCACTGGACTTTTTATGCCTAAAAACATGAAATCGTGAGAACCTTAGCATTGTATAAGAAATAGTATTTTGAGCTTTTGAACAAGTTAAAATAATCAGTTCACATTAATCAATCAGGGAACTGCGCGATGTAGTGTTGACAGGAACTACACTCGGCGTCAAAAAAATCGCACATCCGAAAAAAATAATTTAAATACTATTTTAACACAACAGGCCAATGGCAATGTTGTGGTTTGAGGGTATCATTCGAAAGGTAATTTCATTAGCTTTCAGGAATTTTAATTGAATTTTACTTTTATAATGAGACGAAAGAGAAATTAAAGAAAAAGACAGGGTATGTACAAATTTGCAAATTAATAATTTAAAAATAAACTTAATAAATACAAAAAAAGTTCTTAAAACCTAGTGTTACCCCCCCTTGCCTTGATAACGGCTTCCATGCGATCTTTCATGGACCTTACAAGGATCGCAACAGCTTCTTGGGGTATTTGTTTCCACTCTTCAAGTACCGCATCTTGGAGCTCTTGAAGAGTGGCTGGAGCTGGATCTCGAGCTCGCACGCGCCGTTTTAGGTCATCCCAGAGATGTTCTATTGGGTTAAGATCTGGACTTCGTGCTTCGTGCTGGCCAATGCATAACAGGGATATCGACCTCCTGTAAATAATCCCGTACAATAGCCGCGGTGTGGCAACGAGCATTATCATGCATTAACATGAATCCATCACTGACATAACCAGCATACGGGACCACATGATTCTCACCATCCTCCAGGATTTCAGTAATGTACCGACCAGCATTTAATGACCCTTGCCCATGGCCACCCCGAGTCCGGGAAACGCACACAAGTTCCGTTTTCCCGTCGACGGAAATGCCGCACCAAAACATACACGAGCCACCCCCGTATTCGACGGATTCTTCGAAGCAGGGTTGTGTGAACCTCTCCCCCTGTCTTCTGTGGACCCTTCTACGTCTGTCATTGCAGAAGAGACAGACCCTCTTCTCATCAGAGAAGAGTACGGTCCGCCACTGTTCTAGAGTCCACTCGCAATGATTGCGAGCAAACTCTAGGCGATCTCTGCGATGCTGTGCAGTAAGCTTTGGACCTTTAGCAGGTCAATGGGCTGTTAAACTCTTTTCGTGTAACCTTCTTCTTATCGTAGAAACACTCACAGATGTTCTCCGAGTTGATCGAAGCTGTTGTTGCAACTCAACAGCATTTGTAAAACGGTTTCGTAAAGATGTCGTAACGATGAAACTCTCTCTGATCTCTTTCTGATGTGCACCGTTTTCTTCCAATCTCCCCCGGTTTTCCATCCCGGTTTTCTAACATAACCACCAGTCTGCTGAAAACGTTGGAACACCCGTCGAACTGAAAAACGGGACAGGTTCAACTATCGAGCAACGTCACACTGCCGCATCCCCGACTGCAATAGGGCAATCACTTGAGCGGCTTCTTCAGAGCTGGTGTCCATCTTTACTTGTTCTTACTTGGGTTACTTGTTCACGTGTGTTCACTGCAAAGTCTAAATTACGACTGGCCCATATTTCATCCAGATCGACCCTTTTATACCCTTTTTAGGTGGTGTAACTAGCGTCCTTACTAACGAGCATTTGACAGTGTTTATTTTTGACGCTCTATAATGATAAATGTTTTAATGATTTCATGATTTTTTTATTAATAATGTAAAGCTATTCAAATACCCATTTCAAACATACCAATATTTATATAAATATAATTCGTTTCTAGCCATTACAGCCATTTTTTGCGCAAACTCAGAGAGGTGCGATTTTTGTGACGCTGAGTGTATTACACTAGTACGAGTATATAAGCTGTTGAATACGTTAAAATAGTAAGTTGTAAGCTACCGTCTGTACTGTTAGGATCAAAATAAAATAAAGTATATTTTTAAACTGTCCCTGCGACCCCTCACTTAACTCCCTTCGTGACTATTATAGTTTATACATTTATTAAAAATTATGACTCCCGATCGCCTAAAATCATGTAGAAGATTGTTGGCGATCGACCTGTTGGTATATGTTGAGTGTTGTCCTTCTTTGTCAAATCTACACACAAGCAGTTTTTATAATGATTTATTATATTTACGCGAATACTACACATTTACAAACAGTTTATGTTTGTGATGTCTATATTTATGTTCTAGCTTAACGCTCATCAAGCTTACTATTTTTATTTAATGTCTGTTGGGTTTGTTCTAATAAATAAATTCTTTCTATCTTTCTTGATTTATTTTCACGTTTCGTCGTTTCAACAAGAGAATCAGTGTCTGTTTCTGAGTCTGGTCTTTGTATAACTGGACCATACTATATCCTGTAGGTCTAGAATACATTTATGAAAATGATAATTTACTTAAGCCATATTATGGTAACTATTGTTAAGGGTAAGTTATCATCTTCATAAAAGTATATAAAAGTTGATATATTAAAATTTTATTACCCTTAATAAATCACCGATCGAGCTTGTTGGATTCCGATTAGTCTAAAAAGTTTTACATTGTTTTTTCATCAATTAATAATTTTATTCTTCCTTCGCAGCATCTTTGGGCGGTGTTTTTAACATGTTCTTAGGAGTGGGTCTCTTCAGTGCACTGGAAGTTTTGTTTCTAATATTTGTAAGGTTACCAATCGCCGTGCAAGAAACTGCGAGCACGGGAACAACTCGATTATCAATCAACTAGATGATGTCGTAATCATTGTATCCAAATCTAGAAAATTTTAACATTTATTTCAAAAAGTAAATAATATTTTGTAACTTAGTGTATTTTGGCTAGCTTGCGAGTATGTTGAAACTAGACAATGTGTTAGTTAAATATGAAAATAAAATCTTTTTAAGATGGAATCACTTACTTACTTTGTTTAACAGTTGACATTTATTAATAAAAATATTAACAAAACCTTTAAATATAAAAAAAATAACGAGTATATTAAATTCGAGCATACAGATTAGCATTCAATGTAATTTTTTTGAGTAAGTTCTCAACCTGAATGAATTTCCAGTACGGACATTGACTTGTATGTGTTATCAATTATATGGAATGTGCAAGGTCCACAGATAGGTTATTAGGCCATGACGACCGCGTGACCTAGTGGTCAGAGCACCTGACTTCTACGCCGCGGGTCCTGGGTTCGAATCCCAGCCGGAGCCTGGGTTTGCGCGTACACTTGTGGCACTATAATAACTCCTGCGAAGTTGATAGCTCTCGACAATATTCGGAAGTTGTCGCTGCGGTCGAAATCGGCCAGGAGAACATCATCATTAAGCTAAGACTTTCTTCATCGAATTTGCTACCTTGCATGCTTCTTAATTACCACCCCACCATACTGCATCCCACCCATTGGTACTTTAGTACCAGATGCGTTTCTTTTGATCAGACTTAGCCGTTTTATACAAGTTATATTATTCGTCAGACACCTTCCGATACGCTATTACATACGTCTCTATTGCGCTATTGAAGTTTCATAGATGCTGCTTGTGTAGATAACACAAGATCTTATCTACACAAGCAGCATATTACTTGTTGGAGGAGGCGTCTCCCACAGATCAGACCACTCGATCCGACGGGTAACTGTCCTTATCAATATCATTTGCTAAACATACTTTTAATATCGCTGATTCCTTTTTATTAATGCATAAAAAAACATCATTACCCAAAAAATGTAAGAGTAATTTGAATTATTTTTTCTTTTTCAACCAATGAATGGGAAACCTTTAAAAATCTGGTATTATGGTTTCGATTTAATGAAGTACATTTAGTTCAACAAATCTTCAGAAAGTAAACATTTTACCGTCGATATTTTTACTAGCTTTCAAGCAATCGGTAATGCTGAGAATTATATACATATACCTATGTGATTTTGGCAGAACGTCTACGACTGTTGCTATATATACAAATTAAAACATATTTTCAATGACATAAGACATTACCATTGCCATGTCTCGTAACGATATTGCAGTAGATTTACTGTAATTTTGAATTTCCTACTGTATACTGTAATCATAAAATACAGTGTATGTATTAAATTTCCAATGATATATATTTATTAAATCTAATTGGTATGTAAAACAAAACGTAGCTAACCTATTGAACTTTATTCTTTAGACATTATAGAGTAGAGTACCTTTGTAGCAGATTGTTTACTTGCAGGGAATTCTACGATGAATCGGAACTCAGCTGAGCGCACTGCGCCGTAACTAACAAAAACTAGTCGTCTCTGTCTGACTAAGGAACAATACGAACATTTTGTTTCCATTTTTATTTTATTTAACTTGAAATTTCGTTGTTTGTCATCTAACTTATGATGTGAACTAAAAGCCATATTATTGTATACAATGAGCTCAACTAGTGAGGAAAGTGGCGCTAAGCCGTCAGATTTGATTTTTCTTTCAGTGGTCGCAAATGAAAGATGGCAATGGAGACGTTAACTTCCATCTTTTGCCTCGTTTTATGCTGCAAGTATTATCTTTGCCTCCCTCGAATGCTGAGTGTGAACGCAAGTTCAGTGAAATAAATAACTTAAAAACTAAGCAGAGGTACTCCCTAATCACAAATATCACTAAAGGAAATGTGTAAGCTCAACAAGCCAATCCTGGAAATTCCGAAAACTGCGTCAAACTTAACCCAATTATAGAAATTATTTCGAGGATGACGGCAAAAATTTATGAAAAACACGAGTTAACAGCTAGTTTTTCTCTCAATATTTAAACAAACTTTAACTGTAATTTTACTATAGTCGATTTTAATATCTGCTGTATTTTTTTTAGAAATTTCTGTTTTTTAGCTGGCAACACTGTAATTTTACTTTTGGGATCTGGAAGCACTGTGTAACGTTAACTTCATTGACGTTGTCACTGTCATTTCATCGCATGTTAGTGCGCTTAATTTGCTGAAGCCGTTTATTGATTAAACATTTATAAATAATAAATTTCAACTTGAAAGAAGTAGCGAAAAAATAAATAGTTACAAATATAGCAAAGATGTCGTCATGGAAAAAAGCCGCGAAGGCTAACCAAAAGACCCACAAAGAACGTCACCAGCCTGAGTCCAGAAAACATTTGGGTCTACTGGAAAAGAAAAAAGATTACAAGAAGCGTGCTGAAGATTATCAAGAAAAGGGTGCAACATTAAAGTTGTTACGCAAAAGAACATTAGACAAAAATCCAGATGAATTCTACTTTCATATGGTTAATTCGAGAGTTAAAAATGGAGTGAGTTACATTATTAATTTTTTGTATTAAATATAATAAACAGCAGTATGAAAAAGTGGAAGCATTATGTGTATATTCCGCAAGACCGGTTGCGATTACAAACAAAAAACTAAAAAACAAAATAATAATTAAAATAATAATATTCTTAAGTGCACGTCCGTCAGCTTAGGAGAATATACCACCCCATCTGATCCCGAGGGTGCCGTAAAAGTCGACAGAAGGAAAATTAAAACGAAGAGATGAGCCGCTGCATCTTCCTGGAACATATGAATAAATAAACTGCGGTTGCCAACCAAGTCCCTGCCAAGTGTGGTAACTGTAGCAAAATCCCAAAAAATGAGATCTACAAACTTGTTTGAAAGTATGGGGGAGGCCTATTTTCAGCAGTGGACTAGTGATAGGCTGAAATGGCGATGGTGGAATCAAATCTAGAGTTTTTATGACTTAAAAGCAAAACAACATCTTTTACCATTACATACTCATTACCCTCATTTTGTCACATAAAACATACATACATACATAAGATCACAACTGTATCCCATAAGGGGTAGTCAGGACTGGGTACTCATTGCAAAAGCAGACGACTGCCACAATCCACATTTCACCAAAACAATATAATGCACTTGACACTTAATATTTATTTTAGAATGGAAATTTTATATAGGCTGATGTACACATATACACTCAGCGTCACAAAAATCGCACCTCTCTGAGTTTGCGCGAAAAATGGCTGTAATGGCTAGAAACAAATTATATTTATATAAATATTGGTATTTTTGAAATGGGTATTTGAATAGCTTTACATTATTAATAAAAAAATCATGAAATCATTAAAATATTTATCATTATAGAGCGTCAAAAATAAACACTGTCAAATGCTCGTTAGTCAGGACGCTAGTTACACCACCTAAAAAGGGTATAAAAGGGTCGATCTGGATGAAATATGGGCCAGTCGTAATTTAGACTTTGCAGTGAACACACGTGAACAAGTAACCCAAGTAAGAACAAGTAAAGATAGACACCAGCTCTGAAGAAGCCTCTCAAGTGATTGCCCTATTGCAGTCAGGGATGCGGCAGTGTGACGTTGCTCGACAGTTAAACCTGTCCCGTTTTTCAGTTCGACGGGTGTTCCAACGTTTTCAGCAGACTGGTGGTTATGTTAGAAAACCGGGATCTGGAAGAAAACGGTGCACATTAGAAAGAGATGACCATTTCATCGAGACGACATTATTACGAAACCGTTTTACAAATGCTGTTGAGTTGCAACAACAGCTTCGATCAACTCAGAGAACATCTGTGAGTGTTTCTACGATAAGAAGAAGGTTACACGAAAAGAGTTTAATAGCCCATAGACCTGCTAAAGGTCCAAAACTTACTGCACAGCATCGCAGAGATCGCCTAGAGTTTGCTCGCAATCATTGCGAGTGGACTCTAGAACAGTGGCGGACCGTACTCTTCTCTGATGAGACGAGGGTCTGTCTCTTCTGCAATGACAGACGTAGAAGGGTCTACAGAAGACAGGGGGAGAGGTTCACACAACCCTGCTTCGAAGAATCCGTCGAATACGGGGGTGGCTCGTGTATGTTTTGGGGCGGCATTTCCGTCGACGGGAAAACGGAACTTGTGTGCGTTTCCCGGACTCGGGGTGGCCGTGGGCAAGGGTCATTAAATGCTGGTCGGTACATTACTGAAATCCTGGAGGAACATGTGGTCCCGTATGCTGGTTATGTCGGTGATGGATTTATGTTAATGCATGATAATGCTCGTTGCCACACCGCGGCTATTGTACGGGATTATTTACAGGAGGTCGATATCCCTGTTATGCATTGGCCAGCACGAAGTCCAGACCTTAACCCAATAGAACATCTCTGGGATGACCTAAAACGGCGCGTGCGAGCTCGAGATCCAGCTCCAGCCACTCTTCAAGAGCTCTAAGATGCGGTACTTGAAGAGTGGGAACAAATACCCCAAGAGGCTGTTGCGATCCTTGTAAGGTCCATGAAAGATCGCATGGAAGCCGTTATTGAGGCAAGGGGGGGTAACACTAGGTTTTAAGAACTTTTTTTGTATTTATTAAGTTTTTTTTAAATTATTAATTTGCAAATTTGTACATACCCTGTCTTTTTCTTTAATTTCGTCTCGTTAAAAAAGTAAAATTTAATTAAAATTCCTGAAAGCTAATGAAATTACCTTTCGAATGATACCCTCAAACCATAACATTGCCATTGGCCTGTTGTGTTAAAATAGTATTTAAATTATTATTTTCGGATGTGCGATTTTTTTGACGCCGAGTGTATTATTATAAAATTCCGGAAGATATAAAAGATAACATATTGCATTCATCATTTTTTAAATTATTATTTTATTGTTTAAGGATTTCATTATTTAAAGAATGTCATTGATTTTTATATTTTTCGTATGCTAACATGAATAACGTATAATAAACTAAAAAAAAGAATTACCCGACTTAATTTATTTACATGATATTAACAAAACTTTTTTGGTATAGTTTAAAGTTTAGTCAATATTTGCATTATTTGTAGCTTGAGATGGTGATGTATAGGTTAAATATACATAGATAATGTTTAATTATCAGTCAGGGCTTAGGATACAGGTAATTTTTTTTTTAAAAACTGCACTACATTGTTGTGTATTTTTAATTTAATTTAGGTGCACCATGAGCTTGAGAAGGAGGATGAACACACAGTGGAGCAGGTGAAGATCATGCAGACACAGGACATAAAGTATGTCAACATGAAACGCACCATGGAAAGTCGACGCATAGAGAGATTGCAGGTTAGTAGCATTTTCTAAATTTGTATATCATGTGCTCGTTTGGTAACATTGTTTGTCACCAACTGCTGAGCACAATCCTTACATTATTGTGAGGGTTTTCAAGCTAGAGTCAATCCACGCCTTTTCCCTTACGTGGGGTAGGCAGAGAGCATGCCTGTAGCTTACTTTTCGCCTCTGTTGGAAATGAGACTTGACGCCATGTAACTCATACCAAAATGACGTGACGGGTGGCTAACCACGTCGCCGCAATTTTCGTATGAGTCAAAAAAATTATATCCCCCATTGTGTTCCCACAAGCAGTAAAGTGACAGCATTGTACATTATGGTGTTATTCTGCATGAACAAAGGCGATCTGTACAATTCTTTAGTTGCTGCTTACAACACCTTGGTAGGAAAGTGTAGGTGTAGGTGGTATTCTACTCTGCCGGGCACCTATCTTATTAATCAGTCTTCTGCATTATTTATTTACAATTATAGCTAGTTATTTAAACTAATATTTTTGGTGTAATTGTGTATATAGGTTGTTTAATGAAATATTGTTTTGCAGTCTCAGCTTCATATGACTGATGTGGCTGAAACAACACCCAACACACATATATTCTTTGTTGATGAAGGAGAGGAGAAAGAGTTTGACTTGGCTAAACGACTTGACACACATCCATCACTGATAAACAGAAAATCCAACAGGCCAAGGCTATCTGACTTGAACAAAATTACTCTTCCTGATGTCAATGGGCAGGCTAGTATATATTTATTTTTTAAAGCCAGAATAAAAAAAAATGCAACTGAACAAGTTCAATATGAATGAGGGAAAGAAGTTGGTAGGTCTGAGAAATGTTCCCCTAGGGATAACTTTTTTTTATTTTGAGATGAGGCAAGTTGAAAAAAATTTTCAAAAGTGAATTTGTTTCTACTTAGCAATAGACTATAGAGGGCTAGATACTAGTATGGAATTAAAATAAAACCTAATAACTTGATATATAGTAGAGTATATTTTAAAAGTAATGCAGCGTTGAGGTCATTGACCTCCAACAGTATCTCACCACGATTTAAAATACATATGGCGCCCTCTGTTGACACCTATACTAACTACACAAACTAAACATTTTCTTTCTTCGTGAAAAATCCTAAACAAAAGTAATTTTATTTTTGTATTTGGTGCCTAGCAGCAAGAGCAATTAATTCATTGTTATTTTTATTATTTATTTATTAATGGAAACAGTCATAAACTATTTTCCAGTGTCAAGTAAGATATCTGCTGTAAGAGCTGATGGAGACAAAGCGAAAAGCATAATTTTGGTCTTTAATTGAATTTTACAATGACTGTACACTTTTTCAGGAGCACTTGCTGCATAATAAACTATCAATATTAAACATCAAAACTCAAAATATACACAGAAATTATAAAATTAAATAAAAATACTACTGGCACTTTTCGAGTTGGCGCCAAATGTCTTAATTCGTTGTTTTTCTGTTCCATAATGCCTATGAGCAAAGGCAAAGGATGGCAAAAGTAAATTTATTAGAATTACATTATTTTATTTTTAGCAATTAATAATTAACAAACTATTTTATAGTATTTCTCTTATGACCGTATTTTTTATTAAATTTGTTGTGATTAAATATTTATATGTTCTAAAAATCTATCTGTATTCTGTGTTTCAAATAAATACAATATTTAAATGTTCGTAAAATTGTCTGTGCAGGTCGTAAAAGAGGCAAAAAAGGTAAAAGCGAAAACATATAAAGAGCTGTCAAAGAGAATAGATCGCGAAAAACAGCTGACAGTAATTCAACGAAAGATGGAGTTGAAACGACATTTACATGATGCTAAAATTATGAAACCGAAGCGTGTAAAGAAAGGCACCAAAGTTTCGGCGCCCATTTATAAGTTTCAGTACATGAGGAAGAAATAAAACATTTTATTGCATTTTGTATTTTTTTATTTTTTTAATAAATAATGTCATCATTTTTGTTCCTTAGTAATTTGTATAAGTCATGCACTAAATTTATATTTGTTCTTAAATATATGCTTAATAATTAATATAACAATCACAAATGCTTTACAAAAGCTAATCAAATATATAAAATTATTATGAAGTTGTCCTAAACAGAACAAAAAGGCAAAAAGATTGGTTAAATGGCTATTTCATGCCTAAAAGATTTCGTAGTTTCAGCTTTAATATTACAAACCTTAGAAAATATGTAGTTTCTGTCTTAAATACGAAATCTTAAAAATCTGCATACTATGATCTGTTTATATCATCAGAATAATGAACAGTCGTCGTATCAGATTTTTGCTTTAGTCCAATTTTATCTTAGTTTTTATATAAAATGTTAACTTGGTCTTTTTTAGTTTTCTGGTGCAGATGTTTGGTGTATTGGTTTAAGTAGCAACATTGTCATCGCCTATTTTTCTCTACAATTCAAAATTTATTACTATTATAATAACGTATTTTAAATACTCAAAATGTATTGGTTATTATATGAGCTTAAAATTAACCTTTTCTTAAATATTTTAATAATTGTTATATAACTAGAATTAAGTACAGTCATTGGCGATTACCTAAAATATAAAAATAACAGACAATTTAATAGCCTGTGGTTAAGTCCTTTTAAATTTTTAGGATTTATAAGTAATATTTGCTCCATCCATCGAAATTCAAATTTCACCAAGTACTCGCTAAATAAACTATCAAGTACAAAACACTAAGGACTAATTCGGTAACTTCAAGGAGACCTATTAATAGTAATTGTCTTTGGTTGACTTACAGCTAAGATCACATTTTAAGTAAATTTTGTTTTACCAAAGGACACACTTGTGCTCGGGGTTCATTGGGGAGCCCTTAGGGCATTGCCACGCCTGGGCGAATTCTTCAGAATTACTCAAAGTGCCAATGACTCTGATTTTATTCGGGCTGTGGACTCCTTCCACCATTTTGGATTTTAAAGCACCGACCGTTGAATTGCCGCACCATATCTGGCAGGAGAAAAAAAAAAGTTATTTATTAAGTGCAACATTTGACCCTAACAAATGCTGTATCACCTAGAACATTTTTGTGTGACGCGACAATGCACCCATCAATCTGAGACATCAGTTTTTCTCTCATATGTCGTGATTACACTAGCCTTCTGAGCGAAACAGTAATGTTTGCACATTACTACTTCACGGCAGAATCACTGGTACCTCGGTTGTACCACCTATCTAGATGGATTCCTGCCTAAGAATCCTATTACACCAGTAAAACTTAAACTTGTAAACAAAAACTTTTTGTCAAAAACAGACTAAAAACATGTTTTCGTGTTATGGTTACATGTTGCTATATACACTCTAATATTTTCCCCAGTGTCCAAGCGAAGACAAATTACTCTTATTCTGAATCTATTATTTGGGGTGTAGTGGGGTAATAGCGCCTATTTCTGCCAGCCGACTTCTACAGAAGTGGCAGAGATGTGTTAAATTCGTTATTAGCCCATAAACTCTCTCCAGTGGCTCCAAGTAGCTGTGATGCGCGCAGCGGCCACACCCCGGTAAACCGTGTCGGCTCACGGACTAAACCTGGACGAGGGGCTTGCCACTTTTGGTGGACAAGTTTTTTTATGCGGATCCCTCCTGCAAAGTGCATGAAGTCTGATTCGGCGAGGATGGCAACCCACCGCAGATATGCAAAGGGCTTGGCGGACTCGGCGATTCAGCAAGGCAATGTGGATGGCCAAGGGCGGCGTTAGAGGGCAAGAGTTAACGTCGGCCAGACACATCATCTGACCTCTCCTCCAGTCGTAACGGTTCTCCGTTCCACTGAATCGAGGAGAGGGAGGACGAGTGTGTGCGCCTGCGTGTACGCGAACGCTTGCGCACCTTAATATATCCTGCGCATCTGACTGCTTCCGTTTGATGGACTCCGATTACGCAAAGTCCTGTGGCGATGGGATGAAGTAGAGAGGTCTGGCTTGGTGCAAGCTAGGCTTTGTCTGATTCCTGCACATGGGCGGTCCTGGGGGTGTGACTACACACCGTGGTCGCTTTCGCACTGCAAATTTGGGGCGACAGTGTGGATTCGGCAGCACCTGGGATGACAAAGCAGCCCTATTTAGGGAGGCACTGCTTTCCCTGCTCAGCCAGGGAGGGGGCTAGAAAAGGTGCCCCAAAAAAATGCTCGTCCCTACTTAAAAGGTGGTAGTAACCGCGGCTGCCATCGCATCACCCTAATTCGTGGTCGACGCAACATTAAAAATAATATCATGAAAACACCTGTCATGACATTTGGCGCGTGGAACGTGAGAACGCTTATTGATCGTGATGGCAACGACTGCCCTGAACGTAAAACCGCCATAGTAGCTCGTGAACTTCTTCGCTATGACGTAGATGTGGCTGCGCTCAGCGAAACCCATCTTGCTGATGAAGGAGAGCTGGTGGAAGATGGAGGCGGCTACACTTTCTTTTGGAAAGGTACCGCTTCCTCCGAACATAGACGTTCAGGTGTAGGATTTGCCATCAAGAACAACTTAGTAAAGCGACTTGAGGAGTACCCTATACACATCTCGGACCGCGTGACCACACTGCGCCTTCACCTGGATACTGATAATTTCCTTAATATCATCAGTGTCTACGCTCCAACGCTGGACAAGTCTGATGACATCAAGGATAAATTTTATGAGGAACTATCTCAATGCCTTGACAGCATGAATGCCAGAGAGCAGGTTTTATTGCTAGGCGACTTCAATGCCAGAGTTGGTCGGGACTACGAGGCGTGGCCTGGAGTTCTGGGTAAACACGGAGTTGGCAACATGAACAGTAATGGTCAGTTGCTACTCAGTCTTTGTGCTCAATACGATCTTGCGATAACTAATACTATGTTCAGACTTGCCGCCAAGCACAAGACAACGTGGATGCACCCAAGATCCAAACACTGGCATCTGATCGACTATGCTGTCGTACGGCAAGGAGATATCAGTCAAGTCCAAATCACCCGCGTCATGCGAGGTGCGCATTGTTGGACTGACCACCGACTTATTGTCACCAAACTGCAACTCCGCCTCCGTCGACCACGTAGATCTCGTTTTAAAAGGCCTGCGTCTTTTAACGTGGATAGGTTGAACAATCGCGAGGTTACGGAGAAATATGCTGACGCCTTGTCTGGGAAGCTGTCGCTAGTTAAAGAGATAGATGATGTCGGTGCTGCATGGGGAGCGTTGTCTTCTGATATCGTAGAAGCTGCTTCAATTGCTTTAGGTACTAAAAACCGGCGTAATGAAGACTGGTTCGATGAGAATGACGAAGCTCTCAAAGCAGCCTTCGACAAACATCGAGTCCTCTTACGACAGCATACTAGACGCGGCGGAAGCGTTGCAGTGGTCAAAAAGAGTGACCTTGAATTGCGCAAGCTGTCTCGACAAATTAAAGACAGGTGGTGGCAAGACAAGGCCTGTCACATTCAGTGGCTTGCTGACACAAACCAGCTTGGGGAGTTTTACTGCGAGGTACGTAAGCTGATTAGTACGTCCTACCGAGCAAAAGTGCCTCTGAGGTCTTTAGACGGTAGGCACTTGTTGACAAGCAAGGGCGATGTACTAAGACGCTGGGCTGAACATTTTAATACCTTGCTCAACGTAGATCGATCAGCTGATCTACATAATATCAGTTTAATACCTCAACTCCCTCTAGTCACCGAGCTGGATGAGCCTCTGTCGCGTGACGAGGTTGTCTCTGCCATCAGACAGCAACAAAATAAGCGGGCGGTTGGCATTGACCTTATACCGGGAGAGCTGCTTAAGTACGGCGGTGAGGAGCTGCACACGTTGGTGTGGAAACTCTTTGTTCGCATGTGGGAGGAGGAGCGAGTCCCACATGATTTTAAAGTATCTCGCATAAGTGCCCTCTACAAGAACAAGGGTGACCGTTCCGACTGTAACTCCTACCGTGGTATTTCACTTCTGACAGCCCCTGGAAAGGCCTTCGCAAGAGTTCTTTTAAACCGCCTGAAGGATATATCCGAAAAGATCTTGCCCGAAACCCAGTTTGGCTTCCGACCTGACCGAGGTACCTGCGAAGCTATTTTCTCTGTGCGTCAACTACAAGAAAAGAGTAGAGAACAGGGTCGTCAGCTGTATCTCTGCTTTGTTGACTTGGAGAAAGCATTCGACAGTGTGCCTCGTGAAGCTCTCTGGATGGTGCTAGGAAAGCTAGGGTGCACTGAAAAGTTTGTAGGACTTCTGAGACTCCTGCATGACGACATGCAGTGCTGCGTCTCTGTAGATGGTGAACAGTCACATTTTTTCCCCGTTACCTGTGGGGTTAAACAAGGGTGTGTCCTAGCGCCCACACTGTTCGCCTTGTATTTTGCGGTAGTAGTCAAAGAAGTCCTGCAAACTGTTTCAGAAGGAGTCCGCATCCGCTTCCGCACTGAGGGCAGTCTTTTTAACTTGGCCAGACTTAAGGCGCGCACTAAAGTCTCGTACTCATTGATCACAGAGATCATGTACGCTGATGACTTGTGCTTTTTAGCGGATTCCCCAGATGGCCTGCAACAGCTGATGTCTGGCTTACACCAAGCATGCTGCAAGTTCGGCCTGAAGATTAGTGTCAAAAAGACTGAGGTGATGTCTTTAGACATACATGGTCGTGAGACACTGGTCATTAAGCTTGGTGAGGATTTGCTGAAACAGGTCGATAACTTCCGTTATCTGGGGAGCACTATAACATCCAAGTGTGACCTTGATGCTGAAGTAAACAGCAGGGTCAGTGCTGCAGCTGCAGCATTTGGAAAGCTGCGTTCCAAGGTTTTCTGCTCACACGACCTAAAGCTGGCCACTAAAATCTCTGTTTACATGGCGACTGTGCTGCCAAACCTCTTATACTCCTCCGAGACGTGGTGTGTGTATCGCCACCACATTCGCACTTTGGATCGCTTCCACCTTAAATGCCTTCGTACCATCATGAAGATCAGATGGTCCGACCGAGTGCGAAATACCGAAGTTTTGCGACGAGCCAATGTCGGTGGCATTGAAGCCTACTTAATGCGTCGGCAACTTCGGTGGTGCGGTCACGTATCACGTATGGCGGAGGAAAGAGTGGCAAAGCGCATCTTCTATTCTGAACTAGAGGAGGGTAAGCGAAAACATGGCGGACAACTCCTCCGGTACAAAGATGTTCAGAAAAGACACATGAGAAGATGCAACATTGAGCCCTCTCAATGGGAAGGTTTGGCAGCACAGCGCCCAGTATGGCGTGGTATTGTGAAGAGGCAAGTTCGCGAGTTCGAGGAGCAGCGTATAGCTGACCTCGACGCTAAGCGCGATGAGCTAAAGGCCCGTCCACCCGCGGCTATAAAATTCAATTATGTAAGCGGCGTACTCACGTGCCCTCATTGTGCGCGAGAGTTCGCTGCGAAGATTGGCTACATAAGCCATCTTCGGGTACACCAGCGCCCGACCGATTAGGAGTCGAAGTGGTCGCCATGGCCGAAAACGGTCGGAAAGATCATCATCATTCTGAATCGGAGGGATAGCATAAGCAATACGACGGGGAAAAGTTTCAGATGTCAGAGATACGGGTACTTTTGGATACGTACACGTTAATGTACTGAAAATAATTATATGACTGAGTGGCTGCCTCGGAGGACTATCGCATACACGAATATTTGCCTAGTATCCTGCGTATCTGACCTCTACGCCGTGGGCGTAGCCCAGGAAGAAGAGCTGCTCGGTCGAGTAGTGTGGCAGCGCGGGCAGCGCGTCGCGGCGCGCGGTGCTCTGCGCGTGGAGGCTGAGGGGACGGTATAGAGGCGAGAGACCTGCGCGAATCCCAGGAAGAAGAGCTGCTCGGGCGAGTAGTGTGGCAGCGCGGGCAGCGCGTCGCGGCGCGCGGTGCTCTGCGCGTGGAGGCGGAGGGGACGGTATAGAGGCGAGAGACCTGCGCGAATCCCAGGAAGAAGAGCTGCTCGGGCGAGTAGTGTGGCAGCGCGGGCAGCGCGTCGCGGCGCGCGGTGCTCTGCGCGTGGAGGCTGAGGGGACGGTATAGAGGCGAGAGACCTGCGCGAATCCCAGGAAGAAGAGCTGCTCGGGCGAGTAGTGTGGCAGCGCGGGCAGCGCGTCGCGGCGCGCGGTGCTCTGCGCGTGGAGGCGGAGGGGACGGTATAGAGGCGAGAGACCTGCGCGAATCCCAGGAAGAAGAGCTGCTCGGGCGAGTAGTGTGGCAGCGCGGGCAGCGCGTCGCGGCGCGCGGTGCTCTGCGCGTGGAGGCTGAGGGGACGGTATAGAGGCGAGAGACCTGCGCGAATCCCAGGAAGAAGAGCTGCTCGGGCGAGTAGTGTGGCAGCGCGGGCAGCGCGTCGCGGCGCGCGGTGCTCTGCGCGTGGAGGCTGAGGGGACGGTATAGAGGCGAGAGACCTGCGCGAATCCCAGGAAGAAGAGCTGCTCGGGCGAGTAGTGTGGCAGCGCGGGCAGCGCGTCGCGGCGCGCGGTGCTCTGCGCGTGGAGGCTGAGGGGACGGTATAGAGGCGAGAGACCTGCGCGAATCCCAGGAAGAAGAGCTGCTCGGGCGAGTAGTGTGGCAGCGCGGGCAGCGCGTCGCGGCGCGCGGTGCTCTGCGCGTGGAGGCTGAGGGGACGGTATAGAGGCGAGAGACCTGCGCGAATCCCAGGAAGAAGAGCTGCTCGGGCGAGTAGTGTGGCAGCGCGGGCAGCGCGTCGCGGCGCGCGGTGCGCTGCGCGTGGAGGCGGAAGGCGCTGAGCGCGGCGCGCAGTCCGCCGTTGTCCGCGATGTTCTCGCCCTGCGTGTTGAACCCATGCACCTGCAACCAATTGGCCGTTAGCACCGTATTGAACGTACTGTCTAATAGTCTTGAGCCCATCACTCCTGAAGCTACTCATTTAAGGCACTCGCGGTAACTTACTCGTTTTCTCTTAATGCTGTCACTTGGCATTACATACATGCCATATCATTATTTTCAGAATTGAATTTCGTTTATCTTTTATTCTCACAGTAGAATGTGACAAGACGAACAAAACGTTCATCTGGTAGTAAGTTCAACGCCTGCCCATAAGTAATAAATACTCTATAACCCAGAAAAATTCTGTGTGATACCACATTGCGCCCGCCACCCCAAAATATCAGTTCTTAAATCTCATATGCCCAGTGATTACGCTAGCTCTCAGTGCCCTTTAGACCGAAACGCACTACTGGTTCCATTCTCGCGTGGTTGAGGTATCTAGACAGTCGTGTCTTACATAGCGTTTTGCGTACGTTTCTACTGCATCTTAACACCGAATGAATCACATCACGATAACCTTCAACCCCACAATTTTAGGAAAGCCCTGTGTGCATTCGTGACAATTTTTCGTCGTCACAATCGTTTCAACTTTTTTGAAAGAAAGACAAGACTGAAGTTATTACTTATAGAAAATTATTTAGGCAGGGTGTTTACAGAATACTAAAATAGGTAAGTTGCGTTGTCAAAAACTCTTGGTTCAGAGGCAGATTCTCATACCGTGTAGTTGGGTAGCTGCGGCATGTGGTACTGGCTGTACTGCTCGATGATGCACTGCACTTTGGAGTGGTAGTGCTCCAGCGTCGCCGCTGACCACCACTGTTTCAAGTTACCCTCTTCATCGTAGCGACGACCTACGAATTTAATATTTTTAAGCAATTCAAATGGTAACAAGTTTATGTACAAAGTTCCAGTATTTACATCCTACAAAAGTGTTGCCACCCACTGGAATATACCGGTATATCTATAAGCTGAAATACCAAGATCCGTTATTTTCTAAGCGGAACCGCGAAATTTGATTGATTACATACATTTAATGTTGTTGATATTTATAAAAACTTAAGAAAATTAATCATAATAAAACATTTGAATTTTAAACTGGCAAGGATACTATTTGACAGATTTTTTACTAAATACAAAATCTTCAGTTATCGAATAAAACTAATAAATTATTTTTAAATATTTTGCTTAAATACACAATATACTCATTTACCGTTGCCAAAGGTAAAAAACAGAACTCTTAGCAATTTCTCTTTTCAGAATATTACCCACTGATGACAATGAAAATAATGACGTTTACCTTGATCATCGAAACCATGCGTCACTTCATGTCCCATAATGGCGCCGATTGATCCGTAGTTTATTGCTCTGATGATTGGAAATAAATCATATTTATGTTCTATATTTATTTATGTCTATTACATAGAAGCCAAATTATTGTTAAATATAATTATTTTGCTACTTATAGCAAATTACTATGAATGTGTCGTGTGGTGGCGGCTTAATACGAGTAGAATGGCTTAAGAGAATCCACCACCCCATCTCATCCCATGGGTGTTGACAAAATAAAGTCGACAAAGGGAAAATAAAAACCAGAAGATGGGCAGCTGTATCTTCCTGGAACATTTGAATAAATGAACTGCGGTTACCAACCCGCCTACCAAGCGTGGCAACTATGCCAAAATAAAAACCTTGTGGCAATCTATGGGAGAGGCCTATGTGGTGGTGCTGTAACGTATATATATATAATATATCTACCAGGAGGCTACTCACTCGATTCCGTTTCCGTAAAAGGGCGGCTGTAGTATACCGGCCGGGAATGCTGTAAACATATTTTTTAATAAATTATATTATTATTAATAATTTTATTATAATACCAATATGGCAAACTAGAGGAGCACCATTACTACAGTGTGGCGTGTCCGGCCGTTGTTTGTGCCGGTGTTTTTGGTGCAAATTAGACGGTGTCCCGTCTGTTTTGATACGCTTGCTACATTTTGTTTTGATTTGCATATTAAATAAGACTGATTAATTAACTTTGTTGTTATTTCATTAGAAGCTCGCACGATTTAATGATAAAAAAGACTAGATTTACACACAAAAAAGTTTATCATTTTAAAACTAAGAAAAAGTTATTAATAAGTTAGTCTCAGTAAGAGGTGACCATTGTAGAAGTCCGGCTTAACTGTCTGGTCTGTTTGGATTTCTGGTATTAGAAGCTGGCAACCCAAGGTGTATAACTTAACCTAACCTGAATATATATCTTATCCCGAAGGTATTGTAATAATCGACTAAGAATTTTTAGAAAAATGACAAAACTGACAAAAGATGTTGGAAGTCATTTCGAATATGTCAATGTACATGAACTGCGATCGCCAATCCGCCGTACGGACGTGGCGATTACCTAAAAAAAATCCAACTTGGTAGATGCATATGTCCAGCAGTGAGTTATTATGAATCTGATGACTGAATATATTCTTCTTATATATTATCTTCTCATATATATGAATATTCATCTTCGGATACTAATTTCAGAGAGTCTATAGCCGTAAATGATGAGAAGAAAACATACGTCATTAATGTCACGTCGAACAGATAAAGAAAGAAAGTAGTAATGACGGCACCTTTCAATATAATACCGAGACTTTTGTAAATTGTTGTCGTGACATCTATGTCGCCACATGGAAGCTCAAGAAAGTTTCTGAGATGTGAAATATATATAATTATTTAATCTTTATTGTAACTCCTTAATCTAAGGAATACAATGGCGGACTTAATGCCTCGGACATTACCTGCCTGTCAACCCTGGGAGACTAGAAAAATGATGGCAGGTGTAAAATGTGGAGTCTGGTGTGAAAATATAAATACTATTAAATAATAATTATATAATAATATAAATAATCAATGTATATATACACAAAATTAACTTGGATAAATACATACATACATACAAATTATAAATATGATACACAAATAATACATTATAAACAAAATAAGAGGTAAAATTAAAGCATCAGACTGCCTCCAAATAATATTCTCTTAATATACAACATCTAAATATTACTAGTTGGAGGAGACGTCCTCTCCAGATCAGACCATCCGATCTGAAGGGTAGCGCTGCCCTTTTCCTTGTGGCAATAATATCTGTGAAACTGTAACCCAGGAGCCTTATGAACCTTTTCTGGATACCCCCTATACGGGACCAGTTAATCTCATACTGAGGGTTCTAGACCTGCGAGGCATATTCAAGGATAGGATGTACAAATTAACAGTATCATATTATCATCTTATTTTATAGCTAGTATTGATAGAGATTGAGTTGAATAGAGTAATTTTTCACTCACTGACAGAGTTGAGGGTGGCCGAGTAGAACGCGTTCACAGTGGTCGCAGTCGCCACCCACCTGCAACGAGAGCGGACATTTCATTTAAAATGCGACTTGAACAAGTTACAACATGAAATTGTAATTAGTTGGCATGCGTTATTGAGCCCTGTGGTAGCGGCTTAAGAGAATCTACCACCCCATCAAATCCCGTGGGTGTCGTATAAGTTGACAGAGGGAAAATCAAAACCAGAAGAGAAGGCAGAGGCAGGGCACCCGCCTGCCAAGCGTGGCAACTATGGGGGAGGCTTGTGTTGAGCATTGGTTTCGTGATAGGCTGAAATGATGATGATTGATACGAGTGAAGCCTGTTGGTTTTTTTTTAATTGATAAAGTGACGAGACGAGAAAAACTTTCCCCAGTTGGTAAGTGCAACATCTGCCCATAACAAATGCTATGTTACCCAGAACATATCTGTATGGCATCACACTGCGCCCATCAATCTGAGATATGACTTCTTAATTCTTATATGTAATTACATTAGCTCTAAGTGCCGTGTGGTGGCGGCTCTTAAAAAGAATACTACCACTCCATCTCATCCAATGGATCTCGTAAAAGGCGAGTAAGGAATTAAACTGCACTGTGCATCCAACGGCGCATGGTGGCGATGGGCTCACCACCTATCACACCAAGTGCATTATATTGTTTTGGTAAAGCGTGGATTGTGGCAGTCATGTGTTTTTGCAGTCAGTACACAGTCTCTGACTACCCCTTATGGGATACAGTCGTGATCTTATGTATGTATGTATGTATTAGCTCTTAGTGCCCTTCAAACCGAAACAGTAATGTTTGCACACTACTGCTTCAGGGCATAATAACTGGCCCTGCGGTAGGTACCTACTTAGACGCATTCCTGCCTTCCAGAATTAGTTAACAGTGTCTCAGGAAAAGGTGGCTTCTCCTATCTATTTCTGCTATACGTTTCTTACAGGAGGAATATGAGTGTAGTGTGTGGTTGCGTACTTGTGTGTCCGGGTGTTTGTGTTTGTGTGCGAACCTGAACGCGTGGCCGGTGAGCATATCTGTGTGCATGTCTCTGAGCATCGCTATATGCAAGCTTGTACGTGTATGTGTGGTTGCGGCTTAAGAGAATCTTCTACCATCTCATCTCGTGGTTGTCGTAAAAGTCGACAGGGGGAAAATTAAAACCAGGATATGGGTAGCAGCATCTTCCTGGAATATCTGAATGAATAAACTGCGGCAAACCCGCCTGCCAAGCGTGGCAACTATGGCAATATCTCCCTAAAATGGGAGCTACAAACTTTTGTGACAATGTATGGGGGCGGCCTATGTTCAGCAGTGGACTAGTGATAATGACGAATGATGATTCATTTCAGCCTTTCACTAGTCCACTCATCAGATGATGATGACGTGTTCGTGTGCGTGGGTGTGTGCGTGTGTGTGGGGGGGGGGGGGTATGAATTTGCTTGTTACGTTAATTTGTGTACAATTCCAATATCCCATCCCATTACCTGTTCCTGTCGGGTTTCTCGCGCAACGACTCGAGGGACTTTTTTACGGCGGCATATGTTAAGTTCAGGTAAGTGTCGAACAGGTTGCCTTCGATTACTTGAGCCTGAAAATTGATTCAATTTACAGACTTTTTAATGTATAAAAAAATGGCAACCTAAATGTCTCACTCTCAAAGAATTCAGAAAAGTCCGTCATGTTACGAGTACTTCGGTGCTGGTGCTCCACATGTCCAGGAAATTTCATCACACTTTATCCATTGAAGAGCCGAGGTAGCTCAGGGGCCGGGCGCTCGAATCAAAATGTCATAGAACGCGAGTAACCTGGATTGGATTCCCGGTGGTGATTTATGTCTTGCGCGACGGTGAAGTAAAACATCGTGAGGAAACCTGCATGTCTGAGAAATTAAAATTGCATTGGAGCAGTGTGGCGGACACTGCTCGGCTAGAAAACCTCCTCCTTCTCTTGAGAAGAGGCCTGTGCTCAGCAGTGAAACATTTATAGGCTGTTATTTTTTATTACTTTACTTTGCCTTTATACATTGAAACGACCTTGTCATACTTTGCATACAAAAGACGAAGACAGAAGATATACTACATATATAAATAGTTAACGTAACCAATAGTAAGGAGTATTTTTATTGCTCGAACACTTTCAGAGCGTTTTATATCTAATCAGTCAAAGGAGAGAACCCTTTGTCAATGTCGTTTTCTGTGGACAAAGTATCTGCTCTCCAAATAGAAACAGTAATGCTTGTACACCATTGCTTGGCAGCAGAATAACTGACACTGTAGTGGTACACTCCTGCATGGAAATCGGTGCAGCAGTAGAGCGGGGAAGCCCACGAAGTTGCGTATGGCGCGCAGCTCGCCGAGCGTCCCGCAGCAGTGGAGCGGGAGAGAGACTCACGTGCTGGTAGTGCGCGTCGAGTCGCTCGGCGGCGAGCAGCGCGGCGGGGAAGCCCACGAAGTTGCGTATAGCACGCAGCTTGCTGAGCGTCTTGCGGCGCGTGCTGCTGTCCATCCAGTCGAGGCGCTGCACGGCCTCGCCGAACGCCTGCCGCACGTCCTCCACCATCTCTATCGCCTGCGGACACTCGGACGTCTGACTCACCGCCATACACAATCGCAGTCTGCCCGAATGTCACTCGCAACCTTGGTCGTTGGCGTTGGGTAGGCTTTGTCATGCCATGGCAGCAGTTACCAGTTCACGCCTTTCATCATACGCTGCAGCGTTATGCTCGTATGTTTCTGATATTCAGAAACAATTTTGTCCTTCCCCAGTCGACGCATTTACGTTCTACAATGAACATGTAAATACAACATTCTACAAAGACAAAGAACAGAGAATAGTTCGTTCCGATACTCCGAGCTACCGAAAACATTTTGATTAAGATGCGGATTTGGGTCATCCTTAATATCTAAGAAGTAACATAACTAAAGTTGACTGCCCGTGTGGTGGCTTAAAAGAATTTACCACCACATCTCATCCCGTTGGTGTCGTAAAAGTCGACAGAGGGAAAATGATAACCAGGACATGGGCAGCAGCGTCTTCCCAACCCGCCTGCCAAGCGTGGCAACTATAGCAAATGGTTTTTTTTTATGGAAGAGGGGGCAAACGAGCAAGCGGCTCACCTGATGGTAAGTGATCATCGCCACCCATGAACATCCAAAATACCAGAGGAATAGCAGATGCTTTAAATGGTGGAGGCCTATGTTCAGCAGTGGACTAGTGAAATGCTGAAATGATGATGATGATAAAGTTGTAATTCCTTAAATATTAATAGTCACATATTGAGAACCTAGAAATAGTTTTTGCGATGAATATTCTATTTTCTACGTAAGGTTTTGGGTTTGTACTTGGTCATCCATCTCAGCATAGAAATCTATTTTTGGCGGAACATGACAATGGCAGTAGGCAGATAATTCTATTTAAGTAGATTTCTATGTATTTCGTATCTATCGGAATGTTATTTGTTTCAAAGTGTGTTTATGTGATTTTTTTAAATTGCATAACCCTAAAATTTAGGGTTGGTAATCCAACATGCGGGTTCGAACTGTTCGGAGTCAACTTTTGTGCAAAAACACAAATTGTTCATTTTCGGATGTGGTTGTGTTGTAATCATCCCCGTCTCTGACACTGCATCGTAGCTAACCTCAGTTCTTATCGGATGAGTGTTACATCGGGCACGGGTAGGTTATGTAGTGGGGCACTATAATGTCTCCTTTGTAGTTGTTAATAACCGTGTGGTGGCGGCTCGATAAAAGAATACTACCACTCCATATCATCCAATGGATCTCAAAAAGGCGAGTAAGGAACTGCATTGTGCACCCAACAGCGCATGGTGGCGATGGGCTCACCACCTATCACACCAAGTGCATTATATTGTTTTGGTGAAACGTGGATTGTGGCAGTCATCTGTTTTTGCAGTGAGTGCCCAGTCTCTGACTACCCCTTATGGGATACAGTCGTGATTTTATGTATCGACAGTAATCGGTAGTTGTGGCCGTGGTCGAAAATCGGATAAGAGAACATAACATCATAGTATACGCAGAGGCGTGTCCTCGGGCAGCGAGGCGGCGTACCTTCTGGCGCGAGTCGGTGTCGAAGTGGCGGCCGACGTAGAGGTAGCTGAGCGCGAGGCCGAAGTTGGCGTTGACGTTGGCGGCGCAGCTCTTCCAGCGCGGCGTGCGCTGCTGCAGCCCGAACACCGCGCGCGAGAACTGGAAGCCGAGCTCGCGGAACGCGCCCAGCGTCATCGGCGCCACCGTCGAGAACACGCTCCACCATACGAAGCGCTCTGCGGACACACGGACACCAAACTCTATATCTATACATACATATATACATACAAATAAATAAAATTGAAGTAAAAAAAGTAAAGTTTCAGCCTATAAATGTCCCACTGCTGAGCACAGGCTTCCTCTCATTTCTGAGAGGGTTTTGGAGCTAGGAAGAATCCGCCACGCTGCTCCAATGCGGGTTGGCGGACTGCACATGTCTTCGAAATATTTTTAATTTCTCAGACATGCAGGTTTCCTCACGATGTTTTCCTTCACCGCCGAGCACGTGGTAAATCAGCACTTAAAATTGCAATTAACAATTTTAGTGGTGCCGGCACCGGGAATCGAACGCAGGTCACTCGCGTACTATGACATTTAAAACGAGCGCTTAGCCCTTGAGCTACCACGGCTCTTTAAAAAAATTGAAGTGTCTGCTTGTAATAACAAAACAACAGCTTTTTACTCAATCCTTATCAAAGTATATACGGTACTTTTTGAAAAAAAAAACAATTTTTAAAATGTTTTGTCTGTTTGTCAGTTGCTGGCTGGACTGATACGAGTATTATAACGGGTAACTTAGACTATTTTAATTTAAGACAAATTATCAGGGTTCTACCCCAAAAAAAGTCATGGACAGACGTTGCACTTACCATCAGGTGAACGTTTTGCTCGTTCCGTCACTTTTATCAAATAAAAAAAAACACCACACTGTCGTCATCCTGATACATCAGTTCTCTTTTTTTCACGGCGGAATAACTGGCCATACCGGTTGGTGGTACCAACTTAGACGGAATCCTACCACCACTAAACATGCTGTCTATGTAACTGTTGCTATGCTAGGTGCTGGCCGCACTAGACAGTCTATCACTCCAACGATGGTTATCCAAATCCAAAGGTGGATCGTAAAAGTCGACTAAGGTAAGGTAAGTTATTTTGCCGTAAAGCAGCAGTGTGCAAACATTAATGTGTTTCGGTTTGAAGGGCAATGTGATCTAGTGTGATCACTGGGCATATGAGACTCGAACTGACTTCTCAGGGTGCCGTGCACATTGCAGTGCCCCACACAAAAATGTTCAGGTGACACAGCATTTGTTACAGGCGGACGTTGCATCAGGTAAACGTTTTACGCGTCTCGTCACTTTATCCAATAAACAACCAAGCTCATGACTTTCCAGACTAAACTAACGGTCTTTAAAACTAAATCAGATAACGTAATAACCGTGATAGATGTAACCAAATCCTGCTGTCTCGGTTTCCTGCTGATTCTTCCCAGGACACAAGGGGTATTTTTGCTAACCAGTGCAGTTTATAATAAATGACGTTCAATGAGTATTATGTAAATTACCCGTATTATATAAAAATAATTCTATTCTGTAAACATTTCAAATCCAAAATGCGTTTGATTACAACAAATTTGATCTAAAGTATCACGTTGTAGTTACATGCGTCAGTAATTTACTTTTTTCTATATAAAGGGTTGTCAGAGGCCCACTTTTCAACCCCCATGGGAACGTGATAAAATTCTTACTGCCCATTGCGTTCCCACAAGCAGTATAGTGACAGCATTGCATATTATATTTATATTATTCTGGACTCATAAAGGCTGTCCGTACAATACCTTAGTCGCCTCTAACGACACCTTGGTAGTGTAGTAGTGCTATTCTACTCCGCTGGACACCTATCGGCATTGGCAAAATACAATCCGATAATATAGTAATATGGGGTAGCAGCTTAAGAGAATCTACCACTCCATCTCATCCCGTGGGTGTCGCAAAAGTCGAAAGAGGGAAGAAAAAAAAAATACCAGAAGATGGGCAGCAGCATCTTTCTGGAACATATCAATAAAACAACTGCGGTTGCCAACCCGCCTGCCAAGCGTAGGCAACTTTGGCAATATCTCCCCAAAATGAGTGTAACAAACTGTGGCAATCATTGGGGGAGGCCTATGGTCAGCAGTGGACTAGATAGGCTGAAATGATAATGGATGATGATGAATATAGTAAAACTCACCAACAATGACGGGCTTGGTGTCGTTCAGCAACACGGCTAATTTCTGAAGGTAAGGTAGGTCCATGACTATGATGCGGTCTCTTACCGGATCCAGCGACACGCTCGTGTTTGCGAACACCAGTTTCAAGTAGAGGTCCCAGTCGTGCTGCAATACATTGAAACGTAATCAGCTAGCACGTACCGTTTAATTATCATAAGTATTCAACCAGTGCGTGTTGCCAGTGATAATATACGGAAATGAGACGTGGTCCTTCACCGCAGGCCGTATGAGTAAAGTCACAGTTGCTAAGCGAGATATGGAAAGAGCAATGCTCAGTGTTTCTCTGCGCTATACAATCCATAACGATGATATCCGCAGACAAACTGAAGCAACCGACATAACCCTAAGGGTTAGCAAGCTGGAGTGGCAATGGGCCGGCCATATAGCTCGGAGAACTGATAATAGTTGGAGAAGAAAGGTTTTCGAGTGACAACCTCGTACCTGCAAACGCAGTGACCCTCCACTGGATGGAGCGACGATTTGACCGGGTTTGTCGATGGATGCAGGTGGCTCAGGACCGTGTTTTGTGGCAATCTTTGGCATATGTTCAGCAAGTGGATTTGTAACAAGCTGAATGATGATGATGAAGTTCACGCGGTTACATGCGCAGTAATAAAATTAGGTGAACACAGGGACGAGGAGAGAGGTGGTAGCGCTACTCGAATGAAGTTACTACGCATTCTCGAATTAACCTGCACGCACCCACTCGCAGCTAAATTCACTCAGCTGCTTACTTGAGATATGCTAATTTTATTATGCAAAACAAAGTTAACTTCGATTTAATAATGTAAAATTAGATCTAGTAAATATTTTAAAAAGTGGTAACAAAGTGAAATTAACTTTTTAAGTGAGTTTAATAATGTAAAATTAGATCTAGTAAATATTGTAAAAAGTGGTAAAAGCAATTTCCTAAAGACGTCCCACTTTGCTTGGAAAGAGTCCGACCCGCTGCCCCAGTAAGAGAGAGTTCACAAAATGTCGGTATGACCACAACAAAAAATACAACGAATCGATGCACCAGCAACGACTAGGTGGTGGTAGCGAGACTTTTTTACAATGCTCCTCAAATCGGAACACGCTAATGTATGTGGACTACTCTTGGTGGCAGAAACTGTGGCTGTTATGGTACATACCCGAATGGAATGGAAGTCCAATATCTGGGGTGAACACTTTGACTTTGGATCCTTTACTTGCTGATGATAATGACAGTGAGAAGGAAGATCATCTATAATGTTTATTTTAAGACACATAGTTAAAGAGCTGTATTACCTCTTTCCATGCCGCTGGACTACCAGCATTCCCCTGTATTAGCTGCGACACGCTGATTTCGTGGAACAGATGCGTGCCACTTCTTCTCACCTCCACCGGCGTCATTATCTGGTAGCAATGAAATAGTTGACTTAAAAATCTTATAGCATCACGATGCTCCCTGGAAATGTGTTCGTGAATGTTATGAAATCTTCCAGTTAAATTTTCACCCCATTTCCAGATCTCCGAATAATTTGAAATTTCGCAAACGTATAAAGGTAACCATACAATAATTTCACTATGGCCTTGTATACTCACCAGGATCAGCTAGTGGCTGCTCTAACGTGTTTTTGTAAACTATTACTTTATATTGTATATTGGTAGTGACTTAAGTCAGATATAAAGATAGTTATTATGTAACATACGAGTAAATGAAAGTGACCAATGACACAGTCAACTAGATGGTATGTGGTCCAGAGGCCCAAAAAGGATTCTTAAATACCTATTTAAACAAAAGTCTTCATTGGCACGCACATGCGCGCTGGAATACACGCAAATACGCATCCACACACGCCATGCATTCTTTAATATTATAATAAACCTTTTAAAAAATCATTCCTTCATAAAGAAAATCATTTTTTGATAGGTATATGAAAAATGGAAGACTGAACTTTCTGATAATTTGTATTTAAAACGTATACATTGTCCTCATTAATATTCGTAACTCTGTAAGATCGAGTAACTGATACGGAGATCCATACATACATACAGTCATGACTTTTTCCCATATAAATGCAGAAACCTCACCCGTAACTCACGTTTTCGCCCCCGCGGGAAACGATACGTGATACGGCGAATCACGTCGCGTTTGGTACGAGTCAAAAAATTCTTTCTCCTCATTTATTTGAGCACCATTCTCATGAGCAGTATAGTGACAGCATTGTATATTATGGTATTATTCTCAACGAATAAAGGCTGTACAAACAATACATCATTTTTGCAGGATTTCTATGCAGGAATCCGTTTAGGTAGATACCACCTAGGGCCAATTATTCTGCCGTGAAGCAGTAGTGTGCAAACGTTACTGTGTTTCGGTTTGCGTAATCACTGGGCATATGAGACCATTTAGACCTTTTAGGGTGACGATCGCAGTGTGGCGACACAGTGATGTTCTAAGTGACACAGCGTTTGCTACGTTGCACTTACCATCAGGTGAACGTTTTGCTCGTTTCGTTACTTTGTTTAATAAAAAAAATCACGTACCTTAGCCAGACTCTTGCTGAAGCTGATGATGTCATCGGCGAATGCCTCCGCGTCAGTTTCCGGGTCCGCAATGGAGATGACCGCCTCCACGTACTTGTGGTACTGCTGCAGCTCGTGAGCGAACTGCTCCGGTAGGAGGAGATATTTGTCACTGAATCCCGGCGACACTTGCTCCACCTAAACGATGGAGCGTATCATTATTACAAGGCGCGTGGTCTAGTGGTCAGCGTAACTGACTTCTACGCCGCGGGTCCTGGGTTTGAATCCCAGCTGGTGCCAAAATTTGTGCAAAACACAAATCGTCGGTTTCGGGTCTGTTTGTGTTAAGCATGAGGAATATATGTCTGTTATAACGCACGAGGAATAAACGCACCCATGATTCAGGAGAATCCTACTGCGATGCATCTTTTATTTTCAAAGAAAAGAGAAAAGAAGGTACATTTATTTTCCGAATTTCTTATCGGAACTTTTTGGGATATGACGTCGAGTGTTATCATACGTACATACATACATATATGCATGCATACATACATACATACATACATACAACCATACATACATACATACATACATACAACCATACATACATACATACATACATACATACATACATACAACCATACATACATACATACATACATACATACATACATACATACAACCATACATACATACATACATACATACATACATACATACAAACTTTATTGCACACCAAAAAACATTCAAAAAAATATATGCATACTTTAGCTTAGGGCAGTACAATATGTGGTCATATTCCTAAAAGCGATTTCTTCCGGGAAACCTTTGGATGGACAGGATTGTAACTGAAATCATGTGTGGATTGGCAGTGCATAAAAGCAATCGAGATATGTATTACATACATACATATACATATTTCGTTCGTATAAGATGTAATATATACGCGTATAAATAAAAGTATAGAAATGTAGTATTTATATGTTGGATTGTATTCAAGTAGGTAAATTTAACTTTTATTTTTGTAGTTTATTGATTTGTTTTTATTAAAACAACGCCCATATTTCAATTTTTGTCTGTCAAAGGTTGCCAGGAGGAGATCGCTTTTAGCGATAAGGCCGCCCATTGCAGTTATCAGTTTTATTTATATTTCCTTTTTATATTTTTAATCATGTTGTACAATAAAGTTATATTTAACATCATTTAAAACATACATGCATAGAGTCACGTCTCTTTCCCATTGGGGTAGGCAGAGACCACATCTTTCCACTTGTTACGATCCTGACACACATCTTTCGTTTCTACTTTTATGAACGCTTTCATACACGCTCGTCGGTTGGTACGTTTAGGCCTTCTGCCACTGATTGCCACAAAACGCAGTCCTGAAGTACACTACTACTATATACGACACCGCAACATCGTGCAAGTCGCCGCTCCGTCTGGTATCAGTACACTGCGTTTTCCAGTATGAAGTCGCAATTAAAGAACCTTTCTTCCCTTAAACGGTTATCGGTTCTACGACAGGATTCGTACTAACTTAGTTAATAGATAACTAGAATAACATAACTGTGTTTCGGTCTGAACACTGAGAGCTAGTGTAGTCACTGGGCATATGATACTGAAGAACTGACGTCTCAGGGTGACGAGCGCAGTGTGGTGGCACACAGAAATGTTCTGCGTGACACAGCATTTTGTTATGGGCAGACGTTGCACTTACCATCAGATCTCAGTCTCGTCACTTTCTCCTTTAAAAAAAATACTATCGCCACAAATAAGACTAATAAGGAAAACATTTAAAAGATTATTTATCTGCTGTTCAAAAATTCCATAAAAACCGAGCAACTGTATTTTGGTTCGGTCTTAAGAAAAAAGTTAATCTAGAAGTATGCCGAGATAAATTTATCATAACGAGAATGTCTAAAAGGTTGACGGGAATGTTAAAATGCAAATGGCTTACTCACCACAACACGATTCCTGCTGGTATTCCTCACGTCCTCAGCAACCTGCACACTCAGCAGCACGTTCAGCCCCAACAACCTCCTACCCTTCCCAGCCACTGTCTCCCACGAGAAGTTGGCGCTTGCTTCTTTAGGCGGCTTGGGTGGCAGCCCCAGTTTTCGCAGAATACCCTCGATTGGCTTGATGCCTTTCTCTTCTAATGTATCTGTTTGTCGATATATTGGGCTTTTTAGTTGTAGTTAATATTATGAACTAATTTAAAATGATGGTCAAGTACTAATATGGCGATATTCTCAGGTTACTAGAAGCCAACTGTACAAGATACATAATAATCAAGAGACCGCTCAAACACAGAACCGCTTTCTTGTTCTCACCCTCCCATCATCATCATTCATCATCATTTCAGCCTATCACTATTCCACTGCTGAACCTATGTTGTGATACCCAAATAGATTACTATAGAAGTTTGTGGCTCTCAATTTGAAGGGAAGTTTGCCATTGTTGCCACGCTTGGCAGGCGGGCTATAAACCACAGTTTATTTATATTGATGTTCCAGGAAGATGCTGCTGCCCATCTTCTGATTTTAATGTTTGTTCTCTTTGTCGACATTTGCGACACCCACAGGACGAGATTGGTTGGTCGATTCTCTTAAGCCGCTACCACACGGCCTTCCCATAAGTTTAAATAATACGATAAAAACGAGAATCGGACGCACTGTTTCTGCTTTGATTATTATTTTATGCTACTTTAACACTGGCAGAAAGCTTTCGACTGATGTCACAAATCAAAGAAAAAAATCTTTAAAAACGACTGGTTATTGAACTCGAAAAGTGAAGGTTGCAAGTATATTATTGAATTTTGTAATTTCTGTGTATATTCTGAGTTTTGATTTAATTATTGACAGTTTTTTTTTTATAGAGCAAGTGCTCGTGAAAGTGTACAGTGATTGGAAAAGTCAATTGAAGACCAAAGTTGTACTTTTAGCTTTGTCCACATCCAGCGTAGGATTTGATTACAATAGCCGTCCTAGGCCTGCTCTATTATGCCGCCTTTCTTGTACGTAAAAACTTTTATGAGATTATGGCTATGAGGATCTGGATAGAGTATTGATATAACAAACCTTGATTCAAATTAATTTTATCGGAAATTTATTTGCATATTACTGCTTAAAAGAAACCCTTCATAGTATTTCTTCATTCGAATGAACTTTCCGTTTCTGACTAAGTTAGTATCGGAATCCTCGACGTTTTGCGGTCACCGAGAAGGAAGGCCAGATTGGTATCTGAAAAGCTTGGCATGCTCAGTACAGCGGATTATTATTCCACGCCGGCCCGTCGCTTGCAAATTTACAAGGCCGCAAGTTTGGCCTCACATGGAATACTGTTCTCATCTCCAGGCGGGGGCATCCCCGGTAGTTAGGTACTTTAATTTGACCGAATCTAACGAAGAGCGACGACGACGACCAAATTTAATGATACAGAATAAATACTCTACTGTGGGCCATCGTTCTTATAAAAAAAAGTTTTTAGGCACAAGAAAGGCGGCATATTAGAGCAGGCCTAGGACGCTATTGTAATGAAATCCTACGCTGTGTTTATATATATATATATATAACCTATCCTACATTGTATTTAATGAAAACTTCACGATTTTATAATATAGAGTCACGCATGTTACGTTAAACTCATAAATTAGACATTTTTAATAAAACTAAGAATACTTAGAAATAAAATAAATAAATAAATAATAAATAAGAAGGTCATATCAAGTACTTCCCTATCCTCCGTCTTGTTATTCCGTTATGTTAGTACCGGTATTTTGGAACCGAAACCGTACAGGAACCCAAACCGGAACCGTACCGAAAACTACCTCTAAGGGAGCCCAAATGAAGAACCGTAACGAAATTTGGAACCGGTTTTCAATCTCTGATTAACACTGAATTTTGAGCGTTCCCAAAATGTATTCTTAATTTAGTTATAGTCCCTTCTAAAATGTTGGTCCTCCATAATTTTTCCGCCTCCTCAAATTGCCCTAGCTCAGGTTCTCGCGGGCCTAAGCAGTCACCGTCAGTCTAGCAAATCTTCAGTAAAAGTGAACTAAGTATCATTTTACGGTTGATGGAACTTTTTAAGTTCAAGAAGCAAGTTTGAAATTTGATACTTATCTAAAAATTATATATTTATACCTAAAAAACTAAAAAACTAAGGCCAGGAGGACATAATCAAAATATCTTTATGCAATATTCTTACTAACTTTATTCTATTCTCATCTCACCTCGATTCCGACTCAGCATTATGGCACTGCAGCAAAACGCTGAGTCGGATGCCTTTTTAGCCGACTTCAAAAAAAGGAGGCGGTTCCATGTTTCAACTGTAGACCAATTTAAAAAAAGGTTTGGAAGGGGATACCGTAAGGGTGCTTAATTTAAGTCAAGCTCTGATGATAGGACCCATGAGAAAGTAATAAAACTCTTAAATTATCTTAATCATATTTGTAGCTGCTTGGGATGAAGTCCATTTTTTGACTAAATAATTATTGTTGCTATATGTCAATGATAAAAATATACTTTTACTGGCGATCGTTCATCTACTCTGACTTGACTTCATTCCTTTCTAACATGAAGCTTAGGTTTACATACATACATAAGATCACGACTGTATCCCATAAGGCGTAGTCAGAGACTGGGCACTCACTGCAAAAACAGATGACTGCCACAATCCACGTTTCACCAAAACAATATAATGCACATTGGTATGATAGGTGGTGAGCCCATCGCCACCATGCGCTGTTGGGTGCACAGTGCAGTATAATTCCTTAGGTATAGCACCAATTAAAGCTAACAATCTAACTCACCGGTATCTATGCAAGTCCTGTACAACTTCTTCGCCTTCACGACACTTTTGGGGAGTCCCTCGTCGCTTTCGATTTCGAGCAGCTCGCGTAAGTTGGCAATCAGCTGCTCCCGCAGCAACGCGAGCTGGTCCCAAGAAGTCGCCCACTCTGGCACGGGGTTCTTCTTGATCCAACCGCCGCATGCGAACTCGTAGAAGTCCGTGCAAGGGTTCACGTCTTTATTCAGCGATGATAGGATCCGTGACGCTGGAAGAAAAGTAAACAAGTGTGGGTTTAACTTATGCCATCATCGTTCACAGCAGTGAACGATGATGATGGATGAACGATGGCATACGTTTTAGACCATAACAAATCCTGTGTCAGCCAGAACATTTCTGTGTGCTCCAGCAGGATATGTTATATATTTTATGTATGTATACATACATACATAAAATCACGACTGTAATCACATATCCCATAAGGGGTAGTCAGAGACTGGGCACTCACTGCAAAAGCAGATGACTGCCATGCGCTGTTGGGTGCACAGTGCAGTTTTACTCCTTACTCGCCTTTAAGATCCATTGGATGAGATGGAGTGGTAGTAATCTTTTAACGAGCCGCCACCACACGGCACAGGATAAATATTTTTTTTATGTATAAAATGATGTAACGAGCAAAACGTCTGCCCATAACAAATGCTGTGTCATCCAGAACATTTCTGTGTGACACCTCACTGTGCCCATCACCCAGAGACATCAGTTCTTAAGTCTCATATGCCCTGTGATTACGCTAGCTCACAGTGCCCTTCAAACCGAAACACAGTAATGTTTGCACACTACTGCTTTACGACAGAATAACTGGCCTTGGGGTGGTGCCTACCTAGACGCAAAAAATTTACAAACATTTCAACAAACTTGTCAAGAAGTCATTATTAGAAAAAGCGTATTATAAAATAGATCGTTACATAGAGTACAAAGATGTGTGAAACTCTTTTACTAATGGTAGGATTTCTACGCAGGAATCCGTCTAGGTAGGTACCACTCCAGAGCCAGTTATCCTGCCGTGAAGCAGTAGTGTGCAAACGTTACTGTGTTTTGGTTTCATGGGCACTAAGAGCTAGTGTATATATATACTGGGCATATGAGACTCAAGAACTAACGACTCAAGGTGATGGGTGCAGTGCGGTGCCACTCAGAATCGTTCTGGGTGACAGCATGAGCAGACGTTGCACTTACCAACAGGTGAACGTTCTGCTCGTTACGTCACTTTATCCAATATAAAACTTACCGGTCTTTTCTATTGTGGAAGAAATAGGCGAAGAAGTTATTATAATGAAAAAAGTACAAATGATAATGAAATAAAGTACAGCTTTTCTATCCTTCATTCTTAAATATTGATAATGTACTTCTGATAACAAACTGCAATATTATTTTCTCAAAACGTGTCACTTGTACACGCATGGTTGGAAACTGATCTTTTATAGGAAAGGAATATGGCGTTATAAACACGATTTATTTATTATTGTTTATACTTACCACGTGTTAGAAATAAATACTCACCAACTGTAATAGTGCTAGTGCACAGATAAACAAAATTCCTGGTTACTGCGCATCGAAATATTAATTAATGCAATCGTAACAAACTTCATAAATACGCAGTTAGCGTGTAAACACAAAACGCGTGTGAAAACGACACGTGGAATAAATCACGCGAACTGCGACGTTCGTAAGGGGAGGTATGACGTGAAAATTATTATTAACTAGCTAATCCCCGGCATAGGTTTTTAGGGGGTACATATATACAAATAGACGCATTTACATGTACATATAGACAAATAAATAAATTTGAAGTGTCTGTATGTAATAAGAAAAGAACAGCTTTTTACTCAATGCTTATAAAAATGTATACGGTAAAGTAAAAAGAAAAGAAATGTTTTTAAAGTTTTCGTCTGTCTGTCTGTTTGTTCCTGTTGACGGGACCTTCACTGACAGATAGCTGATATTATAGCGGGTAACTTAGGCTACTTTCAATTTAGAAAAATAAATAGGGTTCTGCGCAAAATATTAAGACCCCTAAATCCGATTCAAATAGGGAAGTGTATATGTATATCAATGATCGGACTCGGCTTTTTACGCATGTGAAGACGCGGGCACAGCTGGTTGTAAATAAAATAAAGATTTTTACAAGCTTTTATTTTACTAGCTATGTTTGTATGTGAAGTTCAAATCTTGCTAGCCAAATTTGACCTACTTTCTGAAGTTACATTTTGGCATTTTTATGTAGCTTCAGTGAGAATGCAATAATATTGTTTTGCTAAGTACCATAGTCCTAGGAACATTGTTAGCCCACTGCTGGACATAGACATATATAAATAATACCCATAAATAAATGCTTGTAACGAAAATATCATTTCGTTTAAACCTTATTTGTTCATAAATTTAGAGCAAGTTCCAACCACAACTGTACAAAGTTTCAACTCGATCGGACGAACGATGCTCGGACGTATATAAGATAATACTGGTGGTAGGATTCCTATGCAGGAAACCGTCCAGGTAGGTACCACACCAGGTCACTTATTCTGCTATGAAGCCATAGTGTAGACATTACTATCTCGGACTTAAGAACTGATGTCACAGGAGACGGGCGCGGTGTAGTAAAAAAAATGTAAAGTTTCAGCCTATAAATGTCCCACTGCTGAGCACAGGCCTCCTCTCATTTCTGAGAGGGTTTTGGAGCTAGGAAGAATCCGCCACGATGCTCCAATGCGGGTTGGCGGACTGCACATGTCCTCGAAATATTTCTATTCCTCGGACATGCAGGTTTCCTCACGATGTTTTCCTTCACCGCTAAGCACGTGATAAATCAGCACTTAAAATTGTAGAACAATATTAGAGGTGCTGGCACCGGGGATCGGACCCAGGTTACTCGCTTACTATGAAATTAAAGGCGAGCACCTGGCCCCTGAAATGTTCTGGGTGACACAGCATTTGTTATGGGCAGACGTTGCACTTACCATGAGGTAAACGTTTTGCTCGTCTCTTCACTTTATCCTTTAAAAAACAATTATCTGATACGACTAGCGTGCCATGTATTGTAAAATGATCGTAATAGTTCAGAAACCTTCTCAGGGCGCAAAAATTACTCAAGTTTAATAGCAATCGGACGAAAGGGATATGAACGCTTCAGTCACAAACAGACAGATTCCTGTATATACATATGTATTTAGATTATGTATAAGACAGTTGAAATTTATTAGCAATGAGTAGGATACTACACTGGTAGGATTCCTATGCAGGAATCCGTCTTGGTAGGTACCACCCCAGGGTCATTTACTCCGCCGTGAAGCAGTAGTGTGCAAACATTACTGTGTTTCGGTTTGAAGGGCACTGAGAGCTAGCGTAATCACAGGGCATATGAGACTTAAGAACTGATGTCTCTGGGTGATGGGCACAGTGAGGAGTCGCACAGAAATGTTCTAGGTGGCACGGCGTTTGTTGTGGGCGGACATTGCACTTACCATTAGGTGAACGATTTGCTTGTTTCATCACTTTATACAATAAAAAAAAGGATATATGACGTTAAGGAACTTATGGTGCAAGAGATTCTGTAATGATCTTAATCAGAGCATTTACATGGAAACGCCACGTGGAATAAATCATAACAACTGCGTGCTTGGTACGGGTAAATACCACGTGCTATTAGTTCGTTATAATAAAATATTTTTTACAGCTGTACTTAAGTCGTATATGCCCATTTATTACACTACTACTCGTACTTTTCCGCAGAATAACTGGCACTTCCCGCGGTTACCTACTCATACGGATTCCCGCATTGGAATTCTACCGCCGGTAAATATCAAATGAAAGGGGCCATAATATAATTTCGGTGATGTAATTGCTGTTAGCCTTTTTGGCTTTTACAGCTTCATCGGATACAAAGGTCATAAATAGAGCCGCGGTAGCTCAGTGTCGGGCGCTCACCTTGAATTTCATAGTAGGCGAGTAACCTGACTTCGATCCCCGGTGCCTTATCTCCCGCCATTTTTTATCTTAAACTTTCACCCGACGCAAGAATTTCCCCTGTATCGTGGATGCGATGCGTGTGGTTTACGAACGTAAATTGAAAATGCTTGACCCGACCCGGAACCAATATCTACGGGCCATGCGGAACGTACCCGCGACTCTTAGCGCAGAAGCCTATCATTGAACCATTGCGCCGATCGAGCCGTCATTAAGTGTTACCTAATGAACTTCCCAATGCTTAACCTACATAATACAAAAAGGTAAAAACTAATACTCGTATAGTGTGTCATGTCACCTTTCCATGTCCATTAGCCGTACGTCATTTGCACTATCATTACCCGATGTGGCGCAATAAGTTTCTAGCGAGTTATTTTGACGTTAATCTAGTGTGACGTCTAGAATTTACGAACGAGCCTTTAACGATAAAACAACTAGTGTTCATTTAAATAACTTCACGCATGTAATGTCTATTGGTGCAGTCTGAAATAGGTAAAGAAAAGAAAATGTGTTAAAGCGCCTGCGTCTTCCGTCCAGGCAATGTTTTCGAGTGTTAGATTAAGTTAATCGTAAGACAGGTTTAGGTTTACAGGTTTTTAATCCTCTTATTTTTTATTATTTACCCTCGTTGTCATTCCATTTTATTACATAGTAAGACAGCGTGTGGTAGCGGCTCAAGAGAATCTACCACCCCATCTCATCCCGTGGGTGTCGTAAAAGTCGACAGAGGGAAAATGAAAACCAAAGGATGGGCAGCAGCATCTTGCTGGAACGTCTGAATAAATAAACTGCGGTTGCCAACCCGTCTGCCAAGCGTGGCAACTATGGCAAAATCCCCCCAAAACGAGAGCTACAAACTTTTGTGGCAATCTATGGGGGAGGCCTATGTTCAGCAGTGGACTATTGATAGGCTGAAACGACGACGAACGACGACGACATAGTAAGAATCGTCCGAAGTTAACTATCTAGTTGTATTATTTTAAACCTTTTCCCAATTAAAATCCTTATGTACACCCAACAAAATGTCTGTGTCCTATGTGGTGCAAAAATAAAATTAACACCGCGGTGTCCTTATGTAAAAGAAGTGCTGTGAGAACTACGCATTATCATTGATTTTGTTATATTTCTTTTATTGGTGCCGTGTGGTGGCGGCAGAATAGAATCTACCACCCCACCCCATCCCGTGGGTGTCGTAAAAATCCACAGAGGGAAAATGAAAACCAGGATATGGGTAACAGCATCTTCCTGGAACATCTGAAAAAATAAACTGCGGTCGTCAACAAGCCTGCTACGTGTGGCAACTACGGCAAAAAACCCCCCAAAACGAGATCTACAACTTTTGGGGCAATCTTTAGGGGAGGTCTATGGTCAGCAGTGGACTAGTGATAGGCTAATATGATGATGATGATGATGATTATAGTACTCAGGGATGATATCCCTGAAGGATATACATTGCATATCGAGAACAGAATTTCGTGTCTATGGATCATTGTGATCTGATAATGCCTTCCTGACAACGACAAATTCCAAATGTTGTCGGAAGCTCAATCTGCGCTGGTGATATTATAGTGGCAGAAGTGTACGTGCAAACAGATGCACTCATTATTTCTAACCTACCCACGCCCTATGTCAACGACCATGCGATAATATCGGAGGTAGACTACGATACTAGTGACTACATGTTATGACTATTAGAAGCACTGTCTAGTTTGTTACAAACTAATTAAACGTCCTTTTTAGTTCAGTATATTGTTATGTGAATTCACCACTTATTACAACGAAAAATAGTAGTCCAGTAAGAGATATCTCACGACTGTACTCGCCGGGATAAGTAGATTAAAAATGCTTCTATGGTTATATGGATAATATGAACATAATTGTTACCATACGTTAATACAGTATGCAAATAGTTTGAAACGCGAATTATTTAAACAGGGCGTCATTATTTTAATGAGGGTAATCTTCTATTTATTTCAATTACGAATAGAGAAACAACGGGATTCCATTTAAATGTTTACTTTATATAACATACATACATAAGATCACGACTGTATCACATAAGGGGTAAGTCAGAGATTGGGCACTCACTGCAAAAACAGATGACTGCTACAATCCACGTTTCACCAAAACAATACAATTTTTTATAATTTAATTCCTTACTCGCCTTTCACGAGATCCAATGGATGAGATGGAGTGGTAGTACTCCATCTCTTTTACCTTTATATAACTTTATATAAATGCTGAAGAATGTCGCAACATGATGTAATGTAATAATTCAAACATCTGCCAAACATTCGGGAAGAAAAATTTCAAGTTGCAAATCTAATATCGGCAGAATATAGTGGAACGATCCTCTGCTATTGAAGATATAGTCCACTGCTGAACATAGGCCTCCCCCATAGATTGCCGCAACAGTTTGTAGCTTTGATTTTGAGGGAATTTTTAGATAGTTGCCACGGTAGGTAGGCGGGTTGGCAACCCTAGTCTATTTATTCAGATATTCCAGTAAGATGCCGCTGCACATGTCCTGGTTTTCTTTTTCCCTATGTTGCCTTTACGACACTCTCGGGATGAGATGGGGTGGTAGTTCTCTTAAGCCGTTCGCAAAGCCGGAAAGCAAAAAGCAACGCTATCAAGACTAAATTAAGCTGAACACTGATTACGAATGGAGAAACAACGGGATTCCATTTGAATGTTTACTTTATATAACATACATACATAAGATCACGACTGTATCCCATAAGGGGTAGTCAGAGATTGGGCACTCACTGCAAAAACAGATGACTTCATTCATCTTATGAGACACTAACCTGTACTAACGCAGTCCTCGCTGATGCATGGTCGGGGGTTTCTGTACTCCGTGAGAACCAGCACTGCGGTGTAGATGCCGAGAGCCACTAACGATAAGCCTAACGCGCCGATCAGCACCGAGGAACAGCGGACAGTACGTTCTCTGAAAAAAAAACAACATATTTTGAAATGAAAACTTCTTTAGAATCGTTGCTGATTTGAAACTCGATGAAGCGACACCAAAAAGAGACAAACATACATACATCTATATTACTGGCTGATAGTATTCTATGCAGGAATCCGTCTAGGTAGGTACCACCCCAGGGCCAGTTATTCTGCCAGTTAAGCAGTAGTGTGCAAGCATTACTGTGTTTCGGTGTGAAGGGCACTGTGGGCGAGCGTAATCACTGGGCATTTGAGACTTAAGAACTGATGTCTCAGGGTGACGGGCGCAGTGTGGTGTCACACAGAAATAATCTGGGTGACACAGCATTTGTTGTGGGCGAACGTTGCACTTACCATCAGGTGATCGTTTTGCTCGTTTCGTCACTTAATACAATAAAAAAAACATATACATCTATAGAATTTAGCATGCGAGAGAATCAGATAGAATACAGTGTTTTCTGTTATATTCATATCATCAAATTCGTCTAGATCTTCGATTTCTTCGTAGATTTTGCTTTCATTAGCGGAGGAGGTATTGGTTTTCTTGTGCACGCTGTTGAGGGAGGGCGGGCGGTGCTCTTCAAAACTAGGCAATACACACCATTTGACATTTTGCATGCGGATCTTAGAGAATTAACTTTCCTTTATTATAATGGATTTCCGCAAAGCAAAGCCTGATTCTATTAACTATATTTCATTAGCTCGATATCGACATCAAAAACAGAAACTGATGATGTATTTCAAAAATATATTGATTAAATCAAAGCCAAATCGGGTCTTTTGTAAAAATTTAAAACGTGAGAGTTTGTATAATAATTATTGCATAAAGTGACGAAACGAGCAAATCCGTTCACCTGATGGTAAGTGCAGACTGCCCATAACAAATGCTGTGTCACCCAGCATTCGTTATTAACATTTCTACTCGTATGTGACATCACACTGCGCCCGTCACCTTAAGACATTAGTCCCTAAGTCTCATATGTCCGGTGATTAAATAGGGCGCAGTGGATTGTTTTTTTTTTAACTCGATGCCCCACAGTAGGATTTCTCCTGCATCGTGGGTACGTTTTACAGACATAAATTCCACATGCACAAACCACCCAGACCGGGAACAACTATCTGTAGGCCACACAAATATTTGTTCCGTGCGGGAATCTAACCCTCGACCCGCGACGCAGAAGCCAAGGGCTTAGCCACTGCGCCAACCGAGCCGTCAATATTTGCGATATAACTTAATTTGTAATATGTAAAATATCTCCTACAGTAAGCCGTCAGTTGTGAACGCATTTGGAATCATATCCGTTTTGAATGAAATGTAAATTTTTGGGAAAGTATGACCGGGATGAAACACTTTTAAACCTAGGAGCACCGTGATCGAGTATGCTCCAATGCCCCATCAGAATATCCTCCTATTCTGGCCAGTATTAGCTTAGCGCTACTAGTTACACTTTAACAGAGTGATTAATAATAGCGACGACCGCGTGGCCTAGTGGTCAGAGTACCTGACTTCTACGCCGCGGGTCCTGGGTTCGAATCCCAGCCGGAGCCAACATTTGTGCTAAAACACAAATTGTTGGTTTTCGGGTCTGGTTGTGTTGTGTTTGTCCCCGTGTTTCTGACACTGCATCCTAGCCTACCTCCGATCTTATCGCATAAGCGTTACATCGGGCGCGGGTAGGTTGGGACGAGTGAGTGCCTCTGTGTTTGCGCGTACACTTGTGGCACTATATTATCCCCTGCGCAGTTGATGGCTCTCGACATTCGGATTCGGAAGTTGTCGCCCTGGTTGAAATCGGCTAGGAGAACATCATCATCATCAATAAGAGCGTCTGTCATTATTATTAAGTCAGTTCTCAACAAGGTGCAGCAAAGAATTCAACAACATCGTAATATTCAAAGAACACAAAGAAAATTTCTTGTAAAACAATCATAAATTTTAAATACGTAATGCCGGTAAACAATTTTTAAATTGATTAACAATTATTTTAATAGCAGTCGACGCGTTTTTTACCGCGTATGGTAACACTGGAAAAATTGTACGATTAAACGTCTTCTGCTATAAATTACAATCTGCAATCAATAAGCTTATTTATTGCATCCACACGTGCATCAACATAAATGGATAAAATAGAAGTGTTTGTTTTTGAATTTTTTTTTAACTTAAAAATACTTTTCCTCTTCAAAAAAAAAAAAAACTGACGTCAGAACATTTTTTGTTTGCCCGTTAAAGTTGAGTTAACTTTTTTATTCCAGTAAGGTTGACAAACAGGAATATGATGTTGTTTTTACTGGTGGTAGGATGCAGGAATCCGTCTAGGTAGGTACCACCCCAGGGCCAGTTACTCTGCCGTGAAGCAGTAGTGTGCAAACATTACTGTGTTTCGGTTTGAAGGGCACTGTGAGCTAGCGTAATCACTGGGCATATGAGACTTAAGAACTGATGTCGCAGGGTGATGGCAAACATACCTTTTTCCCATACAAGGGGTAGGCATAGGCCACACATGCAGCCCACCTTTCGCCCTCACGGGATACGAGACGTGACGGGTGGCGTTAATCTTACTCTCCATTACTTTCCCACGAGCAATATAGTGACAGCATTGCATGTTATATTTGTGGCTATCTATGGGGGAGGCCTATGTTTAGCAGTGGACTTGTGATACGCTGAAACGAAGAAGACGAAGACGAAGAAGTTGATAGCTCTCGACAATATTCGGAAGTTGCCGCCTTGATCGAAATCGGCCAGGAGAACATCATCAATATTTCTAGTTAAATAGTGCAGTTTTTAACCTAATTGTCACCGAAAATGGTGTGGTCGAAATTCGACCGCAACTAATAAATTTTTCAAGTTTGAACGCAATTGTGTTTTGAGTAATTATTTGTTGGCAACATTTTAAAGTTCTATGGCGACACTCTCTACTCTGTGCGACTGTTTGACCTCATAATATTATGTTTGAGATTGGCAGTATGAATGTAAACAAACGACTAACTATTGCGATTGACATTGTCATTATGAACGTAAATAATAAATGTTTTCTTTTGTTCAATTTAATGTACCTAATTGAAACACATGTTATATATAAATTTTAGTTTTTGTGCTTTTTCTCCATAGAACTTCTTCAAATCTTCTGCGATTTGAAGCTCAACTCGGGCCTGCACTGCCGTTACCCGCGTGTTCCTGCGAGCTCGAAGTTGTAGGAAACGGCCAAGTGCATTTTTCTCATTTCATCTCCGTATTAATCTCTGCTGGTGTTAAATCGGTAATTTTTGGTTGGTTAACAAAGGTGCCTACTATTGACACGAAAAAAATAACTTTTACTAATAAAAATGAGAATTTATGGAATTTATAAAACTTTTTAATTTCTCCTCAGACCGAGCTCTAACCACTAACAATCGTATCAGTAATACCGGGAAAAAAGACTGTCGCCTTATGTTCTATTTTCAAATTAAAGTTCTAAATAAAAAGGTAACATAACTGGACAGTCTTTTATGAAACATTATGAAGAATAATGTTTTCTTTGTGTTTCGTTAATTTTGCCGGTGTGTGTATGCATTATGTTATATATTCTCATTACATTGCAAAACATAAATTGAGATGTCGTAAATTGTTGGTTATCTTTCTCGTTTTCCTTTCCAAGTGGATACCATTAAGTATAATCTTAGTACAAAACTCGGTTTCCGCAGTAAAAACGGAACACGGCTATTGTTATATGTAAATTATATCGACCATATAATTTTACTCTAATACATTTGTGCAGTGATACCTGTTTACGTTTCACCGTTGATTTCAATAGCTGGTACTGTGTGATGTAACATCTAGCTGAATTAAAAGCTATCCATTTTTATTGGTGGTAGGATTCCTACGTAAGTATCCGCCTATGCAGGTACCACCACATAGCCAGTTATGCTGCCGCGAAGCAGTAATGTGCAAACATTACCGTGTTTCGGCCTGTAGGCCACTGAGAGCTAGCGTTATTACGGCATATGAGACTAAAGAACTGATGTCTCAGGGGGACGATCTCAGTGTGGTGCCACATAGAAATAAGTTTCGAGACGAGCAAAACGTTCACATGATGGTAAGTGCAACGCATGCCCATAACAAATGCGGTGCCACCCAGGACATTTCTATGTGACACCAAACTGCGTCCGTCACCTTGAGACATCAGTTCTTAAGTCTCATATGCCCAGTGCGCTACGCTAGCTCTCAGTGCCCTTCAAACCGAACCACACTAATGTTTGAAAACACTACTGCTTCACAGCAGAATAACTGGCCCTGGGCCGGTACCTAAACTACCTTTTCCTGCTGTATATTCGCATTCTTGACAAAAATCTGCTTTACAAATTTTTCCTGTCAGTGTGTAATACTTAAAAATTACTCAGTCAAATTACCAGGTATTAAGGTTCGCTGCACACTAAAGTCATAGCTTGGATATAAGTATCCAATGAAGGGAGTATCCGATGAAGCTGTAAAAGCCGAGAAGGCTAACAGCAATTACATCACCGAAAATGTATGTATAGCTTGGATTCACACTAGGTTCAATCATGTAGCTTCGGTTTTTAATTTAGTACGTAGATTGTGGCAGTTATCTGTTTTTGCAGTGAGTGCCCAGTCTCTTACTACCCCTTATGGTATACAGTCGTGATCTTATGTATGTATGTATACAGTAGCTCACACAAAAAGATGCACAATGTATCTTATATACACGCCAATATTTACTTGTGGGATAGAACTCCAGGCGGACCTTCAAAACCATGCATCTCGAAATGGAAACCAGCGGCGATTTTATGCAAGCTTTAGACAGATTAACGCCAAATGTTTTGAGTTGAGTGTGCCGTGTGGTAGCGGTTTAAGAGAATCTACCACCCCATCTGATCCAGTGGCTGTCGTAAAAGTCGCAAAGGAAAAATGAAAAGCAGGAGATGGGCAGCGGCATCTTACTGGAACATCTAAATAAATAAACTGCGGTTGCCAACCCGCCTGCCCAGCGTGGCAACTATGACGAAGTACCCTCAAATGAGAACGATGTTTGTGGCAATCTATAGAGGAGGACTATGTTCAGTACTAGTGATAGGCTGTAATGATGATGTAATGATGATGATGACTCAATCTATTACCATGAAAAGGCATATATGGATATGTATGATATAGTAGCTCTAGGATCAACTACATAATAATAATACGAAGGAAAGTAAGTTTTTGTTCTTTGCTAAGATCCGCATGCTGATGATGCCGTCATAGACTCTACGACAGTCTGTCGTAAAGTAACGCCTGATTCTATTAACTATAATAATAATATGTAAAATACGACGACCACTTGGCCTAGTCGTTAGAGTAAGTCGGTCCTGGGTTCCTATCCCAGCCAGAGCCAACATTTGTGTAAAAACCAAATTTGTTGGCTTAAAGGTCCTTTTAAAAAAAACAATGTCCTGAAGTAGGATTTCTCCCGAATCGTGGGTGAATCAATCAAAATTCACCTGCACAACACACACATTTTTCGACAGTCATGTGACCATGGGTTCTGTAAAGCGCTTGAAACGTTAGGTTATAAATAGTTTTAAAATTAAACGCGACAAAATCCGAAAAATTAGATTTATAAAATGTGTAATATTCGCGTAAATTATGAATAACACAATCAAATTCACAAACTAAATGAATTACGAGTATTACAAAATAAAAATTTTATTATATAATTTTATTACCTATGACAAACATTATGTTTATATTTATTAATTGATCATCGAATATAAATAGTCAAAATTAAACGCGATAAATTCCGTAAACTTAATTTTATTAAATGTGTAGTATTCGTGTAAATATAAGAAATCAAGACATTTTTTATTGTGATTGTCTTTGTATTTCTGACACTTCATCCTACCTCCGATCTTATCGCATGGCCGTTACATCGGGCACGGATAAGTTGGGACGAGTGAGTGCCTCTGTGTTTGCGAGTACACTTGTGGCACTATAACATCTCCTGCGCAGTTAATAACTTCTGACAATATTGAGTAGTTGTCGCCGCGGCCGAAATTCGGCCAAGAGGACGTCAATGCGAAAGTAACTCTCTGTATCCCTCTGTCTGTTTGTTACCTTTTCTACCGCTGAACCGCTCTTGACGAAATTTGGCACAGCGATATCTTGCATCCTGGAGACCTACACAGGATACTTTTTATTCCGGAAAATCAAATAGTTCCCACGGGTAAACGTTATCCACGCGGACGAAGTGGCGGGGTTCAGCTATCTATCTGTTCATCTGTTTGTCGGGATTAACTACCTATAAATATTGACAAAACTAATACTAGATTAGTCTTTGTCAAACTTAATATCTAAAAACGTGTGATATATATCTTCTCGTCGAGTACACCTCAGTGTCTCAAAACCAAAGTTTACAACCAGTGCGTGTTGCCAGTGATCACATACGGAACAGAGACGTCGAGACGGACGGTCCTTCACTGCGGGCCGCATGAGGAAGCTCAGAATCGCTGAGCGAGCTATGGAAAGAGCTATGCTCTGAGTTTCTCTGCGTGATAAAATCCGTAATGATGATATCCGCAGCAAAACGAAATTATCCGACATAGCCCTAAGAATTAGCAAGCTGAAGTGGCAATAAGCCGTGCATATACCTCGTAGAACCGATAACCGTTGGGGAAGAAAGGTTCTCGAGTGGCAACCTCGTATCGGCAAGCGCAGTGTAGGGAGTCCCCCACTAGATGGAGCGACGACCTGCACGGTTTAGCGGGAAGTCGATGGATGTAGGTGGCTCAGGACCGTGTTTTGTGGTAATCTATGGGGGAGGCCTATGTTCAACAGTGGACTAAAATATGCTGAAATGATAATGATAATGATGTGTGATATGATACTTACAATCTTTTGCCGCAGCTTCGCTTTCGTTTAATTATGTACTTAAACTATTGGGGACTATTGAAGTCTTACACGATTTTGGCCGCTAAAAAGATATCTTCATAGTCATCATTTCAGCCTATCACTAGTCCACTGCTGAACATAGGCCTCCCCATAGATTGCCAAAAAACACGTAAGTTCTTAGCTCTCATTTTGGGGGGATTTTGCCATAGTTGCGACGCTTGACAGGCGGGTCGGCAACCGCAGTTTATTTATTCGAATGTTCCAGGAAGACGCTGCTGCCCACGCCACCCACGGGACGAGATGGAGCGGTAGATTTTTTTAAGCCGCCATCACACGGCAAAACGATATTACGTGTTCTAAATTATTCTTATGAAGTAAAATTATAACTATGACGCCCCACAGTTTTTTTTATGTTAAAGGAAAAATCTAGTTATTGCTAGATTTCGTTGTAATTGAGTAATGTTCGTCGCTCGGGTCAAGTTTATTTCATATTTGACTCACACTTCGTGACAAAGAAAAAGTATGTCATGTGCAGATTTTTTTTCGTCTGCAGCATCTTCCTGGAGCGTCTAAATACGAAAAAAAAAGAAATAAGCGAATAAATAAACTGCGGTTGCCAACTCTACGTTTACTAGTGGTAGGCTTGAAATTATGATGATGAAGATACAACACAGAGAACGAATTGTGAACTTTCTGACTATTTCTCCTCAGACGATTTGCGATAACTGGAACCATTAAGATATTACCAGCAGCAAACGTCACTCCATATATTTTATTGATATGTTGTGATTTTTATGTTTCTTTGTCCTTGTAACCAATATGTTATCGGTGAGAAATCGCTTGAAACTCTTGCTACGAGTACTAATAATTTGATATGCAAAATGCACATCTGAATATCAAACAGTATACAGTATTAAGAATGTAATAGATACGATAGTAAATGGCTGAGCGTGACAAAAATCGTTAACTAGTTTCGCGCCGTTTATGCTGTTGTCACGCGCATCTGCATTTACGCTTTTTATGTAATGTAATGTAGGTTTGATCCCCTATTCATTGTTAACTTTGACGATATCTTCCGGTTGTTAGATTTTGTTAGGTGAAAAGGAAAAGATCGGTATACTGTGTTAGAGATATGGAACAGTTTTTTTTATAGAAGAGGACACCAACGCGTGCACACCGCCGCCCAAAAACATCCTCGATACCAGAGGAATTCCGAGGAGCAGGCTCTTTTCTTGAAGGTCTCTAAGTCGTATCTTTCCGAAAAAACCTCTGGCGGCAGCAAATTTCACAAAGTGGTCGTGTGTGGCAGAAAATTGCTGGAGAAGAGCACAGTGGTGGAATGCCACTCATCCAGGTGATGGTGATGAAATGTTAAACTCTGTTGTAGAGTTACAATTGCTCCGGTCCCGAAAACCGTTTTCTCTGTCTCGGCTATGGCATCTGGAATTCAAACTTTAGGCCTTCGGGAAACAGATATGCTTGTTACTAAATCACGCAATTGTCAAGCTCCTTTTGTATGAATTCGTCAATTGACCACCTAAATATACTGGTAGTACATGGTGGTAGGATTCCTATGCGGGAATCCGTCTAGGTAGGTACAACCCCTAGGGCTAGTTATTCTGCCGTGAAGCAGTAGTGTGCAAACATTACTGTGTTTCGGTTTGAAGGGCACTGAGATCTAGCGTAATCACTGGGCATAAGAGACTTAAGAACTGATGTCTCAGGGTGACGGGCGCAGTGTGGTGTCACACAGTAATTCTCTGGGTGACACTTCATTTGTTATGGAAGACGTTACACTTGCCATCAGGTGAACGTTTTGTTCGTTCCGTCACTTTTATGAAATAAAAAAAAACAGTGTCAGACAGGGAGACCGCGTACCAGAAAAGAATACCAGCACTTTGTTTGTTACTTACATGTGGGATTCGAACACACCTACTTACGACTACCTTAACCTGTAACATACCGGAGTTTTTACAAAATATTTCACAGATATTTAAGCGGTACTTTATTTTGTTTGATACACGTTCCAAACTAACGGCGACAGGTGCGCGGTGTGCTTTCAGACGCTTTTTAAAACATTCCTATCACGTCGCACTCTGCGGTAAGAATATAAAGCCGTGCCGCAGGGACGGTTTGAGTCACGGCTGAGCCCAAAACACTTTTCAACAGATATTAGCTGATGCAAAGGGATTTCCAGTGTCGATTCAACTTTCCTTGCGTACTAGTACATCCATTTGAGCGTTTATTGTGAATTCTGCTGACGTGATGCGTGGTAGGAATGATAAAACTGCAGCTGATAAACTCGATAGATGTGAAGTATATTTCGGATGAATGACCTGGCAAAATTATTAAATTTTCTTCTTCAATATAAATAAAAATAATTTTCCGCATGTGCGAAAGATCATCACTTCGACCGATTCGGCTGATTTTTTTTTGTTGTGTTCTTAACTGTCAAGACAAGGTTTGTTTGAAACTAAATGTTTGGAAAATCCATGGGAGAAAGTCGGAAATTAGGGATGGTATTTTTGTATGGAAATCTCAAGTGAATTTCAGTTTGACAGTTCTGGTGTCACATGTTTTCGTAGTAACAACAAAAACGTGACGTACAGTTTCACGTTCGCACCTCTCATTTTCTACATTAATAAACTGCACCCCTACGAAACGCGGTAGAGTCGCTAGTTTTTAAATGAAAATAATCGAATGCCGTGAGCTTGCACCTAATCTGTTTGTTTGTACAGGCAACTTATAGGCTGTAATATCATCCATTTCAAAGTGACGAGGCGAGAAAACCGCTCTAATGGTAAGCGTCAACGTCTGCCCATAACAAATGCTATATTACTTGCATGTGTACCTGATTTATTACTGGAGAAATGTATGACGAAAAAAATTTTAAACTGCTGATAAGTGCAACGTGCTGTGTCCCTTAGAATATTTCTTTGTAGCACCAAACTTCTCCCTTCCCTCTGAGACGTCAGTTCTTAAGTCTCATATTCTCAGTGATTACACTAGTTCTCAGTGCTCTTCTGACCGAAACACATTTGCACACTACCTGGGATTCCTGCATAGGAATCTTACCAACAGTATGACACTATACGTTTACTTGTGACACTATAATATCTTCTGACATACGCTATACTATAACGCTTCATAACTGTCATTTAAACGGCTCAATAAACTTCATGATCTTCTCGTAATAGCACAGATGACATGCATAAATGGCATTCATAAAGTTTCTTAGCGTTGACAATAACAACAACAACAACGTACCACTATTCATGTGAAAAGGTGGACCGTTACGACAACGGGTCATACTCAGCGCGCATCAACTTATGCAAATGTACGCTTTGTAACACTGTGACAGATAGCGAGGAAGTGTACCAGCGTTGTGTGGGGCGGTCGCGATGAGTTAACGGACTATTTGGAGAGAGTGTACTGAATGTATTATACGTTATTGAGGTGATTTCGAGACAGTGACCTGGTGTCGTTCTGCTTTTGTTGGATTTTTTTTTTAAGGACTCACGGTCACAGATTCGCCGGATTGAAAGGTGGCAGAGCGCTGAGGGCGCTTAGCCGAAACTTTTATTTATGGTTGACTGGCGCAAAGGCCCCTGATAAGGGACCCCGGCTTGGACCGTCATCCTGTTCGCGAGAGTAACTGAATCGAGGGTGCCCAAGAGGGCCGGCCTCGGCTCGGTCAGTTACTTCAATCGGGAAGTTACTTCAATCGGGAGTTTGTTCGAAGAATTTTTTTAAAGTTATCCCCCACTAGTGTTTCTCTTTTTTCAAGTAGAGACAAAAACTACATGAAATTTAGTTACTTCATTTCATTCGGTTACTTGTCGTTCGCTACTCCCGCGGGACGCTCCACCATACAACTCCTTCTGAACAAGTCAACAAGCCCCAAATCAGAATCTGGATCAATCTGCTGCCACCAGTGGTTTTTCCGGACCGATACGACTTAGGGGACCTTCAAGAAAAGAGCCTATTCATTTCTCAAAGGCCGGCAACGCATCTGCTATTCCTCTGGTATTGTAGATGTTCATGGGCGGCGTTGATCACTTACCATCAGGAGAGCCGCTTGTTCGTTTGCCCCCTCTTCCATAAAAAAATAAATAAAAAGAACGATTAGTAGCGCCATAATAGGACATGGATCATTTAACAAACAACTATGCAGAGTCAGAATAGAGACTTGCACAGAGCTATCCGTGGCCTACTGGATCGTCCAGTGGTCGCGAAATATCGGGTCAAGTATTTGGCTCGCCGAGACCGCTCCCGAGGTCGTGGGCAATACAAAGGGTTTGCCGCGGTTCCCGGAGGAGATAGGTTGGCTACGAATAACTTAAAAGCCCCACACGCGTAATACGCGCATAGACAACCAACGTAGCAATATGCAATCTACAATCTCCCGCGGGCGTTGTATGGATTGGTATTCTTATGCCACCACCATACGATAAATATCTAAACCGTATAGAAGCTAGTATAGATTCATATCTATACAAATAAATGACATTGAAGTGCCTGTTTGTAATAACTGAAAATTAAAGGTATTAACTCAATGGTTATGAAAGTATATACGGTACTTATAAAAAAAAAATAATTCTAAAATTTTTGTATATCTGTCTATCTGTTTGTTTCGGCTAATCTCCGAAACGGCTGGACCGATTTTGACAGTATTTTCACTGACAGATAGCTGATATTATAGCGGGTAACTAGGCTTACTGCTTCTGCGCCGCGGGTCGCGGGTTCGATTCCCGCACGGGACAAATATTTGTATGGCCTACATATAGTTGTTCCGGGTCTGGGTGTTTGTGCATGTGAAATTTATGTCTGTAACACCCACGACACTGGAGAAATCCCTACTGTGAGGCTTTGTTTTTTCAATAAAAAAAAAATATTAGGGTTCCACGCAACAAAATTAAAACCCCAGAATCCAATTCAAATAGGGTCGGTAGGGTCAAATCATCGATCGGGGTCGGCTTTTTGTGCGGGTGCACAGCTGGTTAATGAATAAAATCGAAAGCGATTTTTTTTTGTGTAAAGCCTCTTTTATGTATTCGTTTTGTACGCGACCTTTCACTAAAATACCGATTTGTATTGGCTTCACGTCACTTGAATTTACTTTTTAGAAGTAAAGAAACTAATTTCATTTGTTGCCGCAATTCAGGATGGATAAACATTTGACATCATCAACATCATTTCAGCCTATCACTAGTCCACTGCTGAACAGAGGCGTCACCCAACGATTGCAACAAAATTTTGTAGCTCTCACTCCTTTTGAACGGAATTTTGCCATAGTTGCCACGCTTGGCAGGCGGGTCGGCAATCGCAGTTTATTTATTCGGATGCTCCTGGAATACTGCTGCCCATCTCCTGGTTTATTTTCTCTCTGTGGAGTTTTACGACACCTACGGGATGCTGTGTTATGGTAGATCGAAAAGAAGATGTGGAGCCACTACCACTAGGCAATTGACAATACGAGTACATTTTTAACATTAGCGTAATGTAGGACTGTAGCAACAAAAAAGGCATCCGACTCAGCCTTATGATGTACTAACACAGCTACAACCAGGTTATTCACTCGGTGTTAACACAATAAAAAAAATGGAAGTTGCACATTTAGTTTATAAAAAAGCAACATTTAGCAAAAACTAAATGACATTTCGTAATTGTCTCGTAACAACAAGACAAGTTTTACTGGTTTTGTAAATTAAAAATTCATTAATTTCCTAACGCAACCACTTGCGGCACAGTCAATGTAGTAGAAGAACAGTTTTACGACTTCTTGACGGAGCCGGGAAGAGCCCGCCACACCGCTCTAATGCCGATTGGCAAACTTCGCCTGTCATCGAATTAGTTTTATTTCTCAGAGATGCAGGTTTCCTCACGATGGCTTCCCTCACCGCAGAGCGCGTCGTAAATCACTTAAAGTAGCAGAACAATTTTAGACGTGCCGGCATCGGGAATCGAAAGCAGGTCATGACTACACTATAAAATTTAAGGCTAGCGCCCGGCCTCTTAGCTGCCGCGGCATATATAAACCGTCACAGAAATTACGTAAATAAAGTAAGGTAAAGTTTCAGCCTAAAAATGTCCCACTGCTGAGCCTCCTCTAATTTCGGAGAGGGTTTTGGAGCTAGGAAGAATCCACCACGCTGCTCCAATGCGGGTTGGCGGACTTCACATGTCTTCGAAATATTTTTTATTTCTTCAGACATGCAGGTTTCCTCACGATGTTTTACCTTCACCTGCCGAGCACGTGGTAAATCATGCACTTAAAATTGCAATTAATAATTTTAGTGGTGCCGGCACCGGGAATCGAACCCAGGTCACTCGTGTTTTTTTTATTGGACAAAGTGACGAGACGAGCAAAACATTCACCTGATTGTAAGTGCAAGGGACTGCTCATAAATGTATACTTAAATTGACTGAAAAAAAAATCCCGCTGGGTTTCTTACTGGTTCTTCCCAGGACAGAGGCGTTTCTTTGCGAACCAGTGTAGCTTAAAAAATGACTTTCAATGAGTATTATGTAAATGATGCCATTTTGAATAAAAACTATTCTATTCTATTCTAACAAATGCTGTGTCACTGAGCCCGTCACCCTGAGACATCAGTGCTTAAGTCTCACGTGCCCAGTGATTACTAACTGTCAGTGCCCTTCAGACCGAAACACAGTAATGGCACTGGCCCATGATCAGCGGTGGTACTGCGGCGAGGGAAGACATCGTATTTTGTCCGAGCGTAGTACAATCCCATTCGGGTCGACAAAGTACAGAACTAAATGCTAGTAACTATAAACGCCTTAACTACACTAACACCTTCCATAAATTCAAACCTTTGATGTAAAAGTAAAAAAGTAAAGTAACAGCCTATAAATGTCCCACATGCTGAGCTCCTTTAATATCTGAGAGGGTTTTGGAGCTGGGAATAGTCCGCCACGCTGCTCCAATGCGGGTTGGCAGTACTTCACGTGTCCTCGAAATATTTCTATTCCTGGGACATGCAGGTTTACTCACGATGTTTTCCTTTACCACTAAGCACGTGGTAAATCAGCACTTATAATTTTAGAACAATTTTAGAGATGCTGGCACCGGGGATCGAAACCAGGTTACTCACGTACTATGAAATTAAAGGCGAGCACCCTGAGCCACCTTTGATGTAATGAATAGAAATCCTCAACAACAATGCAGTTTTATTACGAAAGGATACTCTGCTATTTGTATCAAGGAGAGGGTGTATTTGACTGAGGACGAAGGCTCGGGTCCTTACTCGGTTGATGTGCGGACCGATTCGTAACATCAGTCATATTATATATATCATGCCGCCTATGTCATCCGGACCACAATAACGAATCGATTAACACTTCATTCATCAAAATCGGACGAATAGATTAGATGCTACAGTATATCATTCGTAAATGCAAATATATATAGACTGCTGAAAACATAACCCAGCTTTTGGCTACGCTGTAATCGGGTAATAATCGATGTTGAATAAAAAATATGCTATTCTATTCTGCCCTGTCTCAGTAAGTATTCAAACCGCAGTTATAACAAATAACCTTTACTGGTGGTAGGATTCCAATGCAGGAATCCGTCTAGGTAGGTACCACCCCAGGGCGAGTTATTATTCCGTGAAGCGGTAGTGTGCAAACATTGCAGTGTTTCGGTTTGAAGGGAACTGTGAACTAGTGTAATCACTGGGCATATGAGACTTAAGAACTGAAGTCTCCGGGGGACGGGCGCAGTGTATCGCCTTGCCACACAGAAATAATCTGGGTGATACAGCATTGCTATGAGCGGACTGTTGCACTAAGGTGAACGTTTTGATCGTGTCGTCCTCTTCCTCCAATAAAACACAATAAAAAAAATAAGATCAGAGAGCTCGAAATGTTCGTTGGCGAGACTATAGTAGCACGTGCGTAAGGCAGCAGGTTCATTGCCACGGCGCGGCGGCGGAACTCGGCCGGTCAGCGCCTGCGCATGCAATTAACTCAACTCACTGTACTTGGCTTTCCACTGCCCCGCTGGATGTAAGCTATGGGAGGCAGCGGAAGTTGATTCTAAACTCAAAATATTTTTGTGTGTAATGAGTTATGTAGAATAGAATATAATAGAATAGAATAGTTATTTTTATAATAGACAGTGATGGGACGAGCGAAACGTTCACCTGATGGTAAGTGCAACGTCTGTACTGCTGTCCTGTTACCCAGAAAATTGCCTTTCTGACCGAATTTCTTTTTTAATTTTTTTTTTGTATAAAGTGATGAAACGAGCAAAACGTTCACCTGATGGTAAGTGCAACGTCTGCCCATAACATATGCTGTGTCACCCAGAACATTTCTGTGTGACACCTCATTGTGCCCATCACCCTGAGACATCAGTTCTTAAGTCTCATATGCCCAGTGATTACGCTAGCTCACAGTGCCCTTCAAACCGAAACACAGTAATGTTTGCACACTACTGCTTCACGGCTGAATAACTGGCCCTGGGGTGGGACCTACCTAGACGGATTACCTACCTTCACGGCAGAATAATTAGCCCTGCAGTGGTACCTTCCTATACGGATTCCTTCATAGAATCCACCAGTAAAGTCTCTTGATATGTGAAGTCTCGATATTAAAAATAATATTTCGAAATTTTATGAATTCTGGTGATAAATGAACCTGGTTCACCTGATAGTAAGCGGTTATTGTAGTCTGGAGACACATTTATCGATTTTCAGTGGAGAATCGTGTTTTCAAGTGCGATATGATTACTAACTAGGTATTATATTCTCACTGACAGTAATTGATTCTTCAATTTCCGTTTCTATGAACTCTTCTGTAACTTGCGCCGCTTGCGCAGGCGTTCGGTTCAAGCGACGCGCTCGTTACGTAGCAGTGTAATCGCTCCTTAATAAGGATGCCACTTTCCCTGTTAATTGATATCTGTTTGAATCCTTAAGCACTTCCTGCTGGTCGCTAATTTGTTAACCATAAAATTTCAAGCCATGGAGTAAGCTATGTAATGTGTTTTAAGTCGATGAGCCACGTTGCTGATTGTATCACATAAATAGCATTTATTTCGTTCAGAATAACACCATAATATGGAATGCTGTCACTACGCTGCTCATAAAATGGCGGCGACCTGATTCCCCACCCGTCACATCTCGTTTCCCGTGACGGCGAAAAGTCAACTACGTGAGTGGTGTCTGCCTGCCACTTATTTGGGAAAAACGCGTGACTGTATGTATATAAATAGCTCGCCTTGTCTTTGGAAGTTTGGAAGGCCTCCCCTATAGATTATTGCCACAAAATTTTGTAGCTCTCATTTTGGGGGGATTTTCCATAGTTGTCATGATTGGCAGGCGGGTTTTGCAACCGCAGTTTATTTATTTAGCTGTTCCAAGAAGATGCTGCTGCCCATTTGCTGGTTTTAATTTTCCCTCTGTCGACTTTTACGACGTCCACGTGACGAGATGGAGTGGCAGATTCTCTTAAGCCGCTACCAAACGGCCAACTCAAAAATAAGGCGGTCAAAGCAATAAATTTACAAAGAATAGTCTCATAGAAAACCGAAAGCACGCTACATGACAAATTTTAGACAAGATTCAATAACAAACATAAAAATGTATAGCAAACTCGAGCCGAGCATCCTCCACCAAGAGCACCTGTTCACAAGTATGATACATGCGGCGGCCATCGCCGTCCTCAGCCATATTCAAGGGAAGTGGACGACCTCTCACACGTCGCCGTCAAGTCTACCAAACAAATTTGCCACTAATAAGAATCTGCAATTTAATTCACAGCTCAGATATGTCATCGGATTTAACATCATCATCATTTCAGCCTTATCACTCCACTGCTCAACACAGGCCTCCCCAGACTGCCACAAAAGTTTGTAGCTCACATTTTCGGGGGATCTTGCCACAGTTGCCACACTTGGCAGGCGGGTTGGAAACTGTAGTTTATTTTTCAAATGGTCCAGAAATGTTCCATATCTATATATGTTTTTTATTTTACCTCTGTCGACTTTTACGACGCCCACGGGATGAGATGAGGTGTTAGATTCTCTTAAGTCGCCACCACATGCAGATATGTAATCTTTTTGAAAAAACCAGTACATCATTATGATTAAAGACGGAGGTGTAATATTCCATTTAAAGGCCAGCGACTGAAGTAAAGATTACAGTTACTCTTATATAAATGTCAGCTTTCTTTTTTCTGTCGAATTGAGCTTATGTAACACAAAAGTTCGTGACATGTACACATAAGGTAAGTATCATGAAAGATCTAATGTCAATGATCTTGAATGCAATTGGAAGATTGTCTATTTAGGACCGATAGTTTAAATTAATGTTACTAAGTCAACTTTGAAAATCTATACAAATAAATAAAATTGAAGGGTCTGTTTGTAATTAAAAATAACAGGTTTTTACTTTATGCTTAAAAAATCTTACAAAAAAAGACATATGCTGTCTTTCTGTATTTTATAAAATTAATTATTGGTACTGGGCATATCAAATTTAGGAACTGGTGTCTCAAGGTGACGGGTGCAATGTGGTGCCACATAGAAATGTTCTGGGTGACGTAGCATTACCTATTTAGACGGATAGGAGATTAAAATTCGTCGTGAGTTTCGACGAACGGAAAATTTCTTTAAGAAAAAAAAATCCTGCACTCTAATCTGTTTAATAAATCTATACTGATATTATAAAGTTTAAGAGATTGTTTGGTTGAACGCGCTAATCCCAGGAATTACTGGTTCAAATTGAAAAATTATTTTAGTGTTGGGGAGCCCGAGGAAGTATTATCGAGGAAGGCTATAAGCTATATAACATCACGCTACGATTTCTTTCAAATTAAACGGCGGGTAAAACCTCGGGACACAGCTAGTGAAAGTATATACACCATTTATAAGAAAAAACAATTTTAAACATTTTTGTATGTCTGTCTGTTTGTTCCGGCTAACTCCGAAACGGCTGAACCGATTTTGACAGGACTTTCCCTGACGGATAACTGATATTATAGCGAGTACCTTAGGGTAATTTTATTTTAGAAAAATAATAAGAGTAGTAGGTATAATTAGTGCAGTCAGGCCACTACGGCCACGAGGTCTTCAATAAGGTAAAAATAAATAAATCATGGTGCTAAAACAAAATAAATTAATAAATTAATTGGTATGTGCTTAGGTTACCATAAAGCGCTGCGCGACGTGCTGTCCTACTCCATGTCAAGCTCAAGGCATCCAATTAAACGATGAACATTTCAGATGAAAATACAATATAAAAAAAAAGTAAAGTAAAGTTTCAGCCTATAAATGTCCCACTACTGAGCACAGGCCTCCTTACATTTCTGAGAGGGTTTTGGAGCTAGGAAGAATCCGCAACGCTGCTCCAATGCGGGTTGGCGGACTTCACATGTCGTCGAAATATTTTTTATTCCTCAGACATGCAGGTTCCCTCACGATGTTTTCCTTCACCGCCGAGCACGTGGTAAGTCAGCACTTAAAATTGCAATTAACAATTTTAGTGGTGCTGGCACTGGGAATCGAACCCAGGTCACTCGCGTACTATGAAATTTAAAGCGAGCGCCTAGCACCTGAGATACCACGCTCTAAAATACAATATATTCCCTTATAATACCGGAAAAAGGCGTCACATTATTTATGTATGTACAATATTTTTTTTAATAAAGTATATCAGTGGAATTAATAGAATATATATAATAATAAAAAGAAACCTTAAATTCAAGTTTAATTCACACACGGTCGACATGAGAGTGATGTCCTCATAGCTGGACAGTACCTTATATAATATTAATTAATAGGTATTAATATAATAATGGTATAATTAATAGTAATTAATAGGTATAATTGCCACATCTACTCATAAAATTGAGGTATCACATCGAATTTTGCATTGAAAAGTACCTCGGCGCCATGCGACATCGATTCTTAAGTTTCATATGCCCTGTAATTACACTAGCTTCAATGCCCTTCAAACAGAAACACAATGGTATTTTAATAGAATCAGGCGTTACTTTGCGGAAATCCATTATAATGGAGCAAAGAGAGTTAATTTGCTAAGATCCGCATGCATAATATAACTTGGCGGCTGACTATCACTTGATAACGCCTCGTGTTGAGATGAAACACGTGTCGTGGTCTCGACTTAAGTGGTGTATATTGCCTAGTGGTAGTGTTGTAATGGTAGAGGATATCTGGTGGCGGTTCCCGGTGGCGGATTTTTTTTTTTTATTATTTGATAAAGTGATGAAACGAGCCAACGTTCACCTGATGGTAAGTGCAACGTCTGCCCATTACAAATGCTGTGTCACCCACAGAGTTTCATCCTCATTTCAGCCTCACTGGTCCACTGCTGAATAAAGGCCTCCCCCATAGCTTGCCACAAAAGTTTGTAGCTCTCATATTGGGGGTTTTGTCGCAAAGCAATTTATTCGCATGTTCCAGAAAGACGCTGTTGCTCATTTTCTGGTTTCAATTGTCGACTTTTAAGACACCCACGGGATGAGTGTGGTAGATTTTTAATGATATAATATTTTTAATAATTTTTAACTTTTAATTTTAATGTTCCTGCTAGACCTCAAATATCAAATAATGATAAACTTTTTCGTCAACCTAAGCGTCACACTAACCTTAGAATGCATTGTGCATTATCGCGGATGTATACCATATACCACAATTGCAATGAAGAGATCGACTTAGCAGTAATATCTAAGAATGGAATAAAAAAAATATTTTTTTCGGAAAGACAGCAGTAGTTTTGTTGTTTTGTGTTCGTTTTCTTTTGGAATTGTAATATTAGTTTTAATTTATTTCTTGTGGTAAGTACAGGAGAGTCTATTAATGAGTCTAATAAAATACAAATAATGTAAGTGGACGTTAGAAACAAGTGTTTTACATAATGATTTCTTATATTTACGCGAACACTACACATTTAAATGAAACTAATTTTACGGATTTTATCGCGTTTTATTTTATTATTTATAACCCGATGCACTCGAAACGTCGGGTTATAAATAATAAAAAAAATCCGTAAAATTAGTTTCATTTAAACAAGTGTTTTAGTGAACGCTGTGTTTTCCTATAAGTGATGAGGCAATCATTGTGACTTACTTTTAATTTCTTTTGTGTAAATACTTATTGTACTCATTGTTGGAAAACCAAATATATACATACATAAGATCACGACTGTATCCCATAAGGGGTAGTCAGAGACTGGGCACTCACTGCAAAAACAGATGACTGCCACAATCCACGTTTCACCAAAACAATATAATGCACTTGGTGTGATAGGTGGTGAGCCCATCGCCACCATGCGCTGTTGGGTGCACAGTGCATTTTAATTCCTTACTCTCCTTTTACGAGATCCATTGGATGAGATGGAGTGGTAGTATTCTTTTAACGAGCCGCCACCACACGGCTCCAAACCAAATATAAATAAGAAAAAAGATTAACTTAAACCGCTACCATATGGCGTATAGTTATTGTTTAATATAGTGTTATCTATTAATCGGATATGAATTCCGCAAAAGAAAACGAAAGAAAACATTAAACCGAGAACAGTTTTTCTCGTTTGATAACAAGGCGTCGATAACACTCATGTACTCGTTTTTATTAAACGGTAATTGTATTCTATATGAATATTTCAAACTGCATCGTAAAATGTTCCAATATTTAGGGCAGATTTCACCGTTGAAAATAAACGCGATCTTTTTTTTTTATACGAGCAAAAGGATTCACCTGATGGTAACTACAACGTTTGCCCACAACAAATGGTGTGTCACCCGAAATATTTCTCTTCCCATCACCCTGAGACATCAGTTCTCAAGTCTCAAATGCCCAGTGATTACGCTAGCTCACAGTGCCCTTCAAACCGAAACACAGCAATGCTTGCACACTACTGCTTCACGGCAGAATAACTGGCCCTGGGGTGGTACCTGCCTAGACGGATTCCTGCATAGGAATCCTACCACCAGTTAAATCTGTTCAAGCTAAACGAAGTTTAAGCGATTAACTGAGTTAAATATTACAGTTTGCATTTCATCAAGATTAAATGAACGAAGTTAAAGCTTAACGCCATTAAAATTCAGAAGGCTTAATTTTCGACGTTCAACTCTATAAACGCGTTTAGAGTTCATTGTCCATTGCACAACTCTTTAAAACCAATATTTTTTTATATGTGACCTATGTATAAAACAGACTGTTTGATGTCGTAAAATACGAAATACATCTTAGTTTTTGTTTCAGATTGTGACGATATTTCATGTAAACTTCGTCTTCCTAAACGCGATCAAAATTGTGCTGGTGAAATCGGTTAGACGAAAACCGACATTTTATTAAACTTGGTTTCCAAAGCGTACGGTGAAATCGGTTCTTAAGCGGAAATGATTATTTTGGCCATAAACCATTTCAAATTATAATTTTGATTTTTCAGTTTTAATTTCAATATTTAATGAAAAAAATTATGTTTCGTGTAATCATAGTTGTTTAACAAAACGCCAATGCAAAAGACTTAAACGAGCGCGAAAATACTTTATAATATGATATTTTCATGCTCGACTCCAAGTTTACTTTCGCTTTTGTTGCTCCAAATCCGGATAATACGTAAGCGGTAAGCTTACTGCCATACACACATTAAGTTTTGTTTTTATGCAAGTAATAAAAAAAAATGTATTTGATTATTTTTTCTATTTGATAAAGTGTCGAGACGAGCAAAACGTTCACCTGATGGTAAGTACAACGTTTGCCCAAAACAGATGCTGTGTTACTCAGAATATTTCTGTGTAGCACCACACTGCGCCCGTCAGTCTGAGACATAAGTTCTAAATCACATATGCCCAGTGATTACGCTAGCTCTCAGTGCCATTCAGACCGAAACGAAAAGTAATGTTTGCACACTACTGCTTCACGGTAGAATAACTGACCCCGGGGTGGTACCTTACCTAGGGTACGGATTCCTGCATAGGAATCCTACCACCAGTAAAGTAAGTAAGTACCAAAGTAAGTAAGTGCGATCACCTATGACCTGACTTGAGTGCGCTTCTCAGTTAAGCGCCATTAAAATTGTTAAATTTCGTCATGAGATGACGTGAAGGCTGTATAACGATTTTAAATACTAATTTACCGCTGGCCGGACGGTGTAGTAAGCAGTCGTGTGGAAACCTACTTCTAGTAAAAAAATAACATACATACATACATAAGATCACGACTGTATCCCATGAGGGGTAGTCAGAGACTGGGCACTCACTGCAAAAACAGATGACTGCCACAATCCACGTTTCACCAAAACAATATAATGCACTTCGTGTATTAGGTGGTGAGCCCATCGCCATCATGCGCTGTTGGGTGCACAGTGCAGTTCCTTACTCGCCTTTTACGAGATCCATTGGATGAGATGGAGTGGTAGTATTCTTTTATCGAGCCGCCACCACACGGCCACATGCCGCAAAATAAGGATGGCATCTTACATTTCAGCAGCGTGGCGGATATCCCAGCTCCAAAGCTCTCTGACAAATGAGAGGAAGCCAGTGCCAATAAATTTAAAAATTTTGGTTTAAAAAAACACGTCTATAGAATTCATGTTTATATTGTGTTCATGTTGGTCTGTCTCCCCGCTCTAGTAGCTTTTTTTCGATACAATTATTTAAAAAAAATTAGATTACCGTTACTGTTACCAAAAATAAGGGTTATCTTTAAGCGTTACTAGTTTTTTAGATGTTACACATTCTCCTGTAACCTAAAATGTTGAATTAATTCATGCCTCAACATATGAAGCCAGTGCCAATAAATTAAAACTTTTTGTTTAAAAAAACACGTCTGTAGAATTCATATTTATATTGTGTTCATGTTGGTCTATCTCCCCGCTCTAGTAGCTTTTTTTCGATAATTTTTTTTAAAAAAAGTAGATTACCGTTACTGTTACCAAAAATCTTTATTTTATCTTTAATGCGTTACTCATTTTTTAGATGTTACACATTACCCTGTAACCTAAAATATTGAATGAATTCATGCCCCTCCATATGAAGGGCTTTTAGGTAGATTACGACGACGACGACCCATTAATTTGGGTCGTCGTCGTCGTCGTCGTTTCAGCCTATCATAAGTCCACTGCTGAACATAGGCCTCCCCCATAGATCGCCACAAAAGTTTGTAGCTCCCATTTTGGGGGGATTTTGCCATAGTTGCCACGCTTGGCAGGCGGGTTGGCAACCGCAGTTTATTTATTCAGATGTTTCAGGAAAATGCTGCTGCTCATCTCCTGGTTTTCATTTTCCCTCTGTCGACTTTTACGACACCCACGGTATGAGATGGGGTGGTAGATTCTCTTAAGCCGCTATATATAATGTTAATAGGTAATGTTATGAAAATATTAAGCAAATTAAAGGCTTATGCAGCCTTGTTTTTCCATAAATGTTGGTTTCGACTGACATTCGAACTCAGGAAGAAGCACCAAGAGCAATTACACTGAGAGCTAGTATAATCACTGTGCATATAGGACTTGAGAACTGACTCAGTGTGACGGGCGCAGTATGACCACACAGAGATATTCTGGATGGCATTTGTTATGAGCATAAGTTGCGCCTGACGTGAACGTTTTGCTCGTCGCGTCCTGTAAAAAAATCATACAGAAAAATCTCAGAGACGAGACGCGTCACTATTACAATATTACTAAATTATTCATCAAGACGTGATTGGCCCAACAAAGGACGTCGACACAAAGGTAATATTCATAAACGCTTATTGGCGGTCGTGTGATGAATGAATTATGGATGGTAATAAATAATATCCAGCGACGCTTTCTTTACGTTGTGATGCATCCAGCCTTGGTGCCGACCGCGGCTGTCGCGAAGGGCTTTCGCTCTCAAACAATAAACAAAGGTTTTTCTTTGCATTCGCCTTTTTTGTTCATTTTTATGTTCAAGTGAGCTATGTTTACCATCGAGCTATGAGAGTTTGCATCAAATATTAAGGTAATATTTTTTTTATGTAATAAAGTGACGAGGCGAGTAATCCGTAGACATGTTGGTAAGTGCAATCTGCTCATAACCAATGCTGTCTCACCTAGAACATTTCTGTACACCACACCGCGAACGTCACACTAAGACATCACTTCTTAAGCCTCATATGCCACTAGCTATCAGTGTCCTTTAGACCGAAACAGCAATAATGTTCGCACAATACTGTTTGACGGTAAAATAACTGACACTGCGATTGCACCCACCTAGGCGGATTCCTGCATGAGGAATAATACCACCAGTGAAATTCGAACATAAATTGATTAGCTTTTACTGCTATCGAACCACTTCACTAGGATTCAGTGTGGAACGTTAAGTGCCATCACTTAACGTCAGGTCAACGACTTGCTCCTTTCGTCACACATACAGCATTTATTATGGGCAGACGTTGCTGTCAACTTACCATCAGGTGAACTGTGCTCGTCTCGTCGCTACATAAAATAACAGAAAGACTGCACATTCTAGGATTTCGTTTCTAAAAACGCATACATTATTATCTCGTCTTTGTTCCTGGTGTTTAAATTCTGGTGTACATACATAACTTTTTTACAGCCAGAAACATATTGAGAGGACCCAAACATATTTTTTTTATGTATCTTTTACTTGAGAACCAAGATTATAAATATCTTTTAAGGCCTCCTTTTGTCAAACCAAAATTACTCCTACGTCAGTCGCATTTCTCTATGGAAAAATATATTGGGATAGATATACGGCGATCCCACTGAAGTCTCGCATCAAGTGTTATTCTAGGTAAGAGTGGTATCCACAAGGCTCAACTCTACACCCATTTACAAGAACATTCGAATCTAGACGACCAAAAGTTAAAATTAATCTCCTTACTTCCCTTACGAAGCCGTCGCAAGCTCACTGACCTCCAGTTCCTTCATTATAATAAATATTAAACAATAAAATCTCTTGCGTTAATCTTCTTAGTAATATTTACCTTAATTTCCCCTTAAGTTCCCGTCATTCTAGAACTAACCTAGGTTCAACACAGTCGTATCTCTAGAAATTGTACCGGTTACAATGCAAAAAAAAACCTGTGCAACTCTGAAGGAAGCAAAATAGATTTTTTAGCGACTCTGAACAAGTTTTAAAATAACCTACTTAATTAAACATGTTTTGCGTACACAAGCACAAAGTAAAGGATTAATAAGACTTTCAAAATTTTGTCCCAATTTAATATGGTCAGTGTTGTGTGCATCTGTCATAGGTATGCTTACTGTAACCTGAACTGTACGTAAGATTGTTAGATACTCGTATGTTACATAGTGTATATTGTTGGTGTACCTTTTTAATAAAGACATTGACGTTAAAGGTAACGTTTTGTGTTGTGAATACATTTTGTTTTATTGGCGTTTAAAAGCAAATTGTTAACGCCAAACCAATGTACTAGTAACGAAATAGCATTATTTATCTCGGCTATTACAAAAGTATACGTTTTATTTTGAAAACCAAAGATTTGTATACTATATCATGATTATCCCCTACTTTACTTTTGTTGAAGTCGCAGACAGTCGAAGACGATAGAATTTTTTTTAGCTACATTGGTTCGCAAAAAATGCCTCTGTAAGAAACCCAGCGGGGTATTTTTTCAGTCATTTTTTAAATAATGTACAATAACAGCAGTATTATAAAGATGTAGAAATAGCTTGGCGGCGATCACTTCATTCCCAGGGGTTATCATCATCTATGTTTTCTTTAATATTATAATAACCCTTTTTTAGAAGTCTTTGTTTAATATAAAATTTGAACTTTTTTGATTGAAAGACTTTGTGCATTTTGTTGTAAAAACGTATACATTACCCCATAAAAGAGTTACTGACCCTGTGAATCTGCGAGATTATGGTGATTATGGGTTAAACGAATATATATTGTATCTTTAAGCGATTGTTTATTTAACGCTGTTGATGTTGTTTATTTAAAGCTGGGTTTATAAGTTGCAACGCCGGAATCTCAGGAAATACTAATGTGATCGAAAAAAATTTTTGCATTAGATTGCTATTGAGGTTTGAGAATTGAGGTTATAAGCTAAAAACTTCTTGCGACGGCCTTAAAGAGCCGCACGCTAGGCACAGAATACCGAGGAGTGTCGAACGTCATGTGGTCAGCTAAATTTACTCGGGTGTAACCGCGGTACTCGGCTATTTATGTATAAACTATTGCATGCTTTACTACGTTTAACCTACCATCAGGTGAGCCGCTTGCTCTTTTGCCACGTATCCTATAAAAAAAATAAAAAAACAACTAAAGTTTTCAACTCTAAATGAGGGCCCCCTGGATTTATTTAGGTGTGGTACGAAAGGAGTAGCAATTCTCCTTTAAGTAACTTCCCTCCCGGTGACGTGAACTGTGAAGATTAAGAAGATATTTACTGGTGGTAGGATTCCTATGCAGGAATCCGTCTAGGTAGGTACCACCCCAGGGCCAGTTATTCTGCCGTGAAGCAGTAGTGTGCAAACATTACTGTGTTTCGGTTTGAAGGGCACTGTGAGCTAGCGTAATCACTGGAGCATATGAGACTTAAGCACTTATGTCTCAGAGTGATGGACACAGTGTGGTGTCACAAAGAATTTTTCTGGGTGACACAGCAACTGTTATGGCCAGTTTTGCTCGTTTCATCACTTTATCCAATATAAAAAAAAAAGATCTGTAGAATCCTTTGGATATATTTGCATAAAATGGTAATTCATTATATAAAATTCCTTATGGTAATAATTTCCCTTTACCATACGTACTTCCTTTGTATGTTGATTGATGAACGTGTCCGAGGGATTATTTTCAAGCAATCTCGATAAGTAGTATAAAGCGGCTGTCGCGGACGGAGGAGGCCTCGAACAAGGTGACTTTTTGTGTATCTACCACCAGCGGTTGCTGGGTTCTTTGTGGATGCTCTCTCAGGTGTGGAGTGATGTAATGTTATAGCGTTGAATATAGCTTAGCTATGGCTTATCGCTCTTAAGGTCAGCTGGGAAGTACTAGTATAGCGCAGTTTCCGACCGATACGAATTGACAGGTATAAATTCAGCATCGTAAACTAATTAACTAGAATGGCTCAGTGACCTAAAATAAGTATAGGCAGAGCCGCCACTTCGGTTATCTCAGTCTTCCACTTTCAAATTGTAATACAATACGATGCAAAATGTCATATAGGATGTATAATCTGTACTAACGCGCTAATCTCAGGCTACTGGTTCGAATTGAAAAATTATTTTAGTGTTGGATAGCTCATTTATCGAGTAAGGTTGTATAGGCTATGCAACATCACGCTTTGACCCTTAGAGCGATTTCTTTTAAATTAAACGGCAGGGTATTTTATAACATTACTCCGCTTTTTTTTTATTTGATGGTAAGTGCAACGTCTGCCCATAACAAATGCTGTGTCACCCAGAACATTTCTGTGTGACACTACACTGCGCCAGTCACCCTGAGACATCAGTTCTAAGTCTCATATGCCCAGTGATTACGCTAGCTCTCAGTGCCCTTCAAACCGAAACACAGTAATGTTTAAGCTACTGCTTCACGGCAGAATAACTCATACTGCGGCGGTTACTGGATGGATTCCTGCCACATCGCCAACAGGTGGTGTAGAGTCAGTTCACAAGCGTACTATAAAATCAGCGCCCGGCTCCTGAAGGTACCACAGGTAATAAATAATAAAACTTACCAAATATGTGAAATAGCGTTTCACAAAATGATTGATGGTAAAAAAATATTTATAAATACAGACGGAACCCAAGCAAAGTATACTAGTAAAAATGGTATGGATCGGTGGCTACGTAGCCCTGGGACTTAGCAGGCGGTATGCCTTCATTACTGTCGCACGTGAGCTTGAAATTCTGCGTTTCCGCAATAGATATGCACGACGACGTATAGACAGCAACGATGTTACTAACAACCCACAATACTGGAAAGAACAATATATTGTATTCGCGAAACCTATAAAATGCACTTTATCGCGTTAATTTTAGAGTTTTAAGTGGGTTATAATATTGTAGCTAGGACATTAAATAGAAAGATTAAGAGATAAAAATACAAAGGCCTTTCAGGGTATATGTCAAGAGCGTGATAGATTTAGTCGTGATCCATTATGCAGAAGAGGCGCCGATGTAAAAACTTGTTACCCATCAGATAGGAGGGCATCTCAAAAGGAGGATACGTTAGAAGGACGACTGATCATGTCAGTATTTTTTTGCACGGGATAAGATGCTGTTACCCATCTCATCCCGTGGGTGTCGTAAAAGTCCACAGAGTGAGATACAAAACCAGGAGATGGGCAGCAGCATATTTCTGGAACATTTGAATAAATAAACTGCGGTTGCCAATCCGCCTGCCAAGCGTGGCAACTATGGCAAAATCCTCCCCAAAATGAGAACTACGAACTTTTGTGGCAATCTACGAGGGAAGCCTATGTTCAGCAGTGGACTAGTGATAGGCTGAAATTATGATGATGTTGATGAGTATGTCAGTTTATATGCAAGACGTATGAGCATGGAACTATTTACATATGTATTTTTTTAAATGATGGCCCATACTAGGATTTCACCTGAGTCATGGGTACGTTTTACAGACATACATTTCACAAGCACAACAGCACCAGACCCGAAACAACTCTCTGTTGGGCATAAACATATTGGGATTCGAATTCTTGGCCTACATTTGAAGACAATTGCTTAGTCAGCCGAGCCAACATATACCGCACGGCGGTTATAGGAATGCACATAAAAATATTTCGGAGACATATTAAATCCGCCAACCCCGTAGGAGCTGGTGGTACATTCCTATTCAGGAATCCGTCTAGGTCCAATCCACCGCTGGACCAATTACTTTGCCGTCAAGCAGTAGTGAGCAAACATTACTGTGTTTCGGTTTTAAAGGCACTGTGTGCTAGCGTAATCACTGGTCAGATGAGACTTAAGAACTTATGTCTCAGGGTGATGGGCACAGTGTGGTGTCACACAGAATTTTTCTGGGTGACACAGCATTTTGTTATGGGCAGACGTCGCTCTTACCATCAGGTGAACGTTGCTCGTTTCTTCACTTCACCCAACAAAAAAATATGTGTAGTATTCGCGTAAATATTAGAAACCATTATACTCTAGGTTTCACCCGCAGTTTAATTTAAAAGGAATCGCTCTAAGGGTCGTAGCGTGATGTTATATAGCCTTTAGCCTTCATCGATAAATGAACTATCCAACACTAAAATAATTTTTCAATTCGAACCTATAGTTCCTGAGATTAGCGCGTTTTCCCAAACAAACTCTTCTGCTTTATAATATTAGTATAGGTTTATTAACCACATTAATGTGCAGTTTTTTTTTCTTTAAGAAATGTTCTGTCGTTCGAAACACACATAAAAGGCAACGTGTTTTGTCGTATCATGTCTATTTTTGTTTAACTTATTGTCTAAATCATCTGTTTCTTGTTTAATTGGTTTTCGCTGTCATGGATTTAAAACGGCATTGGCGTGGAATTCGAATTTGTAATCTCCTATCCGTCTAGATAGGTAATGCAATGTCACCCAGAACATTTCTATGTGGCACCACATTGCACCCGTCACCTCGAGACACCGGTTCCTAAATTTGATATGCCCAGTGATTACACTAGCTCACAGAGCCCTTCAGACCGAAACACAGTGATGTTTATTGTGCTGGTATTCAATGTGAAATAACTGGCGCCGCGGTTGTTGTTACCTAGACGGATTCCTGCATAGGAATCCTAACACCCGTGAAACTGTGGATGAACCCAATGAGTTTTAACAGTTGTGCCGGTCCTGTTTCTAATGACAAGTGCACGGACAACCGGCTCCTCTAGATCCATCTTAACGAATGACGAGTAAACTGCGTGACGGTCACAGTGAGTGAGTCTTCGGTGACGTGACAGTGACAATGAAGTATCCGATGAAGCTGTAAAAGCCGAGAAGACTAACAGCAATTACATCACCGAAAATATATAGTGACAATGAATTTATTATCACCCTGAGAAAAATCACCAGTGCGCATCCGCCCTTATTGGTTACCCTGGCCATTAGTTATGTCAGTGAGTGCGCGCAGTCAAGATATCTTCGGTGACGTGACAGTGACAATGAATTTATTATCACCTTGAGAAAAATCACCAGTGCGCATCCGCCCTTATTGGTTACCTAGTCATTAGTTATGACAGTGAGTGCGCGCAGTCAAGATATCTTCGGTGACGTGACAGTGACAATGAATTTATTATCACCCTGAGAAAAATCACCAGTGCGCATCCGCCCTTATTGGTTACCCTGGCCATTAGTTATGTCAGTGAGTGCGCGCGTAGTCAAGATATCTTATGTGACGTGACAGTGACAATGAATTTATTATCACCCTGAGAAAAATCACCAGTGCGCATCCGCCCTTATTGGTTACCTAGTCATTAGTTATGACAGTGAGTGCGCGCAGTCAAGATATCTTCGGTGACGTGACAGTGACAATGAATTTATTATCACCCTGAGAAAAATCACCAGTGCGCATCCGCCCTTATTGGTTACCTAGTCATTAGTTATGACAGTGAGTGCGCGCAGTCAAGATATCTTAGGTGACGTGACAGTGACAATGAATTTATTATCACCCTGAGAAAAATCACCAGTGCGCATCCGCCCTTATTGGTTACCCTGGCCATTAGTTATGTCAGTGAGTGCGCGCAGTCAAGATATCTTCGGTGACGTGACAGTGACAATGAATTTATTATCACCCTGAGAAAAATCACCAGTGCGCATCCGCCCTTATTGGTTACCTAGTCATTAGTTATGACAGTGAGTGCGCGCAGTCAAGATATCTTCGGTGACGTGACAGTGACAATGAATTTATTATCACGCTGAGAAAAATCACCAGTGCGCATCCGCCCTTATTGGTTACCCTGGCCATTAGTTATGTCAGTGAGTGCGCGCAGTCAAGATATCTTCGGTGACGTGACAGTGACAATGAATTTATTATCACCCTGAGAAAAATCACCAGTGCGCATCCGCCCTTATTGGTTACCCTGGCCATTAGTTATGTCAGTGAGTGCGCGCAGTCAAGATATCTTCGGTGACGTGACAGTGACAATGAATTTATTATCACCCTGAGAAAAATCACCAGTGCGCATCCGTCCTTATTGGTTACCTAGTCATTAGTTATGTCAGTGAGTGCGCGCAGTCAAGATATCTTCGGTGACGTGACAGTGACAATGAATTTATTATCACCCTGAGAAAAATCACCAGTGCGCATCCGCCCTCATTGGTTACCTAGTCATTCGTTTTGTCGAGATTGTATTTGTCTTTGTCACTGATTTCTATAATGGCTTCTCCGATCGTATAATTCATTTTATAAAATACAGAAAGACAGCGTATGCCTTTTTTTGTAAGATTTTTTTTCTGTATTTGTCATGTTGAGCTCATACTTTTTGTGAGATAATTATCATAAACAATATTAATTAACCTAAGATGTATGTAACCAACAGATAAAAATAATGATGCGGTCAGGATTGCATGTTAGGCATTCGTGAACGTGTGCAACTAGTAAACAGACGACAATACAAACTTTTAAAATAGATATACATTTTTTTAATCTTAAACGCCGTAGATAATAATAAAATGGGTACTGAGAATTAACAGAAAAATCACGTAGGCACTAACCGTATACTAAGCCAGATAAGAGCTAGAGACACTGCATTTTAACGTCAAGGTTACTTGAAAGTTTAACTCGCTAAAACCGACCCCTTATTAAGCTATAAATATAAAATTCAAACAAAAATGCCGATACTGGTTTGCGTTTTAATATAACTTATAAAAAGTAAAGTAAAGTTACAGCCTATAAATGTCCCACTGCTGAGCACAGGCCTCCTCTTATTTCCGAGAGGGTTTTGGAGCTGGGAAGAATCTGCCACGCTGCTCCAATGCGGGCTTGGCGGACTGCACATGTCGTCGTCCAATATTTTTACTTCTCAGACATGCAGGTTTCCTCACGATGTTTTCCCTCACCGCCGAGCACGTGGTAAATCAGCACTTAAAATTGCAATTAACAATTTTAGTGGTGCCGGCACCGGGAATCTAACCCAGGTTACTCGCGTACTATGAAATTTAAAGTGATATGGTATGACCTGATGCTAAGCGTCAGGCTTGCCCGTAAAAGTTGCAGTGGCACCCGGAACTTTGAGATGGATAGTTCTGTGCGGCACCGTACTGCATTCGTCAGCAAAAGAAAAAGGCTGCCACATGCGTCTTACTTGTAAACAGGTACTGTTAGTGGAGGTTGGTCTTCTCCAGTAAGCAATTTACTTATAAAAAAAAATCATTTATTTCCTACAGTACAGTAGAACATAGTACAGTATTATTGTAAATTAGTTATAATAAATTTAGTTAGCTCACGACATTCTGCCGATATCGGCGAAATTTAATTACATAAGCATAAGCAATACATTTGATAGACCACAAATCCTTGTAAAAGAACACCGATTCCTACCAAGGATGATTCGCGAGGCTATTGAAATGAATTTCGATAGAAAAGATAGTAATATGGACGTATATGTGTATATGTATATATTAGTTTTACGTGTATGTATATTTAAGGGTATATATCTATGTATATATGTAAGTGTAATATGATTTTAAATATAATTATTATTGATTAGATATATTTTGGTCCCATTAGTGTAATGTTTTTATTAGTAAGTATTAAAATCATGAATTTGCACATTGTAAATCACCTATAACAATATCTCTTTTTATTCCATGCCTTGGGTTCACTGGTAGAGAATGCCAAAAGGCATTAAGTCCGCCCTTTGTAATCCGTTTTTTTTTTTAATAAGGTGAATACAATAAAGAATAAATAAATAAATAAATAAAATAGTTGGGCATTGCCACCGTCTTGGAATCCTACAATTAATAAAATTAAATCAAAAACCAAGCACACCACTGCAAGACTTCATGACACTGCAAGCTCATTTTGCGTAGATCGGACCAAAAATAATAATTAAAAGCTGAAGATACCTCGGAATAACTATGACATCGGAGCATCTGTCACCTCAGTCCCCCCGTGACCATGGGTGCTGTAAAGCATTTTTTTTAGGACTGATGGTCACTGTTAGCCCGGAGGCTTATCACAGCTTCACCGGATTTAAAGGTGGCAGAGCGCTGAGGGCGCTAAGCCGAAACCTTTATTTATGGATGACTGGCGCAAGGGCCTCCGAGAGTGAACCTCGGCTTGGACTGTCATCCTGATCGCGAGAATAACTGACTCCCGCCGGCCTCGGCTCGAAACGTCAGGTTATAAATAGTTTTAAAATTAAACGCGGCAAAATCCTAAAAATTAGTTTCATTAAATGTGTTATATTCGCGTAAATATAAAAAATCATTATAAGTTATACAAGCGTTCTAATTAATACATTATATATATACATTCCAAACTATTTTTTTTATTTGATAAAGTGCCGAGACGAGCAAAACGTTCACCTGATCGTAAGTGCAACGGCTGCCCATAATATATATATTGTTTTTAATGTCCGTCTAGGTAGGTACCAACCCAGTGCCAGTTATTCTGCCGAGAAGTACGGGTAGTAGTGTGCAAACATTACTGTGTTTCGGTTCGAAGGGCACTCAGAGCCAGCGTAATCACTGGGCATATGAGACTTAAGAACTGACGTCTCTGGGTGACGAGCGCAGTGTGGTGTCCCACAGAAATGTTCTGGATGACACAGCATTTGTTATGGGCAGACGTTGCACTTACCATCAGGTGAACATATTGCTTGTTTCGTCCACTTTATCAAATAAAAAAGGGGTAACATATTTTCAACCTTCCTGACCTTACAACTGTAATGTTCAAGAATTTTAATATTCTAAAACTGTTAATTAAATAAACATGTGATATTTATTTAATTAACTACCAACAAACAGAAGGTGAACTAATGTTGTACGAACATTCGTTACAATAACCTTCATGCTTGAATGTTGTCATAATTTTAGGCTAATATTAAAACCAACGACGAATTTTGCATTATAACATACGACAAGATGTATTTTGCAAAATGCAATGAACGCGAGTTTTTTGTGTGGATAACATCAAAGTTGTATTCTAAAATTTCATTATTCTCAGCGGATGGAAATACGATTATTTACATCTTTAACATTTTATATTGCTATTGATAGCAAATACGAGAATAACTACATTGGCGATTTTTTTCGTGCTATTCAACTAACGTGTAATAAATAAAAAAGAAAAGGAAACTTGTTTCCGTAATCATTTTCCCAGAAATGATTCATCTATCCAAATGTTAAGGTAAAGCGGAGAAACTTCTAAAATAATCAATTAAAAAAACATTAAGTCTCCAGTTACTCCAAAAATATCTGTTTGAGATAAACTCTTCAGCTTAAATAATTGAAAGATGTGTTTATGAACCGAAGCATCTTAACGCACGTTTGGAATGGAGACCTAACTCGGAAAAAGTAAAAACGTGACAAACGGAAGTTCCAATGCTTCTCTGTTGGTGGAGGCTGGCTGCTCGTGTTTGCTTACTTATATATTTATTATAGAATGTTGTCTAAAACTTTAACATGGATGCGTGCTTTGGTTTTCTTAGAGACTATTCTTTGTAAATTTATTTATAACTAGCTGATGCCCGCGACTTCGTCCGTGCGGATATAGGCTTTTTAATTATCCCATGGGGAATTTTTCTTTTCCCAGAACAAAACGATACTAATGTTATAAATGCGAAAGTGACTCTCTCTGTCCCTCTGTCTGTTTGTTAGCTTTTCACAGCTGAACCATTGAACCGAGCTCAACGAAATTTGGCACAGAGACAGCATGCATCCTGGAGACGGACATAGGATACTTTTTTTCCCGCACAATTAAATAGTTCCCACGGGATATTTAAAATTCTATGTCCACGCGGACATCAGCTTGTTTAGTATAATTGTAATAATAATTAGTATAATGACTTCGCACGCGCAACAAGTCACTCGATTTGGATCCATGATTCCCTTCCCAATTTCGAAATATAATATTTAGTCTTTATAATCAGTTTTGGTGAAACGTGGATTGTGGCAGTCATCTGTTTTTGCAGTGAGTGCCCAGTCTCTGATTACCCCTTATGGGATACAGTCGTGATCTTATGTACTCGTATGTATGTAATTAGTTTTACTTGTTAAATTATTTAGTAATATTTTTAAATTTTTATAAATTATCTGTAATAGTGTCTAGCATAGTAATTGAGTAATGTTACGTACGTCTCAATTGTTGTAAATAGTAGCACATTAGCTATATGTATTTTCCTTTATTTTAAATTTGTAGCATTGCGTTTGTTACTATTATGTGGCTGTTATAATAAATAAAAGTTAATGGTGCAAAAAATGTTCGAGAAAATAAGTTTTTTTTTTGTTAGATACAAAACCTATCCGTCTTTTATACTTCCGAGGTGTCGTAAGAGGCGACTAAGGTATTGTAGGGACAGCCATTATTAGTGCAGAATAACACCATAACATTCAATGCTGTCGCTATACTGCTCGTGGGAACGCACTGGAGAGTAAGAAATTTTTCACTCCTACCAAAATGGCAGCGACGTGGTTCGCCACCCGTCGACTCGCTCGTTCGACATCGCGTTTCTCGTGAAAAGTGGGTTACTTGAGTGGTCTCTGCCTACCCTTTATATGGGGACTGTATGTATTAACGTATGTATGTAATACGTATTATGGTACTAAAATTTTAATCCGATAATACGATCACCGCGACCAATCAAAATGGTCGCCTTGCAGAGTTACCGCTGCAGTCAAGTTTAACGGGTAATGTGCACAGAGGTCAACAGTGATTTATCTCAAACAACTTTATTCTCGACTTTAGAATTTATTTGACGACCGCAATGCTCAGTAGTAACGTAGTCCAGAGTTCAAGTCCGGACAGAAGCCAATATTAGTTAATTATAGTCAATGTTACTTTGACCGGTAAAAAGATAGAAAGAATGAATTTTTCATGTTTTTATTTTTACAGATATGGCTGAAAACAGAGGTCCAGAGAGGCCAAAAATATCGATAAAGCCGTCTCTTACACAATTGTGAGTAACGTCGAACCACTGCCGACATATTTAAACATTTACTATGCAGGAATCCATCTAGGTAGGTACCACCGCAGTGTCAGGTATTCTGCCGTGAACAGTAGTGTGCAAACATGACTGTGTTTCGGTCTGAAGAGCACTGTGAGCTAGGGGATTCACTGGGCATTTGAGGCTTAAGAACTGATGTCTCAGGGTGACGGGCGCAGTGTGGTGACACACAGAAACATTCTGGATGACACAGCATTTGTTGTGGGCGGACGTTGCACTTACCATCAGGTGAACGTTTTGCTCGTTTCGTCACTTTATACAATAATTATAAAAAAAAGGTAGGTACCACCGCAGTGTCAGGTATTCTGCCGTGAAGCAGTAGTGTGGAAACATGACTGTGTTTCGGTCTGAAGAGCACGGTGAGCTAGCGTAATCACTGGCCATTTGAGACTTAAGAACTGATGTCTCAGGGTGACGGGCGCAGTGTGGTGACACACAGAAACATTCTGGGTGACACAGCATTTGTTGTGGGCGGACGTTGCACTTACCATCAGGTGAACGTTCTGCTCGTTTCGTCACTTTATACAATAATAATAAAAAAAAGGTAGGTACCACCGCAGTGTCAGGTATTCTGCCGTGAAGCAGTAGTGTGCAAACATGACTGTGTTTCGGTCTGAAGGGCACTGAGAGCTAGTGTAATTACAGGGCATATGAAACTTAAGAACTGATTTCTTAGGGTGACGGGCGCAGTGCGGTGCCACACACAAATATTCTGGGTCACCTGACAATTGCTCTTGCCAGAAGTCGGTTTTTATTGAATAAAAAAAAATTTAATAAAAGCCGACTCAAACGCAGCAGCTCCTAACGGAGTTTGATGATTTTGTCATGGATCCCATCATCATCACAACTTGACAAAAGTTAATAGAACTATCGTTACGATATTCTTTGACGAGCGCGTGGGCTAGTGGTCAGAGTACCAGACTTCTGAAACTGTCCCACTGCTGAGCTCCATCAGAGTCTACCACGCTGCTCCAATGCGAGTTGGCGCACTTTACATGTCCTCGGAATATTTTTATTCCTCAGACTTCCCCGATATTCAAAACGGTACTTGCTCCAACTTATTAAGGGGCCCCCTCTACTCTATTTAATCCACGAGGCCGCCATTCGAGGAACTATTTTCCAGACGCATGTCGATTCTATTTCACTGACAAACGAACTGTCCATCGATAAAAGAATCGTGATTTTTTTGTTTTTTATTATTGGACAAATACTGTGTCATTCGAACATTTCTGTGTGACCACACTGCGCCCGGCACTCTCTCATCTCTCGTCTTTTTATTACGCTAGCTATCAGTGCCCTTCAAACCGAAACACAGTTAATGTTCGCACACTAATGCTTCACGGCAAAATAACTGGCCCTTGGGTGGACAGACCTGCCTAGACAGACGATAAAGACAGTATGAAAAACAAACAGTTTCACTTCTCACATTAAAATATGTAAGTTGGTTTTAAGCCCTTGCTGAGGTTCGCGACCGCGGTATTTGCGGCGAGCATGCAGGTTCTTGTATCGTAATTAATTATTCGTATCTGTGCAGTGGTTGTGATTATACGAGTATGAGCGAAACGCGATGCGCTCCGCCGTCTTAATGATGCAATGTCCGTAATGCGGTTGCACTTCCCAGTTTTTTTTTGTACTTTCGTTGAACAGTTTTGTTAATTAACGTGTTAAATTTTGGAATTGTTCTAAAATTTAAAACTCTTCGAGCTTATTATATACAAAAATTTGGAATGGTTTTCGCCTTGATATTATAATCGTATTTTTTTTTAAATAAAGTGACGTGACGAGAAAAACGTTCACCTCATGGTAAGTGCAACGTCTGCCCATAACAGATGCTGTGTTACTCAGAACATTTCTGTGTGTTCCCATTTCCAACAGATTCCGTGCATGTGTCATATGCCCAGTGGTTACACTAGCTCTCAGTTCCCTTCAGAACGAAACACAGTTATGTTTGCACACTACTGCTTCACGGCAGAATAACTGGCCCTGGGGTAGTACCTACCTAGACGGATTCCTGCATAGGAATCCTACCACCATTAAATGCATATAATAATGTGTGATAACTTTTTTTATTGGATCATGTGATGAGACGAGCTAGCCGTTCATCTGATGGTAAGTGCAACGTCTGCCCATAACAGATGCTGTGTTACTCAGAATATTTCTGTGTGTGCCTCATATGCCCAGTGGTTACACTAGCTCTCAGTTCCCTACACACCGAAACACAGTAATGTTTGCACACTAATGCTTCACGGCAGAATAACTGGCGCTGGGGTAGTACCTACCTAGACGAATTCCTGCATAGGAATCCTACCACCAATAAATGCATATAATAATGTGTGATAACTTTTTTTATTGGATCAAATGATGAGACGAGCTAGTCGTTCACCTGATGGTCAGTGCAACGTCTGCCTGTAACAGAACATTTCTGTGTATCACCACACTGCGCTTGTCACCCTGAGACACCTTAAGCCTCATATGCCCAGTAATGACACTAGCTCAATGCCATTCAGACCGAAACACGTTACAACTTCTTATGCGAAGCTTCATAAACCGCTGCGAGCTACACCTACACATGGTGAAGACGAGAAAGTCTTACAACTGATGAGATTCAAGTGTCCATCAATTGATTAGTCCAGCGATGAGAAAGACACAAACATTTCTAATTTATTGCAGATTAATAAAGAAGTGTGATTTTGTGAAAATAAAATTATAACTTACAATTTCTCCTCTAGCTTGCATTCCGGCATTTTACTAGAGTGCTGACTCTCGGCGTCGACATCTTTGACCTGCAGAAAAAGATAAAAAAAAATACAATTAATAATTATCATCGTAATCATCATAATCATCATTTCAGCCTATCACTAGTCCCTGCCGAATATAGGCTTCCCTCTATAGAGTGCCACTAATATTTGTAGCTCCTTTTGGGGAGAGTTTGCCATATTTGCCACACTTGGCAAGCGGCAAAACAAGCAGATGTTCCAGGAAGATGCTGCTGCCTATCTTCAGGTTTTAATTTTCCCTCTGTCGACTTTTACGACACCCAAGGGATGGGATGGGGTGGTAGATTCTCTTAAGCCGCTACCATACGGCCAGTTTCAAGTTACAGTGATACTTAACCTTTATTTTTGTTTGTTTGTCTGAGTTATAATACGAATTACAATAATCGCATCGATGATTTAACATTTGTGAGTGTTTGGTAAAGACACCAAGCGGCATTGTGGCGAGACAATGCCGGCCTAAACGAGATAGCGCACGCATGCGGCAACAACTGCCGGCCGCGCGTACACAAGTATGATTGTTTAATACATATCTTAACGACTACAATTGTTTTTGGGTCGGCAGATTCTAAAATACAAAGGCGTAGATATGAATTTTAGCGAGAACCCAAGGCAAGTGCCATTTTGAATCTTATCTTATCAGTTAAAATACGGTAAAGTACCAGTTAAGTGACCCAGGCCACCGAAGCTCCTGCTGTCTCCCCCTGCTGTTACTGAGACAGCAGTATCCTACACCTCATATTTCCTTCCCCAACTTACGCATTCCTCTCATCATCATCATCATCATTTCAGCCTATCACTAGTCCACTGCTGAACATAGGCCTCCCCCATAGATTGCTACAAAAGTTTGAAGCTCTCATTTTGCAGGGAATTTTGCCATTGTTGCCACGCTTGTTAGGCAGGTTGGCAACCGCAGTTTATTTATTTTGTCAGGAGGTAGTAGTTTCAGTAAGATGCTGCTGCCCATCTTCTGTTTTTAATTTTTCCTCTGTCGACTTTTACGTCACCCACGGGATGAGATGGAGTGGTAGATTCTCTTAAGCCGCTACTCCTACCCAAGTCTATTTCCTAATCCATTTCCCTTCCTCTCCGCCAAGCCATTTGCCATGCCAATAGCTGCGTGGTTAGGGGCGATCTGCTTTGGGACCTAGCGACCCTACATTGAGGCTAGCCTAACCCAAGCATACGGGGCTCTGTTTGGGTGGACAACATCCTCCCTAGCTACTTGTGGGAACGCAATCATCATCATCATCATCATAATCATCATCATCATTTCAGCCTATCACTAGTCCACTGCTGAACATAGGCCTCCGTCATGGCAATCTGCCACAAAAGTTTGTAGCTCTCATATTAGGGGATTTTGCCATAGTTGCCACGCTTGGCAGGCGGGTTGGCAACCACAGTTTATTATTATTATATATTCATTGAGATATTCCGGGATGGTGGCAAAGTGATTTGCTAACCATCACGTCCCGTTTCCTGAGAGGACGAAAACTGGGCTACGGATGTAGTCTCTTCTTAACCCAATGGGGGAAAAGGCGTGAATGTATGTATATATCTACGTTTTTGTAATCTAAACTATTAAAATAATATTGTTTTACTTAGAGCTCAAGCAAAACTAATTGCGGAGGTAACTAATCTGTTAATTAATTACTAATGGATTGTTATGAGAACAGTGTACCACGCCTTTTTATAAATTATCATTGTTATTATTGTTTAAATACAATTTCGGTAAATACATTGTCTTGACTCTATGGAGTGATCTAATCTTTTAATTAATTTTAAATCAATTAGCTAAAATAATTTGATATAATTTTTTTTTTAACTATACCGTAAATTCACTCAAATACATACATACATACATACATACATACATACATACATACATACATACACGCATTTTCCTATAAAATATAAGGGGTAGGCGGTGACATCGCCCGTAGCCCACTTTTCGCCCTCGCTAGAAATTAGACCTGACAGGTGGCAAGCCCCGTCGCCGTCATTTTGGTAAGAATCAAAAGTTTCTTACACCATTCTTACTCTTACTTAGCAGTATAGTGACAGCATTGCATATTATGGCGTTATTCTTAAAGAATAAGAGTTTTTTTTTGTTATTGGATAAAGTGATGATACGAGCAAAACATTCACCTGATGGTAAGTGCAACGTCTGCCCAAAACAAATGCTGGGTCACCCAGAAAATTTCTTTTGTGAAACCCACATAAGTTCTAAAATCTCATATGCTCCAGTGTTTACGCTAGCTCTCAGTGCCCTTATAACCGAAACAAAGTAATGTTTGCAAACTACTGCTTCTTAGACTGCTTAGACGCTGCATTCTATTCTGCCGGACACCTATCGGCTAGGGTTGGGTAATTTCGAATTCAATCAACCAGTAATACAATGACAAAAATTAATTTCTATTTTATATTTCAAATTCAATTACATTTAAGTATATCCCGACAGCCGTGCCGTATTAGAGCCGTGGTAGCTCAGGGGCTAGGCGCTCGCTTTTAATTTCATAGTATGGTAGTGACCTGGGTTCGATTCCCGGTGCCGGCACCACTAAAATTGTTAATTGCAATTTTAAGTGCTGACTTACCACGTGCTCGGCGGTGAAGGATATCATCGTGAAGAAACCTGCATGTCTGAGAAATTGTAATTTTTCGAAGACATGTGAAGTCCGCCAACCCGCATTGGAGCAGCGTGGCGGATTCTTCCTAGCTCCATAAACCCTCTCAGAAATGAGAGGAGGCCTGTGCTCAGTAGTGGGACATTTATAGGCTGAAACTTTACTTTTACTTTTTATATCCCGACACGCAATTGTAAATTATTAACAGAGGTTTTCTTTTTAGCAAACGATTGCATTACATCAAGCGATAAATGCAATTATTTCAATTTTCTTACACTTCAGAGCAGCGATCACTGTTGCAACTGCAAGGCAATGGCGGGAGGCGACGACGATGAAGCGATTTCCCAATGTGGGACTAATTAGAATAAATAAAATTAGAAAATTGTCTTTTAACAATTACAACGCTCGTGCTGTAATGAACCGCGAATGCGTTAATAGTGCCTAATAGTCTTATTGGACTAGGCATTGCTAATTTGATTGTAAAATTTACAGTTGGCTAATATTTTAAATTTCATTTATTCGCTACTTTTACTGGTGGTAGGATTCCACCTATATAGGATAGAAGAAGTATTTATTTTCCTGACGTCATCGAGCAAGGAGTTCCAAAGAAGTGCAGCCCTAACAGTGAAGGAGTTCCTGAAGAACCCGATGAAATGTGTAGGAAAGCAAACTTTATTGTTAGAGGATGAACGAAGAACTCTATATATATATATTTTTTTTTCATAAATTTAAAACGTTTATAAGTTACATATTTAAATTAATTTAGTTAATAGAATCAGGCGTTACTTTGCGGAAATCCATTATACCATATTATAATACCCTATGTAGTTGTTTTATTATTCGTTTGCCACCGTTATTATGTTCAGAATCATCAAGCATTGTTCCAGAATTGTTTACGAGTACTAGGATCACATAAATAACAAGCAGACAAGACAAACACTTCTGATATCCATCCAGGCGTGAAAGGTGAGATGTGTTAACAAAGATTAAGAAGGTGAGGTCGCAACACTACTTCTTGCTATGATATTTTGAATAACGCTCCATAACCAAGGTCAGAAATAATGAAAAAATATACTTTGAATTTTCCCTTCAAATCGTGACGAGATCATGATGTAACTGTATAAGCCACTGCATATTATAAAGAATGAAGAACTAAATAAGTTATAGACTGGCAGGCAGTACATTTCAAGATACCGACAGACAGTGAAGATTCAAATATTTTTAAATATGTATCAAAGAACTGATAGGCCAAATTTTAACATGAATTCCACCATTTTAACGTTAATGTATCGAAGGTCGATTAGGTCCAAAAAGTGAGATTGCGTTTGTCCAAACGATACCAAGAGTGCAGAAGTCGGTGGTAGTCTTTCTACGAAGGTTGTGAAATCAGAAAATTAAGTCAGGGCTTGATGAGTGTTTAACAGATAGATTCTCATCATAACTATACAGTTAATAAAAAAACTACTGGTGGTAGGATTCCTATGCAGGAATCCGTCAAGGTAGGTACCACCCCAGGGCCAGTTATTCTGCCGTGAAGCAGTAGTGTGCAAACATTACTGTGTTTCGGTTTGAAGGGCACTGTGAGCTAGCGTAATCACTGGGCATATGAGACTTAAGACCTTATGTCTCAGGGTGATGAGCATAGTGTGGTGTTACACAGAAATTTCCTGGGTAATATTGCATTTGTTATGGGCAGACGTTGCACTTACCATCAGGTTAACGGTTTGCTCGTTTCATCACTTTATCCCATAAAAAAAAAAACACGTGGTGGCGGCTCAAGGAAATCTACTACCCCAACTCATGCCGTGGGTGTCGTAAAAGGGGACAGAGGGAAAATGAAAGCCATGAGATCAGCAGATTAGATCAGCTGGAACATCAGAATAAATAAACTGCGGTCGCTAACCAAATTTCAATTGCAAATCGGCAGAGGCCTTATGTTTTTTTTTATTTGATAGAGCGACGAAACGAGGCAAAACGTTCACCTGATGTAAAGTGCAACGTCTACCCATAACGAATGCTATGTCACCCAGAACATTTCTGTGTAACACTACACTGCGCCCGTCACCCTGAGACGTCAGTTCTTGAGTCTCGTATGCCCTGTGATTACGCTAGCTCACAGTGCCCTTCGAACCGAAACACAGTAATGTTTGCACACCACCGCTTCACGGCAGAATAACTGACCCAGGGGTGGTACCTACCTAGACGGATTCCTGCATAGGATGGTAGGATACCAACAGTAAACATGGGAGGTTTATGTCGGTTTTTTTTTGTTATGGTGTACATTAAAGTGATATTTATGTTCAGCAGTGGACTGGCGATAGACTTAAATGATGATGGTGATGAATCCACGTGGAAAATTAAAGCTTTGTTACATCCAATAATGTAATTGTGTAAATTAGCTATTACGCTGTATTATTGTCACGCAACTGTATCTGAAGTACGTAATACAGTCGTATAATAATATCTACCTTATTGTCCTAACAATCAACGTGTCTAAACAAACGGGCTCTATGAGAATATTTATAAATCTCGACCACTATATTCTTAACCAACTGTTTATCTCTTTTCAATGAAATTCACACATAGTTACCGATTATCATAATTTATTCCAAATTAAAATAAATAAGATGCATTTTTGACTAATTATATGAAAGTACGTGCTTTAAACGTAAAAAGTTTAATGATAATTTAGTTCCTTGTTTAGTCACTGTCTGAAGTATGCAGGAAAAACTGGCCACCACACATTTTTGAAAATATTTTGGAGCTGGGCAGTAGTTCCAGAGCGCGTTGTCGAATACGCCTAATTAATCTATCGCCAATACATAAAAGAATCATAATTAATTAATAGCCGTCATCATCGGCTTCTATGGAGTCCATAGCTGCACAATGGCGTCGATTTGCGGTAATTGACAGTGCCTGGCAGTCGGATTTACGATCCCGGTACGGAGTATCTTACCGTCCGACCTAACTGGGTGTTTAAAAAAAGAGTAAAGTTTTTTTTTGACATTTAACTTTTTTATAGTCCCCTTATACGACACTTATTGGACATTCAGGCCACCTTCGACACGCGATAATCTTGTGACGCCGCCGTTTGTATTGCCTATGGTCCGCCATGGCAGCTGATAAAAATTGTCAATTTCAGGGTCGTAATAATATGTAAATAATATGTATTAGGATTTCACTTTATCTAGAAATTTTCTTAACATAGAAATTATGAAATGCAACGAAAGTGAAATTACAGATTTCAGCAGATTGAAATAAAAAGAAAAGCATTATTTCGGCATTGAATATAATTTTTCAATAATTTTACACTTTCACGTGCACTTACTGCATAATGCTCTATCCTATATTAAACAACGAAATATGTAAATAAAAAAAAATACTATTCTCGTGTTAGCGCCTACAGTCCAACAAATATCTTAGAAGTTACATACCTGGTTACAAAGAAAAGTATTATTATTATTATTTATTTATTAATGGAAACAGTCATAATCTTGATCGACGCTAAAATGTATAACGTAATTTTTTTACTGGTGGTAGGATTCCTATGCAGGAGTCCGTCTAGGTAGGTACTGTGCAAACATTACTGTGTTTCGGTTTGAAGGGCACTGTGAGCTAGCGTAATTACTGGGCATATGAGACTTAAGAACCTATGTCTCAGGGTGATGGGCACAGTGTAGTGTCACATAGAAATTGTCTGGGTGACACAGCATTTGTTATGGGCAGACGTTGCACTTACCATCAGGTGAACGTTTTGCTCGTTTCATCACTTTTGGCAATAAAAAAATGATAGTAGACTTTTACTGACGATTTGCTGGATTGATGGAGACAAATGAACAGCACAATTTTGGTCTTGAATTGAATTTTTCAATAACTGTCAACTTTCAGGAGCACTGCCTGCATATTAAACTTTCAATATTAAACATCAAAACTCCAAATATACACCGAAATTTCAAAATTGCCACTTTTCGAGTTGGCGCCTAAAGTCCCAAAGAAAAGTTTACAAAATGGCGGGAAATTTAAATTTCGTAGACGTTAATATAAGGCACCGATCTCAATTTAACGTCTTCATAACATAACAAGTATCGTATAAAAAAGTTTTATATACTATGTTTTTAAAACGGAATAAAAGTATTAATTTAGTTTATAATCAATTGCAAAATTTGTACCCAACAGACAAACAAACAGACAGACAGACAAGAAAGCGAATTAATAATGAATAGTTATCCATTGCTAAGCTATGTTTACAGTTTCAAGCTAGCTGCTAAGGAAGTTAGCTTTAAATCAATTACTAAATTTGACCCGAAGATATATACACGAAAGCGAGCTAAAAAAGCATCGGAAAAAGGTTCTAGTTGTCGATTAATGTTAGACGCTTCGCACGCAACGCCAACATTATGATGATAACACAGAAACGGCCATTATGTACATGACGTCCTAGTTGCAGAGTGCAACAAGGGTTACCATGTAATATTGGAATCGACAGATTCTCTATAAATGGTAATATTTCTCAATCAAATTATCGATTTTAAATTATTTAATACTAAGATCGGGAATCATGTTATATTATTTCTATTAAAAGTAGCGCAATTATTACAAATTAATGTGTAATGTCTGTCACAGTGTCATTGGGCACATGTTTTGGGCGAAATGTTGAAATATGACAAATTTATGATAATTTTCGTTGTATTCGCTGACAAGCTGTTGCAAATTTGATTTGTTCGTACTTTGCTGATTTTTAATCAATTTAAATCTCATTTGGACTACATTATTGTCTACCTGAAATTTGTTAGGTGCTGACTTTAACGCTTTTAGACTTTTTTAGCTGGCCCACGACAACCGTCGGTTTAAATAACACTTTTTACAACTGTGTCATTATGTCGCTATACGTATATACATATATATGTAGTATGTTTCAATGAATTATATATAACTCCCACCAGAGGGTCTACTGTGTAACTTTTGTTGTTTTTTTTTGGCGTATGAAGCTCATTGGTTAATGGAATCAAATGAAACCGATCACGAGTTTTTTTTTTTATTGCATATAGTGATGAAACGTGCAAAACGTTCACTTGATGGTAAGTGCAACGTCTGCCCATAACAAATGCTGTGTCACCCAGAAATGTTCTGTGTGACACTACAATGTGCATTGCAATGCCCAAAGCCCATCACCCTGAGACATAGGTTCTTAAGTCTCATATGCCCAGTGATTACGCTAGCTCACAGTGCCCTTCAAGCCGAAACAGTAACTGTATCCCATAAGGGGTAGTCAGAGACTGGGCACTCGCTGCAAAAACAGATGACTGCCACAATCCACGTTTCACCAAAACAATATAATGCACTTGGTGTGATAGGTGGTGAGCCCATCGCCACCATGCGCTGTTGGGTGCCCAGTGCAGTTTAATTCCTTACTCGCCTTTTACGAGATTCATTGGATGACATGGAGTGGTAGTATTCTTTTAACGAGCCGCCACCACACGGCTGATTAAAGCTTCTCATACACATGGAATTGCATAAATGTTTATATTATAAAATAAATTATCCGTCTTATGTGAAAACGTAGCCAAAAGATCGCAATCAATTTATTTTTTATTGGATAAATAAAGTGACGAGACGAGTAAAACGTTCCCCTGAAGGTAAGCGCAACGTCCAGTCCATAACAAATGTTATGTCGCCCATTACAAATGTTATGTCACTCAGAACACTTCCGTAGGACACCACACTGCGCCCGCCACCCAGAGAAATCAGGTCTTGAGTCTCACATGCCCAGGGACTACACTAGCTTTCAATACCCTTGAGACCGGAACACAGTAATGTTTGCACTCTACTGCTTCACGATGGAATAACTGGCCTGGGTTAGTACCTACCTACACGGATTCCTATATAGGAATTCCTACTCCCAGTAAAAACCGAATTATTACGTAACAGCGTATTTTTTATATTTTCTATTTACGACTACGGCGCCCCCTGGGCCTTGGCGCCTGGGCGGCCGCTCCGTCCGCCTTATCGTAGGGTCGGCCCTGACTCTCACCATTGTTGTGCCTTAGCTATCAAATGCATACAAATATGTGAACTTGGTCAAACCGCAGTTAAGTTTGATATACGCGTTTTAGTAATGAAATGGATCTCATGGAATGGATGATGCAAATAAATATTGCAGAAACGTGTTAAATTGTTTCGAATTCATTCTTAATATAACACGATAATTTAATTACATATAATTACTGTACACTACTGTCATAAAATGTACTAACAACTGTAGATAATTATTTAAATAAAGTTACCCTCGGCCAAGTGTTTAAGTAATAGAATATCATTTAAATGAAACTAATTTTACGGATTTTATCGCGTTTATTTTTGTTATTTATATATTTGCGATTTCCAGTCCGTACTGGTTCACATAATGATTTCTTATATTTACGCGAACACTACACATTTAAATGAAACTAATTTTACGGATTTTATCGCGTTTATTTTTGTTATTTATATAAATATTTTATTATATTATTATATTTATATAAATAACAAAAATAAACGCGATAAAATCCGTAAAATTAGTTTCATTTAAATGTGTAGTGTTCGCGTAAATATAAGAAATCATTAACAGAATATCAGCTATGTTCTAACATGGTGTTGTCGTTCAAAATTTTGCAGAATGGTTATATCAGTCGTGTCCCACTTGCCTCACTGTTACAGTTCTCTTTAGTTTTTATTCTTTATTTTCAGCCGTTCGCCGCGGCGCGAACGATTCGAAAGGTCGAATTCATATTGTGGCATCACTTGTGAGTTTGACGTAGAACATGCAATTATACGTTCTGTTTCCAAATACCTTTTCATGGATATTATCTGTTCTTGTATTAAAACGAGCGCAAATTTTAATACGGATACGCCGACGTAAATGCAATAGTAGCGACTGCGTACGGTACAGATACTATAACAATAAAAAAAGCTTCGAAGTAGGGCAACGGAGTTAATTTGCTGAGACTGTACATGATTGTATAATTGCTTGTTTACCTAGTTCATTAAAGAGAACACCATTTTTAATTTTTCATGCCATTCTCAGCGAATTAACTTTGTATCTCTCATTTATTATAATGGACTTCCGCGAAATAAGTTATATCGAATAAACTGTTGTTCTCTGATCGCTTCACCATCATCATATTTTTTTTATTGTATAAAGTGACGAAACAAGCTAAACGTTCACCTGATGGTATGTGCAACGTACGTCCCACAACAAATGCTGTGTCACCCAGAATATTGCTGTGTGACACCTACTGCTTACATTTTCGGTGATGTAATTGCTGTTAGCCTTCTCGGCTTTTACAGCTTCATCGGATACTTTACCACACTGCGCCCGTCACCCTGAGACATCAGTTCTTAAGTCTTAAATGCCCAGTGCTTACGCTAGCTCACAGTGCTCTTCAAACCGAAACACAGTAATGCTTGCACACTTCCGCTTCACGGCAGAATAACTGTAATATATGAATAATATGAATAATTTCAGCCTATCACTAGTCCACTGCTGACATAGGCCTCCCCCAAAGATTGTGACAAAAGTTTGTAGCTCTCGTTATGGGGGGATTTTGCCATGCTTTTTTTACTCCGATTTTCTAGGAAGGTACTGCTGCGAATCTCATGGTTTTTATTTTCCCTCTGTCGACATTTACAACACCCACGGAATGAGATGGAGTGGTAGATTCTCTTACACCGCCACTACGCAGCGCTCGCTCCATTATTTTTAAATACCCGCATAAATAAAAATATTTCGAATACTCGATGGCCAAGCTCCGGCGCCTCGGGTCGCAGGGTCGATTTTCGCTCGGGACAAATATTGTGTGACCTTCATTGTTCACATATCTGTGTGTTGGTCCATGTGCAATTTATGTATGTCAAACGCCCGCACGACACCGGAAAAATCTTATGGGAACGTTTTGTTAGTAGAAAGACAAGAAAAACGGACACTGTGAAATTCGCCAATTCACACTAGAGCATCGTGACGGACACGTCCCGACTAGTAAGACTCTCAAACATAAGGAGACCTTTGCTCAGAAGTGCGACATGCGTCACACAGCATTTTACTGGTGAAAGGATTCCTTTGCAGGAAACCGTCTAGATAGGTACCACCCCAGGTCCTATTTATTCTGCCGTGAAGCAGTAGTGTGCAAGCATTACTGTGTTTCGGTTTGAAGGGCACTGTGAGCTAGCGTAATCACTGGGCATTTGAGACTTAAAAACTGAAGTATCAGGGTGACGGGCGCAGTGTGGTGTCACACAGGAATATTCTGGGTGACACGGCATTTGTTGTGGGTGGACGTTGCACTTACCATCAGGTGAACGTTTTGCTCATTTCGTCACTTTATACAATAAAAAAAAAAACATTAATACGCCTTAACTTTAGTTATTTTAAAATATGGCTTCAATTATTCATACAGACTGATAGTTTTATTAATTTGTTTATGTTTTTGATACGAATATACTGCAATATTAAATTTGAAGTAGCCCATGGTAGGGAAACAGTTCCGCCTGTGAAGGAATTATTTAGACTTCGCGTTGGTCGTGAGAAAGTAAACTTACTACTTATTTGCAACTTTCCCTCTCATTGTGAACCGCATACTGTCTTTGGTTCTACGATCCTTGGCATGGTGTTGTGTGTACGTGCGTGAAAGGAACGCACACAGCCTAAATATTATTTTTTCAATTGTAAGATTGCCAGTGCGTATATTTGTTATTAATCTTCTCCATCATCATCAATCTGTTAGTCCACAGCTGGATATACGCCTCTATCTAAAAGGGGAGGAACTGCCATAATTTCCACGCTTAGCAGGTACCACGGATTGGTGATAGTAGTGTACAAGATGCGTCGCATTCCGCTTAAAAGTCAACGTGTAATGGCGTAAAGTGTCTATCGCTCCAACTTGTATGCCGAGACAAGAGCACTCGTCATCGCCATCGCCACGAAGGCGATAAAAAGGCGACGCATATTGCTTTTTATCTCTTTATCGCATATCGGATAAGGATAAGAATTTAGTGTAAGCGCCACAGACTACAATAAATGAAAATAATAATAATATTCAATGAGACTATTAAATAAAATGAACAATTAATATATTGCACAGGCATAGAAATTGACTTTGTCATGGATACCAATTCACGACCTACAACTTAGAAAAGCGCAATCGTTACTAAATGAGTCAATTGTTTTTATATTTACAAATATTATTTCAATAAAAACCACGTTTTACAAATTAATTTTATACCATAAAGAAATAAAAATAAGAAATTACTGGCACAAAACCAATTAACAATAAAAAGTTACGTTGGATTATAGAATCATTCAAAATTTTAAACTTATAATCTTACAACACAGTTCACTCTTCTCAGTATATAGTGTATTATCTATGGTTCACCCAAATATTAGCTCATCTCATACAACCTTTCTAAACAGCTAATTACGAAATAAAACATTGTATGAACAGATAATGTTTAATTTCCGATCTGTATCCGCGTTCTCTTTACCATTCAGTGTACATCGCACGGTGTTGCAAGATCAGTTGCTCAAATCTATATCCTAAGTGTAGTAAGAAAGCTGTATTGTCAATGTAGCTTAGCTACATTGACTTTGATTGACATTAATTTAAAATTTTAATTAACGTAACAAAAGGGCGGCTTTACATTATAAACATTTCCTAAATCAATAATTTTTATCTGACGAACAAAATGGGTTTTTCCTATTTAGTGTGTCAGCATGTATCATTACAACGAACCAAAATTCCTGCATAGGAATCCTACCAGATAAACTTATGAAGTAAATAAATACATAATAAGTATTAAATGCGTAATCGTTAATTTTTTTTTACTTTTAATACTTAGAATTATAAGTACGTAGATATGCACAGCAAGGACGGAGCCTCTTAAATGAACCTATCCGGTGCAACCCCTGCAACCAGCGAGCTTTTCCTCTAAGGATCGTCCTTTAATCACGTGAGGTTCGAATAGGGGGGAGAGTGTCAGAAAAAAAATACTATTAATCAGGATGGGGGGGAATGAAATGTAATGTGAAAAAAGTACAAGTGACGCTGGGTGCAGGAGAGGAGGGATAGCCTAAAACTTCACGACGTATCACAGTGAGTAAGGAGGTATAAAAGTGACCTAAAAAACCTTAAGAGATTAAAGGACGGCCCCTTACTAAATTGCATAGCGCGTGTTTACTCTGTTTGGACAGTAAATTACCGTTATGCAAGCTGATTACTTTTACATAAAAGTAAAATCATTCAGCAATACTTTACGACGTTGCAAAAATAATTTGAGATTCAGTCGATCGTAACCTCCGAACTTGCATCACTTCGACCCCTTTGTCCTAACTCAATTTCCTCAGCCGCCATCTTAGCAATTTTTCGCCCGCAAATCTACCGGCACAATAAAAATCCTTACAATAATGTGTGTGTGGGTGAATAAACTTAAAAAAGAAGATATCATATTTTACAAATGAAACTAATTCAAAACAGCTCTAGAATCACATGAATTAACGGGCGGAACTTCTGTTTTTACTACTTTTTGCGCCATATTTGGTTTTTTTTTTGTTATTTATCTAATTAATAAAAAACAGTGCCCTACACTAGGGATTTCGCCTACATCGTGGGTGCATTGACAGATATCGCACATGCACAAACACCCCGAAGCCTGAACGCCTGTCTTCTCATACCCGCCATTTATCTTTTTTTTAAATCTATGAACAAATTTTGCAAAGGCAACGTTGTTGTCAGTCCGTTGCAGTAATGAACAAAGTATACAATCTATTTTTTCAATGACTTACACAACAAAACTTGGGTAAAAACTGCAGTGAAGTTTGCTTGTGTTTTTATCCTTTTTTCTGAAAAATATATTGCCCTACAATACAGTACAGTGGGTGTTAATTTCAATTACGCACAACTCCTAATTTTAAAAACAGGTGAAAACCTGCTAATATGTATATAAGTCACACATATATACTTTACATAGGAAAATACCATATACAGAAATGAGAGCACGCAGAAAAACATTAGCGACGAGAATGTTACTGCAGGCATAAGTAAAGTAACGTGTTCGCATTGCAGTTTTTATTAATCGGCAAAATAACAGCAGGTATGCGTATAATCGCCGTAATTAAATAAAGCGTGCGAATGAATAATACATCGCGTCCTCACATGCATAATTCAGTAGAACATCTCCACTTCGCCATGTTCAGATTTGAGTTAACAGTATGCGGAACGCCAGATTATAATGTACGAGTAGATATTGAATTCCTAGCATTAGACGTGTTGTCGAGTTGGAACGGTATAAGAATCTATAAGGTATACTAAGGACAAAGGGAAATGCCTATAAAATGACATGGATTTTTTACGGAAGAAAGTGTCGAAACGAAGAAATACTTCACCTGGTGGTAAGTGCAACGTCTGCCCATGACAAGTGCTGTGTCACTCAGAGCATTTCTGTGTGACACCACACTGCGCTCGTCACCCTGAGACATCAATTCCTAAGTTTCAGTTGCCCAGCAATTACAATCAGTGCCCCTCAGACCGAAACACAGTGATGTTTAGCATCACAGGGTCTAACTAATGTGTGTTTCAACGACATTTCAGTAAATTCTGACACTTACTTAAATTGTCAACTGCAATTTTAAATAAACCAGCATAACTAAGCAATAGAAATATTTAGGGAACTCTACTTCTTACTTCTTCTTCTTGACTCGTATCCAAATTTATAAGCTGTTTACTTCACAACATGGTAGATTCACGCTGCAGCTGCATGCTAGTTAACGCTGGTATTCTGTGAGATTGTAGTACTTCTCTAAGCCGATCTGCTGCGTGGCTGTATCGTATTGTATGTAACATTTTTTTTATTGCATAAAGCGACGACACGAGCAAAACGTTCACCTAATGTTAAGTGCAATGTCTGTCCATAACAAATGCTGTGTCACCCAGAACATTTCTGTGTGGCAACACCTTGCAAGACTGGCCCAGAGACAGTAAGTTCTTAAGTCTCATATGTCCAGTGATTACACTAAATCTCAGTGCCCGTCAGATCGAAACACCGTAATGTTTGCTCACTACTGTTTCACGGCAGAATAACGTACCCAGACAAGTTCCTGCATGGGAATCCTACTTTTTACGTACCCGCGGTTACCAAATATTGATAATCGTGTGGCCTCCTGTTCAGAGTATCTGTCTGCTACGCTGCCGGTCTTGGGTTCGAAGTCAAGCCGGATCCAACATTTGTGCAAAATCCCAATTTGTTGATTTTCGTGTCTGTTTGTGTTGTGACTGTCCGTTACTCACTGCATCCGTTGGCACAGCATCCTAGTCTACCTCCGATCTCATCGCATGAGCGTTACTTCGGGCGTTAAGTGAGGACGAATGGGTATCACTGTTTTTGCGAGTACACTTGAGAATTAAAAAAAATAAGATTAAAAATAAATAATAAAAAGAATAAAAAACCCGAAAACCAACAGTTTTTGTTGTTGCATAAATCGAGCCTAGGACCCGCGGCAAAGAAGTCAGGTACTCTGACCAATAGGCCACACTGTCCTCATTGAAACTGCATACTCCGTTTAACCTATAAGATGATGAGGGCGTGATGTTGCGTACTTACGTTCACCTAGAGATGCGCAAGCGCATCCGTTATGCAAGGACGAGGGCGAAGCCGCAACATCGGCTGCACCTAACAAATCAATTGCATTTGATATTTGAACATTAAACACGGGCCGGTGCCATTATAGCGATACATTAATGCATATTACGTGTCGGTGCATACATGTACATCTGTTTATGTGTAAGTTTTCGCAAACGTATGAATTTAATTCATAATATTATATATTACTTTCATATACCGTGTGGTGACGGCTCACGAGAATCTACCACCCCCTCTCATCCCGTGGGTGTCGTAAAAGTCGAAAGAGTGAAAATGAAAACCAGGAGATGGGCAGCAGAATCTTCCTGGATATATGATCTAAGAAACTGCAGTTACCAACCCGCCTGCAAAGCGTGACAACCATGGCAAAATTCGCCTAAAATAAGAGTTTAAAACTTTTGTGGCAATCTATGGGGGAGGGCAGAGTTCGATCGACAGTACCGGTTCCTCTAAAATTTTTGATTTAAGTGCTGATTTACTGCGTGTGTGAGGAAACCAACATGTCTGAGGAATAAAATATTAATATAAAAATATTTCAAAAACATGTGGAGTCTGCCATCCCGCACTGGAGCAGAGTGGCGGATTTTTCCCGGCGCCAAAACCCACTCAGAAATGTAAGGAGGCCTGTGCTCAGCAGTGCCTGAGGCATAAGTTCTTAGGTCTCATATGCCCAGTGATAACACTAGCTCACAGTGCTCTTCACACCGAAACTCAGTAATGTTTGCACACTACTGCTTCACGGCAGAATAACTGGCCCTGGGTGATACATACCTAGACGGATTCCTGCATAGGAATCCTACCACCAGTAAATCGATCAAAATATCGTAATAAAGTTGATGTAACTTTGACGATATGATTGCGACCACTGCATTCAAAGTCAACGTCAATGTATATTTTTCAGCCTGTTTTAGTTCAACCAGTGCGTTTCGGTAGTATGTCAATACTTTTCTTCCTTTTCCATTAAGAGAAACCCATTAGCGTAATTTATAACTAAATGTTATAGGGAAATAGTCAATTGATTTTACCAATCAAAGAGGATAGTTTTCTCATGAAGAAATAATGAGCAATGGAAAAATATATGAATTACAAATCAGTTAGTGTTATGATTAATCACTAACAACGCATCATGAATAATTTATTGTAACTGTTCACTTCGAGTATTGTCAAAATGTCGAGATACAATAACAAACACGGTCAACGAACCGGTCTTGGTTTTAAGAGGGACGCGAATTTTGGGCAAAGATCCTAACGGTCCTGCTGCCATTATGGGGGCTCGTTTGAACAGGTTTTTGATGGGATCTGGATAAAATGTTGTTTTATTCTGTGAAGACTGCATTTTTTCATTAGCAGCCCTACTTTTGGGTTTTCGTTTTGCAACCGATTTTGGTATATTTTTGTAAAGGAGGTGGGGATTCCTATGCAGGAATCCGTCTAGGTAGGTGCCACCCCAGGGCCAGTTATTCTGCCGTGAAACAGTAGTGTTAGTGTGTTTCGGTTTGAAGGGCACTGTGAGCTAGCGTAATCACTAGGCATATGAGACTTAAGAACTTATGTCTCAGGGTGATGGGCACAATGTGGTGTCACACAGAAATTTTCTGGGTGACACTAACATTTGTTATGGGCAGACGTTGCACTTACCATAAGAAGAACGTTTTGCTAGTTTCATCACTTTATCCAATAAAAAAAAATAAATAATATGTTCGGCGGATAACCATGACATGATCCAGAAATAAAAATGAGGGCGTGCTGTCAACAAACTTTCACTAGAACAGCCTCATCATTATTATCATAATTTCAGCCTATTACTAGCCCACTGCTGAACCTAGGCCTTCCCCGATTGCGACTAAAGTTTCTAGCTGTCATTATAGGGAGATTTTGCCATAGTTGCCACGTTTGGCAGGCGGGTTGGCAGCCGCAGTTTACTTATTCAGATGTTTCAATAAGATGCTGCGGCCCATCCCCTGATTTTCATTTTCCCTCTGTCGACTTTTACGACACCCCACGGGATGAGATGGGGTTGTAGATTCTCTTAAGTCGCTACCACACGGCCAACCACGGCAAGCCTAGTGTACTCTTATCGTTTCTAAAATTAAAAAATAGGACGAGATATCAGTCCAGTATTGGGACGTTTATGAGCTGTTACTATTCCACAAAAAGATCATGTTTTAGTAAGATGTAGTGGCAATGGCCAAACACCTGGCAGAAGTGACAATCATTGTGGGAAAAAGCACTCGAATAGTAACGCCGTACACGTAAATGCAATGAAGAACCTGTCTAATTTTGCGGTGGTGTGATAACGCAGGAAACACATCGATTTTTTACGATGCATCGAAAAAAAAAAACATCGGTTTTTTAATTCGATCGCATCGCTATTGCGGGAGGTTGACGGGAGTTGCTCAGTACAGAACTTTGTGGCAATCTAAAGGGAAAGCGCATATATGTTCAGCTGTGAACTTGTGATGAGCTGTAATAATGGTGATGATGATGTTTCCTCTTTTTATAACATTAAGATAAAAAAAACTGTGTGCGAAAACTAGAAATTCTAGAGGGTTGTAAATATATGTAGGCCGTATCTGAGTATGCGGTATTTGTGCTTAACAAATTATTGGTCAATGCTCCTGAAAGTGCTAATTGCCATAGGTTAGAGACCTTAACACCGGAAATCTATACGGTCGCTAACACTACACATCGTTACGCGCATAATATATTCGAGATCGAATTGATTGTACCGCGTATGTGATTAGGACGACGCATAGCATGAAAATACAAGACTAAACTAAAAAATTTTAGGCAATTGGAAATATAGGTTTAATTTTTTATTTATTTTTATTTATTTATTAAGAAAACCAACAGCGAAAATACAAACAGATACATAACAGTGCTTTAACAAAAGTAAGGCCAATGGCAGGTTTTTCTTATTTCACAGCATTAGTAAATAAGAATACAAAAGAAAGTAAACGTGCCCAATCTGTTTGTACCTATGCAAAAAACAAGCAAAAATTGGGGGATTTGTCAACCTTTCACTCCACATAAAAATTCCCTACATATACATACATACACATTAAATATCCGTACATAAATGTGTTAATAATGCAATAGTCCATCTTTATGGACTATTGTATTAATAATATTACTAAGCATTCTGCTTAATCGATTTTGTTGGGGTTTACTAATTTCTTGCTGTTACAATTCTGAACTGTATTTTAATGTTTACTTATCTCATCATCATCAATCTGTTACCAGTACACTGTTGGAGATGGACTCCTGTCCAACAAATTAAAATGATGAAATTAAACACGGAAACGTTTTCGCAACGTATATTGATGAGAATGAAATGGTGTAAATTTGGAAAAGGGTATGGTTAATGAGTACATGCGGTATATTTGGTGGCCCAACGTGACTGACTCGTGAAGTTATAGCAATAAACAAAACAATGAATTTGGGGCAATACGTAAGTTCTGACAGGGCGCGCCATTGGGCCAGGCTCAGGGGCCAGGTGCTCGCCCTTAATTTCATAGTAACCGAGTAACCAGGGTTCGATCCCCGGTGCCAGCACCTCTAAAATTGTTCTCTACAATTTTAAGTGCTGATTTACCACGTGCTTAGCGGTGAAGGAAAACATCGTGAGGAAACCTGCATGTCCGAGGAATAGAAATATTTCGAAGACATGTGCAGTCCGCCAACCCGCATTGGAGCAGCGTTGCGGATTCTTCCTAGCTCCAAAAACCCTCTCAGAAATGAGAGGAGGCCTGTGCTCAGCAGTGGAACATTTATGGGCTGAAACTTTCCTTTTTTTTACTGTTTTTGTACAGCTTCTCCCCAGAAGGGAAGGGACTTTGCCTTAACCACCACGCTTGGGTAGGTGAATTGGTGGCTGCACTCGGGGTAATAAAGTATATGGATTTACGATCTGGTATCTTTTGATTGATTATTTCGCCACCTAGAAGCTAGAAGCCAGCTATAAGATTTACGAATCCTACGGAAGGAGACGCCTTAGCTGATTTTTTTTCGTAACGAATAATATCAGAACATAACTATGTAATACAAGTCAAAATTGAAGTTACAGAATATAACAGTCCCACTGCTGGGCATACGGCTCCTCTAATTTTCAGTGAAATTTAGAACCTCAGTGAAAAGATTTTGACACTGCTACAGAGCGAGTTCATAGACTTCAAGTTAGCCTTCATAAGTTTTCAAGTTCAACTCCCTTTTTTTCAAATTCAACGTCTTTTTTTGCAAATTCAACTTTCGACTTTTCACACAAACACAAATTACTTTCCCAGATTATTCAAGTTGCCTAACGAGCCCTTACTTCTCTGTCGAACACATGTTAAATCTGCACTTAATTTATCAGTCAGATCAGATATATATATGATAGATAATCATATCAGAAAGGTAGTAAGTAAGTAGGTAGGTAATTAATAGATTTTAGTCTATTGCACGGGTGAGCGTTAGGCTGTTCGCTCACACGGCGGCACTTTTCTTACTTTTAGCATTTTTATACCCGTCGTAACTTCTAAACGATAGGTGCGATTCGAATAAATTTAAAAGGAATTTACATGTACATAATCAACCTTGACTATGAAACTATTTAGTAGGATAAGGATTAATATTATGATACGAACGTCATTATCTTTAGATTCTACCCGTGTTTTGAATTTCGTTTGACTAATTTGAACAAAAAGTGGTTATTGTGACTTAACTATAATAGTTACGACATATGGCTTCGCGGCCTTTTTTGTGAGTAATGATGAGTACTATGAAAATGTAGTACATTGCTTTCTTTATCATCAATAGTTTTTGCAGCGCACGCCAAATAATGACTCTTTTTAGAAAAAATTTAGAGCCTTGAATGATGTGATGATGTAAATCATTGCAATTTTCGTAGGGATCTCAGTTTTTTTATTAATTAAATATAACTCATGTTAAACGCTGATAATGTAGCTGTATAGATGAAAGAATTTTTAAAATCGGTTCAGTAGTTTTTGAGTCTATTCATTACAACCAAACATACAAAAAATCAATTTCCTCTATATAATATTTATTCTATTATAATATTTAGTTATATATTATAACTAAATATTATATTTAGTTATATGTTATATAATATTTAGTTTAGATTTTATTTGAGAAAGGGACGAGACGGGCACTACGTTCATCTGTTGGTAATTGCAACGACGTACAACGACAACGTGCAACGACAATAGCAATGCTGTGTCACCCAGAATATTTATGTGGTACGAAACTGCGCCCATCCCCTCAGATGTCAGTATTTAAGTCTCATATACCCAGCGATTACACTAGCTCTCAATTTCATTATTTATGTATTAGTGTTAGCTTTGAATGATATGTAAAAAATAAATTGATTAATATTTAGCAAGTAAAAGCATTCGAAAAGAGTTATCGTGTAATTCAGTACAAAATTAAAACTTTTAGTAGGTATATAGTTTTTTTTTTTAATTAAAATGAAAATAAATAAACGTGAATTAACAAAATATTACTCACAGTAAAATATCCGCTTATTGTTAAAAGAATCTACATATTAATACGTTAATTACTGTCGGATTTCGACCTCTGATAGACATCAATTGTAGTTATTAATTAATCGTAAATAATAATAAATTATTCGACCTGGAAACTTTACTCCCATCGCGCCCTAAGAAGTTTCATTTTAAAAACGACATAAAATCATTGTTAAATAACAACCATCAAAACACCTTAGAAATCGTACGCTATAACTATCCCACGCACCAATAACTTGACTAAGTATTGTCTTCGTCACAAAGCCGTACCTAACCCAATCGATATTTAAAATTTCAATTCGTAAATATCGTATAACAATGGCGGCCGTGTGACGTTATAATAATAACGTTGCCAAATATTTTCGTTCGTCGTCAATGGTGCAAGTGTCCATTTTCTATCTGTGGGAAAACTCATCTCGATTAAAAGATTTCGATGACAATAATATTCAAAGTCAGAGATATCTTTTTTTAATCTGCGCCATTTTGTAATGAGGTATCACTGACGATGAGGAAAGAAAATGTCACTCTGGTTCAGTGGCTTCCAAACTATGCTCCGCGAAACATAATTGTTTATTTGAATCTGTATACGAGTTCCGTACATATTTAAAGATCTTCTACTTTATATCGAATGGCGGGTGATAATAAAAGGTGTCCGGCAGAGTAGAATAGCATGTACCTCTTTCCTACCGTGGTGTCGTAAGAGGCGACTAAGGTATTGTACGGACAGACTTCTACGCCGCGGGTCCTGGGTTCGAATCCCAGCCGTAGCCAACATTTGTGCTAAAACACAAATTGTTGGTTTTTGGGTCTGGTTGTGTTGTGTTTGTCCCCGTGTTTCTGACACTGCATCCTAGCCTACCTCCGATCTTATCGCATCAGCGTTACATCGGGCGCGGGTAGGTTGGGACGAGTGAGTGCATCTGTGTTTGCGCGTACACTTGTGACACTATAATATCTCTTGCGCAGTTGATGGCTCTCGACAGTATTCGGAAGTTGTCGCCGTGGTCAAAATCGGCTAAGAGAACATCATCATCATTCGTACAGAATAGCTCTATACTGCTCGCAGGAATGCAATGGGAGTAAGGATTTTTTGACTCGATACCAAAATGTCGGCAACGTGGTTCGCCACCCGTCACGTCTCGTTTCCCACGTAGGCGAACAGTGGGCTACGTGAGTGGTCGCTGCCTACCCCTTATATGGGAAAAAGCCGTAGCGTTTGTAAGTGATAAAATTCCGAATTATAGTCCAGTGTTCCGCAAACGATTCCGGAATCGCGAAGAGTTTCATTGCAGAAAACTTTTGGGAACCGCTGCTCTACTTGAAGGCGACGAAGCGATCTCTTCTTTATTACCATACAGGCTATGTGTGCCGAACAGATTAAGACTTGTCGAATTGATTTAGCACAGAATAAAAAAAAACTGAACGAACTAAGCTTTTTGTATTATGTCAGTGTTACCACGATGATGCAAATAACAAAATTTGCTTTCTTCTTGCAGTTGTGTAATTGTAAGAAACGATAAAAGGAGTCAAATAAGGATTACAATTATGTGTTCTGACTTTCGGTTCCATCTTCTCGTGACCACCGTACAAAGTGCCGTACCAAGACCATTCACCTCGCCTTTCCATATCCGATTAAAAGTGGAAAGTTTTTTATGATGAAAGTACATCGTTCACTTTGTCGGTAAGGGTTTGGAAACTATGCGACTGTTATAACTCTTTTCAAACTGGAACATTAAGGGTTTTTGCACACTACCGCTTAACGGCAGAATAATCAGGCACTGCTTTGGTACCTAAATAGACGAATTCATGGGAATCCTACCAGCAAATCGTTTTTTTTTTAATTGGAAAAACTGACGAAACGAGCAAAACGTTCACCTGATGGTGAGTGCATCGTCTGCCCATAACAAATGCTGTGTGAGACATCAGTTCTTAAGTCTCATATGCTCAGTCATTGCGCTAGCTCTCAGTCCCCTTCAAACCGAAACAGTAACGTTTGCGCACTACTGCTTCACGGCAGAATTACTGGCCTGGGGTGGTATCTACCTAGATGAATTCCTGTACAGGAGTCCTACCACCAGTATCGTGATGATGATGTGTGAAAGGCACGGTACAGTATCCTGACTAACATGCCAGAAAATCTGTTTAGTTAGAAAATGAGTTTTAGATAGGGTTTGAACCAGGTCGGCGTTAGCTATCCAGACACCCAGGGGGAGATATCGTTAATATTCTGCTCGAGACTTAGTAATCGCCAAATTACATTTCTCAAGTAAAAGAAGGTTACATATCATAATCAGATCATCACCTTCTCCAATCATGTCCGTAATAAAACCAAAAAAAAAATCATTATAAATGATAAGGTACATTTAAGGCAAGACTCCTCTAACACAAACTATCCTAGCACAGGAGTGAGAGATCATAGTTTGCACGTTTCACTAATTTTGAACTATTAATGTAATTGTTAAAATTGTGTTTTTATGTAAAAAAAATTGTGTGAATGAACTCAATATTATTAATAATAAAGTCGTGTAATTTTTACCGATTAATTCATTAGTAATAGCTCCGCACTAGGGGCCAGGCGCTCTATAGGCCCAGCCGCCCTTTGGCTCTGCCGCCAGCTAGCACTGATTTGAACCCAGAACTCACAACTGTGTAAGCAAATACGCTGACCGCTGAACCGCGCGGTGGAATTTCAAATTGCAAAGATAAGTGATGTATACAAAGGACTTTCGATATTTCATGACCGATTCCATAATACAATTACCAAATTGAATCTAATCGTGTCACTAAGCAAAGCAATAATTTTAAAACTATTTACTACTACTTATTGAACATAAGCGAATTCGCCGTCGATTGATAATGGCACACCAAAAAAGTATATTCAGAACAGGGACATAACAAAAGAAAAAGTTACGAAACAAAGTTAAAGTCTGGAAATAATTAAAAAAATAAAGCTTTTCACTTTCTGTATTGTTGAGTATTATATATTTATTCTAAGTATTCTGACGTCCCAAAAATATCTACATCCCTATATCCCAACCAACTCAATATTTCTAATCAACACCACAAAGTATACCGTTTTTTTTTTTAAATACGAGTACTTCGTGTTTAATTTTTGTATACCTGAATTAAAATATGAATGTGCCCTTAAATTTTTTGAAATGCAATGATTTCTGTTTCTAAGATTTTTATACATAGTGTTATTTATAATTCGTGCAAAAATGCACGGTATAGTAAAAAAAGCAATATAAAATAAATAGGCATAATCGTTGCCCTTTGTTGCTTTGCGTAATTTAAAACGTACCGTCAAGGATCGTATATTATGTTTTAACAATTACCTGCCTACCAAAAAGTATTAAATTTATAGACAATACAGCATCATAAAATTAAGAATATAATTATGCTTTTAAAATAATTCATTGTTGTTTCTTACTTTACTTGTAAATGATAACTTTTCATTCAAACATTTATAAACCCAACTTCCTCATTAAATTGGTTATAAAATTTTAACCGTTTTTACTAACTTATTATTTTATACTGATTACAGTAATATTTACACCAAAACTTTTTTTGTCAAGAAATATTTTTAATTTATTTTTCTAATACTATTTCTAATGTTGTACATAAATCTTACCTTATACTTCATTCTGATTTATTATACTGCCTCAATCAACACAAACACTTATTTAAAACAAATACGAAAATACTTTTTTTATTAAATTTTTTCAAAGAAACGAAATCGTCGAAGTCGAAGATGTTTTCGCGCCACACCGAGGAAAAGACAAAACCGCGCATGCGTTCGCTGCGGCCGCGCGTTAATGGTCGAGCTGCAACCGTCTCGGCAGTTTTGCTTCCCCGCCATTGTAGTGCAACGACCGAAGCTCTAACGGGAGGTTGCCAACTTTTGGCAAACATGGTGCGACATTCACCCCAAACCGCTTAATCCACAATTTTTTTTAGTATTGATTCCTGTTTTCAAATCGGACGAACCGATTGCAAATTCAAAGATTTTTTCATGTTGCAACTTGTGCTGACATCAAGTTGGTAGTGACATGTAGTTAAACATTCCAGTGAAGCCAAATTTTAGAAGAAATAATAAACGAATAGAGTGTAATTAAGAAAATATTTTTAAAATAATTATTTAAAACAAAAGTATCCCTTCAAGTATTCTAATAAAATTGTAACACTATGGCAATACAACTTTTGACTCAGAAATTAACTTCGTGAAGGTGAAGGTGAGATCCGTGGAAATTGGTGTCGACATCGCTACACAATTTCAGTAAAATAGTCGCCACTGACCGTTTCACTATTTCAAGCGCAATGTCTTAATCCTAACTCCAGTAGATTAATAATAAGCCTATTATTGCAATGCATTTCGCCAGATTGAATTCTTATAGAAAAGCTTGGGCCAGGCCAATTGATTGTGATTATGTAATATTATTTTAGCGGCCCACAATGTTTTGTACAATTTTTTGATAGGATCGTAATGACGACGTCTTTCTGGTTGATTTTAACTGAATCTTCTGGATTGTTAATCAGAAATTGTCATGTGCGTAGAATTATATTATAGTGCTGTGTAGGCACTCACTCGTCGCCTAGTATTGTATGTATTTAGTATCGTAGAAAATTGCATGGACTACTTCTTTAAGCTTCTCATAGATATCGCTTCTGTTGTGTGTTGTATTGCATAAGTATTGTTGGATTCGAACTCAGGAACTGCGACACAGTAGTCAGGTACTCTAACCATTAGGCCTTGCGATCGTCGGTTCCACGAGCTAATTCTGTAAACAGTTTAAGGACTGTAAACGGCCTTGCCGTTTTATTACTATCCTTTATTGTGCAGCCGCTGAGAGAATGCGTCCCTGTCGGTTTTTTGTAACAAATGCTCTGTCACCCAGAACATTTCTGTGTGACACCAGACTGACATCACACTGATACATAAGTTCTTAAGTCTTATATGCCTAGTGAGTACACCAGCTCTCAGTGCCCTTCACACCGAAACACAGTAATATTTTCACACTACTGCTTCAAGGCAAAATAACTAGCCATGGGGTGGTACCTACATAGACGGATTCCTGCATAGGAATCCTACCACCCGTATAAACGTCTGTCATTTCTTATCTATTTAACATTAAATTAGCGCAATATTATAACATTCACTGATTTTATTATAAAAATGTCTTCCTTCCGAGGTGTCGTAAAACGCGACTAAGATATTACGGACAGCCTTTATTTGTGCAGAACAACACCATAATTTGCAATACTGTCACTATACTGCCTCGTGGGAACGCAATGCGTAGTAAAAAAAATTCTCTTACCAAAATGGCGGCGACGTGTTTCGCCACCCATCACGTCTCGTGTCCCACGGGGTCGAAAAGTGAGCTACTTGTGCCGGAACAAAGTTGTGACAGAAATCGAGATTTTGTTAGACCAAATAACGGTTGGGTCCGACTAAAATTAATCAAATTAAACCCTAGAAAGACCCGACTGTCGTGTCTTTTCATTTCATGTGCTTTTCGGCGTCTCTTTCGTCCTCAGCCAATGTTAGAATCCGCCGGCCCACCGCAAAAGCAAGTTCAGTCCCGTTTGAAGTACTATTCTCACTTCTGTGCGGTGGCTCCCCAGTCTCAACGAATAGCGGCTTGAATCCTCAACGACCTTTCTGATCGGCTTGTTCCACTGGCCTTGCGAAGTGATGTTGCATCTCTTTACATTTTTTATCACCGAAGAATTGTTCGGAGCAGCTCCAGTCACCTTGAGGCATAACTTAAAATTCCATCCACATCATCTTGATGTGAACCACCACAGTGCGTTTTTTTTCAAAAAAAGATTCTGCCTCGCACAGCCGCTTCGTGGAAATTACTGCCGGCATCGATTTTTCCGGACCGTTACGACTTTTGACCTAAGAAAAGAGCCTATTCCTTTCTAAGTCATGGAGTTATTGTCAACAGTTCTTAATACGTGTGCAAAATTTTAAAAAATATTCGGACGTCCGGAAATGGGTGACGTCGGGATGGTAGATTCCATTACATGTATTCACACAGGTCAATAAACTAATAAACGCATCTTAAAAAGTGAAATTTAATGTGATTGTGGTCGATTGCAATCAAAACATAAGTCACTGTTAGAAAAATATTACCTCGTCGTCGTCGTCATCGTTTCAGCCTATCACTAGTCCACTTCTAAACATAGGCGTTTCCCCAAACATTGCCACAAAAGTTAGTAGGTAGTTGGGGGGATTTTGCCATAGTTGCCACGCTTGGCAGGCGGGTTGGCAGCTGCAGTTCATTTATTCAGATGTTCCAGGAAGATGCTGCTGCCCATCTAATGGATTTCATTTTCCCTGTGTCGACTTTTACGACACCCACGCGATGAGATGGGGTGGTAAATTCTCTTAAGCCGCCACCACACCTATACCGATATTCTTATAGCCGGCTCAGCTGCCGCAGTAGCTCAGCAATTTTCTTCTGCCTCATAGTACAAATATTTGAGATTTATTAACGTACGTGCCAGGCGAGTAACGTAAGTAGCGTGACTCTATGTATGTATGTATGTAATACATACATAGAGTCACGCCTCTTTGCCGTAGGGGTAGGCAGAGACCACATCTTTCCACTTGCTACGATCCTGACACACATCTTACGTGCGATATGTTAACGTAATCAACTTTGGCGGATGACATTGCCAAGGAAAAGGGTAGCTACCCGCCAGATCGGGTGGTCTGATCTGGGGAGGACGTCTCCTCCTACCGGTAATATTTAGATGTTGTATATATAGTTCTCCTAACTCCAAAACCCTCTCAGAAATGAGAGGAGGCCTGTGCTCAGTAGTGGGACATTTATATGCTGAAACTTTACTTTTTTTTATATATATAGTTCTCATCATAGCATCGCAGAAAACTTTCATTAATAAGGGGGGGGGAATGGATTTTTGCCGCCAACTCGAAAAGTGGCGGTGGTGTTTTTATTGTATAATATTTTGTAATTTCTGTGTATATTTTGTATGATGTTTAATATTGATAGTTTATTTTGCAGCAAGTGCTCATGAAAGTGTACATACATACATACATACATACATACATACATACATACATACATACATAAGATCACGAATGTATCCCATAAGGGGTAGTCAGAGACTGGGCACTCACTGCAAAAACAGATGACTGCCACAATCCACGTTTCACCAAAACAATATAATGCACTTGGTGTGACAGGTGGTGAGCCCATCGCCACCATGCGCTGTTGGGTGCACAGTGCAGTTTAATTCCTTACTCGCCTTTTACGAGATCCATTGGATGAGATGGAGTGGTAGTATTCTTTTAACGAGCCGCCTGGCGGCTCGTACAGTGTTTGGAAAATTAAATTCAAGAACAAAATTATACTTTCCGTTTCGTCTCCATCCGTCCCGTAAATCTTCATCTTTATCATCATTTATCAATCCAGCAAATCTTCAGTAAAAGTCAACTATCATTTTACTGTCGATCGAAACGAAGTCCTTGTTAAAGTTAAATTATTACTCGACATTGGAAAAATGGCTCGATTTTATAGCTAATTACCAGGAACAATAAAGAAAAGAAAGGGTGGGGATTACATTGAAGGCTTGTAATTTATTTATTTAACTTCCTATACATAGCGCATAATGGATATAGGCGGACTGTAATCACTTGTATCTTCTTCAATATATATTTTTCGAGTTAGAGCAAACTCTACATTACTTTTGGGACGACCCTAGTTATTTCTAAATTAATAATAAACAAATTACTACGCGAATTCCAGAGATAATAATATACACAAAAAATATCGTTTGTTTTTATAGTTTTGGACAATGTATGACAATGTTAGACAATGTGTCGTAATTATCATTCGATTTTTTCTTTATCATCATATACATATCGATACAATAAGAACTAAAATATATTTATAACTTTTTAAACAAAACCACGCAGGTAATTCGTATAAATTTGGTATCACATAAAACTATTTTTTTTTTATTATTGTGTTAAAAGTAGTTTAAATTAAAATAGTTTACTATTAATTTAATTTTTTGTTTTCTTGTGATTAACAATGACATCGGGACATCTGCCTCCTCAGTTCCCCCGTGACCATGGTTGCTGTAAAGTACACGAAACGTCGATTTATAAATAGTTTAAAAATTAAACGCGATAAAATCCGTAAAAGTAGTTTTATTAAAAAAAATCTTAATGTAGTATATTTGCTTTGCGGGTTCTATAATTAGTATTGGGGTATTTCTATAGTTTTCTCGTCTGGTTGGGATATATATGAATATATAGATAAATATATAAAATAAGATAAAATAAATAAGATACTATAAGGTATATACTAGACAATACTTTAAAATACAATAAAATATATAATTAAAATCCCAACCAGACGGGAGCCCTCGGCAGGGGAGACCAAACGGCCGAGGGTTAGGGGGAAAGGGAAAGAAACCGGCGGACTATGTGGGCCGTATCAAGAAGCACCGCCTTCTGCATTTGAGCACGAAGCGTCCCGTCACGGAGTCCCAGTCGTCTCAGATGTCCCAAGAGACTGACTGGGATTAACCCGTTTGCAGATACGACCACAGGAATAATTTCAGTCGGCATACCACCCCACATGTCGGTCACCTCGTGAGCCAGGTCCAGATATTTTGTCTTCTTATCTATTTCGGCTTTCACGAGGTTCTCGTCATATGGAATGGTAATGTCGACCAAAAATATCCTTGACTGTGCCCGGTCCATCAGCACGATGTCAGGCTTATTGGCGAGAATAGTCCTATCCGTAATGATGGTCCGGTCCCAATAGAGCTTGGCGCGGTCACTTTCAAACACGGCCTCCGGCAAGTACTTATAGTAAGGCAGTTTCCGATCCACAAAACCGTATTTCAGAGCGAGCTCTTGATGGATTATTTTGGCTACTAGTTTGTTGTGCAGACTCAGAGTTAGAAGCGCCGGATAAATGTCATAGCGACTCACCGGACGGTTTCGAATGTCGAGCTAGGAGCCGAAGTTGTTGGTCACCGTCGTATGCACAGACAAAATCGGTCTCCAAGAGGTCACCGAACGTGCCCGTGAGGGGCGGGACAAGGCATGTAAGGGAGAACCTCCGTGGAGCTCTTTCTTTTCAATCCCGGTCGAAATGCTCTGCACTGCCGGATCCTGCCATTGCTCGCCGGCCAAGGATAGGGGGGTAAGCCCTTTATCACACGTAATAACGTCCGCACATAGTGCCTCATCGGACTTCATCAGGAAGTAATTTCGGAGGCGGCACACTTCGCGATTGTGCATGGTGAGAGCGCTCAGAAAGCCACGCCCTCCATACTTCCTCGGCAAGTACAGCCTCATCACTGACGATCTCGGATGATGCATCCTGTGGGACGTCATAATAGTGCGGACCTTTCTGTCCAGGACGTTAAGCTCGGTTTGAGTCCACCTGAGTATGCCAAAGGTATACATAAGGACAGGCATGACCCAACCGTTATAGGCACGTGCTTTATTCACGCCCGACAAGAGGCTGTTACACACTTTTGTCAGGCGCGCAAAAAACAAATCGCGAACGGATTGTTTCATGCCAGCCTCATCAATACCCAAGTTTTGTGACATACCCAGGTATCGGTATGTTTCAGCCTCGGAAAGGGTTCTTATGTTGACAGGCATAGTCAATAACCCTACGCCTTCGGAGTTTTCGACCCTACCCCTTTCAACATGGAGGACCGCACACTTATCCGTCCCCAGCTCCATTCTGATGGACTTACTAAAATCGCACGTGACTCTTAGCAATTCCATCAGATGAGAGCGATTCGGGGCGAATAACTTGAGGTCATCCATGTAGAAAAGGTGGGTCACTTTTGTCCCTCCTCTCCGAAGCTGAAATCCCCCCCCCCCCCGGATCCCTCCAGCAATGTGCTGAGAGGGTTCAGGGAAAGGCAAACCAGATCGGACTCAAACAATCACCCTGGAAGATACCCCTTCGTATCCTTATCCGGTCTTCCGCAGCCGTCATCCGCTCGCCTAGATGACAAAGGATCGTACTCCATTGCCCCATACACTGACCTTTGTACAGCTCGAGGACCCTCTTTAGCCATGAATGAGGCACTGAATCGAATGCCTTTCTATAGTCTATCCAGGCGGCAGAGAAGTTCCGACGGTTGCGTTTAACAAGCTTGCCAATGACCGCGTCAATGAGGAGTGGTTCCTTGGTCCCACGCCCACCGACCCGACATCCACTCTGAGCCCGCGACACCACCCGATTTGAGTCAAGATGTCGAATGATTTTCACGCTCAGAATGGATGTTAGTGTCTTGTATATCGTAGGTAGACACGTGATGGGACGGTACTTACTCGGGTCTGCGGTAACCTGATCTTTAGGAACCAAATGGGTAACCCCAGTTGTGAAGAGGCTCGGGAGCGACTTCTGATCGAGGGCCTCTTGGAACTGTCGGGCGAGTATTGCGTGACAAACCACGAACCCCTTTAGCCAGTAATGATGCAGCCCATCAAGCCCCGGACTTTTCCAATTCGGGGCTCTACGGACCGCATCAGCTACGTCACCTGTTGTTATGACGACGGGGTCCATGGATGTAATGCTTGCACACTGATTCGCCACGGCTTCCGTCCAAGGGCCCTCGCTGTGGTTGACAGGCTCTGACCACAGGCTGCGCCAGAAGGCGACGGTGACGGTCTGCTTCGGTCCTAGACCCGTTCCACAATTCACTGATCGCTCCAATGATTTAAAGAGCCTCTTCTGGTCACTCTGGAAGAGACGATTCTGGTTGAACCGTCTTGACCTCTCGGTATATCGCCGGATCCGCTTTCCCCAAGCAGCGATTCTTTGCTTCAGGTCGTCTATGCGCTCCACCAGTTTTTGCGCTATATCCGGCTGGGACAAACGCCATTTTGACGGCGCGCACAATTTTCGGCCTATTATTGCCCGACCTGAAGCTTATCAGTCTGCCGATGAGAGCCCTTGCCTTTCCAATACGATCCTCAATCCTCCTTCTCCATGCTGGGATAGCGCTACTTTGACCAGTAGCGGGTCCAACCTTGCGAAGTTTGGCGCCAATAACACGGCACACTGCCATTGCAGCGCCAAAGAGAATTGAGTCCGTATCGCAAAGGTCCCGGCTAGTTTCCAAATAGGTCGCCAGCATCGGGTTCAGAGCCCTCGCGACAGCCCGATTACGCTTGCTTAGGGTTATGCGAGGGAGTCGTGACCGACTTTCGAGAGGTGTATTACGCGTTTCCAAAATCGCCTCCTCCAGTATACTCCTCATTTGCTCTATCTCTTGGGCGACCATTCCCTCATCGTCAGAATCTACCGCAACCGAGAGATTCACGGCAGCATTCACGTCTGCACACTGATCCGCAGCTTGTGGGGCCGCATCTCCAGTCACAGCATTTTCACTCGATGAGGGAATGGCCTCACGTCGTAGTCGTTCGAGCTCGGCGTCATCAAATATTTTTGAACGCATGATGTACCGAACTCGGTCTGCCAGGTTTTGCTCCGTGACAGCAATAGATGGCTCTAGCTCTGCAAAAAAGCGGTGCATCCTAGCGCGGTATGCAATCCCTCTAGTTTCTTCCCCCTTCGACCTAAAATACGCCCGCAATGCGTTTTCGTTCATTTTCAATGTCCAGCGCATGCGGCATACTCCACCAGTGGCGGGTACCGTTTGCTGGGTCCCAGAGGACCCTGCCGATACCAAGCCACCTGGTGGGGATGATGGATGCGAGGGGCTGCAAGGTGGTCGCAGTACCTCGCGCTCGGCTGGCGACCCGCATGCTGCCGCGTCCAGCGCCAGCTCCAGACGCGCCCTGGCGGCCCCCAGGCAGCGACCCTATGCGCATTCTGTTATTTTCCATGATCCATTAGTTGGGCGTCAGTTGACGGGAGACGCCCGGGCCCGGCACCGTTTTAAATGTTGTAGCCATACGCACAGACAGGCCTTTGAACCCATAATTTTGCCGAGGCACGTTGCAAACACCTCTTGGCAGGGTGCTGACTGATTGCGCTGTTGTAACAGTTTTCTCACATAAACTGTTACTTCAGCGGGCGGTGGGGTCGTCACTACCCTACGCCTTTTAATTAGTATTATTATTAATAGTGCGGGTTTTATAACATAAAATAGATCAGTTCTGTACTATCCACATAACGACATATGAATCTATACAGGTATATACATACATACATAAGATCACGACTGTATCCCATAAGGGGTAGTCAGAGACTGGGCTTTCACTGCAAAAACAGATGACTGCCACAATCCACGTTTCACCAAAACAATATAATGCACTTGGTGTGATAGGTGGTGAGCCTATCGCCACCATGCGCTGTGCGGGAGCAGCGCTGCTGGTGCAGCGATGCGGGTGCACAGTGCAGTTTAATTCCTTACTCGCCTTTTACGAGATCCATTGGATGAGATGGAGTGGTAATATTCTTTTAACGAGCCGCCACCACACATATATTATATTGTTAACGACGAACTTTTAAAATATGAACATGAAAAATCCTTAATTGATCACTCATATCAATAATATTACAACGAAATCGAGCAGATTTAGAGAGTATAAACAAACATTTCCTTTTTTGAACTTGCTCAATACTGTCTTAGTGAATAGAATAGTATGACCAGATTATAGAGCCATATTCTAATTTTGTCCTGACAGGACTATAATACAGTCACAACATACTTAGTGGATTTTGAAATTCTCTAGTGGATCTACTTAAAAAGCCTAGTAGTCTTTTACTAACATATGTAATGTGTTCATAGTGCGGTCTAAAGAATAAGTGATCGTTTAAGAGGATGTCCAAATTCTTAATGACAGTTTTGCGTTCCAGAACATTCTGTTAAGTCTGTATCTGTACATTGGTTTATTTTCTTTTTTTTGTAAAAGTAATTATGTTACTTTGTTTGTTACAAAAACTACTTAGTAGTGTTTTGAGCAGACGTAGCGACGTCAAAATAGGTCTCAATAAATAAATATATTATGATATTTTATTTACGTATGTTCGAGCATAACTTTTTGTTTATGAACCGATTTTATTATAGTTTCTTTTTAAGTTGAGTTCAATATAGCTCCAAGGTTCATTGGTATTGGACCTTGGACTTCGAAGATACATCAGGGAACTCCTCAAAACTAGGTATTAATAGTATAAGAATGCGTAGATTGAGTCATTGTGGTTGTTATGTCAATCCTTTAGGTACATTTCAAGCGAAAAGCCACACAAAAAACAGTTCCAATTGTAGTATCTTACTTACCAAGAGATTCTAAACAGAATCTTGCATCAGTTTGATGATACTTTAGCGACATCGATGTCGCCACATGAGAAGCCCAAGAAATATCTCATACGTTTTTTTTATTGGATAAAGTGATGAAACGAGCAAAACGTTCACCTGATGGTAAGTGTAACGTCTGCCCATAACAAATGCTGTGTCACCCAGAAAATTTCTGTGTGATACCACACTGTGCCCATCACCCTTATACATAAGTTCTTAAGTCTCATATGCCCAGTGATTACGCTAGCTCACAGTGCCCTTCAAACCGAAACACAATAATGTTTGCACACTACTGCTTCACGGCAGAATAACTGGACCTGGGGTGGTACCTACCTATATATTAAAGTTTTGAACTATATATTCAAATTCGAAAGATTACTGGTAGGAGGAGACCTCTTTCCCAGATCGAACCACTTCACCTGGCAAGCACCTCTAGCTACATAGCATTTATTATTATTTACAAAAAAAATATTTATTTGATTCTATAGTAACAATATAAAATATTTAATGAAACTAAGTTTACGAATTTTATCGCGTTTAATTATGACTATTTATAACCCGACGTTTCGAACGCTTTACAGCACCCATGGTCACGAGAGGACTGAGGTGAGAGATGTCCTGATGTTATTGTTAACCCAGGGTACCTTCAGCTTTTAATTATTATTTTTGGTCTGATCTAAAGAGCTTACTGTATCTTGAAGTCTTGCAGTGGTATGCTTGGTTTTCGATTTAATTTTGTTATAAATAGGAGCCCAAGCCGCCCAACTGTCTTCCCTATTGAAAAGCAAGGACTTGTGGTTTGTCAGATCTGATGTAATGGTTGGAATGATCCAGAACAGAACATGGAACATGGACTGCAGATACTACAGATAGGGCGACGACGCTCCACATCACCTGCATTTTCTTTTACGCGGGTTTTTATAGATATATTCGTTTGCCCTATGTAAGAGGAACCACATTGACAATCTAGCTAGTATACTACTGCATCTTAAAGAGGGATGTCAGACATGACAAATAGTAAGGTTAGTTTTAAAAAATGCGTAATATTCACGTAAATATAAGAAATCAATATTAAATATAATAAAATAAAATACCATATAGACATTTATACTTTGTTGCTACTTTAAAAGCAGTATTGATTATGATTATTACATGTACATCCATATATTTTTTCATCGTCTGTCGGTCCAGTGATTACACTCTCGTAGAATGGGTGTTTAAGACTCTTTAGTCATAATTTTCGTTACAGAAAGTATGTAACGCTGATATTATGGAATTATTTCTAATTAACCTGATGTTACTAAAATAATAATTACCACAGGTAAGAAATAAGGAACACGTCGTGATTACAAAATTCAGAAACATAAGCTATATCTAAGTTATATATATTTTCGGTGATGTAATTGCTGTTAGCCTTCTCGGCTTTTACAGCTTCATCGGATACTGTGCTCGCGGGCCAGGGGACCGCGTGCCAGGTTTGGTTTGACCCAAACATAAATAAATAAATAAAAACTCCTACAAAAACCTCGAAGTTCGGACTGTGTCGCGTTCGCTGCGTGCTTTCGCGATTTCGAAAATCTTAAATATTTTAAGTCGTCTATTGACCGTCCGAAGGAGGCTGCGCGCGTCCATGCGGACTGTCGACTTGTGTGTCGGTAACTCTGGTGTGTCGGTAACTCTGGTATGTCTAAGTTGCAGCAGGAACCTAGCAACTGGCTTGATTAAATATACTCATATCCTCGTCCTAAATTAACGATAATTTAAGCACAGATTCTACATCTTATCCCCACTCTAAAACGACCCCCTATTGCGACCTACCACCTTTCCCCATCCAGCTATGGCCATTTTAACTTGTGCGTTTGTTGTGCGTTTGTTGTCTATGTCCTCGAAAAATAGCAATAACTTGAAAATGTGTCAATGATCAAATGTGCAAATGATCTTATTCGATTCGATCAGCTTTTCATCGTTAGACACCTAAAAATAATAAAAAAACTTTAAAACAATTAGGTTAAAATTACTTCGAAATTAAATATATATTCTCAAAAAAATTACTAGCTATTGTTACATTTTGCAAAATTAAGGACCATCTTTTTTAGTATTAAAACGACAGATTTTGAGATAAGCAACAAAACGGCATCAAAATTATGGCTATAAGTTAGTTACTCTAGGAGATATTGATAATTGAAAATACCCCTGTCGCAAGCATGAATTACGAGTATTGTTTGTAACGTTCAAGTTATTGCTATTTTTCGAGGACATGGACACAAAGTTGAAATGGACATAGCTGGAAGGGAAATTGGGGTAGGACGCATTAGGGGGGCGTTTAGGAGTGGGAATGAGACGTAGAATCAGTGTCTAAATTATCGCTAATATGATCCCGAAGACTTTGTGTACAAACAATACGGCCAAAATCAAGTTAGATTATTTGCTACAACGAAAGAGCATCTGCAAAACATGCTTGAGGATCTAGAAAGCCGTGCTGTAGGTATAACAATGAATACATCTAAAACAAAAACCATGACAAATACAAAAGAGGACATAATCATTTTAAACTGCTAGCCCATTGAATATGTGAAGTAATACACTTATTTAGGTCAACTGATTTCACCCACTGACACAATGTCAAAAGAAATAGATACAAGGATAGGAAATCACGTGAAAAAGTTACAGGAGTTAAAGGAAGTTAGGAAAAACTCAGAAGCGAGCATGTTCCTCAAGAGAAAGTTAGACGACACCTGCATAATACCTGTTCTCACTTACGGCTGCCAGATTTGGGTTCTCACAAAAGCACAAATCCTGAAGCTAATAAAACTTACCAGACCGCATTTGAGAGGAGCATGCTTAATATGAGAAAATCGGATAGAATAAGAAATAAAATAATCAGGAAACATACAAAAATAGATGACGTAACAATAAGGATAAGGAAATTAAAATGGTAATAGACAGGGCACATCGTAAATGGTGTAGAAAAATGGAACAAAAATATTATATTCTGATAGCACAGAAACACAAAAAGAAAACCGGGAATACCACTTCGAAGGTGGGAAGATGATATAAAGGCAACAGCAGGGAAAACATGGACTAAGATAGCGCTAAAGAGATCACAACGAAAAGAAATGGAGGAGGCCTTTGCCACAGTTGGGCAAATATACCACTTTTTAAAATAAAGTTATCAATAGTGTATTACTAAAAATTATTGTAAATTCTATGTCTGAATAAAGGTTATATTATTATTATTTAATACTTTATTTAATAATTATCATCATTTTATCGACATATTATACCACCTACAAAAACATAACACCCAGAAACTGACCCAAAATAACTATAAATTATATTGCTTGTTTTTTTTGGACTGATTGTCACTGTTAGCCCGAAGGCTTTTACAGCTTCTCCGGATTGAAAGGAGGCCGAGCGCTGAGGGCGCTTAGCCGAAACCTTTATTAATTATAGATGACTCGCGCAAGGGCCATCGAGGGGGTACCTCGGCTTGGAGCGTCATCCTGTGCGCAAAGGTAACTGACTCAAGGGTGCCCAAGGGGGCCGGCCTCGGCATGGTTAGTTACTTGAATCGAGAGGGACCGAGCCGGTGATTTTTAAGTCATTTTGTATTTGTTCGTACTTTCTACAATAGTAATTTAAGAAATTTTTGTTCTGTTTCTATAGCCGGAACGTATTTAAATGGAAACCCCTACTGACAACACTTTTGGGGTTAAATAAAAAAATAAAAATTGTTCAATTGAGGTTCGAACTATCGGCTTCAGGTATCGATAACGAGTACTCATGTGGCATCGACGGGCATGTTATCGATACTCAAAAAGTATCGACCCTTAAGTATCGACACTACTCAGTATCGAGTATTTTTGTATATTTCGAGTATTAATTGGAGCTTCAACGGCGTCAGATCGCTTGATTTACAGATTCTTCCATGGGAAAGAATTATAACAATATTTTTGTTTTTGGGAGATATAAGAAAAAAAGAGTTAATGAAAAAGTGGAAAAATTGTTGAAAAAAATGTTAAACCACTCCTCTTTTAAGCATCCGGCTAAAAATTATAACTCGTTTAAGCGCTTAGGCTATAGACGATTGCGCAATTGGGCCATTATAGCCCTTGATTTTGAAAATAGCCTTTCGGCTAGAACAGAAGTGTCTACAACTATAGCGTAATGTCTAAATTCCTTGTAAAGACTACCTCCATATCTTCCCGGGTCTCTACTGGGTTGGAATTTCATGGCGCTACAGGACTTTTAATATAATGTGACAGCTCGTCTCCACCGCACCCAGGCTTCTTTCGTCTATTACACGCCAGTTCTATAAGTGCTCAGCAAAGAACAAACTTTTATCTAATCGAGCAACATGCTGACTTCTACAATTGGTATGTGCTCGAGTGCACCGAATCGCTTTTTTTCTTTATCTTGATAAATGCGGGGGTTGTATGTTCCACCATATTATTAATAAAACTTGAAACAGCATGTAGACAATGTATTCTTCTGTTTGTCGTTCTTGCAACTCTATGGTAGCAATGTAAGAGAATTTTAGAACTAATCCCTCCAAGATATTCCTAGTACACTTTATAATTTATTTATTAAATAAAGTCTTTCGGCTAACGTATGTAATGAGTGGATGAATGAACTAACAGTAGTTCTTCTCAATGTTGTAATACGATTTTTTATAAAAATTGTTACCAGTAGCCAAATGCAAAATGGAAAATAAAATACTCGATGGTTCTCGATACCGGTGATTTGTATGAGAACTTGTTCGTAAGAACCTGGCCTCGGTATCGAGTACTCAGTATCAAGAATCGCGAATAAAAGTATCGATACCTACTCGGTATCGAAAGTATCGTTCGATCTATAAATTTAGGTTCAATTTACGTAACTGATAGTCTGTGGTTCAATTGATCTGTCAAAGTAGCGTCATACATTGCTTTCTTCATAAATTTTAATAATTATTAAACGTGTTTTTTGATTTTGTGCAACCTAATTGTTATAAGATGAAATATTAATACTGAGTTGTGTAAATCAGTTAATATGTCGCGCGATCTTCCTAGAAAAACTTTTTATAACCGTCCTCGCGATTGGGATAGAAATGACTATAGAAATCATCAAATGTCGAGAAAACGGAGCAGAAGTCCGAACAGGGACAGCAAACGTCGCAGCCGTTCGCCGCGGAAAACTGAGAAGGAATTACTAGACGAGAATATATTAAGTGAAATATCGAAATTGCCGGAGCCGAACGAACTATGGGACACCCAATTTCAAGACGGTGGATTCAGCGGTAATTCTGGTGCGCCGCCGCCGCCTTCGTCCTTTACACAAGAAGTAAATAAATTATAACAATTATACAAATTTATCGTAAAGTTTTACATATTCACTAAGATGGTCACGTTAAATGGCCTACAAAACATAAGACAAAGATTAATAACGTAGTCTTATATCCCCGAAGTTCTACTACATCAACAATAATATTACGGGTGATAGAGGTATTTATAGTAGTAAGGTAGTTTCATGCATTTTCTCTTAACTAGTTTTTTTTTTTAAATTATGCCCTATACTAGGATTTCTCCTTCATTGTGAGTGCATTTGCAACCCTGGCCTGGAGTATCTATCTATGGGTCATACCATATTTGTTCTATGTGGAAATTGAACACAAACTTATTTAGCAGAAAATACTTAACAAATTATCCCAACTAGAAGTTAACTTTTGTATTTTTCCTTAACATGTTATTTTCTTACTTTTCTGACCCTACTTGTTTGAATGTGATTTTCTTAGAGTTGTCTTAATTTTTTTTTTATTACTGGATAAAATGATGAAACGAGCAAAACATTCACCTGATGGTAAGTGCAATGTCTGCCCATAACAAATGCTGTGTCACCCAGAAAATATCTGTGTGACACCACACTATGTGTATATGTATATTTACAGATTTTAGTATTAACTTTTTTATTGGACAATGAAACAAGCAAAATGTACACTTGATGGTAAGTGCAACATCTGCCCATAACAAATGCCATGTCACTACACTACGCTGCGCCCATCACCCCGAGACATAGGTTCTTAAGTCTCATATGCCCAGTGATTACACTAGCTCTCTGGCACTTTAAACCGAAACAGTAATGTTTGCACACTACTGCTCAATGGCAGAATAACTGGCCTTGGGGTGATATCTACCTAGACGGATTCCTGCATTGAAATCCTACCACCAGTAAAAGTTTTGCACTTCAACGATTTTTTCTCTTTTTTCCCAGGATTGAATGATACGGAATGCCCAATGCATTAAGCACACCCATTGTAACCCAAAGGTGTTTTTAAATAATGTATTAAATAAAAAAACTGACTATGTTTTGAATGTCTATGGTACATGCATACGCTGGCTTTACTAGTATTATGCATGGTTGTTATAAACATACAACCATAAGCTAAGCACACCAGAATACTTGTGAACTTTAAACACCAGCTTATCTGTTAATGTGCCTAGGCATCATACTGTATTATCTTTCCACTTTTATGACACCAACGGGATAAGATGGGGTGGTAGATTCTCTTAGGATCCCACTACATGGCCTTTGGTTGGTTGGTTTTAATTATGAATGTATCTACCTGAGTTACAAAATCTACTAGACGATCATGATCACTGAGTAATATGTATAGTGCTTTACACAAAAGTATGAAGGAGTAAAACCATTTTTTACATTTTTAAGTTGACTGCGACATGGTAAATAAAAGGTGTAATATAATTCATGTGACATAACAGTCCAGTGAAAATAAGTTACTTTTTTATTTATTTCTTTATACTGGATAAAGTGACGAAACAAGCAAAATGTTCACACGATGGTAAGTGCAACATTTGCCCATAACAAATGCCGTGACACCGGAACATTTCTGTGTGACATCACACATTGCGCCCATCACCGTGAGACATGAGTTGTTAAGTCTCGCATGCCCAGTGATTACTCTAGCTCTCAGTGCCCTTTAAACCAAAAACACAGTAAAATTTGCACAGTACTGTTTCACGGCAGAATTATGGGCCCTTACATTCATTTCAGTTAAGTAAAGTGCTTGTAGGGTGGATGCAGTCAACATTCAAGTATTTGACAATTGGTAAGGGTTTCATATAACTGAGAATAGTAAGTCCTATTATCAAACTGCATCATGTTCATCCCAAGGCTAGAAAGATATGATAAAAATTCTCCTCTTTTCTTATCCATGAAATAAAACATGTAATATATTTTTTAAGGGCAAAAAACGCATTATTATTATATTGTTATATTCCTTTACTGTATTTTAAGTTTCATATGTGTGGTGTTGAAGAGTTCTATACTTCATTTGGTTCAATTATCGAGACTATACAGGGAATGCCTACATTGCATACAAAGTTAAAAAAGTGTGAGAATTTAATATTTTCTATTTCTCCATAAGGGCACCACTTATCCCAGCAACTACCAGCCATCATATACGGCCGGCTATGATGACTTCTCATCAGTACTGTCAGCCCCACATCCACCAAATGTTTCCGACTGGAACCAGGTGCCGATGCGGGCCCCTCCGCCCGCGCAGCCAGTGTTTGTTAACAATGTTGAGGATCAGATCAAGAAAGAAGGTAAGTGATGCAACAAAAATCATTATTATTTCTATGGAATTTTTCAGGATCAAAACCAGTAGTGTAACTACCGAGTAGATTTAGTCATTTGAACAGAAATTGCTGACACATCGGACTAGACAACATTCACATGTTACTTTGATGTGGAAACTTCTAAGTCGCTTTAAGTACACTACACTACCTAAGGTATGCTGAATATGTTTCATTATGGTTATGTTGAATATTTTTCATTTTCTGTATTATATCTTGTAGTATGATTAAACAAACACTTTGTTTGCGACAAATGACTTTTAATTACTCCTCTACATTGTCTACAAGTGGTGAAGCACATACAATTTGGTAACAGAAATTTTCTTTGGTAGTTAATATATAATGTAAAGTGTTGCATGTTCGAAAATAATTATTGATAAACAAAAATCTCATTCATTATTGCTGTATTATAAAAAAACCTTAGTAGAAACCGCCTTTGGTAGGTCAATGTGCAAGTGACAAGCCAATTTTGGCACTGACACAATATTGGTGTTGAAGTTGAAAAAGAAATGTTGCTAGTTCTTGTTAGCAATATTACTTTTAAAATTTATTTAACACATAATTTTTTTTTATTTAAAAGCATTTCTATCCATTTCAATGATTTATTAATCGCAAACCAAAAAAAAAATCGGAAGGGAGTACAGTGACATCCAATTCTTTTTCAGCAAAAAATCTTATTTCACTTCTGTGATTTAAGAAAGAAAAAGCAGAAGCATGAAGAAGATTTTGAAAAGCTTCCCACAGCTGTTTAAAATTATATATCATAATTTGCTATATTGTGAGGATAATTTCACTTTAATGACTCATTATTAAATATTGCTTTTGCTTACTTTATTTACATGTAAAAAGCATAAGCTATAAAAGTGAAATTACACTCATCTCTCCTAAAGGACTAAATATCTGACTTGATCATTCTTCCCAACAGCGGCGATAGAATCAGAAATGCGTCATCAAAAAGCGGCTTTATCGAAACAACGGGAGGACTGCATAAAGAAAGCGGCAATTCTCAAAAAGGAACTCGAGACGTTGAAGGAGCAGCGGAATGAACTGCACAACGATCCCAAACGTTCTCCGAGTCCCGACACTAAACGGTTTCTAAAGGAAAACACTAAGCTACAGGTTTGATTTTGAAATGCTAATGTGTTTATATTTCATAGCTGCTCCAAACTAGCACACGGTTTTGTAACGAAGTTTGCTTTCGAATTTATTAAGCTTATACTCAACTAATAGTTTGGGTCCTAAAATGTAACCCTGCATCTTGTTATACGTTCTGTATAGTTGGAGATCCAGAATAAGCTCAAGACCATCAACAACGTGGTGGATATGTTGAACGGAATTATTGGAGAGGATGCCCAAGTGGAGATAAGCAACGCTGACGACGCGACCGAACGCAGTTCAAAGCGCAAATCGAGGTTGGTTGTGTTTCAATTTGTCGAATGCTTTTTGCTGAACCAAAAGTCAGGTAACAATTATTTTATTCCTAATTTTGTTATAAAGCGAATTATTGACGTTTTGTTTAGTTTTGTTATATTAATTTATAGTTGATAAGATATTTATTGCATTTGAGATAGCCACAATATTTCCCGAGACAGTGAAGCTTGAAGTGCTAATTATACTGACTCGGAATTTAGAGCTGCCACAAGAGATTATACCAGTAAAGAAAATACGAAGAAATTTGAAAAGACGCCTCCTGTATATATATATAACTCTGTACATATAGTGAAATCGAATGGCTATGTGTGAAATTGAAATATTTATACATTTTAATGTAATTTTGTTATTATTTTAATTTTCTATTTAATTATTATTGTATTTATAATAATAATTGTCTAATGATACTACTTACAGCGGGTTTCAATATTCGATCTATGTATGTTCCGGGATAGAATGTTCATTAGTTAGCAAATCCGGCGATAGATTACATGCTCAAACCTTTTGTAAGAATTTTTTTACATAACAAAGTATATTGTAATAACAAATAAATCATTAAAGAATCTTTGCTGTAATTTTCTTTGTCTTCCATCCCTAGTTTTAGTGACAATATCAACCGCGTTTCTTTTACTGAAATAGTGTATCAAGGTAAGGATAAAAAAATAAAATGTTGCGGTATAGTTTCTTTTGAGATGTACAAAACTTTATTCATAAATCATCTGGCTTTTTCACAAAAATTTTGTAAACTATTGGCACATTTGAATGTGCTGCGGTGCTGGCTGCAGATTTTTTAGAACAAATTTGAATACGTATTTATTTTTATTCAATTGCTTTAAAGCTAAATCTATTCACAGTTTTTTACTGATTATTACATTATCTTGTAATGTTTCGATGGTTCTATTCCAAACTAATTAGCTAAATGGTACATGTATGTATTTTATTTTACCCTTACTTGATTTTAAACCTTTAGTAGATCCCAAGTTTCAAACTTATTTGAACTACGACTTATATTCACTTTGGTTTCTCAGAGAATTTACAACGGGGTAAGCATGGCTGAGTCTGCATTCGTTTCTCCCGCTCTAAGTGTTCTAAGATGGGTATAAGACACTCGGATAACTAGTCCAGTGTTGCTTTATTTGTTTTGACTGTCCCAGTGTCATTTATTGTTGCATACATTAATATTTAATTAATGAGACAGGTTTGAAGAAACGTAAAAATATTATTTAAATGGTATTATTAAGTGACATCACGGGTCAGTCGTTCAGGCTTGGTGTTAAGTGCCATGCCAGCGCATATAAGTTAAAGAGACACGTAACGCTCATCATTCTGAGATATTCAATTCTAAGTCACATCATCCTCCTCCTTTCAAGCATCACAAATCCACTGAACATTCTGAGGGGAATTTGCCATAATTGCCACGCTTGGCCGGCGGGTTGGCAGCCGCAGTTAATTTGTTTGATGTGCTAGGAAGCTGTTGCTGCCCATCTCCCGGTTTTATTATCCTCTGTCGACTTTTAGGAAACCCATGGGATGACATGGGGTGGTAGATTCTCTCACGCCGCCACCACACAGCATATGTTGTATTAGTCGCTTGTGCTCCGTTATTTCGCTAGCTACAGTGCCCTACAAATCGGAATAAAGTAATTCTCACGAAATGCTTCATGAACTCTGTAATGTCCAGCGAGGCGTTGGCATGCGCTCATCAACCTGAGACAAATATTAACTCTCATTTGATCGATAAATTTCAAAGTGAAGTATTGCTTATTTTGCCACTGGCAAATTAAATGGCACTGTGGTAATAATTATCTAGACGTACACCTGCATAGAAGTTCCACCATCACTCCAAACCAAACAAAAATTAAAACATCGATTACGAATACGGCATATTGTGATAATTTCAATATTTGATTACTACTAATGGTCGCCCCGTGGTCGAAATTTAACGGTGATTTTTGGTTGAAGTAATGATTGGTTTGTGACATTTTAAAATTCTATGGCGACAATCTCTACTCCGTGCGGCTGTTTGACCACAGACTATTATGTATTTGACATTGTCAGTGTGAACGTAAATAATTAACGTCCGGTTTTATTCAATGTAATGTACTCGTATTTGTAACACATGCAATTTTTAACTTTCTCGCTACTTCATGGTTAAAAACGGGTACATCGTTTTCTCTTCGCTTATTAATATATAGATTAATTGCGCATTTACTATACTTTACTACTTATTCCTTATTGTTAAGAAGATTGATAATCCTCCCAGGTCGCCGTCGAGCAAGAAGTTCAACTATGTGTACTACGACCCGGAGATGCATTGGTGTCGGGTTTGCAACGAGTTCCCCGCCACCGCTAAGGACTATTTGACCCATTTACACTCGCCAGCACATCACAAGTGAGAGATTATTTTGTTTTATATACCCTCTTACGTTATATTGATTATCTATCTATACATATTATTTCGCAAAGGTGTTGTCTGTATAAAATATCACCCTTAATACTGTATCAAAATTAAGGTTTAATACGCCATTTTGAAGATTATTTTTCCTTCCAATGACGAAAACTAAGTAAATGTCTTAAAAATAATGTTTTCGTAAAAAATATATTAAAAAGGTTGTATTTATTAATTGAATAGTAGAAAGCGCCATCTGTTGACCAGTTGAGTTGAGATTAGTTAATAATCTGTTCAACTAACATGCACGACGCTTGTCAGTTGAAGTTTTTACATTCTTAAAAAAAAGGGGGAGATGGCGCCATCTGTTCATGATCACGATGCTCTGAGAAATATTCGCACGGCTTCAGCTAGTAATTAATATTACATACATACATACATAAGATCACGACTGTATCCCATAAGGGGTAGTCAGAGACTGGGCACTCACTGCAAAAACAGATGACTGCCACAATCCACGTTTCACCAAAACAATGTAATGCACTTGGTGTGATAGGTGGTGAGCCCATCGCCACCATGCGCTGTTGGGTGCACAGTGCAGTTTAATTCCTTACTCGCCTTTTACGAGATCCATTGGACGAGATGGAGTGGTAGTATTCTTTTAACGAGCCACCACCACACGGCTATTAATGAATATTAAATTTAACAATTGCCTTTGACCGGCGACATCGTTATGTATTTATATATTTGTGGTCAAACTGATTAACTCTTGGACTCTTTAATTGATTTTTAGATTAGAAACTGTTTTTTTTTAAATATTTTTAATGGTATCGAGTAACGACATGCGCAAGTCGCTTACTTGATAGTAAGTTCAATGTATGCCCATAACAATTCCCGAGCTATACGAAACTTTGGATTGGAAAGTTCTGTGCAGCTGTCGCTCTATTCATCACCATGAGCCATCTATTCTTTTTTTTTGGATAAAGTGATGAAACTAGCAAAACGTTCACCTGATGGTACGTGAAACGTCTGCCCATAACAAATGCTGTGTCACCCAGAGTTCTGTTTGACACCACACTGTGCCCATCACCCTGAGACATGAGTTCTTAAGTCTCATATGCCCAGTGATTACGCTAGCTGACAGTGCCCTTCAAACCGAAACACAGTAACTGCTGCTTCACGGCAGAATAACTGGCCCTGGGGTGGTACCTACCTAGACGGACTCCTGCATAGGAATCCTACCAGTAGAGTGAGTGAGAGTTCATGAGTCTCATAGGCCTTACATCGAGCACAGGCCTCCTAACATTTATGAGATGATTTTGTTTGGGTGGGGCGAAGACTACAGTAACATAAGAAATAAACGAAACTGTCGTGAAAGTTGGTGTAATACGCAAATCCAAAGTTTCGTGGTTTGCAAACCAGAATCATTATTACTATAAAACCATAGCATATAATTATTGAATACAGATCCAAATAACCTATCTAATAAAAAAATAATAATAATAATTAAAATTTGTTCATAAACAAATACTCGTAAGTTGTATATACACCAATTGACGACCGCGTTGCCTAGTGGTCAGAGTACCTGACTCCTACGCCGCGGGTCCTGGGTTCGAATCCCAGCCGGAGCCAACATTTGTGCTCAAACACAAATTGTTGGTTTTCAGGTCTGGTTGTGTTGTGTTTGTCCCCGTGTTTCTGACACTGCATCCTAGCCTACCTCCGATCTTATCGCATCAGCGTTACATCGGGCGCGGGTAGGTTGGGACGAGTGAGTGCCTCTGTGTTTGCGCGTACACTTGTGGCACTATAATATCTCCTGAGCAGTTGATGGCTCTCATTCGGACTCGGAAGTTGTCGCCGTGGTCGAAATCGGCTAGGAGAACATCATCATATATACACCAATTGCCGTGTGGTGGCGGCTCGTTAAATGAATACTACCACTCCATCTCATCCATTGGATCTCGTAAAAGGCGAGTAAGGAATAAAACTGCACTGTGCACCCAACAGCGCATGGTGGCGATGGGCTCCCCACCTATCACACCAAGTCCATTATATTGTTTTGGTGAAACGTGGATTGTGGCAGTCATCTGCTTTTGCAGTGAGTGCCCAATCTCTGACTACCCTTTATGGGATACAGTCGTGATCTTATGTATGTATGTATGTATGTATGTACACCAATTGAGAACCTCCACATTTTTTTAATTCGTTTATAAATAAGAGGAAATTAAAATGTAACAAGTCTGATATTAAATTGGTGTTACGTTTAGAATGGCGTCGGCACACATGGAAGCGCCCTGGCACTCGGTGACTGGCATGAACGAAGGATTCCCTAACTATCCATCGGCGCCCACCAAACGCACTCCTATCAGAGGTGAATATTATCAATCTACTAACCCATGTAATACCACGGGTGACCCCGACAGAGGGAAAATTAATAATCAGGAGATGGGCCGCACCGTCTTTCTGGAACATCTGAATGAGTAAACTGCGGTCGCCAACCCGTCTGCCAAGCGTGGCAACTATGCCAAAATCCCCCCAAAAAGGAGAGCTACAAATTATTGTCGCTATCTGTGGGACGTGTGGTGGCGTCATAAGAGAATCTACCACCCCATCTCATCCCATGGGTGTCGTAAAAGTCGACAGAGGGAAAATTGTTACAAGGAGTTGGGAGCAGCATCTTTCTTGGAACATCTGAATAAATAAACTGCAATTGCCGACCCGCCTGCCAAGCGTGGCAACTATGGCAAAATCCCCCCAAAATGAGAGCTACAAACTTTTGTGGCAATCTATGGGGGAGGCCTATGCTCAGCAGTGGACTAGTGATAGGCTGAAATTATGATGATGAATCTCTTAAATTAAACGGGAAAAAATTACCCATTTATATGTTTCTATCAGAGCAAAACTTCCTCAAGAGTCGACGCTGGAATAGTATTTTTTTATATTTTCAAGTAAAAGTCTATGACCCTACAAAAAATCGACTGTTCAAAGGTTTTTTTTTTTGGATAAAGTGATGAAACGGGCAAAACGTTCGGAAAATTGTTGCACTATAAGTAGATTCGCAGTTGATAGCTTCCGACAGTATTTCGGAAGTTGTTGCCGTATTCGGAACTCAGTCAGAAAGACAATCTCACAATAATGCACAGTCGTTAATAATCTTGAGTCCAACAACCTACGCAATACTCAACAATCTCTCAATAAAACACCAATGATTCAACCCTAGCCCTGATTTTCTTCCCTGAATTCATACTCCACTTCTGAGCGAGAAAACAACCTTTTTTTATGGGGAAGTGCCTAACGCATACCCGCCTTCACGGGGGGAAGGACGGGTTATGTCGGACTTGCACCGACTAAAACCTCTAACATATAAACACCCTAACATTGGCAGCCCCTCCTCGGGAGAGGACAATCCTCTCCTGTCTAGTCTTCCCGGCCCCTGCGACGGATCTGGTCTGTGGCTCCGTCGCCAACCACGTTACGGCCGCGGAGGATAGGGAGAGAGGCAACGACACACCAACACTCCTCTTCCCCCGCGGCCCCACCATCGCCGCAACTACGGTGCGGCCCCGCCAGAGTCGCGGAGGACAGGGAGACAGGCAACGATAAACCTACACTCCTCTTCCCCCGCGACTCTACCTCGGCTGCGGAGGGCAGCGTACTGCTCCCCCCAGCAGTCCACCCGTTCTCATCCAGAGCGGGCCTGCGCAGCCCACTCGGAGCGACCTCCTCGGGTCAGCCTGAGCCAACAGACCGACCGGGTTCCTCTTAGCTTCACCGTGGGTGACCAAGCCACAGTTACTAAGCCCCCCCACCACGACAAGGCGAGAACCCATTCGATGGGGAGCGAGAAAACAACCTGCCCTAACTTACTTCTTAACACTTGTATTTGTATTGATTACATTTAAATACGGATTCCTATAGAGGAATCCGTCTAGGTAGGTACCACCGCAGGGCCAGTTATTGTGCCGTGTAGCAAATACTGTGTTTCGGTTTGAAGGGCACTGTGAGCTAGTGTAATCACTGGGCATATGAGACTTGAGAACTGATGTCTCAGAGTGACGGGCGCTGTGTGGTGTCACACAGAAATGTTCTGGGTGACGCAACAGTTGTTATGGGCAAACGTTACACTTACCATCAGGTGAACGCTCGGTTTTGCTCATTTCGTCACTTAATCCAATAATAAAAAACGGATCTGTGGTGACTGTGTAACAGAATGTAACACCCTAATGCATCTCGTAAGTTGCAAATTAAGGAGAATTCCAGAACAATCTCATGCCTCACACTAGATGTTGAAATCACTATCTCAAATATGTGGTAAAACTAAAATTAATCAAGTGGCCGCCCAATTCTTTGATCGTTGAATAATACACTTTTATCTCTTTGCCTTAAGGTCTACAATTCTTTGTGCCGTCTACTGCGTGGTACTGCAAACTATGCGACCAGTTCATCGGCGACTTACATTGCGCCTCCGCACATCTGAAATCGATTGTTCACTCCAAAAATTACACCGTAAGTGTTTTACATTATTTTAATCATATTTTTGTGGATATCGTTACAATAGTCGGATACAAATTCTTTTAAAATAAATAAGAGAATTGCTTAAATTATTTGTAAGTAGAATTGTGTTGTAGCGACATCTATGTCGCCGCATGAGAAGCTCAACAAATATTCCCATACGTCCATAAATGCGCTATGAAAGTTTTCTGAGATGGGAACTATATATACAACATCTAAATATTACTAGTAGTAGGAGACGTCCTCCCTAGATCAGACCACTCGATCTGGCGGGCTACCCTTTTCCTTGGCAACTACCGCCAGTGTTATTTGAAAATTTCGATATAAGGCCGACTAAATTTGGACCAATTCCACCCTAAGAGGACACAGGTTTGCGCGTTTACCGCCTAAAAAGAAACCCTCAGTCGTATCCCCTCGCTTTGATAATACTCCCCTCACTGCATCAGCTAGTATCGGAATCCTTGGCGTTGACATATCGAGTGACGTTCAGTTCGGCGGTCACCTGGAAGGGAAGGCCAAATTGGCCTCCAAAATACTTGGCGTGCTCAGTAGAGCGGGACAGTAGTTCACGTCGGCCCATCGTCTGCAACTTTACAAGGCGCAAGTTCGGCCTCAAGTGGAATACTGTTCTCATCTCTGTTCACACTGACCGAGTTCGTTCCGATCAGCTCGATTCACTGGCTTTGCGAAGAGATGCTGCGTCTCTGCATTTTCTACCGGGCTTATCACGGGGAGTGTTCCGAGGAGTTGTTCGTATTAATTTCTGCTGCTAAATTTCACCATGGTACATTACGGCACACAACAAAATTTCATAGACACCGCCTGGATGACTTGCATACCACCACTGTGCGCTTTGTTAGGAATTTTCTGCCACGCAAAACAACTTTGTTTAATAGGCTGCAGCCGTTTTACCGGACCGATACGACTTAGGGACCTTAAAGAAAAGAGCCTACTCCTTCCTCAAAGGCCAGCAACGCATTCGGAATTCCCCTGATGTTGCGGATGTTCATAGGCGGCGGTGATCACTTACCATCAGACAAGCACACACACAAGCTTGCTCGTTCGCCCCCTCTCCTATAAAAAAAAAGAATCTACAATTTACTAACTTTTATTATTCAAATTATCCTTTCTAGAATTTTGTAGAACAAAATCCGCATTGGGATACCGATTGGATGTCAGACAGACAGAAAGCTTTCGAAAAGAGTCGAGGGAAAGCTAAAGCAGAAGAGAAGCCTCAATATACAGCCACCACGATCACATTCAGCAAGGATGGCTTCCACACAAAACGGAAGGACAGCCCAACTCCGACTTCGAGTTCAGAGAAGAAGAGAAAGAAGGAGAAGAAGAAGAAGAAGGGAAAGAAAAAGAGGCCAGCCAGCAGTGACTCTGACAGCAGTTCGAGTAGCTCCGACAGTGAAACAAAAAAATCTAAAAGTGAGTTTCAATTACGTACCGATTACTAAGCCAATGGTTTTATAATGATTTCTTATATTTACGCGAACACTACACATTTAAATGAAACTGATTTACGGATTTTATCGCGTTTAATTTTGTACTATTTATAACCCGACGTTTCGAGCGCTTTACAGCACCCATGGTCACGGGAGGACTGAGGTGACAGATGTCCTCATGACATAGTTAACCTGGGGTACCTTCAGCTTTTAATTATTATTTTAGTCCGATCTACGCAGAAAGAGCTAACTGCAGTTGTATGCTTGGTTTTTGACTTAATTTTATTCATTATTGGATGCCAAACCGGTGGTAATACCCAGCCATATTCTCTATTAAAATTAAGATGTTTTTTAATTTAAATAGCCTCGCGAATCATCCTTGGTAGGAATCGGTGTTCTTTTGTACGGATTTGTGGTGGATTTTGCAAGGGATGTCCTGATGTCATAGTTAACCCGGAGTACATTCAGCTTTTAATTATTATGGTTGTATCTTCTTTGTGTTTGAAACAGCAATTACCATCGTGCTGGACGAAGAGACTGGGAAGACCCCAGTCTCATAATCGTAATCATCTCTGTAAACAGTCCACTGCTAAACAGACAGAGAACACAACATTCAACTCTCTCCCATTTGGGTAGGCAGACACCACGTGTTTCTACTTGCTACGATCCTGAACATCTTTCGCTTCCTCCGCTTTAATCGCGTTTTCATACGAGCGCGTCGGTTGCGTGTAATGTTGACGTAGCCTTTCCTTAAAACTTGGATCTGATCGTGATACGTTCGCCTACGCCGACTCTTACCAGCTTGCCCATTCACACATCTTCTTTGATCCATCCTTAACGTGTCCAAACCATCTAAGCATCCCTTTCTTTATCTTCGTCACTACATCATCTACCACACCGCAATGTTCCCTTATAACGTTGTAAAACAGATAGAAAAACAATAAACAAGCGGCTTAAGAGAATCTATCACTCCATCTCCTCCCATGGGTGTCGTAAAAGTCGACAGAGGGACAACGAAAACTAGGAGATGGGCAGCGGCATCTTCCTGGAACATCTGAATAAATAAACTGCGGTTGCCAACCCGCCAGCCTTGCGTGGCAACTATGGCAAAATCCCCCCTAAATGAGAGCAACAAACTTTTGTGACCTATGTGGTGATGGTGGTGAAACAAGTCGTTTTATTTCAGAAAAGAAAGAAAAAGTTATGGACGACAAGGCACTTACAGAGTGGATGTCTAACATACCAATAGACAGTCTGAATTATAGCGAAAGAAAGTTGTTGGACAACTTGAAAAATAGAGCCGAGTAAGTGTTTGCTTATTATTTATTAGGTTATGATTTTTTTTATAGGATAAAGCGACTTTACTAGTGGTAGGATTTCCGTGCACACGCACGTTACAACGCGACGCTATAACGCTATAACGCGTCGTTAAGTACGCGTTCTGTGTGGCGAAGCATTTAGTGCCACAACAAACACATTGATATCCATACTTCCGTACTAATATTATAATTTCGCAAGTAATTCTCTCTGTCCGTCTGTCAGTTTGTTACCTTTTCACGGTTCAATCGCTGAACCGATCTTGACGAAATTCGGCACAGAGATAACCTGTATCCTGGAGACGGACATAGGATACTTTTTATCCCGGAAAATGGAATAGTTCCCACGCGATATTTAAAAAACCTATGTATACGTGGACGATGTCGCGGGCATCGTTCATATTTTTATTTGCCGACCGCTTGGCCTAGTGGTTAGAGTATGTCTTCTACGACGCAGGTCCTGGGTTCGAATCCCAGCTGGAGCGAATATTTGTGCAAATGCGCAAATTATTGGATTTCGGATTTGGTTGCGTTGCGATTGTCCCCGTGTCTCTGACATAGCATTCTAGCCTACCTCCGATGTTATCGCATGAGCGTTACACCGGGCGGGTGAGGTCGAATGCCCCTGTGTTTGCACGTACGTTTGTGGCACTATAATATCTCCTGCGAAGTTGAGTTGAGTTAGCTTTCGACAGTATTTGGAAATTGTCGGTGTAGTCGAAAATCGGCCAAGAGGACATCATCTTTATAAACTAAAAACTAAAGTTAATAAAACAGAACCATAAAGTATCATTCTTAAAATAGTTTTAATAAATAAGTGGTAGTAGCGAGAAATTTGGTATTTTGCGTACCAATAGCTGTATGGTACGGGACCTTACAAACTGGTATCTGTACCAATACATTGGTATGTGTAATATACCACTGGTTGTGTTAATTATAATTGAAACAATTGACGGATTTTATTATTATTATTATTATTATTAGGGAAAGTGAACGTCGGAAGTCACTTACACGCGAAGAGCGCGAAAGACGTGAAGATCGACGAGTCAACGAGAGAGACGATCGAAAAGAGAGGAGGGAGGAAAGGAGAGAAGAGAGATCGGAACGGAGAGAAGAGAGATCGGAACGGAGAGAAGAGAGACCGGAGCGAAGAGAAGAGAGACCGGAGAGAAGGGAAGAGAGAACAGAGAGAAGAGATGAGAAGTCAGAAAGAAGGGAAGAGAGGCAAGACAGGCGAGAAGAGAGACAGGAGAGGCGAAACGAGAGCCGGGCGCGATCCACGCAGCCATCGTCAGATACTAAAAAGGCAGAGATAAAGAAGATGCCATTTATTGGTAAGGTCAAAAAGTAACGTAACAGTCTATTAAAGTCCCACTGCTGAGCGCTGGCCTCCTCTCATTTTTGAGAGGATTTTTGGAGCATTGAAGTGTCCGCCACGCTGCTCCAATTGGGGTTGGCGGACTTCACACGACCTCGAAATATTTTTATTCCTCAGACATGCAGGTTTCCTCGCGATGTTCTCCTTCGCCGCTGAGAAAGTGGTAAATCAGCATTTAAAATTACAGAACAATTGTAGAGGTGACGGCGGCGGGGATTGAACTCGGGTCACTCGCGTACTATGCAATTTAAGGCGAACGTCCGGCCACTGAGCTACTGCGGCTAAGGTATCACTAATCTCAATCTCTCTTGGTAACGTCAAGGTTATATTTAAATTACTTTTTTACAAAATTCATCATATATTATGATGATGAACCATCATTATGATTAAAAAGTAAGTAAGTGAAGCATTGCGTTTTCCACCTATCACACCGAGTGCATTATATTGTTTTGGTGAAACGTGGATCGTGGCAGTCATCCGTTTTTGCAGTGAGTGCCCAGTCTCTGACTACCCCTTATGTGATACAGTCGTGTCGTCTTATGTATGTATGTATGCTTTTTTTTATTGGATAAAGTGATGAAACGAGTAAAACGTTCACCTGATGGTAAGTGCAACGTCCGCCCACAACAAGTGCTGTGTCACCCAGAATATTTCTGTGTGACACCACACTGCGTCCGTCACCCTGAGACGTCAGTTCTCAAGTCTCATATGCCCAGTGATTACGCTAGCTCACAGTGCCCTTCAAACCGAAACACAGTAATGTTTACACACTACTGCTTCACGGCAGAATAACTGGCCCTGGGGTGGTATCTACCTAGACGGATTCCTGCATAGGAATCCTACCGCCAAATGCTTAATAAGTTCGGCTCTGAAAGTCGCAGTGGCTTAGCGATCGGCTTCTGTGATATGGATCGCAAGGTCGATTCCGGCGCCGGACATATACTTGTGTTGCGTGCAAATGTTCGGAGTCCGGGAGTGTCTGGTAAAACTTACCCACGACGCGGGATAAATCCTAGTTTGAGGAATCGGTCTATTAAGAACATGACATGATGTCCTCTTGGCCGATTGCTTTCGGAAGTTATCAACTGCGCAGGAGATATTATAGTGCCACAAGTGTACGGGCGAACACAGGGGCGGTTTTTTTTTTCTTTTCTTTTGCGAAATGAAATATATGGATGTTGGTTTCGGCTGGGATTCGAACCCAGGACCCGCGGCGCAGAATTCAGGTACGCTAACCACTACGACACGCGGTCGTCAAATCAAGTCACTCACTCGTACAAACCTTTCCGAGCCCGATGTAACGCTCATGCGATAAGATCGGAAATAGGCCAAAATGAATTGTCAGAGACACAGGGATAATCACAACACAACCAGACCCGAAAACCAACAAATTTACAAATGCTACCTCAGGCTGGTATTCGAACCCAGGACCCGTGGTGTAGTAGTCAAGTACTCCAGCCATTAGTTCACGTGGTGGCTCAGTGATCAACGCACCTCCTGTGTTCCAATTTGCAACACACAAGTTTTAATAAGATGGGTCTTCGGGTTGTTGACCCCATCGGCCAATAGGCCATTTATCTCTAGATAACTTTTTCTTCTTTCACCTGATGGTTAGCACAACGTCTGCCCATAACAACTGCTGTCACCCAGAACATTTCGGTGTCACACCACACTGCGCCCGTAACCCTGACACATCAGTTCTTAAGTCTCATACGCCCAGTGATTACACTAGCTCTCAGCGCCGTACAAACAGAAACAGTTTCACGGCAGAATAACTGGCACTACGGTGGTACCCACCTAGACGGAATCCTGCATAAAAAAATGCTCAAAAATATAGATGCTAAACAGTTGCCATATAAAGTTTTATGGTGGTAGGATTCCTATACAGGAGTCCGTCTATGTGGGTACCACCCCAGGGCCAGTTATTCTGCCGTGAAGCAGTAGTGTGCAAACATTACTGTGTTTCGGTTTGAATGGCACTGAGAGCTAGCGTAATCACTGAGCATATGAGACTTAAGAACCTATGTCTCAGGGTGATGGGCGCAGTGTAGTGTCACACAGAAATTTTCTGAGTGACGCAGCATTTGTTATGGGCAGACGTTGCACTTACCATCAGGTGAACGTTTTGCTCGTTTCATCACTTTATGCAATAAAAAAAAATCCGTTTGTCGTGCTAACCAATCATGTTATCTATTACAGGAAAGATGCCGGTGTTTAAGAACTTGGTTAAGAATACCAAAAACGAGGAACTGAAAAAGGATGACGAGAAGAAGAAACAAGAGGAAGAGGTGAATAAGAAACGAAGAGAAGAAATGGACGCCGAGATACAGAAGAAGGTAGTTTCATCGGATTCTTTTGATCACTGAAGAGGGTCTGCATTTGATGAGAAGTCTCCAAATGTAAATGATCGGCGTAGTGGTAGACTACCTGACTTCTACGCCGCAGGTCCTCGGTTCGAATCGCAGCGGAAGTCAACATTTGTTGAAATAACAATTTGTTGGTTTTCAGATATTGTGCATATGAAATGTATATCTGCATAACGACTCTCACGACTCAGGAGAAACCCGGCAACGTTATTAAAAAATACAAAATCACTGGTGGTAGGATTCCTATGCAGGAATCCGTCTAGGTGGGTACCACCCCAGGGCCAGTTACACTGTGAGCTAGTGTAATCACTGGGCATATGAGACTTAAGAACTGATGTCTCAGTGTGATGGGCGCAGTCTGGTGTCACACGGAAATGTTCTGGGTGACACAGCATTTGTTATGGGCAGATGTCGCACTTGCCATCAGGTGAACGTTTTGCTAGTTTCATCACTTTATCCAAAAAAAAAATATATGCGTATATCTTATGGAAAGATATACTTTTTTAAAGTTGTGTCCTATCGTGGACTGTAAAAGGAAAGTTTAATAAAAGGGCTTGACGCTTACGTCGTCGACGGCGTCTTTTTCCCTATGAGAAATTGACGAGACGTGCAAAACGTTCACCTGATGTTAAGTAAGTATGATGATAAGTAATGTCTGCGCAAAATCCGTCCAAAATAAGAGCTACAAATTTTTGTGGCAATCTATCAGAGAGTACTGCTACATACATACATACATACATACATATATATATATATATATATATATATATAGAGCCGTGGTAGCTCAGGGGCTAGGCGCTCGCTTTAAATTTCATAGTACGCGAGTGACCTGGGTTCGATTCCCGGTGCCGGCACCACTAAAATTGTTAATTGCAATTTTAAGTGCTGATTTACCACGTGCTCGGCGGTGAAGGAAAACATCGTGAGGAAACCTGCATGTCTGAGGAATAAAAAATATTTCGAAGACATGTGAAGTCCGCCAACCCGCATTGGAGCAGCGTGGCGGATTCTTCCTAGCTCCAAAAACCCTCTCAGAAATGAGAGGAGGCCTGTGCTCAGTAGTAGGACATTTATAGGCTGAAACTTTACTTTTTTATATATATATACATAATATAGTCAACTTTTACGAAACTAATTACACAACATAAACCATTGTGCGATTGTATTTGAACGTATTTAAATAATCGGCAGGTGGCGCAGTTCAAAGAGAAGATAGCCAAGGCACAATTTGAGAAGCAGCAACAGGACCTGGCGCCATCTTTATCATCGCTCTCCGCTCAACTCGGTTTCCTTCCGCCGCCGACGCTCATCAATCCGTTAGTATCTTTTTAATATGGTGGTAAACGTATTACGATCAGATCGAAATCGTTTTGAGGAAAGGCCACGTCAAAAGTACCCGCAACCGACGAGCTTGTATGAAAACACTAATGAAAGTAGAGGAAGCTAAAGATGCGTGTCAGGATCGTAGCAAGTGGAAAGATGTGGTCTCTGCCTACCCCCGTGGGAAAGAGACGTGACGCTTGGTAAATGACGAGACGGGCAAATTGCTTTCCAAACAGTCCAACTTCTGTTTGTACAGTCACGGTCACTGACAATTATACAATTTAGAAATCTACCACCACCTACCATTGTGATAAGTTTCCAGCAATTTCGATTGTGTGCACTTTGGATTGCAAACTGCTGCCCTCCGGCTCGTCATCCAGAAACAAATTACTGCTTCGCGGGAGAATAACTGGTTCTGGGGTGGCACCTACCTAGACGGATTCCTGCATAGGAATTCTAATAAATTATGTCAAATTACAATTGTTATATTTGTAAAGTCTCGCTACAGCACTGCTGGTTGGTTCAAAAATCTGGTATTTTCATATAGTGGTAACATATTTTTAAGGATAGCTGTAAGCGCGACATGTCCTCCTTTGACATTGGCTTCTCCCACTGGGAAGCTCTTGCAAAAGATCGTAACCAGTGGAGAAAGATTACTGCAGACGGCCTGATGGCTCATGACAATGCTTGGTTTGTGGTGCTGGCTCAAGAACGTACGAGTAGACATGATAGAGCTGTCAACTCAGCACAATCAACAGACTTCGCCAACAATCACGTTTGCCAACGGTGCGGGGTCGTAGCTGTGGATCTCGCATAGGCTTGTTTAGCCACGAGCGCAAGTGCCGTTTTAACTGATGGCTTTAATGATGATGAATAAAAAAATAAGTGCCGTGTGGTGGCGGCTCGTTAAAAGAATACTACCACTCCATCTCATCCAATGGATCTCGTAAAAGGCGAGTAAGGTATTAAACTGCACTGTGCACCCAACAGCGCATGGTGGCGATGGGCTCACCACCTATCACACCAAGTGCGTTATATTGTTTTGGTGAAACCTGGATTGTGGCAGTCATCTGTTTTTGCAGTGAGTGCCCAGTCTCTGACTACCCCTTATGGGATACAGTCGTGATCTTATGTATGTATGATGATGAATAAGATCCTAAATTTCGTTTGTTAAACAAATATTCGTTTTGTAATATGAATAGAAATTGAATAAAATAAGGTAAATATGAAATAATTACTATAATATGAAATAACTAATGTAGCCCGGGCACTTTTTAACCCCCTGTATCTTCGTTGTGGGTAAAGTTAGAATCTGATATTTCAGTTACCGAACCTACCTATACTACCTAATTACAATTTTGTACCTAATATAATTCACGAAATATCGCAACTAAAAAAATTCTGTTTTCTTTGACTGACTCATCAAAATTCTAAGGTATGTCTAACATAGGTTAAAACCTCAAATTTGGGATGTGTAGTTCGTATTTAATCCATAATGCGATGCCAGGCTTGGCGTATATTTTTTACATTTTAATTTTTTTGACGGGATTGCTTTTACTTATATTGCAACAATATCCTATTTGTATTGGACTGCATTCTATTTGGAAGGAATGCTTTTTGTTTTGTGTATTACTGCATTAAAAACCATCTATATTCTTTTGCAAATGTTATTAGAAGTATTACAGAAATGCTTAAGTACAAAGGTATTGGATTGGAGTCGTGGTGGGTTTCTCAATTTCTACTAGATTATAGATTGCTGAAGACTGATTTCCGCAACTCCACGTCTATTTTTTTTTTATTGTAGATATTGACAAAACGAGCAAAACGTTCATCTGACGGTAAGTGCAACGTCCGCCCACAACAAATGCTGTGTCACACAGAGATGTTCTGTGTGACACTACAATGCGCCCGTCACCCTGAGACATCAGTTCTTAAGTCTCAAATGCCCAGTGATTATGCTAGCTCACAGTGCCCTTCGAAACCGAAAATGCTTCACGGCAGAATAACTGGCCCTGGGGTGGTACCTACCTAGACGGATTCCTACATAGGAATCCTACCACCAGTATTCTATGCGCGTATTTTGCGTTTGGGCAGCAATATTTTAGTCCTTCGAGCCAACCGATCTCCTCCTGGAATCGCAGGAAATTTTTGTGTTGCCCACGATCTCGGGGAGCAATCTCGGCGAACCGAGATACTAAGCCCGGTATTCTGCGACCACTGGGCAGTGCAGCAGGACATGGGTCGCCGTTTCATCTTCCTCCATGCAGGCTCTGCACAGAGGGCTGTCCGTGACATCTAAAGAAAACGACTGTTTGTTAAAAGATCCATGTCCTGTTATAGCGCTATTGACCATTCTATATACTAGTACTGGTGGTAGGATTCCTATGCAGGAATCCGTCTAGGTAGGTACTATCCCAGGGGCCAGTTATTCTGCCGTGAAGCAGTAGTGTGCAAACATTACTACGTGTTTCGGTTTGAAGGGCACTGAGAGCTAGCGTAATCACTGGGCATATGAGACTTAAGAGCTGATGTCTCAGGGTGTCAGGCGCAGTGCGGCATCACACAGAAATGTTCTGGGTGACACAGCATTTGTTATGGGTAGACGTTGCACTTACCATCAGGTGAACGTTTGGCTCGTTCCGTCACTCTAATCAAATAAAAAAAATAGTAAAAACTAGTACATAGCCCGAATTAGCCTCGGAACGACGCCAGGAGAGAGTTCGATGCGGTTCACTAAAATCATTCAACTTCGATCGCGTTCCAGACCACCGCCGCAGCAGACCCCGAACAACCTCCCGAAGGATTTCCAGGACGCGCTGGACATAATATTCCCGTCCAACGCGAAGTCGGTGGAGATGGGCCAGCAGGAGCTGTTCATGCCGGGCCTGCCGGGCTTCCCCGTGCCGTCCATGCAGTCGATGCAGCAGTCCATGCAGTCCATGCAGTCCATGCAGCCCATGCAGTCCATGCCGCCCTTCGCGCACCTGGGCCTCGTGCAGCCGCCCATGCCGCAGATGATGATGGGCTTCGACCTCAACGCGCAGCTGTTCCCGCCGCGCGCGCAGCTCTACGACACCCACGTGCCCATCGTGCCCCCCAACCCCCCCAACCCCGCCAACCCCACCAACCCCGCCAACCCCAAGAAGAGCAAGACGCACAACCCGTCCAAGAGCAAGACCAACCCCTCCCCGAAGCCGGCGGACCTCAAGCCGGAGGTCAAGGGCAGGAACAAGGAGGAGCTCGACGACTTGGCGATGCTCGGCATCGACGCTTCAGACGTCGGGGCCGGGATGTGACACTGTCGCAAGAACCTTGTCGGTACGAAATGTAAATTCGTCGCGACACAAGAAGCTCGGTAGATGTGCGGTAAAAAAAAAAGTAAAGTTTCAGCCTATAAATGTCCCACTGCTGAGCACAGGCCTCCTCTCATTTCTGAGAGGGTTTTGGAGCTAGGAAGAATCCGCCACGCTGCTCCAATGCGGGTTGGCGGACTGCACATGTCTTCGAAATATTTTTTATTTCTCAGATTTCCTCACGATGTTTTCCTTCACCGCCGAGCACGTGGTAAATCAGCACTTAAAATTGCAATTAACAATTTTAGTGGTTCCGGCACCGGGAATCGAACGCAGGTCACTCGCTTACTATGAAATTTTAAGCGCTTAGCCCCTGAGCTACCACGGCTCATGGATGTCCGGTACGAAATGTAAATTCGTTGTGTTTTTTTTTATATCTTAATTGTGTCCCGTTCTGAAGCAATATCTGTTTGTTTGCTTTTCCATTCCCCATATAAGAGGTAGGCAGAAACCACACCCGTAGCCGACTTTCCGGGAAACGAGACGTGACGGGTGACGGGCGAACCACGTCGCCGCCATTATGGTACGAGTACAAGAATTTCTTACCCCCTGTTGTATTCCCACGAGCAGTATAGTGACGGTATTGCAGTTTGGTGTTTTTACGCACGAATACGAAAAAAGAGGCTGTCCGTACCAATACCTTAGTCGCCTCTAACCACAACTCGGTACCACAAAAGGAGGTTCTTAATTATCCAGTATATATATGTTATTATGTCTGTTGAACGGATTTGAATTATTATCATTTTTATATTAGAAAGGAAGTGCCGTAGGGCTTTTATAAATTTGGTCAAGTTCTGATGATGGGATCCATGAGAAAATGAAGAAACTCTTAGATCCGCTTAAACATGTTTGGAGCATGTTTGAAATTGGTTATTTGATTAAATAATAATGTATTACTGATGAAATGTCTTCACTTATGTATTAATGGACTCTTTCATATCACAGGATATATTTTATATTATTGTATGGTGATGTAGGGCAGGCGCATTCGCAGCAGATCGCTAGTATTTAGTATTTTCATTATCGTGTATTTTAAGTTGAAAAGCACAGCACGACACATTTGATATCATATTAGATAATTTCTTGCTCTTATGACCTTTGAAGACCAGGATCGCTGATTATAAAACTAAATTTGGTAATATTATTCACAGGAAACTAACCAGTTTACCTGTAATAAAGACATTACTTATTAAATGATTTCTATATTAATTTATAAAAATAATAAATAGACTTTAAAATCGCATTATGTTTGGTTTTTAATACATAGCGACCAGTGCGACGTTTAAAACTCGTTCGTTGAGTTCGTGAACGAAACCCTAATGACACTGATTCTTTCTGTTTGGCGCCAATGCTCAAAACTTTTTAATAATTGAAAAATATGATTTACATCAAATGCAATAAAAGCTTTTAGGAAAAAAAATATGTGCCTTGTTTCTAGATGAAGAAACATCAACTGTTAAGTTGAAAAATTGATTCATAAGCCATAATTCAGTAATAACACACTGTACAAATATTAATAGATTTTCGATCAGTTCACATTGTTTTACATAATGTATTGTTTCTTTTAAATAAATGGTTAACGTTTCGAAATTGTGCTAATGTCATTATTACTCTATGGTTTGCATTTTTAATCTATAATACTTCTCAATCACATTACAATTTTAGAAGTACTAAATAAGTAGAGCCGCATTCTATCGTTCTGGGTAGGTTAGAGCTAATTAAAGGAACACTGGAACTCCTAATTAACAAGATGTCACCTGCCCATAAAATATCATTTAGTCGTAGCGCAAGCAAACACCGACACTTCTTATCTTCCCTTTTCCGATTTACAAAAAGGCCTAAGGAAAGATCAGATGCAACTGCATCTGTTCTCGTCGTCTACGACTACGTAGACACAAAGTCCGTTCCAACATATTCCGGATCTGAAATGAAAATTAATTTCCTAGTATAGGCTGTAGCTCAGATTTTAATCCAGGTTACATGACTCGGCAGACAGTTTCAGTGCCAACCAAACCGAATCGTCGTCGTAATCAATACAAATAAAACGGAAGCGAAAATCTAATATCTGTTTCAACGGATATTACGTAAAAAGTTCAAAATAAAATGTCATACAACATTTTAACCAATTTAAAAGTAACACTGTATTGCCGCATAATCTGTCTCGCGTCAGTTTTTTAATACATCCGAAGAAGTTTTTGCAGTTGTGTCCGCCGTAAAGTAAGTAAGTAACATGTATTGCTAATGCCGAAATGGTTAGGCCCATACAAATATACTTATTTGACATACAAGAAACACAAGATGCAAGGTTCCATGCAAAAAAATTCAAATGGCGTCCACTATCGATAAAAGAAAGACAAAGATCACAAATTCCGATTAAATAAACACTAATCAAATCTTATGCCAGCGTTAAATGAAATCGACTATCGTACCATGACGTTGTTAAAGTTGATGGTAATTTGACGCAATAATATTTTAATTAAATAATGAGAGATTATGCGCTCTTTTTGGGGCGTTTTTGAGTAGATGACTACCTATCTAGGAGTTTTTTGTGTATCAATGCTTAAATGGGACGAACTTGCTTTATCCAAAAATCTGGTAGAACGTTATACTGTCAGTAATATCGGCAAAGACAAGTAGTTAAATATCACATAGCCGTCATTATTTATACTAATAAATAGAAAAGTGATTTTGTATCCTGTATATAACGGTCGGGTGAACTTTTGAGGAAAGGTCACGATTAAAAGTACCCGCAACCGACGAGCGTGTGTGAAAACGCTAATGAAAGTAGAAGAGGCTAAAGATGTGTGTCAGGATCGTAGCAAGTGGAAAGATGTGGTCTCTGCCTACCCCTATGGGAAAGGGGCGTGACTGTATGTATGTATGTATAACATGATACTTTCACATAGGCGATATTTGTGTACTTTAAATACGAAAGAATTTAAAAACAACCGAGAGTAATAGCGTAGTTGTGTTGCATCTCAAATCATAATTACCCTGGGCTGTCTTGATCTTGTTTGTGGGAACTAATGCGACTACCTTACCTCCTCTCACCCACAGCACTGCTTATGTGGTCAAGTTATAACTGTCTAAGACCCGATTTCACCGATCGCTTTGGAAACCAAGTTTAATAAAACCACGTTTTACTGAACTTAGTTCAACTCGGTTTTCGTCTAACCGATTTCACCGGCTCCATTTTGATCGCGTTCAGAAAAACGAAGTTTACGTGAAATATCGTCACAATCTAAAACAAAAACTCGGTGTATTTATTATTTTTCGACATGCATAAGACACATAAGTATGCAAACAATAAACAAAAGGTATTAAAAATATTTATTGTGTTTACATAGTTGTGGAATTGACAATGACAGCTCTCTAAACGCGTTTAAAGAGCTGAACGTCGAAAATTGGGCGTTCAGAATTTGAACCGCGTTTAGCTTTAATCGCGTTCAGTTGATGTTGGTGAAATGCAAACAGTAGCATTGAACTCAGTTAAACGCTTAAACTTCGTTCAGCTTGAACTGATCGCGTTTAGTTACAACGGTGAAATCCGTCCTAAAACGTAGGTTCTCTTTGTAACTGTGTTCCACGCTAATATCTCGTAACTTTCTGAAATCCACGTAAACATAGTATTGGGCGTAGCTGGAGAATATAATCTATTAACTTCCTAATTCATTAAATCCATAAGCATTTATTTAGATTTTAATTTATTTCAATAATTAATTACGGTATTGTGGCATCGTACATTTTTTTTATAGAATAGAGGGCAAACGAGTTATACGGTTTTAATATATTTCAAATATTCAAAAATTCAAAAACATTTTGTAAGCTTCTTAAGCTGATCAATAAAGGTATTTTATTACGTGAATAATTTGTTTCATTTATAACCCGTTGCGAATTTGTGAGTATTTCTCACAATGAAAACCTTTAAAAGCTTGTAATTTTTTGGTTTTATATGGTACAACCACATTGAAACAATTCCAGCGTTAAGGTACATCATAACGCTTCCTTTGTAAAATGAGCGGCAAAGACCGAATAACTAGCCACTTTCATAAACATTGATCACATATCTTCAGGTAAACTGTATGCTCATTGGTTACACTTTCATATATAAGCTTATTATAGTGTTCTCAACTTTGGACAAAATATCCTAGGTAGACTTCCTTAAGAGTAATTTATTCTACTAGTTACCGTCTTTATATTTTTCTCATAATCTATAGATTTTAAATAAGCTACTGCTGAATCTTGTACATTCCCGGTAGTACTATAGAACTGAACCATGTAGGACTTATGGGAAGGGCTTTGGAATCGGTTAACGCTTAATAAAATACAGGAAATTATTTCCCACGTAGTTCGTATTAGCAAAATCTATTTTATTTTCTTAATGAAATAGCCAAACAATATCAACCTTATAGAAATAAACTGATGATATTGAATCTGATAAATGGGAACAATTTTCTTATAGTTGCTATTAATAATACCAAATCGAGCCATTTTGGCCAATGTCGAGTAATAATTTAATTATAACAAGGTCTTCGTTTCGACCAGGGGGAGGAATTTTCATACAAAATCGAGTTACAGAAAATTTCATATAAATTATCGCCATCTAGCATTAGTGGAATACCATTTTCTTTTGATATTGTATAGACAATTAACTATATAGCAGAACTTAGACTTGATGATTATAATACCAAATTATATATGAAAACAAGAAGACGATTAGTATTGCATTATTTTAGCTAAGTTAATTCCAGCTTATTACTCAAAAAAAAATTGCAACCATTTTTGGAACCTTTGGCGAAACAACTATAGTCTAGTGCAAAGTGTTTATATATTTACACTTACTTGCTTGCACTGGTCCAGTGCAAGCAAGTAAGTGTAAAATAGTTTGTCAAATAATAATTGTCTTATATATCAAAAAATAACCCTGAAAGCAATGATTTTAATATTATCCATTTGCTTTTTTTAATATTGTTTTAAGGATTAGCAAGCTGAAGTGGCAATGGGCCGGCCATATAGCTCGGAGAACCGATACCGTTGGGGAAGAATGGTTCTCGAGTGGCAACCTCGTACCGGCAAACGCAGTGTAGGGCGACCCACCACTATGGAGCTGTGGATGGAGCGACGACCTACACGGTTTTGCAGGAAGTCGATGGATGCAGGTGGCTCAGGACCGTGTTTTGTGGCAATCTATGGGGGAGCTATGTTCAATAGTGGACTATAATAGGCTGAAATGATGATTATGATGCATATTGTTTTATTTTACACTTTATATTCTACGTTCCAAAAAAAAAAAAAAACAATTTTTGGAACGTAAAATGATTTCTCGAGCCCTGCTTGAGGGATTTTTTTCTTTTACTAATTCGTAGTTCCATAATAATGTAAAATCATGGTAAAGAGACCATTATTTCTTAGTACTATCATAAAGATGTGACTAAATAAACGTACTTTATTTATAAAAGTAAAAAGTAAAGTTTCACCCTATAAATGTCCCACTACTGAGCACAGGCCTCCTCTCATTTCTGAGAGGGTTTTGGAGCTAGGAAGAATCCGCCACGCTGCTCCAATGCGGGTTGGCGGACTTCACATATCTTCGAAATATTTTTTATTCCTCAGACATGCAGGTTTCCTCACGATGTTTTCCTTCACCGCCGAGCACGTGGTAAATCAGCACTTAAAATTGCAATTAACAATTTTAGTGGTGCCGGCACCGGGAATCGAACCCAGGTCACTCGCGTACTATGAAATTTAAAGCGAGCGCCTAGCCCCTTTATTTATGTACTTTCATAATTCGTTTCCGTTTGAAAGAATCAACTTTGCAAACAAGAGGTATGACAAAATATTTAAAAAGTTAGGGGTATTAAAGTTAAACATTATCACAGGCATTATGCATTATATTATATATATTATCGAATTCGCGGAAGTCAGGATACAACTTTGTACATAACTACCTACAAATTATGTTTCATTGGCCTACCAGGGACTACAGAAAACTATAATATAGAAGAAAAATGTGTAATACAATCTTTTATAATACAACAAATTATATTAGTATGATATCATCATCATCATAATTTTAGCCTATCAGCTTGTCCACTGCTTACATAGGCCTCCCACGGAAGATTGGCACAAGACACGTACGTTAGTGGCTCTCATTTTAGGGAGGATTTTGCCAAAGTTGCCACGCTTTGCAGGCGGATTGACAACCGCAGTTTATTTATTCAGATGTTCCGGGAAGACTGCTGCTGCGCATCTCCTCGTTTTTATTTTCCCTCTGTCGATTTTTACGACACCCACGGGATGAAATGGGGTGGTAGATTTTAATTTTATATATTTAGTTAGAATTATTGATTATTTAGTTAATATTATTAAAAAAATATTCCTTTTATATAATATTAGTAAAGGGTTAAACATTTTTATCTTTCAATCAAAATATTAATATTTATATTCAGTTCTTTTCTTTTCTAATATAATTGAAAGTTTAGTGGTGCAACATTTTCCTTTATTGAAGAACTACCGAACTAAAAGAGCCACCACTACAAACCAGTGATCACAAACAGGTGATTTTAAAAAAAATAATAAATATTTCTACTACTCCCGACTAAGCTTAAAAGCTTGTGTTCGAAGTCAACCGCGTGGCTTTGTGGTCAGAGTACCTAACTTCTAATGCCGCGAGTTCTAGTCAACATTTGCACAAAAACCATTTGGTTTTCCGGCCTGGTTGTGTGGTACAGGTGAAATTTATTACTTTAGAACGCACTCACTATACAGCATAAAACTTAGTGTACGGCAACTGTATTTGAAAGCGAAAAATATTGGCCGGCTCCTAACACTGACGTCACGTTTTCGCAAGGGGTTCGCTTCGCTCTTGTGCGAGTAGTTATTGAATGCAGTTTATGTTATATATTACATATAAGTTTACTTTGCTGGATATTTTCAAAACCGCCGAGCTTGTATTTAATCAAACCACATTCTAGTAGTAATTTCACTAAAGTGAGTAAAATAAAAATTGACTTTATACCGGCGTCAGACATCTATAACAAGATTATATTTTTACATATACTGGAATTTAACATACAACACGCAATAATTCAGGAAATTAAAACGATGTTTGATCCCTAGTTAGTAATAACAAACTTTGATAAAATGTTATTGAAACACTTAACAGTGATGTAAAAAACATTAGACGCGGTTTGTACATGAACGTGACCCAGTAATACCGCATAGCTTATAATCTCGCAAGAAAATTGCGAGTTACGTCATGGCGCGCTTACTCTGACCTTTTAACATAAATTAAAAGTTATAGTTGATTTTCTGAAACATTGCTGAGATTTGCTGACATGCTTAATAATATCATATTTGAATATAAATTATTGTGCAGTCTTTAATAGTTGTGTTTGAAATTAAAATATGTAAGAATATTTTTAAATTCAATCATTCAATAACTTCAAATCCTTCTTCAATTTTTTTTTCCTTATTCAACAAACTTTGGGCCACGGGTCGGTATCAGTCACTCTTTTTTTATAACTGCTTAAATGCCGTAATATAAAAAAAGCCGATTTGCAAACAAAGCAAAACGTAACCTTACCCAATAATTAAATTGAAATAAAATATATTAGTGTTTATTATTAATATTATAAACAAATAGTTATAATTATAAATTATGTACGTATTTTCGAATCGGGAGTGGGCTGCAACTTTTGTTTTTTAAATTTGCCGTTCGGGACATTGTCCCCCTTACCCGTCCCGCGCTACGCTACTGGTTAATCCTACATACGCAATGACGTGCAAAAAAGTAATGTCTATGAAATTTGCTACCATTTTATTTATGAAATAAGACGGATTTTGCTTTACCGCGCTTAACACGCTAACGTATCTCGTACTGGCACGTTATGTATAAATAATTCAGCGGTTTTAATAGTCGAAATAACCTATGTTAGTTAACACGGTACAGGAATTGAGAAACTTCACATTTAAGTAAGTATTTGTTTTTTTCAATCATAATGAATATAAATTTTACTTTGCCGTGTGGTAGCGGCTTAAGAGAATCTACCACCCCATCTCATCCCGTGGGTGTCGTAAAAGTCGACAGAGGGAAAATGAAAACCAGGAGATGGGCAGCAGCATCTTGCTGTAACATCTGAATAAATAAACTGCGGTTGCCAACCCGTCTGCCAAGCGTGGCAACTATGGCAAAATCCCCCCAAAACGAGAGCTACAAACTTTTGTGGCAATCTATGGGGGAGGCCTATGTTCAGCAGTGGACTATTGATAGGCTGAAACGACGACGACGACGATTATATTTTACTGGTGGTAGGATTCCTACGCAGGAATCCGTCTAGGTAGGTATCACCCCAGGGACAGTTATTCTGCCGTGAAGCAGTAGTGTGCTAACATTACTGTGTTCCGGTTTGTAGGGCACTGTGAGCTAGCGTAATCACTGGGCATATGAGACTTAAGAACTGATGTCTCAGGGTGATGGGCACAGTGAGGTGTCACACAGAAATGTTCTGGGTGACACTGCATTTGTTATGGGCAGACGTTGCACTTACCATCAGGTGAACGTTTTACTCGTTTCATCACTTTATACAATAAAAAAAATATGAGCCTAAAAATTTTTGTATCAAATTACTCACGACTTTGTTTGAATGATACATCTAAACTAATACTATAAAGAGGAATGATTTGTAATGGTTTAACTCAAAAACTACTGAACCGATTTAAAATAATATTTTACCTATATACAACTACATTATCACCGACTAACATGAGTTGTATTTAATTTAAAAAAAATGGGATTCCTACGAAAATGTATCTCAAGGTATCAAAAATTTACTGATAAAAGTCATTATTTGGCGTGCGCTGCAAAAATTATTAATGATAAAGAAAATTATGTAATTACTACATTTTCATAGTACTCACAAAAAAGTACGCGAGGCTATATGTCTAACTATTATAGTTAAGTCACAATAACCGCTTTTTGTTCAAATTAAGTCTATCAAAACACGGGTAGATGTCGGAAGATGATGAAATAGATATCATGATATTAATCCTTTTCCTACAAAATAGTTTCATAGTCAACGTTGATTATGTACCATGTAAAGTCCTCTTTAAATTATTTGAATCGGACCTATAGTTTAGAACTAACGATAGGTTTAGAAAGGCTAAAAGTAATAAAAATGTCGCGGTGTGAGCGAACAGCCCTACGCTCGCTACAAAAAATAATATGTATTTTTTGTAAACTAGAAACAATTGAATAGTGGTTTGTAATTTTAATTATATATTTTCTTTTGTTTAAAACTCTCGAACGCCGCGCCGCCGCCCGGCTTCAAGCAACTTGGGCATCATCGACGGTGCGCGGCTCTCTTATTGCAGCGTTCGAGAGCGGTCGTTTTATTTTGCTACCACGACATCAAATATTGGATAGATTTCATGACTTACGTTCCCACTAAATAAAACATTATTTTGGTAAAATAACGTAATCTTATCTGACCAGCTGCAGAGCCGCCGATGAGAATAGTCGCTACCAAAAATGTTAGTGTAAGGAATTGTGGATTGTTCTTTTTGTCCAAATAAAGTACTAATTTATCTTTCTAGTATCTATCTACCCGTGCGAAGCCGGGGCGGATCGCTAGTATTTTATATGGGAATAGATAACAGAAAAAAATTAGAGGTTTCATTTCGTATATCGAGATAACAAAGATATTATTATATTTCGTTATCAGCATGTTATTGGATGTTTAATATACGAGTACATAGGTTTAATAAACATGTTTATAACTATAAGAGTAAGTGACGTATTCCCTGCCACAGTCTACGCTTCCGCCCATAGACATCCGCCACATTAGAGGAATTTCGGGTGCGTTGGCGGGAAAAGAGTAGTCTCTTTTCTTTAAGGTGCGTAAGTCGTATCGTATCGGTGCGTCATCGGTAAATACAATAAAAAATTAAAAGAGATTAAACGTGAGAGGCGCAAGGTCAGTGGATCAAGCCGATCGGAAAGAACGGAAAGGTCGTCGACGATTCGAGCCGCTCTTAGTTGGATGCGGTCCAATGGAAGAAGCTTGCACTGAGGTGCTCCGGCCGAGAGATGAGAACAGTACTTATTCCACTTAAGGCCGAACTTGCGCCTTGTAAAATATATATATATATATATATATATATATATATATATATATATATATATATATATATATATATATATATATACAACGTTATTCATAATTTGTATCCCGGCAGCTACCCATGCTACTTTGATCTGATAAACACAACGGTGAAGCTTTAATGACAAAATTGAATACTAAAAATGTCCATATAAATCTTTAAAATTATTTGTTTTTTAAAACTTTACGCAACCCTAACTCAGAAAGACGTTGCCTCGAACCAGACAAATCAAAATACGTTTTCTTCTCCATTTTATATATGTTAGCCTACTACGGCATCATACTAACAGATTTACTTCGCAACAGATTTCCTTAAGCTTCATATTATCCTAGTAATTGCGAGTTCTTTCGATGGGAGCCCAATGGAAAAACGCCCAATTAAATTTATGAGTTCATTGTCCTCGATCAGCTGTATAACAGAGTATCACGCTATATTTTGGAGCTATACACATCGTCCCTAAGCCCTGCCTGTCGGGATGTATAGGATATTACAAATTACCCTGTATATGTACGTTTGTTTTTTTTTAAAGTTACTTAGTCCTTAATAATAGTCCTAAAAAGGCACGACTGGATGTATATAGGGGGGTTCTGGCCCCCACACTTATATATGGTAATGAATGCTGGGTCTAGCACAAGAAGCATGAAAGTAAGATTAACGCTGTGGATATGAGAAATTTTAGAAGTATCGCTGGAGTAACTCTGATTAACAAAGTGAGAAACAGCATGATAAGGGAACGTTGCGGTGTGGTTGACGATGTAGTGAAAAAAATAGAGAAAAGGATGCATTGATGGTTTGGACACGTAGAGAGGATGAATGAAAGGAGATTGAATGGGAAAGCCGGTAAGGGTCGACCTAGGCGTACGTATCACAATCAGATCCGTGAACTTTTGAGGAAAGGTCACGTTAAAAGTACCCGCAACCGACGGGCGTGTTTGAAAACGCTAATGAAAGTAGAAGAAGCTAAAGATGTGTGTCAGGATCGTAGCAAGTGGAAAGATGTGGTCTCTGCCTACCCCAATGGGAAAAAGGCATGACTGTATGTATGTATGTTATTAATATGTCCGGTAACTGCTCGGTTAACCTGTGGCATCGACAGGATAACAGCGCTGTGGCAACACCGCCATAGCATTATGCTGAGTCGACAGCCTTTTCGTTGCTACAACCAAATGTACGTTTTTAAATGAAATACGACGTATCTAATTGTTTACTTATATTTTGAACTTCTAATGTTTGTTGTGTTGTAGTATTGAATAAAGTTTTTTTCTTTCTTTCTTTCTTTCAACGCTGGGGCGCTGCCCACAAACTTTTCTCTCATTTTTTAAAGGGTTTTGGAACGGTATCGGCAAACAACCCCGTTTTGTTATTAGATACATATTTAATTCTTGTACGCTGCTAATCAAAAGTCAAGTCACACGAGTAACAATTATAAAGACGAAATACGAAAGGCGCGCAGCGACTCTATATTTTTCGCTCACTTATAATCGAAAAATATGATTTTTTAAATATTTATGAACTTTATTCACATCACATAAGATCAAATTTACTGATAATAATATACTGTTACTATATTTATTTATCTTTCTCTAACGTACTGTTTTTGTCGTCTTCTTCATCATTTCAGCCATCACAAGTCTACTGCTGACGGTTCTGAGCCACCTGCATCCATCGCTTCCCGCAAAACCATGCACGTCATCGCTCCATTTAGTAGTTTACTGGTGGTAGGATTATTATGAAGGAATCCTTCTAAGTAGGGGCCAGATATTCTGGCCGTGAAGCAGAAGAGTGCAAACATTACTGTGTTTCGGTTTGAAGGCCACTGAGAGCTAGCGTAATCACTGGGTGACGGGCGCTAGTGTGGTGTCACACAGAAATTTTTTGGGTGACACAGCATTTGTTAAGGGCGTTGCACTTACCATCAATGCTCATCATCAGCTATATCATTTCTATACAACCACATAATTTCTAATCTAAATTTCATGAAAATGCTATCGTGATTTATATGTGTTCGTCGCTGATATTCTAAGATTGACGGAATTGGTAAAAACGAAACGATTCTTCGTTAGGTATCCTGACCTGGTTGTATAGTGGTGGTAGGATTTCTAATGCAGGAATCCGCCTAGGCAGGTACCACCGCAGCGCCAGTGTAATTACTGGGCAAGTGAGACTTAAGAACTGATGTCTCATGGTGACGCACTCTGGCATGTCTTGTCAGTTTCGCCCAAAAAAAAAGTTTAGTTATGGCCTAATGCGCGAGGCGATATATGCTCTGACGGCACTTCCCTAGGACTCATAAGATCGATTAGCGATTGGCGCAGCGGCTAAGCCCTTGGCTTCTGCGCCGCGGGTCGCGGGTTTGATTACCGCACGGAACAAATATTTGTATGGCCTACATGTAGTTTTTTCGGGTCTGGGTGTTTGTGCATGTGGAATTTATGTCTGTAAAACGTACCCACGACACAGGAGAAATCTTACTGTGGGGCATCGTATTTTTTATATAACAATATATATATACATACATACATACATACATACATAAAGTCACGCCTCTTTCCCATAGGGGTAGGCAGAGACCACATCTTTCCACTTGCTACGATCCTGACACACATCTTTAGCTTCTTCTACTCTCATTAGCGTTTTCACACGCTCGTCGGTTGCGGGTACTTTTAACGTGACCTTTTCTCAAAAGTTCACCGATCTGATTGTGATACGTACGCCTAGGTCGACCCTTACCGGCTTTTCCATTCACACTTGCCTCATAAATCTGTTTCGTCAATCTCGTTTCATTCATCCTCTCTACGTGTCCAAACCATCTAAGCATGCCTTTCTCTATCTTTTTCACCACAATGTGCGTCTGTTGGCTAAGGTCTATTTAAATTTCCATTTTCATCTCCACAGAAGAGAATCTGCTGAGTGAGTTTGTCAACGTAATTTGTTCCGTCCTTCTTCCTCCCAGTGTACCCGAAACTATTATGGTAGTTAGACGATTGATGACGTATGTCCATAACAACAAATGAGTTTCCGCCTTTTGTACCTTAACTTAAATATAGTACTTAGTCTTTATTTTTGTATTGGTGTACAATAAAGAGTATATTGATTGATTGATTGATTGAGTTTCAAAGTCATAACAGTATCAAAAACTCGTTGTTACAGGAAAAGATAGAGATTAACAAGTAAAATACAGTAATAGTGAATCTTTCAGTACGTTTGTACAGCAATTTTATGACGCGTTCTCGAGTATCGCGTAGTGTTTACGGCGCCGGCTTGGCAAGCGGACGGCGCGAAACGTGAATCGATATTGCATCATTTTTTAGTAAGTGCGAAATGAGTATATGTATAATGTATCGTGTTTTTGACATGGTGTGTTACTAAGACGCTAATAACTAATGGATATATTCTATTATAATGTGATATCTTCGATCTAATGGGATACAAAACATACACTAGATATTGCCTATTAGGAAGACGCTTTAAGGAAGTAAATTAATATAGAGTCTTCTTGGTCTAACATTGTAAAACCAAAGTAGGTATTATTTCACTTTATGTTATGTTTTAAATATGTTTGCAATAATTGACCACGCGTTGCGAAGGTCACTTGCTTACACATTACAATAATCGAAAAAAATATTCAAATTAAATTAATATTTTCTTTTACGATAAATTACAAAAAAGTTGTTTAATCTGTTAGTAGTTATTTATTTATTAAGTAGTAGATTTAAGGTATTATTGTTTGTAGTAAATATCCAAAATAAAAATGAATGTCATCTAAAATATTTTTTTTCGTATTAAGTATATGTTTATTTTAATTTTAGTTACTTTAAGTATCAGTTCTTTGTATTTGCTAAAACTTTAATATGCGTGAAAGTTTATATGCAAATCACTAACGAGTTACCTGTTCAAGGTTTAAAAAAAAACAACGAAACTGTTTACCAATCACGAAAACAACTAATACAGAGATTATACTTAGCATATTAAAAAAAATATTATTTAAACTGTAAATAATTATAACTTTTGCTCAATAATATTTATCGCTGTAGATAGATATGTAATAATTGAGTTAATATTACAAGAAGATTATGTAATATAAATAATGGACTGACATAATCTAACGCTGATGATGATGACCAACGACGTCTATTATCTTATAGGATACATATCACGATAAGGTTTTTTGTTATATACGGACTAGTTTACGATATAACAAATGATTTTTACTTATATAAATAAACTATAATACATTATTTTTTTGTATACGATTGGTTCTATGTGCTAACGTTATTCGTCGTTTTGGGTCGTGATTATTAAAACTATATTTTTGTAACTAAAACCAAAATCATTAAAATGCTTTTATGTGTCATGTTTGGTTCTTCATGCCAACTAGGATTGTGCTTATATATAAAGTTTAGAAGAATTAGGAAACCACGACGTGGTAAATCGACTGTAACGTATCACTCTGATAAGATGTGGAACGTGGAAATTATATCTTGTTACTGATTTTCAACATACATATGTCTATGTAACCTATGTTATAAAGGCACGTCTCAGGTTTGAGTTCGGACAGTGTAAAGTGATCTCCGTTTGTCAAACTAGTAATACCGGTGCGTGTGTACTTTGAACATTTTTATGAAGTAAAATTTCGATTGATTATTTTGTTAGCTCAGGGGCTAGGCGCTCGCTTTAAATTTCATAGTACGCGAGTGGCTTGGGTTCGATTCCCGGTGCCGGTGCCACTAAAATTGTTAATTGCAATTTTAAGTGATTCACCACGTGCTCAGCGGTGAAGGAAAACATCGTAAATCGAAGACATGTGCAGTCCGCCAACCCGCATTGGAGCAGCGTGGCGGATTCTTCCTAGCTCCAAAACCCTCTCAGAAATGAGAGGAGGCCTGTGCTCAGCAGTGGGAAATTTATAGGCTGAAACTTTACTTTACTTTATTTTGTGTTTTAAAACTTAGAAAGACAAAAAATGTCTGCGTACTGTAGCTTAGAGAATTCCTTTAAGTACTATAGCTGAAAGTTATCTTATTTAAAAAGTATGGATTTGTAAGTGCCACTGAAAGGAATTGTCATACGTTTTTTTCTTGTTTTTCAATGGTAAAATTATAAATATTTATTAAGTTATTAAAGACCGGATATTGTAATACTTAACGCAGACATTAATCAATTTGTACAAAAATATATCTCTACACATGTTGTAATAACAAATCGTTAGAAAATAAATTTAATAAAATCTGCGCTTCGCTAATACTATCATCGGAAATTATACAAATGTCAACATATTGGTATTAAGTTAAATAAAAACTAAAACACAGTGTAGATTAGTTTTACATTATATAATTTTCTTTAGATTAACAAAAACAATGTCAATATCGTTAATTATGGCAAAAAAGTTGAAGAATTTTAAGTTTTAGTTGAACAAAACACATATAAGAATTATTTCGTTCGTAAATTATATTTGTAAATGTAGAAACATAGTACTTTATTAATGCGTCTGCCAAATAATAACAAAGAAAAAAATCTACTAATAAACGCTTTTAAAAACTTAAGGCATCTTTTGTGTACTTTTATAAAAAAGCAACACATGGTCTATGGATTCGACAGGAAGGAGTTTAGCTTTCATGATTGACCTTTAAAATTTTACAGGTGACAGGTGATAAAGAATGTCAGCAGACAAGGTATTCCATTCGAGGTCCGAGGGTATCCCCTCAGAGGGAGTGAAGGACCAGTACGCAGATGGTAAAGCTGCGAGGGTATGGAAGAAATACATAGGAGACAGCAACCAACGTACGCAAAACTACAGAGACTTCCTTTCCGGTCTTCTCAGGAAACAAAACTGTGTGAAAGTGCTTGACGTAGCTTGCGGGACCGGGTAAGTGTTTATACATACATAGAGTCACGCCTCTTTCCCATAGGGGTAGGCAGAGACCAAATCTTTCCACTTGCTACGATCCTAACACACATCTTTAGCTTTAATCACGTGGCCTTTCCTTAAAACAACTTCGATCTGTACGTGATATGCTCGCCTACGTCGACCCTTACGAGCTTGCCCATTCAGAGTCGCCTCATAAATCTGTTACGTCAATCTTTCATCCATCCTGTCTATGTGTTCAAACCATTTAAGCATTCCTTTCTCTACCTTCCCTGGTAGGATTTCTATACAGGAATCCGTCTAGGTACCACCCCAGCGCCAGTTATTCTGCCGTGAAGTAGTTGTGCGCAAACATAACTGTTTTTCGGTTCGAAGGGCACTGAGAGCTAGCGTAATCACTGGGCATATGGCACTTATGAACTGATGTCTCCGGGTGACGAGCGCAGTGTGGTGTCACACGGAAATGTTCTGGATGACACAACATTTGTTATGGGTAGACATTGCACTTACCATCAGGTGAACGATTTACTCGTTTCGTCAATTGAATAAAAAAATCTTTCTCACTACATTGTTTATTTATTTATATTTCGATCATGTTTCTAACATTTATTAGTTTCACTCTTGTCACGTGTACAGCGTTGCACGCTTTCTTTTTCTATAAATGATGCCGCGCGCTAGGATTTAGGATCGTGACTGCGTTTTACTGTTTAAAAATTACACATTGTTAACACAACCAGACCAGAAAATAATTATTTTTTGCACAAACCTCGGCTCCAGTTGGGATTCGCGACCGGGGCCCGCGACGTTAAAGTCATGGCTGTCAGCTTTCATAAATGAAGGTTACATTTTGTTTTACAATAGGTTTTCTTTTTTGCTAATTTCTGGAAGACATTAAATTGAACCGTCCATTAACGCCAGCGCAAACGAACGCAAACTGGCTGTTATTTTAAAACAATAATGATTCTACTCTGTGCATAAATTGGACGAGTTTTTGTGTCGCCCGCCGACCAGTTCCCGGGCGTTTGTGATTCCAGATTCCTTAATTGATTCCTTGGAAAACTGCAGTCGCTTCTGACGTCAACACAGTGTTCATTATTAAAACACTGCAGCTTTCTCTTTTTTTATGGGAGAGGAGGCAAACGAGCAAGTGGCTCATCAGATGGTAAGTGATCACCTTGAACAACCGCAATACCAGAGGAATCGCGGTTGCGTTGCCGGCCTTAGAGGAAGTAATAGGCTCTTTTCTTGGAGGTCTCTATGTATCGGTCCGGAATAACGACGGCGGCAGCAGATTTCATAAAGTCGTTCGTTCGGTCGTTCGGTTACGTTCTTAAGGTCATGCGTGGCAGAAAATTCTGCGAAAAACGCACTGTATGGAATGCCAACAATGCAAATGGTGGTGACGATGCAATTTTGAGTTCTGCGCATAGTGCGATGGTGAAAATATATGCAATACAGATAATCTACATATACAATCAAAAATAAACTATGGCCCATACTAGTATTCTCCTGTGTCATGGATGCGTTTAGTTTTCGTCTTAATTTTCACATGCACAAACACAACCAGTACCGAAAATCGTCATTTCACGTTTTCCCACAAATGTTGACTACGGCTCGTCTTATAATTTACTATACAAATATGTACTCTAAACCTCAGGGGATTGGATTGTATCTTCTTAATTCCGGTTGTTAACCGTAAGCTAGCGCCGTGAATCTAAAAATTCCAAATCCTCAGTTTCTGCTTTCGTTATTTGTATGACTGTTATATATTTACTGCTGGTAGGATTCCTATGCAGGAATCCGTCTAGGTAGGTACCATCCCAGGGCCAGTTATTCTGCCGTGAAGCAGTAGTGTGCAAGCATTACTGTGTTCCGGTTTGAAGGGCACTGTGAGCTAGCTAGCACTGGGCATGAGACTTAAGAACTGATGTCTCAGGGTGATTGGCACAGTGTGGTGTCACACAGAAATGTTTTGGGCTACAGTTGCACTTACCATCGGGTGAACGTTTTGCTCGTTTCGTCACTTAATCCAATAATAAAATATACATTATAGAAATATCTTTGAGTTAGTATATTCTTGGACACATAGAGGAGATGGATGAAAGAAGATTGACGAAACAGATTTATGATGCGAGTGTGTTAAAGGAATCGACATCCCCATCTAATCCCGTGAGTGTCGTAAAAGTAAACATAGGGCAAAATTAAAACCAGAAGATGGGCAGCGTCATCTTCCTGGAACATCTCAATAAATAAACTGCGTTTGCCAATCCTGCCTGCCGAGCGTGCTAACTATGGTAACTATGTCAAAATCCCCCCAAAATGAGAGCTACAAACTTTTGTGGCAATCTGTGGGGGAGGCCTATATTCAGTAGTGATAAGCTGTAATGATGAATGTTTTTTTTTAATTAGATAAAGTGATGAAACGAGCAAAACGTTCACCTGATGGTAATTGCAACGTCTGCCCATCACCCTGAGACATAAGTTCTTAAGTCCCATATTACCAATGATTCCGCTAGCTCACAGTGCCCTTTAAACCGAAACACAGTAATGTTTGCACACTACTGTTTCACGGCAGAATAACTGGCCCTGGAGTGGTACCTACCTAGACGGATTCCTGCATAGGAATCCTACCACCAGTAAGAATTTTTGGCTAAGATAAAAAAAAGGATTTACAAAAAAGAGAATACCTAAGGAGTTTCTTTCGACTGTTTCGTCTCCGTCAGAGGAACGTACGTCATTACGAAACGACGGTAGATTGTAAAAAAAAAACAACAAACGAAATTTATATCTCTTATGTCGTAAAACAAAGAATCTCATTTCACCCCAAGACACCCGAAAATGCAGGACGCATTGGGAAAACAGAGCGATCGTCAACTTTACCTATATCCAACACTGGATTATTAACAGCCTAATAAAGAAGGTTTTGACCACCGCGTGACCTACCTTCTACGTCGCGTGTCCTCGGTTCGAATCCCAATCGGAGATTTTTTTTTTATTGTATAAAGCGACGAAACAAGCAAAACGTTCACCTAATGGTAAGTGCAACGTCCGCCCACAACAAATGCTGAGTGAACCAGAATATTTCTGTGTCACCACACTGCGCCTGTCACCCAGAGACATCAGTTCTTAAGTCTCAAATGCCCAGTGATTACGCTAGCTCACAGTGCCCTTCAAACCGAAACACAGTAATGTTTGAACACTACTGCTTCACGGCATGAATAACTGGCCCTGGGGTGGCATCCTAGCCTAGACGGATTCCTGCATAGGAGTCCTACCACCAGTAAACACCAGATAACATTTGTTCAAAAACACAAATTGTTGGTTTTCGTGTCTGGTTGTGTCGTGCATGTGAAATGTATATATGTGAACTGTGTTCTCGATAGAACAATAAAGAGATTAAATGAGGAAATTAAATTTTATTACATTATATACTTTCTAAATTATTAGGTGTGTGCAGTAGGCAGTTTGAGTTGCGAGCGTGGCATGTGTAAGTAAGCGAGTCGGCGGCAAGCTTTCTTATTATTAGTAAGTTTGGTGGGTTTTGATTGGCTGGTATGTCCTTTGTGGAGCGATGTATGGAAGTGGATACAAATTGCAATGTGGAGTGTTGGGCTTTATAAACCATTATAATTTGAGTTATATAATCGTTAAGCATGGCGTAGACGAAGTGCAAAACGCACCCACGACACAGGAGAAATGCTAGTGCGGGCATCATTTTATTTTTAAAGTATATTCACAAGATTATGTTTTACAATTATGATCTTATTTTTGAACCTATGTCATAACTAACTGTGTTTTGATCAGAGTCTCGTTCATTTCTTATCAACGAACGATAATGTCTATAAAAAACAGTGTAATTACGTTCAAATGTCGTAAAGCATGAGATAATGTGACCTCCCGCAACAAACAACGATATTATCTCACGTGTCGACTTGCCTTTATCTGTCTACATATCTTGTGTTTCGTACTCATGCGCCTGGCAACACTTATTTTATTAGATTTTATAATTACACGTACCATGGATAATATACTATGATAAAATTTATTCGACATTCATAATACAAAAATGCAACAGAATTAGAAAAAGACATGAAAAATATAGCGTACTGAAAAATAATTGCTTAGTATATAGACAATTATCAATTAATTTATTAATATTAATTAAGATTAACAGAAACGTTCCACGAAAACGTTGAAATGTTAGACGTTATTATTATTATTTGTTTATGGAAACAGTCGTAAATTAATGAAGAAAAGTAAGTTAATTTGCTAAGATACGCGTCCTAAATACAAAAATGGTGTATATTACCTAGTTTTTTGAAGAACAACGTCCGCCCTCCCTCAGTAGCGTGCACAAGCAAACTAACACCGACCCAGAAACAGCCACCAGATACCCTTCACTAACCACTACAATACTACCACTAGGTAATATACCCCAAAACGAGGCATTATCAAGTGTTATAGACTCTACAAAAGACGGCCGCCGAGTGAACTATTTTCCAGTGTCAAGTAACATGCCCAGGTATACAATCTTCAAGCAGCAAGACTTCAACATTTCGATCGACAGTAAAATGATCGTCGACTTTTACTGAAGATTCGCTAGACTGATTAAGACAAAACGAAAAGTGCAATTTTGGTCTTGAATTGAATTTTCACTACACTTTCACGAGCACTTGCTGATACTAAGCTATCAGTATCATCAAAACGCATCCACAGATATTACAAAATGCAATAAAAACACTTGCTCCACTTTTCGAGTTGGCGTCAAAAGTCCCCAGAAGAAGTTTCACTTCAAAAGAATTAATAGAAAATATTAAAAACCCTGGTGACAAAGGTGGCGCTGTATTGTGAACTCAAAATGGACACCACTCAGCGTGGCATTTTGCGGTTAGACCGCTGGCTGTTTTTCTGTGAAGCCAATTATAAAAAATACAAGCTAATGCCCGCGACTTCGTCCGCATGGAGCCTATATTTTTTTTTAAATATCCCATGGGAACTATGTGTTCCGTTTCCGGGATAAAAAGTATCCTATGTCCGTCCCAAGAATGCAAGCTATCTCTGTGTCAAATTTCCTCAAGATCGGTTCAGCGGTTGAACCGTGAAACGGTAACAAACAGACCGAGGGACAGAGAGAGTTACTTTCCCGTTTATAATATTAGTATAGGTATATCAAAAATATAAAAACAGTGAAAGAAGTCAAAACGTAAATGAAACGATAAAAGCAACAAGTATCGTATAAAATCTTTTATATAACACTTTTTTAAACGAATTTATAGTATATAAACGATAGACCAACAAACAGACAGAAATGAAATTCTTTATTCTTCGACGTAAGAAATATAAATTTCGTTTGGCAAACTTATTTTTTTTTACAGTCTACGGCCAATTCGTAATGAGGTCCCCCTGACGGAGAAGAAACTCCGTAGGTGTCCTCTTTTTTGTAAATCCTTTTTTAACCCTAGTCAAAAATACATTATAATTAAATTTACAAAGAATAGTCTCAAGGAAAACAAAAGCACGCTCCATGTTCAAATCTTAGACAAGATATGACAGACAGACAAGAGAGCGCTAATAATGAATTGTCATCCATTTCTAAGCTATGTTTAAAGTTTCAAGTCTTAACGGGTAGTTAGTTTAAAATCAATTATTTGACCCGAACAAACATACTGGTACATACATACATACATTTTTACTGGTGGTAGGATTCCTATGCAGGAATCCGTCTAGGTGGGTACCACCCCAGGATCAGTTATTCTGCCGTGAAGCAGTAGTGTGCAAACATTACTGTGTTTCGGTTTGAAGGGCACTGTGAGCTAGCGTAATCACTGGGCATATGAGACTTAAGAACTTATGTCTCAGGGTGATGGACACAGTGTAGTGTCGCACAGAAATTTCTTGTGTGACACAGAATTTGTTATGGGCAGACGTTGCTCTTACCATCAGGTGAACGTTTGCTCGTTTCATCGCTTTATACAATAAAAAAAAAATACACGAAAGCGAGTTAATAAAAACTTCGTAATAAAACATACATCCGCCATGATAACAGGCATATTAAGGCAGGGCAGGCGCCCGGCTTAAATCGTTTAGTTCGACTTTGATTCAGACGCACAGGAAAACATCGCGAGGAATTCTGCACGTCTCATCATCGTTTCAGCATATCACTAGTCCACTGCTAAGCATAACCTCTCCAATAGATCACCAAGAAAGTTTGTAGCTATCATTGTGGGGGGAATTTTGCCGTAGGTGCCTGTTGTTTATTTATCCAGATGTTCCAGGAAATGCTGTTGTCCACCTTCTGGTTTTAATTTTCCCTCCGCCGAGTTTGTTGACGACACCCACATGATATGGGGTGGTAGATTCTCTTAAGCCGCCACGTCTAATACAACAAATCGAAAAATGTGAAGTCCGCCAACTTGCATTGTGTCCACGTACCGTCTCTACTCTTACCCTTTGTATGGGGAGTAGAGATAAGGAGCGAAGACTCTTATAGAACGATTCACGAAAAAGTTGCCGTCAAATGCACAGAATAAGGATTCCAAAAATTATTGAAATGGCACTAATGTGGCAATAATTATGACCTGAAGATAACGGTATCAGATGAATTGAAATATGCTTAACGAAATAAGCGTGACGTAGGTCTGTGCTTAGCACTGGGACTTTAGCCATGGGTGGTTACTTTACTTTTTTTGTTTTATTGGAGAAAGTGATGAAACGAGCAAAACGTTCAGCTGATGGTAAGTGCAACGTCTGCCCATAACAAATGCTGTGTGTCACCCAGAACATTACTGTGTGACACGTCACTATGCCCATCACCCTGAGACGTCAGTTCTTAAGTCTCATTTGCCCAGTGATTACGCTAGCTCACAGTGACACCGAAACACAGTAATGCTTGCACACTACTGTTTCACGGCAGAATAACTGGCCCTGGGGTGGTACCTACCTAGACGAATTCCTGCATAGGAATCCTGCCACCAGTAAATATATTTTTTCTATGGGTACAACTTTGCACTTATTTCTTATACTCATAAGAAAAATTCTTATGACCCTTTTGCGGAGTACCACTTCCAAATATGACAGTATCATACATAAGCTGTACGTGCAACGAAGACAATTCATACAATTCTAAAACGCTTTCGAGAACAATGAAGCCAAAACCAAGTTCCTGGGCTACCGTCTATAAATATGACCACATGCCAATAACCTTTAATGCGAGTAGTTTTCGAGTTTCAAGAATAGATACGCAGACAGACAGAGATTTTTTTTAACTACAGATTTGGCTCCGTGAATATACTAACGGATTTTTTGTTTACGTTAGTAATTAACGAGAGGAGCCAATCGTTCACCGCGGTGACAAGTGTCAGTGTTGCTTAGAGCTGCTAAAGTACTGTGTGCATCGCACAGCGCTCGTCATTTGTTATGGGCAGACGTGGCACTAAACATCATGAGAACGTTTTTTTTTATTATTTTTAATGACGAAACGGGGTAAACGTTCACCTTATGGTAAGCGCAACATCCGCCCACAACAAATGCTGTGTCACGCAGAACACTTCCGTGTGAGACCACATTGCGACCGTCACCCTGAGACATCGGTTTTTAAGTCTCATGTGCCCAGTGATTACGCTAGCTCTCAGTGCCCTTCAAACCGAAACACAGTAATGTTTGCACACTACTGCTTCACGGCAGAATAACTGGCCCTGGGGTGGTACCTACCTAGATGGATTCCTTCATAGAAATCCTATACAGTAAAATCACTTTATACAATAAAAAAAAACAGTGTTCGGAAGTTGTTGGTCGAATATCGACCAGGAGGACATAATATCATTTATAATCGATTTATTATTAGCAATATAACAACTTACCCAAAGGCTATTACATAGGCTATTAATGAAGAATGAAATACTGTTGGTCCGGCTAGGTAGGTACAACACCAGAGCCAGTTATCCTGCCGTGAAGCAGTAAAGTGCAATCATTACTGTGTTTCGGTCTGAAGGGCACTGTGAGCTAGTGTAATCACTCGGCATATCAGACTTAAGAACTGATGTTTTAGGGTGACGTGCCAGTGTACCACACACTGGCACGTCACGGCAACACGGAAATGTGCCGAGTGACACAGCATTCGTTATGGGCGGACGTTGCACTTGCCATCAGGTGAACATTTCGCTCGTTTCATCACTTTTTTACTTAAAAAAAATTAAGTAATTTTAAACAAGCCACACTTTCAGCATAGACTCTATGATGCTGGTGGACGAGGGTTTCAAGGTGGTTTCGGTGGATGCTTCGGATAAAATGTTGAAGCATGCTTTAAAGGCGCGCTGGGAGAAGAGGAAGGACCCCAGATATGACGAGTGGGGTATGTATTTAAGTCATGTCATTTAGAGATTTTCTTTATTTTATTTTATTTGGGATAACAAACAATCATGTATTTTTGTAGTTTTGCTGGTGGTAGGATTCCTATGCAGGAATCCATCTAGTTAGGTAGTACCTAACTAGATGGATTCCTGCCCAGGGCCAGTTATTCCGTAAAGCAGTAGTGTGCAAACATTACTGTGTTTCGGTTTGAAGGGCACTGTGAGCTAGCGAAATCACTGGGCATTTGAGACTTAAGAACTGATGTCTCAGGGTGACGGGCGCAGTGTGGTGTCACACAGAAATATTCTGGGTGACACGCATTTGTGGTGGGCGGACGTCGCACTTACCACCAGGTGAACGTTTTGCTCGTTTCGTCACTTTATACAATATATAAAAAAAAATTGTATTTTATATTTATCAGTAGCTTTTCAGGTTCAAATATTTAGTTTCTTTAAATTTTACACCTGTCACATTGTTTTGCTAGGCCTTGGGTTGACTGGCAGAGAATTCCAACAGGCATTAAGTCCCCCCAATGTATCCTTTAAGGGTAAAACAATAAAGTTTAAATAAAAGAGAATCTACCACCCCATCTCGTCCCGTGGGTGTCGTAAAAGTCGACAGAGGGAAAATTAAAAGCAGAAGATGGGCAGCAGCATCTTCTTGGAACATCATAATAAATAAACTGCGGTTGCCAACCCGCCTGCCAAGCGTGGCAACTATGGCAAAATCCCCCCAAAATGAGAGCTACAAACTTTTGTTGCACTCTATGGGGGAGGCCTATGTTCAGCAGTGGACTAATGGTAGGCTGAAATGGATGGATGGATGGAAATAAATAAGATAAAGATAGAATATGAGTTTGTTTTTAAATTAGCTCATTGATGACAGCTTTCTTAAATTGAATGAATTCTTTAAATTGAAGTCAAGAGACCATTGCAACACTTTACAGTCACTAAGAGTTTTTTTTTTTAATTGAAATAACTAGACGTGTTGTCATCGGGTGGTAAGTGCCACGCTTTCCCTTCAGCAGTATTTTTTAAAAGATGCCCTGGAGCAGGATTTCTCCCGTTTCACATACACAACACAACCGGGCCGTAAAGTAAATAATTTGTGTTTTTGCACAAATGTTGACTCCGGCTGGGATTCGAAGCCAAGACCTGCGGCGTAGAAGTCATGTTAGAAATACTAGAGATCCAAGCGTATGGTAAAGGTTCCTGATGTGGTGTCGTGTTGCGGAAGTTTCCACTTCTAAATTGTTCTGCGCCTTTCTTAGGAATATTGTTAACTTAAATTTTAAATTCCTAATAAGTTTTCGGTTCAGTTTTGAATGATGTAAACGTATAGACGATTAAAAATGTCGACGCAGACAAAATCTCATGCCGAAGTTGAAAAATATGTATTTGTTTTTCCTAAAACACGTCATATAATACCAAGAAATATTTTATATGCTATACCTACCTAATATACCTACTTTGTTGTATATTAGTGCGGTTGACGTAATGTCTCAGCAACTGGCGTCTGCGCTATGGCTTGAATCGAACCCAGGAACAGTATCCGTGGTGTAAAAGTCAGGTGCACTGACTATTACACCACGCGGTCGTCAGTCTTTATACATACAATCAGTCACGCCTTTTTCCTATACAAGGGGAAGGCACAGGCAACATACGTACATCACTTTTCACCCCATAGGGAACGAGACGTGACGGGTGGCGAAGAACTACGTCGCCGCCATTTTGGTACGAGTACAAAAAATGTTACTCCCCATTTCGTTCCCACTAGCTAGTACTATACTAGTAACAGCATTATTCTGCACTAATAAAGGCTGTCCGTTACAATACCTTAGTCGCCTCTTACGACACCTCGGTAGGAAAGAGGTAGGTGCTATTCTACTTTGCCTGACACCTATCGCCACTCTACATAACCTATTGTTAATCTAGTTTCAGTGATCGAAGAAGCTAGCTGGGAGACACTTGCCGTCTGACATCCAATCTTTCCTTCCCGGGGCGACGTTTGACGCAGTCATATGCTTGGGCAACTCCTTCGCCCATCTTCTAGACGAGTTCGAAGACCAGAGGACGCAGAAGATGTGCTTGGAGAACTTCGCGAAGGTTCTCAAGCCCGGTGGGCTGTTGTTCATCGACCATAGGAACTATGACGCCATGATAGACAGCGGAGCCACGCCTGGACATTCCATTTATTATAATGTAAGTAATTTTAAGTCCTGGTTATTTATATATATATATATATATTATTGATATATACAGAAAAAATATTCAAACTACTTCAGTAATCCGTCTAGGACTAGGAAGATTATCATAGGTCCCAGTTAATATAGTAGTGATGATGTTCTCCTGGTCGATTTCGACCACGGCGACAACTTACGAATATTATCGAGAGCTATCAACTGCGCAGGATATATTATAGGGTCACAAGTGCACGCACAAACACAGAGGCACTCACTCGTCCTAACCTGCGCCTGATGTAACGCTGATGTGATAAGATTGGAGGTAGGTTAGGATGTAGTGTCAGAAACAGAGCGTCAATCACAACACAACCAGACCCGAAAACCAACAATTTGTGATTTAGCACAAATGTTGGTTTTGGCTGGGATTCGAAGCCAGGACACGCGGCGTAGAACTCAGGTACTCTGACCACTGGGCCACGTAGTGTAGTAGTAGTATTGCACTTTTTTATTTTTTTAATAAATGTTGTTTTAATGCAATCGCAAATAATATGTCTTCAGGATAAAGCGAATGTTGTACACGCCTATAATTGGCATTCATATAACAATATATTTAAATTATAATTGTAGCTTTATAATAATGTTTTGTATGTAATACTGTTGGTGTGTCATAATAAATAAATAAATAAATAAAAGATACAATCGGATTGCAACTGTCACATTCTGCCATCAAGCGGATAGTGTCCAAATGCTACTGTATTTCGGTCTGAAGCAGTAGTAGTGCAAACATTACTGTGTTTCGATCTAAAGGGCACCGAGAGCTAGTGTAATCACTGGGCATATGAGGTTCAAGAACTGATAGTGTCGAGGTGATGGGCGCATGTGTGGTATTACAGAGAAATGTTCGGGGCGACACAGCATTTGTTATGAGCACTTACCAGTCCAGTGGACGGTTGGAAAAAAAGAAAAATATGCAAAGCTATCTCTGTGCCGAATTTCAAGACCGGTTCAGCATTTTAACCGTGAAAATGTAACAAACAGACAGAAGGACAGGGAGAGTTACTTTCGTATTTATAACATTAGTATAGAAGTTTAGAATCATTATTATTTCGACCTATAAGATGATTTAAAATAACTAATCATGTATTGTTGCGATAAGATGCAATATTTTCAAAACCTTATTCATGTTAGCACGCGGCTGTGAATAAGTGACACGAGCGCGAGCGGCACAAGAAATACATTAATTTATTCCATCATTCATCACATTTAAACGAAACACTTATATATATTTTCGGTGATGTAATTGCTGTTAGCCTTCTCGGCTTTTACAGCTTCATCGGATACTGTGCTCGCGGGCCAGGGGCCCGCGTGCCAGGTTTGGTTTCACCCAAACATAAATAAATAAATAAAAACTCCTACAAAAACCTCGAAGTTCGGACTGTGTCGCGTTCGCTGCGTGCTTTCGCGATTTCGAAAATCTTAAACATTTAAAGTCGTCTACTGACCGTCCGAAGGAGGCTGCGCGCGTCCATTCGGACTGTCGACTTGTGTGTCGGTAACTCTGGGCGGTGAGAACCGCCCTGGAACACGGGTGAATCGTGTGTACGCGATGTGATTATTGACTATTGCGCGCCGCTCTCTACGGCGGTCGCGCGTCGTGGTGCGTGTTATATTAAAGCTATTGACTGTGAGTACAGTGTGGCCTGGATCGTGACTGACAGTACGAAACACTTAGGTAGATTCCATTGCCTTATACCTTGGAGTGCCCCGGACTCGGGAATGGTTTTGCCTCGTAATAAAAGGGGTACTGTGTAACGACCACCGTGTTTCTGACACTGCATCCTTGCCTACCTCCGATCTTATCGCATCAGCGTTACATCGGGCGCGGGTAGGTTGGGACGAGTGAGTGCCTCTGTGTTTGCGCGTACACTAGTGGCACTATAATATCTCCTTCGCAATTGATAGCTATCGACAATGTTCGAAAGTTGTCGCCGCGGTCGAAATCGGCCAGGAGAATATCACTGTGTGACTCTGGTTGGTTTCATGATCGGTTTCATTTGATCTTATTAACCAACGAATGAGCTTTATACGCCAAAATAAAACCGATCACGAAACCTACCAGAGTTAGAAAATAGACCTCCTGGTCTGCTTTCCCGTGGAAGGAAATTTAGAGGCCTTACGGAAACCCCAGAAACAAAAAAACGTTTTTAGGTGTCTTGTAGACTGTTTGCTATTTTTTTTTCTGTAAACCCGCAACCCGCTTTTCATTGATTTTTTTAAATTACGTGGTCTTAATGGGTCGAATAATTTCACTGTCATGGCAGTTCACTATGTTAATCCACGTAATAGGTTAATGATTTCAGTACAAACATAATAAATTTCCACAATAAATAAAATTCAAGTTAAATATTGCTGTGATATAGAAATGAATTTATCTGGGATGAAGCTACAGTCTTTTGTGTTGATGATGATGTTCGTACAATGAACTCTATGCGGGCTGCAGTGAATGTGTGTCTTTGTCTACTTTTAAAATACTTTCTCTTACGATACGTTTAATAAAAGAGTGCGTGCAACTTATTACAACTGGCTGAAGTTAAACTTATATTATAAATTTAATAAAAATAAATGAACATCAATTAACAACAATATTACTCACTTTAAAATAACTGCTTAGTATATAAACAATTAATTATTATATAATTTAATTAAACAGAAACGCTGCACTCAAATTCGACCTTGAAATATAACTCGCTCAAAATGAACGCGCTCAAAGGATTTATATTAGCGGCTTAAGAGAATTTGACCTAGTATTTCCTGAAATTACCACGTTCAAACATAAAAACTCTCAATCTTAATCACACTAATAAGATTAGTTCACTATCTGTTTGCGGCACAAAAAAATCAAAGTAGTGGTGGTAGGATTCCTTTGAAGGAATCGGTCTACGTAGATAACACCCAAGGGCCAGTTATTCTGTCGTGAAGCAGTAGTGTGCAAACATTACTGTGTTTCGGTTTGAAGGGCACTGTCTATCTATCTAGCGTAATCACTGGGCATATGAGACTTAAGAACTTATGTCTCAGGGCGATGGGCACAGTGTGGTGTCACACAGAAATGTTCTGGGTGAAACAGCATTTGTTATGGGCAAAAGTTGCACTTACCATCAGGTGAACGTTTGCTCGTTTCATCACTTTATCCAATAAAAAAATACTCCATTTCGTCCCATAGGTGTCGTAGGAATGAACGAACTCAGGGCTTGAAAGTCAGTTTGTGAAAGTATTTTGGATCTGTCGTATTTTTTTAATTTTTTTTCTATAAATGATGCCCCACAGTAGGATTTCACCTGTATCGTGGGTACGTTTTTACAGACATAATATATTTCACACGCACAACACAACCAGACCCGACCAACAATTTGTGTTTTGCACAAATGTTGGCTCCGGCTGTGCTTCGAACCCAGAACCCGCAGCGCAGAAGTCAGGTACGCTAACCACTCGGCCACGCGGTCGTGTATTGTAACAACAGATCTATAAAGTAAACGATAAATTTACGTCTTTTTTAGTAAATTTTATAAAAATTAAGAAGTTTAAATATGTTTGATTTCAGTGTAAGTATCCAGTAGACATCAAGACGTCGGTCCTTGTGGTACGCGGCAAGCCCGAGCTGGTCGCTTTGGACTACTGCATTGGTGCTACGGCTGATGGAGAGATTAGCGAAACGAGGTGAGCATTGTATATATCTCACTAGCTGTGACCCGCAGTTTCACCGTTTAATTAAAAAGAAATCGCTCCTGAGGGTTGTAGCGTGATGTTAAAAAGTCTATAATATTCCTCAACAATTGGGTTATCAAATACAAAAAGAATTTTTCAAATCCGACCGGTAGTTCCAGAGATTAGCACGTTCAAACAAAAAAACAAACAAACTCTTCAGTTATGTCATTAGTAGTATAGATATATATAAATTAGATTATATCCATCATGTCATAAAAATACCTACAATCGCCACACTTTGGCAAGCGCATTGGCAGTTTGCAAGCTACTGCCCGGCGTCGTCTGGATAATTTAGTTTTAGCTAGCACATTTACACAGAAAAAAATCGTAATATACAATACAAACAACACACACATAACGCAAATCAAAGAGGTACAAAATATAGAATACAAAACTCCATTAAAGTAAAAAAAAATATTAAAAATATATTTTTTTTACAAAGTGGAGTATTATCCGATGGCCCCACACTAGGCAAGCCGGTCCTGTGGGAGCCTGTTACGTTACGATCACTAATTACAGGTTACATTACTCGGTCGTCGTCGTGCATGAGATTTTTCCATTTATACTTTTCGTACATACATGAATCTGCATCATATACTCATATATGAACTCATATACACATATATACATATATACCCACACATAAACATATATATATACAACTATATATGCATAGCTACACATATGTCAACACTAGAGGTATAGGTGACGCAGTATTGCGAAGTCTAAATTCCGCATGGGATGCTTATAATTTTTATTTGCGACGGTTATTTCGTTATCCACAAGGAATTCTGTTATCTTCTAGAAAATAGATTTTTCTGGCAGTGAGTTTTTGACGACACGGGACGACACAGCACAAGCGACCCAAATACTCTGTGTCTTTGGGTCGCTTGTGCTGCCCACACCTGGCCAAGTAATAATTTTTAGAAAACTTATCTATTCCTTAATATCTTTTTAATATTTTTAAGGTAATCATTTTTTTCAACATTTTTTATGGTTTTTCACCAGAGAGTACACCCTCCCTGATGGCCGTTTAGTGACTATATTGTTACATTTGTTACGTAGTAAGAAATACAATAGCATCTCTGGCTATTTGATACTGAGATGCTATTGCGTTTCCTAGCTTTATAGGAGTAATTTCGTTTTACTTCAACTGTAATCAGACTATAGTATAGTAGTATATAAAGTTAAAATGAATATATATATATATATATATATATCTTATATATAGATATATATATATATCTTAACAGGTCGGAATTAATGTATACTTAGCTAAATCAATTACTTAATCTATCTAATGCTAGTTATTGAGTGTATACATATAACCAATTTAGTGGTGTTTGTTTTCCCTATTTAGATATACGATTATGAATAAAAATTATTTGTCACATTTGACGTTTCTTAGTGACTGGTTTTACATAGATTCGTGGAGACCCTGGAGCTCAGAAGATGGACGTTGTCTTTAATTTCATAGCAGTGCGAAGTGCAGGTTTACCATTAATCGACGGTGAAGTAAACACCGTGGGGAAACCTGCATCTCTGAACAATAAAAATATTTCGTGGAAACACTGAGTCCGCCGATCCATATCGGTAAAACGTGGCCGACACTTCCTCGCTCCAAATTACACAACAAAGATAATATAATCACTACGTCTTACCCCTCAAAAATTTAAGAAGGAATGTCCTTAGCAGTGGGAGATTATAGTCTCTTTATTTGGGCTTTTATAAGAAGTTATATGTCTCGAAAAACTATTTCGTTTTTTACTGGTTACAAAATACCGTTACGATTTCGGTCTACAAGGGAAACGTCTAAGGAGCTATCGTCATTAAAGTCTTTACTCTTAGTTGATATCGAAATTGATATTCAAATATTAATTATTCTCATTATATTTTACAGTGACTTCCGGCTGTGCTACTACCCACACAAATTGGAAAAGTTCACTGCGATGCTCGACGAGGCTTTCGGCAACAAAGCCAAGCACAGCATATACGCCGACTTCAAGCCCCTCGATCAAGTCAAAGATCCGGCCTACTATATACATGTAATGGAGAAATCGCTCAATTGATGTTACTATTTTATTAATATAAATTGATTTATTTATGACATTCACAAAAAGATAATTGAAATTAACCTAAGTTAAATTATTCTGTTCCTTTTTTTACCATTTTTTTTTCAAATTGTATGTTTACATGTAAAAAGAGATTAAAATTCAAACAGAATTTCAAAGGAAAGGGCGCGAAAAGTAATTTCAAATCGTAAAAAGCAATATGATGTTTGCGAAAAATCTGTTTCGCGGCAATAAATTGTCAAACGGGACTTTTGGCGCCAACTTAGGCGGTAGTGTTTTTTATTAAATTTTGTAATTTCTGTGTATATTTTGGATTTTCATGTTTAATATTGATGTAGTTATATTGATTGGAAATTCAAGTCAGTCTAAAAGTCAACTATAATTTTACTGTCTATCAAAATTTTGAAGTCTTGCTGCTTGAAGATTGTATACCTGAATATCTTACTTGAAACTGGGAAATAGTTCACAACTATTTTAAATAAATGAAAAAGAAAATTGTCAAACAAATAAAAATGGCGCAGAGAATCGCAGAAAAAATATTATTTAACACTGTGAACAGTATAGGAGATAACTGAAAAAAAAAATACATCGGGTTATTATTATCCCGTCCGTTATAACAATTTTAGTAATAATGTTTGCGTTTACAAACTACATATAAACCTACCGTATTGTTTTTAAAAATATGCCTTAATTCGACAGCCGTAATATTTTGTCCATAATTTTTGAGGGCGCAAGAATACTGACATATTGTTATTATCCTTACATTTATATCTTGTTCCCTTTTTCATGTCATATGAAATAAATTTCATAGAAATAAATCTAATATTAGAGTATGAAATATTATGTCAATTCAACAAATAATATTTCATGCTTACTGTGATCAAAGTTCTTTATTTTTATAAAAATTGTGGTTTAATTTTGTTGTATTTTTTAAAACTTTATCCTAGAACCGTACACCGCTATTACTACTTTCCATTGCGACATCAGCTGCCTTGCGTACCTTATACTCAGAATAACAAAACGGTATTCCCTGAAGGTCATACAGGTATCTACCTCGGCACACCCTGATGATGAGGTGGAGGTAATGTAAAGTGTAAAGGGGCCAACAGCTGGCCGACTTTATGGCGACGGAGGGACTCTGTGATGAACTCCTCCTTCCAAAAGTGGCCCCACAGAAAGTGAACCTGGATGAGCCCGGATGATTCCACCAAAAATGTGATCGACTTCATCATGACGACCGAACGGCAGCTGTTCAATGATGTCTCTGTGATCGCTAGGGTGAAAACCGGCAGTGATCACTGAATGGTAAGAGGCACATTGAACCTGAACGTAAAGCTGGAGAGGTCGCGCCTGGTGAAGTCCACGCTCCGTCCATATCGTGTACTTATCCAAAACGCCGAAAAGCTTCCAGATCAAATTGCAAAATCGCTTTCAGTGCCTGGATGATCGCGTTACAGTGGACGATATGAACTGTCCATGCGGTGGTAGCAAAAATTTGCAAGACCCACCGCACAAAAAAGATCCAGAAACTCTCCGACCACACTCTCAATCTTATGGCGGATAGGCGTGAATTGAGGCTGCAGGCCTCAACTGATGTGTCAGCATATCAGCAACTGAACGGACTGATCTCCAAATATATGCGGCGAGACCTGCGCTACTTTACTGGTGGTAGGATTTCACTGGTGGTAGGATTCCTATGCAGGAATCCGTCTAGGTAGGTACCACCCCAGGGCCAGTTATTCTGCCGTGAAGAAGTAGTGTGCAAACATTACTGTGTTTCGGTTTGAAGGACACTGTGAGCTAACGTAATCACTGGGCATTTGAGACTTAAGAACTGATGTCTCAAGGTGACGGGCGAAGTGAGGTGTCACACAGAAATATTCTGGTTGACATAGCATTTGTTGTGGGCGGACGTTGCACTTACCATCAGATGTACGTTTTGTTCGTTTCGTCACTTTCTAAAAAAAATAAAAATAAAAAAGAAAACTTCAATACTGCTCGTATTGAGGAAGCGATAGAGCGAAACCAAGGCTCCAAGGTCTTTGCCAGGGATCGGTCTGCCGGAAAGAGCCAACTAAGTTGAGGGCCGATAGAGATGGCGTCATTTCCGCTGGACCAGATTTTGAGTGAGATCGAGAGATTTTATGGACAGCTGTACACATCGTCGTTGGAGCCACACACTAGTGTGAGTAACGACCCAAGAGCAAATCTCGTCCGACACTATTCCGATGATATCCCGGACGTCAGTTTGAGCGAGATTAGCATAGCTCTCAAACAGCTTAAGAATGGCAAAGCGCTGGGTGAGGATGGAATCACAGCGGAGCTTCTGAAAGCGGGTGGAAAACCGGTACTAGTAGTGAAATTAAATGAAAATTCTTTATCTTTCGACTGGAATATAAATTTCGTTTGTCAAACGTAATTTTTTACAATCTACCGCCGTTTCGTAATGAGGTTCCTCTGTCGGAGAAAGAACAGGCGAAAGAAACTCCGTAGGTATCCTCTTTTTTGTAAATCCTTTTTTGTCTCCGTCAAAAATACATTATAATTAAATTCAACAAAGAATAGTCTCGAGGAAAACCAAAGCACGCTCAATATTCAAATCTTAGACAAGATTAATTCAATCAATATATAAGCAAATTGTAAACTCGAGCAGATCAGCCTCCACCGACAGCACCTGTTAACAAGTATGACGCATGTGGAAGACGTCGCCCTCCTCAACCATTTCAAAGGGAAGTGGACGACCCGCCCCAGGACGCCGCCGCAAGCAGAGATATTAAAGCGAGCATGACATACTCAAGTTTACCAAACAAATTAACATTACTTAAATTATTGTCTTTTACTTTACAGAGCCCACTTAGTGTTTCACAAGACAATTCACATTTTACAATTACAAAACCTAAAAATACATATTACGTAGCTGCCCACAAAATCATGCGTCCTGATCATTGAAATAATCATTCAGATTATAATATAGCTTTGGAGCAGTCTTTTTTTAATACACGTTTTAAATTTAGTCTCTGTTAGATTTACTATATCCTCGTGCGTGTACGTGTACGTGTACATCGACCCATTAAAAGAATTTTTTACTTTATTCAGTCAAAATTTTGGATTATCTAGTTGATCATTATTTCTTCATTTTTAAATCTGGCTCTGGGGTGGTACCTACCTAGACGGATTCCTGCATAGGAATCCTACCACCAGTAAAATTTGTCACTATTCTTCGATAATAGTGATTTAAATTTACGTACTTAGTCCTTCAGAAGCTTTTTAATTCCTTCATCCGGGGCGGAGCTACGCCGGAAGCGTGGAGTAGAAGCGTGGTTGTCTGTTCTTCAAGAACATTCAAGAAGGGCGACAATGCCTTCTTGATGAACTATAGACCGAAATCGCTTCTAAGCCGCGTCTACGTGTTGTTTTCGAGAGTCATTACGAATCGTCTCGCAAGCAGACTTGACGACTCCCAGCCTGCCGAACAAGCCGGATTCCGAAAAGGCTTTAGTACCACAGACCACATACTCTTCGCTAGATTTTACCAACTATGAGTACAAACTCCCGCTATGCCTGGCGTATGTGAACTATGAGAAAGCCTTTGATTCCGTAGAAATTTGGGCGGTGCTAGAGTCGCTTCAGCGGTGCCGAATTGACTGTCGGTATATCGATGTGTTGCAGTCCTTGTATACCAATGCTGCGACGGATTCCGAGTACAGAACTAGATTACACAATTTATTTAATGAAATTAGCTCCATTAATGCAATCTTTGCAAAGTTTTTTCAGGTAGGCATTTATTAATGTTAGGTTTTAAAACGAAGGTCAAGGTTAACAGCGAAATCAATTCTGAAATATATTTGGCAGTTATAAATTTACGATATTCGTTTACTAATTGACTTCTGATCTGATCGATGATAACCCCTGGGAATGAGGTGATCGCCTGCCAAGCTATTTCTACATCTTTATGATACTACTGTAATTCAACATTATTTTTAAAATACACTGAAAAAAAAAATCCCGCCGGGTTTCTTGCTGGTTCTTCCCAGGACAGAGGCATTTCTTTGCGAACCGAATGTAAATGATCTATATTGAATAAAAGATATTCTATTCTACACTTTTTCACAGACATCACTTATCACTGGAAAAACAACTCTTGGCAAGCAAATTCAAATGGGTCGGCGGGACACAGGTGGTCCGCGAGCCTGGTGTGGGGCGACCTTGCTCTATACTGTGATGCAAACCTGACAGTTAGTAGTGACAAGCAGGGTACTTCAGCTATATGGTTGTAGGATTCCTAAGCAGGATAACTAGGTACCTACATAGTCAGGAGACTGCTAGCTCGTGTAATTACTAGATATGAGATTTAAGAACTGACATCACAGGTATACAGAAATGTTCTGAATTTTTGTTATGCGCAGATGTTGTACTTACTATCAGTTAAAAGATTTGATCGACTCATAACTTTCTTCCATAACGAAAATGTATCAATATGTAACAGATTATTATATTCACCAGAAAGTGATTAATAGTAATGTTCATGGAGGGAAACATGATCATCACCTTTCACAAGACAATGATGACCTTGCATCAGGTACTGTACATTAGGGAATGGCACCACACCATCACCCTGAGACATTCTTAAGTCTCATATGCCCAGTGATTCCACTATCTCTCAGTGCCCTTCAGATCGAAAAAGTAATGTTTGCACAGTACTGCTTTACGGTAGAGCACCTGGTTTTGAACAACAACAAATTGTGGTGGTACCTACCTAGATGGATTCCTGCATAGGAATTCTACCATCAGTAAATTCACAAGGTTTAATGTAATTTTTTAAATAAAAGAAAATATCTCTCAACACTATCTATTGGTTGCTTGGATAGAAATAGAAAGAAAAACTGGTTCGCTTAGATAATACAAGTTTAATATGCAAAAAGATAATATCTCAATTTTGGATCATTTGAGTATCTACAATTTTTTTAGCAGTGCGAAATGAAATTGCACAAAATAAAAGTGAAATTTAAAAGAAATAATTTATTTATTCATTTAAAACATACTGTATAAGGAAAAGGATTTAATATGAATGTGAGAATTTATGTTAGCGGTGTCTCCAGGCTTAAATATAATAATTACATCTAAATGAACTACCTAACTAAACTCTATGAACCCACAATAATGTTGTTGATGGGAATGTGAATTAATTTTACAAAGAAACCGATGAATCCCATTATACAGAATCCGATGGCAGTGGCAATCGCGATCTTTTGAAATTCTGAAAACAAAGGATACAATCAGTATTTCATAAAATATTAAATTACTTTTATAGCTTAAATGATTTATCATCATGAACATGATCATTTCAGCCTATCACTAGTCCACTGCTGAACATAGGTCTCCCTCATAGATGCTACAAAGGTTTGTAGCTCTCATTTTGAGGGGGGATTTTGCCATAGTAGCTACACTTGAGGGGCGGGTTGGCAACCACATTTTATTTATTTATATGTTCCAGGAAGATGCTGCTGCCCATCTCCTGGTTTTTATTTTCCCTGTCTTGACTTTTATGACACTCACGGGATATGATGGGGTGGTAGATATAAATACTAATATATATAATATTATAAACTCTTAAATCTGACAATGCCAATAATGTAAAATAAGTTTGACTCTACAAGTGGGTTTTAAATGAAAAATCCAAGATAGAGCTTAGCAAAGTTCCAATAGCATCAAAAATTGTTATAGGAAAAGGTAACAGAGGAACCCATATGGGAAACTTGGACAACTACACTATCAGATCTTCAGTCCTTCAGACAGAAACAATTTTTGCAAACTACTGCTTCAAGGCAGAATAAGTGGTGCTGTGGTGGAGTCTACTTAGACAATTTTTTGCATAGGAATCCTACCAACAGCACTAAAGTTGATGAGGAATCTTATAGTTTCCTTTCTTGAATTTTCTAATCACGATTCACTTTCACAGGCTCTTGCTGCATAATACAACATAAATATTAAACATTGAAACTCAACCACAAATATTCACTTTGGCACAAAGGGTCCAGTTAGTCATCCATTGACAGCCATGCGGGCCCATAGAGTGCCTGTCAGAGCCAGTCAGAGTGCCTGATTTCTATACTGCAGGTCCTGAGTTCGAATCCAAGAAAGATATCTGCCAAAACTGGTTATGTTTTGCATGTGAAATATGTCTGTAAAATGCACCCATGACACAGGAAAAATCATAGTCAGGAATCATTTAAAAAAATATATTGTTAGATTACCACAAGGGCAATATAATTACGTAAGTATTTTGAAACTTTTGGCACTGAATGAATTAAAAATAAACAGTATTTAAATGACAGTCATCAAATTAATTAGAAAGGAAAATTACTAAAAACTATATTAAATAATACAATGTGGCAATCTATACAATATATAAGGCCTATGCTCAACAGTGGACAAGTGACAGGCTGAAATGATGATGATGATGATGATGATGATGATGATGATGATGATGATGATGATGATGATGTATTAATGCATCCCAATCTTGGAGGCATGTGTACAGCATGATGCATGACAGGCTGATGAATAAAGTTATACCTTCTCCCAAATCTAATATTTACAGGTATTAATCCATACTAATATTATAAGTGTGAAAGTAACTCTCTCTGTCCCTATGTCTGTTTGTTACCTTTTCACGGTTCAACCGTTGAACCGATTTTAACGAAATTTGGCACAGAGATAGCTTGCATCCTGGAGACGGACATATGATATGTTTTATTCCGAAAAATCAAATAGTTTTCGTGCGATATTTAAAAAACCTATCTGCACGCGAATAAAGCCACGGACATCAGCCAGTTATTAATAAAGTAATATCCATAGGCTACTCCTCAGTGAGATTAATTTGATTTACTTATGATATAAGCCATTTGAGTTGAATAATAAATGTGGTTATATCAGCATAGTATGTACACAGTTCAAGGCTATGTATTCAAAAAAAGTTTGCCTTTTTCATATTTATAAATAAACAGTATATCACAATCTACAGTGTTCAATAATATAATTTAATAGTTAATTTGAGACTATATTTTTTACTTTTCCGTTTTATTGTACTAATTCAGTTGATGTAAATTAAAGTACCTTTTCTGTCAGGTTTCGTGCATCTTCTGACTAATCGAAGGGAGTCCTTAGCGAACTGCTTGCCTGGCTCGACAAACTTTGTGATTTGGTCCATCTTCTGAAATAGGGACAGTAGTTAAAATACAAACAAGTTACTCTTAAACTTAGAATAAGTGTCACAATCATATATAAGAAAAATTCTCCTTACTTTTTATTTATATTAATTGAAAAACACTTCAATATTGTAAAGTTTACAGCAGTTATTGATAGAATGTCTATGTAAAGCTCTTGTTAGAATTAAACAGTAATGACAAGACAATCAAAAAGACGAAACGTCAGCCACGTTTCGAGAACAGACGGCACGTCACCATCACAATACTTTTTTTTAAATTGGCATCGCGTGGTTTGCGCATATGCCACTAACAAAAGCAGGGAAACGTTTATCGCGATTTAAAAGGACATTCTTTCTTCCTGGATTTCTGCTTCCTCTTAAAGCGTCGTTGGCATAAATTCTTTAGCGATGATAACGAATTTGTAATTGAATTTAAATATTGAAGTTTTTGTCTAATTGCAACGAAACTTTCCAGCAAATTATATGCCAATTATGTCCGTCATCGTTTTCAAATTCTCACGGTTACCATTTCTTCGAAAATCTTGATCGACAGTAAATTGATAGTTGACTTTTACAGAAGATTTAGTGGACTGATGGAGACAAAACGAAAAGCACAATTTTGGTCTTGAATTTAATTTTCCAATCACTGTACATTTTCAGGAGCACTTGCTGCATAATTAACTATCATTATTAAACAACAATACTCCAAATATACACAGAAATCACAAAATTAAATAAAAACACTACTGCCATTTTTCGAGTTGCCGCCAAAAGTCCATCACCATACTTTTCTAGACCATTTGGATATACAATACTGAACTTGTTTTTGCTTAAAATACATGTCTGATATAACAAAATAAGAGTAATTCTTTACATAAAATTATTAAGAATTATAGAGTTTTTGTAACTGAAAATAATATTATCTGCTTCTATAAAAACCTTTTTGAAGGCAATAAGATTTCATTAGCTACTGCTAATAGAGATATTATCTAGTTCTGCATATTTAAATAATCATATCAGAAAAAATAATTATTCCTCGGAACAGTGCTAGTGCCATTTACGTGAAATGTCCCACCGCTGAGCACAGGATCGAGCTGGGAAGAGTCCGCCACACTGCTCCAATGAAGGTTAGCGAACTTCACAAGTTCGCGGCATATTTCTATTCCTCTGTAATGCAGGTTTCCTCATAGTGTTTTCCTTCGCCGCTGAGCACGTGGTAAATCAGCACTTCAATCCGGCACCGGGAATCGAACATAGGTCACTCGTATAGTAAGAGAAGCGCCCGGCCACTGATCTGCAACGGCTATATTTTGAAGTATTTTTTATTGATTCATTTCTTTTTAGTTATGTCCGTATGTTTTTTTTTATAAAATATTCCGCTTTTGAAGTTGAATTTAAACGCGGCGTTTTCGTGCAACGTTTTCGAACAGTCATAAGGTAAATAGGACTAACTTATTCTTATTTTTAACATGAAAATCCGAATTTCATGTATACATATGTACATATCAGCCTATCACTAGCCCTGTAGCCTGTTGAAAATAGGCCTTCACTATATATTGGGGGATTTGCCATAGCTGCCACGCTTGGCAAGCGGGTTGGCAACCGCAGTTTATTTCTTTAAATATTCCAGAAAGATGAATCTACACATCTCTTGGTTATCGTTTTCCCTCTGTCGACTTTTACCACACCCACGAGATGAGATGGGGTGGTAGATTCTCTTCAAGCCGTCAACATGCGGTTACTTGTTATTTTATTAATTTTTATAAAATTATTCAAACGCTTATAAATTTTTTTGCTCTCTAATATGATGCCTATGCAGAAATCGTTCTAGGTAGGTACCATCCCTGGGCCAGTTATTCTGCCGTGAAACAGTAGGGTGCAAACATTACTTTGTTTCGGTCTCTGCTTGCGGCGGCGTCGTGTTGTATAAAATTTTGTCATGGAACATGGTTTGGTTTTCTATGAGACTGTTTTTTGTAAATTTATTTATAACGTACTTTCCACAAGGATAAAAAAAAACAAAACAGAGGATACCTACGGAGTTTCTTTCGCCTGTTTCTTTTCCGACAGAGAAACCTCATTACGAAACTGTGGTAGATTTTAAAAATGATGTTAGACAAACGAAATTTATATTTCTTACGTTGAAGAATAAATAATTTTCATTTCATTGTTATGGGCAGACGTTACATTTATTTATTAATTTATTAATGGAAACAGTCATAAACTATTTTCCAATGTCAAGTAACATCCAAGTATACAATCTTTAGGCATCAAGACTTAAAAATTATAGTATAATATAATTTTTAAGTATAGTAAAATGATAGTTGACTTTTACTCAAGATTTGCTCGACGGATGGAGACTAAACAAAAAGAAAGAAAGAAAGAAAAGTTTTTTTGACATAACAAATACATAATAATATATTAAAAAAAAAGCGAAAATGAAGTGAGAGAAAAGAAAATGTAACAAAAAATAAAAAAAAAATAAAAAAATGTGAAGCCAAATAAGGTCTCTATTTCAGCAAATTGCGGCAGCACTAAGATGCTGCAGCGCTGATTTTCAAATAGAGCCTTCACGGGCGGAAATACTATTTTTGTTATGAAGTGTATGAAAAAAAACATTAATCTGCCTCGCAACTTCTTACAAAGTCACACACAGATGATCACGGTGTATATCGTTTTGCTCGTTCCGTCAAGTAAAATAAATATCCGTGACCATCTGTAGTCTGAGCCAACAAGGGTGAAATGACACCTAAAAAAAAATAAAAAAAAAATTTCGAGTTGTGTGGAGTAAAATGATGTATGGCTTTGATCATATTTCAAAAAAAGTGAGAGTTTCTTCCTAAAAGTTCGAATTGTTTTCAGGGCACGCAAAGGCGGAGGGAGGTCGTCCCAGCAGCGAGAAGCTGCGTACCTAAAACACCCTCTGAATGCCATGGTCCTATGTTTAGGGGTTACGAATACATTGCTACAATTTCGATTAGGATATTGTAGCAATGTATTATCACTGTACCACACTAGCTTGTCATATAAGTAAGTCGGTGTTTTAGTAGTGATTACTCCAAAAAAAAAGGGTAGCAAGGTGCGGTTTTCCGCGCAATGACATTTTCAGAAGACTAGTATTGTTAAGAAACGGGGTAACATGCATTCTAGGTGGTATCTGGAAACAGAACCTTGCACATGCGTTCTGTACACGCTGTATGAGCCTTTGAGTCCTACCCAAAAGATACGGTCCGAACACTACGTCACAGTAATTTAGTCTAGATAGAATCAAAGACTCACACAATCGAATTCTTATGTCCTCTGCGAGATAGGGTCTAATTTCAGGAGCACTTGCTGCTTATTAAACAATTAATATTAAACATCAAAACTCATATACACAGAAATTACAAAATTAATTATAAATACTACTGCCATATAAATACTACTCCCGAACAAGCCGGATTCCGAAAAGGTCTTAGTACCATAGACCACGTACATACCCTTCGCCAGATTGTACAAAATACCGAAGAGTACAATCTTCCGCTATGTCTGGCGTATGTGGACTATGAGAATTTCGACGGAATCTGGTAAATACAGTCGCTTCAGCGGTGCCGAATTGACTGTCAGTATATCGATGTGTTGCAGAGCTTCTCAGGGAGAGGGGAGAGGGGAAGAAAGGTTCTCGAGTGGCCCCTCACTAGATGGAACGACGATCTACACAGTTTTGCAGGAAGTCGATGGATGCAGGTGGCTCAGGACCGTGTTTTGTGGCAATCTATGGGGGAGGCCTATGTTCAACAGTGGACTACGGTAGGCTGAAATGATGATGATGATGATGGCTACTGCCAGTTGTCGAGTTGGCGCCAAAAGTCGACGTTACACTTACCATCAGGTGAACATATTGCTCGTTTTGTCACTTTATTTAATAAAAAAAATGGTTGTATGCACACTTATTCATTATTTATTAATGGAAATAGTTATAAACTATTTTCCAGTGTCAAGTAGTCTAAGCACACTTTCTTACAAACATGTTTTCTTCTTCTTTTTTCTTTATGGCGGTATATTTGAAGTCATGTATAGTTTTTACTGCCAGCTGAGCTCAGCTGGCAAAATAAATGATTTGCTGCTTAACTCCTAGTGATGTCAATTGCTGTCAATTTCTGTCAAGTGTCAATGTTTGTTGTCACTTGTCATTTGTCAATGGCATTCATAATATGATTGTATTTTTTAGATTCTAAATATTTGTATTCCCTTTGCAGCTGCAAAAATATAGTTAAATCTATTAAATATCTAAATAAATAGAATCATTAGGGTATATAAGGTCCGGCCCATTATGTATGCCGTTGAGAAAAAATTCGAAATCGAGATGAAATTGAAAAAGGTAGGTATTTGATCCAATATAAACTGTACTAAATCGCTAAAGGTTATAGTTTATTTATTTTTTATAATTACTTACCGTTAATTTTAATAAAGTAAAGTGTAGCATATAAGTTGCTAAACCTGTGTTATCAACTAAAAGATAGATTTCCGGTGGGCGTTTAATATAGAAATTCTTAACTTTTTCAGGAGATGACGAACATTCAAGAGTTGAAAGGGGCTGCGAATCGCAGCTCCGTACTTGCCAGTGATGTTTGTAACGTTCTTGGTGCGTGTGAGCAAAGACTCCAGCAGTTGGAGACAGCTGTTCTTCCTTTATATGGAGATACAGCTCGATTACAGCATATACATCAGAGTATGTAACTAATAGTTATTATATTATTATTTATAAATATATTTTTTTAAAATAAATATTATTTTCTACTTTGATGGGTGCTCACTAATTATAAGTAGGATACAATTTTTCATCATCCTCAAAATGAAGGACAGTGACAGCATTTCATGTTATGGAGTTATTCTGCATGAGTAAAGGCTGTCTTTACAATACCTTAGTCGCCTTTTACAACACCTCAGTCGCCTTTTACAACACCTCAGTAGGAAAGAAGTAGGTGCTATTCTACTCTGCCGGACATATCACCTAGTAATAGATAAACAAGTCAATTATTAACACATTAGTTAACAATACAATTTCAATCTGTAAATAGATATAATAATATAAATATTGATTAATAAATAATATAATATAATATACTATAACAGTTTTTTTTTCCTAGGATTTCTCCTGTGTGTGTGTGTGTGTGTGTGTCTTAAGGAAATAAATTCCACATACACAAACATCAGACCCAGAACAACCATTTGTAAGCCACACAAATATTTGTCATGTACTGGAATTATGTCAGCAACCCTTAGTCCAGAAAACAAGGGCTTAGCTACTGCGCCAACCAAGCAGACATGAGGCTGACAAAACAGCCTGCCTTTTGTCAAGAGCTTTTCAAACCAAAATTGATATCATATCATAAATAACTTAAGGCTCAGCTGAAAATGTATACAGTTTTTATATTGGATATTAAATTAAACCCACAAAACTTTCACCTGATGGTAAGTGCAAGATCTGCCCATAACAAATGCTGTGTTACCTAGAACATTTCTGTACACTATGCCCATCACCATGAGACGTCAGTTTTTAAGTCTCATATGCCCAGTGATTACGCTAGCTCTCAGTGCCCTTCAAACCGAAACACAGTAATGTTTGTACACTACTGCTTCATGGCAGAATAACTGGCCTTGGAGTGCTACATAACGAGATGGATTCCTGTATAGGAATCCTACCAAACCAATCAAATCATTTTGTCAATGATTTATTTATTCCTCAGACATGGAACGCACAGTTAAAGCTTTGGACCATGTGATAAACTACTACATGGTGTCTAGAGAATTAGCTGATTTAATTCAAGCCGGACCCCACACATCATCTACAGAGGCACTGAATATATATTTAGAGGTGGTTATTAATTTATTAGTGTTATGCATACACTTATCTAAACTATATTATAAAGAGGAAAGATTTGATTTTTTGTATGTTTGGTTGTAATGAATAGACTCAAAAACTACTGAACCAATTTTAAAAATTCTTTCGCTTATATACAGCTACATTATCAACGTTTAACATGATGTAATTCAAGGCATCAAAAATTTTCTAATGAAAGTCATTATTTGGCGTGCGCTGTAAAAACTATTGAAGATAAAGAAAATAATGTACTACATTTTCTTAGTAATCATCATTACTCACAAAAAAGTCGGTGAGGCCATATGTCTAACTATTATAGTTAAGTCATAATAACCACTTTTTGTTCAAATTAGTCTATCAAAACACGGGTAGAATCTAAAGGTAATGACATTTGTATCATAATATTAATCCTTATCCTACTAAATAGTTTCATAGTCAAGGTTGATTATGGAAATGTAAATTACTTTTTAAATTATTCGAATTGGACCTATCGTTTAGAAGTTACGACGGGTATAAAAATGCTAAAAGTAAGAAAAATGCCGCGGTGTGAGCGACCAGCCCCACGCTCGCCCTTGCAAAAGACTAAAATCTATTAATTACCTACCTACTTACTTACTACCTTTCTGATATCTATCTACCCATGCGAAGCCGGGGCGGATCGCTAGTTTTTTATATTTTCATTGATTACCTTATTTCAGGCTTTGGACAAATTAGCAGAGGCACAAACTTATTTCAACAAAAACAATCCACAAAGCGTGGAGCTGGAGAATATTGTAAGTATACAAGAACATCAGAATAATTTGCTTCTTTTACCCACTAGGGTGGTACCTTCTTAAACAGACTCCTGCATAGTTGTCTAAAAGCATTACATTTCCTCGACAAATACACTTTGATGTTTGAAAACTAAATGACAATATCCATAGAACTAGGTAATGGACAAAGTCCTTTGGAAGACTGCACAGTCTTGCAGCATACCAATTTTAGCTTTGCAGGTGGCTATGTCCAACAGTGGATTTGTGATGGGCAGAAATGATGATTATCTATTAACAATGCCTTTTATGTATTGTTGGCAAAACAGAAATCAGTTTGACAATGTGTATATATAATTTCGGTGTAGTAAATGCCGTTAGCTTTTTTAGCTTCATCTGAGCCAGGCAGGTTTGGTTTGACCCAAAAATATATATATATATATATAGATAAACTCCTAAACTTCCCATCTAAATTCAGGTCACTCTCGTGTCAGACGTGTGTCATGCGATGGATCTTTTCTTATGTAAAAATAAGTAATCTTATGAGGGAGGGTTCGGACCTCCGTTCGGACTGCCGACTTGTGTATTGGTAACTCTGGGCGATGAGAATCGTCCTGGAACGCGGGTGTGTCTTGTCTCTGCCAATGCGTGGAAAATATGTGTGTTAAGTATTAATATGCGTGGATAATATGTCTTATGTCCGATACGACTTAAGGACCTCCAAGAAAAGAGCCTTTTCCTTTCTCAAAGGCCGGCAACGCACCCGCGACTCTCCTGGTGTTGCGGATGTTCATGGGCGGCGGCGATCACTTAACATCAGGTGAGCCGCTTGCTCGTTTGCCCCCTCTTCTATAAAAAAAAATATTTAGTATTATATATATAAAAAAAAGTATTCATTTCTTTCTTGGCTAATGAGTAATTTATTGATGTTGTTTAATTACAGAATCAATTATATAACACTGGTGTCCTAAAACTAGAGAATGCCTTTGAGGAGTTGCTTAGTCGCAACACTAGGCCTCTGTCTCCAACCACGCTAATGGATATGATTGCTTTGGAGGAAGGTATATTCTTTTGGTTGCAACTAACTAAAGTTTATATATATCTGTTTAGCATATTTGTTTAGATTCTAAACAAATATCCTATCAAATTCTATGGAAAGATTTGGTGTTTCAAAAGGATTAATTCTAAGCCCTTTTCTTTTCCTTAATTATTTATATATGTATTAGGCTTAACAATTCTTCAATATACAGAATTTAAATATGGTCCTCCATCTTGCCCAATGAGGAAGCTCTAAATCGCTCAGTGAGCTACGAGAAGTACAATGCTCATAGTAGGCTAGGATGCAGTGTGAGAAACACGGGGACAATCACAACACAACCAAACCCCTAACTAACAATTTATTTTATAGCACAAAAATTGGCTCCGGCTGGGATTCGAATCCAGGACCCGCGGCTTAGAAGTCAGGTACTCTGACCACTAGGCAACGCGGTCGTCAACCAACAGAGTAGTATATATATGTATATCATCGGGCGGGGTCGGCTTTTATACGCATGTGAAACCGCGGGCACAGTTAGTCTATAAATATATATTTTTTGAACCACTTAAGTTCTTAGAGCTTAATCAACAAACTCCGAATGCATATATCTAGTATTTTATTTGACTTTGTAATAATTAGACTATGAAATATTGGTTGATGAATTTTCATATATCGTCAGACTCAAGCGTGGACAGTGTAAGCGTGAGTGGCAGTGGATCGACTTCAGGTACCACGCTGGAAACCATGAGAGCGGCTGCAGCTTGGCTAAGTGCAGCAGGAAGACCTCCGGCGGGGCCTTTGTTAGCTATACGAGCTCCTGCGGCCAAAAGCTCACTTATTGCGTTCAAGGATTTTTTGAGGTCTCGCTCTATGGCTGCCTCTCCGCTAATGGTAAGTAAATCAGAGGGATTATACATCTCCATCACAATTATATTGCACTTATATGCTAATTCGAATAGACTCATATCAAGAAAACACTAAATTACACTATCAATAACACAATTAATTATCTAATATTGCTATTTTGAAAAAAAAAACTAGATTTAAAAAAAAATTGACGCGAACGGCTAGATTTTTTTCAGGGATGTGGTCACGGTAAACCCCCGAAAAAATTGACGTATCGGGACGGGTTTTTTTTATCGTGTCCAGTTTTTTTTACTGGTTTCCTATTTCATATCAAAAGTCAAGCACTTGTAATTATTAAAAAAAAAAAAATCTTATTGTTTTCATCTGAAATGGAAATGACTGGAAATATTTTAACCTCAATACGATTTTATTCGTATTGAGGTTAAAATCAACCTACCTACCAACCAACCTAGACATCCGTCTAGGTAGGTACCGCCCCAGGGACAGTTATTCTGCCGTGAAGCAATAGTTTGCAAACATTACTGTGTCGGTTTGAAGGGCACTGAGAGCTAGCGCAATCACTAGGCATATGAGATTTAAATTAAGTGCTTACTTATGTCTCAGGATGACGGGCGCATTGTGGTGTCACTCAGAAATGTTCTGGGTGACACAACATTTGTTATGGGCAGACGTTGCACTTACCATCAGGTGAATGTCTTGCTCGCTTCGTAACCTTATCCGAGAGCCGTGGTAGCTCAGGGGCTAGGCGCTCGCTTTAAATTTCATAGTACGCGAGTGACCTGGGTTCGATTCCCGGTGCCGGCACCACTAAAATTGTTAATTGCAATTTTAAGTGCTGATTTACCACGTGCTCGGCGGTGAAGGAAAACATCGTGAGGAAACCTGCATGTCTGAGGAATAAAAAATATTTCGAAGACATGTGAAGTCCGCCAACCCGCATTGGAGCAGCGTGGCGGATTCTTCCTAGCTCCAAAAACCCTCTCAGAAATGAGAGGAGGCCTGTGCTCAGTAGTGGGACATTTATAGGCTGAAACTTTACTTTTTAACTTTACAATACGATTATTGTTCTTAAGAGTGAAATGAGCGTCATGAGACGTGCGACTTTCGGATTTTCCAAACTTTTACTCTAATAGTATCAACTAATATCTTTACCCCTTTCAATAAAAGCGTCTAATAGTTTTGTTATTTCTTGCAGAAGTCCAAAAATTTGCTTCATCGCTCTGATAGCACAAAGAAGACAAGCAAATTGCAAAAAGTGTAAGTAACAAAAAAACATTTAAAAACAAATTTGAAAGACAAGTGATTTGTATTGTAGATGTTGTATTTGTGTTGTAGTGTTTCTTCAAGTGAACGTTTTGCTCGTTTCGTCACTCTTTCCAATAAAAAAAATGATATAGTATTTTTTGGCACGGAAATGGCACCATGGAGACGGACATAGGATACTTTTTATCCCGGAAAATCAAATAATTCCCATGTAATAATTAAAAAAAAATATATTCACGTGGACGAAGTCGCAGGCATTAGGTAGTCATTAATGCAATAAAACTTTTTGTATGTAGAGAAACTTAAAATCGATGCAATATGTACAATTTCCTGTATTGATTATATTTTTAATAAATTCTTTGTTCAGATTTGAGAAACGTGCGAACAAGTTGATGATGAAGGCGTCGCAGACGTTGGAGCAGTCGACGGGGCTCGCCATAGGACCACGAAGATCTCTGAATGAGGCTTGTAAGAAAATATGTTATTTTATTAGGACTCGCTTTGTCTGAATGTAATGTGACTAGTTTAGATGGAATGTAGGTATGTAATTTTGCAACTTTTAAAAGTACGGCTCGAAGGACCAAATTATATGGATAGCCATTAAATCTATGGAAACATTAAGTGATAGTAGAATAAGCGTATATGGTGTTGTTTTTCTAGTTGCCAGTCGAACAGGCTTTCAGGTTTGATTAGATGACAGCTGTCTTGAAGAAAGGTGTCTTGGCCGTATGTGTATAGTAGTATTGGTGGCTCAGATGTGCTAATGAGGCAAATGCGTCTAATCTAGATTTCTGTATCTACGTTTACCGTTGTAATTTAAGATACATCAAATTAATTAAATTACGCTTTGAGGAGTTTTAAGTGTCCATAAATTATTTGTTCCAATTCTTACAAAGAATGAAATAGGGATCGGGCAGTACTCCTATAGAGGTAACGCTGACAGATGGTAAGATGGCACTGGTGGTAGGATTCCTATGCAGGAATCCGTCTAGGTAGGTACCACCCCAGGGACAGTTATGCTGCCGTGAAGCAGTAGTGTGCAAACATTACTGTGTTTCAGTTTGAAGGGCACTGAGAGCTAGCGCAATCACTAGGCATATGAGACTTAAGCACTCATGTCTCAGGATGACGGGCGCATCGTGGTGTCACTCAGAAATATTCTGGGTGACCACAGCATTTGTTATGGGCGGACGTTGCACTTACCATCAGGTGAATGTCTTGCTCGCTTCGTAACCTTATCCGGTGATTTAAAAAAAAGATGGGGAGGAATCCAGCGAGGCGCAGGACGAGCAGGAGGCGGAGATCGCGGGCTCGCTGGCGGCCTGCGTGTGCCGCCTGGCGCGCCACGAGCAGCGCGCGGCGCTCGGACTCGTGCCGCTGCCACGCCTGCCAGCGCTGCTCGCCGCCACGCTGCGCGACTGCTTCGCCGCTCTCGCCGCCGACGTCGAGGTACGGCAGCGACGGAGAGTGCCGGCGGTACGGTGCAGCTGCCGCGCTGGCCGGCATGCCGACTAACATGTGCCGCACACACAAACGTTACATTAAACTCCAGTTTTAATTCTTTTCAAAACTTTGATCGTTTGAAACAGAAAACCGTTTGATGCATCCTTTTAAATTTACGGGATTATTGTAGGTACGGAGGTAGGTAAGTTTATAAATAATGAGTAGATTATGTAATAAACAGTTAAAGGTATTTTTTCAAAAAATTAAAAAAATATATTTTTTGTATAAAAAGTTTTTAAATCTGTCTTTTAATTTACTGTGTGCTCAGTAATTGCTAAAATATCCATTGTTTAAGACAAATTTTTTTTTTGTAAATAATGCATAATATTTCAGCAAAATATTGACAGAATAAAAAAAAGCAATTTCATGCTGGATAAACAGGCTATTTTCTCGTCCGAAAATATTTTTTTTATGTTATTACAAAATTACAAAAAGAAGTCCAGGACTTTCTTTTTGTCCCGCGCTATGCCTTATGTGTATGGTGGCGGCTTAAGAGAATCTACCCCATCTCATCCCGTGGGTGTCGTAAAAGTCGACAAAGGGAAAATAAAAACCAGAAGATGGGCAGTTTTCTGGTGGTAGGTGTTCTATGCAGGAATCCGTCAAGGTAGGTACCACCCCAGTGCCAGTTATTCTGCCGTGAAGCAGTAGTGTGCAAACATTACTGTGTTTCGGTTTGAAGGGCACTGAGAGCTAGCGTAATCACTGGGCATATGAGACTTAAGAACTGATGTCTCAGGCGCAGTGTAGTGTCACACAGAAATGTTCTGGGTGACACAGCAATTGTCATGGGCAGACGTTGCACTTACCATCAGGTGAACATTCTGCTCGTTCCGTCACTTTTATCAAAAAAAAAGCAGCATCTTCCTCGAAAATCTCGGTAAATAAACTGCGGTTGCCAACCCGCCTGCCAAGAGTGATAACAATGGCAAAATCCCCCAAAATGAGAGCTACAAACTGTGGCAATCATTGGGGCAGGCCTATGTTCAGCAGTAAACTAGATAAGCTGAAATGACGATGATGATGATGATCTCTTGTGATTGGGCGACAACCGTGATTCACAAAATGATAATGCTAAAAGATCTTAAATTAGAAACTTCAAACTTCGAAACTATTTTTTTTTTAATTTCAATACGACTATTTTTCACATAGATACAACCTTTTAAAAATCACAAAAAAATTGATGATTTAGTTCGTTTAATTTTTTCCACTTGTAGATTATAGACATAACAGGAATAAAATGAAATCATATTAAAATTTTAAGTGATAATTAAGTTCTATTACAAACTGCATGTTTTTTTTTACAGCGTGCCTGCAGTCGCAGCCACCGTGCAGCATCACGGTGTTCAAGCGGCGCTGCAGCTTGTTGGTCGTTGTTGGCTCGCCTGCAGCGTCTGCAGCCCGACGTGCAGCGAGCGCTGCAGCCCGCCTCGCCCGCCCCCTACACTAGCATCGTGCAGAGCTGCCAGCAGCACGTGAGTGTCGCACTGCAGTGTCGCTGCAGCCCGCCTCGCCCGCCCCCTACACTAGCATCGTGCAGAGCTGCCAGCAGCACGTGAGTGTCGCACTGCAGTGTCGCTGCAGCCCGCCTCGCCCGCCCCCTACACTAGCATCGTGCAGAGCTGCCAGCAGCACGTGAGTGTCGCACTGCAGTGTCGCTGCAGCCCGCCTCGCCCGCCCCCTACACTAGCATCGTGCAGAGCTGCCAGCAGCACGTGAGTGTCGCACTGCAGTGTCGCTGCAGCCCGCCTCGCCCGCCCCCTACACTAGCATCGTGCAGAGCTGCCAGCACGTGAGTGTCGCACTGCAGTGTCGCTGCAGCCCGCCTCGCCCGCCCCCTACACTAGCATCGTGCAGAGCTGCCAGCAGCACGTGAGTGTCGCACTGCAGTGTCGCTGCAGCCCGCCTCGCCCGCCCCCTACACTAGCATCGTGCAGAGCTGCCAGCAGCACGTGAGTGTCGCACTGCAGTGTCGCTGCAGCCCGCCTCGCCCGCCCCCTACACTAGCATCGTGCAGAGCTGCCAGCAGCACGTGAGTGTCGCACTGCAGTGTCGCTGCAGCCCGCCTCGCCCGCCCCCTACACTAGCATCGTGCAGAGCTGCCAGCAGCACGTGAGTGTCGCACTGCAGTGTCGCTGCAGCCCGCCTCGCCCGCCCCCTACACTAGCATCGTGCAGAGCTGCCAGCAGCACGTGAGTGTCGCACTGCAGTGTCGCTGCAGCCCGCCTCGCCCGCCCCCTACACTAGCATCGTGCAGAGCTGCCAGCAGCACGTGAGTGTCGCACTGCAGTGTCGCTGCAGCCCGCCTCGCCCGCCCCCTACACTAGCATCGTGCAGAGCTGCCAGCAGCACGTGAGTGTCGCACTGCAGTGTCGCTGCAGCCCGCCTCGCCCGCCCCCTACACTAGCATCGTGCAGAGCTGCCAGCAGCACGTGAGTGTCGCACTGCAGTGTCGCTGCAGCCCGCCTCGCCTCGCCCGCCCCCTACACTAGCATCGTGCAGAGCTGCCAGCAGCACGTGAGTGTCGCACTGCAGTGTCGCTGCAGCCCGCCTCGCCTCGCCCGCCCCCTACACTAGCATCGTGCAGAGCTGCCAGCAGCACGTGAGTGTCGCACTGCAGTGTCGCTGCAGCCCGCCTCGCCTCGCCCGCCCCCTACACTAGCATCGTGCAGAGCTGCCATCAGCACGTGAGTGTCGCACTGCAGTGTCGCTGCAGCCCGCCTCGCCTCGCCCGCCCCCTACACTAGCATCGTGCAGAGCTGCCAGCAGCACGTGAGTGTCGCACTGCAGTGTCGCTGCAGCCCGCCTCGCCTCGCCCGCCCCCTACACTAGCATCGTGCAGAGCTGCCAGCAGCACGTGAGTGTCGCACTGCAGTGTCGCTGCAGCCCGCCTCGCCTCGCCCGCCCCCTACACTAGCATCGTGCAGAGCTGCCAGCAGCACGTGAGTGTCGCACTGCAGTGTCGCTGCAGCCCGCCTCGCCTCGCCCGCCCCCTACACTAGCATCGTGCAGAGCTGCCAGCAGCACGTGAGTGTCGCACTGCAGTGTCGCTGCAGCCCGCCTCGCCTCGCCCGCCCCCTACACTAGCATCGTGCAGAGCTGCCAGCAGCACGTGAGTGTCGCACTGCAGTGTCGCTGCAGCCCGCCTCGCCTCGCCCGCCCCCTACACTAGCATCGTGCAGAGCTGCCAGCAGCACGTGAGTGTCGCACTGCAGTGTCGCTGCAGCCCGCCTCGCCTCGCCCGCCCCCTACACTAGCATCGTGCAGAGCTGCCAGCAGCACGTGAGTGTCGCACTGCAGTGTCGCTGCAGCCCGCCTCGCCTCGCCCGCCCCCTACACTAGCATCGTGCAGAGCTGCCAGCAGCACGTGAGTGTCGCACTGCAGTGTCGCTGCAGCCCGCCTCGCCTCGCCCGCCCCCTACACTAGCATCGTGCAGAGCTGCCAGCAGCACGTGAGTGTCGCACTGCAGTGTCGCTGCAGCCCGCCTCGCCTCGCCCGCCCCCTACACTAGCATCGTGCAGAGCTGCCAGCAGCACGTGAGTGTCGCACTGCAGTGTCGCTGCAGCCCGCCTCGCCCGCCCCCTACACTAGCATCGTGCAGAGCTGCCAGCAGCACGTGAGTGTCGCACTGCAGTGTCGCTGCAGCCCGCCTCGCCCGCCCCCTACACTAGCATCGTGCAGAGCTGCCAGCAGCACGTGAGTGTCGCACTGCAGTGTCGCTGCAGCCCGCCTCGCCCGCCCCCTACACTAGCATCGTGCAGAGCTGCCAGCAGCACGTGAGTGTCGCACTGCAGTGTCGCTGCAGCCGCCTCGCCTCGCCCGCCCCCTACACTAGCATCGTGCAGAGCTGCCAGCAGCACGTGAGTCGCACTGCAGTGTCGCTGCAGCCCGCCTCGCCTCGCCCGCCCCCTACACTAGCATCGTGCAGAGCTGCCAGCAGCACGTGAGTGTCGCACTGCAGTGTCGCTGCAGCCCGCCTCGCCTCGCCCGCCCCCTACACTAGCATCGTGCAGAGCTGCCAGCAGCACGTGAGTGTCGCACTGCAGTGTCGCTGCAGCCCGCCTCGCCTCGCCCGCCCCCTACACTAGCATCGTGCAGAGCTGCCAGCAGCACGTGAGTGTCGCACTGCAGTGTCGCTGCAGCCCGCCTCGCCTCGCCCGCCCCCTACACTAGCATCGTGCAGAGCTGCCAGCAGCACGTGAGTGTCGCACTGCAGTGTCGCTGCAGCCCGCCCCGCCTCGCCCGCCCCCTACACTAGCATCGTGCAGAGCTGCCAGCAGCATCCTGCATCCTGAACACCAACATCTGTGTCGACAATGACTCGTGAAGCGCTTATGCTAGTTTATTTTGTATTATAGTGCGTGCGGACGTTGGAGGAATGGATCGAGGGTGTGAAGAGCGACAGTGCGGCGGGCTCGGTGGACGGCACGGTGCACCAGCTGGCGGCCGCGGCACTGTCGCACTGCCACGCACTCGCTGCCCATTTGCAAACCGTTGGCAAGTATTCGAGTGCTACGAAAACACTTACAGGCTTTTAACTATGTTTAGTCGTTTGTGATTTTTTTCAAGTTTGAATTTTTTTTGTTGGAGAAAGGGACGAGACGAGCAATACGATCACCTGACGGCAAGTGCAGCGTCCGCCTAAAGCAAATGCTGTACACAGAAATATTCCGTGTGACACCACACTGCACCCTGAAACGTCAGTTCTCAGGTCTCATAAGTCCAGTGATTACACAAACTCTCGGTACCCTTCAAACCATTACACTTCACAACATGATTAACAACATTGCAAACAAAGGCTGAGAACAGTTTCCAAATAATTGTTTCAAAAAAAATGTGCAAGATATTGAAATGGCTGTGTTACGACTACTAACGCCACCTACGAGAGCGAACGCCCTCTGATGTCGTATCGTATCAAAAGCGAGTAGGAAGCTCTTGAAAGAAGCCTCACCCTCAGGAGAAGCGTTCATTAATATTCTAAACGTCTAGCAAGCAACACAAATTTTGTCAGCCACATATTATATTATTTCAAATTGTAATTTTAAATAAATATTTTTATTTAAAGACAAAAATAAACGATTCATTGAACCGGGAACCTGAAACTCGCACCAGCTGAGAAAGACATAATAAGTAATTCAAGATATATTACATAGATGGAATATAAGTTATGGATTACTATTATAAATGTGAATTTAAAAATGTAGACAAAGTATTTAAGTACTAATGCTATAGGTTCAAATTACCAACGTTGTAATGTTACATTATAATGTTTTGTTAACAGTATTTATGGCTCTCATGTGTGGTAGCGGCTTTAGAGAATCTCACTCACCCCATGTCATCCCGTAGGGTGTCGTAAAAGTCGACAGAGGGAAAATAAAAACCAGGAGACAGGCAAACTTTACGATTTTTGGTGTTCGGAGGAAGTTCTTCTAGAAACGTCATTGTAAACTTAATGTTCCAGGTCCAGCTCTGTCTTCGGAGCCATCGTACGCTCGGGCCGCGAGCCAGATAACAGGAGTACAGGACAGAAACGCCTTGATGTTGGCCATCTATATGCGTGAGTTATGTATATAGATAAAACTAGAGATTTCGATAATTTCTTCTAGTTTAACTTCTTCTTTTTTCTTCCTTGCAATTAGCTATCAAATGGAGCCATCTTTACCAATGTCGAGTAACAATTTAATTATAACAGAAACCTGTTTCGATCGATAGTTGTCTTGATGTTATCTTTTGATAGTTGTCTTTTACTGAAGATTTTCTGGTCTGATGAATGGTGATGAATGAAGATTTGCTTGACTGATAGAGACGACAAATTTACTCCAATACTGTACACTTTCACGAGCACTTGCTGCATAATAAACTATCAATATTATAGTTAACAGAATCAGGCGTTACTTTGCGGAAATCTATTATAATGAAGGAAGGTAATTTACTTTGCTAAGATCCGCATGCAATTTGCATGCGGATCTTAGCAAAGTAACTTACCTTCCTTCACTATCAATATTAGTCTCATATGCCCAGTGATTACAATAGCTCTGTTCCATTTAGACCTTTGGCACACTACTGCTTCACTAACCGGCGGCTCGTTAAAAGAATACTACCACTCCATCTCATCCAATGGATCTCGTAAAAGGCGAGTAAGGAATTAAACTGCACTGTGCACCCAACAGCGCATGGTGGCGATGGGCTCACCATCTATCACACCAAGTGCATTATATGGTTTTGGTGAAACGTGGATTGTGGCAGTCATCTGTTTTTGCAGTGAGTGCCCAGTCTCTGACTACCCCTTATGGGATACAGTCGGTGATCTTATGTACTGCTTCACGACAGAATAACTGACCCCGCAGTGGTACCTATCTAGACGGATTCCTGCATAGGAATCGGGCGTGTAGTGGCGGCGTAAGAGAATCCTACCACCCCGTCTCATCCCGTGGGTGTCGTAAAAGTCGACAGAGGTAAAATTAAAACTAGAAGATGGACAGCAGCACCTTCTTGGAACATCTGAATAAATAAACTGCGGTTGCCAACCCGCCTTCCAAGCGTGGCAACTATGCTAGAATCCCCCCAAAGTGGAGACCTGCAAGCTTTTGTGGCAATCTATGGGGGACGCCTATTATAATAAATAAACTGCGGTTGCCAACCCGCCTTCCATTATAATAAATAAATCCATTATAATAAATAATATTCCATTATAATAAATTCCATTATAATAAATAAATCCATTATAATAAATAACTGCGGTTGCCAACCCGCCTTCCAAGCGTGGCAACTATGCTAGAATCAATGGGAGGCTTTGGGCATCATTGACGCCTATATACATAAACCCTTTGGCAATTCGCCTGAACTTGTGGCAATCATGGGGACGTATTGCAATCTTGGGTCGCTATGTTGGCAACTATGCTAGAATCCCCCCAAAGTGGGACCTGCAAGCTTTTGTGGCAATCTATGGGGGACGCTTATATACAATTATGGGGCCGCCTATGTTTGTGGCCAATTATGGGGGACGCCTGTAGCTTTGTGGCACCTCTATGGGGGACGCATGCAAGCTTTTGGGGCCAATCTATGGGGGCAATCTATGGGGACGCCTATATACAATCTATGGGGGACGCCTATTTTGTGGCAATCTATGGAGGACGCCTGCAAGCTTTTGTGGCAATCTATGGGGGAGGCCTATATACAATCTATGGGGGACGCCTATTTTGTGGCAATCTATGGGGGACGCCTGCAAGTTTTTGTGGCAATCTATGGGGGACGCCTATATACAATCTATGGGGGACGCCTGCAAGCTTTTGTGGCAATCTATGGGGGAGGCCTATGTTCAGCGGTGGATGTTGAAGACGATGATGGACCCAGTCCCGGTAGTTACTAATTATCGTCCACTTTGCAGGTAAAGTTCTGGCCCAACTGAACTTGGCGCTAAGGACAAAGAGCGAGCAGTATCCTGACGCCTTAAAAGCGATATTCCTTCTCAACAACACGTTGTACCTGTTGCAGGTATTTGTTGTAATATTTTTGCAATGTTGGCAAACTTGTATATCCACTGAGCTCGACAAGGAAAGATGAAAACTTCATACTAACGCGTCAAAAAAAAAAAACGTAACCAGTATTCATTCGCTGCGACGTAGATTTTTCTAACATGCATATAGTCACGCCTTTTTACCGTATAAGGGGTAGGCAGAGGCAACTCCCGTAGCCCACTTTCCGCTCTCGCGGGAAACGAGACGTGACGGGTGGCGAACCACGTCGCCGCCATTTTGGTACGAGTCAAAAAATTCTTAGTCCCCATTGCGTTCCCACGAGCAGTATAGTGATAGCATTTCATATTATAGGTGTTATTCTGCATGAGAAAAGGCTGTCTGTACAACACCTTAGTCGCCTCTAACGACACCTCGGTAGGAAAGAGGTAGGTGCTATTCTACTTTGTACCTATCGGCTAAGTAGATTTTAAACATATTTACTCTAAATGAAACTAATTTTTACGGATTTTATCGCGTTTAATGTTTTACTATTTATAACCCGACGTTTCGGGCGCTTTACAGCTCCCATGGTCACGGGGGGACTGAGGTGACAGATGTCCTGATGTCATAGTTAACCTGGGGTACCTTCAGCTTTTAATTATTATTTTTGGTCCGATCTACGCAGAAAGAGCTAAAAGCTGTGTCTTGAAGTCTTGCAGTGGTATGCTTGGTTTTTGATTTAATTTTATTTATTATTGGATCCCAAGCAGGTGGTAATACCCAACCATCTTTTCTATTGAAATTAGGATGTTTTTTGATTTCAATAGCCTCGCGAATCATCCTTGGTAGGAATCGGTGTTCTTTTGCAAGGATCTGTGGTTTATCAAATCTGATGAAATGGTTGGGATGATCCAGAACATGGTCACAGACTGAAGACTTCCTAGAACGACGATGCTTCACGTCAGCTATGTGTTCTTTTACGCGGGTTTTTATCGATATTTTTGTTTGGCCTATGTAAGAGAGACCACATTCACAATCTAGCTTGTATACTCCTGCGTCCTGTAGAGGGATGTTACACTTGACAGATGGTAAAAACTGACTTATCTTCTTCGGCGGCTTGAAGTATGTTTTTATGGAAGCCCGCTTCAAGATCTCCTCAGTCCCCCCGTGACCATAGGAGCTGTAAAGCGCCCGAAACGTCGGGTTATAAATAGTAAAACATTAAACGCGATAAAATCCGTAAAAATTAGTTTCATTTAAATGAGTAGTGTTCGCGTAAATATAAGAAATCATTATATTTACTCTAGTTCGTTACCATGGCGGCTTAGGGTCGATCTGATAGACAGCAATATTAGCGTATATGGGCATATGTTATGTGGGTACGCTTTTTTTTCCGCGGCGATTGCCAATCTGGTGTTAACATATATGTATATCAATGCGTGTATCAGTGTGTAAACGTGTGTGTGGGTTTACACACTTTTTGAGTAACTTTTAACACATTTTGATGCATAGAGTCGGTGCTCTCTACCTTCACACTCCGTGGTCCAATTTCAAATTCGTGGAGATTTTAAGATTTAAGTCAACAGTTTTCTTTTTCATGTATATTTTAGAACACCTTGATGCTGATTTTGAAAGAATTCAGCCAAGTAGCTAAGGTTCTCAAAATGGCGTCGACTTTTTAAAATTTTGACAAAACCTTACTTCGTATTTAAAAAAAAAAACCGGTCCAATATAGCAGATAATTTCAAAATGGCGTCCAATTTAAAATTATTATTACAGCTTAGATGACGTCACCATTACATTCAATCACAGCGTAACCGTAAAAAAATATTTTCTCCTACCTAAATAAAGTTCCTTCAAAATGAGCTCCTATTATAAATGTGTCCTGAACCTGTAATTCCTGTACATGCCTCGATCGATTCCAATTGCAAAAACAATTGCTTTTCACATTTTTACTTTCTTTCATATCAAAGAAAGTGACATACACATAAATATAGTCACGCCTTTTTCCCATATAATGGGTAGGCGGAGGCCACATCACGTAGCCTACTTTTCGTCCCCCGCGGGAAACGACTTGTGACGTGTGGCGTACCACGTCGCCGCCATTTTGGTATGAGTCAAAAAATTAAAAAAAAAAAAAAACTGTGACTCCGTTGCGTTCCTACGAGCAGTATAGCGACAGCGTTGCATATTATTCCGCACGAATTAAGGCTAATGAAGAAAAGTAAGTTACTTTGCTAAGTAAAGTAAAAGTAAAGTTTCAGCCTATACATGTCCCACTACTGAGCACAGGCCTCCTCTCATTTCTGAGAGGGTTTTGGAGCTAGGAAGAATCCGCCACGCTGCTCCAATGCGGGTTGGCGGACTTCACATGTCTTCGAAATATTTTTTATTCCTCAGACATGCAGGTTTCCTCACGATGTTTTCCTTCACCGCCGAGCACGTGGTAAATCAGCACTTAAAATTGCAATTAACAATTTCAGTGGTGCCGGCACCGGGAATCGAACCCAGGTCACTCGCGTACTATGAAATTTAAAGCGAGCGCCTAGCCCCTGAGCTACCACGGCTCACTTTGCTAAGATCCGCATGCAAAATATAAAAATGGTGTATATACCTAGTTTTCGAAGGCCCTCCCTCAGTAGCGTGCACAAGCAAACTAACACCGCCACCAGGAACCGCCACCAGGTACCCTCCACCAACCACTACAATACCACCACTAGATAATATACACCACTGAAGTCGAGAACACGACACGTGTTTCGCCCCAAAACGAGGCATTATCAAGCGTCATAGACTCTACGACAGACGGCCGCCGAGTCGTAGAGTCTATGACATAACTTACTTTTCTTCATTATAATGGATTTCCGCAAAGTAACGCCTGATTCTATTAACGAATAAAGACTGTCCGTACAATACCTTAGTCGTCCCTTACGACATCTCGGTAGGAAGGAAGTAGATGCTGTTCTAACTCTGCCGTTCACCCGATGGTAACTGCAACGTTTGCCCACGACGAATGCTGTGTCACACAGAGCGTTCCTGTGCTCCACACTGCGCCCGTCACCGTGTTACGTCGGCTCTCAAGTCTCACGAGCCCAGTTATTACGCTAGCTCTCAGTGCCCTTCGGAACAGTAATGTTTGTGGTTACGAGCGGTATTTGCTGTTTGGCCAGGGTCTGCAGCGCAGCGGCCTGCTGGATGTGCTGATGTTGGCGGAGCCCGAATGCGAGACCAGCTACCGTGACATGATACAGGACTACAAGAACTCATACCTGCAGAGGTAACAAACAACACTACTAATTAAAAAAAAAACACTTTTTTTAGAGATGCGCCGAATATTCGGTATATTTTTTAACGTTCGTTTTCGGCCGATTCGATTAGTTTGCCAAACAATTACTGAATATTTTAATTAAAAAAAAAACTTAATATTATTTTAAAAGTAAATGATATATGTTAGAAAAGCATTATTCTGATAACCGTACATAATCATCGTCATCATTTCAGCCTATCACTAGTCCACTGCTGAACATAGGCCTCCCCAAAAGATTGACACAACTTAGTAGCTCCCGTTTTGGGGTGATTTTGCCATAGTTGCCACGCTCGGCGGGCGGGTTGCCAACCGCAGTTTATTTATTTTCCCTCTGTCGACTTTTACGGTCCCCACGGGATGAGATGGAGTGGTAGATTCTCTTAAGCCGCCACCATACGGAAATAAAAAAAAATCGTACATAGTATTTGCAAAAGTCTTTTGTAACTATCATATAATTCAAAGTTTAAAAATTAACATAATATACATCGTCGTTTCAGCCTATCACAAGTCCACTGCTGAACATAGGCCTCCCCAAAAGATTGACACAACTTAGTAGCTCCCGTTTTGGGGTGATTTTGCCATAGTTGCCACGCTCGGCGGGCGGGTTGCCAACCGCAGTTTATTTATGTTCCCTCTGTCGACTTTTACGGTCCCCACGGGATGAGATGGAGTGGTACATTTTCTTAAGCCGCCACCATACGGAAATAAACAAAATCTTACATAGTATTTGCAAAAGTCACAAACACTATCTTTTGTAACTATCAATTATTCATATAATTCAAAGTTTAAAAATTAACATAATATACATAAAATCAACTAATATACAAAATCAAGTTACACTCGAAAACCAACAATTTGTTGGTGCACAAAGTGTTGGTTCCGGCTGGGATTCGAACCCAGTACTCGCGGCGTTGTATTTAGGTATTCTGACGATTAGGCCTCGCGTCACACGTCTACCAGGAGCACATAAGTTGCACGGCGCTCTATGGTCTATTTACGTTTGCAGCTGGAACAAGTTGCTGTCTCACATAACATTGGACGAGCCGCTTCCTAATAAGCTGCGGGACAAGGACAGACAGATACTGAAGGACAAATTTGCGGTGAGCGACTTCACAATATGATAATGCTAGCAGTTGTGACTCACTTGTTATATGTACTATATATACTCACTTGTTATGTATTTTATGGTCTTTCTCACTAATAGTCACAAATAGAGCGGTGTTTGGCCTAAGTTACTCCAGTATTATGAAATTAAAAGCGAGGGCTTGTCACCTGAACTACCAAGGCTCTATATGTTGTCGACCGCGTGGCGTAGTGGTTAGCGTTCCTGACTTCTGCGCCACCGGTCCTGGGTTCGATTCCCAGCCGGAGGTAACATTTGTGCAAAAACACAAATTGTTGCTTTTCGGGTCTAGGTTGTGTTGTGCATGTGAAATGTATGTTTGTAAAACGCACCCACGATACAGGAGAAAATCTTAGTGTGGGGCTTCGTGTTTTTAACAAAAAAAAAAATATTGTATTAACAGCAATGTAGAAAAACTACTTAAAAATATCACAGATCACTATACATCTATGCTGTTTCTAATCAGTGGTCGTGAAAATGAAAAAAGAATGTTATCGGACATCTGTCATCTCTGACATGTGTCATTTCAGTCTCGTTAGCTCAGACTGCAGACGAAGACGGTGTATATAGTGGCTGCAGTAGTCGCGAGGCGAATTAATGTTTGTTTCTGACTTAGTTTTTTTTTCTGGTTTCATAACTTGCTTTTGTTTTAGTTATTTTATTGTGTATTCTTTTGTGATATCAAATAAAATAAGTTTTCTTTCTTTTCTATATGATGAATCAGTGGTAAATCGCCTGTATATATAATAATATAGATATAGAAGACGGATAGATAGTGGGCGGAAGCATTTGACTTCACGCACATAAGGTTTTATAACTTTTTTTGTTGGCGCGAAGCATAATCTGATTACCGTAGACAATTGACAACTATATCTTCATGTGGTTCACTACCATGGAGGTGTTCGGGGGTGTGAATGAGCGTGGTTTGCAGGGGTGTGAGCGAGATCTGCGGAAGTGTAAGTGAGCGCGATGTGCGGAGGCGTAAGTGAGCGGGGTGTGCGTGATATGTGCGGGGGTGTGAGCGAGGTGGGCGGGATTTTACGTGAGCGAGGTGAGCGGGAGTGTAAGTGAGCGAGGTGTGGGGGGTGTGTGCAAGGAGTGCGGTGGTGTGAGCGAGGTGAGCGGGAGTGTAAGTGAGCGAGGTGTGGGGGTTGTGTGCGAGGAGTGCGGGGGTGTGCGGTGGTGTGAGGGAGGTGAGCGGGAGTGTAAGTGGGCGAGGCGAGCGGGAGAGTAAATGAGCGAGGTGTGGGGGGTGTGTGCGAGGAGTGCGGGGGTGTGCGGAGGTGTGAGCGAGGTGAGCGGGAGTGTAAGTGAGCGAGGTGTGGGGGTTGTGTGCGAGGAGTGCGGGGGTGTGCGGTGGTGTGAGGGAGGTGAGCGGGAGTGTAAGTGGGCGAGGCGAGCGGGAGAGTAAATGAGCGAGGTGTGGGGGGTGTGTGCGAGGAGTGCGGGGGTGTGCGGAGGTGTGAGCGAGGTGAGCGGGGGCGTAAGTGAGCGGGGTGTGCGTGATATGTGCGGGGGTGTGAGCCAGCTGGGCGGCATTGTACGTGAGCGAGGTGAGCGGGAGTGTAAGTGAGCGAGGTGTGGGGGGTGTGTGCGAGAAGTGCGGGGGCGTAAGTAAGCGGGGTGTGCGTGATATGTGCGGGGGTGTGAGGTGGTGTAAGCGAGGTGAGCGGTAGTGTAAGTGAGCGCGGTGTGCGGAGGCGTAAGTGAGTGTGGTGTACGTGATATGTGCGGGGGTGTGAGCGAGGTGGGCGCGATTGTACGTGAGCGAGGTGAGCGGGAGTGTAAGTGAGTGAGGTGTGGGGGGTGTGTGCAAGGAGCGCGGGGGTATCCGGTGGTGTAAGCGAGGTGAGCGGGAGTGTAAGTGAGCGCGGTGTGCGGGGGCGTAAGTGAGTGGGGTGTACGTGATATGTGCGGGGGTGTGAGCGAGGTGGGCGGCATTGTACGTGAGCGAGGTGGGTGGGATTGTACGTGAGCGGTAGTGTAAGTGAGCAAGGTGTGCGGAGGTGGGAGCGGTGTATCAGTGAGCGAGATGTTTCATTAGTTATAAGTGTGATCGTTGTGTGCGTGGTCACAGTCGTTCAACCGCGAGTGGGAGGAGTGCGCGCGGCTGCAGCGCGGCTACAGCGTGCCGGACGCGGAGCTGCGCGAGGCGCTGAAGCGCGACAACAAGCAGGCGCTGCTGCCGCGCTACACCGCCTTCTACGAGCAGCACGCCGCGCTGCCATTCTCCAAGAACCTCGACAAGTACGTCAAGTACACGCCCATGCAGGTCAGCACTTTACAGTTGCCTTTCTTTACATGTACCGTTGGTTTTTTTTTCTTTATGACGCACGTTTACCGGACACGAGTAACGCCGATAGGTGTTTCTACAGAGGCGTCGTAAGAGTCGACTAAAGAATTGATCTCGTGTCCGGACAAGTCGACTGAAATGCCAGGAAAATCTCATAGCCTCGCAATAACAACAGACGGAGTGTGGTGCCGGTATGTGGCGACTCGCTCTTATAGCGAACGGAGACAAAGTTACGGTTGCTGCGAGAAACGTGTTCGGCGATCTTCGGCAATACTCGGGTGCGTGGGCGCGCCGCTCGGGTTTCCCTGCCTGTCAGACGATCCGATCGTTCGTCACCGTAAGACCGCTCGTCCATGTTCCGATCCGCTAGCATATGCTCGACTATTTAAATAAACTGTTATCTCAGTGTATGTGGTGTTACTGTTCGACTCCCCACAATATTTAAAATGGTAAAACCTAAAAAAGACTTGCAACGAACATCGGTTTCAATAAGATATGCCGTGTACTTTTAGAGATGTAGAATATTTTCGGATACCCGCTATTTCCCGCTGCAGGCACAGTGTGGCGCCACACAGGAATGTTCTGGGTGACACACCATTTGTTGTGGGCAGACGTTGCACTTACCAACAGGTGAATGTTTTGTTCGTTTCATCACTTTATCCAATAAAAAAAATTGTGCAAACATAATTGTGTTTCGATTTGAAGGGCACTGTAAGCTAGCGCAATCACTGGGCATATTAGACTTAAGAACTGATGTCTGTGGGTGACGGGCGCATTGTGATGTCACACTGTTCTGGGTGACACAGCATTTGTTATGGGCAGACGTTACACTTACCAGCAGGTGAACGTTTTGCTCGTTCCGTCACTTTACACATAAAAAAAATCTTTTGTTTGATCTGTTCCAGATCGCCGCGCAGCTGGACGGGTACTTTGACGAAGCAGCTTAACATTTCCGTGTTTTAAATCATATTTATTCCAATAGAATTGTATTTGCAAATATTTATTGTTTATCTGTTAGTTATCATTAAGAATAAAGATGTATAAAAATTTTTGTCGGTTTCTTATTCGCTAATGACATCAAGCACCATGTATCCATAGCATTCACTTTTATATTTCTTTTTCCTATGCAGTAATCCGTCTAGGTAGGTACCACCCCAGGGCCAGTTATTCTGCCGTGAAGCAGTAGTGTGCAAGCATTACTGTGTTTCGGTTTGAAGGTCACTGAGAGCTAGCGTAATCACTGGGCTCAGGGTGACGGACGCAGTGTGGTGTCACACAGAAATGTTCTGGGTGACACTGAATTTGTTATGGGCAGACGTTGCACTTACCATCAACTGAACGTCTTGCTCGATTTGCCACCTTATCAAATAAAAAAATAATATTATGTCCACATTGTTTGTGCTTTTGAAGGTAACATTATACACGACGCGGTGCGAAGAGTACAAATACAAATTTTAGAATCGGCGTGTGTAACTTTCTTAACGCCAACGCCAGAAACGATCGCCATCTACTTGCTTGTAGTACTGTTCCTTCCACAATAGATAGCCAGATGTAAGGCAATGTCTTAGTAGTTCTGCATATTCCGCTGGCATGTTGTTCTCAGCTAGCTTCCTAGATACAATTGACACTGCAAGACTACAAGCCACAGTTAGCTCTTTCTGCGTAGATCGGACCAAAAATAATAATTAAAAGCTGAAGGTACTCCGGGTTAACTATGACATCAGGACATCTGTCACCTCAGTCCCCCCGTGACCATGGGTGCTGTAAAGCACTCGAAACGTCGGGTTATAAATAGTAAAAAAAATTAAACGCGATAAAATCCGTAAACTTAGTTTCATTTAAATACACACCATTTTACATTTTGAATGGGGATCTTAGCAAATGAACTTTCTCTTTCTTTCTCTCCTTTACTATAATGGATTTCCGCAAAGTAACGCCTGATTCTATTAACTGTACTTAACGTTGTAAATTACTAGTCTTTCCTCGCTATAAATTATCGATCTACTTTTATTCTTACGAATAGGCAAGGTAATAATTTTTAATATTTCATTTAGGCACAAAAGACAACCATTTCGTACGAGGGTCCGACGTCAACTACTCACAGTGACTTCTAATTTTTTGCGACCCGATTAGTCGGGGGGCGTGGATATATTAAAAATTATATCGACAAAAATAAAGTCTATATAGGTTTGTCTTTACCACACATCCAATTACGAGTGTTAACATTTGTGCATGTTGTTATTCCTTGTGGATTTAATGTGTGGTTTTTCGGTGCAGAAACAATACTGACGCACTTAGGTATCGTTAAATTAGGCCTATAATAAGCTGACAGCAACTTATAGTATCTTTTTTTATTTCTTCCCACAATATAGTTACATAACCGATCGCGTGGCGTAGTGGTTAGCGTACCTGACTTCTGCGCCACCGGTCCTGGGTTCGATTCCCAGCCGGAGACAACATTTGTGCAAAAACACAAATTGTTGCTTTTCGGGTCTGGTTGTGTTGTGCATGTGAAATGTATGTTTGTAAAACGCACCCACGACACAGGAGAAAATCCTACTGTGGGGCTTCGTTTTTTAAAAAAAGAAAAAAAAAAGAAATAACTATGAACATTTTATAATAGTATTACACATTCGCATACTGTGAGAGACTGGTGCCTAAACTAGGCTTAACGCCCGTATTTCAGGACACCAGGTCTATATAGGATATCATTATAAATAAAACAGTAACATAGTAAAATCAACATTTAATAGAGAACAATGTTCAGATCTTTCGCTTTGCTTTCTTCCCTCTAAAACTCTTCTTTGGCCACTGCAACAAAAGCACGGTGATAAAAACTGTGGAGCAATTTGGTCGCCATGCTACCGTCACAAATCCTACTAAAAGTATTTTACGCTGAATGGGGAGTCTAACCTGGATTAATGGGCGTTTGAAACTATGCAAGCATATAGTGCTTGAACCTTTCTTACAAGATCAAACATTTGTTCTACAGTACGGTCTGACAAACCATTACTAAACGTTATCTTAAACATATTAAAATTCCATGTAGGTGTACCCTCATCCATCTTTACACACAACTCTTTAACGACCGCATAGCCTAGTAGCCAGATTATCGGACTCCTACGCCACAGGTCCTGGATTCGAATCCCAACCGGAACCAATGCTTATGCCTGAAATACGAATTGTTGATTTTCATGGTCGTGTTGTGCCTTGTGAAATTTGTGTCTGTAAAACGCGCACACGGTGCAAGAGAAATCCTAGTATGGGAAGTTTAATTTGAAAACAAAAAATGGTAACACTGGTTCCATTATTTGCAATAATAGCACACTATGTGGCGGCGACGTAATAAATGCTTTCTTATCTTATCTCGTGGGTGTCATAAAGGCGAGAGAGATAGACGGCGGAATCATCATTTCTAAACATGCCGTACTCCGCTTCTCAAGGGACAAATTCTTCCTACTGGAAAGAAGCCTTGCTGGTGGTAGGATTTCTATGCTGGAATTCCTCTAAATGGGTACCAACGCAGGGCCGGTTATTCTGCCGTGAAACAGTAGTGTGCAAACATTACTGTGTTTCGGTCTGAAGGGCACTGACAGCTAGTGGGCATGTGACAACTGAGAACTGATGACTCAGGATGACGGCCGTAGTGTGGTGTCACACAGAAACGTTCTGGTGTTACCATCAGGTGAACGTTTTGCTTGCCTCGTCATTATATCCTATAAAAAAAGAAGGCCCATGTTGCACAGTGTACTATTTTTATTGATTAACAGTTTGTTAGTTTGAAGTTTTGACTGTGGCACAGCACTTATATGAAAAGTGTTTTGTGGGTTCAGAGTGTTTGTGATTAAGACACTTCTTTCTCTGAAAATCTTCACTTCGTAACAGGTGGGTTCGTGACGTTGGGCGAGTGACTTTTCGCATACATAATACGGCACTATAATCCTGCGTAGATGGAAACACATTTGCTTATCGCCGGAAACTGGCAAGGACAATTTATAAGTGTTTGATAAACTTTGCGATAAACACGCTGTGTGGTAGCGGCGTAAGAGAATCTACCACCCCATCCCGTCCCGTGGGTGTCGTAAAAGTCGACAGAGGGAAAATGAAAACCAGGAGATGGGCAGCAGCGTCTTCCTGGAAAATCAAAACAAAAAAACGGCGGTGGCCAACCCGCCTGAAAAGCGTGGTAACTATGGCAAAGTCCCCCCAGATAATATACTCTGGGGGTGGCTTATGTTAAGCAGTGGACTAGCGATAGCTCGAAATGATGATGATGATAAACTTTGAATCCAGGCTAGACTGTAGCTTTTCTCATCACTAAGCCAAATTTCTATTTAGGTCATATTATATTAACGAAATGTTACATTAAATGATTTATAATAAATTGTTAATTAATAAGAGCTATAATAATTCCAAGTTTCATAATATTAAAGGAATCTGCATGCTTGTGAATATTTTATTAATTTATTATTTACCAGTTTAATTTTAATCAACGACTCAAACTGCAATGATAATAGAGAATCGTAGAGCGCAGCGTTTACCTCCAGATACATTAGGAGAGGTTTTGTCCGCAGTGTATGTTGGAAGGATTCATCAAACTTCTGTGATTTGTAACCAATACTTGTCAGCTTCAAGTATTGGCTTCGGTCCGGTGTTTAGCCGGATTCTAAATTCGGACCCGACTCATGCACAGCGAGGGAAGAATTATTGATAATTGAATTGAACCTTCAATAGAGGTTTAATAAAGCTTTTTCTATTCTCCACACAACTTACCAAAATTGTTAAAACAATCGAGGTCTTTGGATTAAGTTTGATTCAGAAACCTTTATATAGCACAATAGTATTTGTTGCATGAATTGTTTATAAGTCGTTAATATTAAAGAAAATCTTATGTTAAGGCTTCACCTTGTTCATTATTAGGCCAAAATTTCGTATGAGCAGAGTTATCCAATGGTGAATCTCTTTAAAACGACATCAATCACAAGTAAAAACAATATAAGTTTCTTCATATTAGGTACACGAGACAAAAAAAATCTTTCACTCTGTCTAGAAACAACAGTTGATCCAGTAAAAGTACTACTTTGTCTATGGTTTAGTCCACCATATGCATTAGTTATTAAATTAACATTTGATAAAGACATGTTTAGTATGTTTGGCATTATACTGGGGATTACTACGCATCCAAACGCAACTAGTCTGTGGGATTATTGTCACACACACAAAGCACTGCCTGTAGTTTTAAAGACAAAACCATAGGCATTCGTTTTAAAACTAACATTTAATAATTATAAAAAAAATGTATTTTTTGCATTAATCAAGTAATTGTTGCCCATAGTAACTTTTGTGTAACACTTTGTCTATGGTTCATGCAATTTGTCAAAGACAATCCAAAGACTAAACCATAATAAACTATGCAGGAATCCGTCTAGGTAGGTAGGGGTACCACCCCAGGGCCAGTTATTCTGCCGTGAAGCAGTAGTGTGCAAGCATTACTGTGTTTCGGTTTGAAGGGCACTGACAGCTAGCGTAATCACTGGGCATATGGGACTTAAGAACTGACGTCTCAGAGTGACGGGCGCAGTGTGGTGTCACACAGTAGTTTACTGGGTGACACAGCATTTGTTATGGGCAGACGTTGCACTTACCATCAGGTGAACGTTTTGCTCGTTCCGTCACTTTTATGAAATAAAAAAAAGTTTAACCTAACATTTATTGATAACAATAAATTTAGTATCGTAAGGTTTAAACCAGCTATTAACGCGTCGTAACTTCTGTGCGAGATTATTGTCCAAGGTGGAGCCTTAACATTGTGAATACTTTACGGGGCGTCCGAGATTCGCGTGTCTAGATAGCCCTAAAACAATTGTGACACAACGCGGTATCCCAAGCAGCGGTACCTTAACGTTCCCGTCGCTTCCTGCATCCGCTTCCAACTAACAACAACCAGATAACATTGCACACATGAAAAATTTTTGTAGACAGAATTTTGAGATTGTGAATGGCATCAGGGAAATTTGGGAAATTTCGAATCCGCCATTCGGCTTACGGCGCCCTCAATGTTTCCACTTCCTTCTTCCGAATTGTTTTTTTAAACTGCGTTTAGGAATGGTGGATTGGTTGTTCTTTGTCAAAATTATTTCTTTTTTTTGTGTCGCATAAATGTCATGCTATAGAGCCATAAAAGGACTCTGTTTAATCTGTAATACATGTATACTGTATGTAAGTAATTTAGAGAAATTAAAAAAAAATCTGTAATCTCTTGCAATTTTTAAGGATTTAATACATTTATTGTAACAGGAAAAAAGTTGGTGGAAACAACAAGAGCGCGGTAAATTATTTTGTATTCAATAAACATTGTTGTCATCGAATTCCGCCGAACAAGCTTCACCCGTTGCTGGATCCGCAAAGAACCGTTTGCAGGTTTTGTCGGGTCGTTGTTAACAAACATACATACATACATTTGTAACAAACATATACACATACTGTCGATTCTGATTATAATTGAAATTTCGTTGTTTTCTGTACCATAGGATATTATTACCAATAGCAATGAAAATTGTGATCTTGAAATTAAAAAAAAAAAATGTCTCTGAAGGAAGCTAAATTTGTGGAAGCAATGTACCACTTTCCACGTTCGACGCTAACTAAATGTTCAAAAATTTTTACAAACACAACCAAACTAAAAATAATTTTTAGGACAACAAATATTTTGGTAGAATCAAAGTTGTAATAGTAGTTTGGGCGATGCAGTAGTCAAAGATAAATTTTTCTTTTTGGTTTTTTTTTTTTTACTAAAACAATGTTAGGGAGCGATGTATTTTCCTTGATATAAGTAACAATATCCAAAGGTTTTATTAAAAAAAAAAAGTTATTAGGTAATTAACCGCAAAGCTAGTTACATACAACTTCGCTACAGCAGCAGAAATTAATTATGGACGCAGCCTGAATGTTAATTATGGAATAGGAAACCATAACAGAGTATCAAAGCTTTATATTTACTGTCTTGACTAGTTATTTAAAAACAATGTTGTAACAACTCAATATATGAATGCAAACAACAATATAAACGATCCATAAAACCCATCTCGACTACGTCCATATACATTGGTAGGTTGTTTCAAATATTAACATTTAAAATCCTCTTCCCGGCTTCAAAGCCCTGTCAATAATGAGAGGAGGCCTGCACCCAGCAGTGGGACATCTAAAGATTGTAAACTTTTAATGTCAATTCTAAATACCGATGTATCCTTACGAAAATGAAAATAACGCCATTTGCCTCTCGATTTCGAACACAAAAAAATCTTTAAAATTTATTTCATTACTTTAGAACAATGTCGTTCTAAAACTACACCAAAGCCAGATCGTTATAAAACTACACTGTGGCTTGAATTTGGCTTAAGCCGTTAATTTTAGTATTGGCGAATATGACTTTAAACTGTAGATTCCCAAAATTATCTATATGGATACTTGGGTTCGATTTCTACTGAGGATAAATGCCAGCAAGAAACGTAATGGCCTTCCCATTGTATATAAAGTAACGTTATCAATACTAAGCAGGGTCAGTAGCAAAATGACAAAAATTTGGGAACCTCCGGTTTAAACTGCAAATGAATTTAGAGACACCATTCTTAAGCAGGATTTACATTACGAAAGTTATTTCGTGCATGTTGAAATTAATGTGGTGGCGGCTCGTTAAAAGAATACTACCACTACATCTCATCCAATGGATCTCGTAAAAGGCGAGTAAGGAATTAAACTGCACTGTGCACCCAACAGCGCATGGTGGCGATGGGCTCACCACCTATCACACCAAGTGCATTATATTGTTTTGGTGAAACGTGGATTGTGGCAGTCATCTGTTTTTGCAGTTAGTGCCCAGTCTCTGACTACCCCTTATGGGATACAGTCGTGATGTTATGTATGTATGTATGTTTGAAATTAATCTCATGTAACTAATATCGATGTGTGACGGCGGCTTAAGAGAATCTACCACCCTATCTCATGCCGTGGGTGTCGTAAAAGCCGACAGAGGGAAAATGAAAATCGGGAGATGGGCAGCAGCATTTCATTGGCACATCTCAATAAGTAAACTGCGGTTGCCAACCCGACTGCCAAGCATGTCGACTATGGCAAAATACCCCAGAATGAGAGCTACAAACTTTTGTGGCAATCTACGGGGAAGGCCTATGTTCAGCAGTGGACTAGTGATAGGCTGAAATGAATGATGAATATCGATACGCATGACAGTATTTTCAAATGAAATTTAGTGTCGCAACATAAAAGCTTTATGTTCTCCTAGCCGATTTCGACCACGGCGACAACTTCCGACTACAGTCGAGAGCCATCAACTGCGCAGGAGATATTATAGTGCCACAGGTGTACGCGCAAACACAGAGGCACTCACTCGTCCCAACCTACCCGCGCCCGATGTAACGCTGATGCGATAAGATCGGAGTTAGGCTAGGATGCAGTGTCAGAAACACGGGGACAATCACAACACAACCAGACCCGAAAACCGACAATTTATGTTTTAGTACAAATGTTGGCTCCGGCTGGGATTCGAACCCAGGACCAGCGGCTTAGAAGTCAGGTACTCTGACCACTAGGCCACGCGGTCGTCGGCGGCGGATCAAAGCTTTATATTGTAATGCACAATGTTGTTATACGAGTAGATGCTATATATAATGAATTGTTACAGATGCTAATATAAAAAGTAAAAAAAGAAGTATATCTCGTATTAAAATAAACCATCCTAGCGTTGGTTTGCAAACTTTCAACGCGACAAAAAAACATGTCCAGACGCTTTCGCGACATTAAATGCATGACACTAGTTTCACCGAAAAAATCGCGTGAAAACCTATTTCAGTCTCATGAAAGCAATGCATGCAATAAGAAATTAGAAGTTTACACGTGAAATTGTCGATGAAATAAATTTCACGACACTGTAGCGACATCTATGTCGCCACATGAGAAGCTCAAGAAATATTTCATACATTCCATAATCGCGCTATGAAAGTTTTCTGACATGCGAACCATAATATACAACATTAGCCGTGTGGTGGCGGCTCGTTAAAAGAATACTGCCACTCCATCTCATCCAATGGATCTCGTAAAAGGCGAGTAAGGAATTAAACTGCACAGTGCACTCAACAGCGCATGGTGGCGATGGGCTCACCACCTACCACACCAAGTGCATTATATTGTTTTGATGAAACGTGGATTGTGGCAAGTCATCTGTTTTTGTAGTGAGTGCCCAAGTCTCATGACTACCCCTTATGGGATACAGTCGTGATCTTATGTATGATTGTATATACAACATCTAAATATTACTAGTAGCCTCCACAGATCATACCACTCGATCTGGCGGGTAGCTACCCCTTTCCCTTGGCAATATCTTCCGCCAAAACACTGATTTCGTAACGCAAATCACGCTTTACTGATTGGTTTCCATTTTCTCTAATATTTTTATTGGTATATGAAGCTTGTTATTGTATTTGGAGTTCTAGAAGATCTAAGGCTTTGGTGTAGTCGCATCAAATCACTATTAACTCTTAACAATCAACGTCTCCAAAGTAATGGTCTTATTCATAAAAAAAATATAGACTGTTTATAGCCTTGTTACATAGATAATATTAATTTTTGACAGATGTTTGCAAGCCAAACATATACAAATTCACATAACCACGTTTAAGTGTCCCATGGCGGTCTTTGATGATACGTTTAGTAGGCCTAATTAGCTTCATAAATCTATCATAAGTAGGTTTTTGATGATACGTTTAGTAGGCCTAATTAGCTTCATAAATCTATCATAAGTAGGTTTTTGATGATACGTTTAGTAGGCCTAATTAGCTTCATAAATCTATCATAAGTAGGTTTTTGATGATACGTTTAGTAGGCCTAATTAGCTTCATAAATCTATCATAAGTAGGTTTTTTTATGAATAAGACCGTAACTTAAAAAAAATTAACTTAAAAAAAATTCATATGAACTCCGAATGTTGAAATGGAATGGTGATTGGGTAATCCCAAAGGAGGCCGTTACCTTTCAGTGGTTGTGACAGAAATTCAGTCTCATTGATTCATGTTAGAACTTTCTAGAATTATTCCACTGATGAGTGAAAGTCTCCTTTAGACTACAAATACTGCAGCCGCTTTAAGCAACGGACGGTTGGAACGTGGATTGACTGATACAAACCGTTAGCGCCTGTGGTGGTGTCTTCTGCCTCGTGGCAGGTTTTCTGGGTTCTCTCGCCAACTGCGCCTCGTTCGGCGTGAAAGCGCAGGGTAGAATCTTACGGAGTCTACGAAATGAGAGCGTGCGAAATTTTGGCCATGGTAAGTGCAATGTCTGCCCGTAGCAGATGCTGTGACTAACAGAACATTTCCGTGTGACACCTACACTGCAGCCGTCCCCTTGAAAATATCGGTTCTTAAATGTCTATGCCCAGTAATCACACTAGCTCTCATGTGCCTCTCAGACCGAAACACGGTAATGTTTGCATACAACTGCTTCACGGCAGAATAACTGACCCTGCGGTGGTACCTACCTAGACGGATTCCTGCATAGGAATCCTACCTGTCAAAGTAATACGCACGTGCTACGTACGAACGAACAACCAACATGAAAGAAAATCAGCAATGATGATGGCGTGGCCTAGTGGTTAGAGTATCTGACTTCTACCGCCGCGGTATCCTGGGTTCGAATCCAAGCCGGTACCATAATTTGTGAAAAAACACAAATTGTTGATTTTTCGTGTCTGGTTGTGTTGTGTAATGTGAAATGTGTCTGAAAACCCACCCACAACATAAGAGAAATCCTACTGTGAGCTTCGTTTCAAGAAAAGGTCGAAATAGACTAGGGAGTATTATTCACTTCAACCTATCACTAGTCCTCTGATGAACATAGGCCTCCCCCTTTTGGAGGATTTTGCCTTAGTTGCCACGCTTGGCTTGGCAGGGGGTTGGCAACCGCATTTTAATTATTCAGTTGTTCTAGGAAGATGCTGCTGCCCGTCTTCTAGTTTTATTTTTCCCTCTGTTGACTCTTACGACACCCACGGGATGAGATGGGGTGGTAGATTCTCTTAGGCCGCCACTACAAGGCGGGAATTTTTTATTAGTAGGAATTTTTTATTAGTAGGAATTTTTTATTAGTAGGAATTTTTTATTAGTAGGAATTTTTTATTAGTAGGAATTTTTTATTAGTAGGAATTTTTTATTAGTAGGATTTTTTTATTAGAAGGATTTTTTTATTAGTAGGAATTTTTTATTAGTAGGAATTTTTTATTAGTAGGAATTTTTTATTAGTAGGAATCTTTCTTACTTGTGCGTCGGCAGCAGGAGAGGAGTGAGTGTGGGCGGTGCCTTCAAGCTGTTCGCCTCGTCGGCCTCCGCCAGCTGAGCGCAGTCGAAGTCCAGCGCGATGCGCTCTCCGTCGCCGGACAGGCGCGGCGAGTACAGCAACGCGTTAGTGCCGTGCCCGGGCTGAAATGTATGTCGTGTGTATGTGACAGAAAAATTTAAGTTCATTTGCTGCTTCATACATTAATTATTATTTATTTATTAATGGCAACAGTCATAAGCTATTTTCCAGTGTCGAAGTAACATATCCAAGTATACAATCTTCAAGCAGCGAGACATTCAAAATATTGATCGACAGTAAATTGATAGTTGACTTTTACTGAAGATTTGCTGGACTGATGGAGGCAAAACGAAAAGCACAATTTTGGTCTTGAATTGAATTTTCCAATGACTGTACACTTTCAGGAGCACTTGCTGCATAATGAACTATCAATATTAAACATCAAAACTCCAAATATACACAGAAATTACAAAATTAATAAAATCACTAATGCCACTTTTCGAGTTGGCGCCAAAAGTCCTGCTTCCTACATTTTAATCAATCAATCAATATATTCTTTATTGTACACCAAATACAGGAATAAGCACAAAATAAACAAAAAAAAAAGTAGAAAAATATGTACAATATTCGGTCTTATCGCCCAGAAAGCGATTTCTTCCAGAAAACCATTGTAAACGGAATTCTTGTGATTAATACATAAAGAAGGGAGCAGAGGGGGGGGTGTACACAAATTAATATAAAGCACAGGATGAAGGCATTCATAGATAAAAGCAATAGACTGAAGTTCAGGAAAAGAAATTAAGAAAAAAAAAGAAAAAATGGGAAGGCATAAGATCATAGTTTCAAGAAATGAGTTTTACAAGTTTTTAAAGGAACAAAGGGACTTAGACTTAGCGTCGAATTTGTAGGGGTAAAGAATTCCACAATCGCACATCTGTGACCGTAAAAGATTTCTTGAAGAAAGAGGAGGAATGCATTGGAGTTTGAAGGGAGAGATTGACAGGAGAACGAAGGAACCGTTCATGGTAGAGGGAAATACACTGGAAGCGGTCTTTCAAGTATTTAGGAGTGCAGGGATTGAACAGCACGCAGTACAAAGCAGAAAGGATGTGAGTATTACTGCGAAGTCGGATTGGGAGCCACTCCGAGCTGTTTACGAAAATCGGAAACATGATCATATTTGCGAAGCCCAAATATGAATCGAAGGCACAAATTTTGAATTCGCTCAAGTTTATTAAGCTGACATAATAAATAAAAGCCGTGTGTTGATTTTATCAACTTTTCAGGCGGCGGAAAAAAACCTGTTTTATCTGATAACTAATAAGTTTAAGAAGAAAACAAGCGCAAAATGCTTACAAAATATCTCTATTCTTATCATATACTCGTACATACATATGTCCCGGTGCCGGCACCACTAAAATTGTTAATTGCAATTTTAAGTGCTGACTTACTACGTGCTCGGCGGTGAAGGAAAACATCGTGAGGAAACCCGCGTGTCTGAGAAATTAAAAATATTTCAAAGACATGTGAACTTCGCCAACCCGCATTGGAGCAGCGTGGCGGATTCTTCCTAGCTCCAAAACCCTCTCAGAAATGAGAGGAAGCCTGTGCTCAGCAGCGGGACATTTATAAGTTGTTACTTTACTTTGTTGAGGCCTGTGCTCAATAGTGGGACATTTATAGGCTGAAACTTTACTTTTTTTTACATACATACATACAGTAACGCCTCTTTCCTGTTGGGGGAGGCAAAAACCACACGATTGCTACGATCCTGACACACATCTTTTACTTCTTCTACTTTCATTAATTTAAACTTTTTTTAAATTTGATAAAATCCACATACGGGTGTCTTGGCAAGCGCGCCGTCGATAATTCAATTATCATAACTACATTATCATAAACAAATATTTCGAAGACATGTGAAGTCCGCTCATCTCAAACCACCAACATCCTTTTTATATATAGATGGTAACACTAATATTTATGGCAACACTTGATAAATCCCGGGCATAAGTTGTAAGTGCAGCCATGTAGTATTCCTCAATTAATCATATTATTCATAAAAATACCCGTGTGGTAGCGGCTTAAAAGAATCTGCCACCCCATCTCATCCCGTGGGTGTCGTAAAAGCCGACAGAGGGAAAATTAAAACCAGAAGATGGGCAGCAGCGTCCTCCTCGAACATCACAACACATAAACTGCGGTGCCTACCCGCCTGCCAAGCGTGGCAACTATGGCAAAATCCCCCCAAAATGAGAGCGACAAATGTTCAACAGTGGAGTAGTAATAGGCTGAAGTGATGATTCATAAAAAAGTACTGATGTGAAAATAATTAGCCTAGGTGGATAACACCGCAGTGACAGATGTCTCAGGGTGGTAGAAATCCGTTTAGGTAGATACCACTGCAGGGTCAGTAATTCTTCCGTGAAGCAGTAGTGTGCAAAAATTACTGTGTTTCTATCTGAAGGGCACTGAGAGCTAGCGTAATCATTGGGCATAGATTTAAGAACTGATGTCACAGGGTGCCGGGCGCAATGTGGTGCCACATACAAATATGCTGTTTGAAACAGCATTTGTTGTGTTACCGTCAGGTGAACGTTTTGCAGGTTACGTCACTTTGTCTTAAACTTAAGAACTGCTGTCTCAGGGTGACGAGCGCAGTGTGGTGCCACACAGAAATATTCTGTTGGACACAGCATTTGTTCACTTATCACCATCAGGTGAACGATAAGTATATAGTAACTTTCTTCCATAAAAAAACCCGGAAGTCACAGATTTTTTATAATTTTTTTTTTAAAGAAAACGAAGCCCCACAGTAGGATTTTCTCCTGTATCGTGGGTGCGTTTTACAAACATACATTTCACATGCACAACACAACCAGACCGGAAAAGCAACAATTTGTATTTTTGCACAAATGTTACCACCGGCTGGAAATCGAACTCAAGACCAGTGGCGCAGAAGTCAGGTACGCTGACCACTAAGCCACGCGGTCGACAGTATGCGACCTAATCTCGGTCTATCCGGTCTATTCAATGATGTTCCGCATAGCCTTACCTCGTGCTGCAGTAAGTAATTGCCGGGCAGCAGTCCCTGCAACTGATTGAGGGTTGTTCCCACCGCGTTGTTTATAGCTGGCAACACATCGACGTGTGCTTCCGTTAGCTCGTCCAAATTGATTGTATCGTATCGCACTATTTCGCCGGACGGGCCGTCTATTCTCACTGGAAATTATAATTTTCCGGTATTACGTCTTTAATAACAAGATTTATTTTAATAGTTCCCTTTTTTTTTTAGTAATTAAATTGATTTAAGTTACATATTAAGTTACCAAAAGTATGTTTTCCAAAATAAGCCAAAAACACTACAATAGTTAAATTTTTGAACTGATGTTCCGATCGATTTCGACCACGGCGACAACTTCCGAATATAGTCGAGGGCTATCAACTGCGCGGGAGATATTATAGTGCCACAAGTGTCCGCGCAAACACAGAGGCACTCACTCGTCCCAACCTACCCGTCCGATGTAATGCTAATGCGATCAGATCGGAGGTAGGCTAGGATGCATTGTCAGAAACACGGGGACTGTCACAACACAATCAGACCCAAAAACCAACAATTTGAGTTTTAGCACAATTGTCGGCTCCGGCTGGGATTCGAACCCAGGACCTGCGGCGTGGAAGTCAGGTACTCTAACCACTATAGGCCACGCGGTCGTCTTTTGAACTAGGTGCATAAAAAAAAAGCGTTCATACGTAAATAGAATTGAATGATATCTTAAATATTCGGATATCCGTAATTAATAATTAATAATCAATTCAATAATTAACTAATCATTGTAAAACATACATACATATATACATAAGATCACGACTGTATCCCATAAGGGGTAGTCAGAGACTGGGCACTCACTGCAAAAACAGATGACTGCCACAATCCACGTTTCACCAAAACAATATAATGCACTTGTGATAGGTGGTGAGCCCATCGCCACCATGCACTGTTGGGTGCACAGTGCAGTTTAATTATTTACTCGCCTTTTACGAGATCCATTGGATGAGATGGAGTGGTAGTATTCTTTTAACGAGCCGCCACCACACTGGTCAATTGTAAAACAATTATGTAAAAATAAAAATGGAATAGTTTCAAAGAGCGACAACAATCGCAAGTATACATAAGTTTGTTTCTTAAATTCCTATTCTAGAAATACTATAACACTTTTACAAAACTCATCAACGCCGACACAAATACAAAAACTCTTCAGTTCAAGTATTGGTGGTCATCAGGAATAGACCAATATATCAATGCTATATATTGCTAAGTAATTGAATTTGACGACAGATCTCAATGTTCAAACATAAACAACAATTCATTAAATTTCATCCCACTGGTTAAAGCCTTTACTATTTAAATAAGTTTGTATTTATTGTATAGATAACTGATATACTGGTGGTAGGATTCCTATGTAGGAATCCGTCTGGGTAGGTAACACCCCAATGCCAGTTATTCTGCCGTGAAGCAGTAGTGTGCAAACATTACTGTGTTTCGGTTTGAAGGGCACCGTGAGCCAGCGGAATCATTGGCATTTGAGACTTAAGAACTGATGTCTCAGGGTGATGGGCGAAGTGGGGTGTCACACAGCAATGTTCTGGGGGACACAGCATTTGCTAAGGGCAGACGTTACACTTACCATGGGGTGAATGTTTTGCTCTAATAAAAAGAAATGGCTTACCATTCATGAGCGACGCGTTCCTTCTTAAAAACAGCGACAGCGCCCAGCTCTTGATCTTTTCCTTGGACACTTCGCTGGCGCCCAAGTCGAGCTGGTACTCGGGTATCGGTTCCAATATCACTTCGCCGACGTTGTTCTGAAACATTATCTGGGCTGTTTAAGAAATATAATTTCCTCGCGTCCGTTCACTGACACCTCTGGTCTGTGTTAAACCAGCAACGCTATCCTTATGGTTTTGAATAGAGAATAAATTTTGCTCAGACTTCGACCGTGTCTGGAGTTCTGATAGAGCGACGAAACGTTCAAAACGTTCACCAGATGTAAAGTGCAACGTTTACCCATAAAACATTCTATGTCACCCAGAACATTTCTGTATGACACCACAATGCGCCCGTCACCCTGAGACATCAGTTCTTAAGTCTCAAATGCCCAGTGATTTCGCTAGCTCACAGTGCCCTTCAAACCGAAGCACAGTATTGTTCGCACACAACCGCTTCACGGCAGAATAACTGGCCCTGGGGTGGTACGTACCTAGACGGATTTCTGCATAGGAATCCTACCACCACTCCATCATCATCATCATTTTAGCCTGTCACTAGTCCACTGCTGAACATACGCCTCCCCCATAGATTGCCTCAAAAGTTTGTAGCTGTCACTTTGGGAGGGATTGTGCCATAGTTGCTACTTGGCAGGCGTGTTGGCAACCGTAGTTTCTTTATTCAGATGTTCCAAGAAGGTGTAGCGGCCTATCTTGTAGTTTTAATCTTCCCGCTGTCGACTTTTACAACACCAACGGGATGAGATGGGGTGGTAGATTCTCTAAAGCCGCCACCACACGGTGAGTTAATCTAATAAAACACAAAATTATGACATAGCCCCTTTGAATGGAAGGTAGGATATGTCAGTATAGGTAGGATATATCTTAGAGTTAATATATATTGTGAGTGGAATTGTTCGGATTAATTCCAGCCGCTGAATTTCACCATCGCACCTTACGGCACAACTTAAAATTCCATCGTCACTACCTTGATGGTTGGCATTCCACCACACTACGTTTTTCGCGGAATTTTCTGCCATCAGCGGTTTTTCCGGTACGAGTTTAGGGACCTTCAAGAAAAGAGCCTATTCCTTTCTCAAAGGCCGGCAACGCATCTGCTATTCCTCTGGTATTGTAGGTGTTTTTGGGCGGCGGTGATCACTTACCATCACGTGAGCCACCTGCTCGTTTGCCCCCTATTCTGTAAAAAAAAATATAACAAATCGCCAATCTGCATGCAAAACATCGATTTCGCCAAATCATCGCTTCTTGGGCGTCCAACGGCGGACGATAAGTGGACTGTGCAATGATGATAAAGTGTCACCGTTACCGTTAAATTATACTCAAGCCACACCCACCTTAACTTTATGCGAGCTGTGCACTATAATATCGTAGTTTTCCTGACTGGTGACGTTCCTCACTCGCCACTTCTTAAACGACCGAGGCGGTGGCCTCTCGAACAGCGTGTCTTCAATATGTGGAAATGTATAAAACAAACGAATGAATGAGCATACATACATACATACATACATAAGATCACGACTGTATCCCATAAGGGGTAGTCAGAGACTGGGCATTCACTGCAAAAACAGATGACTGCCACAATTCACGTTTCACCAAAACAATATAATGCACTTGGTGTGATAGGTGGTGAGCCCATCGCCACCATGCGCTGTTGGGTGCACAGTGCAGTTTAATTCCTTACTCGCCTTTTACGAGATCCATTGGATGAGATGTAGTGGTAGTATTCTTTTAACGAGCCGCCACCACACGGCAGTGAATGAACGAATGAAATAAAACTTGCGAATGCTCTTTTAAAAGTCTATTTGATGGTAAGTGGTGGTAGGAAATCAGCAGGGAGGCTCGGCGGATGTGAAACATCGAAATTGATGGTTATAGAAACGATTAATAATTAAAAGAAAACCAATAAATAAATATGGAGTAAAATAAAAATATTTCGGATTCTCGCGTCGTTCAATAAAAAAATCATATTTAATATATTAGTGTTATTAATTATAAATTTAATAACACTAATAGTGTTGCCAAATCATAGCACTAAATGATTATTTTACTGGTGGTATGATTCCTATGCAGGAATCCGTCTAGGTAGGTACCACCCCAGGGCCAGTTATTCTGCCGTGAAGCAGCAGTGTGCGAACATTATTGTGTTTCGATTTGAAGGGCACTGTGAGCTAGCGTAATCACTGGGCATATGAGACTTAAGAACTGATGTCTCAGGGTGACGGGCGCAGTGTGGAGTCACACAGAAATATTCTGGAAGACACAACATTTGTTGTGGGCGGACGTTGCACTTACCATCAGGTGAACGTTCTGCTCGTTTCGTCACTGTATACAATAATAAAAAAAAACCCAATGAGAAAAAAGGCGCCGTTTTTGTCTTCGGTTATTAACGAATGGAAAACAGTGACATTTATTGATCTCGTAATGAAGCGTAATCACTGGGCATATGAGACTTAAGAACTGATGTCTCAGGATGATGGGCACAGTGTGGTGTCACACGGAAATGTTCTGGGTGACTCAGCATTTGTTATGGGCGGACGTTGCACTTACCATCAGGTGAACGTTTATATTCAGTAGCAGACTGAAGATCTGGAATGAATGATTAAGGAATTAGATAAACATTATCAAAACTCACCTTCACAAGTGCATTTATAGAAGTCATGCTTCTTTTTCTCCTTGCTCTTATTTTTACTCGCGTTCCCGTTTTCGTCGGCATCCGTAGACTTCGCTTTGGTACATTTGAAAGGTTTCTCATTTGGGGCCTCCATATCATCCGTTTCCATAGGCCCTATGTCCGAGTTGCCATTTGCTTGTGAGTCATCTAAACGTGAATTAGAAAAATTGTGTAATCATGACTTTTGGCGGCAACACGAAAAGCGACGGTTGTGTTTACATTGAACTAGTTAATGCCCCGCGACTTCGTCCGCGTGGAAATGGTTTTTTTTTTAAATATTCGGAGGATAACTGTGATAAAAAGTTTTAGATACGAAAATTTCATGAGGTCGCTAGATCGATGTACGAAACAATGTATCTATGCAAATAAAAAAAAATTAAGTGTTTGTTTGTAATAACAAAATAACAGCTTTTTACTCAATGCTTATGAAAGTATATACGGTACCTATAAAAAAGTAAAGTTTCAGCCTATAAATGTCCCACTGCTGAGCATATGAGCCACGGCAGAGGCCTCCTCTCATTTTTAAGAGTGTTTTGGAGCTAGGAAGAATTCGCCAAGCTGCTCCAATGCAGGTTGGCGGACTGCACATGTCTTTTTTTTTTTATTTCTCATACATGTGGGTTTCCTCACGATGTTTTCCTTCACCGCCGAGCACGTGGTAACTCGGCACTTAAAATTGCAATTAACAATTTTAGTGGTGCCGGCACCTGGAATCAACCCAGGTCACTCGCGTACTATGACATTTAAAGCGAGCGCCTAGCCCCTGAGCTACTACGGCACCTATAAGAGAAAAACTATTTTTAAATTTATTTTCCGTCTGTCTGTCTGTTTGTTCCGGCAAATCTCCGAAACGGCTTGACCGATTTTGACGGGACTTTCACTGACAGATTGCTGATATTATAGGAGGTAACTTAGGTTGCTTTAATTTAAAAAAAAAAAAATCTAAAATCCGATTCAAATAGGGAAGTATATATGTATATCATCGATCGGTGTCGGCTTTTTTAAGCGTGTGAAAACGCGGGGCGCAGCTATCTCATAAATTTTAATAATCCAATCCATTTCATATTCAGAAGAAAAGTAAAGTCACAGCCGATTTTCTTTGATGTTGTCCATGATTGACAATTTTAGGAAATATGTGCGATTGGAGTAGTAAATTTCGGGTAAACAGCAAGGCTGTCCAAGCCATTTTTCACCCAGAAATGATGATGGTGATGAATTTCAGACGTCTGGCCAACACCCTTATAACGGTAACTCCTACTTAAATGATAAAAATGTAGAAATGACAATGTTTAAATAAAACTATTTTTACGGATTTTATCGCGTTTAATTTATAACTATTTTTAACCCGACGTTTCGGGCGCTTTACAGCACCCATGGTCACGGGGGGACTGAGGTGACAGTTGTCCCGATGTCATAGTTAACCCGGAGTACCTTCAGCTTGGGTTTGGGATCCTATTATTAATAAAATTAAATCAAAAACCAAGCATACCACTGCAAGACTTCAAGACACAGTAAGCTCTTTCTGCGTAGATCGGACTAAAAATAATAATTAAAAGCTGAAGGTACTCCGGGTTAACTATGACATCGGGACAACTGTCACCTCAGTCCCCCCGTGACCATTGGTGCTGTAAAGCGCCCGAAACGTCGGGTTAAAAATAGTTATAAATTAAACGCGATAAAATCCGTAAAAATAGTTTTATTTAAATGTGTAATATTCGCGTAAATAAAAGAAAACATTAAATGACAATGTTTTTCATGTCATTGTATGCCATAAATCAATTTAGCTTAATTTATAAATTATAGTTTTAATAAGACCTTTGCAGATGCTTTACAGGCAGTAATTTATTGATGTTCTATTACTCTGGAATCAAACCCCCCCCCCCCCCCAATGAGAGCTACAAACTTTTGCGGCATCATGGGGAAGACCTATATTCGGCAGTGAACTAGTGATAGGCTGGAATGATTTTTTTTATTGCATAAAGTGATGAAACGAGCAAAACGCTCACCTGATGGTAAGTGCAACGTCTGCCCATATCAAATGCTCTGTCACCCAGAAAATTTCTGTGTGACACCACACTGTGCCTTTCACCCTGAGACATAGGTTCTTAAGTCTCATATGCCCAGTGATTACGCTAGCTCACAGTGCCCTTCAAACCGAAACACAGTAATGTTCGCACACTACTGCTTCACGGCAGAATAACTGGCCCTGGGGTAGTACCTACCTAGACGGATTCCTGCATAGGAATCCTACCACCAGTAAAATATGATAATGATGGAGTCTGGAATGTGTTTGTACAGGCATAGGTAAAATCAAGTATCGTCATCATAATTTCAGTCTATCACTAGTCCACTGCTGAACATTGGCCTCCCTAATAGATTGCCACGAAATTTTGTGGCTCTTGTTTTGGGGGATTTCGCTATAGTTGCCACGCTTGACAAGTGGGTTGGCAACCACTGGAAACCAACTCTTGGCAGGCAAATTAAGCCCAGTTGGGCGGCCTTTGGTAAATACTAGAAGGAACAAAGCGTGAAGTGATACACATTGAGATTAAGAGCGCTGTAAGATAGCTATCGCTAAATACTACTTACTTTTACTTCTTAGATTTGCTGGTTGCATGATAGCATAGAAAAAGCAATAAATGCAATTTAATGTTAATAAGTTAGCAGCTTTTAAACTATAAAAAAGCTTATTTATTAATAACTGTAATATTGCTTCGGCAGTTGAATTGTATTGATACATACTTAACATGCATACAGTCACGGCTCTTTCCCATTGGGGTAGGCAGAGACCACATCTTTCCACTTCCTACGATCCTGACACACATCTTTCGCATTCTCTACTTTCATTAGCGTTTTCATACACGCCGATATGATCATGATACGTACGCCTGGGTCGATCTGTTTTCCCATTCACTCTCGCCTCATAAATCTCTGTTTTGACGATCTTCTTCGGAATTGTGTATGTTAAAAAAAATGTTGCTGAGCCAGAAGAGATGAGATACATCACCTACTATAAAAGTCACACTCGTCGTCGTCGTCGTTTCAGCCTATCAATAGTCCACTGCTGAACATAGGCCTCCCCCATAGATTGCTACAATGTCGGCTCGGTTTGCGCAGTGGCTAAGCCCTTGGCTTCTGCGCCACGGGTCGCGGGTTCGATTCCCGCACGGGACAGATATTTGTACGGCCTACATATACTTGTTCCGGGTCTGGGTGTTTGTGCATGTGGAATTTATGTCTGTAAAACGCACCCACGACACAGGAGAAATCCTACTGTGGGGCTTCGTTTATTTAAAAAAAACAAAAAACAAAAAAAAATTATTCAGATGTTCCAGCAAGATGCTGCTGCCCATCTCCTGGTTTTCATTTTCCCTCTGTCGACTTTTACGACACCCACGGGATGAGATGGGGCGGTAGATTCTCTTAGGCCGCTACCACACGGCATTGGTCACACTATTGGGCTGCAATTTATATATATTAAACAATTTTGAGGGGTTTTGGTTTTTTTCCAGTTGCCACGCTTGACAGGCGGGTTGGCAATCGAGGTTTATTTGTTCAGAGGCTCCGGCAAGGTGCCGCTGCGCGTCTCCTAGTTTCGTTTTCCCTCTGTCGACTTTTAAAACACCCACGGGATGAGATGGGGCGGTAGACTCTCTAAAGCCGCCACCACACGGCAACGTTTCTGTTAATCATAATTAATTTTCACTATTAAACACTAACCGGCGACAATAAACAGGCTGAACTCCTCATCGTCGCTCGAATCGTCCGGGTTTTGCGTTTCGTTCATTGTTACATTTCCATCGTTTTTGTTTTCTTGTGCCTTCTTATTTCTGTACAATAATTTCGATTTCTCCGTTTCACTGAAATACATTTATGGGATTTTAATATGTATATTATAATCATAATAGATAAAAATTTCTATAACAACATTCTTATCATCATCATCATTTCAGCCTATCACTAGTCCACTGCTGAACATGGGCCTCCCCCACAGATTGCTACGAAAGCTTGTAGCTCTAATTTTGGGGGGAATTTCGTCATAGTTGCCACGCTTGGCAGGCAGTAAGATGCTGCTGCCCATCTCCTGGTTTTAATTTTTTCAAAATCCCCTCAAAACGAGAGCTACAATCTTTTGTGGCAATCTACGGGGGAGGCCTATGTTCGGCAGTGGACTAGCGATAGCCCGAAGTGATGATGATGAAGTTCGAAATACAAGAAATTTTAAGAACAGAATGACACTCACGGTAGAAAGGCGTATTCCAGTAGGTGCCTGAACGCCCGGTAGGTCCTCATTTGTGCGCACTCCCTTATCACAGAGAATTCGTTGCCCAACACGAGTACATTGCGTTTATCACCATCTGAAATCAATTTGTTATTATACTAGCTACTAGCTGACGCCCGCGTCTTCGTCCGTGTGGACGCAGGTCTTTTAAATATCGCACGAGATCTATTTGATTTTGCGGGATAAAAAGTATCCTACGTCCGTTCCCAGAATGCAAGCTATTCCTGTGCCAGATTTCGCCAAGATCGGTTCAGCGGTTGAACCGCGAAAGCGCAACAAACATACAGAGTTTGTTACTTTCGCATTTATGATGACGTTCTCCTAGCCGATTTCGATCACGGCGACAACTTTCGACTACAGTCGAGAGCTATCAACTGCGCAGGAGATATTATAGTGCCACAAGTGTACGCGCAAACACAGAGGCACTCACTCGTCCCAACCTACCCGCGCTCGTTGTAACGCTGATGCGATAAGATCGGAGGTAGGCTAGGATGCAGTGACAGAAACTAGGGGACAATTACAACACAACTAGACCCGAAAACTAACAATTTGTGTTTTAGCACAAATGTTGGCTCCGGCTGGGATTCGAACCCAGGACCCGCGGCGTACTACTGGTGGCGTACTACTGTACTACTGGTGGCGGTGTTAGTTTGCTTGTGCACGCTACTGAGGGAGGGCGGGCGGTGCTCTTCAAAAAACTAGGCAATATACACCATTTTTATATTTTGCATGCGGATCTTAGCAAAGTAATTTACTTTCCTTCATTATAATGGATTTCCGCAAAGTAACGCCTGATTCTATTAACTAACATTACATTTGTTAATTATATTTTAGCACTAAAAAGTGGATGCAGGAAGACCGTGTTTTGTGGCAACAGTGGACTGTAATAGGCTGAAATGATGATGATGATGATGACTAAAAAGTAACTAGTGGAAAACCGTGCATTTTACATGATTAACGTAGTAACTACCTAGTTCATTACGAGATCAATAGATGTCGCTGTTTTCAATTTATTAATAAAATTCAAAAACCGTGTTTCACCATTGGTTAAAATAATTATTTCCTGTTGTAATTTATCAACACGATCAGTGAATTTTATTGAACGACACGGGACGCGAAATACTACTTCATTTCCGCCATATTACTGAAACTGAACCATATTTTAAATAGGGTTGCCAGGTGATTTGATTCCTACTGGGTCCTTATTAAAATACTTAAAAAAAAAGTTTATTTTACACTGAAATAACGTTTAATAAAGAATTGAAATGTTCACGCAGCAAAGAGCTGAACTGAACTTCAGTCTAATTAATCTAATGAAGTACAGAATGATGACATAGCCCCTTTGAACGGAAGGTAGGATGTGTAAGCTACATATGTTACAATTAATATATATAACAGTACAATCCAATGGTCACTAAACAAAAGGAGATATTAAAAACTGGGTAACATATTTTAGGTGTAAAATCATTCTGTTTCATCTGTTGTGGCCAGTTAAAGTCAGTGTGGTTAGTTTCCCTTTATGAAACTAAAATTAAATCTAAATGAAGTGACAAACTCACCTGGTGTAAATGCTTCACAAACAGACAAACATACAGTCCAATATCTGTCGAGTTCCATGAGACACTTTAGTGCCTTCTCGCTGGCTATGAACTGGGCTCCGTTGTCTAACGCATATTGTGCCAGTTCCCTATGAACTTCAGTCAGTGGTAGAATTGTAACAGATGACTCATCTAAATAAAAATAAAACATGATTAAAAAAAACATCAAATCTATAGAAATAAATAAAATTGAAGTGTCTGCTTGTAATAACAATTTTAAATTTTGTCTGTCTGTCTGTTTGTTCCGGCTAATCTCCGAAACGGCTGGATCGATTTTGACTGGACTTTCACTGAAAGATAGCTTGCAGTTATTACTATTACAGTTATTACTCATATAATAAATTTCTCTCTGCTGTCAGGGGTTTTTCCATCTTCGTGGCGTAAAGCTTATATGAACCCCCTTCCAAAAACTACGAACCCCTTCACAATTTAATAACTATAGACCAATCTCTATCTTACCCTTTTTCTTCCTTTTTGAATCTATTCTTCACAATCAATTATCTACTTTAATTTACAAAAACAATGTTCTATCTCAGTTTCAATCAGGCTTTCAACCTGGACACAGCACCACTATTGCTCTTCTCAAAGTTATTTTTTTTGGCTTAAGTGATGAAACGAGCAAAACGTTCACCTGAGGGTAAGTGCAACGTCTGCCCATAACAAATGCTGTGTCAAAGAGAAAATTTCTGTATGACACCACACTGTGCCCATCACCCTGAGACATAACTTCTTAAGTCTCATATGCCCAGTGACTACGCTAGCTTTCAGTGCCCTTCAAACCGAAACACAGTAATGTTTGTACACTACTGCTTCACGGCAGAATAACTGGCCCAGGGGTGGCTACCACCAGTAAGGGTTTGAATCCCAACTGCAGTCAATATTAGTGGAACATTTGTATTGTGACCTGTTGTGTGCTGATGCATCAGATTACTAATTTTTTTATTAAAACCAGTGTTGCTGTAGTATGTATAGTGTATGTGTCTATTTTTACCTTTTCATATTTATTTTTTACGCGGGTGAAACCGAGGGGCATAGCTAGGCCCTGCAGCCCCCCGATCGATGATATACATATCTACTTCCCGATTTGAATCGGAGTTTGGGGTTTTAATTATTTTTACACGGAACTCTAAAATATTTTTCTAAAATTAAAGTAGCCTTAGTTACCTGCTACAATATCAGCTATCTGTCAGTGAAAGTCCCGTCAAAATCGGGCCAGCCATTTCGGAGATTAGCCGGAACTAACAGGCAGACATACAGCCAGACAGACAGATAAAAAAATTAAAAATTGTTTTTCTTTTATAAGTACTGTATATACTTTCATAATCATCGAATAAAAAGCTGTTATTTTGTTATTACAAACAGACACTTCAATTTTATTTTATTGTATAGATAAGTTATTGTCCCATTTATTTTTATGTACATAAAGTTACGGAACAGAAAAAATTGTTAAGTTAATTAAGGTAATTTTAATTGTTTGTAAACTTGAACCAATGAGACTAATACAAGTTAGTTCACAAATATGAACGGTTGTCGCTAAAAATATTACCGTGTGAAACCACAATGCGCCCTTCACCCTGAGACATTAGTCCTTCAGTCTCATATGACCAGTCATCACACCAGCTCGCAGTGCCCTTTAGACCGTATAACTGGCTCTGGGGTGGTACCTAACTATACGGACTCCTGAAAAGTTCTCCTGAAAATACTGATGGTAGGATTCCTATGCAGGAATCCGTCTAGGTAGGTTACCACCCCCGAGCCAGTTATTCTGAAGCAGTAGTGTGCAAGCATTACTGTGTTTCGGTTTGAAGGGCACTGAGACCTAGCGTAATCACTGGGCATATGACACTTGAGAACTGACGTCTCAGGGTGACGGGCGCAGTGTAGTGTCACACGGAAATGTTCTGGGTGACATAGCATTTGTTACGGGCAGACGTCGCACTTTACATCAGGTGAACGTTTTGCTCGTTTCGTCGCTCTATCAATTAAAAATATTTTTTTTTTGCAGATGTTCGTCTTTACTTTGCCACCGTCGATATTAACGGTTTACTCACTTGGCAGAACAAATCGACAGGGGTGCTTCGTACAGGGCTCCGGCACGGGTCGAGGTGTCATTATGGAAAGTCGCTTTGTTATTTGTTCAGGATAGTTTATCTGTGGTAATGCACTCACATCCACCTGTCAAAAAAAAAAAAGAAAAATAATGGACGTTTCAAAATGAAACAATAAATGTGGGTACACCAGCCAGACATACACTTATCAATTCTTTGTCGTAGACCATTTCAAATTTAGAATTTCTAGATTCCAGCGGTATTTGAGCAGCCATTTTATAATTTTTTGGGAACGATTCCAGCTGCTTGGCTCTCACTTCAAACTCAGCCGCATATGCTGTTTCTACCGGCGGTTTGGGCCTCAGCGCTCTTATGCAGTGCCCATTTGTCCAAAGGGTTTTTGCCCATTCTATGAATTCTTTCTGCTCTTTAGCATAAATTGTCTGTGCTTCCTGAAATCGAATACAAAATATATTGATTAAACTCTTTTCTCCATTGTAGTTTTAATACTAAGGATAATGCCTAAGTTATACTGTCTGTAAGTTGTACTGTAAGATTATACTGTCTAAGTTAACTAAGATAAGAAGCTCAAGCAGAATAACTTTTACATCTACTATGATACATACATACGTCACACCATAATCAAATATAAGGAGTAGGAAGAGGCCACTCACGTGTAGCACTTTTCGCCCTCACGGGAAACGAGACGTGACGGGTGGCAAATGACGTCCCCGCTATTTTGGTACGAGTCAAAAAATTCTTGTCCCCATTGCGTTCCCAACACGCAGTATAGTATAGTGACAGCATTGCATATTATGTTCTTATTCTGAACATAGGCTGTCTGTACAAAACCTTACCCGCCTCTTACGACACCTCGGTGGGAAATGGGTAGGTGCTATTGTACTCTGCCGGACACCCATTAACTTAGTAAGTGCAATGTCTGACCAAAACTATTGCTGTGTCACCTAGAACACTTCTGTATGGTATCACACTGCGTTCATCACCCTGAGACATCAGTTCTTAAATCTCATAGGCCCAGTGATTACACTAACTCTAAGTGCCCTTCAGACCCAAACACAGTAATGTTTGCACACTACTGCTTCACGGCAGAATAACAGGCTTGGGGTGGTACCTACCTAGACGGCATATTCCTGCATAGGAATCCTGCCACCAGTTAATCTTTTTCTTGTCACTTCTTCTGTAAAATGGCAATGGTGCTTTTGTCTTAAAAACCTTTATACTCGTACATCAGATCCGGATACTTACTTCAAAAACTCTGTAATCAAGTTTGGTAGGCCTGTGTATGAAATGTGCTTCTAAAATGTGAGGATTCTGCGCACAAAGCACTTTCATGCACTGATAATGTTGTTGGTTTGTGAGAGCAGACAGTTTTGGAAATGGTGGCGTTCCCCGGAATCCCGGTACAAATACACGATGTAATCTGTCATCCTGAAAGTTAAATAATTAAAATAAGTCTGCAATCAGATGAAGGGAAGTTATAATATTTGATAAAAGTAATTTTACGGATTTTATTGCGTTAAATTATTAAACTATTTATAACCCGACGTTTCGAGTACTTTACAGCACCGTAGTTACTATGGGATCACGGAGGACACAGATGTCCCGATGTCATAGTTATTCTGGGGTACCTTCAGCTTTTTATTACTATTTATGGTCCGATCTATGCAAAATTAGCTTACAGTGTCTTGAAGTCTTGCAATGGTGTGCTTGGTTTTCGATTTAATTTTGTTAATTATAGGATCCCAACCCAGTAATATTAACACCATCATTATGTGGAAGAAATCAATATGTAGATGTTATAATAGTTGATTTCAGTGAAGCATAATTAACTATTATCAACATCATCATCATTTCAGCCCATCACTAGTCCACAGCTGAACATAGGCCTCCCCCAATGATTGCCACCAAAGGTAAAGTAGCTCTCATTTTGTGCGGATTTTGCCATAGTTGCCACGCTTGGCAAGCGGGTTGGCAACCGCAGTTTATTTGTTCAGATGTTCCAGAAAGATGCTGCTGCCCATCGCCTGGTTTTTATTTTCCCTATAGTGAGCCAGATCGATTGACCAATTTACAGATTGGCTCAACATGTAGCGAAAATACTCTCACCGCTGGAAGGACACACAAGAGCACACACAATGGATTCTTACCATTTTGTCAGTGAGATAAAAGATCTTGCTGACAATGAAATTATTAACAAAGTCAATTTTGATGTCCTCTCGCTATTTACATGCCTGCCTTACAAGACTGCATTTCAATTTTAACTAGGAAGCTAGCAGAAAACAACATGCCAGCAGAATATGCAGAATTGCTTAGATATTTAAATGAAACTAATTTTACGGATTTTATCGCGTTTAATTTGTTATTTATAGCCCGACGAGCCGAAACAAACACTGGATGAATCAACATTAAAAGTATTATCGAAAGGTATAAATTTCGCAATAACACCGCGAAGAATCCCTAACGAAGAAATTATTTGTAGTGTTGAGGATTGTCTGTATAAAAATAATATCGGTAAAGAAGATTTGGAGGACATACGTCAAGACATTTCGTCTATGTTACGTCGAAGTTCTGTGCCGAAACTGAATCTTCCCAAAGACGAATTAAAAGCTTTAAATAACTTACGAAACAGACCTGAACTCACGATTCTCCGCGCAGATAAAGGAAACGCTACGGTGGTAATGGATATGTCAGATTATAATTTTAAAATACAAGAACTTTTGTCGGACGTTAACACCTATAAAAAAGTCAAAACAGACCCAACTACAAACACGCTGAAAACAACTAGCGATCTAATAAAGAAACACGCCGATCTGTTAAAATTAAGCTGCGATTTGTTAATATTAACATGTTAGTACCATCTTACGAGTAACAACTGTGTTTGTCTCTTTGTTATAGGTAATTCAACAGTATAGCATCTAAAAAGAATTCTCATAGTTCTGCTTGTATTTCCCAATAACTTGTTTAATGCAAAGTCTGTTTATTGCCACCTCAGCTGTTAAACTAATCTGTTGTTAACACGACATTGGCGATAATAACAAAACCGCCATATAGGAAAAGAAGAAGAAGAAGCAAGTGGATTGTGCGGGGATGGGCTCTCCAGTATCTCCCATTGTCGCCAACATATATAGAAGACTTTGAGGAGAAAGCCCTCTGTACTTCTCCTGTAAATCCAAGATTCTTCAAGCGGTACATAGATGACACTTTCACAATTTTACCATCAGATAAAGTAACTGTATTTCTAAACCACCTTAACTCCATATGCTCTAAATTAAAATTACAATGGAGTTAGAGGCAAATAACTCTTTAGCTTTTCTAGATGTTTTAGTAAATCGGAATCCTAATAACACCTTAAGTAATACTGTGCATGGAAAAAAGGCCCATACTAACAGATACATAAACAATGAATCTCACCACCATCCATCACAGTTAGCTAAACCTTGGGAGAATCTTTGTTTCAGGGAGTACAAGGGATATGAGACAGGAAACATCTGGCCACTGCAGCTTCAGTATGTGAAGCAAGATTTGCACGACAACATGCTTCGGGTTCGCGCCTCCGTCACAAGGGAATAACCGAGTGAAACCATATGTCGACTAACGGACGATATTTGCTATATCTTGAAGCGGGCTTCCATAAGAACATTTTTCAAGCCGCCGAAAAAGATGAGTCAGTTTTAACCATAAGTCAAGTGAATATAATGTCCCTCTACAAGATGCATGAGTATCTAGCTAGATTGTGAAAAATTTTTACATAGGACAAACAAAAAGATCTATAAAAACCCATCCAATTCCTACCAACATCAATACAAAAAAAACATCAAACAACAACAACAATAGAGAAGATGGTTGGGTTGGTACCCAACCATATTCTCTCCCCTACTTGGGATCCTATAATTAATGAAATTAAATCATAAACAACCATACCAGTGCAAGATTTCAAGACACTGTAAGCTTATTTTGTGTAGATTGGACCAAAAATAATAATGAAAAGCTGAAGGTACTCCGGATTAACTGTGACATCGGGAAATCTGTCACCTCAGTCCCCCTATGACCATGGGTGCTGTAAAGCACTCTTAACATTGGTAATTTGAGCCAGAGTAGCTCAGGGACCTGGTGCTCACCTTTAATTTCATAGTATGAGAGTAACCTGGGTTTGATCACCAGTGCCAGGACCTCTATAATTGTTCTACAATTTTAAGTGCTGATTTTTACCACATGTTTAGCGGTAAAGGAAAACATTGTGAGGAAACCTGCATGTCCAAAGAACAGAAATATTTCGAGGACATGTGATGTCTGCCAACCCGCATTGGAGCAGCGTGGCGGACTACTATTCCCACCTCCAAAACCCTCTCAGAAATGAGAGGAGGCCTGTGCTCAGCAGTGGGACATTTATAGGCTGTCACTTTACTTTCATTCCTTTTAATTTATTTTATTAAATGTACAATATTCACATAAATATAAGAAATCATTATATAACTGCCTACTTTTTGAAGTCAGTAAAAACAGATCATCAGGCTCATATATAAGAATTAGTAATTATTATAAATGCAGGACAGAAAATATCCTGTTTTACTACAGTAGTGTTTCATTTTTTTATTTACCAGTAGGAAAGTTAATTAATTGCTTCACTCTATAGAGATTGACATAAATAAAAAGAAAAAAACTGCTTATCTAAGTAATAAATACACTCACGATTGAAGATAATTATAATAATGACAATACTGACAAATTAATAACAATACAATGCTGATTATTATAATTTACCCTAGGAATGAAATAGAAGGTAGAATAGAACTATATAAAATAAAAAAAAATTACTTACAGTTTGTTGTTTAGAAAATATTTCATCCCAATCAAATGTAGGTTTCTCATCCTCCGAATCACTAGAAGCCATAGGGTCTCGGAATTGATTACGAAGGATTTTCTCTGTCACGCAATTATCCAAATCTTCCTCTTTCACAAAATAATTTTCAGGTTCAGAGTAACACCTAAGGTAGAACATTAATTTCAATAATAATATTGGTAAACACTAAGCATTAAGTATAAATGATTAAATTGTTTTTTCTTTAAAAGAAAAAGGTAAAGGTAGAGGCCATGGTAGCTCAGGGGCAGAGCGATTACCTTAAATTTCATAGTATGCTATCAAAAATATTTCGAATATTTTGTGAAGTCCACCATTTTGCACTGGGGCAGAGTGGTGGACTCTTCACAACTCCAATACCCTCTCAGAAATGAGAGGCCTGTGTTCGGCAGTGGGACATTCACAGACTGTAACTTTACTAACTTTAAACACCCAGATCTGGAATAACATCTGTAGGTAAATTAGTCTTATGTCGGAAATATTCCCATTAGCCAAAGCACAGAAGTCAATCACTTACCCTTTGTGCGATATGCGCCTTTTTATTCATTTATTAGTTTAAGAATTTCACTAAACATACAGGACACTATCATTATCACGAGAGCCTATTAATGGTCTACGGCTGAGCATTGGATTCTACATTAGACATACTTAATTTATTTTATAATTAAAGAAGATATTGGCATTATAATGTGGATGCTTTCTGTGAGGAACTAGTATTAATATAATTTATAACAATGCCTTACCAATCAAATTGCCGTATGTGTTCCATATTAAAAGATATTACGCACAAAACATAAAATAAATTTATTAAGCGGACAGATCGTCTATCTGTGAGTCAACTCTTTATGGGTAATCATACTAGCACTTTTTCATTAATAGTTATATTAATATTTTTCAACAGTATATAATCTTATTTTCTTGTTCTAATTGTCAAAGAGTACGTAGTGTGAAGGGCGAATTTCTCAAAGCGATTTAAAATTGCTTAATCAAAATATCGATAATTCGAGAGTAAGAATCGATTTTTAGATCGGTCTGAAACACTGAATCGAGTCACAAATCTTTCAAATCAGATTGATTCACATTATGAAAATAACGAGTATTTAAATAATCATGAAATAAGGTCATTTTTAAAGATAGGATTCCTTAAAAGCCTCTAGATGATAATTGTTGAAGATATATTAGTCATGGACTTTTGGCACCGAATCGAAAAGTGGCGATAGAGTTTTTATTGAATGTTGTAATTTCCGTGTATATTTTGAGTTTTGATGTTTAATATTGTCAGTTTATTGTGCAGCAAATCCTCTTAAAAGTGTACACTGATTGGAATTTTCAATTTAAGACCAAAATTGCACCTTTCGTTTTGTTTGCATCAGTCCAGCAAATCATCAGTAAAAGTAAACTATCATTTTAATTTTAAACTGTTGATCGAAATAAGTCTAAAGTCTTTCTGCATGAAGATTGTATACCTGTAAACATTATAAATATGCCTGTAACAACTTTCTGTATCGTTCCTGCAGTTACTATAACAAACATCTACAAAATCTTAATATATTTAACGATGGTATTGGTAAATATAAGACATTCGCTCTCGCGCTCTTGTGCAGAACGAACGTCTATCCGACCGCGCTCCATGCGCAAACAAGCTGAAAAATCGTATTCGTTATGGACAGTTGTCTGTAAACGCCCGTTGTCACAGTTGTTGATAGTGGCCAACACCCGCTCCCGTAGCGGTGTGTCTGGTTATTCTTCTTCGTGCGTGCCTTCATCGATCGTGTCCCTCGAAGTGGAAGTGTGGTGCTTCGTAGTGTGCGAACGAGAAAAGTTTCGTCAGTGCGTTCCTGTGTCGCGTCGGCTTGCTGGGTAAAACCGTGAGTAGAGTGCTACACACATTCTCGCCTCAGAGGCGGCTTTGTATTTTTGTGTCCGCTTGTTGCACTAGGCAACAGCCAGGTACACACCCTCGCGCACCTAAAGCGTAAGGCTGTAGGTGAGTCAATTTTAGCACACACCTCCCTGCTCACGTAGGGAGTATTTCTGCTTTTTGTACACACCGCCAAATCACCCGTGTGAAATGGCGAGCAATAGCGACATCGTCCTAGCAAGGCTAGACGAATTTCTGCGCCTCGCGCACCCCGAGATTTGGGGCCAGTTTAGGTCGTACCTAATGGAGTCCGATGACATCTCCGGTATCCGTCCGGACGGATGGATAGAGCAAAGGAGTCACGAACCAGCTTTCGACTCCGACGGCCCGTCATCGCAGGCCTTAGAATCCGCCGTACCGACACCTGCGCACGATGACGCATCCGCACCTGTGTGCGAGACAATGCCCGGCGTAATCACCGGCAATAAAAAGACCGTGCCGACCGAGTCGGCATTGTCTGCCATTAATGCACCTGCGGGCAATAAACCCGCCGACAAAGAGTGCATCTCACAAACGATCGCACCTGCGCTTCCCTTCCGGGAATCGCAATCCATTGTTGGGCCCGCGGCCCTTTCGGACGAGGGATCCGACATGGATTGCGAAGAATCCGGAAGTGCTCACGACGACGGCTTCACCGTCGTCGTGCGTAAAGCGAAGAAACGCTCCGCGAAAGGCGATTCCGAGCCTAACTCGGATACCGCATCGCCGTCCGCTTCACGGAACCCGGCCAAGAAGGGCGTGTCTAACACACGCAAGGCCATCACAAAGCCACTGCCCGCGCATCCCGCGGCGCAAATCAATAAAGCTCCTCCGCCAATAATCCTACAGGATAAGGCGCAATGGAACGACTTGTCATTGTGGATGACAAGCAAGAAAATTGTGTGCCCGAAGGCGCAGACGGCAGTGCAAGGTATCCGCGTATACCTCAGCACAGTCAGCGACTTCAGGGCAGTAACTAGCCATTTGCGTGGAAAAAACATCAGTTTCCACACTTACTCGCTCGCGGAAGAACGTAGGCTCCGCGTAGTCATCAGGGGCCTGCCCAAGGAATTGGAGACTAGCCACATACTTAGTGACCTTAAGTCACAGAACATACCTGTGTTGGAGGTGCATCGGATGCATCACCCACACAATAAGAAGTCGTACGACCTGATCCTAGCCATACTGGATCTAACTCCAGAAGGCAAGCAGGTATTTAATATCAAAACGATTTGCGGCCTCTCAGGCCTCTCGATAGAGGCACCCCGTAACAGGGGCATCATTGGCCAGTGCCACAGATGCCAGCTGTACGGACACTCTGCCCGTAACTGCTTCGCCCGCCCTCGATGCGTCAAATGCCTCGGGGATCACGGCACCCAGGATTGCGCTCGCACGCCAGAAGCGCAAGAACCCCCAAGCTGCATACTCTGCGGTGAGCTGGGACACCCTGCGAATTACCGCGGGTGTAACAGAGCGCCGAAGAGTGGAAAGCGCAGGGGAGGCAAGAAGAACGGCCGTAGGAAGGGCCCCGGGGCCACACAGCCTCAAACACCCGCTCCCAAACAGACAACTAAGCCCGCGACTAAACCCGCGCCTAAGCCAACGCCCGCGCCCGCTCCGGCCGCAGCTAAACCCGGTCCCGCTGACGGGACTACCGGGCAGAGCAAAAGCCAGAGCGCCGCGCCGACGCCGAACGCATGGACAAAACCGTTGCCCATGACGCAAAAGAGCGCAGCCGCCTCACGGCCCGCGCCTCAAATCGCAACGCCTAAAATACAGGGCTCGTCAAATTTCGCCGCAGATTTCTCACTAATTTGCGGCTTCATGCGCAGCATAAATGTTGCCGAACTTTCGACTTTAGCACGCAAAATCCGCGAAGCAAAGTCTCCTCAAGACCGACTCATGGCTACCGTAGAGCACATGAACGTCATCGACGCGATTTGGACGTTTCAATGCGCCTAAACATCACGCGCCGCGTCGAATATAAAATCTTTAATTGTTACCAATGGCGTCCCATATAGGTAGGATTAAACCACGCTCTCTGACTGTCTCGTATTTTAACGCAAACGGTCTTAAGACGCAGTTAGTTGAAGTCGCGAATTTCCTTCGTGACCACGACATCGACGTTATGCTAGTGCAAGAGACTTTCTTAAAACCTAGTATGCGCGATCCTAAGATAGCCAATTACAAATGCATCCGAAATGACAGAGTGACCGCGAAAGGCGGCACTCTGATCTACTATAAAAAGTCCTTGCACTGTATCGCGCTCGATACACCCGACTTAGTCAACATTGAAACTTCCGCGTGTAGGTTAGCAATGACCGGCCATAGGCCGCTTGTACTAGCATCAGTCTACCTCTCGCCATCCAAACAATTATTAGAATCGGACTTAAAATCCCTACTAGATTTAGGCCGTTCTGTTATTCTCGCCGGAGACTTAAACAGCAAGCACGGCAGTTGGAATTCCAACGTAAATAACACGAACGGTAATATACTGTACAGATTAGCGGAGAGCCATAACGTAAACGTTATAGCTCCCGAAACACCAACCAGAGTTCCGACGCAGTTAAATCAGCAGCCGGACACTCTCGATGTAGCCATTATTAAGGACGTGAACTTAGAAATAGACTCTATAGTTACGCTTCACGAACTTGAGTCGGACCACCGTCCGGTCATTTTTAAGCTGGGCCGGCCAAATGGTGAGGTCACTCAGACCAAAACCATTGTGGACTGGCGTACCCTCGGGGTCAAACTCGAGGCTACGAGCTCCCAGCACTTGGATGAAATACCAGATATTATCGACTCGCCAGAGGTAGCCTGTCGAGCGATAAAATCATTCTCAAGTCATCTCGAAACAGTCGTCGGAGAATCCTCCCGGACGGTTACGGTGTCGAGCGATCGACGCTGTAATCTACCGGCGGACCTCCGACGCCTGATTAGAGAAAAGAACCGTGCGGCCAAAGCGCACGATAGATATAGAACAGACGCAAATAGACTCAGACTGCGCCTCCTACAAAGGGATGTTAAAGAGCGCTTATCTGAGTACACTAAAGACAGCTGGGACACTATGCTTGGAGAAATCGAGCCGTCGCACACTGCCTACTGGCAGTTGGCACGATCTCTCAAAGCAGAGCCGGTCTCACCCATGCCGCCACTTATTAGATCGAACGACAACTCGCTCGCCTTCGACGACAGCGAAAAAGCCGAATGCCTTGCAGACAGTTTAGAGAGCCAATGCACTCCGTCTCTCGCGCCTGCGGATCCCGACCACCTGCAGCAGGTGGCCGCGGAACTCGAACGCAGGGCTGCCATACCACCAGTGGGCGAACCACTGACTCCAGTGACTCTCGACGAAGTCACGAAGATTGTTAAAAATCTTAAAAACCGATCCGCGCCCGGCCTCGATGGCATAAACAACAGGGTGATCAAATGTCTAACTACGCCGCTATTGTGTCTGTTAGTCAGTATTTTCAACGCGCTCCTCTCCAGCTGCTCCTTCCCGGATGACTGGAAGGAAGCCGACGTTATAGGCATTCCGAAGCCTAATAAGCCTAGGAACATTCCGTCTAATTATCGCCCAATAAGTCTCCTCAACTCGATGGCTAAGATTTATGAGCGAATTATACTCAGTCGATTAAAAGACTATGTCCTTACAAATAATATTCTTCCAGACGAGCAGTTCGGCTTTCGCCCCGAACACTCGTGTACTCATCAAGTGCACCGCTTAACGGAGCACATCTTAGAGAATTTAAACGACCGCCCTAAGCCTGTAGGCACAGGGGCCTTATTTTTCGATGTCGCAAAGGCATTTGACAAAGTCTGGCACGACGGCTTGTATTACAAGTTGTATCACACTAAAGTGCCAGACAGACTCGTGAACATCATACGAGCCTTCTTGTCTAACCGCCTATTTCGCTTCCGGGTAGAGGGAACGCGCTCCTCAAGCCGCCCTCTCCGAGCGGGGGTCCCTCAGGGCTCCTGCCTCTCCCCACTCCTTTTCTCGCTATACACTAGCGATATTCCTAAAGACCCGAAAGTAAATCTTGCGCTTTTCGCAGACGACACGGCCTTGTACTATTCCGACAAGCACAAGGGCCGCATAACGATTCAACTCCAAGACGCAGCCGATCGCCTAGGCGAATGGTTCCGGAAATGGAGAATAGAGGTAAACCCCGAGAAAAGTGTAGCGATATACTTCTCGAGGGGCACACCAAAGCCCGCTAGACGATGTCACCCAATCGGCAACAATCAGCTAGGCACGATCACTCTGTTCGGACGCCCTATTCCCTGGGAAAAGAGCGTCAAATACCTCGGGGTCACTTTAGACGCAGCGATGTCGTTCGCCGCACACATTAAAAACATACGCAATAGAGCGGCTTTTATCTCAAGCCGTCTATACCCACTAACTTGCTCCTCAAGCAAAATGTGCTTAAGACACAAACTTCGCCTCTATAAGACTTGCATAAGACCCGTAATGGACTATGCTTGCGTCGCTTTCGCTCACGCGACGGGCAATCAATTAAAGAAGTTACAGAGCGTTCAAAATCGATTCTTGCGAACTGCCACCGGAGCCGGTTGGTATCAACGCAATGTAGATCTTCACAGCGACTGTGAAATGCCTTTAATCTCTGAACACTTCAGAGAATTATCACGGCGGTTTTTCGGAAAAGCCGCGGTTCATTCAAACCCGCTGGTGGTTAAAGCAGCAAATTACCGACCGAACAGAAACGCGACCGAACGCAAACGTCGCCCGCGAAACGTGCTAGACGACACGGACGTCTCAGCTCTTCCTGACCACGATACTGTCAGTCACGATCCAGGCCACACTGTACACACAGTCAATAGCTTTAATATAACACGCACCACGACGCGCGACCGCCGTAGAGAGCGGCGCGCAATAGTCAATAATCAGATCGCGTACACACGATTCACCCGTGTTTCAGGGCGGTTCTCACCGCCCAGAGTTACCGACACACAAGTCGACAGTCAGAATGGACGCGCGCAGCCTCCTTCGGACGGTCAGTAGACGACTTTAAATGTTTAAGATTTTCGAAATCGCGAAAGCACGCAGCGAACGCGACACAGTCCGAACTTCGAGGTTTTTGTAGGAGTTTTTATTTATTTATTTATGTTTGGGTGAAACCAAACCTGGCACGCGGGCCCCTGGCCCGCGAGCACAGTATCCGATGAAGCTGTAAAAGCCGAGAAGGCTAACAGCAATTACATCACCGAAAATATATATATAAATATAAGAGGAATCTGAGACAGTCAATCAGTTTACGGCACTATTAAAACGTAATAATTCCTTGTCTTATTGCACTTATTTATATTAGCTTAGTTATCCATTTACATATTCTTCTGAGCTTTATTGGTTTCTGCACCTACTTTCGCTTTTTTTTTGTTTTAATTTTTGTATAAAGTATCAGTGGAAACTTTACTGATTTTTGTATAATTTAAATGTTATTTTTTCTATGTGTGATGTAAATTGTTTGTTAACTGAAATAAAAATTACCTGAATGTGTTATTGTGTGACTTAATACTGGGAAATTGTTTATGACTGTTTCTATTAATAAATAAATAATAATAACAATGTCTATGGACATTGTGTGAAGTGAATTTTGAGGTCTTTAAAGTAATTTAAAAATATGAAAAAATGTAAATGAACAGAGTGTATTGTAAGTATAACATTTCTTTTGATTCTATGAATAGTGATTGAATAAATAAAATTGATCGAAATTAACGTTTATTTTTGTTTTAACAGCCTAAAATGTCAAGAAAAGTTATACATAAAATCCCTTTCTAGAAAAGGTATCGAGACCATATTCCATATTTATTACTTCAAAAATACACATACAAACTGCCGTCCTTTATTTTTTTTGAACCCCTTTAGTGATGACTCCAAGCGCGTGTGCTCACGACTAGTGGAAGTTATATACACTTAAAAAAAATCGACTTACGATTAATCGAGAATCGATCCCTTATTACTTGATTAAAACGAGAATAGATTTTTAGATAGATCGAGTCGAAGATTGTTTTTCTGGAATGAATCGACAATCGACATGCCCTCTGAAATAGTGAAGTATGTAGTGCATAGTTAATACACTATATACTAAGAAGAATATTATACATGAAAATTAAACATCAGAACTCGAAATATTATAGAGAAATGACTACTGACAATAAAAATCTTACCGCTACTTTTCGAGTTGGTGCCAAAAGTCCAGATTGTTCCACGCATTTTTGCCACGTTTAAAGAGAACGTAAACCTAAAGACGGTCAAACACTTGACTGCATAATATTACGATCGTTTCAATTAAGACAACGTAAATATGGAAGCTCTATAGGGCTCATACGGACACACTTCATAGCTCCATAGAGACACACTTTTTACGACTTTCACATTCTTGCACATCGAACAAACTGGGTTATAAGAACACCTTCACACGCGTTTGTAGTCAGATAGTTTTCTTAATTCATCAGTTACATGGATGTTTTGCTATCCCTTTCTTATGTATCTTAAAACATATATTTTCTATATATTTTCGGTAAAGTTTGTGCTGTTAGTCGTCTTGGCTAGGTTTATCAGATAGCTGAGCCGAAGTTTGGTTGGTTTGACCCAAACATAAATACATAAATCAGCTCCTAAACTTTCCCATCTAACTCATTACTCTCGCGTCAGACATGTGTCACGAGATTGAAGTTTTCTTATGTAAATAAATTATTTAGAGGTAGAGTTCGGACCTCCGTTTGGACTGTTGACTTGTGTATCGGTTACTCTATGCGGTGAAAACCGCCCTGGAACACGGGTCTATGTGGTGAAGGCGGTGTTGTTGTTGAATACTACTCGAGGGCGTTCCCTTTATGAACCCTACGGAGCTTCGATACATCGTTCGGTCTTATTTGAAACGATTAATCGTAACGCCTGATGTAAAGACTATTATTAACATTTTACACACATTTTTCTTAATTTTTTAATCCCCTTCGAAGAAGCCGTGAGGCAAAAGTATATAGCGCATATGGTACAAGTATTGTTTCTGATACGAGTAGTTTTTGTTTTCAGTCTATGATTGCTGCGAAGTCCGTATTTACATAATATTACTTGGAGTTTTGACACTTGCTCAAAAATATGTATTTTTTAATGAACTATATTATTCATTACACGTTTCGAGTTTTGATATTCAATATTGATAGTGTATTATGCAGCAAGTGCCCGTGAAAGTGAGTGTAATCCTCCTGACTACAAGGCATAAATAATGGTTTTGTTTGCTTTAATCAGTCAGTCAGACAAATCTTCAGTAAATCATTTTACTTTAGATGTATTTACAAACTGGGTCTTGCTACAGTATTATAAATGAAGATTGCTACATAATTAAAAATGATGTATCTATCTATTTATAATATACTTAACACTGACTGATTCATTACGACGTCTCCGAAACAGGATCTATTGAGTTGAAATATAGCATACTGATTTTACGAACATTTACTCCGTATAAACGGGCTGGTGTAGTTTTTCTATACACCTTAATATTACAATAACTTCCGTGCGAAGCCGAGGTGAATCAGTGATATAATTATGCAGGAATATATTACTTTGACAAAAAGTTTACGAAATCTGCCATAAGTAAATAAAATAGTGTTATATACTTAGTCTAAGGCTGTATTACGTGGTTTCAGAAATTTTAGTGTATTAGTGTAATACTTAAATTCTCGTCACATTTCGATTACATAATTATTAAATCACTTGTAACTAAAGTCAAATATTTTTATTCTTTGTTAAAACAAACAATTAATCCACGGTGATGACGATGTTCTCCTAGCCAATTTCGACCACGGGGACTACTTCCGAATATTATCGAGAGCTATCAACTGCGCAGGAGATATATATAGTGTGTATACGCAAACACAGAGGCACTCACTCGTCGCAACCTACCCGCGCCCGATGTAACGCTGTAGGCCAGGGTCCAGTGTCAGAAACACGGGGACAGTCACAGCACAACTAGACCCGATAATTAACAATTTGAGTTTTAGCACAAATGTTGACTCCGGCTGGGATTCTAATCCAGAACCCGCGGTGTAGATGGCAGGTACTCTGACCACAAGGCCACGCGGTCGTCAATTAATACATAGTAATATTATAAATGTGAAAATAACTCTGTCTGTCCCTCAGTCTGCTTGTTACCTTTTCAGGGCTCAGCCGATGAACCGATCTTGACATAATTACTCGGAAATTACTAGAGACGGACTTACTCTTCATTCCGCAAAATCTAAGAATTTCCCCGGTATTTTTAAGAAACCTAATTCGACACGGACGTAGTCGCGGGCTTCAGCTCGTCTATTATATATTCACCATCATTATTTGCAACCCTTTGCCATTTACTAGGCATCTCACATGACATTTTTCTGGGGAGACTGCGGCTGGTTATCGAAAAACACAGCTAGGCCACTTTTGGTCAGATTGTGCTTTGGGGCCCAGAAAAGTTGGTAGTCTATTGTCGTCTAGCCCAGCTGCTCTGTCAGTTTTGCCGACACCAACTTAAAGAAGTTTTGGGCGTTATTCCCAGACATCGTCTTCGCCCTCTCCTCTGAACTAGGTTCCAGTTTATGTTCATATAAGACCGGCAGAGTAGAAAAGCCCCTACCTCTTTCCTCCCGAGGTGTCGTAAGAGGCGACTAAGGTATTGTATGGACAGCCTTTATTCGTGCAGAATGTCACCATAATATGCAAACTGTCAATATACTGCTCGTGGAAATTCAATGTGAAGTAAGATTTTTGATTCTTACTAAAATGGCGGCGGTGTGGTCCGCCATCCGTCACGTCTCATTCCCGCGGCGGCGAAAATTGGGCTACGTGAGTGGCTTCTGCCTACTACTATATAAGGGTATATGGGAAAAAGAGTGACTGTATGTATGTATTAATTTAATTAAAAATAATATAGAGGTGTCTGTCTGAATTTTGAAATTCTTTTTTTTACATATACTTTTTTAATTCCATTAAAACAAACGAATTTTTTATAGTAAAACTATTTATAATTTATTTTGAAATAAGAAATGAATTTAGGGCAACCGATATCATTATCATCGCAGCCCGTCAAAGTCCACTGCTGAACATCGGTCTTCCCCCACAAAATACCTTAGTTGCCTCTTACGACACATCGGTAGAAAGAGGTAGGTGCTATTCTACTCTGCCGGACACCTAACGCCACCATAATAAATTACATTACACGAACTAATATATTATACAAAATAAACTTATTCATATCTTTACATACGAGGACGAATATGTTACACGTGCCCAATATAACTCTATCACACTTATAATTGAGTCCGTTAGGTTTCACGCAAGCCCATTACAAGGGATAAAACATTTCACGGCTCAGTTCACTGTGTAATGCCAACCCAAACTTATTGAATAGGGAAATAGGGATCCAATAAAAAATCCTGTCAAACCCAAGTCGCTCCGACAGGTGCGCTGTGCGTAATCTGCCTTCAAGCCGACTTCCATCTAGCTACGTGACACGGGGTTGCGTCGGCCGCGGATTGGAAAATTATCTGTGATTTATTTCACACCTGGCTGGTTACGATTTATTCATGAGGTCGCCGTCGAAAAAACGAAACATAAAAGTCTTAATACTACGTGTGGTACATATTATTTGATATGTTTTCAGAGCTTCACTCGTAATAAGTAAAGTTAACTAAAAAGTAACAGCCTATAAATATCCCACTGTTGAGCACGGACCTCTCATTTCTGAGAGGGTTTTGGATCCGGGAAGAGTCCTCCACGCTGCTCCTATGCGGGTTAGCGGACTTCACATGTCCTCGAAATATTTCTGTTCTTCGGACATGCAGGTTTCCTCACGATGTTTTCCTTCACCGCTAAGCACGTGGTAAATCAGCACTAAAAATTGTAGAACAATATTAGAGGTTTGGAGCACAATCCAGGTTGGCGAACTTCACATGTCTCCGAAATATTTTTATTTATCAGCCGTTTTTTTTATTACTTCACCGCTGAGCACGTGGTAAATCAGCACTTAATTGCAGAACCGTTTTAGAGCCAGCACTGTAGATCCTGTGGTGGCGACTTAGAGAATCTACAGCCCCATCCGGAATAGATGGGGTTGTAGATTATTAGAAGATACTGTGGTCAAACCAACCCGTCCTGACAAGCTTGGTAACTATGGCAAAATGCCCCAAAATTATAGCTACCAACTATTGTGGCAATCTTAGAGGAGGGCTCTGTTCAGCAGAGAACGACTGATAACACTGAAATAATGATGATGATGATGATTATGACTGGGGATCGAACTCAGGTCACTCGCGTACTATGGCATTTACGCGAGCGCCTAGCCCCTGAGCTATCACGGCACAATAAAGTGTCATCATCATATTCATCGTTCTCTAGTCCACTGCTGAACATAGACCTCCTCAATAGATTTCCACCAAAACTTGTAGCTCTCATATTTATTTATTTGTAGGTGAAAATGGATGAATGAGAATGACTGTTAATGATATTTTATGTCTTATTGTATATACTTATATACCGTCACGTACACACACATATACATATACAAATACACATATACACTTACACATACATACAAATACATACATGTATAATATGAAACTTATTTTTTATGACATTGTATCAGCTGTTCTAACAGTACTTGGAAGTGGTCGCCGTAGTTCAAAATCGGCCTAGAAAAAACCACATGTTTTCTGCTCATAGACATATATTCTGCAAGTAGTGTTTTATCACTGGTGGTAGGATTTATTTATCAGATTGGGCTTACGTTTCCTAATCTATCGGCCACAAAGGACCTTATATTTTTGAAGAGAACGATGCCTGCTTGCGTGAGTGCTTTTTACATTCAAATATGTATTTCAGAACACAATCAGACCGGAAATTTGTTTTTTCACAAAGATTGTCTTCCGCTGGGACTTCAACCAGTCAGTCAAAAGTCAGGCGAGTGGTCTTGTGGTCAGAGGCGGAATCACCATCATCATTCATCTGGGAAATGGGTACATTTATTTATTTTTCTTCCATTAAAACGGTCGGAACCACTTACGTACATCAACTTATTAATTATTCTCGCTCAACAGAACTTCATACATATTCCGACAATATCACATTCCATTCATCCGTAAACAGGTCACACTCAGGGCTTGTGGTTAAGAGAACGTAGAGCGTGGTACATGTTGACATACGAGTACATCCTTTTTGAACAGATAGATAAACTTGTCAATTTAATAATGGAAAGGTCTTAGAAGGAAAAAAAAAATCTTTTACAGTCCGACATGTCTTACAGTCAGTCATATGTATATGAAAGGAATAATTGTTTCAGTCAATTTAATTGAATATTTCATTATTATAATTACGTTTAAATTACATTCAGTTCTGAAATTAATTGTATATTTGGTAGAAACTGTAATTATGTTGATTTCCCTAATTGTTAAAGTTTTAGCTTGAGAAACTTGCGATGGCTTCATTTCTCTCAAGAAAGGCTATCTGCGTTCATTATGAACAACAAGTTTTTCTCTTTAGTATGAGTAAGTTAATAATAATTACTCGTATAATTAATTACTCGTATTAACAGGTTCTAGAGTGGCAACCTCGTATCGGCAAACGCAGTGTAGGGCGACCCGCTACTAGATGGAGCGACGACCTGCACGGTTTTGCGGGAAGTCGATGGATGAAGGTGGGTCAGGATCGAGTTTTTGTGGTTTTTTGTGGCAATCTAAGGGGGAGGCCTATTTTCATGTGATGATGATGATACATATATATATATATATATATATATATATATATATATATATATATATATATATATATATATTATGCCTTTGTCTTATATTGTTACACATACATCAAAATCTCACCACTACATGAGGTGAATGGGAGAAAATTTCTAAAGGCATTAAGTCCGCCCTTTGTATCCCATATGTCAGAGGATACAATAAAGATTAATAATTAAAAAAATAAGTTATTACCTATAGAATAAAATGTGAGTTTTTTAGAGGGAGAAAGTGACGAAACGAGCAAAACGTTCCTCTAGGGGTATGTGCACCGTCTGCCCGTAACAAATGCTGCGTCACACAGAACTTTTCTGTGTGACGCAGCATTTGTTATGGCCACACTGCGCTCGTTACTCTGTGACGTCAGTACTTAAGTCTCATTCGCAATTAAATAAGTAATTCACTTATACTTCATTTATTTCGTATAAAAATGTATTCATCATCGTCATAAACTTATCACTAGTCCACTGCTGAACAAAGACCTCCTCAAAGATTGCCAAAAAAAATTGTAGCTCACATTTTGGGGGAATTTTGCCATACGCTGCAGGCGGGTTGGTTTTTTGGGACACTGCTGCCAGTTTCTCCTGGTTTTCATTTTCCCTCTGTCGACTTTTACGACACCCACAGGATGATATGGGGTGGTAGATTCTTTTAAGCAGTCAAAAAAAAATAATATTAAATAATGTAATTAATGTTCAATACATTAAAAGATTTTTTTAAATCTATACCTTACAGTAGGATTTCTCCGGTATCGTGAGTAGGTTTTCAAACTTAAATTTCAAATGCACAGACAACCAGACCTGAAAACCGACAGTTTGTGTTTTTGCACAAATGTCGACTCCGGCTGGTATTCGAATCCAGGCCCTGCGGTGTAGGTACGTTAACCACTAGGCCACGTGGTTATCCGTTGGTGTTGATGACCAATAAAATATACACCAATAGATATACACCATACATATGTGCGTGCACATACATCAAACAATATAGTGAGAATTCACAGAATGGAATGTCTGATCTAGACAGATACTTTTTACTCGTATATCTAAACCATTGATAAACAGGAACAGTTCCTTTTGTTGTTTTAAGTTCGATATAAAAAAGGAAGGGAAAATGGGGAAAATCCAAGAGAAAAGACCGCCCGGAAGAAGGCGTACTTCTTGGCTTAAGAATCTCCGGACATGGTTACAAGACCACTGTTCCGAGCAGCGGTCTCTAAAGTAGAAAGAATTAATAAAGCAATTTGATACTTCATACCTCAATTTTGTTTGGGTTACTATATTTTAAATTGACTTTTTGAATTTCGTGAATTTTGAAAAGTCGTCGATTTTTTTAAAACAAAAAATTGTTCTTATCTGCTTTATAATCTATTTTTTTCCCGCCGACCCGAGATTAGTATTTAAATAAGAGGCACTTTCCGAATTATGTCAAGTTGATTTAGAATATTGCGATATTTTCCAGGTACGTTAACATATCTTATTTCTGTCGGTCGATCATGAGCTGACGACGATATCTGTACGGCTCATTAAAAATATTTATCCGACTCGAAGGACCAGTAGGACGTTGATCTTCAATATAAATAAAAAAAGGAGAGTGTTAGTTTAGAGTAAAGGCAAATTATGCGCAATAATCACAATGACCGCGACCTACAAGTATGAGTATCTTATTGATGATGAAGCAGCATATTGCTATTAATTCGGCCAAATTTTAATTCTGCTTTATTATAGTACTAGTTAAAATTCTACTTTTATTTACCTTCTTTAAATAATGTGTATTTGAAGTTAAATAAATAAATAAAATAAACAACTCCAACCGTTTAACGAAAACATTAATTTTAAGTCTTTTTCTATTTTAATATTAATAATAATCTTCCAATTATCAATATTAATTTTGATAAAGTATCAAAGGAGATATTTCATTAATACAAAAAACACCTTTGAGAAATAATATATATATAGATTATAACAAACTTTGATAAATTCACATATTGAGTCTACGGGATTCGATTTATCACTTAAAATTAAAATTATAAATTATAAATTAAAGATTCTATTAAAGAATCAAAATTTTAAGTTGGTTGACAAAATAATTCAATTTGAAATAGAAATTTGTTGCTTGATTACGTAAATACGCTGGACCGCAAAGCAAAAGGGTCGGATAGAAAATATTCAATATCTTCAATAGTACCAGAGCTAGCTAGACTAAATTAAAGAATAAAAATGAATTCACGCTTTTTATTTGTAATAAATGTAAAATTAATAAAAATGCGTACTTTTTCCAGTATTTTCGTAAATGTAGATTGGTTACAGATGTTCCGTTTTCACGCATTTTAGTACTTTGTGTTATCTCCGCGAGCTCACAATACTGCTGTTATGTGATTTGGCATGCTTTCTACTAGGTTTTTGAGGCGATGCTTCGGAATATTCTGCCATTCCTCTATCAGAGCTTCTTTCATTACACGTAGCGTGATTGGCGGCGGATTCCGCTAATGTATACGTCGTCCCAGTTCGTCCCATGCATGCTCAATGGGGTTTCAAATCGGGGCTGCATGCTGGCCACTCCATGCGTGTGATACCGACTTCTTGAAAATAGGCCGCCCGACCACATACAGCTCAGGTAGTGTTTGCCTATTTTCATTGTCATGCATAAAAGAGGCGGTAAAATTTATAAGGCAGAGACACCATATTTATAACTTTTTTTTTGCAAAACTAAAACAAACGCGAAACAATTTATTTGAATTTTTAGGTACTAAATACAAAAACGACCATTATTTTACTTATTCGGTTTTTTTATACAATTATCAAAAATAAATAAAAATGGTTTTTTATATTGTTTAATGTGGCAATAAATATTCTATAAGTTAGTCTTTATTTCATAAAGCTAGGTCATGCACGTTTGAAGATATTCCTTTTTCTTTGCGATCCGACGTACTTTAGTAACTTCCCGAATTATGCTTTTGTTAACAGATTTTCGAATTATTGCCATTTTATATAATATATTTATATGTATACTGGTTGTGGTTTAAGGTACCGTGTGTTGGCGGCGTCAAGGAATTTTGCACTCTATTTTAGTCTGTGGATGGCGTAAAAGGCAACTACGGGTAATGCCAGACAAAGGGGAATGCCCAGTGGCTATAGTAAAATAGGCCCTCAGTGCACAGTATCAAATTATATACTATATGATAGTGTTTAATGAGAAAAACTCTTTCTTGAAGGGATGAGATATAATAAAACTTGGTGTTGATAATTAATACATACATACATAGAGTCACGCCTCTTTCCCTTAGGGGTAGGCAGATACCACATCTTTCCACTTGCTACGATCCTGACACACATCTTTAGCTTCCTCTACTTTCATTAGTGTTTTCTAACAAGCTCGTCGGTTGCGGGTACTTTTGACGTGGCCTTTTCTTAAAACGATTTCGATCTGATCGTAATACGTTCGACTACGTCGACCCTTACCGGCTTGCCCATTCACACTCGCCTCATAAATCTGTTTCGTCAATCTTCTTTCATCCATCCCCACTACGTGTCCAAACCATCTAAGCATCCCTTTCTCTATCTTTATCACTACATCTTCTATCACACCGCAACGTTCTCTTATCACGTTGTTTCTCAGTTTGTCCATCAAAGTCACTCCAGCTATACTTCTCAAACTTTTCATTTCAACAGCATTAATCTTATTTTCATGCTTCTTCTGCCAGACCCAACATTCACTACCGTATATAAGTGTGGGGACCAGTACTCCTCTATGTACAGCCAGTCGTCCCTTTTTTGATACATTCTGGCTGCACATAAAGTTATGCAGGGCCCCGTATAATTTATTTCCTGTCAACTCTTCGTTCAATATCACAGTCGTACTTTCCGTCTCTCGAAAATTTTGAACCCACATATATAAACTCTTTCACTTATTCCACTCTTTCTCCTTCAATCAAAACTTTGCAATCCGACATACTTTCTTCTCTTTCATAAAACAATCCCTTTCGTCTTATCTAAATTCATTTTCATTTCTTTGCTTTGTAGAGCATCATTCATAATATTAACCATCGCCTGCAACTCCTCCTCCGATGTAGCATATCCTAATTAATATTTCATTTTTATTTTCTATCAAAATGATGTTTACATTATATTTACATCGCATATGCATGTTAATAAAAAAACAAAATGACAGTTATTTTATAATAGAAAACAAACTTATAATTCAAGTATATACCTTCATTAAAAAAATTTGTGATAGAAGTCTATGATGATGAAATCATTCCTCGGTGATGATTTGTGGTGTTTGATTTGATTGACAATATTGACATGAGCGAGTACGAGTACAGACAAGCTGATTTTAGTGTTGCCACTTTAAAGATGAAAAAGTCCTTATATCGTTATATTGATTTAGAGCTTTTATATACTTTATTGCTTAAAAGATTTGATTTTTTGAAGCATGAATAAAATATGTCAAATACTTTATTGCATTGTAGTACATACTAGTTTTCGCGTAACAACAAACAATAATAAAAATAATAATCAAATATTTAACAGAGGAAAATATTTTTTTACAAAGGCAACATTCAAATAACAGCAAGAATTATGAATGGATAGGAACATTTAACTACTAGTCATTTAAACAATTTCATATATAAATTGAATTTGTGCCGACTAGTTACGACTAAACATTCCTACTAAAAAATCATAACTAATATTTTATGTTCTTTTCATAAATTGAATTTCATGTGCGCCTCAAGGCCTAAATTGGGCATGCCCCTTTCATGGCACCTAATAGAATAGTATCAATGAGCGGCGTCTAAAGCGCGAATTGTCGGATACTGCGATCGTCAATACTTCAGCCAAGCGCAGATTTTACGGTTACTTGTCCTATAAAAAGGCTATTGAGATGAATTATTGTATAACTATTAATATAGAAATCACTTTGGAGGATATAATCTCATGCACAGTTACAAATTTTTATCTGTAAACTATGTATTAAAACATTTAAACAATAGGAATATAAAGAAATAGACAAAGGTTTGATTTATTTTAACTAATAACCATAACGTACATTCAGAAATCATACAGAAATATTTAAAAGGTTTTCTAAATAAAATAATCTAGTAGTGTTTAATTTATGACACTTATGACGATAATTTGACAGAAATGGACCAATCAAATATATGTCGATATAAAAAATCTAATCATACCACACGAGGCGGGTCAGTGGTTATAGCTGAGCTACTGTAATCGCCTTTAAGATCAATCATCGCTAGTGGTAGGATTTCTATGCGGGAATGCGTCTAAGTAGATACCACCCTATGCCCGTTATTATGCCGTGAAACAGTAGTGTGCAAATAAGTCTGTGCTTCGGTCTGAAGGGCACAGAGAGCTAGTAACTAGTGTAATCACTGGGTATGTGAGGCTTAAGAACTGAAGTTTCTGGGTGACGGGCGCTGTGTGGTGCCACGCACAAATGTTCTGGGTGACACAGTATTTGTTATGGGCAGACATTGCACTTGCCATCAGGTGAAAATTTTGCTGGTGTCTTTAAATTATTCAACAAAAAAAAAATCAGGTTAGCTCCATGGTATAATATCAATAAATTTATTTTATCTAGACTAATTTCGAACATTTCTGTACAATCAGGAAAGATGAAGGAGGGTTAAATCAATTATCAATTATACTTTAATGCGGTAGGTGCCGGTCCAATCAGTAAAAATAAATAAAATTTAAGTGTCAGTGAAATAACAAAATGACAGATTTTACTCAATGATTATGAAAGTATATACAGTAGTTAAAAAAAAACAATTTTTAAAATTTTTGTCTGTCTGTCTGTATGTTTCGGCTAATCTCCGAAACCGCTGGACCGATTTTGACGGGACTTTTACTGACAGATAGCTGATGTTATAGCGGGTAACTAAGGCTACTTTAATTTTAGAAAAATAATTAGGGTTCCGCTAAAAAATTATTAAAACCCCAAAAATCCGATTCGAATAGGGAATTTTATAATATGTATATCATCGATCGGCTTTTACACGCGGGTGAACCCGCGGGGCACAGCTAGTTCTTCATATGTAAATAAAGCAACTTTAATAAACTTCTGCTTTGGTTCACCAACTCAAATTATTTGCCTCCAACACCAGAAAATGTTGTTTCCTGTTCCGCGCTACTTCTTACCGTAAGTTTAGGACGACAGACCGGGCGTTTACTATTCAGTATGACTTAAGATTTAATAATTATTAATCATAAAACCGACTTCCACGAAAACACGCAGCAGCACTAACATGCTTATGCGAATTTATGAATTGCGTGATTTTCTCATGGATCCCATTATCAGAACTTGACCAAATATATACCCATATAGAAGTTATGCCTAAACAAACACAAAAATAAAATAATACACATATACAGACGAATTGGGAACCCCTTCTTTTTTTAAAGTAGGTGAAAAAAGTGGCCGTGTGGTGGCGGCTCATTAAAAGGATACTACCACTCCATGTCATCCAATGGATCTCGTAAAAGGCGAGTAAGGAATTAAACTGCACTGTGCACCCAACAGCGCATGGTGGCGATGGGCTCACCATCTGTCACACCAAGTGCATTATATTGTTTTGGTGAAACGTGGATTTTGGCAGTCATCTGTTTTTGCAGTGAGTGCCCAGTCTCTGACTACCCCTTATGGGATACAGTCGTAATCTTATGTATGTATGGATGTGTAAAAAGTATTGTGCGTCCTTTTTTCATTTACATTCACAGCACAATAAAGGTAGGGCCACGGGAACGATTACGCATACATCCAAAAACGTCACCAGGCCTCCATCGGCGATTCCTCTTCGGGGGAATATGTAACATGAACAGAAAAATAAAAACATGTATCAGATATGACTGGCATTCTACTCACGCGCTTTGCCAGAAATTTTCTGCCACGCACAACTACGAGTACTTTGGTCGACTTAGGGACCATTTAAGAAAAGAGCCTTCTCCTTTCTCAAAGGCCGGCAACGCACCCGGAAACCTTCTGGTATTGCAGATTTTCATGGGCGGCGGTGATCGCTCAACATTGATGATAATGCTCAAAAGTAAAATAAATATACTCGTATTGAATAAAAATGCTATTTGTTTAATTTTTTTAATGTATAAAGTGACGAACTGAGCAAAACGTAGTAGTGTGCAAGCATTACTGTGTTTCGGTTTGAAGGGCACTGTGAGCTAGCGTAATCACTGGGCATTTGAAACTTAAGAACTGATGTTTCGGTGACGGGCGCAGTGTGGTGCCACACAGAAATATTTTGGGTGACACAGCATTTGCTGTGGGCGAACGTTGCACTTACCACCAGGTGAACATTTTGCTCGTTTCGTCTCTTTATGCAATAAAAGAAAAAAAAAGAAAAAAACGTTCATCTGTTGATAAGTGCAACGACACGACACTGTGCCCGTCACACCGAGTTCTTAAGCCACATATGCCCAGTGATTACACTAGCTCTCAGTGTCCATCAAACCGAAACAGTAATGTTTGCACACTACTGGTTCACGGCAGAATAACTGGCCCAGGGGTGGTACCTAAGTAGACGGATTTCTGCATAAGAATCTTACCACCAGACCGGTGTCATGTTATCCATTTTTTTAATATATTGAATTTCATTTACACATGATGTTGTCGTATATTGCAGCACTTGAACACATATAATAGCGTACCGCTTTTCTAGAGCATGAAAACGATATAGCGAATAACGCGAGCTTTTTATGTCTTCCGTCGCGTTATTTTCAATTCCAACTCCTCGATGGCGTCGTGAACAACTTTATGGGACATTAATGATGGTTATTGGTAGGCCCTGTTGCTTGAGAAGAAATTTATATACATTTTACATAATGTCTTCTATACCAATAAAAAAAATTAGGGGTGTCTGTCTGTAATAACAAAATAACAGCTTTTTACTCAAAGCTTGTCAAAGTATGTATAAAAAAAAGTTTTTTTTTTCTTATAAGTATAAGAAAAAAAACTTTTTTTTATCTGTCTGCCTGTTTGTTTGTTCCGGCTAATCTCCGAAACGGTTCGACCGATTTTGACGGGACTTTCACTATTTCAGGCTATTTTAATTTTAGAAAAATAAGTAGAGTTCCGCGGAAATAAATTAAAACCCTAAAATCGGAATCAAATAGAGAAGTATATCATCGATCGGTGTCGGCTTTTCTACGCGGGTGAAGCCGCGAGGCATAGTTAGCTAGTTATTCATAAATATGTAGACTAAATTATTGTATAGTTTATTAGGTTAGTTCTATGTATTAATGCAAAGCTGATTGTTGATCTAGTCCTCAGACCTTTTAACCCTTTTGTGGTAAACGTTTTGCTTAAAGGGTCTATATGCTCTAACAGCAAGAGAAATGTTCGCAGTATACCGCCATCGCGACAAGGGTCAATAAACTCTAGCGGCAATGGAAACGAGATTATTCGATGTAGTATGAGCGTTTCACTGGTGGTAGGACATGCTCCAGAAAAGCGTTTTCACACACGCTCGTCGGTTGATTTTAACGTGACCTTTCCCGAAATTCAATATATTAAAAAAATGGAAAACATGACACCGATATGGCGGTAGGATTCTTATGCAGGAATCCGTCCACGTATGTACCACCCCAGAACCAGTTATTCTGCCGTGAAGCAGTAGTGTGCTAGCAGTAGGGAACTGTGAGCTAGCTTGATATCTGGGCATATGAGACTTAGAACTGATGTCTTTTGTTTACGGGTGTAGTGCAGTCCACACAGAAATGTTATGGATGACACAGCATTTGTTATGGGCAGACGTTGCACTTACCACCAGGTGAACGTTTTGCTCGTCTCGTCACCTTATCTAATAAAAAAAAAAAATCGGACACGGGTCCCGCGGCGTAGAAGTTAGGTACGCTACCACAACACTACGCGGTCACTAGCTGAAAGAAGCTCGTACCAGAAAACGTTGTCAGGGATCAAGGTTGAGGGTAGATGAGGAATACAGACGGCACAGGTATGTGATCATTTCTTTACTAGCTATCCATAATCATACAAGAGGTTTAACACCAAGTGTCGTTAGTAAAAAGATTCCTGGAATACCTTATAAGCATCGTCATCATCTCAGCAGTCCACTACTGAACATGGGCCTCCCCCATAGTCATTGTCACTACACTAGGCAGGCGGGTTGACAACCGCAGTTTACTTATTCTGATGTTACAGGAAGATGCTGCTATCCATCTCCTGGTTTTAATTTTCCCTCTGTCGACTTTTACGACACCCACGGGATTACCTTATAATGTCGATAAGTAATTAATATATGTAAATAAACGGCTCATAAATTTAAAGATTTCCACACATCACACTACTACAGAGTAGCTATAACTATTGGTAACCTAAAACAGAAACGGGAATGTAAAAACTGACATCAATATTTAGATGGAATACATTAATTTCAATTTTTACTTACCTTCATTAGACTAATGATATCCACTGTTTATATAAATAAAAGTTAAAACATAAATTATTTAAGTTCCATTATTGCATCGTATTATTGTAAGTGCACTGATGCAGCCGTCCGAGTTGCCTCGGAGTTCGGGCAGGAGTGAAAACCAGTGTCGGGATCAGAGCAATTTAAGTCTCTGTATCTCGATTTTTACTGAGTTCTGTCCATTTCACGGTATTATGCTGCTACACAGACTCATTTTATATAATTTTTTTCACTTTTGTAATATTATTTTATGTTCTGTGTAATTCCATTTTTTTTTCTTGTTTTTGTATCAATTGTAATTAGACCGTGAATAAATGTGTTTCTTTCATTCTAAATAGCTTAAGGTCTGGGCGATCGATTTGAATATCTTTGTAAGCAAGTGACGTGGGTTCGATCCTCGTCCGGCATCACTAAAGTTCTTAATTGATATTATAAGTGCTGCTTACTACGTGCTGAGATGAGTCATGAGGCTGTTTCCAACACCGGGATATAGGCTATAATTATTTTTTTTCGTGATCATCATCATTGTTTCAGCCTACCACTAGTCCACTGCTGAACTAAAGACTTCGCATAGATTGGCACAAAAGTTTGTCGTTCTCATTTTGGGCGGATTTTGCCATAGTTGCCACGCTCGGCAGGCGGGCTGGCGATCGCAGTTAATTTATTCGGATGTTCTAGGAAGTTGCTGCGCACGTTCTGGTTTTGATTTTCCCTCAGTCGACTTTTAAAACACCAACGAGATGACATGGGGTGGTAGATTCTCTTAAGCCGCCATCAACCGGCTAATTTCTTTCATAGATATATAAATAGTAATAAGATTATGTAAACAACGTTATTCTTGTTAAGTATTACAACTATGATAAAATACACATTTACTTCAAAAATTGAAATTTTAAAGGAACGACCGGGCACTTTACTACTGAAATCGATTCCAAATTGGATACGTGCTCTCTTTGGCACAATTCCTGATGGCTGGTTCAAGTTTTCACTGGAAACTGAGACGTGATAGAGGTGCTATATATTACGAATACGTTGAAAACTTATATTGATAGGTAGGTTAATATCTATTCATATAAGAATATTTTTTTTAAAATAAATCATTATTTCACTGAAGCTAGTCTGTATATACATATAATAAAACTATAGAAAAGTCAATTCTGTACATTGAAAATAATTTAGAAAATGATACGAGGTGAGGGGGCGGGGTTAATCTAGAACAGTAGAGGCCATAAATATACTTTTTGAAATGTTTGTCTGTCTGTCCCTTTGCACGCATCACTTTATTTGCTTTTAATGCAATTTGGTATAGTTATAGCATATACCCCGGAGCAACATTTAGGGTACTTTTTATTTTCATTCATCGTGCGTTTTTCATGGGATTAAAATGTGGTTTGCTTTATTGTGTAGTAGAAAGACAGATGCACTTTCATCTCTGTGCCAAATTTCTTCAAGATCGGTTCAGTTGTTCAACCGTGAAAATGAAACTATAGTAATATAATGAAAAAACAGACAGAGGGACAGAGAGAGTTCATTTCGCATTTATAATATTTGTATGGATAAGAAAGTGCTGGCTTTTTAATAAATAGAAAAAAAAGTTATTGTATTTATTAAAAAGCCAGCACTGTAAAAATGAGTTTAATTAAAAAGTATAATAAATATGCTGAGTAAACTCGTACAAAAAAAGTACAATAAAAAACACTAAGACCTTTTGTAAATTTTGTATAAAATGAGGAACAGGTGAGTAAAATTAAAGTAGAAGCAATTTGGCGGGACAAAGACGGTTTCAAATAAAATGAACAGCGAATGAATCGCTAAACGCCATTAACCTAATGGTTGGAAGCTTCATTTCATTTTATCTAATAAAATGCTTACAGTCTCTCGTTATGAGATACGTAATAAAGAAAGGTTAATTGTAAAAAATATTCATTAATCTGAACGAGATCCTTAATTTTAAATTAACGAACAACATACCATAATTCTCTGAGCATTATTTTGTAACTCAATTGTATTGGGTTTTATAATTTCAAACATACGCCGTTTCCCATATAAGGGGTAGACAGAATCCACTCACGTAATCCACTTTTCAGGCTCGCAGGAAACGAGACCTGATGGGTGGCGAACCACGTCGCCTCCATTTTGGTACGAATCAAAAAATTCTTACTCCCCATTGCGTTCCCACGAGCAGTATAGTGATAGCATTGCATATTATAGTGTTATTCTGCACAAACGAAGGCTGTCCGTACAATACCTTAGTCGCCTCGCCAGGAAAGAGGCACAACACTGGACAGCTACTAAATAAAATGAATTACTAATTACATCAATATTATCATCAGTCTATGGTCGCGGTAGCAGGGTCCGGACGCTCGCCTTAAATTTCAGAATAGAGTGACCTAAGTTCGATCCCCTGTTCCGGAAACTCTGCATTAGATCTGCAAATTTAAGTGCTGATTTACCACGCGACGAAGGAAAACATTGTGAGAAGACCTGCACGTCTAAGAAAAAAAAAATATTGTATTGGTGGTAGGACTGAACTGGGGTGGAACTATGTACCAACCCACCACCACCACCACCATTTCAGCCTACCATTAGTCCACTGCTGAACATAGGCCTCCCCCATAAAGAGCCACAGAAGTTTGCAGTTTGTAGCTCTCACTTTGGGGGGATTTTGCCATAGTTGCCTCGCTTGGCAGGCGGGTTGGCAACCGCAGTTTATTTATTATGATGTTCCAGGTAGATGCTGCTGCCCATCTTCTGCTTTTAATTATCCCTCTGTCGACTTTTACGACACCCACGGGATGAGATGGGGTGGTAGATTCTCTTAAGCCGCTACCACACGGCTAATGTACCAACCCAGGGCCAGTTATTCTGCCGTGAAGCAGTGTGCAAACATTACTGTGTTTCGGTGTGAAGAGCACCGAGAGCTAGTGTGGGCAAATAGTCTTAAGACTGGGCATATGAGACTTAAGAACTGATGTCTCCGGTTGATGGGCGCAGTGTGATTCCACACAAAAATATTCTGTTTGGAACAGCATTTATTATGGACAGATGTTTCACTCACCATCAGGTGAACGTTTTGCTTGTCTCGACACAAGATCCAGTAAATAAATTAGACGACTTTTGAAGTCCGGCGACTTGCACTGGCGCAGCGTGGCGGGCTCCTCCCGACTTCAAAACTGTCACAGAAATGACCCCTTTTGGAGCCGTTGTTCAGCAGTGGGACATTTATAGACTGTTAGTTTATTACGGCCGTTTACTTCTAGACGTAATATGTCGCTTCTAATGGTAAAGACAGTTAGGAGAAATAGCCTGGTATGCATCTGTTGCAGAAGTGACTAAAGGGGAAGTAAGCGAGTCCAGGACTAGTGACCGAGTTTAGGCAAACTTTGTGCGAGGCTCTTCCTGGTTAGAATGAGCGACTCAATCTACGTAAAGTCGCTGGCAGGAACAGTGCAGATAGGAATTTTGTACTGCAATCACATCAATTCCTTTCCTAGGTAGTGTCCAGTAGTGTATTGGTTAGATTACAGTCATCATCATGGTCATTTCAGGCCACAGATTGACACAAAAGCCTGTAGTTCTCATTTTGGGGGGATTTCGACATGCTTGGCAGGCGGGTTGGCAACCGCAGTTCATTTATTTAGATGCTCCAGGAATATGCTCTGCTGATGATGCCTCTGTTGATTTTTACGACACCCACTGGACGAGATAGGGTGGAAGGTTCCAATAAGAAGTTACAAACGGCATTTTAATTGTTCCGCTACTAGGCACATGCTTGCTCTCGTTTTTAGAGAGGGTTTCGAAGCCGGGCATATTCCGCTACACTATTACAGTGCGGGTTGGCGGATTTATATATTATTTTTAGATATAATAAGCCTGATTATCCAAGCAGTAGTAGGCGGGTGGATACACTACTTTTTAAGGTTCCTGCCTCTGATATTTAAGAAGGCAGGACTCGATAGGTTAAAAAAAAACCAAATAAATTTGTGGCGAGAAACTTTTTTACTGGTGGTAGGATTTCTTTGCCGTGAAGCAGTAATGTGCAAACATTACTGTGTTTCAGTTTGAAGGGGAATGAAAGCTAGCGTAATCACTGGCAATTTGAGACTTTAACTCATCTGAGACTGTCTCTGGGTGACGGGCGCAGTGTGGTGTCACACAGAAATGTTCTGGGTGACACAGCGTTGGTTATGGGCAGACGTGGCACTTTCCATAAGGTGAACGTTTTGCTCGTTTCGTCCCTATATCCAATAAAAAAATATTCTCACCAAATTACTTGAGAAACAAGCTAAGGGTCAATGTCGTCGTCGTCGTCGTTACAGCCTATCAAAAGTTCACTGCTGAACATAGGCCATAGATAGCCACAAAAGCTTGTAGCACTCATATTGGAGGGATTTTGCCATAGTTGCCACGCTTGGCAGGCGGGTTGGCAACCGCAGTTTATTTATTTAGATGTTCCTGGAAGATGATGCTGCCCGTCTTCTGGTTTTGATTTTCCCTCTGTCGACTTTTACGACACCCACGGGATGGGATGGGGTGGTAGATTCTCTTAAGCCGCTACCACACGGCGGGTCAACGTAATCACTTTTAAAGCCCGCCCAATTCCTACTTCTGGTTTAACGATAAAAAAATACATTATATTTTTTACTACGTTAACAAAGAAATCAATGTTTGATATCGTATATGTACAGAAAACAATAGCTAAGAGTTCAAATATGTCCCATAGTTTATCGTAAAATTACATAAAAATTATAAGAAAAAAAATTACCTACAAAGGCACGCTTATTTCATTATTTGTTGCTGGATGATTTGATCTAGAAATAAATTTAGTGCGTACTTTTAAAATAACACAAGTTTTTTTATAATTTCGATCGTTGAAATCGTTGATCGTTATTCAGCCAAAAAAGATAATTTCTAAGTACTTTTTCTCATATAGTATATATTGTTTTATAACGTCTGATTATTTAAGCAAGCTTTTAGGACTGAGAAGATATCCGGCTATTCTTTGTGCATTTCAAATAGTATTGACTCTAACAGAAAGTTAAAAGGAAATTCGGCGGCAATGCATCATCCCAATTTGCATTTTTCGCTCAAATACAGGATGCGCATTTAAATTCTCTTTGAAGTCAGCAGGACTGCGGAGCGTTGAATTAACGCGATCGTTGTTTTTGCCAAAGACGACAATGTGACTGAAAAGCCTGAACAACACTTGGCAACCGGGCCCGTATTTAACGTCAGTTTAAATTACCCACAGGCAACTTTCTTACACGTTTAGCATAAACTGTAGCTTTGTTAATTTACATAATTGTTACGTTTGAAGTCCTTCGTTTAAAATTACGTTGTTTTTATTACTCGAAATAACTAAGTTAATTATGTTTAATTAAATCAATAGGCTTTCGATAAAAATAACTGTAAAGTTTATTAAACTTCATTCTGACCATTGTAGATCGATCTTTTTCTAGCCTCAGGTACATGTGACTTCAACGCAATAGCGGCCGGGGATTGAACCGAGGAGCTTTTCGGGGATAGCGGCGGCGGTATGATCGTGATTGTGCCGAGTGTGTCTGTCGCTCTGGATAGAGCGCTTGAGCCCTAGTGGTCGCGTCGTCAGGGTCTTCGAGGACGTGCCTCAGTCTCCTTCTTCCGCGAGTCGAGTTTTGGTCTAATGAGAGGGAGTTGTATGTGGCGGCATTTACAACCAGTGGGTTAGGATGCGTGGCCGCAGAGTCGAAGAATCGGCTGGAGGCCAACTTTAGATATTGGGCTATGGTAAAGTAAAGTTTCAGCCTATAAATGTCCCACTGCTGAGCTCAGGACTCCTCTAAAAAAATAAATAAGGTAAATGGCTATGGTAGGAAGCCCTAAATCTATGTGAAGATTAACATTACGCACGAAACACGGTGCTGCCGTGGCTTTGTGCATGAATAAATTTTACATAGGGACATTTTACTATTTTTATTTAATATCGGGTATATCCTAATATCGGGTGTAACCATGGCACTCGCGCATTATCTATTATATATTAAGTTAGTTACCTGCTGATCGCCTCTACGACTAGATCCTTGTAACACTATTGCGCCCGCGGCTATTACGTACAGTTTTAAGTTAATGCTATCTATTGCTTTCTTACTTGTACTATTCCTTGTAACTTTTTATTGTACTCGCTTACCTTCTGAACTCTTATTGCAGGGTGCTTTGTGTCGTGGACTATTAAAAAGACTGTGAACGTGAAATATGAACTCTTTTCTTCACCTTACCTACGACGTCTTACGCTATTTCGACCTACACCCACGACCCCTGAGCAACCACGGCACACGGCTTTGATGGAATCGTATCAGAGTCTTCCTACGGTGTTTCTTTTGCCTGTTTCTTCTCCGTCCGAGGAACCTCTTAACAAACGTCTTGACTAAAGAAATTTACCTTACGTCGAAAAATAACGAATTTTCTTTTCATTACTAGGCGTATGAGATTTAAGAGCTGATGCCTGTGGGTGACCAGCGAAGTGTGGTGCAACACAGAAAGGTTCAGGATACAGAATTTGTTATGGACGGAAATTATCGGCACAGGGATATTGATTGTGTACAAAACATCAACATTTTGCATATAGGCTTTACGTTTTTATGATATGTGTAATAAAGCACACGTATATGAAAGAGGATATTGAATTTTCACGAGCCACTGAAACGGAAACAGAATAAATTGAATACGAAGAAAGGGGAATAAAAATGAAGTAAAAACCAAATATGACCAAAATAAATATTGGAAGTAAAATAAAATTGATGCGAGATCCAGAGACAAAAATTTGTCGTAAAAAAATATTTTGTTACTTTTGGGGACGACGTCTATTCTTTTACTATGTTGAAGCGATTCTTTATCTTATCTTACTACTACTATAAAGCTGGAGTGATTGTATGTTTGTGTTATTATATTTTATTATACTGGTGGTAGGATTCATGTGCAGGAATCCGTCTAGGTAGGTACCACCCCTGGGCCAGTTGTTCTGCCGTGAAGCAGTAGTGTGCAAACATTAGTCTTTCGGTTTGAAGGGCACTGAGAGCTAGCGTAATCACTGGGCATATGAGACTTAAGAACTGATGCCTCAAGGTGACGGGCGCAGTTTGGTGCCACACAGAAATGTTCTGGGTGACATAGCGTTTGTTATGGGCAGTTGCACGTTGCACTTACCATCAGGTGAACGTTTCGCTAGATTCGTCACGCTATTTAATTAATAAAAAAACATGTTTGAGCGCGATAATTGCAGGAGATAGTAATCCGATTATAAAAATATTTGCATTAAATAGACTATTTATTAAGGAACGGAAATTTCACTTAAGGAGCTGCAGGTTGAAGTCCGAGCATAACATAGTAGGGCTGAACTAAAAATGCTCAGGTTAGCACAGTCACGATCCAGGCTACACTGTTCACACAGTTAATAGCTTTTCATCGCTTTCGCTCACGCGACGGGCAATCAATTAAAGAAGTTACACAGCGTTCAAAATCGATTCTTGCGAAATGCCACCGTTTGGTACCAACGCAACGTAGATCTTCACAGCGACTGTGAAATGCCCTTAATCTCTGAACACTTCAGAGCATTATCACGGCGGTTTTTCGAAAAAGCCGCGGTTCACCCAAACCCACTAGTGGTTAAAGCAGCAAATTACCGACCAGATAGAAACGCGACCGAACGCAAACGTCGCCCGCGAAACGTGCTAGATGACACGGATGTCTCAGCACTCCCTGACCACGATACGGTCAGTCACGATCCAGGCTACACTGTACACACAGTTAATAGCTTTAATATAACACGCACCACGACGCGCGACCGCTGTAGAGAGCGGCGCGTAGCACTCGATAATCACACCGCGTACACACGATACACCCGTGTTCCAGGGCGGTTCTCACCACCCAGAGTTACCGACACACAAGTCGACAGTCCGAATGGAGGCCCGCGGCCTCCCTCGGACGGTCATTAGACGACTTAAAATCATGTGAGATATTCGAAATCGCGCAAGCACGCAGCGAACGCGACACAGTCCAAATTTCGAGGTTTTTGTAGGAGTTTATTTAAGTGTTTATGTTTGGGTCAAACCAAACCTGGCACGCGGGCCCCTGGCCAGCGAGCACAGTATCCGATGAAGCTGTAAAAGCCAAAAAGGCTAACAGCAATTACATCACCGAAATTATATATCAGGTTAGCTACGAGTAGATACTATCTTGTACGGCGCAGTCATGTGACCGTTTTAGTTTACGCGGGTGACGCCGCAGGTCACAGCTAGTTATTTATTTATGGCCTTTTGTAACGAGTACCAGCCTTTTATAACGAGTACCAACTGCCTATATAGTAACTGGTTCACTTGAAGAAAAATATGCAAGCAGTTGCTAACCCCTGCTCTCCGTATTGCAACTTCCAGTAACGACCGCGTAGCCTAGTTGTTAGTGACCTGACTACCAAACCGCGGGTTCAAGGTTCGAATTCCAGTCGGTGACAATATTTCTGATTGTGTTGTGCATTTGAAATGTATGTATGTAAAACTCACTTACGATACAGGCGAAATCTGAGTGTGTTTTTTAAATGGGTTTACTTTTCCATTTCTTTATATACTAAAGTAAGATTAAAATAACTGAACATTGAGTGATTACCATATTGCACACTTCACTCGTCCTAGCTTCCCCGCGTCCGATGTAATTCGATAAGATCGGGGCCGGCTAGGATGCAGTGTCAGAGACACAACAACAATCACAACTTCTTGACCTGAAAACTCACATTTTGTGTTAATTGTAAAAATGTTGTTTAAAGGTGGGATTTGAAGCTAGGGCCCGCGGCATAGAAGGCAGGTACTCTGTCCACTACGCCACGAGGTCGTCACTAACGATCCAAGTCGTGATTACTGACAGTAAAATTAGTATGATAATTATGAAATGACTTGCAATTAGCTTAATGGTTAGAAATGTCGGATTTTCATTTAATCTGAAAGGCTCTATAATATGCTAACAGACGAAGTCGATTTGCAAAAATGGGACGAAATTTTAATCGAAATTCGATGTCGTATTCAATCCGCTTTCATGATTCGACCGAATCATGAAATCGGCTAGCAAATTACTCGCTAACTATGAAACTATTATTGTCGATTATGCGATTAAACTTCGCTAACGTGAATTTCAACGGGTTGAACGAATGGCCTAATGGACGGAGTACCTAACTTCTACGCAGCAGGTTATAATGAACAGAGCAGGTCACAATGCACGCAGGTGGTAGGATTCCTATGCAGGATTCAGTCTAGGTAGGTACCACCCCAGGGCCAGTTATTCTGCCGGGAAGCAGTAGTGTGCAAGCATTACAGTGTTTCGGTTTGAAGGGCACTGTGAGCGAGCGTAATCACTGGGCATTTGAGACTTAAGAACTCATGTCTCAGGGTGACGGGCGCAGTGTGGTGTCACACAGAAATATTCTGGGCGACACAGCATTTGTTGTGGGCGGACGTTGCACTTACCATCAGATGAACGTTTTGCTCGTTTCGTCACTTTATACAATAAAAAAAAAAACAGCATTTGTTATGAGTAGATGTTGCACTTACTATCAGGTGAACGTTTTGATCGTTCCGTCACTTTATCCAATAAAAAAATTATATTGAACAGGCCGATGTCGGGAAGCAACGTTTAAGCGAAAAGTATCTGGTTCTGCGATCACCAATTTGCCTGCCAAGAGTTGTAATTATGGCAAGTTCTCAATTCTTGGGAGGCCTAAAAATCAACAGAACTGGACTATTATTATATTTTTTTTATTCTCGATGTGGCAAACGAGCTGTTGGCTCAAGTGATATTATTTTTTTTGATGAAGTGATGATGACGAAGACGAGCAAAACGTTTACCTGGCACCCCGAAATACTTCTGTGTGGCATCACATTTCGAATTTGTCATCCCGAGATATCAGTTCTGAAATCTTTTTTCCTGTGATTACACTAGCTCACTGTGCCCTTCAGCTCGAAACACAGTAATGTTCGACCCTACTGCTTCATTGCGGAATAACTGGCCTTGGGGTGGTACCTAACTATACGGATTCTTGGATAGGAATTCTACCACCTACAAGCGATCACCGGAGCGCATGAACATCTACAATACCAGAGGAATAGCAGATGCGTCGTCGGCCTTTGAGAAAGGAATAGGCTCGTTTCTCAACGAAACGAAATTACTGACGATCGCGTGGTTTAGTAGTTACAGTACCTTCTTCTGTGTCGTAAGTCTGGGGACAAATCGTTGGTTATCGGGTCTGTTTGTGTTGTGAATGTGCAATGTATATATGTAGAACGCACTCATGATATAGGAGAAATCATACTACAAAATGTCATTAATAAATTGCTTATTCTTTTAATTGAATTATTACAACATCATATATTTGGTAGCCAGGGAGTGTACAAGTGCAGATTAAGAGATTTTTTCACATATCACATTATCTTTTATGGTACTCATTACTTAATAAGGTTTCTTGACAAAGTTTTCTAAAATCTGTCAGATTTCTGTTTCACACATTTAGGAATTATAAAATTTTAGAGATCTAATACAAAATGATTTTCTAGGTTTGGCCAACCTAATGATAACAATCTCAAGCGTACCGCCTATTCTGCAGGAAACAGCCACTTTTATGTTTTTCCTTACGTAGGATACATAATATTATCAAAAATAAACAACGACGGAAGTGTCATTAACTGCTCACCTTGAACAGTTGTCGTATCGACTTGTGAGGACCCAAGTTGGTGCATGATCAAAATTTCATTTTATTGATTCCAATCCAGCTGCGAATCCTTTTATTATATGCACTGAAGAACTAATCTCTCAGGGTGACGGACGCAGTGTAGTGTCACACAGATTGTCCTGGGTGACACAGCATTTGTTATGGGCAGACGATGCACTTACCATAAGGTGAACGTATTGCTCGTTCCGTGGTAACGGACTAAGAGAATCTACCACCCCATCTCATCCCGTGGGTGTCGCAAAAGTCGACAGAGGGTAAATAAAAACCTGGAGAACCCGCCTGCCAAGTGTGGTAAATATGGCAAAATCACCCCAAAATGAGAGCCACGAACTTTTGTGGCAATCTGTGGGGAGGCCTATGTTCAGCAGTGGACTATATGATAGGCTGAAATGATGATGATGATGATCATGACATGATTCAATAAAAAAAACGCCTGCTTAGACGCCAACCAATTAAAACTTCGCGATTGTAAAATCTACTAAATAACATAAGCAAGGCAACATTATAGTCTATAATAAAATAGTCTATGATGTTGCCTTGCTTAAGTATAATAGTCTCAAATAAGTAACAATTTTTATGACTACACTAGTAATGGTTGCTGCAATTCTAAGTCCGCAAGGCATAACATATCGTTTCTACAGTCTTCGATTAACAGCATTCACAATTTCGAACGACTAATTTCCGCCGAATAACTTCTGTTCTTTATTGCAAACGTTAAATTTTTTCTACAACGTACCAACTTTATTAGACATAACATATTTTTGATGTCGCTTATAATTTAGTAAGACACCAAGTAGCTGAATAAAATACGCATGACTTTGACATCATTATCAAATGATCATGTGCCATTTTATTAAAAAAAAAAAAAAAAACTGGCGACATTAGACGTAATATTGTGTATTATATTAAACTGCGACTGAATTAACTTTCATCGTCATCATTACAGACGTCATGGACAAGTCAACTGAACATGGCCACCTCTGTAAATTGCCACAAAGCACAGCGGTAGTTCACCTGAATCATATTACAAATATCATAACCATCATCAGCTTATTTATGTCCACTGCTGAACATAGGCCTCCCCTATAGATGGCCACAAAACACGGCCTTGAGTCACCTGTCCATTTTACTGGCGGTAGGATTCCTATGCAGGAATCCGTCTAGGTAGGTACCACCCCAGGGCCAGTTATTCTGCCGTGAAGTAGTGGTGTGCAAGCATTACTGTGTTTCGGTTTGAAGGGCACTGTGTGCTAGCGTAATCACTGGACATTCGAGTCTTAAGATCTGATGTCTCAGGGCCTGTGTCTACACTGCGTTTGCCGGTACGAAGTTGCCACTCCTTTCTTCCCCAACGGTTATCGGTTCTACGAGCTATATGGTTGGCCCATTGCCACTTCTGCTTGCTAATCCATATGGCTATGTCGGTTACTTTAGTTCTGCTACGGATATCATCGTTACGGATTTTATCACGCAGAGAAACTCCGAGCATAGCCCTTTTCATAGCTAGCTGAGCGATTCTGAGCTTCCTAATGTCATAATATTACACATACATTTCTTTCGTCGTGCGTCGTGGGTGCGTTTTGAAGACATAAATTCCACATGCACAAACACCCAGACCCGGAACAACTATATGTAGGAATCGAATTCGCGACCCGCGCCAGAATCCCAGGGCTGCTCAACTACGCCAATCGAGCCGACAAATATTATTACTGTAATTTATTTACCTGAAGATCGCTTGGCCTAGGAGCCAGAGTAACTGACTGTTACGCTGCGGGTTGTAAGTTCGAATCTCACCCGCACCCTGCATTTGTATAAAAACATAAATAGTCACCATTGTGGGTCTGGTTGTGCTGTGATTGCCCCGTATATCTGACACTGCATCTCTCCAATCTCACCGCAGGATCGTACACATTTCTAACTACTACATATGTAAAAGCAACATTATAAGATTTGGATTATTTTTGCCATTTTATCCTATCACATCTATATGTAAAACAAATTAGAACTCCAAAAAAACACTTAAACTTAAAGGTCTCTTAAAAAACATATTTTACTTTTCTTAAAGATTATTTGTATTTTTATTTTGTAAACATTGTGACGCGACAAGAATATTAATACGATGGCAAAGACTTTTCAGCCCACGGCTCCGCGGTGAACAGGCGACGAATACATTCTAACATACGACGCATTCTTGTCACGTTTGATATGGCTTCATATGACAGCGCCTACAAACCGAACTATATCGAAAATTAAGTTTATTCGAAGCTACTCTGTAATATTTCGCTTAAATAGTTTCCCTTCACACATATCGTTACTAAGTCCCAACGGATTTGATAACGTAACAAGTATATATATTCGTTTCACTCAAGTGACGATACGAGCAAAACGTTCACCTGATGGTAAGCGAAACGTCGCCCACAACAAATCCTGTGTCTCACTGCACCCGTCACCCTGAGACATCAGTTCTTTAGTCTCAAATGCCCAGTGATTACGCCAGCTCACAGTGCCCTCAAACCGAAACGAAGTTATGCTTGCACATTACTGCTTCACGACAGAATAACCGGCCCTGGGGTGGTACCTACCTAGACGGATTCCTGCATAGGAATCTTATCACCAGTAAAAATCTCATATCTGTCTGTTATTCAGTAATTTTTTTGTTTGAAAGGTTTTTTTATTCTTTTAAATGGAAGTAAGTTAGGCGACGAGCACATCTTTCCCCTTCGCAACGTCTACTCTTAATACTTGCGATTTCATGCGGGTCTTTCAATTGGAGAGTTGTGTGAGGCACGTGAATATACAAGTAAAGTAAAGTAAAGTTTCAGCCTATTAATGTCCCATTGCTGAGCACAGGCCTCCTCACATTTCTGAGAGGGTTTTGGAGCTAGGAAGAATCCGCCACCCTCGTATATCGTATCATAAGTCTTCGAAATATTTTTTATTTCTCAAACATGCAGGTTTCTTACTCTGCCGGACACCTATCGGCTAGCATATTGTAATAAAAGTTATTGTTTTTCTTGTTAGAATGTACGTGCGAAATTGAACACGGCGTGGCGATCGCCGTATCAGATTCCGCGCACCGGGTAGAATGTAGGTAACGTGAAGCAGTAGTGTGCAGATATTACTGGAGTTATAATAGCACTAATAACTACTGTTATAGCTGTGCATATAAGAATAAGGAATTAATGTCTTAGGGTATACAGAAAGAACATACGTCTCAGGGTACACAGAAATAAGGCTTATGGGCAGACTTTGCACTTACCATCAGATGAACGATTTGCTAATCTCGTCACTATCTTCCATAAAAAAGAACTCGATGTTTTTATTACAACAAAAGTACGAATAAACATACCTTAAAAAGATACATTAGACACTTACACCTCATCTTTCCACTTGCTACAATCCTGAAACATCTTTCGCTTCTTCTACTTTCATTAGCATTTTCATATACGCTCGTCGGTTGCGGGTACTTTCAACGTGACCTATCTTCAAAAGCTCTCCGATCTGATCGTGATACGATCAGATACGATCATACGATCATACGATCGCCTAGGTCGACCCTTAACGGCTTTCCCATTCACACTCGCCTCATAAATCTGTTTCGTCAATCTTCTTTCATTCATCCTCTCTACGTGTCCAAACCATCTAAGCATCGCTTTCTCTATCTTTGTCACTATCAACTACACCGCAACGTTCTATTTACATTTACAACATTACGCTGTTTCTCACTTTGTCGATCAAAGTTAATCCACCTATACTTCTCAAACTTCTCATTTCCACATTAATCTAATTTTCATGCTTCTTCTGCCAGACCCAACATTTACTACCGTACATAAGTGTGGGACCAAATGTGTAGTATTCGCGTAAATGAAAGAAAACATTAATTTTTGTTAGTTAAGCTTATTTCCGAGCTGCTTTTAATTTCATAGTATGCGAGTGACCTGTGTTCGATTCCGGTGCCGGCACCACTAAAATTGTTAATTTAAATTTTAAGTTTATTTCCTTACTCGCCTTTTACGAGATCCATTGGATGAGATGGAGTGGTAGTATTCTTTTAACGAGCCGCCACCACACGGCAAGAAATTAAACTGCACTGTGCACCCAACAGCGCATGGTGGCGATGGGCTCACCACCTATCACACCAAGTGCATTATATTGTTTTGGTGAAACGTGGATTGTGGCAGTCATCTGTTTTTGCAGTGAGTGCCTAGTCTCTGACTACCCCTTATGGGATATAGTCGTGATGTTATGTATGTATGTAAATTTTAAGTGCTGATTGACGTGCTCAGCGGTGAAGGAAAACATCGTGACCCTGGGTGTCTAAGAAATAAAAAAAAATAAAAGTCATGTGAAGTCCGCCAATCCGCATTGGAGCAGCGAGACGGACTCTTCCGGGCTTCAAGCCCCTCTCAGAAATGAGAGGAGGCCTGTGCTTAGTAGTGGGACATTTATAGGCTGTTACTTTTAGCTTATTTAAAGTTTTATTTTAGAACAATAATTATATGGTATCTATTTAATTTATATGCTATGCCATAAGCACAAACAAGGTGGCGATGGGCTCACCACCTATCACACCAAGTGCATTATATTGTTTCGGTGAAACGTGGATTGTGGCTGTCATCTGTTTTTGCAGTGAGTGCCTAGTCTCTGACTACCCCTTATGGGATATAGTCGTGATGTTATGTATGTATGTAAATTTTAAGTGCTGATTGACGTGCTTAGCGGTGAAGGAAAACATCGTGACCCTGGGTGTCTGAGAAATAAAAAAAAATTAAAAGACATGTGAAGTCCGCCAATCCGCATTGGAGGCGATGCGGTGACGGAACTCTTCCGGGCTTCAAGCCCTTCTCAGAAATGAGAGGAGGCCTGTGCTTAGTAGTGGAACATTATAGGCTGTTACTTTCAGCTTATTTAAAGTTTTATTATAGAACAATAATTATATGGTATCTATTTAATTTATATGCTATGCCATAAGCACAACCAAGGTGGCGATGGGCTCACCAACTATCACACCAAGTGCATTATTTTGTTTTGGTGAAACGTGGATTGTGGCAGTCATCTGTTTTTGCAGTGAGTGCCCAGTCTCTGACTACCTCTTATGGGATACAGTCGTGATCTCATATATGTATGTATGTATGCACAAACAACTAGACCCGAAAACCAACAATTTGTATTCTTACACAAATGTTGGATCCGGCAAGGATTCGAACTAGGGAGCTGCGGTGTAGAAGACAGGTACACTGACCACTAGGCCACGCGGACGTCATGAGTATTAAAAGATTTGGTAAGGAATTGTAAGAATGACAATTAAGAAGTCCTTTCTGATTGCATTTACAGTATTACTTAACCTTAATATGGATTCATTGAGTAATATAATGAACGATAAGTAGTTAGTGTAGGTAATAGGGTAAAGTGGTTATAACACAGTTAGTCACTGGTGTTTTTCATAGTACCGTAGTGATCAGAGTTTAACTGGTGGTAGGATTCCTATGCAGGAATCCGTCTAGGTATCACCCCAGTGCCAGTTATTTTGCCGTGAAGCAGTAGTGTGCAAACATTACTGTGTTTCGGTTTGAAGGGCACTGTGAGCTAGCGTAATCACTGGGCATATGACTTAAGAACTGATGTCTCAGGGTGACGGGCGCATTGTGGTGTCACACTGTTCTGGGTGACATAGCATTTGTTATGGGCAGACGTTGCACTTACCATCAGGTGAACGCTTTGCTAGTTCCGTCACTTTTATTAAATAAAAAAATGAAAATAAAGTTTGATACCCGGTGCCGCCACCTCTAAAATTGTTCTGCAATTTTAAGTACCGATTCACCACGAGCTTAGCCGTGAAGCTCGCTACGAGAACTATTCAAGGATATTAATATTTTGACACTTCCGTCTTTGTATATTTATGAAAATATAATGTAGGTACGGAAACACATGTATTTATTTAATAAAAAAGTGACTGTATGCTGTAGAATGGGCAGAGTTGACGCGCTAGAGGTTCCGGTGTTTAGGTTAGCCAAAACTAGAAAATATTTTCTTAGTAGATTCATAAAATTTTATAATAAAATTCCTAAAAGTATGACTCAAAAAACTTACATAGAATTCAAAAAACTTGTAAAGAAGACTTTATTAGAAAAAGCGTATTATAAAATAGATCATGACATAGAGGACAGAGATGTGTGGAAATAACTCTTACTCTGCACTTGCAAACCCCCTGGCTACTAAATTTATGACGTAATTTTTATATAACTTATAAATGACATGTAATTACCTTGAAAAAAAGAAAGACCTCAGAGTTTCTTGCCGGTTCTTCTCTTAGATGGTTTTATTTTTTGAACCGGTGTAGATTTTGACATTCATAAGAGCTTTATACAAGCCTTAACTCAATAAAGAAATTTTGACTTTGAAGAAAACATCGCGAGGAACCCGCATTGGAGCAGCGGGCGGTCTCTTCCCGACTCTGAATACTCGCTCGGGAATGAGAGAAGGCCTCTGCTTTTTTTATTGGATAAATTGACGAAACGAGAAAAACGGCAATTGCAACGTCTGCCATAAAGAAATGCTGTGTCACTCAGAACATTTTTGTGAGCCACACTGCGCCCGTCACTCTGAGACTTCAGTTTTTAAGTCTCGTATGCCCAGTGATAAAACTCGATGAACGTCGTCTCACGGTCGAATAACTGGGGTGGTGACCTACGACCTACACAGGCGGATTCTTGCATAGGAATCCTGCCACCATCAATATAAAATATAATTATTGTGTAGCATACTTAAAGTAAAGTTTCAGCCTATAAATGTTCCCACTACTGAGCACAGGCCTTCTCTTATTTCTGAGAGGGTTTTTGGAGCTAGGAAGAATCCGCCACGCTGCTCCAATGCGGGTTGGCGGACTTCACATGTCTTCGAAATATTTCTATTCCTCGGACATGCAGGTTTCCTCACGATGTTTTCCTTCACCGCAAACAAATATAGAGGTGCTGGCACCGGGGATCGAACCCAGGTTACGCTTACTATGAAATTAAAGGCGAGCACCAGGCCCTTGAGCATCACAGCTTACTAGTTTAAGTTTAATATAAACCACACAGAATGAAACTTGAACCGAGATAGAAGCCAAGTTAAGTTTACTTTAAACACTCGAGTAGTACTTAATTAAGGCACGAGTAATAAGCTCCTCTTGATATTGAACAGTGGGCTAAAGTTTGAAATTTAGTAAAGTAACTTAACTTGGCAAAGTAAAATGAAGAAAAATTAACCACTCAAAAAAGCTTCGCTTGGATTCTTTTATATTTATAAATCTGTGAATTGTCTGTGTTTCGACTGTCGAAGACCGCGGTATAGGTGGCAGAGTATCAGACGTGTACGCCAGTCCAGGGTTTACCTCCTACCCGGAGTCAATTATTTAGCAAAAAATAATTGTTGATTTTCGGGCCTGGTTGTATTATAACTGCCTCGTGCCTCGGGCACTGCATCTTAGCCTGCCTCTGATCTTATCGCATGAGACAAAATCATATACATCCTGGGTAAATAACATCATCGGGCTACTAATTACATATGAAATAGAGGAAATTATTCGCCGACAGGTGTCCGGCAGGGTAGAATGGCACCTACCTATTTCCTACCAAGTTGTCGTAAGACGCGATTAAGGTATTGAACGGACAGCCTTAATTCCTGCAGGATTATACCATAATATGCAATGCTGTTCACTACACTGCTCGTGGGAATGCAATGGGGAGTAAGAATTTTTTGACTCGTATCAAAATGGCGGCGACGTGCACCATTCGTCGGGCATCGTTTCCCGTGGGGACGAAAATCGGGCTAAGGATGTGTCAGCCTGTTATATGTGGCAGCAGTACTTCATAGCCGACCCGACAATTGCTTTTTGCACAAGGTCATAAGTTGTCCCCGAGTTAACTACTGTCGTACTTTAGTGAGGAGTAGTTAACTACTAAATCTAAAGTAGCTGCAAGGATTACTAGCTTGCTCGCAGCACCGTCTTAATTTGTTGTTGACTTGTGCTCGGGGCGACATTCATCAAATTCGTTCGTCATTACGTCGTGTATAAGTCACCCAACACTAACTTAATTAGTTTCGTCGTCGTCGTCGTCGTCGTCGTCGTTTCAACCTATCAATAGTCCACTGCTGAACATAGGCCTCCCCCATAGATTGCCACAACAGTTTGATGCTCTCGTTTTGGGGGGATTTTGCCATAGTTGCCACGCTTGGCAGACGGTTTGGCAACCGCAGTTTATTTACTCAGATGTTCCAGCAAGATGCTGCTGCCCATCTCCTGGTTTTAATTTTTCCTCTGTCGACTTTTACGACACCCACAGGATGAGATGGGGTGGTAGATTCTCTTAGGCCGCTACCACACGGCAAACGGGTCATCGGCCTCGAGGGATAATAAAATTTGGTCCTCTGTGCGAGATATCCACCAGCGTGTCAACTCATACAATTTCCCGGTCTTATGATCGAATCCGATAATTAGTTTACATGACTAAAAACAACAAGGAATTACAATTCAAAACACAATTGGGTGCGTTCTTTTTCCTCTCGCAAGCCAATTAAGTATTGCAGTGAACGTGTTACCTACGAAAACTGTGGTCCCTCGTGTGGGTGCTTAATAAAAGCAAAACGTACAATTTCAATTAGAGTTCGACCGAAGCGGGCGCTTCTCTGTTTTAATGCTGAATTCTTAGTTCAGGTGTTACGGAGCCGCAAACAGAGCATTTAGTATTTATTGTCAAAAATACTAAACGAGTTTGTTTCCAGGATATTAATTGATGATATCTGATGGGAAGTTTCACTTGCATTGTTTGAGTTATTGTTGTTATATGAAATATACTACTATTTATTATAATATGACGCTAATATCAAAAAAAAAAATGTCTCAGGAATAAAAAATAAGAAATCTGGTTTAATAAAAAATAGCCGTGTGGTAGCGGCTTAAGGGAATCTACCACCCCATCTCATCCCGTGGGTGTCGTAAAAGTCGACAGAGGGAAAATTAAAACCAGGCGGTGGGCAGCAGCATCTTTCTGGAACATCTGAATTAATAAACTGCGGTTGCCGACCCGGCTGCTAAGCGTGGCAACTATGGCAACATTCCACCCAAAATGAGAGTTAGAAACTTTTGTAGCTGTCTTTGGAGGAGGTCTATGTTCAGCAGCGGACTAGTGATAGGCTGAAACGATATAATTAATAAATTATATAATTAATTTTATACCTTTTACATAATTAAATAAAGCTAAGAATGGCAAATAAGTGTGGTGTATGCGGAAGATTCGCCTCAACAATGGACGGGGCAAAATGCTCAAATTGCATGCATTTATTTCATCGGCAATGCGTTAACATTAAAACCGATACCCGTATAACAAATAAATGGCAATGTCGTGATTGCAAAAAATCATGCGCAAGCGGCATGAGTGCTACACCGAGTTCATGTGCCTCCGGCGGCACGGATACGGACCTCGGCGATGCGTTGGTGGACACTGCCAACAGAGGGCGTATCGACGTTGATGTCGACTTGGCGAATGAAATAAAATTTATACGTGAGCAACTAACAACCATTGTCCGAGAGATGTCGTCCTTCGGTCAAGAAATGTCCAAAATTAGCACGACCATAAAAGAATTAAATAACAGAGTTGGCGATGTTGAGAAAAGGGTGATATATCTTGAGCAGCGGGCGACGGAGACTCAGAAACAGACCCCACCGGCAGATACTAAATTAGAAGACACATTAATTGAACTAAAGTGTCGGTTAAACGATCGGGACCAAGAATCATTACTTAACGATGTCGAAATATCTGGCGTCGCGGAGCTTAAGGGCGAAAATCCTCTACACGTGGTCACGTTATTGGCCACAAAGATCGGTGTTGAGTTGGACGAGCGCGATGTGGTAAGCGTAGGGCGGACAGGTATGCGTCGCGAAATCCAACACAATGGAAGCAGTGCCGAAAAGCCCAGACCACGCCCTCTGGTTTTGCGTCTTGCTCGGAGAGTGATCCGAGATCAACTGATACGTGCTGCGCGCGTTCGTCGTGGCGCCGATACCGCTGGGCTAGACTTAGGCGTAGAACCTAGTCGTTTTTATTTAAATGAGCGCCTAACTCCGTTGAATAAGCAGCTATTTTATAAATCCCGGGAGGAAGGGCGGCGCAGAGGCTGGCGGTACGTATGGACACGGGACGGGTTTATTTTTGCTCGTCGTGATTCAAACTCGGCGCGCCATCGCATTCGAACTGAACTAGACATTTCTAAAACTTTTGGGCTTTCAGGCGTTTGAAGAAAATATTTAGTCGTGTTTTGGTTGTTTACTTTAATAATAGTTTAGTTTTCTCTGATGTTATATGTGTGTGTGTAAAAAATAAGTTACATAGCTGGAGATGTAATAAAAATTCTCAATTTTATATAATTATTTCGTGCCTAAGACTGAGTTATAATAATGCCTTAGAAACGAGCACATGTTTTTGGTCTAATATTTGTTTTGATCCGTGCTGCAGCATAGCCAGTGCTCAAATAGCTTTACTTGCCAGCGCTCATGTCAGTTTTTTATCTAACCTAATGCCTTTTGTTTTATCTTATTTTCACGCATTTAAACCTTCTATTTTCGCTAGATTTAAAGGCCGTAGGTATAATATGGTTTTAATGAGTAATTATAACAATGTTATTTATGTTGTTCTTAAAATAGCTTATTGTTATGAAAATGACTAGATCAAATAAATTAAAAATTGGTTTTCTGAATCCTGGATCGCTTGGTACCAGACATGACGAGTTTTTGGCAGCGATGGCGCGTCACTCTGTTGACATAATGGCCATTAATGAAACGTGGCTTCGGGAAGGGGAGGAGGGCCGTGCGCCTTCTGTTCCAGGGTACCGACTACGACACGTGCCCCGGCCTGCCGAGGTCCGGGCACGTGGCGGAGGAGTAGGGTTCTACCTAAGACAGGGTTTGCCAACGCGGATTATTCAGCATCCTGTTTATCCCACAGTTGAACAGATGTGGTTAAGTATTAACATCAACGGTAAATTCCTTATAATCGGAACGGCTTATCGTCCCCCGTGGTTAAGTGTACGATTGTTTCTGGACTCGTTAAGCGACTCAGTAAGTTCTTTCGTGCGAAACGATAACATTGTTCTGTTAGGGGATTTTAACATCGATGTCCTAAACACCCATAGCGTAAGTACTAAAATGTTCTCTGATTTTTTAAAATGTAGCAACCTTTCACAATATGTTAATGAACCGACGCATTTTACCGAAAACAGTGAGACTCTCATAGATGTTCTATGCACTGACGCACCGGTATCATATTTAACAGTTGACCATATTCGTGATTTGAGTAGTCATGCTCTAGTTGTATGCGAATTAAACATTCTCAAAGCTCGGTTCCGACCGAAGCGTGTTACATTCAGACCATTAAGGTCTATCGATACTGACCTTTTTAAACAAGATTTAAAACAAATAAACTGGCATAGTTTGACATTTTTGCAAGATGTTAATGATTTAGTTTATTCCTTTAATAATGTTGTATTAAATATTTTTGATCAACATGCACCCTTGAAAACTGTTCATATAAAACATAGCAATTATCCCTGGATTACATATAATATTAAATGTATGATGAAAAAGCGTGATGAGGCCCAAGTCAGAGCTCGCAAGACAAAGCTTGATTCCCATAAAGCTTATTACAAAAATCTGAAATCAATAGTCAATACTGCTATTGTCTCAGAAAAAATCGCGTATTTTAAATACTATGTCAACTCTAAAATAAAGCAACCAAAAGTAATGTGGACGCATATCAAACGGCACGTTCAAATAAAAAGTAATGACACTTCTCTACCAGTTCATTTTAATGACGCTGATGCATTGAATGATCATTTTCTTAAGGTCCCCGGAAAAAATAATGTTTCTTTATCCCTTCTCACTTTTTTTGAATTTCATCGTACTTCGGACAACTCGTTTCAATTTAAAGCAATCTCAGAATCTGATGTAGCAAAAATTTTAAATTCCTTACAGTCCAATGCAGTCGGATTTGATGGAATATCTCTTGATATGTTAAGGCTTTTACTCCCTGATTGTCTGGCGGTAATAACATTTATTGTTAATAAGTCATTTGAGACAAATATTTACCCCGATGTCTGGCAACAAGCCCTTGTGAAGCCTATTCCTAAAAGTGGTAATCCTACTTCACTATCAGATCTGCGGCCCATCAGCATTTTACCGTGCTTATCCAAGGTAATAGAAAAGGCAGCATTCAATCAGTTGACCGAATATCTCGAGGTAAACAATATTCTTCCAATGCTTCAGTCTGGCTTCAGAAAGCAGCGCAGTACTACTACTGCATTAATCGACGTAGTAGACGACATTCTTGGGGCACAAGCCAATGGAGAGAGCACTATTCTGACCCTGCTAGATTTCTCGCGCGCATTTGAAACCCTTAACGTATCCTTACTTCTTTCCAAATTATCATTTTACGGAATAAGTGCAAACGCAATTAAATGGTTCGACAGCTATTTTAAGAACCGTTCTCAGCTAGTCGAACTGCAGCAAAATGAAAACGATAAAAGTTTTTCCGCGATTCGACCTGTCGAACGGGGAGTTCCGCAGGGGTCTATTTTGGGTCCACTGCTTTTTATGATATACAGCGCCGATATCATCAGCAATATAAAACATTGTAAGTATCATTTGTACGCAGATGACTTACAGATGTATATTTCTTTTAAGCCTTGCGACACAGGAACAGCGTTGGTAAAGTTGAACTCTGATCTGGAGCGCATATCTTTATGGTCTGAGCGTAGCGCATTGGTTTTAAATCCGAAAAAAACCAAGTATTTGATTCTGGGAACACCTACTCAGATACGGAAGGTTAGTGCAAGACGTCCAGCTGTCGTTGTAAATAATGAGACAATTAAAAGAGTCTCTGAAGCGAGGAATCTTGGAGTGATGATGGACGAGAACCTTAGGTTTGAAAAGCATATTATAGATATTGCACGTAATTGCTTCTACAGACTAAAAGTACTGTATCGAATTCGGGATTATTTAAGCGTTGCTTTACGTATTAACCTCTGCGAGTCCCTCATTCTCTCCAAATTTAATTACGCAGATTCCCTTATAGGGTCACGTCTGTTAGTACGGACTAAACAAAATATACAAAGGGTACAGAATGCCTGCGCGCGGTTCTGTTTTAATGTACCACCGCGTACACAATTGACCCCTTTCTTTAATAACGCAAATATCTTAAAGATGGACTTCCGCAGGCGTCTACACTTCGCCACCCTGTTATTTGGAATAGTAAAATCCAAAGAGCCTATATACCTCTACAATAAGCTGAGTTGGGCCCAGGACGAAAGTAATATGTATCTTACCAGATCGTCTGGTAACAAGCTAACATACCCCTTCAACCGCTCAGCCGCTTTTAGAGGTAGTTTCAAATATAGTGCCACAAAGTGTTGGAATAACCTCCCGCCTCCTTTGCGTGACTTAAAATCAGTAAATGGGTTTAGAATTAGATACAAATTGTTATTGTTAGATGAACAAAAAAAAAATAGTGGCTAACTATCAATAAAGGTAGGTTTATGGGATTGACTATTTATTATCATAAATTAATATATGACTTGGAAGGAGTGGGATTATGCTTTCGTGCTCATAATTTCAAAGTAGCTTTATTATTTAACTACGCTGTCAATAGGAGCTTACAAAATTAAAAACTATTTTGTGCCAGATTAGCATGGCGGTGCACATGGAGTCGTCCAAGTTTCCTCCTGTTCTGGGCCGAACTGAAAACCAGTGCTGCGATGTTAGCATCGCGGCTTTAACTGAGTTCGGTCCACTTTACGATTATATGCTGCAGCACAGATATTTTGGTAATAGGTATATGTGTGTATGTGTGTATGTGTGTGTGTGTATATATATATATATATATATATATATATATATATATATATATATATATATATATATATATATATATGTGTGTGTGTGTATATATTTATTTATTTTTTTCGTAGTGGCTAAGACATTTTTTTTTTGTTTTCTTTTATTTTATTTTATTTCTTGTTTGTATTTTGTGCTGTATGTTTTTTAATCGTAAATAAATGTTTTACTTACTTACTTACTTAAAAAAATTAAAAAAAAAAATGCCACAATAAAGCCCTGGTAGTTCAGGGACTGGGCGCTCACCTCATATTTCTTGACACGCCTGTGATCACGATTCGATCCACGGTGCTAGCACCTGCTGTTTCTTTCTTCATTTTAAGTGCTGATTTACCACGTGCCCAGCTGTGAAGAAAAGGTAGTGTTAGTACACTACTAATTGACGGTGGAATAACTGTCACTGCTGTGGTAATTACCTAAGCAGGTTCTTGCTTATGAATCTTATCACCAAAAATTTTGATGACAACTATATGCGATAATTGAAAATAAATAAGTGTGACTAAATTCTTATTTTTAATGGTCGATTAACTTTGTATTAAAACCAATAAAATTAACATGGCCTTAAAAGTAGACTAGTTCTGAATAAAGACATTCTTTAGAAAGTATTACTAGATTTATGAAAATCTACAATCGACGCCTACAAAGTTGAAAGTAATATCGAAGCCGCTGACCGAAACCGATAGTAATCAAAGCAATCCGCGCCGGAAGCCACAGAATAGGAAGTATTATCCGAAATATTCCCATCACGTTTGATTCTAGTCCCAATCGAGAACGCGCCAATATTGAATCCGTTTGAATTACGCTAAGGTGGATCCACACTATGGCAAGATGTCTATAAATGTAAAACGAGCAGTAAACGAACTTTTACTAAACGAAAAATAATATTACTAGCACAGCATTTAGATCAGGAGTTTGTCCACATGCGAGAAAGAAAGTTAAATTTAACTATAAACAGTCATCACATCACAACTACCGTTAATCCGCTAAGAAACATCTTTAATATCGCTAGGTGTGGGCTCTCTATTATGAAACTCTTTTCAGCCGAAACTTACCGTTTATAGACATCAAAAGCTAAGCTAGTATTTAGTATATTAGTCTCAACAGGTCTACACCAGGTATAGAATTATTGTAAAAACGTTTTCGTAACGATATTTTGTCCAAAAGCCTAAAAAAAAAACTAGTTAGAAAGTTCCTCGAAGACATCAACTTTCGGCTACACTGTTTAAAATACAACGAACAATAAGAAAAAGACAATGCAACATTTTTTTAAATTGAGCTACAATAATCCATACTAATACTATAAATGCGAAAGTAACCCTCTCTGTCCCTCTGTCTGTTTGTCACATTTCCACGGTCCAACTGCTAAACCGATCTTGTCGAAATTTTGTACAGTATATACAACAATACATACACACAACAATACAAACAATAATACTTGGCTAGGCAGGAGCTACCTGGAGACGGATATAAGATACTTTTTATCCTTCCCACGGGAAACTTAAGAAAACCAATATCCATGCGGACCAAGTCGCGGGCATCGGCTAGTATTTTATATAATGTTTTGTAAATATCGAAATTTAAGGTTCAAATTGAATAATGTTAAATAAGGGTAAAACATTCAACACGCGGTCGTTACCGAAGATCCATACGTAAGTGTAGGATAAGAAAAGAGAGAAAAATAATGTCATAATCTACCTATCCTTAATAGATTAACGACCAGAGTTTATCTTTGTTTCAAGCAATTGGTTTCTCGTGGTAACTCTTTTCCGAAATAAATAGTATCCTATGTCCCTCTCCAGGCTGCAAGCTATCTCTGTGTCAAATTTCGTCAAGATCGGTTCAGCGGTTAAACCGTGAAAAGGTAACAAACAGACAGAGGGACAGAACAGAAAAATGGTAAGAAACAGACAGAGTTACTTTCGCATTTATACGAGTACTATAAGTATGGATTAATGTATATCTGTATTAGATGTTTATTATTTAAGCGAGTAGATTTAAAAAGTTAATATAATATAAAAAGTGTTATATTTTTTTTTTGAAATGTTAGATTTCAAAAAAATCGGAAAACTTCTTCAATTGAAAATTATCCACAATTCATAATAATTTTACTGCTTTTATGATACAAGAAGTGTCTATGGATTTAATTTAAACTTATACTTGTTGCATTTATGTTGTTGAAAATCACTCTGTTCTATAAATAAAAACATTCACTCTTGTCTAAAATTCTGTTGCTAAGAAGAGTTATTACGAAAAAAGCGTACACAATTTCAGTCTAATCTTTTTATCAGGTTCACAATTCTTTTCGGTTTCCGGTACTAACGAATACAGATATCCAATCAGGTGGCTGTCGGATGTCGAGTAGGCAGAGAGTTGAACAAATTGTTGGTTTTTCGTGTCTCAGTCACTGCATCCTAGCCACCTCTGATCTTAAGCATGAACATTACGTGGGGGGCGGTAAGTTACGCCAAATAAGCGTCTTTGTGTTATCATCGTCATCATCATCATCATTTCAGCCTATCACTATTCCACTGATAGCCTACCTCCGATCTTATCCCATCGGCGCGGGTAGGTTGGGACGAGTGAGTGCCTCTGTGTTTTATTATGTTCCAGGCAGATGCTGCTGCCCATGTTCTGGTTTTTATTTTCCCTCTGTCGACTTTCACTACACCCACGGGATGAGATGAGGTGCTAGATACACTTTAAGCCGCTTTGTGTCGGCTCGTACGAATTTAAGAAGCACAGTTGATAGCTACCACCAATGTTGAAAAGCGCCCAGGTCGTACTTGGATCCGTACGTCATCGCTGGCAATAGGCACTGGTGCCAAACTCTTTTTTTCCAACGGGTATTCGACAAGCTATATGGCCGGCCCACTGCCACTTCAGTTTGATTTTATCTCGCAGAAAAATACCGAGCACAGTTTCTCCTATAGCCCGCTGAGCGGCTTTGAACTTCCTCATGATACTTACTGGTTAGCGATTTTAATTTTCAAACAGTGGTATACTCGACGACAAGATGTGACGTAGTTTCCCTAACGCTCCACAGCCGAGTTACATTCGTCAATTTACCTCATGATCGATGTCAACAATAATTGTATTTTTTTGATTGGATAAAGTGATGAAACGAACAAAACCTTCACCTGATGGTAAGTGCAACATCTGCTAACAAATGCTGTGTCGCCCAGAAAATTTCTGTGTGACACCACACTGTGTCCATCACCCTGAGACATAAGTTCTTAAGTCTCATATGCCCAGTGATTACGCTAGCTCTCAGTGCCCTTCAAACCGAAACACAGTTATGTTTGCACACTACTGCTTCACGGCGGAATAACTGGCCCTAGGGTGGCACCTACCTAGACGGATTCCTATGCAGGAAATATCTAGGATTGTGTATTTACTCGTAATTAACTCTAGAAAAACGATGCCCTACAGTAGGATTTCTCTAGTATCGTGGAGGTAGGTGCGATTTACAGACATACATTTCACAAGCACAACACAACCAGACTCTAAAACTGACAATTTGTTTTGCACAAATGTAGGCTCCGGCTGGGATTCGAACCCAGCACCGGCAACGTAGAAATCAGGTACGCTAACCACTAGGCCATGTGGTCGTCAAAGAACTGCCCTAAGTATACGAGTACATATTCGACGACAACTTCGAGCGCAGCGCCCCCAACAACTCACATACGTAAATAGTATTATAGTTTAGTCCAAAGTAAATAGTTTTTGGACACTATCTCGAATTATGAAGACTAACCGTAAGCGTCCCTCTTGACAGACGGAGTGACAATCACGTTGCTGATTTGTTTTGATCAAAGCAATCGGCCGGAGGGAGCCACGGAGTGGTCTTAATATGTTAGACATTCCTGTCACGTTCGCCTCAAGCTGTGATTGAGAGAATATTGAATTAGCTTCCCACACACGAATTCTGCAACTTATGATTGAGTACTTCCTGCCTTGTATTCATAATTCTGCCAGAGTGTCTGACTACTGTACCGCGTATCCTGGATTCGAATCCCAGTCGGAGTCGATATTCGTGCAAAACACAAATTGTTGGTTTTCGGTTCTGATTGACACTACATCTTCGCCTACCTCCGATCTCAAACCAACAGCGTTTCGCTCTCGGTGTCACAAGTCCAAGAGGTTAGGTTAGCGCTGTATTTGTGCGTAACATTGTGGCACTATAATATAATATCTCTTGCGCAGTCGATAGCTTCCTGCAGTATTCTGAAGTAGTTTTTTGTATAAAGTGTAGTTTTATTGTATAAAGTGACGAAACGAGCAAAACGTTCACCTGATGGTAAGTGCAACGTCCGTCCACAACAAATGCTGTGTCACCCAAAATTATTTCTGTGTGACACCACGCTACGCACGTCACCCTGAGACATCAGTTCTTAAGTCTCAAATGCCCAGTGATTACGCTATCTCACAGTGCCCTTCAAACCGAAACACAGTAATGCTTGCACACTACTGCTTCACGGCAATAACTGGCCATAGGATGGCACCTTCCTAGACGGATTCCTGCATAGGAATCCTACCACCAGTAAAAACAGGCAGGAAGGTCGAAAAACAGGCGGCAAGATTTGAAATACTCCAGGTTCAATAGTTTGTGTCACGGTCATAATTATAATTTTAGGTAAGTTGGAATATGAATTAAATAGTATTTTGATTAGTAAAAAAGTGAAAATCATTTTTTAATTTTATTTATTTATTTAGATATTTATTGAATCACCTTAATCTAAGGAGTACAATGGGCGGACTTAATGCCTAGAGGCATTCTCTGCCATGTTAACCCTGGGAGACTAGAAAAATGATAGCAGGTGCAAATATATTCAAGGTAATAAAACTAATTTTATAAATAAATAATGGCATTAATAAATAAGGGCATTAATAAATAAAATGATCTGGTTGATGCAGCATTTGTTGTGGGCTGATGTTGCATTTACCATCAGGTGAACGTTTTGTTGGTCCCGTAACTTTCTTCTATCTATCAGAAATCACCTTGTTCATATTAACTCTCATTTCTTCCTTAATCATTTTGATTTGACTTTGGAATGATAACTGTTTATTTTTTAAACAACGCCCAACACTAAAATTTCTCCTGCATAAAAAAAAACCTACAAATTCTGATTTTGCATAAATTTTGCTTCGGCTGGGATTAGAATCTAGAAACTGCGGCGGTCCTCCGTTCATTAGGCCAAGCGATCGTAATCAATAAAGCAAATAATCAAAAATTATTAATTGTTTATTAGATGGACTCCTCTTATCGTCCCCGGCGCGAGTTCAATCAAACGATAGAGTGAAATGCAAATCAGATCAGACTTCGCTAAATTTGCAAAGCTTGCGTTCAGTCAGAAGTAAAATGACATTAAAGCGTTAAAATAGTGCGACTTTGAAATTCGTTTAATATGTAGTTGGCCGTGTTAGTCGTATTAGTATGGATTAATGTACATCTGTATTCGATGTTATTTATTTAAAAGGCTAGGAAAATCGCAAAACTTCTTCAAGGATCTCAATTCTTTACATTTTACCGTTTTTATGTTACAAGAAGTTTCCATGGCTTTAATTTAAACTTATCCTTGTTGCATTTATGTCGTTAAAATCATTTTTTTTTTATTTAATAAAAGTGACGGAACGAGCAAGGCGTTCACCTGATGGTAAGTGCAACGTCTGTCCATAACAAATGCTATGTCACCCAGAACAGTGTGACACCACAATGCGCCCGTCACCCTGGGACGTCAGTTCTTAAGTCTCATATGCCCAGTGATTACGCTAGCTCGCAGTGCCCTTCAAACCGAAACACAGTAATGTTTGCACACTACTGCTTCACGGCAGAATAAGTGGCACTGGGGTGGTACCTACCTAGACGGATTCCTGCATAGGAATCCTACCACCGGTAAATTATATTAAAATATTCCCACACACATACAATTAGACTCGTATTTGCTCATGGACTCTCATACTTCCTGTTTCTAGAGTTAAATTCATAAACCTTTTGTTTGAAATTGTTAATTACATTAAATCTAAGTAATAATATTAAATCTAAGTAATTTAAGTGCTGATTTACCACGCGCTCGACGGTGAAGGAAAACATCGTGAGGAAACATGCAAAATACAATATTTTTATTTCTCAGATATGAGAAATAAAAATATTACGAAGCCATGTGCAGTTACGCCAACCCGAATTGGAGCAGAGTGGCGGATTCTTCCTAGCTCCAAAACCCTATCAGAAATGAGAGGAGGCCTGTGCTCAGCAGAGGGACTTTATAGGCTGAAACTTTACTTTTTTTCTTTTTGTAATAATGAAACATTAACTCTTTGTCTAAAACTCTGTTGCTACGGAGGGTTATTACGAAAAAGCATACACAATTTCGGTCTATTCTTTTTTATCAGGTTCACAATTCTTTTCGGTTTCCGGTACTAACGACTACAGATATCCAATCAGGTGGCTGTCGGATGTCGAGTAGGCGGAGAGAATGCTGTTCAAAGTTGCCTTTTCTTTTTCTCGCATTCATTCCGCATGTAAATTTGCTTTTGTCTCACGTGAACGCTTTTGAATGAATGTATTCTCAATTCAGCCTACGTACACTGGCCGATAGAACAATACCGTATTCTATCCTAAATGCTATATCTATGCCTAGCTTACTGGTTACAGTGTCTGACCCCAATTCGGGACCCAGGTTCATATTTTTATTGTGGGAGAAAGCGACGAGACGAGAACAACGGTCCACTGATGGTAAGTGCAACGTCTGCCCGTAACAAATGACATGACATGACATTACATATACAACATGACATACTGCGCAGGTCACTCTAAGACACCAGTTTGATATTAAAGCGTTATCATAGTAAAAAAAAGTAAAGTTTCAGCTAATAAATGTCCCACTGCTGAGCACAGACCTCCTCTCATTTCTGAGAGGGTTTTGGAGCTAGGAAGAATCCGCCACGTTGCTCCAATGCGGGTTGGCGGACTTCACATGTCTTCGAAATATTTTTTTATTTCTCAAACATTCAGGTTTCCTCAGGATGTTTTCCTTCACCGCCGAGTACGTGGTAAATCAGCACTTAAAATAACAATTTTAGAGGTGCCGGCACCGGGGATACAACCCAGGTCACTCGCGTACTATGAAATTTAAAGCGAGCGCCTAGCCCCTGAGCTACCACGGCTCCACGGTTATCATAGTGCGACTTTGAAATTCGTATAATTAATAGTTAGTCGATAACAAATGTAGTGCAATAAATCCATATTTTTTCGGTATCATTTCACAGACCAGCCATGTACGAACAAGATTTGTAGGGAAGATACATTTTAGTGTCATCATTTCAGCCTATCATAGACCATTGTTGGACCTCCCTTATGGATTGCCACAAAAGTTTGCAGCTCTCATTTTGAGGGGATTTTGCTATAGTTGCCACGCTTGGCAGGCGGGTTGGCAACCGCAGTTTATTCAGAAGCTCCAGGACGCCACTTCTCGGGATGAGATGATGATGACAAACATATAAACTATCTGGCTTTAATATACTAGTAAGATTAGAATTAGTGGCCCAGTGAATTTGCAAAGAAGTACCTACGTTGATGATAATTCGATTTAAATTATAGCGGTATGTATGAACGAGCACGTTGCACGATATTTTTAGAGCTATTGTTCGCCCTCAGGTCCGGGGTTCGAAATTAACGTACCCCACTTCACAGCGATTACTTACCGCCCCCGCGGGAAATTCTAAGTGACTGGTGGTGGACCACCTCGCCGCAATTTTGGTACGAGTTAAGAAATTCTTACTCCCCAATGCGTTCCCACGAGTATTATGCAAATTATTTTGCAGTGTAGTATTATTCTGCACGGATAAAGGCTGTCCGTCCAATACCTTAGTTGCCTCTTACGACACCTCGGTAGGAAAGAGGTAGGTGTTATTCTACTCTGCCGGGCACCTATCGAAATTCAGTATGAAGATATACAATTGTGGTTTACTGTTGATAGTTCTGGAACAAAATCAGTTTAAATATGTATTTAATAAATAAACACAAAATATTTACTGTTTATACTTTTACGCATAGCGTTGTTTTAATATATTGTACAATTTATTCACGTCGGTCCGGCTGCATAACAGTTTTTTTTTGGGTTTAAAGATCTTTATTTTCTCATACAAATATAAAAAAATTTTTAGCGGTTACATTCCGCTGAGTCGGCGGATAATATTCGTGCATCAAAATGAAAGGCTCCCATGAGAAATTTCATGGCAAAAATGGAAAAGGTTTAAAATATGTGTGCGAAATTCGGCCCCACGTGAAAGGTGAAATAACTTTTTTCCTCTTTTTTAATTAATAGTGTACTTCAATCATTTTTTTCGATACAGTTAATAGAATCAGGCGTTACTTTGCGGAAACCCATTATAATGAAGGAAAGTAAGTTACTTTGCTAAGATCCGCATGCAAAATATAAAAATGGTGTTTTTGAATTTGAAGAGCACCGCCCGACCTTCCTTCAGTAGCGTGCACAAGCGATGGCGGGCGGCTTTCCTTCATTTATTTCGATTATAAATTTTTATTTTTACTCAGTAATATTCTGTTTACGTTATTACGTACGTAACGTCAAAATGAAAAGCATATTCAGAGCACCGTGGGTTCCAATCTTATCCATAGCCAATAGACAACGTGTCCGGGATTATATACGAGCCGTAACTTTGATGCCGTTTTGTTGCTTATCTCGAAATCTGTCGATTTAATACTAAACATTATGGTCTCGACGGGCTTGATTTTGCAAAATGTAACAATATTTTTTTCATTTCGTAGTAGTTTTAACCTAATGTGGTTAACCCGTGTGGTGGCGGCTCGTTAAAAGAATACTACCACTCCATCTCATCCAATGGATCTCGTAAAAGGCGAGTAAGGAATAAAACTGCACTGTGCACCCAACAGCGCATGGTGGCGATGGGCTCACCACCTGTCACACCAAGTGCATTATATTGTTTTGGTGAAACGTGGATTGTGGCAGTCATCTGTTTTTGCAGTGAGTGCCCAGTCTCTGACTACCTCTTATGGGATACAGTCGTGATGTTATGTATGTATGTATTTAACCTAATTATTTAACGCAAAATACAGCCCGTAGCAATCTACAATCTACAACCTAAATATTTACAATGTTTTTAGGTATCTAACAATGACGAATATTGTATTAAATCGAATAAGGCCATTTGAGGATCTGTGAAGCCACACGCACAAAGAGTGGAAATGGTCATGGCTGTAGGGAGAAGGGGGCATTAGGGGGTCGTTTAAGATTAATCCACCCTTACTCCAGCTATTATTACAACTGCTGTTACTAAACTTAAAAATGATCACAATAGTAACGGAATGGTCACATATAAAATTCTTTACACCACAATCCTCTAAAATCCAAATATATAGTTCTTGGTACAGATCTACAGAGACGACGAATATTAGACAAGAATCCTTATGAAGAAATTCAAGGCAACAGAATAGATAGATTAGAGGAAGTGAAAAATTTGGGTACTGTTCTTGATAATGGTTTTAGATTCTAGACCCATATAATGTCCGTTGTCAGAAATTACTTTTATCGACTAAAAGTACTATAAAAAATCCGAAATCTCATATCAGTTACAGTCTGTATTAATCTTTGTGAGTCTTTAATCTTGTCAAAATTTAACTACGGTGACATCGTATGCTCGGCTCGTAGGCTCGGACCGCGGCTTTCCAAGACCAAGCGTTTAATCCAACGGGCACAAAACCCATGCAGTCGGTTTTGCTTGCTTGATAGTATAAGTATACAATTATTAAATACCTTCTTTTTACTTTTATTGCACGCTATATTAAACATACAACTATACTAAATATTAAATTAAAATATTATTAAATAATAAATTAAAGCATTACGTAGATACTGGCAAGCCTGCAACCGTTCTATTATGGGCGGCAGCCGGAAACCAGTGTTTTGTCCCTGAAGTGAACATTCCATACACTGAGCTACGGCTTGTTTGTATCATTGCAGTGCACACATCTGTACTGTGTGTAGCAAAAATTTATATTTTAGTACCTGTTATATTTTATTAAATATGTTACGTGTGTATTGTAATTTTAGAAATAAACGATTTATCTATCTAATTATCTAACTCGGGTTTTAGCATAGTCTGAAGCCTTGACCACGATCTTTTTCGCACGTTCTTGCCCTACGTGATTCACTTTTTAGAACCAGTTATCGATCTCCTCAAAAGCGGTTGGGTTTCATTACGTCTCAATAAAGAATCGCGAATGAGTACACGTTTCATTAGGTTTCTTTCAGTGAGCTCGTGTGGCATTGAAAAAGCTTAAAGCAACTTTGTGCTACTCTTACTGACACTTCATTAGGTCCATAAACGTCACAATTTTTTTTCGCGGCTTGCATTGCAATATTGTCCATTTTGTAGTTAAATTTTAAAGTATCGATGTTAGATAAATGATAGGTCTCGCTGGTCGAGCGCAGCGAGACCTATCATTTATCTAAGGTATCGATTTTATTCATTAGATTCACTCTTTTTGTCAAAAAGAAAAACAAATGAAAAAAATATGGAAACAACATTTTACAGATTTGTTTCTTTTTTTTTAAATTTTACCTTTTAATGTCATCAAATTCTGCCAAATACAAATAGTACAGCCAAAGAGATTTTATTAGAAGTTTATACGAGTACATACTATATGCAATAAGTCTTTTCCCCGACCTAATATTTGGATAATGTTTTGTGTGAACACTTCCTACTTTTCCGTTTTTAAATAAATTTTCTTTCTCGAAGGTTTGCCGGGAAGAGATCGCTGTTTAGCGATAAGGCCACTTATTGTACAAATATAGTTACTACGAGTATTCTAATAATTTTTTTTCAATGTGTGCAATAAAGATTAAAAATAAAATGTAAATAGTAATAATTTAATGTAATTGACAAATTATCGTAGATCGAGACCCTTACATTCCTTTCATTGGTGACGACCGCGTGGCTCAGTGGTCAGAGTACCTGACTTCTGAGCCGCAGGTCCTGGGTTCGAATCCCAGCCGGAACCAACATTTGTGCTAAAACATAAATTGTTGGTTTTCGGGTCTGGTTGTGTTGTGATTGTCCCCGTGTTTCTGACACTGCATCCTAGCCTACCTCCGATCGTATCGCATCAGCGTTACATCGGGCGCGAGTATGGTAGGGTCAAGTGAGTGCCTCTGTGTTTGCGCGTACACTTACATACATACATAAGATCACAACTATATCCCGTAAGGGGTAGTCAGAGACTGGGCACTCACTGCAAAAACAGATGACTGCCACAATCTACGTTTCACCAAAACAATATAATGCACTTGGTGTGATAGGTGGTGAGCCCATCGCCACCATGCGCTGTTAGGTGCACAGTGCAGTTTAATTCGTTACTCGCTTTTTACGAGATCCATTGGATGAGATGGAGTGGTAGTATTCTTTTAACGAGCCGCCACCACACTTGTGGCACTATAATATCTCCTGCGCAATTGATGGCTCTCGACAGTAGTCGGAAGTTGTCGCCGTGGTCGGAATCGGCTAGGAGAACATCTCATGTTTAGAAGAGTACTAAATTTAAAAAGTGAGATAGTACTAACCGTATTATAATCCGAAGATTAAACAGGCAAAGGTTTTGTTAAGAAAAACCTAAAATAAAATTCAAATATCCTCCGAGATAATGCAATATTTATTTGAATCGTGGCGATCTCTTGTGCAATAAATGAAATCGAATTTGCGGAAATCTTGGAACAAACCGGACGCTACTAAATATGTAAATGAAGATTCGATTACAGACCCATTCGATGATACTCGGAATCAAAGTCGTAAAGAATTGTATAAAAAGAAACGATCGTTACGCTAAATTAACCATTTTATGTTAGTCCTACTTGATTTAATTTTTCTTGACGAAATTCGCGGTGACCTACAATAAATGTACAATAAATGGCTCGGTTGGCGCAGTGGCTAAGCCCTTGGCTTCTGCGCCGCGGATCGCGGGTTCGATTCCCGCACGAGACATATATTTGTATGGCCTGCATATAGTTGTTCCGGGTCTGGGTGTTTGTGCATGTGGAATTTATGTCTATAAAACGCACCCACGACACAGGAGAAATCCTACTGTGGGGCTTCGTTTCTAAAAAAAGAAAAAAAAATGTCTGAAGGAAAGAATACAATAACTTTTAAATTGAAAACAAGAGAATAAGTTGTAACTATGACTACGCTCGCCTTGAATGTCATAGTGCGAGAGTGCCAGCACATCTAAAATTGTTAAGAAATTTAAACTGCTGATTTACCATGTGTTCAGCTGCGAAGGAAAACATTGTGAGCTAACTTTCATGTCTGAGGTGTGCGCGGGTGTTCCCGTAGCCCTGCCAACATGTGGCGAAGGTGGCAGCACTACGGGGTTTTAGTCGGTGTAAGTCCGACATAAACCTATGACAATATTGTTGGACACGAATTGTTAACCGAAGAATAATCGAAAAAATAACGTTTTCAAATGTTTTAACTAAAGAGATCAATTTTAGAAAAAACATGTAAATACTTAACAATTTAAATACTCGCTTTATATTTCATAGTACGCGAGTGACCTGGGTTCGATTCCCGGTGCCGGCACCACTAAAATTGTTAATTGCAATTTTAAGTGCCGATTTACCACGTGCTCGGCGGTGAAGGAAAACATCGTGAGGAAACCTGCATGTCTGAGGAATAAAAAATATTTCGAAGATATGTGAAGTCTGCCAACCCGCATTGGAGCAGCGTGGCGGATTCTTCCTAGCTCCAAAACCCTCTCAGAAATGAGAGGAGGCCTGTGCTCAGTAGTGGGACATTTATAGGCTGAAACTTTACTTTACTTTACTTTACTTCGTTTTGATCATGTCACGGAGACGATAACTGTTTTTAGATAGTAACATTTGGATGAACAGTTCAGATTTTACAAGGGTATTTCTGAACACATTGTAACCGGTGCAATGTGTCCGAAGCATAGCGGCGACACGCCGTCAGCTACATTTTTAAATGAATTCCCCCAGAATCCTCCAATAATATTAATGCTTAATTTAAATCCACCAAAGTTATGCAACGACACCTGATTACTAATAAAGGCTGTTATAAATTATTTACATTTCAGTATTGACTCAAAAATATGCTATTGAAAATTCGATTGAAACGCTGTCCACATTATGCTGATGTGTAATCACCAGCCGCTGAACTGGCGGTTTTCGAATTCAATATTGGCGCGTTCTTGGTCGAGACACTAGTCGGACGTGACCGGAATATGTAGAATATTATGACCGCTTTGCGGCTTCCTGCCGCCGATTGTTTTGATTACAGCAAGTCACCAAGCATTTTTTAAGACTGCAAAAAACTGTTGGTTAAAAGAAAAATATTCAATAAAAAATCTAAAGGCCAGTTGTTCTATCGTGAAGCAGTATTTTGCAAATATTATTGTGTTCTGAAGAGCACCGCCCGCCCTCCCAGTAGCGTGCACAAGGAAACTAACACAGCCACCGGGAACCGCCACCCTACCACTACAACACTAGGCAATATACAACACTGAAGTCGAGGCAACGACACGTATTTTACCTCAAAACGAGGCATTATCAAGTTATCACTTAAAAACTAGGTAAGATACACGATTTTATGTTTTACATGCGGACCTTAGCGAATTAACTTTCATTCCTTCATTATCATGGATAACTGCAAAGTAACGCATGATTCTATTAACTAAAATATTACTGTGTTTCGGTCGGAAGAGCACTGAGAGTTAGTGTAATCACTGGGCATATGAGACTTAAGAACTGATGTTTCAGGGTAACGGGCGCAGTGTGGTGTCACACAGAAATGTTCTGGGTGACACAGCACTTGTTATGGGCAAACGTTACATTTACCATCAGGCGAACTCTTTGCTCATCTCGTCACTTTATCTTATCATCATCATCATCATCATTTCAGCCTATCACTATTCCACTGCTGAGCATAGGCCTCCCCCATAGAATGCCACAAAAGGTAGTAGAAGGGATTTTGCCATAGTTGCCACGCTTGGCAGGCGGGTTGGCAACCGCAATTTATTTATAACGATGTTCCAAGAAGGTGCTGCTCATCTTCTGGTTTTTATTTTCCCTCTGTCGACTTTTACGACACCCACGGGATGTAATGGGGTGGTAGATTTTCTTAAGGCGCTACCACAGGGCTATCTTATATATACATATATTCATTTATGTTTCTTACATTTCATTTTTTTTTCTAACAATAAGTTATTATTGTACTTAGGCTTATATTGTAAATATTCAAAAAGTACCTTACTCTCTCGTGCATAATAATCCATCGAGGTAGGTAGCCCACTGACCAGTTACTCTGCCGTGAAATAGTAGTGTTCAAACATTAGTCTGTTTCCGTCAGAAGGCCATGTGAGCTAGTGTAATCACTGGGCATATGAGACTTAAGAACAAATGTCTCAGGATGACGGGTGCAGTATGTTGCCCCACAGAAATTTTCTGATTCACACAGCATTTGTTATGGGCAGACCTTGCACTTACCATCAGGTTAACGTTATTCTCGTCTCGTAAATTTATCCTATAAAAATATAAAGAATATTACTGGCGCAATTGAACTTTTCATGTTTAAAAGATACAATTGCGCTTAATGTTGTGTACTTTCCACATTCACAATTAATATAATCAGACGCTACTTTCTGTTCTTATTACTCGTATAACCATTATAAAAAGAAAAGAAAGTTAATTTGTTGAGATCTGCATGCAAACATTTCGCATGCAAATCCAAACAAATTAACCGGTCGGATGTGGTCTCTGCCTACTCATTATTATTATATGATTTTTTGTTGTGGTTCAGTCAATATTATTTAGTATATATTTTGTTTCATGAGCGTAATAAGTACACAAGCCCACGCTGCTTCTACAGCAGGTTACTATTGGTCATATTCAAGTGGCGCACATGCACGAATTTGTCTCTGAATGAGATCAAGCAAACCATGGCGCAACCAAATGTAATAATCTACACAGCGTACAGCAAAAGAAACCTTTAGCTTTTGAATAATGAAAGTATTTAAGTAAATTTTGATTAAACTATTTAAAAACATATTGGACTTATTCATGTTGCGGGGAGTGTTAGTTAAGAACTATGTTCTTTTTATATTCTTATGGTATATGTTCTTACGGTTCTTACGGTTCTTTGTGACTAAAATAACACGTTTACGTCACTTATCATAACACATTTTTTATTTAAATAACGGTCACGGGGGGACCATAAAGGCGACGTAAAGCGCCCGAAACGTCGGGTTAAAAATAGTTATAAATTAAACGCGATAAAATCCGTAAAAATAGTTTTATTTAAATTTTAAATTAAATTTAAAGTTATATTCGCGTAAATAAAAGAAAACATTACATTTTTTTTTTTTTTTTTTTTAAAAAGAATACTGCGGCAGTATCAAGTCACCTTTATATACCTCTTTAATGATCTTTTTTTTATTAAGGTCATGCTTTTGAATAGCGTTTATCGGCTGCCGTAAAACTTTTGATGTCGTTACGTGAGAGTAAAATAAAATCTTTATCGATCATTGTTGTACTGTTGTCGATATATATAATAACACCATAATATGCAATGGTTTCACTATACTGTCCGTGGGGACACAATAGGAAATAAGAATTTTTGACTCGTACCAAAATGGCGTTGATGTGGTTCGCCAACAGTCACATCTCGTTTTTCGCAGGGGCATAAAGTGAGCTACAAATGTGGTCTCTGCGTACCCCTTACATGGGGAAAAGGCGTGACTACATGTATGTGTGTATAAACGATCTGACATCTGTTTCAGGATACGTGTTGTGTACAATACCTCAATAATAAATAAATGTTACCAAAACCAAACTGTACCTAAATATTCAGTATCCCGTTTAGTGTAGTACATACAAACATACATACAATCACGCCATTTACCCATATAAGGGGTAAGCAGAGACCACATCCTTAGTACACTTTCCGCTCCCGCGGGGAACGTGACGTGACGGGTGGCGAACCACATCGCCGCAATTTTGGTACGAGTTGAAATTCTTGGTCCCCATTGCGTTCCCATGAGTGGCTAGCCATCGGCACGACAACCACTGGCTTGGCGTAGAGGAAAAGGATTAGGTAGGAAATGGACTTGGGGTAGAGAATGAGAAGTTGGGAAAGAAACTAACAGGTGTAAGATACTACTATCTCGGAAGGAACAGCAGGAGGCAGCATGAGCGCGGAAGGCCGGGTCGCTTACCCATTACTCTACCGTATTTGCTGGGCAATACAACTGGGTCAAGTACTCCCTGGCATAGTGTAGTATGTAGGCAATAAAAACATAAGTATGATTTTTATAAGGAAACTTAATTCGTAACACTTAAGGGCCGTGTGGTAGCGGCTTAAGAGAATCTACCACCCCATCCCGTCCCGTGGGTGTCGTAAAAGTCGACAGAGGGAAAATTAAAAGCAGAAGATGGGCAGCAGCATCTTCCTGGAACACCATAATAAATAAACTGCGGTTGCCAAACCGCCTGCCAAGCGTGCCAACTATGGCAAAATTCTCCCAAAACGAGAGCTACAAACTTTGTTGCACTCTATGGGGGAGGCCTATGTTCAGCAGTGGACTAATGGTAGGCTGAAATGGTGAAATGGTGGAAAGGGAGATTTCACTGTTGAAAATAAACTCGATCAGTTCAAGCTAAACGAAGTTTAAGCGTTTAACTGAGTTCCATGCTGCAGTTTGCATTTCATCAACATCAAATGAACGCATTTAAAAATACACGCGATTAATATTCAGAACGCCTAATTTTCGACTTTCAACTCTTTAAACGCGTTTAAAGAGCTGTCATTGTCAATTGCACAACTATGTTAACATTAAACTTATTTTTATTGCTATTGTTTATTGTTTGCATGCATACCTATGTAACCTATGCATAAATAAACAATATGAATTAAAAATAAGGCTTTTCGATGTCGCAAAATACATCAAGTTTTTGTTTCAGATTGTGACGATATTTAATGTAAACTTCATCATTCTACATACATACATACGATCACGACTGTATCCCATAAGGGGTAGTCAGAGACTGGGCACTCACTGCAAAAACAGATGACTGTCACAATCCACGTTTCACCAAAACAATATAATGCACTTGGTGTGAAAGGGGGTGAGCCCATCGCCACCATGCGCTGTTGGGTGCACAGTGCAGTTTAAATCCTTACTCGCCTTTTACGAGATCCATTGGATGAGATGGAGTGGTAGTATTCTTTTAACGAGTTTGGTTCGATGAAAACTAAGATCAAATGATACATTTGAACTCAGTTAGCAAAGCAAGAACTTGGTTTCCAAAGCGATCGGTAAAATCCAGTCTTAATGACATAAACCACAAACCCCATGTGACTTCGAAATCAGAACGACTACTAAATCGAATTATGCGCCTCTAACGCTTAGCGTGGCCCATGTTGTACAACTGTGGAGTCCACTGCGGACACATTCTTATCACGTTAGTCACTCACTGATTGAAACTGAAGTGCGGAATTATAATAGCCCCAGGGAATTAAAAGGTTTAAAACTTTATCGGAATTAACACGCGTAGTTTGTCATTATTTAATCGATAAATATTTTATTGAATGCGTTTCATTGTGAATCTGCACATTATCTGAAGACTGTAAAATAATCTGTACAATGTTTGACGCGTTAAGTTTTGAAAAGTTTTCATTTGAGAATGAAATAGAATAAGAAATAAGTATTTATTTACATAAATATTTTAACTAGTACGCAAAATGTCTTTGTCATGGGAAGAATCAGCATCAACCATACTCAGTCGGCAGTTTAATTTTTTGTCAAGTTTTTAAAAAATACATACATACATACATAAGATCACGACTGTATCCCAAAAGGCGTAGTCAGAGACTGGGCACTCACTGCAAAAAACAGATGACTGTCACAATCCACGTTTCACCAAAACAATATAATGCACTTGGTGTGATAGGTGGTGAGCCCATCGCCACCATGCGCTGTTGGGTGCACAGTGCAGTTTAATTCCTTACTAGCCTTTTACGAGATCCATTGGATGAGATGGAGTGGTAGTATTCTTTTAACGAGCCGCCACACGGCAAGGAATTAAAAAATACGATAGCTTAAATACTTAATGCTCGTTTTATTTAAGGTAGTTAGAAATAACATACATAACTTTAGCAATTTGATAATAATAGATAACAGAATCAGGCGTTACTTTGCGGAAGTCCATTATAATGTAATGGTGGTAGGATTCCTGTGGAATCCGTCTAGGTAGGTACCACCCCAGGGCCAGTTAATCTGCCGTGAAGCAGTAGTGTGCAAACATTACTGTGTTTCGGTTTGAAGGGCACTGTGAGCCAGCGTAATCACTGGGCATATGAAACTTAGAACTTTTGTCTGAGAGTGATGGGCCCAGTGTGGTGTCACGCAGAAATTTTCTGGGTGACACAGTATTTTTTATGGGCAGACGTTGCACTTACCATCAGGTGAACGTTTTGCTCGTTTCATCACTTTATCCAATAAAAAATTTATGCGGATCTAAGCAAATTAACTTTCTTTCCCCATTAAGATAACATTATATATTTTATATAACAACATAAAATTGAACATGGACTTATAATTTTGACTATGAGATACAAAAAAACAATGTACAGTACATTTTCGATTGCAGAAAAAGAAGGAAGTAAGGGAATAGGTATTTTAAAGTTTTCGTTGTAAAACGTACTGTAGTAGAAATTAGACATCTGGCAAGGAACCAACCGCTGTGTTGTGTAGGAAGTTATTGCCCGAGGAAAAGAAAACAGAACTGAACAAAGAATCCCTTGACAATTCATTACCCACGAGTAGACAAGGGATTTCGAATGTATCGAATTGTTTTTGAGTTGTTAGTAGCGTTTAATTATAGCTGTTTTCGTTTTCATATAAAACTCCGCATTGTACCACACGATGACGCGAAATGAGTTCCCTAATTCGTATGTTAGATGAATAGTAAAGTAAACTCGGCCGTGTTGTGGCGGCTTAAGAGTATCTGCCAACCCATCTCATCCAGTGGGTGTCGTAAAAGTCGACAGAGGGAAAATTAAAACCAGGAGATGGGCAGCAGCATCTTCCTGGAACATATGAATAAATGAACTGCGGTCGCCAACCCGCCTGCCTAGCGTGACAACTGTGGCAAAATCCCTTCAAATTAAAGCTTTGTGGCAATCTATGGGGCACATAGGCCATGTTCATCAGTGGACTAGTGATGGGCTGAAATGATAATGATGATGATGAAAGTAAACTAGTTCTATAATTCGTAGGTTAGATAAATAATCTACTCTTAAGCGACTGTCAACACACAAAATTACGCTTGTTTGGCCTCACAATAAAACTTTTATCGCGGACTAGGTTTCTAATAAAAAATAAAAAATAATTTAGTATTAGAAACATTAGTGTAATTACGGACGTGCCTTAGCAGAAGCGTTGGATACGTTATGAGAAAAGTTACAGACCTCTATAGCTTTTCACACCTAAGACAAATAGTGTATCCGAGCTACCTCTAGAAGTCTAGGACCGCAAGACAAACATTTAGTTTCAGACTGAATTGAGATTGTGAAATGACATACATAGTTTTTACATAATACCTTTTAAGTTTGATGATGTTATCCAGCTCGATTTAGACTATTATATATATATAGTGGTTAAAACAGACTTACATAAATTGAATAAACAAAAAACTATTTTTTCATTTAGAAATCACGTATAAGGTGTAGGCAGAGACCACATTCGTTGCCAACTTTTCGCCCCTGCCGGAAACGAGACGTGATGGGGAACGATATCGCCGCCACACGAGTTGAAATTCTTGATCCCTATTGCGTTTCAACGAGTAGCTAGTTATCGGCACCGCAACCACTGGCTTGGCGGCGAGGACGGGAAAAGGATTGGGTGGAAAATAGTCTTGGGGTAGGGAATGGGTAGTTGGGAAAGGAACTATAAGGTGTATGCTACAACTATCTCGGAAGGAGCAGGAGACCGCAGTAGCTTGGGAGGCTGGTTGCTACCCGGTAATTTAACCGCATTACACATTAAACCGCATTCTCCGGACAAGTCAATTAGGTACATGTATCCTTGGCATGTATATATTTTCAATATTAGAAATCTATAGACTCTAAAATTCTTGAGAATTATCACTAGCTCTAATAGGAGTCACAAAGTAATGAATCTGTGGACTGATCAAAACGTAATTTTAATAATCTTTAAGAATGATCATTTGCTAGAATAGGAGAGCCTCATATTGACTTTGTAGACTGATTAGTTTGTCATTTAAATTTTTTTTTTATTTTTTTTTATTTATAGCTTAAAGTGATGAAACGAGCAAAACGTTCACCTGATGGTAAGTGCAACGTCTGCCCATAACAAATGCTGTGTCACCCAGAAAATTTCTGTGTGACACCGCACTGTGCCCTGAGACATGGGTTCTTAAGTCTCATATGCCCAGTGATTACGCTAGCTCACAGTGCCCTTCAAACCGAAACACAGTAATGTTTGCACACTACTGCTTCACGGCAAAACAACTGGCCCTGGGGTGGTACCTACCTAGACGGATTCCTGCATAGGAATCCTTCCACCAGTTAAAAAAATTTTGAGAATGATCACACGCCCGAATAGGAGTCTCAAATTTATGAATTTGCGGACAGATCACATCGTAGACAGACTAGATCAGGAGAGCCTCAAATATATGAATCTGTGGACTGATCACGTCGTAATTTAAAAAAATCCTTGAGAATGATCACTAGCTCTAATTATGAATCTGTGGAATGAACAGAACGTCATTTTAATAATTTTTATCAATATATATTTTAAAACTTTGCAATTAATTTTTTGTGAAATTAATTTATATTTAAAATATTAGAATACTGTCAAATATTAACAAGACAGGGAATTGGCTCTGAGCCGCAAATTGTGCATTGACGAATGGACAAATGCGAGGAATCTGTATGTGAGCAACACAAATCATTCAATTTACAATTCCAGTTGTTGCCAACATTCAATTGAGGCTAAGATTTCAGGGATTTATTAACGACTATCTGTACACCTGACTTCGTTCGTGGGGTTTTTTGATTTATTTAGATAGGTTATTATATAAAAAAAAATTACGAACGATATTATTATTATGGAGTTTATTAAAATGAAGCTTCGTAACATCTCATTCAAAATCAACTTTGCGTAGGCGATTTAAGTCCATTAGTTAATTAACCGCGGCGGCCTGTGACTAAATTTTCAAGGGTTTCGCCATTATGCCATTGAAGGCGTCCTGTCCAATATATTTTTTTTTAACGAAGCCCCACAGTAGGATTTTCTCTTGTATCGTGGGTGCGTTTTACAAACATACATTTCACATGCACAACACAACCAGACCCGAAAAGCAACAATTTGTGTTTTTGCACAAATGTTGCCTCCCGCTGGGACCGGTGGCGCAGAAGTCAGGTACGCTAACCACTGCGCCACGCATCGCGCGAATCGAAAAAAAATTCATGCCATGAAAAATAGTATAACTTGGTCTCAGTGACTATTACTTTACATTACCCGTAAAGTGCTCGGGATGGCGAAACAAATAGTTAAAATAAACACAATAAATTCTGTATTATTACATTTTTATTTTTTAAATTAGAATTTAAGTTAGAATTGAAACATCTGTTCATAATATCTCCCTTAAGAACTGCACTGCTTGACTTCTTTATTGGATAAACTGAAGGGGGCGAGCAAAACGTTCACCTGATGGTAAGTGTAAAGTCTACCTATAATAAATGCTGTGTCAACCAGAATATTTCAGTGTGACACCACACTCCGCCCGTCACCCTGAAATATGAGTTCTTAAGTCTCATAAGCCCAGTGATTACGCTAGCTCTTAGTACCCTTCAAACCGAAATACAGTAATGTTTGCATACTACTGCTTCACAGCAGAATAACTGGCCCTGGGATTGTACCTACCTAGACGGATTCCTGCATAGTAATCCTACCATTATTAACTGGTTCGGTTAATTCTGTTCTGATAATTAAAGCTTATTAGCTTATTAGTTTGATCTCATTAGTTCGTTAGTATTAGCAATTAGTACGAACTTACGTACGCGGAAAGGATTAGATGATAATCTTACGTTACCATTCCTTATCTTCGAAAACTTTGTGACATTAAATAATCTTGACAAAGTCGCGTTAGGCGCTTCGACTTTCTCTAATGCAAATTTCCTAATGGTACTCCTTATTTCAGTGTCTAATTGGCGACGCAATTAAACACTGTTCATAACACATGCTATAAATGAAAAAGTGTTTGTTGCAAAATGTGTAATTTATAATGCAAAAATTAGTCAAAAATATGTATGGTAGGTACCACCGCAGTACTAGTTATTCTGCCATGAAGCAGAAGCTGTATATACTGGGCGTATGAGATTTAAGAACTGATGTCCAAGGGGGACTGGCGCACTGTGGTGCAACACAATGTTATGAGTGACACAGCATTTGTAATTGGCGTACGTTGCACTTACTGTTACAACTGTTAACTAGTAATTAAACGAGTGAGCGCCGTGTGATGGCGGCCTTAGAGAATCTACCACTCCATCTCGTCCCGTGGGTGTCGACAGAGGAAACATTAAAACCAGGAGATGGGCAGCAGCATCTTCTTGTAACATCCAAATAAATAAACTGCGGTTGCCAAACCGGCTGTCAAGCATGGCAACTATGGCGAATTCCCCCAGATGAGTATAAAGGAGGCTTATGATCTGCAGTGGACTAGTGATAGACTTTCTTTTTTCTTTTCTTTTTTTTAAGAACGTTGTCCCACAGTGGTATTGAAATAATGGTGATGATGAATGATAAGCAATGTTCTAGCTTTTAGTTATACATATCCCTTAGTTACTATATCATAATATGCTATTTTGCATTGAGATTCCTAAGATACATCGTATGCTTAGTTGGTATACCCGACATGTCAAGATCAAGCGATTCGGCGGTTTTCAAAAATTCAAATACTTTAATTAATTCATTAAAAGTCATGTAATGCTTTGAAAAAAATCATCTAATACTTCTAAATACTTTTCTAGAAATAAGATATCCTAAAATATCATTTCCGAAATATGCCTCTATACATTGAAAATAAGTTCCATTTTACGAAATTTAGCTAAATGTAGCTACTAACAGAGCACCGAACATTTTACTACTTTGACCTACTTCGTACTTTTAAATAAAACTACTTTTTTACGGATTTTATCGCGTTTAATTTTTGAACTATTTTTACCCGACGTTTCGGACGCTTTACAGCACCCATGGTCACGGGGGGACTGAGGTGACAGTTGTCCCGATGTCATAGTTAACCCGGAGTACCTTCAGCTTTTAATTATTATTTGTAGTCCGATCTACGCAGAAAGAGCTTACTGTGTCTTGAAGCCTTGCAGTGGTATGCTTGGTTTTTGATTTAATTTTATTAATAATAGGATCCCAAGCCGGTGGTAATACCCAACCATCTTCCCTATTGAAATTAGGATGTTTTTTAATTTCAATAGCCTCGCGAATCATCCTTGGTAGGAATCGGTGTTCTTTTGCAAGGATTTGTGGTCTATCAAATCTGATGTAATGGTTGGGATGATCCAGAACATGGTCACAGACTGCAGACTTCCTAGAGCGTCGATCGTTCCTACTTCGTACTGTTCAAAAAAGTCGGCTACGAATGCCATTTTCGAAAGTCATTTTTGTTTTAATTCAGTTCGTCCGTCAGACTATAATTTATGCTATTTTTGAATAGAATTTCATTTGTCTAACTGTTGTAACGGAATTTGCGGAAAATACGATTGTACAATTTTTTAAAAAGGGAATACTTAAGTGTACATGATATATACATTTTCGGTGATGTACTCGTAATTGCTGTTAGCCTTCTCGGATTTTACAGCTGCATCGGATACTGTGCCAGGGGCCCGCGTGTCAGGTTTGGTTTGACCCAAACATAAATAAATAAATAAACTCCTACAAAAACCTCGAAATCGGGACTGTCGTGTTCGCTGCGTGCTTTCGCGATTTCGAATATCTTAAATGTTTTAAGTCATCTAATGACCGTCCGAGGGAGGCTGAGGGCCTCCATTCGGAATGTCGACTTGTGTGTCGGTAACTCTGGGCGGTGAGAACCGCCCTCGAACACGGATGAATCGTGTGTACGCGGTGTGATTATTGACTATTGCGTGCCGCTCTCTACGGCGGTCGCGCGTTGTGGTGCGTGTGATATTATAGCTATGGACTGTACCGTGTGGCCTGGGTCGTGACTGACCGTATCTTCGTCAGGAAGAGCTGAGACGTCCGTGTCGTCTAGCACGTTTCGCGGCGACGTTTGCGTTCGGTCGCGTTTCCGTTTGGTCGGTAATTTGCTGCTTTAGTGTTTATGACAGCTTATGTTGCAGCCTATGTTTCTTTGCTGGACAAAAACTTTTTTGTATTTGTCGTCATAACATTTTTCTAATTTTCTTTTAGTCTTTTTACTTTTGGTTGTTTATAACTATTGTTATTCTAGTTATTAATTTCATACAAATGTATGTGTAAACTCTACTTTAGTCTCTACTTTGAGTTAAATATAGAAAATTAATTACCCTTAATCATTATTAATAATTAATTTAAGTAAAGGAAAGAAAGTTCATTTGCTAAGATCCGCACGCAAAATTTAAAATGGTGTGTATACCCAGTTTTAAACAATACCGCCCGCCCTCCCTCAACAGCGTGCACAAGCAAACCAATAACGCCACCGGGAGCCGCCACCAGATACCCTCCACCACTACAACACATACCCTTCACCTCAAAACGAAACATTATCAAGTGATATTGACTCTATGACAAACAGCCACCGAGTCAGAGAGCTTGTTGAGGGAGGACGGGCGGTGCTCTTCAAAAACTAGGTAATACACACCGTTTTAAAATTTGCATGCGGATCTTAGCAAATTAACTTTCTTTCCTTTATTATAATGGATTCCGCAAAATAATGCCTGATTCTCTTAACTAATTAATGTAAGTGGTGGGGTCTGATTTTAAAAATTATTTACGTTATATTAATTACGTTATGCAACTTCAGCTTTATAACTTAACTTCAGCCTATAAATGTCCCACTGCTGGGCACAGGCCTCCTCTCATTTCTGACAGGGTTTTGGAGCTAGGAAGAATCCGCTACGCTGCTCCAATGCGGGTTGGCGGACTGCACATGTCTTCGAAATATTTTTTTTTCTCAGACGTGCAGGTTTCCTCACGATGTTTTCCTTCACCGCCGGGGACGTGGTAAATCAGAACTTCAAATTGCAATTAACAATTTTAGTGGTGCCGGCACCGGGAATCGAACCCAGGCCACTCGCGTACTATTAAATTTAAAGCGAGCACCTAGCCCCTGAGCTACAACGGCATAGGCCTTGATAAATTCGACTGGAATGTTCTTAAATAAAAATGCAATGGGTCTTTAATGCGCAGGCAACGTTATGCTGATGTGTAGTTACTGGCTGCTGAAATGGCGCGGTGCGAATTCAATATTGGCGCGATCTCGGTCGAGACTACAATCGTACGTGACCGGAATGTGTCGGCTATTATGACCGGTTTGTGGCATCCTGCCTCCAGTGGCTTTGATTACAGCAAGTCAGCAAACGCTTTCAATTACTGTCTACAATAACATGTTTGATTTTGTTCGTTCTGAATATAATGCTGAAAAAAGACGGCATAGAATGGGAATGAAAATTAGGTTGCACTTTGTATTTTTAATTATTTAACCGACTTCAAAAAAGGAGGCGGTTATTTGTTCGTCTGTCTGTATTTTTTTGTATGTTCATCAAAATTTTCATCAATTGTAAACCAATTCAAAAAATCTTGTTTGTCAGGGAATACCGTAAGGGTGATTCCATATAATTTTGGTCAAGTTCTGATGATGGGATCCATGAGAAAATCAGGAAACTTAGCTAATGCGCTGAAGTCGGATTTCTTTATTAAATTATTCTTTCTATTATTATCGTCTATTATCATTTATCTTTTAACTGATGATTTCTTATATTTACGCGAACACTACACATTTAAATGAAACTAAGTTTACGGATTTTATCGCGTTTAATTTTTTATTATTCTTAACCCGACGTTTCGAGTGCTTTACAGCACCCATGGTCACGGGAGGACTGAGGTGACAGATGTCCTGATGTCATAGTTAACCTGGGGTACCTTCAGCTTTTAATTATTATTTTTGGTCCGATCTACGCAGAAAGAGCTAACTGTGTCTTGAAGTCTTGCAGTGGTATGCTTGGTTTTTGATTTAATTTTAATTTTATTTATTATAGGATCCCAAGCTGGTGGTAATACCCAACCATCTTCCCTATTGAAATTAGGATGTTTTTTTGATTTCAATAGCCTCGCGAATCATCCTTGGTAGGAATCGGTGTTCTTTTGCAAGGATCTGTGGTTTATCAAATCTGATGTAATGGTTGGGATGATCCAGAACATGGTCACAGACTGCAGACTTCCTAGAACGACGATGATGCTTCACGTCAGCTATGTGTTCTATTACGAAAGCGTCGGGTTATAAATAATAAAAAATTAAACGCGATAAAATCCGTAAACTTAGTTTCATTTAAATCTTTTAACTGAGATTATTTTTTATAAAATGTTCCCATTTATAATTTAGTTTAGTTTCTGCTGAAATTATGCGTTTAATTGTGTTCTTTCACACAAAAGGAAGATGTCGCCGTCATGGGACACCCGGTAGATGTGAAAAATCAAAATTGACGGCTATAGAAAGAATTTATAATTAAAGAAAACCAATAAATAAATTTGTAGTATAAAAAATAAAGATGTATTAGACGTATCGTTAATAAAATAAATAAATTTTTCTTATTATCTTATTTTATATTTTTTCTTAAATTATTGTGCCGCGTGGTAGCGGCTTAAGATAATCTACCACCCCGTCTCATCCTGTGGGTTTCGACAGAGGGAAAATTAAAACCAGAAGATGAGCAGCAGCATCATCCTGGAACATCAGAATATAAAAACCCGCCTGCAAAGCGTAAATACTATTCCCCCCAAAAAGAGAGCTACAAACTTTTGTAGTAATCTATGAGGGAGGCCTATGTTCAGCAGTGGACTAGTGATAGGCTGAAATGATGATGATGATGATTAGTTTCATTTAAATGTGTACTGTTTGCGTAAATATAAGAAATTATTATTTATTTACTTATTTATCCTTTATTGCTGACACCTTGACACCTGACACCTAAGCTAAGGGCTACAATGGGCAGACTTAATGCCTAGTGGCTTTCTCTACCAGTCAACCTTTGTTATGGTGAAAAGTAGAAGGCAGGTGCTAACCAAAGAATAAAAAAAAGAAATATGAGGAAAATAAAATATTTAATAAATAAATTATACATATATAAACACATTTACAATTAAATAAGAACCAAATAATTATAACACTACATACATAAATAAATATATAAACCAATATGTATATATTTATATATATAGATATATATATACATACATACATATATGTAAAATAATAAAAACCAAAAATGAGATAAGCCGAATGACATCAATGATCCTGTAGGTAATGTTAACGAATTAATTTCTTGAACATGTTTCTATTAGGGGCTGTTTTGATCTTATTCTGTTAACATAGAATACAATAATAATAGAATTCTGGAGCATCGCCTTTTACGAATAGAAAGCCACCTAAGCTTAGAACGGTAAGAAGAGACGTGGTCATATTTACGTAAACCGAAAATGAATCTAATGCAATTGTTGAGAAGGCGCTCCAACTTATCAAGACGGGATTGGGATAGGTCCGGGTAACACACATCTGCATAGTCCAATGATGGGTAAAACCAAGTACTGAATAAGCAACAGCTTAGTTTTAAAGGGCAGGAAATTTTTAAGACGATAGAGAGAACGTAAGGTGGCAATAACTTTCCGGCTAACTTCAGAAACCTGTGATTCCCAACTCAACGACTAGTCCAAAAGCAAGCCAAGACTTTTTAGAGAATGGAATTAACGTTCCATTGAAATAAACAAGAGTAAGGTTACCGTAATCAATCCTGGCCAGCATCCTATTATGATGATGATTATTGTGATGATTAGTATCTATATCATAATAATATATACAGAGTTACTAGATATTTGAGATCTGTAATTCTACAAATAAAAATAATTATTTGAAGAGCTTTACTGTTGACATTACAAAATTTGTTATAAACTATTTCGTTTATATCCACTATAGATTCCGAGTTGTTTCATAAACAATTCAACTAAAACAAATTCTTTTTCTTCCACAACAGCCGGTTAATAGTCCACTGCTGGACTTAACCTTCTCCCCCTCCTTCTTCTTCAACTAGGGAAGATTTTTCCGTAATCACCACGTATAATCATCAGGTACATACCTGAATATCTGGAACAATGTAAAATTTCACGAAATAATTTTGTAAAATACCCAATTTTTTTTTAATAGCTAAACACTTATTTACTTTAAAAATACATGTAATGTGTAATGGAAATGTAAGTTGGTGAAAGAAGCTTACAAATGTTATATTAAGCCTTCACGCCTAGCATAACATTAAAATTTATAAACTATCGTTAGTAAACGAGTCTTGAAACTTTTCTCATAATGAACTCGGCCGTTCTCTTGAGCTTTAAATACCCTAGACTTATTTGCCACGGTTTTTATAGAAGTAAAACAACAATAAATGGTTTGTTCTTTCTGTCCATTTTTTTGTGTTTAATAAAATTGTCATTTACTTTATGAGGAGCTGAAATCGATCATTTCATGTAAACTTCAAATCAATTAACACTTCCCTGTATATTATTGTAAAATATGCAAAGGAAATAGCCTAATGAGCCAGTTACTCTGCCGTGAAGCAGTAGTGTGCAAACATTACTGTGTTTCTGTTTGAAGGGCACTGTGCGCTAGCGTAATAACTGGGCATTTGAGACTTAAGAACTGATGTCTCAAGGTGACGGGCGCAGTGTGGTGTCAGTCACAGAAATATTCTGGGTGACACAACCTTTTTGTAGGCGGGCGTAGCACTTACCGTCAGGTGAACGTTTTACTCGTTTTGTCACTTACTACTATAAAAAAAAACGACGTTGCAGGAGCCTACCATTCGACTATTGTTGTGAAACATCTCTTACCACAAGCTTTTAAGTTTAGTTGGTGTGGGTAACTGGAATATTAGTTATGTTATTAGCATTTCTAGTATTCCTTAATAAAAAACTTATTCATTCAAATAACCCAATGAAATAGTGTGCGTGTGCCTAAAGCATTTTATAAAACTAAAAGGGCACACTATCTTAATTTTTTTAGGGAAGAGATTGACTAGATGGGATTACCCTAGTACTTATAGGACCTAAGCATTAACTGAATCATTAGTGATTCAAGTCGGGTTTTCCGATGCTGTCAAATATTGTTATTTTCCTTTCCTGATTTTTTTATTAAATGTATCACTATACAATAAAAATTTTATCCGGGCCGGCTTGTTATATGCTATGTAACATAAAAGTATATTTTGTGCGTTCTAAAATGTTGTACTGCAGCAACAACAAGGCATCCTCAGAGTTATGGTGCAGTTACTGGTGGTAGGATGTCTTGTAACATAACTGTGTTTCGGTCTGAAGGGCACTGAGAGCCAGTGTAACCACTGGGCAAAAACCCTAATATGCAATGCAATCACTATTCTGCTCGTGGGAACGCAATGGAGAATATGAATTTTTTGACTCGTTCCAAAATGGCGGCGACGTGGTTTACTACGCGTCACGACTTGTTTCCCGCGAGGGCGAAAAGCGGGCTTATATGGGATAAAATAAGCGTGACTGTTTGTTTTTTCACAAAAACATTAAATTTATACAATAAAACATTTATTATTTACGTTCATACGGCCAATATTAAACAAATTATAATCTGTGGTCAAACAGTCTCACAGAGTATAGATAGAATTTATTTATTTATTTACACTTTATTGTACAAACGGCGGACTTATAGCCATATGGCATTTTCTACCAGTCAAACAAAGAGTTAGTGGGAAAAGCGTGTACGGAGGTGGGCGGGGGCGAAAAACATAAAGAAATGAAAAAAAGATACATATATACATATCCTTAGATATATGAATAAACAAACAGTCATGTACAGACACACACACACACACACACACACTCACATATACATCTATATATAACTATATATAAAAACAATATACAACTAAACATAAATATACAAAGTAATATAAGGATATAATATATGTAATAAAAAACAAGTTAAGTGTCCGATGAACTCGAATAGTGCAATTTCAGCTTATTTTTAAAATAAACCAGTGCGGTGAGGGAGAATTTGGAGTACGAGATTGTCATGAGACCGAAGATTGCGTTCATGGGAGGAGCCCAAGTATTGAAATTTAGATTTTAAATACTCTGGGGCAAATGGATCATTAAGGATTGTGAAGAGAGTGCAGAGAATTCTATATTCTCTACGTTGCGGAATGCTCAACCATTACAGTTGAGAACGATAATGAGATACGAGTATATGGTCATACTTACGAAGACCGAAAAGCAAACGGATACAATTGTTGAGTATTCGATTGACAAAATTGTCAACAAATAATCACTAAAACCTCAATAACTTACAAACTTAGAAAAAAAATGTGATTTACGGTTGAATTTCAATCACAGGGCGACCACTAGTATTATTAAATGCGTATAACGTAGTTTTTTAAAGAACTACAAATATTCGATTAGCATATATGAACCACTTATTGCGTTACTTCAGAGTGGGTAAAATGTCTGTACATCATTTTGTCTATTTAATTTATATTTGATTTAAAAATACAGCAGTAGCATCAAAGACCTTTAGTAACCTTCTTAATTACCTTTTTTATTAACGGTCGTGCCTTTGAATAGCGTTTGTCGGACGCTGTAAAACTTTTGATTGCGTTACGTGAGGTAAAAATAAAAGCTTAACTGATTTTGTTTATCTCTTTCAGCAATTATTTACCTTTATTGTGTCTTTAAAATTGTCCTAAATGATACGTAAGTTGACTGTAAACATTCTGAGATATTCGCATATTAAAAGTGAAATATCTGCAATTCCTCTTTTATAGTAAATTAATTTGAAAGCACAGTTAGCCATTCACACTAAAATAAAAGTGGTTGGATAGGTTGCAAGTGCAATTTCATCACGGAAACGCACACGTGTTACAGAAGTTATCCTAGTGTGGGGTCTGGAAATGGGTTTAATTATAATAATTATTAATAAAAGTTAAAAAAATTAACTGGTATATTGGTATATATTTTTAGTGGCATTTCCCGCGATTTTATTTTCAAGTATAGAGCCTTGAATCGTTGCATTAGTATTAGTAAAGAATATACCAAGTCTAAGAAATTACTGTATGTACGTTATTTTAGGCAACTGTACTCTATACTTTATGAAAACAATAAAGTACGTGAAAATACTTTATATTCCGTAGGTTGACTAATGATAGTATTAATTTTACGTAAATGATTTAAAAAAATAATTACCGTAATTTTGCAGAGAACGGGAACGGCCGTGTGTCTCAACCGTGAACTGAGTAATCTCACGGTTATATATACATATATATAAATTTATTGAAACCAATTTTACGGATTCAATCGCGTTTTATTTTTACTGTTTAGCGGCTCGTTAAAAGAATACTACCACTCCATCTCAACCAATGGATCTCGTAAAAGGCGAGTAAGGAATTAAACTGCACTGTGCACCCAACAGCGCATGGTGGCGATGGGCTCACCACCTATCACACCAAGTGCATTATATTGTTTTGGTGAAACGTGAATTGTGGCAGTCATCTGTTTTTGCAGTGAGTGCCCAGTCTCTGACTACCCCTTATGGAATACAGTCGTGATCTTATGTATGTTTATAACCCGACGTTACGAGCGCTTTACAGCACCCAGTTCAGGTAATCTGACCGCTATGATTTTAATATTAAAATTGCTGCAGGTGGCTCAGGACCGTATTTTTTGGCAATCGATGGGGAGGCCTATGTTCAACGGCTATGATAGGCTGAAATGATGACGATGATATATATTTTTTTTATTGTAGAAAGTGACGAAACGAGCAAAACGTTCATCCTGATGGTAAGTGCAACGTCTGCCCACAACAAATGCTGGGTTACCCGGAATATTTCTGTGTGACGCCATACTGCGCCCGTCACCCTGAGACATAGGTTCTTAAGTCTCAAATGCCCAGTGATTACGCTAGCTCACAGTGCCCTTCAAACCGAAACACAGTAATGCTTGCACACTATTGCTTCACGGCAAAATAACTGGCCCTGGGGTGGTACCTACCTAGACGGACTTCAACAACAGTCAAACCTTCTTTCATATAAGGGGTAGGCAGAAACCACACACGTAGCCCACTTTTCAACAAAAGTGTGAAGAAAAATACTGTAATCACCTGAGTTTACCTATAATAATAGGTTTTTAACCGACTTAGTTTAATTAATATTTTAGCCTTATTTTTATCGTTATAGAGTTTATTTTTTAACGTTTGGCCTATTTGTTAGAGTACATCAGATTTCATTTTATTATTTTTATTTTATTTTGTTTCACACACTTATACTGGTACAGCTTAATTAACAGTTTGTGTTTCATAGTGTATTAAAGTTTTCTCAACTTGTATGTAGACACTAGCCATCTGGGATTTCCCATTGGCAACATCTCGGACCTTTTCCACCTTACCATCTTACCATCGGACTTTTTTTTATTGTGTAAAGTGATGAAACGAGCAAAACAAATCAAGTCTGCCCATAACAAATGCTGTGACACCTAGAAAAATTCTGCGTGAAACCACACTGTGCCCATCACCCTGACACATAGGTCTCAGGGTGATGGGTAGCTATAGCTAAATTAGTTAATAGAATCAGGCGTTACTTTGCGGATATCCATTATAATGAAGGAAGGTAAGTTACTTTGCTAAGATCCGCATGCAAAATATAAAAATGATGTATATTACCTAGTTTTTTGAAGAGCACCGCCCGCCCTCCCTCAGTAGCGTGCACAAGCAAACTAACACCGCCACCAGGAACCGGCCAGACGGCCGTCTGTCGTAGAGTCTATGACGCTTGATAATGCTTCGTTTTGGGGCGAAACACGTGTCGTGTTCTCGACTTCAGTGGTGTATATTATCTAGTGGTGGTATTGTATTGATTGGTGGAGGGTACTTGGTGGCAGTTCCTGGTGGCGGTGTTAGTTTGCTTCTGCACGCTACTGAGGGAGGTCGGGAGGTGCTCTTAAAATAACTAGGTAATATACACCATTTTTTTTATATTTTGCATGCGGAGCTTAGCAAAGTAACTTACGTTCCTTCATTATAGCTAAATTGTCGCCTTCTCAGCCGGAATGGAAGCTACACTTGGCTTGGAGAAAGATTAATCCGACGATCAGTCCACGCATATCTCTGTCGTTTCATTATATACATTCTGCCAGTTCATTATATACATTCTGCCCCCCCCCCCCCCCAAATAATCAAAGTTTCCATTACCATTTTAAATAAATATAATAAAAATAAAAATAACTGTCCCCGTTTTCAAAACAAAAATTCAAAATTAAACAAATGAATAAATCTGTAAACTATATTCAGGTTTTCGCCTTTTAGCGCTTGCGGCGCTGTGTACGGATGTGTCACGAAGTAGGACTACAAACAAACTTTGGATCTCGATGTTTGGGGAATTGTTTGATTAGGCAAACTTTAGGGAATTGTATTATAAGATCTTAAATACGTTTGCATATACAATTACTTAATATTATTTTTAAAAATTTGTAACTAAAAATATTTTTTTTAGAAACCGGCTGTAACCTAACCAAACATTGATAAAAATATTGATAGAATTATTTTTTCAAAAATTGTAAGATGTAAAGTGATTTTCCACTAATTAAAGGCAAATTATTTCACAAAAGTATTGATACAAATTACCGTGTCTATCCATTAGTGCCATAAAAGTAAAGTGTGAAGTATTTGTTTTAAAGACCGGTTCGAGTTCCTGTTCAAGCAGTTTTTTTAAATAAGCTACTTAATGTCAAACAGAAGGCGGATTTAGAAAACTTTGAAAGGAAAAGCAAGTCTCATTTAAAGTTAATAATGAATAAAAGTTAATATAGAAAACTTTGAAAAGAAAAGCAAGTCTCATTTAAAGTTAATAATTAATTTAAAGTTAATAAAGAAAACTTTGAAAAGAAAAGCAAGTCTCATTTAAAGTTAATAATGAATTTAAACTTAATAAAGAAAACTTTGAAAAGAAAAGCAAGTCTCATTTAAAGTTAATAATATATCTCTCGCTAATCCGTTAGTTTCTATGCGTGTTTCATAGTTTTCATAAATAATATTTAGACGAGCTTTTTCCCAAATCAGCCTTCTGAAGATTCAAATTAAGTAATTTATTTTTTAATTTATTTAATAAACTCATTTTATGGATTTTATAGTGTTTTTTTATTACAACTCGATGTTTCGTAGGCTTTCCAGCACCCACGGTCAATGAAAATCTGAAAACATAAAACGACAGCTGATGTGAAGCATTGACGCTGTACATAGGAAGTTTGTAGTCTGTGACCATGTTCTGGATCATTCCAACCATTACATCAGATATGATAGACTACAAAATATTGCAAAAGTACACCGTTCAATCCGGCGAAGCTGTGAAAGCCTCCGTGCTAACAGTGAACATCAGTCAGTAAAATAAAAAAAGCATACTGGAAAACAAACACCGATCCCTAACAAGTTATAACTAATTGAAATTAAAAATAGCGTTTTCATTTTAATAGAGAAAATTGTTGAGTATCACTACCGACTTCGGATTCAATTTTAGTACAATAACAGTAAGTAAGGCTTCAGTAAGATTAGATTCCAAGCCGAAAAGTTTGAATGTTTGTACGCGCTAATTACAGAAAATACAAATATGATTTCAAAAAAAAAATTAGTACTGCATTTTTTTTTATTGTACAAAGTGAAGAAACGAGCAAAACGTTCACCTAATGGTAAGTGCAACCGTCCGCCCACAACAGATGCTGTGTCACCAGAATATTTCTGTGTTTCGGACACGACACTGCGCCCGTCACCCTGAGACATCAGTTCTTTAGTCTCAAATGCCCAGTGATTACGCTAGCTCACAGTGCCCTTAAAACCGAAACTCAGTAATGTATGCACACTATTGCTTCACGGCAGAATAACTGGCCCTAGGGTGGTACCTACCTAGACGGATTCCTGCATAAGAATTCCTACCTGCACAATGAGAATCGAATATTAACGAGAAGAGCCGAATGCTCAGGTCGGCGAGGTACAATGCCGTACGGCGCAGTCATGTCGGCTTATGTTACGCAGGTGAAACCGCGGGGTTAAGCTAGTTCTTTATATTTTTTGCTAATTGCACTTTTCATGTACGTCATTAGTAAACAGCACCCGTGCGAAGAGCGGGTGGGTCGTTAATCTATGCAAATAAATAAAATTGAAACAGACACGGTTTGTAATCACAAAATATCAGCTTTTTACTACTTATGAAAGTATACAAAACTTATAAGAAAAAAACAATTTTTAATTTTTTGTCTGTGTGTCTGTTTGTTTGTTCTGGCTAATGTCTGAAACGGCTGGACCGCTTTTGACGCCACTTTCACTGAGTGATAGCTGGTAACTAAGACTAGTTTAATTAAAAAAAATTATGTTCCGCGAAAAATAATTAAAACCCCAAAATCCGTTTCAAATAGGGAAGTATATATGTATCGACCGGGGTCGGCTTTTTTACGCGTGTGAAACCGCGAGGCACAGCTAGTATATATATAAATATGATAGTGCGTATAGGGACCGTCTCATTTTTTTTAATTGGTGGTATAACAAACTTACTAGTGAAATTTTATTGCAGATACGTCAGTGTATACGAAAAGAATGTAGTATGAGAAGGAATTACAAAAAAGTGCATCTTTGAAATCCGTATAATAAGGGAGTCCTTTTTTTTGTAAACGAAATTGACTGAATCATTTCATTAATCCTCAAGAGATTGTTAAATATTCAAAACTCGCAACCTATCAATAAGTTGTTAAAATTCCGTACAAAATGGAATATACAGGGTAGAAAATTTCATTTAATTAAAACTGTGAGATATTGGGAGGCGACCAAGATTGCGAAACACCAAAGGAATTTTACACATTTTCTGCTTCTTGTCCTTAGAACCGTGAATATTTTTGTAGAATTAGGTTTCTGCGAGAATATAATTTGCAAAACATTAATCATAGATTGATTTTTAATCTATGATAAAATCGGACCTTATTTCATTATTCACCCTGAAATTTCAGTTAGATATGTGCAAGTTTAGCGTAGCTACATAATCAAACCTGGCTTAAAATGCCAAATGAAGTCAAAATTTAAATAAATTTTACTAACAGTTTTTGTTTCTTTTTTCGGGCCTGGATCCCGTGTTATCATATATTGGACATTAGATTCGAGTTTTTGGTAATTTATTTTCAAATATGTTGACGATTTTCAAATATGTTGACGATTTTCAAATATGTTGACGGTTTTCAATTGTTGAAGATTTTCGACATACCACTTCTGCCAGATTACTTTCTTATACAATATTATCATCATCAACGTTATGGGTTACCGAGTACCTGACATCATCTAGATGATAACGGATTGGGGATGGCAGTAGCAGAGGCCTCACACCGTAGACGTGTCTACAACTGCCTTTAATAGACGAATTCATTTAAATTCACCACTGTTCCACCAATTTGTAAAACCGGAATTAATTTTAGAGTATTGCTTTCGTGCGGTTGATTCCAAAAATGCATAATGCATCAGTTACATCGTTTTAATTTTAATTTATGATGACGTAAATTGGTTTCGAGTTCGCTTCGGTTAATTTATAACTTTTAAAGCGAACATTTGTTTACGTTAAAAAACCTTAAATACGTTTTCATATATATAGATACATGCGAACAAAACTGAAAGAGTGCTGTTACAAGTGTTGGCTGCACATTCATTAAGAACTAGTGGTCGCTCAATAGTCGAACTTCGACCGTAATTCGTGTGTGAGTGACATTTGTTTGTTGAAAAAGTGAAGAAATGGGCAAAACGTTAACTTGATGGCAAGTACAACGTCTAGCACCAGGCCGCAGTGTATTACGTTTCAATGAAGGAAGGTAAGTTACTTTGCTAAGATCCGCATGCAAAATATAAAAATGGTGTATATTACCTAGTTTTTTGAAGAGCACAGCCCGCCCTCCCTCAGTAGCTTGCACAAGCAAACTAACACCGCCGCCAGGAACCGCCACGAGGTACCCTCCACCAACCACTATAATACTACCACTAGATAATATACACCACAAAACGAGGCATTATCAAGCGTCATAGACTCTACGACAGACGGCCGCCGAGTAGTACTCGGTATGTTTCAATTCCAATAAATATTTATAGCGTATTTTTATGTAAAACAGTAATTTTTATATCCAATTTTGAGGGGTTTAACCAGTTACAGGTGCTACTTTATCGATAGTTTTCACTTACTGGCTCTCAATACAGTTTTCATGAAGCTGTAAAGTTTTTACGATTTAACATAAAGTGAAGCTCAAATAGAAAGTTTTATCAGTTCTTTTGTATATTGAAGCTTTCATTGAGTTTAATACCGGACTGCATAGTAGTTTTATGACACGTTCTAACTGCCGGTGTATCGGAGTTAGTGAATAGGTTCATCGGTGACAAAGCTCTAACCGTGAAAGGTGACGAAGATCTTCTTATTCCCGTATTGACACTTAAAAAACAGTTATAAACGAGTGTTCAGTATATGAGTAAATTGTGAAAACAAGTAAACTAACAGCCTGTAAATGTACAGCTGCTGAACACGGGCATCTTCCTATTTTAGAGAGCGCCTTGGAGTTGGGTGTTTCATTTCTCAGATATGCAGGTTTTAAAATTACAGAAGAATATAGAACTCATACTGAGATGAGTGGTGGTTGGACTACCACGGCTTTGTGTATTTTATACTTATGGAATAAAATATGTTTATTCTATAACGTAAAAAATACAAATTTTGTTTGTAAAATGTATTATTTTTTACAAACTACAACCTTTTCTTCTTGAAGTTCCTTCAGTGTTACAGTGATTGGAAAATTCAATTTAATACCAGAATTGAACTTTTAGTTTTGTCTCCGTAAGTCCAGAAAATCTTCAGTAAATATCAACTATAATTTTACTGTTGTTCGAAATATTGAATTATCTATTGTCACTCCCGTGACTAACTTGACCTTGGCAGAATTCTATTGAGAGCGGCCAGAATTAAAAGAAGAAAAAGTAGAAACAGGCGAAAGAAACTCCGCAGGTGTCTCCTTTTTGGTCATATTTTCAACATATTTTATATTTATATAATTTCATTAAATTATGTTATAAAATAATTTTAACATTAGGTATTTTGAAACAGCCTGGTAGCGATCGCTTCATTCCCAGTGGTTATTATTGCAATATAGTCCATTTAGTTTGTTATCTTAACACTAATACATACATACATAAGATCACGACTGTATCCCATAAGGGGTAGTCAGAAACTGTGCACTCACTGCCAAAACAGATGACCGCCACAATCCACGTTTCACCAAAACAATATAATGCATTGGTGTAATAGGTGGTGAGCTCATCGCCACCATGCGCTGTTGGGTGCACAGTGCAGTTTAATTCCTTACTCGCCTTTTACGAGATCCATTGGATGAGATAGAGTGGTAGTATTCTTTTAACGAGCCGCCACCACACGGCTTAACACTAATAAAGAAATATTTTCGAATTTCTCATAAGAAAAGGAAAAAAATAAGATCACGAGGAAATGTCTTTACCACTACTTCATAGATAATTTTTAACTATCTTTTAATGACAATTCCTGTTTTTGAAGACCAATTTTTAATATAAAGATAACAGAATTGCGAATAGAGTATATAAAATGGGATCGTAAATTGTAACCTGACTGTTGCATACCGTTGAAACAGTTAAAAATTTAAATAAAAACCTTCATCCGTTATCGTTGGTGCCAGTGCAATGGACATATATTGCATTTCACGGTTATCAGTGTTTTTTGTGTGGGCTTTAAAAAAAGTACGACAAAAGTAAGAGTTGTTATAAATTCTCTGCTTGTGGCAACGCAAATCGAGTAAGAATTTTTTGACTCGTACCAAAATGGAGGCGACTCGGTTCGCCTCCCGTCACGTGTGTGGCTTCCTGTCTACCCTTAAATGGGAAGAAGGTGTGACTGTGTGAATGTATATTCACTGTCTTCTGACTCTTCGAATAAACAAGCAATACTTATATACGTGTTTAGATCTGATAGCAAACGAGCAAGTGGCTCATCTGATGGCAAGTGATCACCACCGCCAGTGCTCATCCACAATACCAAATAGAAGGTGATCGGGTGAACCGCGATTGTGTAAACCAGCGGCTGGAATTAATCCAAACAATTCCTCGGAAGAATTCCTCGGAACACTTTTTTACTGGTAGGATTCCTATGCCGGAGTCCGTCTAGGTAGGTACCACCCCAGGGCCAGTTATTCTACCGTGAAGCAGTAGTGTGCAAACATTACTGTGTTTCGGTTTGAAGGGCATTGTGAGCTAGCGTAATCACTGGGCATATGAGACTTAAGAACCTATGCCTCAGGGTGATGGGCACAGTGTAGTGTCACACAGAAATTTTCTGGGTGACACAGCATTTGTTATGGGCAGACGTTGCACTTACCACCAGGTGAACGTTTTGTTTGCTCGTTTCATCACTTTATGCAATAAAAAAAAAACGCTACCCGTAGTAAATCCTGTAAAAAATGCAAAGAAATGCAACATCTCTTCGCAAGGCCAGTGGATCAAGCCGATCGGAAAGAGCCTGGTCTTCGACGATTCGAGCCACTCTTCGTTGAAGTAGAAGGATCTGGCACTGGGGTGCCCTCGCCCAAAGATAAGAAGAGTACTCCATGTGAGGCCGAACCTGCACCTCGTAAAGTTGCACTGAGCACTGATCTTCTGAGCACGCCAGGCTTTTTAGAAGCCAATTTGGCGTTACCTTCCTTAACCGCGAAACTGAACGTCACTCGATATGTCAACGCCAAGGATTCCGATAGTGCCTGAGGTAACGAGAGGAGTGCTCCCAAAACGAGGTGATACAACGAAGGGCTTCTATTTTGCGATAAACGCGTAAACCTGTGTATTTGGGTTGACCTGGACTAAAATTTAGTCGGCCCCAATTCGAGATTTTATCTGAGCGGTCGCCTTTCTTACGGGTGCACCAAAGCTGTCTTCCAAGAGACGACGTTCGGGACGACGCCTAGAGAGTAGGAGTACCTGAAAAGACGCGTTAAGATCAGTGCCAAATCCGGAGAATACATCCTCAGCACAATAGGGGGGATTCCATCACGCCCACTCGACTTGTGGATGTCCAGGGAGAATAGTGCTTAACGCACAGAGCTTTGCAGGATCTTGATCTCCGGCATAGAGCACCCACACAGCGGGGCGATTAGCGATGTGTTCGCCTTGTCATCAAGAGACGAGAATAAATAGTTGGACTTAAGAAATATTAAAGAATTTCGCCCATTATTAATATTTTTGAACGCGGACCAACCCTAGGATTTCCCCAGTATCTAATGTGTATTTTATATATATACATTTTAAATACACTACATAACCAGACCCGCAATGGGGAGTAAATTTTTTTTTGACTCGTACTAAAAAAGCGGCGACGTGGTTCGCCACCAGGCAAAAATGGTCTCTGTCTACCCCTTGTGTGGGAAAAGGGCGTGGCTGTATGTATTTTCTACCAATTCATGAATCAATATTTTAGACTACCTATCTACTATCTATATCTACTATCGTTAAAAGAATACTACCACTCCATCTCATCCAATGGAATCTCGTAAAAGGCGAGTAAGGAATTATACTGCACTGTGCACCCAACAGCGCATGGTGGCGATGGGCTCACCACCTATCACACCAAGTGCATTATATTGTTTTGGTGAAACGTGGATTGTGGCAGTCATCTGTTTTTGCAGTGAGTGCCCAGTCTCTGACTACCCCTTATGGGATACAGTCGTGATCTTATGTATGTATGTATCATTATATGCATTAAAAATAATATATTATTCAGCGTATAGGTACTATAAACAGAAAAATCACATTAAAACAAATGTGTGAAACTCGAACTAGAAAGTTTGCTATTTTTGGAAAAATGGCAACATTAAATTACACCCAGAAGAGCCATTTAAAATATATTAATATGAAGTACCAAAATGAGTTATAAATTTAGAACCATTTTTCGTATAAAACCAACTGGCGTTGTTCTAGTTAACTATAGGATACAAAAGAGTGCATATTTTTATTTTAATGAAAGAAGATGACGAGCAAGCACTAGGTCTTGCAAAGTCTGCCCATGTATAATGCTGTGTCATCCAGAACGTTTCTGTGCGGGCCACATTCCTTCCAACTCTTTAGAACGTAGTCCCCTCCTCTCACAATCCTGGTTTCTTATTTTTTCAAGTTGCGATGTCGCATTTTTACCTGTGGTTGTTTATATGGACTTCTAAAAGAACATAAACTAATATTAATATAATAACATACCTCAGAAGACTGTTGACTCCATAGCCTGCTGGTAGCGGCTCTATTTGAATATATATGCCTAAATAAAGAAGTAATTATATAGCTATTTTCACATCTTCCCTGTTTCATCGCAAAGCTATACTTACCGAATATAACAAAACTGTTTGCTCTTTTCATATTGCTACGTTTTAATAACATTATTTTCATTTATAGAAGACCCAGTTAAGATAAATCGAGATACTTTGCATTATAAAATTTTAATTCAGTTATCTCTAAATATCTTTGATACATAACAAAATATCGTCTAGCCGTTGATTGTTAATACTGTTGACGATGCAGGTAAGTTTTATATTTTTCGTCATTGTTTATGTATTATCTATATCAGGCTTACGTTCAGTGGAAGTTTTAAAGGCTGATGAAAAAGATGAAAAAATATAACTAAGGAGCCCGTTCGTGGACATCAAACAATAAGTTGCAAAAACATAAACCGAACAATTTAAAATATTCGTGATCGGAAAGTTTGTTTTGTAAGTTTTAATGAAAAACATCAGGTGTTGTTTAGTCCTTTCATTGAATTACAAATTAATAATGTTGTTTTAGGTAATATTAATACTGCCGGAGGGTACAAAGCTTTCAGATTAGTCGAAACTTCTGGAGATTGTTTCAAATAAATATAAGTTGAGGGTAAAGAGCAATTGAACACTGAATTCTCGGACGCCAATGTTTATTTTTATTTTTTATTTATTTAAACTTTACTTTATTTTTTTTGCATTATTGCTATACTTTTTAATAAAAGGGTAACAAAGGGCGAAACTTAATGCCTCTAGGCATTCTCTACCAGCCAACCCGATGGTGTGGTGAGAACTTGTGATAGGTGCAGCATAAAATACATAAATAAAACGGTATTCGATATAACGATTTCGATTTATGGAGTTATTCAAGTAGTTAACAATATTAAAATAACTTTATGTATTTAATTAAGATGCCATTTCAGCTAAAGAATATATAAAAAGTATTATAACTCATTCAAATAAATCTTCTGAATAGATTAACAATTTTTTTTTATTAAATAAAGAGATAATAGACGCCGCGATGGTAGCGTCGTTAAAAGTTGTATAATTGAATTATCATAAATGAGCTGTCGTGAAGTTCGCGCGAATGAGATGCGCAAGAATAAAAAATAGACGAGGGAAGAAGCTCGTCAACGTGCGCAATTAATTGTGATTGGTTTAACTGTCTTACCCTGTGCATACCCACCTGCAGCTAAATTCACTCGGTGGCTTAGTTATAATAATTGTATTGTATGAGGAAACATCCTCTAATCCAAAATTAAGTCACTAATAAACTACAGAGTACTTTTAAGGAACGCTAGCTAGAAAAGCCGTGATATCTCAGGGGCTAGGCGCTTGCTTTAAATTTCATAGTAAGCGAGTGACCTGAGTTCGATTGCCGGCGCCAGCACTACTAAAATTGTTAATTGTAATTTTAAGTGCTGATTTACCACGTGCTCGGCGGTGAAGGAAAACATCGTGAGGAAACCTGCCTGTCTGAGAAATATAAAACATATCGACGATATGTGAAATCCGCCACACCGCATTGGAGCAGCGTGACGGATTCTTCCCAGCTCCAAAACCCCCTCGAAAATGAGAGGAGGCCTGTGTCCAGTAGTGGGACATTAATAGGCTGTTACTTTACTTTTTTATGCAATATCCGGTAAAAAAGTAAATTGTTAGTGATACTGGCTTAAAAATTAGTATGTGGTTTATTGCTGACTTAATTTTGGATTGGAAGATGTTTTTTTAAAAATAAATCGGCTCAAATTTTTTTTTTGTTTTGCAGAAGGAAATACGAGTATTACGACGAATGAAACGAGTTCACCTGATGGCAAGTGAAACGTCTGTCGATAACAAATGTGTCACCTAGAACATCTGTGTGGCACCACAAGAAGTGCTGTAGGGCCACAGTACTTGTAACTTTCAAATATCCTCCTTATTTCTATTTAATTTTCAATTGTCTAATGCAAGCTCTAAGTTTTCCAAATAAATAATAATAGAAACACCAAACACTTGACGACCGCGTGGCCTAGTGGTCAGAGTACCTGACTTCTAAGCCTCGGGTCCTGGGTTCGAATCCCAGCCGGAGCCAACATTTGTGCTAAAAAACATAAATTGTTGGTTTTCGGGTATGGTTGTGTTGTGATTGTCCCCGTGTTTCTGACACTGCATCCTAGCCTATCTCCGATCTTATCGCATCAGCGTTACATCGGGCGCGGGTAGGTTGGGACGACTGAGTGCCTCTGTGTTTGCACGTACACTTGTGGCACTATAATATCTCCTGCGCAGTTGATGGCTCTCGACAGTAGTCGGCAGTTGTCGCCGTGGTCGAAATCGGCCAGGAGAACATCATCATCAATCTTACACTTACAAACATAAGATATTTCATACCATTTTACATTCTTATTTATAATGTCTGTATTGTTCGCGATGAATTGAAATAAGGAACGATAGTGGCTGGAAATTGTCTTCTGTCATACAGGGTTTTCTAGCATCAGGAGTCAGGACAACGAAGATTTTTTTTATTATCTAATTAGCAAGGAATAACGGTAGTGTGGCATGAAACCTTCGCTGTAATTCTATTCTCTGGACGGACCAATGAACTTAGTTCATCTCTAGGCCGGTAAAAACTACCATCAAGATGGCAAAAAGTCATCGAACAAAATGGCACATATATACTGTAATTAAATGTAAATAAACATTGAAAAAAAAATGTCTTGAGTTTTCATATAAAATGCAAAGAAACTTTTTCCCCGATCTATTACATACATAAGCGTATTGCAAACGTAAGCCAGACCAGCCTCCACAAACATCACCTGTTCACAAGTATGACGGATGTGGCAGCCATCACTCTTCTCAACTATTTTAAAGGGAATTGGTCGTCACACAGCCGCAAGCAGAAACAAAATTGACTTTACTAAGATTATTGTCCTTTCCAGAACACTTACAATCTAACATAAGACTATTAATAATTTTTTGTTTGTAAAAAAGTTTAATCGGAATTATTTATGCCAATACAAATATAGATATATATTACTAAGCTGATTTGTAATGCATGGTATTTAGTTAGCATGGAACCAATATAAAATATTATTCAGGGCACTATTGAATTAATTTAGGTTCTCAGTTTTTCGATTGACTTTTATTATCAGTGACATTATGCAACATCTGCAAGCAATATTATATTTTTAAGATTGAAAACAAAGTATGGTAGATCAATTATATTTTTTTTCTGAACAGGAATCCTACCATCAGTATTAAATTATTCAACTTTTTCAAAATTTCCATATTTAAATTTTCACGTTAATAGATACGATAAAATTTGTTGAAAAGCAAAGACCTAATTAGTCAATTGGAATGGAAATTAATTTCCATTTTATTTATTTGTTATTGAAAGTATTAATACTTAATTAATAGCATTCTATGATAGAATGCTTTTGTTAAATTGAACAATTATGTATTAACTGAATAACTATTAATTTAATGATTTAAGTTCTACTTAATAAGAAAAAGTTTTCCGCGTGTTCTGCGGCGAAGGAAAACATCGTGAGGAAACCTGCGTGGTGGATTCTTCCTAGCTCCAAATCCCTCGTGCGTGTGCGTGGCGATTACAATAAATCCTCCCAAATTAGCAGCGGCCTATGTCCAGCAGTAGATAAATATCCACAGCTTGGCTTTTTTTATTATTGGATAAAGTGATGAAACGAGCCAAACCTACCTAGACGGATTCCTGCATAGAAATCCTACCACCAGTAACCTAATTTGGGGTTTAGGTTGATTATTCAGAATAAGAAGATAAATTATACGAGTACTTAGTATAATTACCGGATATACTCGTAACAACGCTGTTTTGGACCAACAAACCTTTTAGCTGCTTATGCTGAGCTTCATTCTTTTTGCCGAATTTCGTATACATTTCTTCTTCTAATCATGTTGTTGTTCTTTTCTAATATATCAATTTTGTAATACTTCAATTGTTTAAGGGCAATAAACGCATTTTAATTTTCTTTAAACATCCCGTTGGGGGAGAAAGGTTCTGGAGAGGAAACTTCGTACCTGTAAACGCAGTGTAAGGCGACCGCCCACTAGATGGAGCGATGACTTGCACGGATTTGCGATAAGTCGATTAATACAGGTGGCTCAAGACCGTGTTTTGTGGCAATCTATGGCGGAGGCCTATATATGCCTATATCAACTATGGACTGAGATACGCTGAAATTATGATGATACATAAACACCATATATTGTAGTTATATTTTTAATACAGGTACATAATATTTCTACATAGAAATCCAACAGTAGAGTCAGACGTATTTATAAAATAAATTATACTAACTAGGTGCATTCCATGCGGTCGAATTTGGCAATGGTTATTTTAGCGGGCAGTAACAGTTGTTGGGAGATATAAAATTCGTACATTTAGTTTTGCTTTTGCGGTGTTTTAATTATTTGTTTGATTAAGTATATTCAAAACTTGATCAAATAAATTTGACTATAATATTTTGTGCTGCGTTATATTCTGTTATATTCTGTCATAGAGAGTATCTTAAGAGATGTAATAAATGCAAATAAATGCAAATGTAACACGAATATAAATTTACATAAAAACGTGAGTTATTTTCTCGCTATGAAACTCTTCTACTGGACCCATATAGGCCAAAGTTTGCAGGAAACTAATAGTAACTATTTTTCATATTAATCCAATTGAACATGTCAAAGGAAGATGGATTGATTGATAGCTAACCTAGAAACATCTAGTGAAATTAACTCTTCGTATATATTCTTCGCTCATAATCGCAATCGCAAACGCTCGCTATTACTATTTTTTTTTTAAAACGTAAGCCCACAGTAAGATTTCTCCTGTATCGTGGGTGCGTTTTACAGACAATCATTTCACATGCACAACACAACCAGACCCGAAAACCTACAATTTGTGTTTTTGCAGAAATGTTGGGTTCCGGATGGGATTCGAAACCAGGACCCGCGGCGTAGAAGTCAGGCACTCCGACCACTAGGCCAGGCCACGCGGTCGTCAGGACAATATTTGTATTTATTGTTTAGTGACGAGACGAGCAAAACGTTCACCTAATGGTAAGTGCAACGTCTGCCCACAACAAATGCTGTGTCACCCAGAACATTTCTGTGTGACAACACAATGCTTTGTCAGAATATTTCTGTGTAGCAACACACTGCGCCCGTCACCCCGAGACATCACTTCTAAAGTCTCATATGCCCAGTGATTACACTAGCTCTTAGTGCCCTTCAGACCGCAACATAGTAATGTTGGCACGCTACTGCTTTACGATAGAATAACTGGCCCTGTACCTACCCAGACGGATTGAAGGACTCGATGTCGATATCCTGGACGGTGGATGTGGTGGATGGATTGCCGTGAGGTAGCGGCCTAAGAAAATCTACCACCCCATCGCATCCCGTGGGTGTCGTAGAAGTCGATAGAGGGAAAAATAAAAAACCAGGGGATGGGCAGCAGCATCTTCCTGGAACATCTGAATAAATAAACTGCGGTTGCCAAACCGCCGGCCACGCGTGGGAACTATGGCAAAATCCCCCCAAAATGAGAGCTACAAACTTTTGTGGCAAACTGTGGGGGAGGCCAATGTTCAGCAGTGGACTAGTGGTAGGCTGAAATGATGATGATGATCCTGGACGGTTTTAACCAACGGATTCAACCAACCAGATTTTATTCAAATAGCGGCATTATCGATTATTGCTGACACATGCATTATACTGCGTCTCATCTTTCTTCTGATAATAATTAATTAATTTTATTTCGGACATGAATGAAGTGAATATGAGAGAGCGCGCTTATTATTTATTTTTTTATAGTTTTCACTGGTGGTAGGATTCCTAAGTCACTGAGAGCTAGCGTAATCACTGGGCATATGAGACTTAAGAACTTATGTCTCAGGGTGACGGGAACAGTATGGTGTCACACTGAAATTTTCTGGGTGACTCAGCATTTGTTATGGGCAGACGTTGCACTTATGATCAGATGTATGTTTTGCTCGTTTCATCACTTTATCTAATAAATCAAAAATAGTTATTAATGATGTTTTTCCATGGTTACAACTGAATAGAAGGAAATCACGTCGACACGTTTCATACTAGCTAGAGACTTAGGCGATAGGTGTCCGTCATGGTAGAATAGCACCTACCTCTTTCCTACCGAGGTGTCATAAGAGGCAACTAAGGTATTGTACGGAAAGTGTTTTTATGCGGCTTGTGGGAACACAATGACGGGTAAGAATTTTTTTACTCGTACCAAAATAGCGGCGACGTGGTTCGCAATCCATCACATCTCGTCTCCCGCGGGGCGTAGAGTGGGCTTATATGGGAACTTAAGGTACTTGTTTTTTTACTAAAACATGGACCTCCCTCATAGATAGCCATTAATGTTTGTGGCACTAATTTTGAGGGATTTTGCCATAGTTGCCACTCTTGGCAGGTGAGTCGGCAACCGCAGTTTATTTATTCAGATGTACAAGGAAAATGCTGCTGCCCATCTCCTGGTTTTTATTTTCCTCCTGTCACGACTTTTACGACACCTACGGGATGAGATGGGGTGGTAGATTCTCTTAAGTCGTCACCACACGGCATTGACCTGTATTTACACTAGCTTCAAGGCCAGTAGTTGATGACAGAATAACTGGCACTGTGGTGCTATCTACCTAGGCGGATGCATAGGAACTCTACCACCACTAAAACAGAAAATATAGTGGCACTTAACTATATTCACCTTCCCGCGTTCTATGTAATGGTTATTTGATAACACCGATGGATGTGTCATAAGAGCGGGACAACTACAATAATGATGATGTTCTCCTAGCCGATTTCGACCACGGCGACAACTGCCGACTACTGTCGAGAGCCATCAACTGCGCAAGAGATATTATAGTGCCACAAGTGTACGCACAAACACAGAGGCACTCACTCGTCCCAACCTACCCGCGACCGATGTAACGCTGATGCGATAAGATCGGAGGTACGCTAGGATGCAGTGTCAGAAACACGGGGACAATCACAACACAACTAGACCCGAAAACTAACAATTTGTGTTTTAGCACAAATGTTGGCTCCACTAAAATTGTTAATTGCAATTTTAAGTGCTGATTTACGTGCTCGGCGGTGAAAGAAAACATCGTGAGGAAAACTGCATGTCTGAGAAATAAAAATATTTTCGAAGATTACGTGAAGTCTGCCAACTCGCATTGGAGCGCCGTGGCGGATTCTTCCCGGCTCCAAGTCCCTCTCAGAATTGAGAGGAGGCCTGTGCTCAGCAGTGAGACATTTAAAGGCTATTAATTTTACTTGTTATTATTACTTGGATGTTAGGCAAGAGTTGACTTCGGCTGGGTGTCTTACATAGGATTCTCAACTCTGCAAGTACGCTAACTACTACTTTATTGGTGGTAGGATTTATTCAAGGCAGATTTTATTCAAATAGCGGCATTATCCGATTATTGCCGACACATGCATTATACTGCGCCTCATCTTTCTTCTGATAATAATTAATGAATTTTATTACGGACATGAATGAAGTGAATATGAGAGAGCGCGCTTATAGTTTTCACTGGTGGTAGGATTCCTATGCAGGAATCCGTCTGGGTAGGTACCACCCCAGGGCCAGTTATTCTGCCATGAAGCAGTAGTGTGTAAACATTACTGTGTTTCGATTTGAAGGGCACTGTGAGCTAGCGTCATCACTGGGCATATGAGACTTAAGAACTTATGTCTCAGGGTGATGGGCACATCGTGGTGTCACGCAGAATTTTTCTGGGTGACACAGCATTTGTTATGGGCAGACGTTGCACTTACCATCAGGTGAATGTTTTGCTCGTTTCATCACTTTATACAATAAAAAAAAAACTACTGAGACATGTTTTTTGTATTTCTGAGAGTTAGTGTGTATCAACAATGTAGTCGTGTAAATGCTCGCTTTTTTGTTCCGTATGCCAATAGATCGAAGTTTTTAATTAAAATTTATTGCAACTCGTGCGGGAATTGGTCATGGCGTTATAGGTTGGTTTTAATTAAAGGCTTTCAGAATTTTGTTGGTTTTCATATCAAATTTTTTTCTTCAAAGATAGGAGTCTGGCGAGCGAGTGGTTCATTCGATGGTAAGTGATCAACGCCGCATTTAAAAAAAAAATTCATAAGCATAGTGACACTTTTTTGCCGTGTGGTAGCGGCTTAAGAGAATCTACCACCCCATCTCATCCCTTGGGTTTCGTAAAAGTCGACAGAGGGAAAATAAAAATAGGAGATGGGTGGCAGCATCTTCCTGGAACACCTGAATAAATAACCTGTGGTTGCAAACCCGCCTGCCAAGCGTGGCAACTATGGCAAAAAACCCCAAAATGAGAGCTACAAACTTTTGTGGCAATCTACAGGGGAGGCCTATGTTCTGCATTGCACTAGTGATAGGTTGATATGATAATGATGAAGATGATAGTGACACTTTTTTATAGAATAGACGAGAAGCGACTCATCGTGACCACAAGTGATCACTGCCGCCCATGAACATCCGCAGTACTAGAGGAATTCCGGTTGCATTGCCGGTCTCTGAGAAAGTAGTAGGTTCTTTTCTCAAAGGTCCCGAAGTCGTATCGGTCCCGATCCCACAGAGAGTACCAGTCATTCAGGTGGTGCAGGTGAAATTTTGTGCTGTACCGCAATGTGCGATGGTGGAACTTGGCAGTAGGAATTAATCCGAACAACTCTTCGGACACTCCCCGTTGTACAGGCGATAAAAAATGCAAAAAGACGCAACGTCTCTTCGCAAAGCCAGTGGATCGAGCTGATCGAAAAGACATTGAAGTTTCGAGCTGCGCTTTGGTGGATTCGATCTTGGCGCAGGGGTGCCCCCGCCCAAAGATGAGAACAGTATTCCATGTGCGGCCTAACTTGCGCCTTGTAAAGTTGCACGCGATGGGCTGGCGTGAAATACTGTCCCGCTCTACTGGGCACGTCAAAGCTTCTAGGAGACCGCCGAACTGCATGTCGGTAGGTACCAACCCAGGGCCAGTTATTCTGCCGTGAAGCAGTAGTGTGCAAACATTACTGTGTTTCGGTTTTCAAAACCGAAACACAGTAATGCCCTTCAGGGCACTGTGAGCTAGCGTAATCACTGGGCATATGAGACTTAAGAACTTATGTCTCAGGGTGATGGGCACAGCGTGGTGTCACGCAGAAATGTTCTGGGTGACACAGCATTTGTTATGGGCAGACGTTGCACTTACCATCAGGTGAACGTTTTGTTCGTTTCATCACTTCATCCATTAAAAAAAAACGATTCTAGCCGAGACAACAAGAGCATTATTCACATAGCGACCAAGTGTTACTTTTTAGCGGTAAACCCGCAAACCTGTGTCTTTATTTTTCTTTTCTTATGCTTGAATTGTACTAAATTTTGTCGGCCCCATATCGAAATTTTGTCTAACAAAATCTTGTAGGTAGTAGGTAAGTTCCATTCTTTCATTCTGTTTACGTATTTTTTTTTAGCGGATAAAGTGACGAGACGAACAAAAAGTTCATCTGATGATACGAACGACATCTGTCCATAACAAATGCTGTGTTACCCAGAACATTTCTATGTAGCAGCACAATGCTGACCGTCATCCAGAGACATCTTTATTTCTTTTCTTTATTTTTTTATGCCCTTCAGTAGGATTTCTTCTATGTCGCGGGTACGTTTTACAGACATACATTCCACATTCACAAACCACCCAGACCCGGAACAACTATCTGTAGGCCATACCCATACCGTGCGGGAATCGAACCCGCGACCCGCGGCTCAGTAGCCGAGGATTGAGCCACTGCGCCAACGGAGCCGACAATCTATTCAATACTTTGCATTGTAAGTTAATCCATTTAATCTGTCTCCGTAAATACGACACTAAATAAAAGTATCAATGCATCCGCAATTCCTCTAGTATTGTAGTTTCATGGGTGGCGGAGATCATCTTCCATCAGGTGAGACGTAATTTAAATTTAAAAAAATAATTATACTAAAATAGATTTTTTCTCCTGCCTTAGTATCGAAAGACTTAATAACTTAATATAGTATCATAAAAATGCTTCAATAGAACGGTTTTCCGTCATGTAATCTGCTTTATCCCTGAAATTGCATTCGGAATCGGAATGAATCGGTCGGCCGCATTTTTATCACACGAGTATAAAAGGATTTTGTATTGGAAAAAAAAATTACTAGATTGATCCAAGCATTTTTTTTGGATTTTTACTTTTTTTAAAGGTAACACCCAAGCTGTACGCTCAGGCTCCCAACCGTTATCTATGTTTCGCGGAGGATTAGCGAAAGACTGCAATTATGCTCAATTTATGGCGTCAGATTCAACATAGCCTACTTTGAATTTTTTATACAAATAATAAAAAAGTTATATTGAATTTACTTTTAAAATATAAAGCAACAAATGATTAAAATTAACTAGGAATTTAGTGGAAAAGTAAAATTCTTTTATTTTTTGAGGTATGATTTTTTTTTTAATTAGAAATATTTATGAAAAGAAGTAAGCATTCATCATCATCACCATCATCATAATTTCAGCCTATCTTAGTCCACTGTTGAACATAGGCCTCCCCCATAGATTGTCATAAAGCACGGTCCTGAGCCACCTGCATCCATCGCCTTCCCGCAAAATCGCGCAGGTCGTCGCTCCATCTAGTGGTGGGCCCCTTACACTGCGTTTGCCGGTACGAGGTTGCCACTCTAGAACCTTTCTTCCCCATCGGTTATCGGTTCTACGGGCTATATGACCGGCCTACTTCAGCTTGCTAATCCTTAGGGCTATGTCGGTTACTTTAGTTCTGCTGCGGATATCATCGTTACGGATTTTATCACGCAGAGAAACTCCGAGCATAGCTCTTTCCATAGCTCGCTGAGCGACTCTGAGCTTTCTCAAGCGGCCCGCAGTGAAGGACCGACAGTCCATTCGGCACCGCTGAAGTGACTGTAGCACCGCCCAAGTTTCGACGGAATCAAAGGCTTTTTCATAGTCCACATACGCCAGACATAGCGGGAGATTGTACTCTTCGGTCTTTTGTACAATCTGGCGAAGGGTATGTATGTGGTCTATGGTACTAAAGCCTTTTCGGAATCCGGCTTGTTCGGGAGGCTGGAAGTCGTCGAGTCTGCTTGCGAGACAATTCGTAATGACTCTCAAAAACAGCACATAGACGCGGTTCAGAAGCGATATCGGTCTATAGTTCTTCAAGAGGGCGTTATCACCCTTCTTGAAGAACAGGACAACCACGCTTCTGCTCCACGCTTCCGGCGTAGCGCCGCCATGGATGACGAAATTAAATAGCTTCTGAAGGACTAAAAGTACCGGTTTTCCACCCGCTTTCAGAAGCTCCGCTATAATTCCATCCTAGCCCGGCGCTTTGCCATTCTTGAGCTGTTTGAGAGCCATACTAATCTCGCTCCGACTGACGTCCGGGATATCGTCGGAATAGTGTCGGACGAGTTTGGCTCTTGGGTCGTAACACTTGTATGTGGCTCCAACGACGATGTGTACAACTGCCCATAGAATCTCTCGATCTCACTCATAATCTCTGGTCCAGCGGAAATGACGCCACCGCTCTCGGTCCTAAACTTTGTCAGTTGGCTCTTCCCGGCAGACAGATCCCTGGCAAAGACCTTGGAGCCTTGATTTCGCTCTATTGCTTCTTCAATACGAACTGTATTGAAGTTGCATAGGTCTCGCCGCTTACATTGGGAGATCTGTCTGTTAAGTTGCCGATATGCTGACACGTCAGTTGAGGACTGTAGCTTCATTTCACGCCTGGCCTCCATGAGACTGAGAGTGTGATCGGAGAGCTTCTGGATCTTCTTTTTGCGGCGGGTCTTGCAAAACTTTGCCCCCACCGCCTGGACAGTTTCCACGAGCCTCTAGTTCATATCGTCCACTGTAACGCAAACATCAAGACACTTTCTGTGGGGCCGCTTTTGGAAAAAGGAGTTCATCATAAAGAGTCCCTCCTTCTCCATAAAGTCGGCCAGCTGTTGGCCCCTTTGGTTCCGGTGCCCTATTCCAAATTGCCCCACTACCAGCTCATCGTCTTTCTTCATGCCCAGCCTTGCGTTAAAATCTCCCATCAACACCGTGTAGTGAGTTTTGGAGGAATGTATGGTTTTTGTGATATCCTCATACATTACCTCCACCTCATCATCAAGGTGTGCCGAGGTAGGTGCGTATACCTGTATGACCTTCAGCGAATACCGTTTGGTTATTATGAGTATAAGGTACACAACCCTGGTCAGTTAATGAGAGATTTGTGGACGATAAACCCGACACCTCCTTGGGACAGATGGTCGCCCTCCCGGTGATAGAACAAGTTACCGGATTTGAGGATTATCGTGTCCTCCCCCTGTCTTCGGACTTCAGATAACCCTATAACATCCCATCGTAACTTGCTCACCTCTTCTTCCAACTCCAGGATCCTCTCGTCGGTCCTCAGCGTGCGTGCGTTGTATGTTGCCAGGTCCAGTCGTCGTGAGTGGTAGCAAGATCTCCTCCTCCGGAGATTCTTCGCACCCCCTACCCCGCCGTTACCATGACTGCTACCGCAGCCAGGACTAGCGGGGCCGCCGGAGACTAGGGGCCGTTCCTTTGTAGCTCTCATCGGTGGGGATTTTGCATTAGTTGCCACGCTTGGCAGGCGGGTTGGCAACCGCAGTTTGTTTGTTTTGATGTTCCAGGAAGCCGCTGCTGCCCATCTCCTGGTTTGAAAATTTCCCTCTGTCGACTTTTACGACACTCACGGGACGAGATGGGGTGGTAGATTCTCTTATGCCGCTACCACACGGCATTCATATTATGTTTGAATTTTATTTATCCTTAATATAGTTAAATGTGTTAAGTTTTTTTTTTTCAGGAAGGTTTCCAATGGAAAGAATTATCTGATAAGAAGTTTTACTGGTGGTAGGATTCCTATGCAGGAATCCATCTAGGAAGGTACCACCCCAGGGCCAGTTATTCTGCCGTGAAGCACTAGTGTGCAAACATTGCTGTGTTTCGGTTTGAAGGGCACTGAGAGCTAGCGTAATCACTGGGCATATGGGACTTGAGAACTGATGTCTCAGGGTGGCGGGCGCAGTGTGGTGTCACAGACACAGTCATTTTCTGGGTGACACATCATTTGTTATGGGCAGACGTTGCACTTACCATCAGGTGAACATTTTGCTCGTTCCATCACTTTACCGAAATAAAAAAAAAGTTGTCACTGTGGTCTATTGACAGCCACAGCCATCCTTTTATGAATTATCAAGACATGGAGGAATTTTCACTCTCAATGTCTACGTAGTAATGCCTAGTTGCCAGTGAGTGATAACAACTATTCTATGGGACACTTTATACACTACATCTCGTAGTTCCGGTTTAGGATTACAAGTACCTTGAATACTAGATGGTAATAATATGTATAAACGTACGCAGATTTTTTTTAATTGGATAAAGAGACGAGACCAGCAAAACGTTCACCTGATGATAAGTGCAACGTCTGCCCATTACAACTGCTGTGTCACCCAGTACAACGAGTGGCACCACACTGCGCCCGTCACCTTGAGGCATCAGTTCTTAAGACGCATATGTCTCATGCGCCATGCAGCCATCGGCACGGCATCCCCTTCTTTTGCGGAGAGGAATGGAAAAGGATTAGGTAGGAAAAGGGCTATGGGTTGGGTATGAAAAAGTTGGGAACGAAACTATGTGGTGTAGGATACAGTAATCTCGGAAGGAGAAGGAGGAGAAAGCAGTAGCTCGGGAGGCCGAGGTCGCTTATCCGGTGCTCTACCGTATTTACCGGACAAGGCAACTAGGTCAAGGCGTCCTACTCCTGGGCTCCCTCCCTACCTTGTTTTGATAAAATATATATACTCGTATAAAATGTTTTCAGTGATAATGTAACTGTATAATAAGAACAAACCATAAACGCCAAAACATGTTTGTAAATATTTTATTTTCTATAAAGTGAGAATTTGATAGTATCAAAGAGTGTGTGCTGTAATTATTTAGCTTTCTCGTCTACTTGAGTGTAAGGTACATACTAATTAGTTAAGAGTAAAATATAGCTACTAGAATATTTAATATGTACTAGATTTTGTAAGACAAGTGCGCATGTAATCCCTAAGGCGTAAACTTGCTAAAGAAACATATTCATATTTAAGCTTGCATTTCCGTGCTAAAGCTTGCCAATACTGGCTACCATACTGTATGTATTTTTTTCTTTACTTAAAATTACACCCCTTTGACTGGTGTTCCATAGATAACCTTAAATCTTTAGAAAGGCCGTGTCAGCTGTGACTGGGAAATAAGGGGTCGCTCGGGGCACGATACTGCCACGGAAAACATTTGGTTTGATTGGCTCGATGTGTGTACGTAGAACTGTGAATACATGCATATATTTTTGGATATGGTACATACAGAGTTTTATCAAAAATACGTGTACTAAAAATAAGTGACTTAAGAACCGAAGTCTCAGGGTGCCTTCACAGAAACGTGGAATGCCCTTAACAAATGGAATGTCTGATTGTCTATTTGTTATGGGCAGATATTGCATTTACAATCAGATGAACGATTTGTCACTGTATTCCATTAAAAAAAAGGTTTGGTATCACTTTACACGTATAATGAAGAATGTAAGAGTTACATATTTAATAAAATTTTGACCGACCGCGTGGCCTAGTGGTCAGAGTACCTGACTTCTACGCCGCGGGTCCTGGGTTCGATTTCCAGCCGGAGCCAACATTTGTGCTAAAACACAAATTGTTGGTTTTCGGGTCTGGTTGTGTTGTGATTGTCCCCGTGTTCCTGACACTGCATCTTATCGCATCAGCGTTACATCGGGCGCGGGTAGGTTGGGACGAGTGAGTGCCTCTGTGTTTGCGCTTACACTTGTGGCACTATAATATGTCCTGCGCAGTTGATGGCTCTCGACAGTTTTCGGAAGTTGTCGCCGTGGTCGAAATCGGCTAGGGGAACACCAAAATGTTGATTAAAGAAACAATGTTATTTTTAGTGTTATTTAGTGTACAACATAGAACTCCTGCTTCATTTGTATTACATGCTAAAAAAGACCGCATGCAGCCTGAGTACACGTAACAGAAGTGAAATTCGATTAAAACAAATGAACATTAATTAACAAACACAATCACTATATAAACAATCATTAATTAATCTGTATATAAATAATAAATAATTAAATATTGCACAAAAAGTTTCACACAAGTCGACCTTGAAACCTTAGTATTTTAACAAAGAAGTTTCAATTCAAAAATTGTCACATTCAATTTTTTTTGATTCTTCGTTACTCGAGTGCCTCAAATGGCGTCTCGTGTCGATAACGTAATACAGCAAGAGCAGGCGTCAACCATTCACTTTTATGTTACTCCGTCAGGCGTTCCCACAAAGTTTGTCGTTGTTGTAATGTCACCAAGTGACATTTTTGCTTTTAAATAAGAAACGGCGCAGTGATTCAAAATGATGTTGGGATTTTAATTAAAATGTAATTTATATGGTAATTTACATTTCTTTTTGGAAGGAAGTGGCGAGACGAGCCAATCATTCAGGGAACGTCTGTCCATTACAAATGCTGTCATCCAAAAGAAAAAATTGTGTAGCAGGACACTGCCAGCTCAGGGGCCGCGCTCTCCTTAAATTCCATAGTACGGAGGTGACCTGGGTTCGAGCCCCGGTGCCGTCATCTCTGAAATATTTATTTTACGTGACGATTTCTGTCAGTTCACACTACTGAAGCCGCGAAAAAGAACTTCTTTCTAAAAATATATATAAGACATGTGAAGTCCGCCAACTTGTATTGGAGCAGCGTGGCGGACCTTTTCCGGATCCGAAATTCTCTCAGAAATGTGAGGGAGGCCTGTGCTCAGCAGTGGGACATTTATAGGCGGTAATTTTACATGGGACATGAACTTTTTTTTGGGAAGAGTGACGAGTCTAGCCTATCATTCACGGAACGTCTGCCCATAACAAATGCTGTGTAAAGCAAAAAATTATTTTGTGTATCACCACGCTGCCGCATCACCCCAAGACATCAGTTCTAAAGTCTTATATTCCAAGTAAATAAACTGGCTATCAGTGCCCGTTCACACCGAAACACAGTAATGTTTGCATACTACTGCTTGACGGCAGAGTAACTTGCCCTGCGGTGGTACCTACCTAAACCGATAACTGTTCAGGAATCTTATCATCAGTTTTATCAAAGTTGTGTTAAGTTTTTACTCAGATTAATTATAATACTCTGTGTACTCAGCCCATACTAGGAAGGAAATCCTACCGCCAGTAAAATCATAAAAACAATCTAAAACGTGAACTTAAAAAAAGTGTTTTGCATTTGTAATCCGATGTAACTTAATTTTTTTTTACTGACGATTATCGATTATAATAAATATTTAGTAAACGACTAAATGGAACAATTTATTTATAAAATAATATTTAAATAAAACTTAATTTTACGGAATTTATTGCGTTTAATTTTACTATTTTATTCTTTTCTAAAGCCGTGTGGTGGCGGCTCGTTAAAAGAATACTACCACTCCATCTCATCCAATGGATCTCGTAAAAGGCGAGTAAGGAATTAAAGTGCACTGTGCACCCAACAGCACATGGTGGCGATGGGCTCACCACCTATCACACCAAGTGCATTATATTTTATTTACTCTTTAGTGTATTCACCTATATGAAAAAGGATTACAAATGGCGGACCTAATGCCTTTTGGCATTCTCTTCCAGTCAACCACGTGCATGGAGAAATAATGTGATAGGAGTTTTAAAACATCGTACACATATTACATATAGGTATATACCCAGATACATACATACATATTCAATTAATTAAAAATATCTATATAAACATATAGAGACATAAACATACATATACACATACAAACATATATATATATATATAAATATATGCACACGTACACATATAAACATATATACATATGAATACATACATACACTTACAATTACCGATGGAATTTGGCGTCTCTCATTATATTGTTTTGGTGAAACGTGGATGGTGGCAGTCATCTGTTTTTGCAGTGAGTGCCCAGTCTCTGACTACCCCTTATGGGATACAGTCGTGATATGTATGTAATTTTACTATTTATAACCCCACGTTTCGAGCGATTTACGGCACCCATGGGTAAAATTAAACACAGTAAAATATGTAAAATCATATTTTATTTCAATGTGTAAATAGCTTAAATATGTAAATATAAGAAATCAAAATAATATTTATTGTAGATTGCAACCTAAACTCTGATTTTTAATTCCGTAGAATTCTGATAGCTATCATTTTTTGACATGTCCGAGATTACAAATCTTTTTGGCCGGGCACATTTTTTCAATTTCAATACGAGTCTGAACATCTGAGTCTATACATACATTTTATTTGTTAATTAATGTATCCATTTTATTAAGTGGGGTGCTCCAAACATAATTTCATTACCTTTTCATCGCAAACAGTAAAAAACACACAAGTAAAGATACAATATTTTTATTTAAATATTTAATCATCATTAATACCAATATCACTATCTTCATCATCATCATCATCGCTGACATGAATTATTAAAGAGTCTGCGACTGTGTCAATCAAATCGTCGAGAGTGCACACCTTATCTTCTTCTTTGATTGTATGGCTGATACATTCTTGCCATTTATCAGGAGTAACATTACTCATACTTTCCAGTAACAGTTTTTGAACTTCCGCCATTTTAAAACTTCTGTTGTGTCTTGCGACATGCCCCATCGCTTGAGCCCACACCAATTCAATTTTTTTTTAAAGTTTACGAACCCTGAAATTAGTAGGCAGAGATGCCAGGTAAAGAATAAAATAAAGAAATTAAAGTTAATTCGATTTATTGTTCGTGATTTTTGTATTAGGTCACTTGAGTTAGTAAATATATAATATTAAGATAACATTTAGATTTACCTGTTTGTAGGTAAACATAAAAAAATACGTAGCATTTTTTTTTGCCCTCAAATGGGTCAAATTTGTCCCTTTTTCGGTGGAGAACTTTTCAGTAGCAAAAACTTATGAAATGTCAGAATTCTATGGAATGAAAAGTGATATAGACTTTTGGCGCCAACTCGAAAAATGGCAGTAGTGTTTTTATTTAATTTTGTAATTTCTGTGTATATTTGGAGTTTTGATGTTTAATAATAATAGTTAATTATGCAGCAAGTGCTCCTGAAAGTGTACAGTGATTGGAAAATTAAATTCAAGACCAAAATTGTGCTTTTCGTTTTGTCTCCATCAGTCCAGCAAATCTTCAGTAAAAGTAAACTATCAACTTACTGTCGATCAAAATTTTGAAGTCTTGCTTGAAGATTGTGTACTTGGATATGTAACTTGACACTGGAATATAGTTTATAATTGTTTCCATTAATAAGTAAATAAATAAATTGTATTATAGATAGTCAGTTTAAAATAGAAACTTTCAAGGACATCGATAAATTAAATAAAGCAAAGGAAAAATATAAATTTTGTAAACTATTCTAAGCTGCGCAAGTATAAAGAACTTTTAATGCCCTTACAAAAAGAGATAAGATGAAGATCTTGTACTCGTGATAAATGAGGCGAAAGCGATAATCTTCAGATTTAAGTAATCCTCGTCTTAAAGAAGGCCAAGAAGGAAACGCTTCCGGAATATTTAATATTACCATCAAAATTGTCGTTATCTGTAATAAAGTGAATTTTTACACGTTTTATCGGCTAGAGGAAATATTTTATATAAGTGGTGTTTTAAAATGTGGCTTCCAAAATACATTTAAGTATTTCCCAAGGTTATTAACCAACTCAATTTTGATTTCTTATATTTACTCGAATATTAATAAAACTAATTTTACGGATTTTACCGCGTTTAATTTTTAAACTATTTATAACCCGACGTTTCGGGTACTTTACAGCACCCATGGTCAAGGGTGGACTGAGGGGACAGATGTCTCAATTTTATAACAATAGCCATGAAAATCTGAAATCAGACAACAATAATTTTGCCACGATCATTACCAAGGCTTTCCACTGCTACAGGCCTAAGAATTGCTAAGATTTTCGTCTTTACACTTCCAGCAACGCCTACTAAAGATCTACGCTATTTCGTTCTATGGCTCTCTAAGCAACGAGTTGTGCAGTATACCGTCAAGATACGTGTTTGAACACAATAGGAAAGTACAGGCAGGTAGAACCAGTCGAAAACTTTCGTTTTTATGTTTGAATCGTCGTTTGTAATCTGTTGACTGAAAGATATACACCATCAAAGGTGCATGCAAATGTGTTAAAATAATGTTATTGTATTTTTTTTTATTCCAAAAAGTGACGGAACGAGCAAAACGTTCACCTGATGGTAAGTGTCACTTCTGCCCATAACAAATGCTGTGTCACCCAGAAAATTACTGTGTGACACCACGCTGGGCCCGTCACCCTGAGACATCAGTTCTTAAGTCTCAAATGCCCAGTGATTACGCTAGCTCACAGTGCCATTCAAACCGAAACACAGTAATGCTTGCACACTACTGCTTCACGGCAGAATAACTGGCCCTGGGGTGGTACCTACCTAGACGGATTCCTGCATAGGAATCCTACCACCTGAAATAATGTATGATACTATATTCTACGTTACTGGAGTCGCTTTATAATTTGCTAATCGTCGATATATTTTTATAGAACAAACTAGAGTGTTAACAACATTCTTAACAATATATTTTGATGTCTTCGCCATTTGTTGGATTATCTTTCTTTTAAGTTACGCGCCATATTGGCGGAATGAATGTCACGTCTGCCTGAAGTTGTCGTGGGCCAACTTTCTTGATTATCCACACGTGGCGCGAATAAAGAAAATAGGCTTTTCTTTTCCACTTTTGTGTATAAGGGTGTTTGTTTTAAATCGTTTAGATTATATAGAGACATATAAATATGTACAATTTTATAGTTTTAGTAATAGCAGTACAAAGCGTGAACAGAAACAGATTTAAATGATGCTTCGATGATTTTTATTAAAATGAAGGCAATGCTGCAAACACCTTTTGTCGCGTTATGACCTTATCTATGTCACGAATTTGTACGTGTTTCTCGCCACGCGTTAATCTCTTACAGTAACAATAAATATACAAAATAACATTTATCCCTATTGCAGTGATTTGCTACAAGAGAAATTAGAACTATTTTTTTAAAATCTTTTAAATTTAGTTTGTTTTAATGCTGAAAATAATTATAATATGTTATCCGCAGAAGAAGTAGAGTAATAGATAGATCAGCCAGCTGAAGTGACAATGGGCCGGCCATATAGCTCATAGAACCGTTAACCATTGACGGAGAAAGGTTTGCGAGTGGCAACCTCGTACTGAGAAACGCAGTGTACGGCGACCTTCACTAGATGGAGAGGTGACCTACACGGTTTTGCGGGTGTAATTGTGAAGTCGATGGATTAAGGCGGCTCATGACAGTATTTTGTGGGAATTAAAAGAAAAGCAGTGGACTTGTGACGTGCTGAAATGATGAAGATTTATAATAAGATTTATAATAATAAAATAGGTTGTACTTCTGTAGTTTAATTACTTATGAGCACTCACAGGCGTAATTTTCAACGGTAAAACACAAAAGCAATAATTTAGTTTCTGATAATGTCATAAAAATAGTAATAAACACTTTGATAAACTGTTATTTTGTTTTAAATTTCATAAGAATTTGTAGACTCACACTTCACTTCATTAGTACAATCAATATTTAATTTTAAATCACACAGGACATTATCAAACAGGACGGGCATTTGCCCAGTGTGGGTTGGCTTTTTTATTTATAGTAGAAAGTGACGGGACGAGAAAACGGTAAGGTTAACGTTAACAAGTGCTGTGTCATCCAGAATATTTCTGTGTAGCATCACACTGCGCACGTTCCCTGCATATGCCCAGTAATTACGCTAGCTCTCAGTGCCGTTCAAACTGAAACACAGTAATGTTTCCACTCTAGTGCTTCACAAGAATAATTGGCCCTGCGGTGGTACCTGGTGGTAATTGGTGGTAGGATTCCTATGCAGGAATCCTTCTAGATAGGTACCATCCCAGGGCCAGTTATTCTGTCGTGAAGCAGTAGTGTGCAAACATTACTGTGTTTCGGTTTCAAGGGCACTGAGAGCTAGCGTAATCACTGGGCATATGAGACTTAAGAACTCATGTCTCAGGGTGACGGGCGCAGTGTGGTGTCACACAGTAATTTTCTGGGTGACACAGCATTTGTTATGGGCAGACGTTACACTTACCATCAGGTGAACGATTTGCTCGTTCCGTCACTTTTATGAAATAAAAAAAACCCCACCTAGACGGATCGAGGTGCTTAGGAACATTCTTCCAGTATAAATGAAACGGTTTTGTTATTTTTTTATATTAATTATATTATAATTAACTAGTATGTATATGGCTATTTGTAAATGTAAATGTCTATTTACATAAAACAATAAAATTTCATTATATGAACTCAATATTTAAAAATATTTACAACATTCAAACTGAGCGTATCATGGCATTTTTAATTAAATAATTTAATTTCAAAATAACATAATACCTACAGGTGGCATAAATACACACATTTTTAAAATCGAGTAATTTCGGATTTCTTAAAATTTATACCTAGAGTTTTGATTATTTTTTTAGATTTTCCAAGTTCTTCTGCTTCGCGAACTGTATCTGGCAATGCATCGTTTGAGATATCGGGCACAGTAAATGTTACCAGGCCAGCGAACAATGACGACAATCCAAAAACAAGAGATGGCAAGCCAAACCAGTACTGCATCTGTAAATATAATTTCGTCTACTATATAATATCATAAAGGGTAACCAATAATATATATCAATAATTTATTTATGGAAACATGAGAATTAATAAAACGAATTTTACAGAATTATCGCGTTCAATTTTTGAACTTTTTTTTTATTACAAGTCCTTGCTAAAGGTCGTCGATTCCTACCGAGGATGATTCGCGAGGCTATTGAAATAAAGAAAACGTTCTGATTTCAATAGAGAAGATGGTTGAGATTGACCACTACCGGCTTGGGATCCTATAATTAATATAATTAAATGAAAAAACAGGTATACCATTGAAAGACTTCAAATCACAGCTCTTTCTGCGTAGATCGGACCAAAAAAATATTATTAAAAGCTGAAGGTACTCCAGGTAGGACATCGGTCAACTCAGTCCTCCCGTGACCATGGGTGCTGTTAAGCGCTCGAAACGTCGGGTATAAATAGTTCAAAAATTAAACGCCATAAAATCCGTAATATTCGTTTAATATGTAATAATCGTATTATTCGTATATCGGTATCAATATGTAATATTATTAGTACGCGAGTGACCTGGGTTCGATTCCCGGTGCCGGCACCACTAAAATTGTTAATAGCAATTTAAAGTGCTGATTTACCACGTGCTCGGCGGTGTAGGAAAACATCGTGAGGAAACCTGCATGTCTGAGAAATAAAAAATATTTCGAAGACATGTGAAGTTCGCCAACCCGCATTGGAGCAGCGTGGCGGATTCTTCCTAGCTCCAAAAAACCCTCTCGGAAATGAGAGGAGACCTGTGCTCAGTAGTGGGACATTTATAGGCTGAAACTTTCCTTTTTTTTTATGTTAGAGGAGGCAAACGAGCAAGCGGCTCACCTGATGGTAAGTGATCACCGCCGCCCATGAACATCTACAATACCAGAGGAATAGCAGATGCGTTTCCGGCCTTTGAGGAAGGAATAGGCTCTTTTCTTGAAGGTCCCTAAGTCGTATCGGTCCGGAAAAACCGCTGGCGGCAGCAGATTCCATATGGTGCTTGTGCGGGGCAGAAAATTGCGCGAAAAACGCACTGTGCTGGAATGCCAACCATCAAGGTGGTGACGATGGAATTTCGCGCTATGCCGCAATGTGCGATGGTGAAAATCAGCGGCTGGAATTAATCCGAACAATTTTTCGGAACACTCCCCATGGTAGATCTTATAAAAAATGCAAAGGGATGCAACATCTCTTCGCAAAGCCAGTGGATCAAGCCGATCAGATAGAACATGGTCGTCGACGATTCGAGCCGCTCTACGTTGAATGCGGTCAAATGGAAGTAGCTGACACTGGGGCGCCCCCGCCCAGAGATGAGAACAGTACTCCATGTGCGGCCGAACCTGCGCCTTATAAAGTTGCAAGCGTTGGGTCGGCATGAAGTACTGTCGCGCTCTACTGAGGACGCCAAGCTTTTTGGAAGCCAATTTGGCCTTCCCTTCCAGGTGACCGCGAAACTGAACATCACTCGATATGTCGACGCCAAGAATACCGATACTGGCTGAGGCAACGAGGGGAGTGCTCTCAAAATTAGGTGATACGACAAAGGGTTTCTTTTTAGCGGTAAACGCGCAAACCTGTGTCTTCTTGGGGTTGAACTGGACTAGATTTAGTCGGCCCCAATTCGAGATTTTGTCTAACAAAAACTCGACTTCAGACACAAGTTTGTAGTGGAACTCGTCAACGTGTTCCCGAGAAATATTAGCACGGCCGGTGTATAAGGCATCACCAGTGCTGTCATCTGCATAGCAATGAATGTTACTAATTTGCAACATATCATTGATATGCAGAAGAAACAGGGTTGGTGATAGCACACAGCCTTATGGGACACCAGCATTCACAGACTTAAAGTCCGAGCATGCACCGCATGTAATATTCGCGTAAATATAAGTAATTATTATTAGAAAAAGGCGTAATTTTTTTCCAGCGTCAAGTAACATTTCCAAATATAATTATATATTTTTAGATAAGTGTTGCCACACTTCAAGCAGCAAGACTTCAAAATTTCGATCAACAGTAAAATGGTAGTTCACTTTTACTGAAGATTTGCTGTATTGATGGAAGCAAAACGGAAAGTAAAATTTTGATATTTAATTAAATGTTACAAGGTAGGTAGGTACATCTTGTAATACCAGTGTGTAAAAATATCACAAAGTAAAATAAATGTACAAAAAAAGATTTGTTTACCAATAATGGTGTTTGCGGTGAAATAATCGATCCAATTCTTCCCAAAGATGAACAAAGAGCATGCATTGAATTCCTAGTATAAGTAGGAAATAATTCTGACGTATACAAGTACGTTATATGAAAATAGAACGATGACATCAGTTTTCCCGCCACGTAGAAGACGACTGCCAGCCATGGCAAATCTAGAAATATGTAACTAAAATTAAAAAGTAATGTGTAAAAATTTAGATGAATAACTTAAATATTTTCTTTCATTAATTCGTTACAAAATTCAACGATTTCCCTGTAAAATTAAATAATTAATTACGCCCTACATCTTACAATAGTTTGCGCCAAAATAAATTAAAATCCTAAAAAAATGTCATGATGAAATCTTCCTGTCAGAATTCGATCATGGCGACATACTCGTACAAGAGTAACTATGCGCCGTGTCAACACATCACATCACATCACAACACACAAGCCGCAGTACAAGGTTTTGTAGCATAGATCATTCCTCAATGAACGATTTATCTAATGCATTTTTTTTAAATCTGATTATTATTCCCTGAGATTAACGCGTTCAAACGCGCGAAAATCAGCGCCGAGGCTATAATATCATAGCCGCGGCCATTGCCGAGCGAGGACCTTTTCAGGGCAGTGCTGCAGCTGAGATAAAAACAGCACCGCGGTATAGTTCTTGTTTGTTTTCTTATTGCTCTGTATAGTCTATGATTTATAGTCTATATCTATAGTCTTTGTATTGGTGCCGCCATTACTCCAGTTTTTATGTTAAGTATTTTTTTAATACTTTTTGTTTACTTTTCAGACATATTGTTATTTTATATCTGTTTTGTATGTTTTTTCTTAATTATTGTGCTGCATTTTGTGCCGTGAATAAATTTTTTTCTCTCTTTCAAACATACAAACTCTCCAGCTTTATTATAGTAGTAAGATGAAATAGTGAAAATTTAGTTACTTACTTGAAGGTACGAATGGTTGAGAAACACACAATACTGCTGCAGCGAAGAAACAGCAAACTAGTGGTAGTTTTCGTTTGCAGTAAATAAGTATACATGTGATAACAAAAAGGCCAGGTATGTCCATAAAAGATAACAATGCATAATTAATATATTTATTGCCCTGCAGTGATACCGAATTAATCGTTAATCCAAAATTAACAAAAGTGGAAATTGTCCACCAGACTAGACAAACAAAAAATCTATTACGCAACAGACTGGATTTGAAAGCGATCTTGATTACTTTAAGAAAATCAGTTTCCTCGTTATTCACACACGATAGACTTTTAAGTACGTTCTTATCAAGGGTTTGTTTGTTAGTTTCAGCTGCTTTTTCAAGTATTTTCACAGCTTTATCGTTATGTCCTTTTATCAATAACCAACGTGGACTTTCATCTAAGACATATTTATAAAAGATAAAAAGGAATGCTGGCGTATATATTACTTGCAAATATGTTCTCCAATATGGAACAAGCCATGCTGTTAGAGACGTAACTAAACCTCCGAAACAGTAACCGAGACTGCACATCAAAATAAATTTAATCCTTTGGTTCGTTGAAACTATTTCTGTGACTGGAAAAGAAGTTCATAGTTTTAATTCATTAATAAATTGTAAATAACATATACGAAATTTGAACAAGTTAATAAACAATAACTTATATTTATTATAAAAATAAAATTATTTTTTATTTTAAAGATTTTATCGCGTTTTATTTTAACTACGAGTATTTATAACCCGTGCTTTACAGCTCTCATGGTCACGGGGGGACTGAAGTGACAGAGCTTTTAATTATAATTTTTGGTAAAAATTTGTTTAATGTAAATGTGTAGTATTCGCGTAAATATAAATTCGGTACATGTATGTTATTATTCAATTGGTTTGAACACTCGATTTGTGAAATGAAATTGTATAGGTATGCGAAGTTCGACAATCCCCACTCGCAATGCGTAGCACATTGCATGCTTCAATCCAAATTCACTTTTCTTTTAAATAATTTTTAATGAAGGAAAGAAAGTTAATTTGCTAAGATCCGCATGCAAAATATAAAACCACTAGTGGTCTCGACTTCAGTGGTGTATATTCCCTAGTGGTAGTGTTTTAGTGGTGGAGGTATCTGGTAGCGGTTCCTGGTGGCGGTGTTAGTTAGCTCGTGCATGCTACTGTGGGAGGGCGGGCGGTGCTCTTCAAATGTAGGTACTATAGGTGTATAGTTATTTCATATTTCTCATGCTTAGCAAATTAATTTTCTTTCCTTCATGTTAAATAATTTTTAATAAATTGACTTTACTTACTTAAAATATATGCTGGTGAACATGAATCTCCAATAGCAGCTTCTAAAAATTCAAGTACAATATATAACCAGTACCAATGCGTAAAGCTTCTAGCTAAACCGAATACACCGCCGAGAACACCAGTTACAATGAAGGTAGTTTTTCTACCCAGCCTAAAAATAAAAATATATCAAGACAGTGTATGATTATCAAATTGAGAATGATGGCGGGTGCCGTGTTTGTGGCGGCTTATGAGAATCTACTACCCCATTTTATCTCGTGGGTGTCGTGAAAGTCGAGAAAGGGAAAATGAAAACCAGGAGTTGTCCAACTGCTTTAAAATGTTTTAAAACGTTGCCAACCCGTCTGCCAAGCGTGGCAACTATGGCAAAATCTCCTCAAAATAATAGCTGCAAACTTTTGTGATAATCTATGGGGGAGGCCTATGTTCTGTAGTGGACAAGTGATAGGCTGATATGATGAGCTGAGAATCATCGTAGCTTTAAATTTCATAACATGCGAGTAACCTTAGTTCGATGCCTGTACCAGCACCTCTAAAACTGTTCTGCGATATAACCACGCGCTGAGCGATGTTGTTAGCCTTTTTTGGCTTTTACAGCTTCATCAGATACTGTGCTCACGGGCCAGGGGCCCGCGTGCCAGGTTTAGTTTGACCCAAACATAAATAAATAAATAAACTCCTACAAACAAATCGAAATTCGGACTGTGTCACGTTCGCTGCGTGCTTGCGCGATTTAGAATATCTCAATATGATTTTAAGTCGTCTAATGACCGTCCGAGGGAGGCTGCGGGCCTCCATTCGGACTGTCGACTGGTGTGTCGGTAACTCTGGGCGGTGAGAACCGCCCTGGAATACGGGTGTATGGTGTGTACGCGATGTGATTATCGACTGCTACGCGCCGCTCTCTACGGCGGTCGCGCGTCGTGGTATATTGAAGCTATTAATTGTGTGTACAGTGTAGCCTGGATCGCGACTGACCGTATCGTGGTCAGGGAGTGCTGAGACGTTTCGCTAGCGACGTTTGCGTTCGGTCGCGTTTCTATTTGGTAGGTAATTTGCTGCTTTAACCACCAGCGGGTTTGGATGAACCGCGGCTTAGAAAAACCGCCGTGATAATGCTCTGAAGTGTTCAGAGATTAAGGGCATTTCACAGTCGCTGTGAAGATCTACGTTGCGTTGGTACCAACCGGCACCGGTGGCAGTTCGCAGGAATAGATTTTGAACACTCTGTAACTTCTTTAATTGATTGCCCGTCGCGTGAGCGAAAGCGACGCATACATAGGCCATTACAGGTCTTATGCAAGTCTTATAGAAGCGAAGTTTGTGTCTTAAGCACATTTTGCTTGAGGAGCAAGTTAATGGGTATAGACGGCTTGAGATAAAAGCCGCTCTTTTGCGTATGTATTTAATGTGTGCAGCGAACGACATCGCTGCGTCTATAGTGACCCCAAGTTATTTAACGCTCTTTTCCCAGGGAATAGGGCGTCCGAACAGGGTGATCGTGCCTAGCTGATTGTTGCCGATTGGGTGACATCGTCTAGCGGGCTTTGGTGTGCCCCTCGAGAAGTATATCGCTAAACTTTTCTCGGGGTTTACCTCTATTCTACATTTCCGGAACCATTCGCCTAGGCGATCGGCTGCGGCTTGGAGTTGAATCGTTATGCGGCCCTTGTGCTTGTCGGAATAGTACAGGGCCATATTATCTGCGAAAAACGCAAGATTGACTTTCGGGTCTTTAGGAATATCGCTAGAGTACAGCGAGAAAAGGAGTGGGGAGAGGCAGGAGCCCTGAGGGACACCCGCTCGGAGAGGGCGGCTTGAGGAGCGCGTTCACTCCACCCGGAAGCGAACTAGGCGGTTAGACAAGAAGGAAACATCATACGTTCACCAGTCTGTCTGGCACTTTAGTGTGATACAACTTGTAATACAAGCCATCGTGCCAGACTTTGTCAAATGCCTTTGCGACATCGAAAGATAAGGCCCCTGTGCCAACAGGCTTAGGGCTGTCGTTTAAATTCTCTAAAATGTGCTCCGTTAAGCGGTGCACTTGATGAGTACACGAGTGTTCGGGGCGAAAGCCGAACTGCTCCTAACCCAAACGCACCCGATGTAACACTTTTGGCCTAAAATCAGAAGAGGCGTAGGATGTAGTGTCAGTAACAGTTGCTGATCATTCATCTACTGCGCTACGGGTCGCGGTTTCGATTCCCACACGGAATCAATATTTGTATGGCCTACAGATATGGAGTCGTTCCAGGTCCGAATGGTACTTCAAGAGTAATTTTTATCTGTAAAACCGATACAAGAGAGCTGATACTGTGGCATTCCGCTACATTTTTAATTAAAGAAAAGAAATTTTGAAATCTGTATACTATATCAGCGGTCGCGCTAATTCGATCGTAATTCATAAATAAAGAATGTTTTGAAAATCCAAAAATGCACGTCTCATGACGCTCATTTAAATCTTAAGAAAAAAAAATCGTATTGAAGTTCAAATATTTCGAGTCATTTCCATTTCAGATGAAAACAATAAGAAAATAATATTTTTCTTAATAACAACCAGTGCTACACTTTTGATATGAAAAAAGAAAACGAGCAGATAAAATTCTGGACGCGATAAAAAAACCCGGTCTCGATACGTAAACTTTTTCGGGAGTTATCGTGACCACATCCCTAAAAAAATCCGGTCGCGTTTTAAACTGTTTTTTTTTCAAAGTAGCAATATTTACTCATATTTCAAAATAATTTTAATTAATTAATTAGAGTCTATTTAAATTAGCATATAAGTGTGATAGAGGCATTTGGAAACCGCCGAATCGCTTGACATTGACATGTCGGGTATAAAGCACTATGTCACGCCGCTTCGCGCCATGAGACATTTTAAGTTTCAACATTATTGAGATTTGAGTAACTATTTGTGAGCAACTTTTTAAAATTATATGGCAACAATGGGCATGTCTGTCCAAGTTTGCTAAGTTGGACACTCAGCATAAAAAAAGTTAAGGTTTAAGTGACTGAGTGCAGCCCATGTCAACCAAAACAGGCTTGCTGACTAAGTAGCCATATTTGTTTACGTTTACGTCAAAAGTTGAAAGTGTTTATAAAATAACGATAACTAGATCTTAAATTGATAAAAAACTTATGTAAAAATTACTTTATTTGTTATTTTGATCCCCCATCTATAAATCATTTAATATTTTTGGTAAGAATATACAAAATATTTTTTATAATGATTTCTTATATTTACGCGAACACTACTCATTTAAATGAAACTAATTTTACGGATTTTATCGCGTTTAATTTTTTACTATTTATAACCCGACGTTTCGAGTGCTTTACAGCACCCATGGTCACGGGAGGACTGAGGTGACAGATGTCCTGATGTCATAGTTAACCTGGGGTACCTTCGGCTTTTAATTATTATTTTTGTCCGATCTACGCAGAAAGAGCTAACTGTGTCTTGAAGTCTTGCAGTGGTATGCTTGGTTTTTGATTTAATTTTATTTATTATTGGATCCCAAGCTGGTGGTAATACCCAACCATCTTCTCTATTGAAATTAGGATGTTTTTTGATTTCAATAGCCTCGCGAATCATCCTTGGTAGGAATCGGTGTTCTTTTGCAAGGATCTGTGGTTTATCAAATCTGATGTAATGGTTGGGATGATCCAGAAATTTTTATGTCAGTTGATGGTTGTCATTGGTTACGATAGCACGAATTATACTAAGAAAAATGGCGAAACAAGTTGCTACATGTTACAAACTTAGCATATTCACAATTTTGTTTGCTCAAACACGCCCATTCTTTACACTGTGCGACTGTTTGTTTGACATTGGCTGTATGAACGTAAAAAAACGTCAGACTATTCTGTGATTGACATTGTCATTATGAACGTAATTATTCAATGTTTTATTTTATATTTGTATTGTTATATTTGTAAAACATATAATATATACATTTTGTTATTCCTCGTTTCTTCTCCATACCAACTTTAACTATGCCAAGTCTCACACTTTGTGCGCGCAATATGCTTAAAAAGGGGTACAAAATTTTCTCTTAACGTCTTAATATATCATTAGCATAATCATCAATTCAGCCTATCACTAGTCCACTGCTGAACATAAGTCTCCCCCATACAGTGCCACAAAAGTTTGTAGCTCTCTCTGTGGGGATTTTGCCACGCTTGGGTTGGGTTGGCAACCGCAGTTTATTTATTCAGATGTTCCAGGAAGATGCTGCTGCTCGTCTCCTGGTTTTCACTTCCCCTTTGTCGACTTGTACAACACCCACGGGATGAGATGTGGTGGCAAATTCTCTTAAGCCGCCACACGGCATTAGTAAATAGGTAAGAGTATCATTACCTGTCTGATAAAGGTCCCACAATAAGCAAACCAACCATGTATCCTAAACTATGTATTGTGCCTACAAGCGTTCTCTTCCATTCTTGATTTGCGAGTTGAAACTGTAAAAGAAGCCGGTGGTATTATCAAAAGTTGTCTACTTTAAATTCATTAATACAATCTAATTCTGACTTCGTCTCTACACAAAAGTCATTTCGCATTTCGGTTACGGATGATGGCACAGAAGTCATAAATTCTATAAACCTGAGATTGCGACTTAGCACCTCTTTAGGCGGTCCCTACGCATATAACGTAACTGCATGACGTAACTGCATGTCGATATGATCTATTGTTTCAAATAAGACTAATCGATATATTCAAGATCCATAAGGCTCATCCATGACAGTTTCAAAGATGGAGCCTCCTAATAGTTACACAAAAGTGCGCACATATAAAAAGAAGACGACGAGGTTGCTAAGACTGTCTATGGAAAAGGAAGAAATACTCTCATGTCATTTTATTCTATTCTGTCGATAGGTATCCGGCAGAGTAGAATAGCATCTATCTCTTTCCTACCGAGGTGTCGTAAGAGGCGACTAAGGTATTCTACAGACAGCCTTTATTCGTGCAGAAAAACATCACAATATGCAATGCTGTCACTATACTGCTCGTGGGAACGCAATGGGGGAGAGAGTAAGAATTTTTTTGACTAGTACAAAAATTGAGACGAAGTGGTTCGTTCGTTTCAAGCGAGGGCGAAAAGTGGGCTATGTGAGTGCCCTCCGCCTACCCCATATATATATTTCGCATATATTTCCCATATATAAATGCTATTGATGATGTTCTCCTAGCCGATTTCGACCACGGCGACAACTTCCGACTACTGTCGAGAGCCATCAACTGCGCAGGAGATATTATAGTGCCACAAGTGTACGCGCAAACACAGAGGCACTCACTCGTCCCAATCTACCCGCGCCCGATGTAACACTGATGCGATAAGATCGTAGGTAGGCTAGGATGCAGTGTCAGAAACACGGGGACAATCACAACACAACCAGACCCGAAAACCAACAATTTATGTTTTAGCACAAATGTTGGCTCCGGCTGGGATTCGTACCCAGGACCTCGGCTTAGAAGTCAGGTACTCTGACCACTGAGCCGTTATACCTTAATTGTAGGCACTACCGGAGAGCCAGTTATTCTGCCGTGAAGCAGTAGTATGCAGGCACTGAGAGCTAGCGTGATCACTGGGCATATGAGACTAAGGAAATAATGTCTCAGAGAGACGGGCGCAGTGTACACAGAAATGTTCTAGGTGACACAGCGTTTGTTATGGGCAGACGTCGCACTTACCATCAGGTGAACGTTTCGTTCATCTCGTCACTTTCTCCTATACAGACACTACAGCCAGTAAGTATACTCTGTCACGTTACAAATCATTTAATTGTATACTTTAGTTATGAAAATTTTCTATATTCGACGACCGCACGGCCTAGTTATCATAGTACCCGATTTCTACGCGGGGGGCCTAGGTTCGAATCCTTATAAAATAAAATTAACACAAATGTTTTACTTACTTCAGCCACAAAGGAATCTGGATTGTCGTACTCCCATTCTATGCAGTTCCTCGTTAAATTGGTATCAGAAGAATATCTTACACACCTGTAAAAAAAAACCAATGTCAAAATCTCTTGCCACCAGCCGTAAATACGCAAGTAATAAGTATTCCTTAATATTGTCCTACCATAAATATTGAATCACTAGCTGTGCCCGGCGGTTTCGCTCGTATAAACTATGTAAAATATGGCGACCACATGACTACGCTGTAGTGCATGTTACCTCGCTGGCCAGGGGTGCTACTGTGTAACTCTCGTTGGTTTCGTGATCGGTTTCATTTGATCCAAATATAACCGATTACGAAACCAATCAGAGATGTTATACATTAGACCCCCTGAACATTTAGAGTGCGGCCCTTCCGATATTCGGTTTACAGAGCGTGCGTTCCCAGTCTCGTGCGACGTTTTAAACACGTAGCATGACGTTTTTAATTTAAAACTTTCCACAATAAAGGGGTTACATTTTTTGAAATGCAAACATATTTTTTCAAATCGAATTTTTACTGACATTAGCAAGATCAAACATACAAACTCATCGGTTTTTATATGGTAATAAGATTTGAGTCAATTGGCTAAGCAGCTTTTACTGGTCGTAGGATTCCTATGCAGGAATCCGTCTAGGTAGGTACCACCGTAGGGCCAGTTATTCTGCCGTGAAACAGTAGTGTGCAAGCATTACTGTGTTTCGGTTTGAAGGGCACTGAGAGCTAGCGTAATCACTGGCCATATGATACTTAAGAACTGATGTCTCAGGGTGACGGGCGCAGTGTGGTGTCACACAGTAATTTTCTGGGTGACACAGCATTTGTTATGGGCAGACGTTACACTTACCATTAGGTTAACGTTTTGCTCGTTCCGTCACTTTTATGAAAAAAAAAAGCTTCATTGTGTCATCCAAGGGTCCCTCTGTCATCACTTAAGACACCAATGGTACGGAATATATTATTTCAACGGTTTTATAAATTCAGGAATGTTATCACTGCTGAAAGATTATAAGACCTTTAACTTTAAGATTTATATGTCCTTTGAATGTAGTAATACAATAAATAGAGTATTGAACCGGTAAGTAACATTTCCATTTATTACGTAACTATTGGTTTTATTTAGTCAGTCTATAAGGTCGTATTTAAATGAATAATAAATGAAATGAAATGAAAGCAATGAAATGAATGAATAATGAAAGAATAATGCGATAAATAATTTTCTCCATTAATGTATCCGTATATGTATGATTATATAGATGTATCATAGCGGCGGCTGTTGTAACAGTCATATTTTTATAGTAGAAAGTGACGAGACGAGCAAAACGTTCACCTGATGGTAAGTGCAACGTCTGACGATAACAAATTCTGTCACCCAGAACATTTCTGCGTGACACTGCGTCCATCACCCTGCGACATCAGTTCTTATGTCTCATATGTCCAGTGATTACACTAGCTCTCAGTGCCATTCTAACCGAAACAGAGCTATATTTGCACAATACTGCTTCACGGTAAAAAAGCAGGTCCTGCGGTATCGACCTAGATGGATTACTGCATGGGCAATCCCACCTGCAGCTTAGTACGTGTAATCTCAGGAAACACTCATGGTCTCAGATTGATGGCCTAACAATCTACTTCCACAGCAATCATCATTCTGCCTGTTACATTAGCAGTTAAAGCAAATCTAGGATAGGTATGGATGCTTTTATCGCTACACCTACTTGGTAGAGTGCTGTGCTGTGGATTCATACAGGCTGATGAAGAGATAAGAGAAAAAGTTAATGTATGAAGCTATTAGGAAAATGATAACTCTAAAAAAAACACGTCGTCATGTAAACAGGAAAATTAAAAATCACTCGCCATTAACATTGAAAGCAAGGAGAGTCGTGGAGTTCATTGAATTCAAAGTAACAAAGATTAATATCTACTCTAGTTCATCATTTCAGCCTCTAGTCACTAGTCCACTGTCTAGCTCTCATTTTGGGGGGATTTTGTCACAGTTGCCATGCTTGGCGGGCGGGCTGACAACCGCAGTTTATTTATTCAGATGTTCCAGGAAGATGCTGCTCGAAACTCCTGGATTTCATTTTCCCTCTGTCGACTTGTGAGACACCTTGGGGGTGAGATGGGGTGGTTGAGTCTCTTAATCCACCACCGCACCTCACCTGGTTCAGCTGTGGATTTTCACAAGCTGATAAAGAGATGACATCTTAATGTATGTAGTTGTTAGGAAAACGCTAACTGTAAAAAAACAAACGTCGTGATCAAAACAAGAAAATAATAAATCTCTCGCCATTAACATTGTTAAGAAGGAGAGCTTACTCTATTTTTTTTTTATTGTATAAAGTGACGAAACGAGCAAAACGTTCACCTGACGGCAAGTGCAACGTTCGCCCACAACAAATGCTGTGTCACTCAGAATATTTCGGTGTGACACCATACCGCGCCCGTCACCCTAAGACATCAGTTCTTAAGTCTCAAATGGCCAGTGATGTGAGTGAATGACGCTAGCTCACAGCGCCCTTCAAACCGAAACACAGTAATGTTTGCGCACAACTGCTTCACGGCAGAATAACTGGCCCCGGGGTGGTACCTACCTAGACGGATTCCTGCCACCAGTAAAATTTAAATTAAACTAAATCTACGATCTCATCGCGCTATGTACGTACGTACGTACGTAACGATCATTTTCTAGCACCCATGGTCACGAGGGGACTACGATAAAAAGGGTCCTCGGGGTTAATCCGTGCCGACGACCGCGTGGATTAGTGGTCAGAGTACCTGACTTCTACGCCGCGGGTCCTGGGTTCGAATCACAGAAGCCCACATTTGGCCTAAAAAAACTAAATGTTTATTTTCGGGAAAGGTTGTGTTGTAATTGTCGCCTATTCTAGCCTACTAATTGAGGTATTGGCGCGTACACTTGTGGCACTATAATATCTCCTGCGCAGTTGATCGCGGCCGAAAATATTCGAAAGTTGTCGCCGTGGTCGAAATCGGCCAGAAGGATCATCATCAATCCAGCCCGGATTAGCTTTTTTTTAAATTGAATTCGTAGATCGAAAAATGAGCTTACAGTGTCTCGAAGTCTTACAGTGATATTTGGCTTTGGATCTAATTTTATTAATTATAGGATCCGTTGGTTATGCCCAGCTGTCTTCTTCCCTTCGCTGTAATCAATATTCTTTTGCAAGGTTTGTGGTTTATCTGATATCATTGTGGGTAGCGAACTTGAACCTGAATCTTGAATTGCTTATTGCTCGCGTAAATAAACGATATAATTATTTGCTTTTGTTTGTAATTTTAGAGTTCGCTAAAATACTTAATGAGTTTACATAGTTATCATAATTTTGGTAAACATATATACTGGTTTTCATGGAATAATTTTGGAGTAAGTACTAATGTGTTACCGTGTGGTGGCGGCTTAAGAGAATTTACCATCCAATCTCATCCTGTAGGTGTCGTAAAAGCCGACAGAGGGAAAATAAGCTGCATCTTCCTGGAACATCTGAATAAATAAACTGCGTTTGCAGGTTTCCTCACGATGTTTCAGGATGTACCGTTAGGAGTCCTGCAGAGTAGAATAATAGCACTTCCCTATTTCCTGCAAAGGTGTCGTAAGAGGCGACTAAGGTATTGTTCGGACAGCCTTTATTTGTGCAGAATAACACCATCATGCAATGCTGTCACTATACTGCTTGTCGAAACGCAATGGGAAGTAAGACTTTTAGACTCGTGCCAAAAAGGCGGCGACGTGGTTCTCCGCCCGTCACGTTTCGTTTCCTGCGAGGTTTAATAGTGGGCTACGTGTGTGGCCTCTGCTTGCCCCTTATAAGGAAAAGGCGTGACTGTATGTATGTTTTCCTTCACCGCTGAGTACGTGGTAAATTAGTGGTAACTACTTAAAATCGCGGAACAGTTTTAGAGGAGCCGGCACCGGGGATCGAACTCAGGTCACCCGCGTACTATGAAATTTAAGGCAAGCACGGCCCCTAAGCTACAACGGCTCAATATACTAGGTAGTAATAAAATAATTTCAACTCACTGCCGTGGCAGTTCAAGATTGGTAAACGCCAACATTTTTAATTGCAATTTCGAAGAAAATGTCGTGACGAGAATGTATGTCTCGTCACGATATTTTACTCCGTCGAATGTGGCTGGAAAGTAAAAACATATTTCAAGGCCATCAGGTCTGCCAACCCACACTGGACCCACACAGAGGTCTTTTCCCCACTCCAAAACCGACTTAAAAATGCGAGGTCAATCCCCGAGAGTTGGTATTAAACGTTATTTATTTTCAAGTTTTGAATTTGCCATATTTTTCGCTATCATTGTTTTAGAAATCTTTTTCATATCTGTTTCTAAATTTTTATTTTAAAACAATAACAAAAAAAAACATTTTTTTAACACACATTAATTGTTAATAAAAATAACAAAAATTAAAGATTTTTCTTGAAGAGAGGTGGCAGGATTCCTATGCAGGAATCCGTCTAGGTAGCTACCACCCCAGGGCCAGTTATTCTGCCGTGAAGCAGTAGTGTGCAAACATTACTACGTTTCGGTTTGAACGGCACTGAGAGCTAGCGTAATCACTGGGCATATGAGACTTAAGAACTGATGTCTCAGGGTGACGGGAGTAGTGTAGTGTCACACAGAAATGTTCTGGGTGACATAGCATTTGTTATGGGTAGACGTTGCACTTTACATCAGGCGAACGTTTTGCTCGTTTCGTCTCTCTATCCAATAAAAAAAAAACAAAAAAAAAATTAGTCATAACTTGAAATTTAAAGTCGGCAAGTTTTTAGTTAGCTAAGAACTAGGCCAATGAGCAAAAACTACTATGTTATTTAAAAAAATGTATGTCAATTTATAAAGAGATTAGTCAAAGGAGAGTTTTTGTGTGCAAACAAACAAATACAAATGTTATCGCAATTCAAATTAATTAAAGTTTATTGCACGCTTTTTAACATTTATATTCGCAGTATTCACAAGTTGTCGTTTTGTTCAGAATAATGTAAATAATTGTAAATGCGATAAGCGTGTTACCTTACTTTCGGTATATCATTTTGGTTTTAATGTCATATAATACCTTCAGTTCGAAACAGCGGAATGATTGACGATAGATTCGAAACAGGTTTACGGATTTTTTTTGAGTGAAATTGTTATTGATAAAACATGCGCATTAATTAAGAATTAAGACGTTAAGGTTTTTTTTTAATGGAAAGAAAGTTACGAGACGAGCGAATGATGCACCTTATGGTAAATGCAACATTTGTCCACAACAAATGCTGCGTCACCCAGCAATATGCAGGAATCCGTCCAGGTAGGTACCACCCCAGTGCCAGTAATTCTGCCGTGAAGCAGTGGTGTGCAAGCATTGCTGTGTTTCGGTTAGTAGGGCACTGTGAGCTAGCGCAACAGGGCATATGAGACTTAAGAACTTATGTCCCAAGGTGATAGGCGCAGTGTGGTGTCACACACACAGAAATGTTCTGGGTGACACAGCATTTGTTATGGGCGGACGTTGCACTTACCATCAGGTGAACGTTTTGCTCGTTTCATCACTTTATCCACACTGAGCCCGTCATTCTGAGACATCAGTTCTTAACTCTCGTATGCCCAGTAATTACATTAGCTGTCAGTGCCCTTCAGACCGAAACACAGTTATGATTGCACACCCGAAAAACGACAATTTTTGTTCTTGCACAAATGTTGAGTTCGGACGGCATTCGAACCTGCGGGAACGACATACGGCGTAGAAGTCAGGTACTCTAACCACAAGGCCACGCGGTCGTGAAAAATGCAATAGTCTAGTGAAAACTCAACAGAGGCGGTTTAGGATTTGGCTCTCGTGTGGGCGTTTTGTGGTTTGAAGACGGCGTAAATAAGACCTTTATGCAAAAGTAAAAATAAGTAGTGGACTCAGTGGGTTTAAAATACACAGTATCCGTGTGACTTGGTTCGAGGTGGTTAGTTAGTACCGTAAGTACCAGTAAATTGCAGTTTTAATTGATGGCTTAGCTCTTGATCGGCGGCGAACGAAATACCGTAAAGAAACCTTACCGTTTTAGTAATGAGAAATATTGGATATTTTATAACATATCTACATACATACATTCAGTCACGTCTTTTTCCCATTCAAAAGGTAAGCAGAGACCGAAACGTGACGGGTGGCAAAACACGTCGCCGCTTTGGTACGAGTCAAAAAAAAAATCATACTGCCGATTGCGCTCATTCCAGCAGTATAGTGACATCCTTGCATAGTATGCTGTTGCTGCACGAATAAAGGGTTTCCGTACAATACCTTAGTCGCCTCTTACGACACCGCGGTAGGAAAGAGGTAGGTGCTGTTCTACTATAACGGATCTCTCTTTCTATCAAGCGTCTTATGTATACAAATCTACACACGTTAATTTAACAAAAATACCGGCATCCTGTTCAACTGAATATTGTTCCACATTATTTTTAATTGAATGTTAATTACGTATCTATATTCATTTCAATGTATACAAATAAATAAAATTAAAGTGTCTGTTTATAATAACAAAATAACAGCTTTTTACTCAATGTTTATGAAAGAATATACGGTACATATAAAAGAAATACAATTTTTAAAATTTTTGTCTGTCTGTTCCGGCTAATCTCCGAAACGGCTGGACCGATTTTTACGGGACTTCCATTAAAAGATACCTGATATTATAGCGGTTAACTTGGTTACTATACATTTAGAAAAAATATTAGATTTCTGCCCAAAAAACATTCAACCCCTAATAACCTTTTCAAATAGGGAAGTATATATATTATATAAAGTGATGAAACGAGCAAAACGCTAACCTGATGGTAAGTGCAACGTCTGCCCATAACAAATGCTGTGTCACCCAGAAAATTACTGTGTGACACCACACCGTGCCCATCGCCCCACCACCACCCACCCAGACATAGGTTCTTAAGTCTCATTCATATGCCCAGTGATTACGCTAGCTCACAGTGCCCTTCAAACCGAAACACAGTAATGTTTGCACACTACTGCTTCACGGCAGAATAACTGGCCCTGGGGTGGTACCTACCTAGACGGATTCCTGTATCGGTCAGAGTCGGCTTATTTACGCGGGAGAAACCGCACAGCTAGTTTAATATATTTAATAACGTAATACGTAACGTTAATATATTTTATAGCGTAAATATCTGTTACTTTAAAAGTTACATTAAATATTGTTTAATCTTCGGTTGGACCAGTAAATCTTATGATTTTCGACATGACTTGGTAAATGTAAGGATTTTTTTCGGGCTTTTACCATTAGAATTAATTACATGAAAAGTTTTACCAGTGGCGGCTGGTAAATTTCGGGAAACAAACAATGAGTACTTTTAAACATTTATTTCAATTAACTATCAGTCAAAACCCTAAATATTATATGAGAGTAATTATTAATCATTTATACTACTAATTTATATTTAATTGCATATAAATCGACGTTTTAACGACGTAATAAAATGTTTTCTTTCTGTTCCTCTTTGATAATAATTATCTAGTAGTATATTTATATCTATATTTATACATACATACATAGGGTCACGACTATATCCCATAAGGGGTAGTCAGAGACTGGACGCAGACACTGCAAAAGCAGATGACTGCCACAATCCACGTTTCACCAAAACAATATAATGCACTTGGTGTGATAGGTGGTGAGCCCATCGCCACCATGCGCTGTTGGGTGCACAGTGCAGTTAATTCCTTACTCGCCTTTTACGAGATCCATTGGATGAGATGGAGTGGTAGTATTCTTTTAACGAGCCGCCACCATATTTATATAATATTTATAAGCACTTACGTATATGAAGGTATGTATGTATGTGTATATATATATGTATGTGTATATATATATGTATGTGTATATATATACTCGTATGTATGTATATTTGAATGTGTATGTATTGATATAATTATGTATATTGTATTGCTATATATGCATATTATCTTTTCTTACGTTGTTTTTTTCTTTTCTTTTTAATGTTTGCTGCACCGCCTATCATAATATGTTTATCGCTGCTTAGCCTTAGGGTTGACTGGGAGAGAATGCCTTCAGGCATTAAGTCCGCCATATGTACAACTTAAGTGCATAGAAGTTTAAATAAATAAATAAATAAAATAATCAGTAAATCCCGTAGTGAAACCTATTTTAAATTATTTTCATTTGGTAATTTAATTTATTCTATTTTAGTAAATAGTCAATTTTAAAACACCTTTAAATTATACTTAGTAAAAAATCACACAATATAGCGCGTACGAATATGCATGTCCCTGTCGCCTCTCGCCCTTCATGTAACGGCCGCAGGCACCGGCGACCGGTGCGCTTTAGTTCTTCCCCTATGTGATGAAGGTGATCCAAGCCGAGGTTTCGACCTGCTTCAGGGGAGCCCTTGTCCCACTTTGAGCCCCCCTACGCCCTTCGTTAGTTTAGTAACCACACTAACTAAAAGGGGTTGGAGTGCAACGGGATGGCGGGCGACGTCGCGACGCCTCGCGTTGTGTCACTGCCGGCAATGTCGTTACGTTTTCTACTTGCGGACCTTCTGCTCGCGAATCTCTATTGATGAAGCTGTTAAAGCATCCTGACCGTAAAAAAAGCTTTTTTTCTTCACACCGCTCGTATCCCGGAATGTGCGCATGTCGCTCTCGACGCGCGTCGTCCATTGCGTCGTAGTTGACTCGCTAGTAATTAAATACATATTGTGATTACAACCGTTTTAATAACCGAATTATTAAACAAAACAGGTGACCCTCAAAAATACTTTTATTTAACGTCCCGCGAGTGCGTCGCAACAAATAAAATTGTCTTTTCACAAACATACCGCTTACGTTGGTTAATCTAACTGAATCAGTATTTTACAGCCACGTGTGCGTGACGATGCGTCGAACACGTTTTTTTGAGGTAATCTTAAGATTTTTACCACCAGTCACTCAGTAAGAGTGACACGTGGTAAAAGTTCGAAATGAACGATGATCACAGAACTGTTCGGACTTTTAATAATTTATAAATTTAATAAATTTATAAATTTAATTAATAAATTTAGTAAAAATTTTAGGATTGATTAACATTGACTATAATTTTTGGGGCTTTTATAGTAACACATCCATAATAATATGATAAATGTGAAACTAACTCTCTCTGTCCCTCTGTCTATTTGTTACCTTTTCACGGTTCAACCACTGAATCAATCTTGACGAAACTTGGCACAGAGATAGCTTGCATACTGGAGACGGACAGATAATAATTTACTGGTGGTAGGATTCCTGTGCAAGAATCCGGCTAGGTAGGCAGCCCCAGGGCCAGTTATTCTGCCGTGAAGTAGCAGTGTGCAAACATAACTGTGTTTCGGTTTGAAGGGCACTGAGAGCTAGCGTAATCACTGGGCATATGAGACTTAAGAACTGATACTTCAGATTGACGAGCGCCGTGGTTCTAAATAGAAATGTTCTGGGTGACACAGAATTTATTACGGGCGGAGGTTGCACTTAACATAGGGTGAACGATTTGCTTCTACGTCACCTTAAAACGCCATTAAAAGGCTCTTAAATATCAGATATAAAAGGGTTAAAAGTTTTTAAAATGCAAAAGATAAATTCAAGTTCATGGGATATACGACAGCTGTAACGTTCTCTCCAAATTCCATTATCTCATTAAAACATTGATATGCAATTTGCTATCGCTTTATTACGACAAACAGCATTCACAATGTTTCTGGTCTCTAATTATAAAAACTGGTTATGCTAATTGAAGGTTTAGTAACAAGTTCACAAGCGTTTCGATTTTCGTCCATAACTTATGTTGTTATTAGGCAATAACGGTAAATTCATGGAACCGATTTTGCCGCTTTGCTTTGGATACTAAGTTTATTAAACCACGTTTTACGTAACTGAGTTCAAATGTATAATTTCATCTCGGTTTTCGTATAACCGATGTCACCAGAGCTCCATATTGATCGCGTTTAGGAAAACGAAGTTTATAGATATTTATTTAATATCGTCACACCTTAAATATCGTCACAATCTAAAACAAAAACTAGATGTATTTCGTATTTTCTGACATCGAACAGCCTGTTCACCGTATCGCAAACGTATGCAAACAATAAACAGTATAAATTAAAAATAATTTTTGGGTTTAAATAGTTGTGCAATTGACAATGTGCAAATGGCGTTTAGCTTTAACTGCGTTCATTCTATAATGATTTCCATAATGATTTCTTACATTTACGCGACAGCCATTGCATCAGATTTGATAAACCACAAATCCTCGCAAAAGAACATCGATTCCTACCAAGGGTGATTCGCGAGGCTATTGAAATTAAAAAACATCCTTATTTTTATAGAGAAGATGGTTGGGTATTACCACCAGCTTGGGATCCTATAATTAATAAAATTAAATCAAAAACCAAGCATTCCATTGCAAGACTTTAAGATACAGTTAGCTCTTTCAGCGTAGATCGGACCAAAAATAATAATTAAAAGCTGAAGGTACTCCGGGTTAACTATGACATCAGGACATCTGTCACCTCAGTCCTCCCGTGACCATGGGTGCTGTAAAGCACTCGAAACGTCGGGTTATAAAAAGTAAAATTAAACGAGATAAAATCCGTAAAATTAGTTTCATTTAAATACGTTCATTTGACGTTGATGAAATATAAACTGTAGCATTAAATTCAGTTAAACGCTTTTTCTGCCGTGTGGTAGCCCCGCCTCATCCTGTGGGTGCCGTAAAAATCGACAAAGGGAAAACGAAATCCAGGAGATGGGCAGCAGTGTCTTCCTGGAACATCTGAATAAATAAACTGCGGTAGCCAATCCCCCTGCCAAGCTTGGCAACTATGGCGTAATCCTCCCAAAATGAGAGCTACAAACTTTTGTGGCATTCTATGGGGGAGGCCTATGTTCAGAATTGGACTAGTGAAAGGCTGAAATGATGATGATGATGAAATGCTTAAAACTCGTTCGATCTAGTTTATTTTCAATGGTGAGATCCGTCTTTAATGTAACTAAAAATGTAATAAGTTCTATGTTATTAAAACTATGCGCAATTGTTAAAGAGGAATGAAATTGTGTTTCTTTTTAACATTTGACAAAAATCTTAAAATCTTCAGTACCTGATAGCTCAGGGGCCGGGCGCTCGCTTTAAATGTCGTAGTACGTGAGTGACCCGAGTTCGATCCCCGATAGTTCTGCAATTTTGAGTGCTCATTTACCACGTACTCAGCGGTGAAGGAAAACATAGTGATATAACGTGCATGTCTGAGAAATGAAAATATTTCGAAGACACGTGAAGTCCGCCAACCCGCATCGGAGCACCGTGATGGACTCTTCCCGGCTCCAAAACCCTCCCAGAATGAGAGGAGGTCTATGCTCAGCAGTGGGACATTTAATGGCTATTACTTTATTTCTTTATTCTCAAGAATTTGGAAATATAAAAATCTCCATATTGCCATTGCGTGACGACCGAGTGGCCTAGTGGTTAGAGTACCTAACTTCCACGCCGCAGCTCCTGGGTTCGAATCCCAGCCATTGTCATTTGTCAATTTGTTGGTTTTCGGGTCTGGTTGTGTCATGATTGTCCCTGTGTTCCTGACTCTGCATCCTAGCCTACCTCCTATTTTATCACATGAGTGTTACATCGGTCGTGGGTAGGTTGGACCGAGTGTACCAGAATACTGAGGTACTGTACTGTTTGCGCGTACACTTATGGTACTATAATATCTTCTGCGCAGTTGATAGCTGCCGACAGTATTCGAAAGTTGTCGCTGCGGTCGAAAATCGGCTAGGACAACATCATATTGCCATCAAACTAAAAAAACCCACGTAGGCATTGCATCCTTCCGTGGTTGACGCGTCTCGCCTCAAGCCGGTTTGGGTCGCCGGAGCACGTACTGTATGCAACTGGTTGCCAGCGTCGATCTTCCCAGACCAGTATAACATGAGACTGTTCAAGGTAAGAGTGAAAAGAATTATTCGCAAACATGTCTGTTTTTACTGGTGGTATGATTCATAAGCAGGTATCCGTCTAGGTAGGTACCACCCCAGGTCAGTTATTCTGCCGTGAAGCAGTAGTGCGCAAACTCTTGCAAAACCCAGTGCCCTTCAAACCGATACAGATTCGGTTTGAAGGGAACTGTGAGTTAATGTAATCGCTGGGCATATAGACTTAAGAACTGATGTCTTAGGGTGTTGGGCACGGTGTGGTGTTACAGAGAAATTTTCTGGGTGAAACAGGATTTGTTATGGGCAGACGTTGCACTTACAATCAGGTGAACGTTTTGCTCGTTTTATCACTTTATAAATTAAAAAAAAGAAGATAAATCTTATCATCACTTAACACTAGTTCATAATAAACGAAAAAAGTTCCCTCTAGGATCATCCGTACAAAACGTAACGTGTTTAGTGAATAAAACGTCTCGTTTTAGTCAGTAAATAGTCGCGATTATATTTTTTTTTATCTGCCTTACAGTACGATTTCTCCTGTATCGTGGAAAGCGTTTTGCAGACATATATTTCGAATGCACAACACAACCACACCCGAAAGCTAACGATTTGTGTTTTGTACAAATGTGGGGCGCCGTGTGGTAGTGGTTAAGAGAATCTACTACCCCATCTCATCCCGTGGGTGTCGTAAAAGTCGACAGAGGGAAAATTTAAACCAGAAGATGGGCAGCAGCATCTTCCTGAAACGTCAGAATAAATAAACTGCGGTTGCCAACCCGCCTGCCAGGCGTGGCAACTATGGCAAAATCCCCCCAAAATGGGAGCTGCAAGCTTTTGTGGCGATCTTTGGGGGAGGTCTATGTTCAGCAGTGGACTAGTGATGGACTGAAATGATGATGATGATGATAAATGTTGGGTGCGGCTGGGATTCGAACCAGGACCCGCGGCGTCAAAGTCGGGTACGCTAACCACTAGGCCACGAGGTCGACTGGCCGAATTGGCCTGATGCTCTAGTTTAGCATTAGCTTTAGTTAGGTTCACTTAATTAATGTTTTGAAAGTGGTGGCGATGGGCTCACCACCTATCACACCAAGTGCATTATATTGTATTGATGAAACGTGGATTGTGGCAGTCATCTGTTTTTGCAGTGAGTGCCCAGTCTCTGACTACCCCTTATGGGATACAGTCGTGATCTTATGTAAAGTTATTTTTAAAGTCCATTTTTCGATCACGGCGACAACGTCTGAAAGATGAAACTATCAACTTCGCATGAGAAATAAAGGGTACGCACGCATAGGCACTCGCTCGTTCTAACCTCTGACCGATTTGATGCACACGCCATAAGATCAGAGGTAGGTGAGGATGCAGTATCAGAGACACAGGGACACCATCACGGCACAACTCGAAAAAAAATGTGTTTTTGCACAAATGTTGGCTCCGACGGATTCGAGCCCAGGAGCCGCGGCTTAGATATCCGGTTACTTGTCTGAACAAAATTAATACAAAATCGTTAACTAAATTATTAATAAGTAGCTGTGCCTCGCGGTTTCACACGCGTAAAAAAGCCGACTGCGATCGATGATATACATATATATACTTCCCTATTCGAATCGGATTTTGTGGTTTTAATTTTTTTACTTAGAACTCTAAACATTTTTCAAAAGTTATAGTAGCCTAAGTTACCCGCTATAATATCAGCTGTCTGTCAGTGAAAGTCCCGTCAAAATCGGTCAAGCCGTTTCGGAGATTAGCCGTAACAAACATATAGACAGACAGACAAAAAATAAAAAATAAATCTTATAAGTACCGTATATACTTTCATAAGCATTGAGTAAAAATCTGTTATTTTGTTATTACAAACAGACACTTCAATTTTATTTATTTATAGATAATGTAAGAACTTACGTATAATTCACTTCCTGAGCGACGAAAATGAAGTTATGACAATAAACAGAATTGGATGCAAACGCTATAAATATTAACGCTGCGATCTGCAAATGATAGCTTTTGTAAATACTGAACTTTGCCAAAATATCCTCTAAGTCGGTTGTCTTCTCTGAAGGTTTGACTGGGGTCATTTTTTGATCGTTGTTTTTTTCTTTAATATTTCATTTATCATATTTTAATATTACCAATTTTTGTACGATATTTTATTTTCACAATAAAAAAATTGACACAATAAACACGTGTGAAAGTCAGCTGAAGTGAAATACGAATACTTGCGCGCACGCCGTCTCAACAGCTGGTCGTGGCCGCAGTATTTTAAATTCAACCTTATTCGCGTACCCGTTGAGCACAAAATAGTTATCACATTGATTTTTATCGTACTTTACCCAGTCTTTTATGTTGCATGCATCTAATTGAATAACTGTCGTCTTGTATAGACCACAACAAAGCCTTTGAATATTTTACATTAACAAATGTTGACTTTCAAGGTTCATTAACACGAATTTAGAATCTTAGTAGTTTAACTGGTATAAGAATAAGGCCGACGACCGCGTGGCCTAGTGGTCAGAGTACCTGACTTCTACGCCGCGGGTCCTGAGTTCGATTCCCAGCCGGAGCCAACATTTGTGCTAAAACACAAATTGTTGGTTTTCGGGTCTGGTTGTGTTGTGATTGTCCCCGTGTTTCTGACACTGCATCCTAGTCTACCTCCGATCTTATCGCATCAGCGTTACATCGGGCGCGGGTAGGTTGGGACGAGTGAGTGCCTCTGTGTTTGCGCGTACACTTGTGGCACTACAATATCTCCTGCGCAGTTGATCGCTCTCGACAGTATTCGGAAGTTGTCGCCGTGGTCGAAATCGGCTAGGAGAACATCATAAGAATAAGGAAATACTATAATGTATGTTATAATCATATTGAAGCTAATTTGATCTTTTTCTATAAAGCAACTGAAATTTTTAGGAATCCGTCTAGGTAGGTACCCCCGCAGACAGTTTGAAGGAAACTGTAAGCCAGTGTAACAAGGCATGTGAGACCTTTAGTACCTTTTTGCGTCAGAATCATTTTTTTTTAGACGTTACATAAAGGAACATTTTACCCAAATTGGACCAAGAAATTTTACTATTGTCGCGCCCAAAGAAGTTAACTATAGTTAAAATTTGTTTTAACTTGTACGCCGCGAGTTGCACTCGACGCTCCAATCCTGGCAGCCGCTAGCGCCCCGCTTCGACCCGCTCAGGTAGTGCGGTCGTCCCGTGCAGATACCTGCTCCGACCCTTTTCGGGAAATAATGAACAAGTAGTTTTGATTGCTTTTTCTATTGAGCTCTACTCAGACGTCATATTGTAAACCCACTCTCGGGTGGTTGCGCTTAGTGGATATCTAACGGCGTTAAGGAAGCTAGCGCAAGAGCATCCCCAATGGGTTCTCGCCTAGTCGTGGCGGAGGGGCATAGTAACCGAGGCTTGGTCACCCACGGTGAAGCTAAGAGGGGCCCGCATGGTTGGCCTGTGGCGTCGGGCTGACCCGAGGAGAACACTCCGAGTGGACTACGCATGCCCACTCTGGATGCGAACAGGTGGACTGCTGGGGCGAGCAGTATGCTGCCCTCCGCAGTCGAGGTGGAGTCGCGGGGGAAGAGAAGTTGCCTCTCTCCCTATCCTCCGCGACTCTGGCGCGGCTAGGCATGGTACATGGATGCGATGATGGTGAACTGCTGGGGGGAGGAGATAGTCGGCACTGCTCACCCTGTCCTTCGCAGCCGAGGTGGAGTCGCGGGGAAAGAGGAGTGTAGGTGTTGCGTTGCCTTTCTCCCTGTCCCCGCGACTTTGGCGGGGTCGCACCGTTGATGCGGCGGTGGTGGGGCCGCGGGGGGAGAAGAGTGTTGGTGTGTTGTTGCCTCTCTCCCTGTCCTTTATTTTGAGCACATACCCAAAAGTGTACAAAATAAGATCCGCACTTGGACGCACTAGAAATACACACATTAGATATTCATCCTTACTGTCTATACCCAGCAGGGAGGGAAGTTAGGTCACACCCCCAGGCTGCAAACCCAGAGTCTTTCCTCGCAGCCGCCCGGAAGTTACCTAGACTCCCCCTTAAGGAAGTCATCGGCATCATCAGGATCGTATGAAACAGATACGTCATCCTCGGACTCCGAAATGGAGTGCGAATCTCCTCCGTTCCCTAAGACCCGCCGCCGACTTCACCCTCGTGGAGAAGCCTAAAACCAAGCGGAAAATAGCCGCTTCACCGGTACCCACCACTATCGCCAAGACTGCCAAAGCCTCTGCCTCCACCTCGAGCCCTGCTGTTTCAAACGAAAGCTCCGCTGCCTTAAGGCAAACACCCGCCGCCTCAAGGCAAGTCCCCATTGCTTCAAAGCAACCCACCGCCGATCCACGGCAAACCACTGCCGCCTCAAGGCAATCTCAAGCTGCCCCACTGCAAGTCTCCACTGCTTAACAGCAAGCACCTGCTGCTTTACAGCAAGCCCCCGCTCCGCAGTATCCCGCTGCCTTTCTGCCTGTTGCCCACAGCAAATGCTGTGTCACCCAGAACCTTTTCCATTGGGACACCCCACTGCGCCCATCACCCTAAGACATGAGTTCTTAAGTCTCATATGGCCAGTGATTACGCTAACTCTCAGTGCCCTTCAAACCGAAACACAGTAATGTTTGCACACTACTACTTCACGGCGGAATAACTGGCCTTGTGGTGGTACCTACCTAGACGGATTTCAGCATAGAAATCCTACCACCTCTTCGTCAAATCTTCGATCTCCACCATAGACGGCATCAAGCTCCAGCTTAAGACCTCAGAAGCCCACCGCAAGGTGTCAAGCTTCCTTTATTCAAGCGGTGTGTCCTTTCACATCTACACCCTAGCCGAAGAGCGATTACTTTTGGTGCTTCTAAAGAACCTCCCAAAAGTCATCCCTGTCGAGGAGGTCAAAGCTGACCTGCTCGCTCAAAACCTCCCGATTTTCTCCGTGCACCGGATGTACAGCGGCCGCACTAAGGATCCCTATAACATGGTGCTTATTGCCCTTGAGCGTTCCCAAGCCGGAAAACAGATTTTTAATCCTGAGCTAACAGTCGAACACCCGTTCAAAAACTCTAAATGCCATAAATGTTAGCTTTATGGCCACTATTCGAGGAATTGTTACGCACGAGCACGGTGCGTAAAATTCCTAGGCGATCACGCCCCTTCAGACCGTCCTACACCAAAGGACAAAACTTTGTTAGCAGACTTCGGCCCACTCTCCTGTATTCTCTGTAAGACAGAAGCCACCTCGGCTCCAAGGCGCCGAAATCCAAAAAACCCGCGGTCAGACAAGCATCCGCTCCCAGAACTGTCGACAATCCTTCCGCCCTCCGTATGGAAAAAAACTACCGACCCCCACGTCCATTTGAACCTCGGCCTTGCCGAACATACCGACCATCCCCGTCGCGACTCGACCCGTCGACGAGAGCGCCGTAGGTCTGGTCTGTTCTTGCAAAGGCACTCAGGGACACCAACGGTAAGCCCGAGGACAGGATCGCCGCAGCCATGCAGTACCAGTATGTCGTCTCGGCTATTGTCAATTTCCAAGCCTGAGAGCTGAGGCATAAATGCTACATTTAAAAAAAAATACAAAAAAAATACATCTAAATATTACTGCTAGGAGGAGACGTCATCCCCAGATCAGACCAATCGATCTAGCGGGGGTAGCTACCCGCTAAATCGGAGGGTCTTTTTCTTGGCAATATCATCTGCTAAATTTCCCCGCTCACTACAACTTCCCGTTTAGGGGGAAATCAATGTAGTGACATTCATGTCGCCACATGATTTTCTCAAGAAATATCTCATATGTCCAACATCGCGCTATTGTGATGACACGAGCAAAATGTTCACCTGCTGGTAAGTGCAACGTCTTCCTATAACAAATGCTCAGCACCCAGAACATTTCTGTGTGTAACCGCACTGCGCCGTACCACAGCGAAATCAGTTCCATATGTCTCATATGCTCAGTAATTCATCATCATCATCATCATTTCAGCCTATCACTAATCCACTGCTGAACATAAGCTTCCCCCATAGATTCCTACAATAGTTTGTAGCTCTCGTTTTGGAGGGAATTTTGCCATAGTTGCCTCGCTCGGCAGGCGGGTTGGCAACCGCAGTTCATTTATTCTGATGTTCCAGCAAGATGCTGCTGCCCATCTTCCGGTTTAGATTTTCCCTCTGTCGACTTTTACGACACCCACGGGATGAGATGGAGTGGTTTTCTTAAGCCGCTACCACACGGCTCAGTAATTAGAAAGAAATAAAGAAACACGCTTGCTCTCAGTGTTCATCAGACCGGTACTCACTAATGTTTGCAAACTACTGCTTCACAGCAGAATAACTAGGCCTGCGGTGGTACCTGCATAGACGGATTCCTGCATATGAATTCTACTACCGGCTTTCTAAGATATGAACTGTATGTACAACATAGATACCACGATAATTCATAGTTCTCATTATTTCGTTTTCATTTCGTGTGTATTCAGACGACTTCTTCAGTTTCTGCACAACAGTGTCCAATGTTGACATGACTCAGTGATTATGTCTAGTCTCCCATAGAAAAATACACATGTTTTAACAAACCAATACATAATGAACTCTTAAAAACGATTGAACTTCCTTAGAATTGAAAAAAAAATACTAATTCAATAACACAAAAAACACAGACGTTAAATAAATTTTGAAAAACTCTTGCTAATGGTCCATGACGAGCCCAACGAGAACGTATTTCATGTCACGTATTATGTACTACATTATTTTTTATTACTGCTCGTGTATCATAATTTTACACTAAAGATATTCCGATGACTCAGTTTAGGTTAAATATATTATTATTTATGTGTTGATATATTTATGTATGTTGTATTAATAATATAGTTCTAGAATAAATTAAGTGTTGGTTTTTGTCGATTGTATTACAAAAATTATTCAATTATTTCTAACTACCGACAACACGGTCAGTATAAAAGGACGTGTTGCCCTTGCTTTAAGTCACTACTTGCGGGCCTTCTGCATACTTGCGGGCCTTCTGCATACTTGCGGGCCTTCTGCATACTTGCGGGCCTTCTGCTCGCGAGGCTCTTCCGACGAAGTTGTAAAAGCCGCCGGGCTAACAACGTTAACACATTCAAAAAAAAAGCTTTAAGTCACTACTATTTTCACCGTGCTACAGGACAGACATCATAGACTTTCTGTGAGATAATTTTCAACTTAATAATATCTAATTAAACGTTTCGCTGCCTCTCATTTAAAAGCCCTATTCCTGTAGGTTATAGGCCCAGAACCTATTCCTGTATTAAGCTATGATGAAATGGTGAAACTTTTAGAATATGTATGTACTAACCTTACACACACCCACACACGAACACACTCACACATACAACATAAGTTATTAATTAATGAAAGTACATAAATAAATATATTTATAAACTTAGCATAAGATGAGAAAGAGAGGCACTTAAAGAAGACTCCAGACAAGAGTCATAAGTAACAGTGTGTTTACTTGAATAAAGACATTTTTCTTTTTTTTATTTATTTATATTATTTTCGTATTAAAATTATACTAAATTTTGATTTAGTTTGAGATTATATTTCTATAATTATCACCTATAATTAATGTGAATACCATAGAATAGTCAACGCTGTGTTAAGTCCGGGCATTGTAACCAAATTATAAATAAAAATAAATTTTTATTGGATTATAATAAAATTATGATTTTCAATTACTTTTTAATGAGTATTTTATTAAAAACTATTATTACTATATTCCAATATTTCTACCGTACCATGGGTGTTTTACAAACATTAATTTTAATAAAGGAAAGTAAGTTAATTTGCTAAGATCCGCATGCAAAATATAAAATGGTGTATATTACCTAGTTTTTTCCGGAGCACCGCCCGCCCTTCTTCAGTAGCTTACACAAGAAAACTAACACCGCCACCATGAACCGCCACCAGATACCCTCCACCAACCACTACAATACTACGACTAGGCAATATACACCACTGAAGTGGAGAACACGACACGTATTTCGCCCCAAAACGAGGCATTATCAAGTGCCATAGACAGACGGCCGTCGAGCGACTCGGCGGATCTTAGCAATTTAACTTACTTTCCATCATTATAATGGATTTCCGCAAAGTAACGCCTGATTCTATTAACTATAAAACGTTAATTTCACGTGCGCAACTAAAACAGGCCTGAAAGCCAACAACTTGTTATTTAACAAATGTTGACTCAGGTTGTGATTCGAAGCTAGGACCCGCGCCTTGGAAATCAGGCCACGCGGTCGTCATTAATTCTATAACAGTCTGCTATAATATGACGTATCCAGAGGTTTACTGTAAAATAATGATTATGTTCCAGGAAAAGCAACAAATATAGATGACTTTGTAATTAAAAATAAAAGGAATTTCCGTCCAGCCAGTTTTCTACATTTGCCGGCTTGTCCATTCAAACTTGGCTCATAAATATGTTTCGTCAATCTTTTTACCATCAAATCCAAACCATCCTTTTCACGCCTCAATGTTCACTTATCACGCTATTCTTCACTTTTTCATCAAAATCACTCCAGCTATACTTCTCATTTTTACTTCTTCTACTTTCCTGAGCATTCTTACACGCTCGTTGGTTGCGGGTACTTTTGACGTAGCCTTTCCTCAACACGTCTTCGATCGTTCGATCTGATCGTGATACATTACCCTTACCGGCTTCCTCATTCACGCTCGCCTCAGAAATCTGCCGCGTAATACGTCATAGTCCCAGAAGATGGCGTACCAAAATGGCGGCGACATTGGTCGGCACCCTTCACGTTTTGTTTCCCGCGAGGGCAAAAGTGGGCTACGTGATTAGCCTCTCTCTACCCCTTATATAGGAAAATGGCGTGACTGTGTGTATATATGTATTAAATTAAACAGCGGATCTTTACAAATTAACTTCCTTTACTATCATATAGTGGATTTCCGTATAGTAACGCCTGATTCTATTAACTATCGTTGTCTTCTGTTGTAATTAAATGTTTTTCAAAACGAAAAATTTTAATTTACCTCCTAGATCTTAATGTTCATGATGATTTCTTGCATTGTTATTTCTTGCGCGGAGCGTCGGTTCGTACTTTCAGAAGCTAACAACTGTGCAGGAGATGGTGCCGCGAGTGTTGCGTGTATGCGAAACTCAGAGGTTTTTTTTATTGTATAATGTGATGAAACGAGCAAAATTTTCACCTGATCGTAAGTGCAACGTCTGCCCATAAAAAATGCTGTGTCACTCCGAAAATTTTTGTGTGACACCACACTGTCCCCATCACCCTGAGACATAAGTTCTTATGCCCAGTGATTACGCTAGCTCACAGTGCCCTTCAAACCGAAACACAGTAATGTTTGCACACTTCTGCTTCACGTCAGAATAACTGGCCTAACCTACCCGCTTCCGATGATACCCTTTATCGCGTTAAGTCGAAGGAAGTATCAGTTGGAGAACCAACGACTTGCATTTTCTCACAAATGCCAGCTCCGGCTGGGTTCGAACCCAGAACCCGGGGCGTAATAGTAAGGCACTCTTACCACTAGGCAACGATGAAACAAATACTTTGTCTCGCAGTAACAGTTTATTATCTGTACATATTCATAAAGTAGCAATCGCTTCCATTTTTTTTTGTTGTACTGATTGTGACATTAAAATAAATACATACAATACAAAGGCTTACTTTAATCGTTCCATTGTCACAGCGGCTGTGTTTGGATTTGAAAAACAATAATATTTGATTTGAATGCAAAAGTAATTTGATAAGATTTAACGGTAGTTAAATTGTAGTCAATAAAACGATGATAATAATTATAGTCTTAATTTAATTAGGTTTTAAGTCTTATATAAAAACATATTTCACAACCAATCATTAGGATATCAAAGACAATCGTCAATAAACGTCAATAAACTGATGACTAAAACGAATAGCCGCAGTGCATGAATTGCTATTATCCGAACTCCGAACGCTTGACCATAGGTCTCTCCTATTTTCATCATCATCATTATTTTAGCCTATCACTTGTCCACTGATGAACTTAGGTCTTCCTCGTTCTCGTTGTCTCGTTGTGTAGCTCTTATTTGGGGGCCATAGTTCCCACGCCTGGCAGGCGATCGCAGTTTATTTATACAGATGTTCCAGCAAGATGATATATATGGTGATAAATAAACTGCGGTTGCCAACCCGCTTGCCAAGCATGAAAACTATGACAAAATCCCCCCAAAATGAGAGCTTCATACTTTTGTAGCAATCTGTAGAGGAGGCCTATGTTTAGCAATGAACTAGTGATAGGCTAAAATAATGATGATGATGATGATGATATGCCCAGTAATCATACTACCTCTTACTGATCTTCAGACCGAAACACAATAATGTCAGCGCACTACTACTTGACGGCATGATTACTGGCACAGCGGTGGTACCTACCTAGATAGATTCCTGCATAGTAATCCTACCACCAGTAAATCTACTATCTGTCCGAGACCACGTGAATTTCTTGGCACTTTCCTATATTATTAAAAGCCGTGGTAGATCAAGGGCCGGGCGATCGGTTTGAATTTAATAGTGCGGGAGTGACCTGAGTTTGATCTGTGGTGTCGGCACTTCTGAAATTGTTCTTCAATTTTATCTGCTCCACCACCACGTGTTCAATGGTGAAGGAAAGTGGAGGAAACTTCACGTCCGAGAAATAAAAATATTTCGAGTATATATGAAATCCGCCACCCCGCATTAGAGCAGTGTAGTTGACTCTTTCTGTCTTCAAAACCCTATTAAAAATGAGAGTTGGACTGTTCACAGCAGTAGGATATTTATAGCTGCAATTGGATTTATTGGATTCGTTTTACTGTTATGGCACCAATGGAATGAGATGTAAATTCTCTAATGCTGCCCCACACGGAAATAAGTATTGCCATAACATTTTTCGGATTTTATGTTTTATTTATTCGATAAAGTGAAAAGACCATCATACCGTGTGGTGACGGCTCGTTAAAAGAATACTACCACTCCATATCATCCAATTGATCTCGTAAAAGGCCCACCACCACGTGTTCAATGGTGAAGGAAAGTGGAGGAAACTTCACGTCCGAGAAATAAAAATATTTCGAGTATATATGAAATCCGCCACCCCGCATTAGAGCAGTGTGGTCGACTCTTTCTGTCTTCAAAACCCTATTAAAAATGAGAGTTGGACTGTTCACAGCAGTAGGATATTTATAGCTGCAATTGGATTTATTGGATTCGTTTTACTGTTATGGCACCAATGGAATGAGATGTAAATTCTCTAATGCTGCCCCACACGGAAATAAGTATTGCCATAACATTTTTCGGATTTTATGTTTTATTTATTCGATAAAGTGAAAAGACCATCATACCGTGTGGTGACGGCTCGTTAAAAGAATACTACCACTCCATATCATCCAATTGATCTCGTAAAAGGCCAATAAGGAATTAAACTGCACTGTGCACCCAACAGCGGATGGTGGCGATGGGCTCACCACCTATCACACCAAGTGCATTATATTGGTATGGTGAAACGTGGATTGTGGCAGTAATCTGTTTTTGCAGTGAGTGCCCAGTCTCTGACTACCCCATATGGGATACAGTCGTGATGTTATGTATGTATGAAAAGACCATCAAAACGTTCACCTGATGCTAAGTGGAACTCCCATAAGAAATGTTTTGTTTTCCAGAAAATTTCCGTGTGGCACTAGCACCACACTGCGATCGTCACTCCGAGACATCAATTCTTAAGTCTGACATACCCAGTAATTACACTAGCTCACTAGTGACCTTATGACCGAAACACAGTAATGTTTACACACTAATGTTGCACCAAAGAATAACTGACCCTATACTACCCCATAGAAATCCTATCACCAGTCTCTCAACAGTCAGTCAGTGTCCTTTTAATATTAGCTTCTTTTACGTTAATTTTACTATAAAGTTCAACAGAGAAATGAGAAGATTATATTTTTCTGTTTCTTGTATTTAAGGTGAGCCTTCTGTTGCGTTTTTATCGTCAAATGGTACAAAATGTAACAACGATACAACAGGTGCCGGGGCTATAGTCTATGCACATTTTTGTATTGGAACCGCACTCACTTCTAACGATCTCACTTCTAACGAGCCTTAACTTATATTTTTTACTTGCTTAATTTAAAGTTTCATTTATATTTTCTTATTCAATTGTATTATAGGACTTTATTATTATACAAAAGTGCGATTATAAAAAATACAAGGAGTTTCATTGAACAACTCAACAGAAACAGTCCTACGAATCACCCAAGAAGATCTGCTCCTGTCGCATCCAGGACTAGGATCTTGGGACACATATAGTCCTTCGAGCCTCTAAGAAAACAACCAGCCATTCAATATTCAAGAATCCAGAACAATCCAGATCTTCAGGTCTTTCTGCGCAAGATTGGAGAGTAACTGTCTACGAGCCTTCAATACTCACTATCTTTGGCAAGCAGCCCTTCATCAAGACCACAGCCACTTTGAGGCCACAACCTTACAACGATCGTCAAAAATAACTGAGTGAGTCCGTTCCAATAAGCATCCTTTTTTCCATATTTTTCCTAGTACCCGCTCCCGCAATTTAAAAGTCACAGGCAATTCTATTTCATCATACTGTATTTATTTAATAATATACTCGAATTTTAATCATCCCATCTATTACCCTACCTGATTTAATAATTTCTAATTGCTATACTTTTGATTCGCCCTGTCTACGCATATTAGAAACAGCGTTCAAATCACTTCTATTCTATTTGTATACATCGTTACAATACAGTGCAGTGACGCATCGGTCACTTTGTCCTTCGGCCGCCCGGCAAGGTCAATAATGCATAATAACGTGCTCAATTGGGTGACAGTTTTGCATTTAAATATAAAATAAAATAATAAATATTGTGACCAGGACATTTATTTGATTTTTCCTTTGCAACATTCTAAAGGTTTATTTTGTTAGGCCGTTTATAATAATTTTATTTATAAAATGTGATCGTCTAGTTATACCATTAATTACTTTTTTTTTATTTGATATAGTAACGAGACGAGCATAACGTTCACCTGATGGTAAGTGCAAAGTCTGCCCATAACAGATGCTGTGTTTCTAAGAATATTTCTGTGTCACACTGCGCCCGTCACCCTGAGACATAAGTTCTTAAGTGTCATATGCCCAGTGATTACGCGAGGATTCCTATGCTAGGTAGGTACCACCCCAGGGCCAGTTATTCTGCCGTGAAGCAGTAATGTGCAAACATTTGCTGTGTTTCGGTCTGAAGAGCACTGAGAGCTAGCGTAATCACTGGGCATTCAGAACTAAGACGTAAAACGTAAGACTTCAGAACTAATATCTCAAGGTGAAGGGCTCAGTGTGGTGCTACACAGAAATATTCGGAGTAACACAGCATCTGTTGTGGGCAGACGTTGCACTTACCATCAAATGAACGTTTTGCTCGTCTCGTCACTTTATCTAATAAAAAAAATGTGTGATGAAGTTAAATAAAAGTATATAATATTGTATTATTATTATTTTTTGTGAATGTGGCGTATCGTTTTACAGGTGGTAGGATTCCTATGCAGGTATGCGTCTAGCCACCTACCACCGCAGCGATAGTTATTCTGCCGTGAAGCAGTAGTGTGCAAACATTACTGTGTTTCGGTATGAAGTGCACCGTCCGCTAGCGTAATTACTGGGCATATGAACCCTAGAAGTCAGTTCTTAAGTCTCTAAAAAAGTCCAAATAATGGTAAGACTGAGATGACTGGATGATTAAAATATCAGTATAACCCAAAATCATAAAAGATTATTAAAACCCATAAATGTGTGATATTATATTATTTTTTATCTAATAAGGGAATGATTTGTGATACCAAGAACACTATAACAAATCCATTGCGTTGACAACACGTTCATTAGCGGCTTGCTCTGAATTCACAATATAATGTTTGAATTAATAATATAATAAATGCGAAAGTAACTCACTCTGTTCCTCTGTCTGTCTGTTACCTTTTCACGGCTCAACCGTTGAACTAATCTTGACGAAATTCGGCACATATTTATTAAAACTATGTATTTTTAAACTAATAAATAAAGTGCCTAACCACTATCGGATTTTATACATACAGTGTTCGCTGAAAAATTGTTCAAAAATTTCTGAGCTAAAAATGTTTATAATCACAAGCTTTATGTGAAAAAAATCTTCGAATTTATTGAAGCGAGCTTGCAGATTTTTAAAATTGCGTTTCACGAAAGCTGGCAAAAAATTATTAATCTAACGAAGCCAGTGTTTGTTTTTCATTTGATACTTTTCGTGTAGTCGTGGCATCTTTTGTTATTTATTATTTAGACGATATAAAGAAAAAAAAAGAAAAATTATTTAAACAAAAAAAAATACTGTTGTCTGTGTCTATGGTATGTTAGTTGCAGATATTTAGACTTCCGAGTACTTGCTAGACATATGATCATATTGAATCTGCTAATATTATTTATACGAGTATCATGCAATTAAATCTAAAAATTTTATAAATTTAGGAAATTCTTGACAAAATTAAATTGAAATAAACAAATTTAAGTGAAATAGGATTTTATGAAATTTAATTTACCACAAAATTACATTTTGACAAAATTCAATTATGAAATTTATATTTTTACAAAATCCCGAAATCAGTAAGGATATTTTTTTAATATGTTATTGTCGAAAAACCGCTGCTAAAATAAATGCCTTATATAAAACGTTCTAAATTAAAAAATCAGACTGACAAATTATTAAGCATCATACGAGCAGCATAGAAAAAGTATTCCACATTGAACTTACCTATTTTTGATAAAAAGGAGACTAATTTTTGCTGGGAAAATAAATTATAAGGACCCTAATCGCGTCAGTTCTTTGTTAATGTCAATTAAATGGACAGTTGTCCTCTTAATTGATTTTGATGAAATTTAACATACATACATACATAAGATCACGACTGTATCCCATAAGGGGTAGTCAGAGACTGGGCACTCACTGCAGAAACAGATGACTGCCACAATCCACGTTTCACCAAAACAATATAATGCACTTGGTGTGATAGGTGGTGAGCCCATCGCCACCATGCGCTGTTGGGTGCACAGTGCAATTTAATTCCTTACTCGCCTTTTACGAGATCCATTGGATGAGATGGAGTGGTAGTTTAACCAGCCGCCACCACACGGCTTATGAAATTTAAGTTTAATATTATTTTTATTTGTGTTTTAAAAAAGGAGATAAAACGATAAATTATAAATACATAGAGTCACGCCACTTTCCTATTGGGCTAGGCAGATACACCCGTAGCCTATTTTCGCCTCCGCGAGAAACGAAACATGACGGACGGCGAACCTCGCCGTCATTTCGGTACGTGTCAAAAAATTCTTACTCCCTATTGCTTTCCCACGAGCACTATAGTGACATTATTGCATTTTCTGGTATTATTCTCGACGATTAAAGGCTGTCCGCACTATACCTTTGTCGCCTCTTACGACACCTCGGTAGGAAAGATTTTTACTGGTGGTAGGATTTCTATGCAGGAATCCGTCTAGGTAGGTACCACCCCAGGGCCAGTTATTCTGCCGTGTAGCAGTAGTGTGCAAACATTACTGTGTTTCGGTTTGATGGGCCCTTAGAGCTAGCGTACTCACGGGGCATATGCGACTTAGAACTGACGTCTCAGGGTGACGGGCGCATTGTGGTGTCCACACAGAAGTTTTCTGGGTGACACAGCATTTGTTAAGGGCAGACGTTGCACTTACCCTCAGGTAAACGTTTTGCTGGTTTCGACACCTTATCCAATAAAAACAAAAGAGTAGAAAGTACTTTCTACTCTGCCGAACACTTATTCGTTTACCCTTTATCACATTAACAATCAACATCGATTTTTAAAATTACGAAGAAATTAAAACTGTTGTTTTAGTTTCGATAAATAGTTTCTGACTAAATACAGTCATTTGAGAAACGAAAAACGTTGAAAGGATGTTATAAAACTTTAATACAGTTAGTTTTACAGGAATTATAGGTGCCCGTTTTTTCGCAAAAGAGTATATTGTGCGTAATGTTACGTAATGGTATATTGTGTGAAAAAATAAATGTTCATCGGCAAAACATAACATGATATTTTTTCCAGTGACGGAAATACTATGCGAGATCCACAGCAAGCGTTGCACGCTCTGATTGTCGTTATAGCTTAAAAATAAATTTATCCGAATATCGATTAAATCCTAGTTCGTGGTATATCTCGAAAACTCGGTTACTTTTCTAGTCAGCTCCTTTATTGATTTTTGATAAATATGATTAGCCCCGAATCGAACACCTAACGTGTTCGTTCTACATCAAAACGTCTAGTTTTTTTTTATTGGATAGAGCGATGAAACGAGCAAAACGTTCACCTGATGTAAAGTGCAACGTCTACCCATAACAAATGCTATGTCACCCAGAACACCCCTGTGTGACACTACACTGCGCCCGTTACCCTGAGACACCAGCTCTTAAGTCTCATATGCCCTGTGATTACGCTAGCTCACAGTGCCCTTCGAAATGGAACACAGTAATGTTTGCATACTACCGCCTCACGGCGGAACAACTAGCCCCGGGGTGGTACCCACCCAGACGGACTCCTGCATAGGAATCCTACCACCAGTAAAACGTTTTATTATTATTTTACTTTGCTGCTTCTAATCTATATATTAATACGGGAAGACAAAACTTTGTAATTACTACCCTTTTGAGGCATGTTAAGCGCAAGGGGCAGAGTGAGATTTGGCAAAGTTAAAGTTTTTATGGAGAAGGAGTGCAGAAAGCCAAAATTTATGTATAGATAAGATTGTGTTACAAAAGGATTAAAGTCAATAAAAAAAAGTTTATAAATTACGGTCGGACTCCGACCATTGGACGATCACTAATATTGGTAAATACTTTTGACAAAGTTTTAAGACATTTTAAAAGGCATAAATATATATATATTTGTTTAGCATTTTGGAATTGAAAATGTGTGATTACTGCTTAGCTATTTTCTTTACGACGTTAAATTTATTACTCAAAGCTCTAAAGCTGCAAGTAAAATATTTTATTAACATTTATAGTTTTTCTTAGTAATAGTCGTTGTACGCTACGTGTTTTATTTTTGGATAAAGTGCAACGAGCAAACTCTTCACCTAATGGTAAGTGCAACGTCTGCCCATAACAAATATTGTGTCACCCAGAACATTTTTGTGTGCACACTGCGCCCGTCACCCTGAGACATCAGTTCTTAAATCTCATATGCTCAGTGATAACACTAGCTCATAGCCCTTCAGACCGAAACACAGTAATGCTCTGGAATGATACCTACCAAGACGGTATCCTGAATAGGAATCCTACCTACCCCCAAAAAGATTTATATGCAATACGCATTCCCATTACTCAATAATTAGTTGCTATCTATAAGCTGTTGGAAGTGTGGAAATTTATGTGATATCGATCCGTTACGTAAACTTTATGCTGAACAATAAGTAATGTAGCTATAAGTAAGTTGGCATTAATCAAACAGCTTATTTTTTTTGGAAAAGTATCGCTGCTGTATAGAAAATATCAGTGAACATAAAGCTAACAGAAGACAGCTACTACAGGACGAGGCAAGGCGACGGATTCACCTTTGTTCCGTTCTTTAGATAATAAACAGAGAAATAGATTGGTAGAAGCTCATTTTTGTGCATACAATCGTTTAAAAAATTTGTCGCCATTCCAAGTCTCATGGCGCAAAGCGACGTGAGATAGTGCTTTATACCCGACATGTCAAAGTCAAGCGATTCGGCGGTCTTCAAAGGCCTCCATCATAATTGTATTGCACATAAATGCTAATTTGAATAGACTCATATCGAGAAAACACTTTAATTAATTCTTTTTTTTTATATCATAAAAGTGACAGAACGAGCAAAACGTTCACCTGATGGTAAGTGCAACGTGTGCCCATAACAAATGCTGTGTCACCCAGAACAGTGCGACACCACAATGCGCCCGTCACCCTGAGACATCAGTTCTTAAGTCTCATATGCCCAGTGATTACGCTAGCTCTCAGTGCCCACAAACCGAAACACAGCAATGTTTGCACACTACTGATTCACGGCAGAATAACTGGCCCTGGGGTGGTACCTACCTAGACGGATTCCTGCATAGGAATCCTACCACCAATTCATTGAAATTATTTTTAAAAATCATCAAATATTGCTACTTAGAAAAAAACAGTTTAAAAAGAATTTGGCGTAGACGTCCGGATTTTTTTTAAGTATGTGGTCATGATAACTTTCGATAGACTAACGTATCGAGACCGGGTTTTTTTATCGTGTCCAGAATTTTATCAACTATTATTAAGAAAAATAATCGTTTTGTATGTCTCATTTATTTTTTCTTATTGTTTTCATCTGGAATGGAAATGACGAAATATTGAACCTCTTAACGATTTTTTTTTTCTTAAAAGTCAAATGAGCGTCACGAGACGTGCACTTTTGGATTTTTTCCTCTTTCCGCTTTACGAAATGTTACTGAACGTGAGAAATCTGTGATTAATATTTCAAGTATTATATGCAGAAATCCTTCTAAGTAGGTACCACCCCAGGCCAGTCACACTACCGTGAAGCAGTAGTATGCAAACATTACTGCGTTTCGGTCTGAAGGGCACTGAGAGCTAGCGTAATCACTGGGCATATGAGACTTAACTGATGTCTCAGGGTGCATTGTACAATTTAAAAAAATAGAGCTACAGCAGTTTACGTTAAACCCATGTGTACAGTGTAATATTTAGTATAACTTCGGCTTCGACAGAATAATAGCAGTGATTTTCTAATCACTTGAAGTACTGAGTCAATTGTTGTTTGTTTACTTTTGTTACCATTTTTGTTATGTGTACATACATACATAAGATCACGACTGTATCCCATAAGGGGTAGTCAGAGACTGGGAACTCACTGCAATACAGATGACTGCCACAATCCAAGTTTCACCAAAACAATATAATGCACTTGGTGTGATAGGTGGTGAGCCCATCGACACCATGCGCTGTTGGGCGCATAGTGCATCGGCGACAGCTATCAAATAATAATTGTTGGTGTCACTACCATATAAAGAAAACTCAATTATACACTTAATGACACTGAAGGCCTCCAGTCCACATGTTGTCGGGTACTGGACATAGTACCCCGAAGCTATAGGGACCCCACTGTAGATAGTGGGAAACGCTATTTTATAGACTGGTCTATTTATAGACGCATAACAAGCCGATAATTGCTGGCAGAGTAATAGTGCCAACCTCTTTCCTACAGAGGTGTCGTAAGAGGCGACTAAGGTTACGGACAGCATTTATTCGTGCAGAATAATACCAAAATATACTTTACTGCTTGTGGGAACGCAATGGAGAGTAAGAATTTTTTGACTCGTTCCAAAATGGCGGCGACATGGTTCACCACCAGTCACGTGTCGATTCCCGCAGGGCGAAAAGTGAGCAACGGATGTGGTCACTCATCATCATTCCACTGCTGAACATAGACCGTAGTTGCCACTCGTGGCAGAAGAGTTGGCAACTGCAGTTTATTCAGATTTTGCAGGAAGATGCTGCTGCCCATCTCCTGGTTTTATATTTACCCTCTGTCGACTTTTACGACACCCTTGGGATGAGATGGGGTGGTAGATTCTCTTATGCTGCTACCACACGGCGAATATGGTCTCTGCCTACCTCTTATATAGGAAAAAGGCGTGACTTTATTAATGTATGCATTTCATTGGTTCAGACGGCCAATTTAACCGATTTCTTCGCGTTAATTTACTTCATCAGTTACTGTGATTAATTACAGTTGCTTAAAAAATTAAACAAGTATCTTTTATTTTTTTATTTATTTAAACTTTTTGTACATATATTTTTTATTTATTAAAAATATATGTACAAAAAGGCGGACTTAATGCTACAAAGATGTAGTGGGTGCCAAGATCAAACTTTTAGTAATTTAATAACGATAAAAAACAATAATCTAAAAATAATAAAAATTCATAAGGAATTACTTTGTTAAACTCTTGAAATACTTACTTTACACATATTTCTGGTGTTGATATAGAAAATTAACAAAAATAAAGTTGAAGTGAAGGGATGTTTTTTTTTGCGAATTGTGTGGGAAATGCATAAAAACGGACTTCCGGAATGTGACGCTGCTGGCCAGATGTAGCAGGCAGCATCCGCTCGGTGACTTCCGGCTTGATTTAAAGATTTAAAATGTGTTTATTTGTAGAATGGTCTCAAAATATTTAATGCATTTATTATTTAGTTTTGCTTTTAATATAACACTATTTTTAATTTCTGTATTACATATATATGCAATTTTCCATCTCGGGCGCACTCCAGTCAGTCTACTTACGCGCACAGGGTAACAGTCCACCCCGAGGTCGCCTCTCGGGGGCTTTTGCGCTGGTTACCCATCATAAACGTCTCGGCTAAGCGCCCTCAGCGCTCGGCCACCTTTCAATCCGGCTTCCTTTCAAGCTGTGAAATCCTTCGGTCTAACAGTGACCATCAGTCATAAAAGAAAAGAAAACATGGCGATTGCATTATAGTAAAGGTACATTTGTAGTACGTGACTATAAAAGCACTGGATTGGTTTCACATCTATACCAATAGAATTACTGTGTAGGGGAAGTTAATAAGAAAATTTGTAAAGAGTAAAGTAACAGCCTATGTCTGTCCTCCTGTCATTTTCTGAGAGGGCTTTGGAACCGGCAAGGGTACGCCACGCTGTTCCAATGGGGGTTAGCAGACTCCACATGCCTACGAAATATTTATTATTTCTCAGACATGCAGGTTTCCTCACGATGTTTTCCTTCACCGCCAAGCACGTGGTAAATCGACACTTAAAATTGTAATTAACAATTTTAGTGATGCCGGCACCGGGGTTCGAACTCAGGTGACTCGCGTACTATGAAATTTAAAGCGATCGCCTAGCCTTTGAGCTACCACGACTCTTCAATTAGATTCGATTAAGCCACACGGTCGTCAAATTTATTGTATTCTTTCATGTACTTATCTTAATTAAAACGATTATGAAAGGCGGCCTTTTACCATCGTTTTTTTGAAGATTGCAGGGTGAAGAGCTAGCTCTGTGAATTATAGATTGATTCACAGAGCATGCTACTTCCATCAACTTCCCGCAAATTTGAACAGGTCGTCGAATCATCAAGTATTCTTACTGTACTGTCTTTGCCGGTGCGAAGTTGTTATTTGAGAACTCTTCTTTCCTATTGGTTATCAGTTCTACAAGTTGTGGTTGGTTATCCTAGTTTTCCTGCGAATATGTTCGTCGTATATTTTACAATTTTTTTTGTTTCTTGTGAAAAACTTAACGCCAATTATTTTATATTTACATAAATTCTGCTTAGTTTTATTATCTCACAAAAAAATATTTACACACAGGCCTCCTCTCATTTCTGAGAGGGTTTTTGAGCTAGGAAGAATCCGCCACGCTGCTCCAATGCGGGTTGGCGGGTTGACTGCACATGTCTTCGAAATATTTTTTATTTCTCAGACATGCAGGTTTCCTCACGATGTTTTCCTTCACCGCCGAGCACGTGGTAAATAAGCACTTGCAAATTGCAATTAACAACTTCAGTGGTGCCGGCACCGGGAATCAAACCCAAGTCACTCGTGTACTATGAAATTTAAAGTGATCGCTTAGCCCCTGAGCTACCACGGCTCTCTATAAAAGAGTAAAAATTTTAACGTCATTAAATATCATAAAAAATATGTGAAAGTTTCCAACGAATGTTAAAAGAACTAAGAGTGGTCGAACTTCCGTCGGGTGACAACTCCGGTCCGATTGTGCGCTGCGTGCCCTCGTTCATTTCCGGCTCGGAAATTGGAGTATGGAAACATTTTAGAGACAAAAATGTACGTACCGCTGCGATTGTGGAAAATTTTATACATTTTTGTATTGGAGGTAGGTTAAAATCTGAATTGTGTCATACTTACTTAATGTCACAGAGTAAAACAAATTGCTGTACTTTTGGCAATGAAAAAGGTATTTTCTTAGATGAATATCTTAATGAAACACCATTCTAGCTGTGATTCTAAAAAAGTAGAAATTCTCTTCTTTTAAGATTTCATTATATGATACAAACGATATGAGGGGTTTAAGATAACAGGAATGTAGAGTTTCATAATTGCGTTATGTTTAATATTTTTTTATTGTTCAACGTGCACACAATATTTGTAGATATTATTATGGAAAACACAACATCTCTAATGGAGTCAAAATGACGAACAGTCTTTCGAAAGGAGTGGTCAAAGTGGTTGTCATTTTCATATTCTAAGCACAGTATTTGGTCATCTGGAAGGAAAGGCCAAATTGGCTTCAAAAAAGCTCGGCGTTCTTAGTAGAGCGGGACAGTATTTCATGCCGGTCCACCGTTTGTAACTTTACAAGTCGCAAGTTCGGGCATACATGGAATACTGTTCTCATCTTTGGGCGGGGGCACCCCAGTGCCATCTTCTTCCATTTGACCGCGTCCAGCGAAGAGCGGCTCGAATCGTCGACGACCAGGTTCTTTCCGATAAGCTTGATCCACTGGCATTGCGAAGAGGCGTTGCGTCTCTTTGCGTTTTTATCGTATTTACTATGGTGTTCCGAGGAATTGTTCGGAATCATTCCAGCCGCTGAGTTTCACCATCGTACATCGCGGCACAGTACTAAATTCCATCCACATCACCTTGATGGTTGGCATTCCACAACTGTGCGCTTTTCGAGGAATTTTCTTCCACGCACGACGACTTTGTGGAACTTACCTACTTGCCGACATGACTTAGGGACCTTCAAGAAAAGAGGCTATTCCTTTCTCAAAGTCCGGCAACGTGTTCGCTATTCCTCTGGTATTGTAGATGTTCATGGGCGGTGGTGATCACTTACAATTAGGAAAGCCACTGTCCGTTTGCCCCCGCTTTCACAAAAAAAGTATTGTAATATTAAGAAAAAAAAATACTATTTCTGTAATCAATTATAATGTAACTTCGCCATTTTTTGCCTTCTACGTAATTAATCGCATAAACAGATCGAAACACAGTAATGTTTGCACACTATTGCTTTTACTAGTCGTGGAGTTCCTGTGCAGGGATCCGTCTAGTTACGTACTAGGTACCACCGCAGTGCTAGTTGTTTTGCCGTAAAGCAGTAATGTGCAAACATTACTGTTTCGGTTGAAAGGGCACTGTTAGCAAGTACTGGGCATACTGGGTACAAGCGCAGTGTGGTGCCACACAGAAATGTTTTTTTTTTTGTATAAAGTGACGAAACGAGCAAAACGTTCACCTGATGTTAAATGCAACGTCTACCCATAACAAATGCTATGTCACCCAGAACATTTCTGTGTGACACTACACTGCGCCCGTCACCTTGAGACATCAGTTCTTAAGTCTCATATGCCCAGTGACTACGCTAGCTCACAGTGCCCTTCAAACCGAAACACAGTAATGTTTGCACACTACTGCTTCACGGCAGAATAACTGGCCCTGGGGTGGTAATTAAACTGCACTGTGCACCCAACAGCGCATGGGCTCACCACCTACATATACTATATATATATATATATATATATATATGTATATACTAGACTAGATATATTTACTAGATATATTTTACGAGATCCATTGGATGAGATCGAGTGGTAGTATTCTTTTAACGAGCCGCCACCACACGGCACTACTACTATAAATTAATTCACATATAAAATAAATTCAATACACATAATATAAATGCGAATCCATACCTGTATTATAATTCCTGAGCTACCACGGTTCATCACAGTTCAATTGTGTACAAACCAAACATTTGTCAATAATTAAGAAAACTCTTTATTGTATTAGCTATGAGTATTCGTTTTGACGCATTTGCTATTGTAAAACTTAACGATTTATATTATCTCGTAAAAGCCGACAGAGGGAAAAATAAAACCAGGAGATAGTCAGCATCTTCCTGGAATATCTGAATAAATAAACTGCGGTTGCCAATCCGCCTGCCAAGCATGGTAACTAAGTCAAAATCTCCCAAAAGGAGAACTACAAGCTTTTGTGGCAATCTATGATTAAGGCCTTCGTTCAGCAGTGGACTAGTGATAGGCTGAAACGATGATGATGAGGTTGGCAATTTCGAATTTGAAAATGGTACAAACGCTGGTTATATTGCTTTAAGCGGATTCTGCCTGACAAACCGGGACTAAAAAGAAACTAACTTTCGTTAGAATAGATAGGTGCGATTTTATAGCTATTTGTACACATATAAAAATAGTAGTAACACACAGAAGTAAATAAATATAATGCTTTCATTTCATAAACAAAGACATATAAAAGAGGTGTGAATTTTGTTTTTTTTACTTAATAACTTTACTTTAAGATAAATTTTTACTGATCATCATCAGTATGTTTATAAGCAAATGCTGCATATTGGTGCACATTGCATATTGCATGCTGCATATTGGTTTCTCCTAAAAAGTTAAAAGTTTAATCGAACTTAGAACATCAGTTCTTAAGTCTCATATGATCAGTATTTAAACTTGCCTCCAGGCCGAAACACAGCCGTTACACATTACGGGTCATGGTAGAATATCTGTCTCTGCGGTGGTACCTACTTCCCTTTTTCTTACAGGCCAAGCCACGTAGGCCATCACTAAAAAATTCACCAGGAACCTACTGGTTTTTTTTTATTGTATAAAGTGCAAAACGAGCAAAACGTTCACCTGATGGTAAGTGCAACGTCCGCCCTCAACAAATGCTGTGTCACCCAGAATATTTCTGTGTGAGACCACACTACGCCCGTCACCCTGAGACATCAGTTCTAAGTCTCAAATGCCCAGTGATTACGCTAGCTCACAGTGCCCTTCGAACCGAAACACAGTAATGCTTGCACACTACTGCTTCACGGCAGAAAAAATGGCCCTGGGGTGGTACCTACATAGACGGATTCCTGCATAGGAATCCTACCACCAGTAACGTAAGTGGTAGTCGATATTATTAAAATAACAATAGTGTAGTGTGTAGTGTGCAAATCTTACTGTGTTTCGGTCTGTAGGGCACTGAGAGCTAGTCTAATTACTGGGCATACGAGACTTAAGAAATGATGTCGGAGAGTGACGGGCGAAGTGTGTCACACAGAAACCGACCATTACATCAGATGACCACAAATCCTCGCAAAAGAACACCGGTTCCTATCAAGGATGATTCGCTATCTTAATAGCATCCCTATCTTAATAGGGAAGAAGGTTGAGTACTACCACCAACTCGGAATCCTATAATTAATAAAATTAAATCAAAAACCAAGCGTACCACTGCAAGACTTCAAGATACAGTTAGTTCTCTCTGCGTAGATCGGAACAAAAAATAATAATTCAAAGCTGAAGGTATTCCGGGTTAACTATGACATCAGGACATCTGTCACCACAGTCCTCCAGTGACCATGGGTGCTGTGAAGCACTCGAAACGTCGGGTTATAAATAGTAAAAATTGAAAGCGACAAAATCCATAAAATTAGTTTCATTTAAATGTGTAGTGATCGCGTAAACATAAGAAATCATTACTTCAAGTTTCATTAAAGTAAATCAAATAGTACTGATTCGATTCCTATGATCTTGATAACCTTTGAAAAACTATTTTATTCTCAGTTGCCAGTACTTTAATTATTTTACGGAGACACTTTAGACTAACGAAGTGTTTGCCCAAGAGATGTGTAAGTAATTTCGATTTAATTAAACTCGCTCAAATATTTGCACAGCACTCCCACATCGCGCGGTATGACGACAACGGAGGTACCGTCTACCCGCAATTATCTCTTACTATACTACGTGACATAGTCGTTTAAGTGTACCTGCCTTATCATGAGTCCTCAGTTAGAATCCAAGCTGAAGCCATTATTTTTGTAATACACAAATTATTGATTGTACCGTATTGTGTTCCTTGTGTGTGGTAGCGGCCTAAGAGAATCTACCACCCCATCCCATCCCGTGGGTGTCGTAAAAGGCGACAGAGGGAAATTAAAACCAGGAGATGGGCAGCAGCATCTTCCAGGAACATCTGAATAAATAAATTGCGGTTGCCAACCCGCCTGCCAAGCGTGGCAACTATGGCAAAATCCCTCCAATATGAGAGCTACAAACTTTTGTGACTATCTATGGGGGAGGCCTATGTTCAGCAGTGGACTTTCGATAGGCTGTAACGACGACGACGACGTGTTCCTCCGCTGTACGATCGCGTGGCCAGAGTAATGGTCAGAGTCCCAAACGGAGCCAATATTTGTGCTAAAATACAAATTGTTGGTGTTGTGATTGTCTCCGTGTTTCTGACACTGCATCCTAGCCTACCTAAGATCTTATCGCACCAGCGTTACATCGGGCTCGGGTAGGTTGGTACGACTGAGTGCCTCTGTGATTGCGCGGACACTTGTGGCACTATAATATCTCCTGCGCAGTTGACAGCTCTCGACAATATTCGAAAGTTGATGCCTAAGTCGAAATCGGCTAGGAGAAGGTGTTCCTTGTCTCCGGTACTACATCTGTCCCATTCTCCTATTCATGTTAGAATAAAGTGATGACCAGAGAGTGATTCTGTGTTTGCGGTAACACTTATAGCACTATAATTTATACTGAGATAAGATTTTGTAAAAGTACCGGAAGATGGCACTATGGTCAAAATCGGTTAGTCACCTATTATTTACATCCTTAGCATTCAGTAGAGCTATCTTTTATATTCTAGGATTATCAGAAGTATCAGAATTCTGGAAGAGGTATGAATAAATATTAAAAATATTATAGTACAAGAAATGGTGGTAGGTAGGTACCACCCCAGGGCCAGTTATTCTGCCGTGAAGCAGAAATGTGCAAACATTACTGTGTTTCGGTCTGAAGGGCACTGTGAGCTAGCGTAATCACTGGGCATATGACACATAAGAACTTATGTCTCGGGGTGACGGGCGCAGTGTGGTGTTACACAGAAATATTCTGAGTAACACAGCATCTGTTATGGGCAAACGTTGCAGTTACCATCAGGTGAACGATTTGTTCGTCTCGACACTTTATGAAATAAAAAAAATGCAAACAAAATTTTTATATGCAAAGAAAAATATTATATGACATGAAATGCAAATAGTGCTATGAGACAAATTAAGATTTAAACGTAACTTGATGAATGCGAGCATTTGTAGTCAAAGCCAGCAATGTGGTTTTATATACCATAAATTGCTTTTTATGTTTTTATGTTTTATATAGCGGCGACGCGGTTCACCACGCCGCTCGTCTCGTTTCCCGCGAGGGCGAAAAGTGGGTTACTTGAGAGGTCTCTGCCTAAAGTCACGACTGTATGTATGTTTTATAATTAAATAAGAATGTCGAACACGAAATATTATGTCTATAGTTTACCTATAATTAAAAATAAAAACAACGAACATCAAAGCCTTTTTCGTTATTTATTAGTCGTATTGATTTATAAAAAAAAGTTTGAAAAATCTTAAAGCGCACGTCTGACGCTCATTTAACTCTTAAGAAAAAAAAATCGTATTGAGGTTGAAATATTTCGAGTCATTTTCATTTCAGATAAAAAACTGTTTTTCTTAATAATTACAAGTGCCTAGACTTTTGGCATAAAATAGAAAACCAGCAGATATAATTCTGGATGCGATAAAAAAATCCAGACGTCTAAATTTTTTTTATTGTTTTTTTTTCAAAGTAGTAATATTAGATGATTTTTTAAAATAATTTTAATGAATTAATTCAAGTGTTTCTTGATATGAGTCTATTCAAATTACCATATAAGTGCAATATAATTGTGATAGAGGCATTTGAAGACCGCCGAATCGTTAGACCTTGACATGTCGGGTATAAAGCACTATCTCACGCCGCTTCGCGCCATGTCAATTATTATTGATAGTTTCTATGAATATACTGCGTTGCTATGAATTAATCAAATAATAAAATTTGGACGAACCCAGATCGTAATAATGTAGCCTCTATAATCTTATTCCCTCAAAGAATTGAATCAATCTTAAACTAGGATTGTTTACCACCACATCTCCACTCCATCTCATCCAATGGATCTCGTAAAAGGCGAGTAAGGAATATAACTGTACTGTGCACTCAACAGCGCAAGGTGGCGATGCGCTCACCACCTATCACACCAAGTGCGTTATATTGTTTTGGTGAAACGTGGATTTTGGCAGTCATCTGCTTTTGCAGTGAGTGCCCAGTCTCTGACTACCCCTTATGGGATACAGTCGTGATCTTATGTATGTATGTATGTATGTCACGTAATATCTTACCCGTCGTAAATGGTCTAATTTTAACACATCTATTCCAACCAAGCACTGTAGCCAAAATGTCAGAAAATCTTTTATAATAACTAAATAAACAGTGGTGGTATGATTCATATGTAAAAACCCTTATAGGTGGTTACCATCAGCAGTGCAGTGTACATGTACAGTGTACAGTACCATGGCAGTGCCAGTTATCCTATGCTCAAGCGGTAGTCTGCAAACATTACTGTTAGCGTAGTAGTGTACTTACTGAGCTTAAGAAGTGTAACGTGCCGCACAGATGTATTCTGAATGACAGCATTTATTATGGACTTTTGGCGTCTATTCGAAAAGTGACTGTAATGTTTTAATCGAATTTTGTTATTTCTGTGTATATTTTGAGTTTAATATTGATAGTTTATTATGCAGCAAGTGGCCGTGAAGGTTTACAGTGATTGGAAAATTCAATTCAAGGCCAGAATTGTACTTTTCGTTGTGTCATCAGTCCAGCAACTCTTCAGTAAAGGTCAATTATCTTTTTAACTGTTGATCGAAATTTTGAACTATCTATTGTCAATACCGTGACTGACTAGACATGAAAAGAAGAAAAAGCATTTATTATGTGCAGAGTTGGTGATTCCAATCAGGTGGTAGGATTTCTATGCAGGAGTCCGTCTAGGTAGGTACCACCCCAGTGCCAGTTATTATGCCGTGAAGCAGTAGTGTGCAAACATTGCTGTGTTTCGGTTTGAAGGGCACTGAGAGCTAGCGTAATCACTGGCACATGAGACTTAAGAACTAGTGTCTCTGGGTGACCGGCGCAGTGTACACACAGAAATGTTCTGGATAAAACAACATTTGTTAGGGGCAGACTTTGCTCTTACCACCAGGTGAGAGTTTTGCACGATTCGTTACTTTATTAAATAAAAAAAAGGTGAACGATTTCTTCGTCATGTCACTTTCTTCCATAAAAAAAGTACACAGTCGTCAGTTAGTTTGTTTTATCTCGAAATAGAAGTTCCTAAAAAGTAGGAAGTTTAGACACAATCTGAGAAATCGGCGAAGAACAATAAGTGTCTCGTTAAATGTATCCTGTCTTTATTTTTAATTAATGGACAAAATTATCTAATTCGAAAGTCACTTGCAAGTTCTGCGATTTTCGGCGCTTATCCTGCTGAAATTAAATAAAGTTTTTCAATAAATGTCAGTTGTTTGAGTGCGCCGGTTGTTTACGGTGTACCGTGACAGAGAAAGTCCCTAATATCGTCTTTGTCATGATATTTTCGCAGTTACATTTTATTAAAATAATGTCTTATTTCTCATTTTTTTTAATACAATACTTAAATGCCCTAGCTGATAGGTGTCCGGCAGAGTAGAATAGCACCTACCTCTTTCCTACCGAGGTGACGTAAGAGTCGACAGCCTTCATTCGTGCAGAATCATACCAGAAAATGCAACGCTGTCACTGTACTGCTCGTGGGAACGCAAAGGGTTTTTTGACTGGTACCAAAATTGCGGCGACGCGGTTCGCCACCCGTCACGTCTCGTTTCCCGCGGGGTCTAAAGGTGGGCTACGGAAGTGATCTCTGCCTATCCTTTGTATGGGAAAAGGCTTGCATGTATGTATAAATGCACCGAACATATCCCGCCATTACAGTTAATGAAGTAAAATGAATAATATACGAGTAATAAGTAAACATGATTATTTTTTTGTATTGAATGGTTTCGAGAGCTTTTGAATATTAAAATCGTAAACATAAGCTTCATGACATACATACATAAGATCACGACTGTATCCCTTAAGGGGTAGTCAGAGACTGGGCACTCACTGCAAAAACAGATGACTGCCACAATCCACAGTTTCACCAAAACACTTTTACGTTTAACTCCTTACTCGCCTTTTACGAGATCCATTGAATGAGATGGAGTGGTAGTATTCTTTTAACGAGCCGCCACCACATGACCAAGCTTCATGAATGTACTAAATATCCGTGTCAGTAAATGTACAACATTTTAAAGGGATTTTTATTCTTCCCAAATACATACTGCTCGGTTTGGAAAAGAAAAACCACAACAAATCAGCATATCTTACACATTTGTGTAACAAAATCGTAGTTTTCGGGTCCAGTTGTGTTGTGCATGTGAAATTTATGTCTGTAAGTCGCCACGCCAGTTGACCACCCTGCTCCACGAGTTGACCGACTTCACATGTTTTCGAAATATTTTTATTTCTCAGACATGCGGGTTTCCTCATGAAGTTATTCATCAACGCTGAGCACGTGGTAAATAAGCACTTAAAATTGCTGGCACTGGGGATTGTACTCATACATTTTATTGGAAAAAGTGGCGAGACGAGCAAAACGTTCACCAGATGGTAAGTGCAACGTCTGCTCATATCAAATGCTTGGTCTCGGTGTGGTACCACACTGCACTCGTCATCTTTAGACGTTAGTTCTTAAGTCTCATATGCCCAGTAACTACACTTACACTAGCTACCACTACTATTCAAACCGACGCATAGTATTTTTTGCACTCTATTATTTAACTACCACTGCAGTGGTACCTACTTAGACGGATTCCTGCATAGGAATCCTACAACCAGTAAAACTAACTACATAAACATGATATCTTTAGCATTTATGCCACTCGGCAGAAGCTTCGTTATCTTCTTAATAATCGACGGTCTATGTCCAACAGTGGGGCGTATGAATACCGCTACTGTAATTCGATTATTACCACGTAAAATAAATATTTCTACATAACCGTTTATTCTTCTTTACTTTCTGTGTGCTTGTATTCCTGATAATTGCAATTTGAGTTTCACGAAATCATCAGAATTTGACGTTCTTCTACACGTAATTTTTAAATATTATTGTGACTGGTAGTAAGATTCCTATGCAAGAATCCGTCTAGGTAAGTACCACCGCAGGGCCAGTTATTCTATCGTCAAGTAATGGAGTTTAAACATTACTGTGTTTAGATCTAAACGGTATTACGATCTAGTGTAATTACTGGGGATGAGAGACTTAAGAACTGTTGTCTCAGGGGGGCGGGCGGAATGTAGGGCAACATAGAAATGTTCATTGTGACACAGCAATTGTTATGGGCAGATATTGCACTTGCCATCAGGTGAACGTTTTGCAAGTCTCTTAATTTGTCATAAAAAAATCAGTTTATTTCAGATATAGCATCATCACTATGACATCCATATGATTTATGGAATAGTTATCGACTTTATTTCAGTTTTATTGACTTTGTTAATAAATTACGAACTCTTTGAGGATATTGATCGTTATGTAGAGATGTATCCCAAAATTTTGAATATAATTTGAAAACAGATGGAATTTTGACGAGCATATCGCTGTTGCATTTCGTAGAGTCAGTAACAAGAACTAAGGCTTAATTACCGGCATTACACTGGTGGTAGAATTCTTATGCGGGAATCCGTCTAAGTAGGTATCACTCCAGGGCCAGTTATTTTGCCATGAAGCAGTAGTATGCAAACATTACTGTGTTTCGGACAGAAAGCTACTGACAGCTGGTGTAATTACTGGGTATATGAGACTTAAGAATTGTCTGGGGTTGATGGAGGCAGTGTGGTGCCACATAGAATTGTTCTCGAAGACGCATCATTTATAGTTGGCAGACGTTGAACTGCTCGCTCCTCTTGTCACTTTCTTCAATTAAAAAATATACATATATATGCATTCTTCAGAGGTGATAATGTTCTGTTATATTTATTCAGATGTGACAGTACTTGTATTCGGATAATAGATGTTTGTCACATCAACGTTTAAGTGCCGTGTGGTGGCGGCTCGTTAAAAGAATACTACCACTCCATCTCATCCAATGGATCTCGTAAAAGGCGAGTAAGGAATTAAACTGCACTGTGCATCCAACAGCTCATGGTGGCGATGGGCTCACCACCTATCACACCAAGTGCATTATATTGTTTTGGTGAACCGTGGATTGTGGCAGTCATCTGTTTTTGCAGTGAGTGCCCAGTCTCTGACTACCCCTTATGGGATACAGTCGTGATCTTATGTATGTATGTATGTATGTATGTCACATTAACCGAATACAAGTACTGTCAGGTGTGCTTGCTTGTTTAACAATTTAGCTTACAGACGTTATTTTTTCGTCTGTGTATATCGTGACTGTATCTGTAATAGTGAACAGTCATTTAACAGCGAGTAATATTTTTCTTAATTCATATTTATTTATTGGTCGAGCCATTCTCAAGTATTGATCCTTCATACCTGCGGCAATTGACGTTTTATTTATATATATTCATAATTGCTTTGCATCATACCTTATGAGTTTAATAGTAATTCCCCCGTTCATATATGAGTCGTTTGTATAAAGTAATGAGCGAAGTATTGAACCGAAAACACAGTCACACTTATGTCTCTGGCGCTACGCCAATTCTTGGTTTTAATAACTATATTGAAATACTGGGAAATAATAATATATTGAGCACAGCATTGTAGTCTGGAAAATATTCTTAAGCAGCTAGGTATAGTTATTAAACTAGCAATTATTCACCAATAACTTTTTCTATCTCTTAGTTTTATAGACCACTCGTATGTTGGTCTCGCTGAAAATCAGCGCCGAGGTTGTGATAAAACAGCCGCGGCAATTGCTGAGCGATGAACCTTTTCGCGGCAATTCTACAGCACAGATAAAACAACACCTCAGTATAGTCAGTTTGTTATTTTTTTTCTGGTAGTTCCACTAACTTGTAACTTTTAAGTTAAATAGTTTTTATTTTATTTTTTTAATTATTATGTAGTTTACATTTATATATTTTTTTCTTTCTTTTTTTTAAATATTTGTTTTTTTTTTTATTTAATTTTTAAATAAAGTTACATTCTTGTACCGCTACGAAAATTTCATCTGTGTAACATTTATGTAAGGGTGTAATGCTGTAAATATTAGCACAACTACGGAGGCACTAACTCGAGTTTATCATTCCAAATCAGATCAAATGTACCGACAAGACTAGAGGAAGTGTCAAACGATGGCAATCACAACACAATCAGATCAAAAAAGTGTCAGTAAGAATTCGAATCCAGGAGTAATAAGTCACTGGACAGGTATTTAGCTTATACGATATTTATGTCCCTGTACTAAGTACAAAACGTGCTATGTTTTTTTTTTACATATATTTTTTTAAAGTATTGAATTATATGATCATAATACCATGTGGTTTTTTCTAGATTCTCGTTTTTCGTATTTTTCTGGTACCGAGACCAATTTTTAATGCGGTTTACATTGCTAAGGAAAAGGGTAGCTCTACCCGCCAGATGATCGGGTGGTTTGATCTGGGGAGGACGTTTTGTCCTAAGTAGAGATGTTGTATTGATAGTTCGCATTACAGAAATTTTCATAGCGCGATTATGAACGTATGCGTTATTTATTGAGCGTGATTCTTGTGTGGCGACATAGATGTCGCTACATCTTGAAACAATTTAAGTTACAGATTTTCCTTAAACAAATCTGTGTAATAATGTTCAATATGAAGTCAATTATTTATTAAGCAAACTATCTGTAATTTACTGAAATAAAAATAAAGTAACAGCCTATGAAATGAAAATTCTTTATTTTTCGAGGTAAGAAATAAAATTTCGTTTGTCAAACGTATTTTTTTAACAATCCACCATCGTAATGGGGTTCCACTGACGGAGAAGCAGCAGACGAACGAAAGCTCCGTAGGTATCCTCTATTCTTGTATTTTTTATCTCAGTCAAAAATACATTATAAATAAATTTAAAAGAAAACCAAAGCACGCTTCATGTTAAAATTTATAAATATATAAGTACATTGCAAACTCGTACAGACTAGCCTCAACCAACATCACCTGTCCACAAATTTGACATATGGCAACATCTCCATCCCATTACTGAGAATAGGCCTCCTGGCACTCCCTGAAAGAGTTTTGGAGCCTGTAAGAGTCCGCCACGTGCGGATGGGCGGAAATATTTATTATCTACCACGGCTCGCCTGAGCTACCACGGTCTGCAAATATTAAGTAAATGAGAAAATAAATTAATTAAATGACAAACACGAAATTAAGGGACTTCCGTTGTCACAGTACACCGTAAACAATCTGCGCAGTCAGACGAGTGACATTCATTGAAAAACTTTATTTAATTGAAGGGGGACAAGCGCCCAATTCCGCAGAACTCGAAGCTGACTTTCGGAACAGGTAATTTTGTCAATCTAATTAAAAACAAAGACACGCAATTAAATTTTGTACTCGAATCTTAGCGTTATTTATCTTCCTTTCGTAAGATTGTAGGTTTTCTATGCAGGAATTTGTCTAGTCATACTACTAGTACTATACTATACTACTCGTATACTACTAACTACTAACTAGTGTCATTACAGAGCATACGAGACTTAATAATTGATGTCTTCAGGGTGACAAACGGTGACAACTCAATGTGGTATATGGAATTATTTAGATAGATCGATAGCATGATACCCCGCTGGATAAGAAAAAAAGAAAATTGAATCGCCTTTTACATATAGGGGAAGTATAAAGAAAATATATTACATAGATATGCATGTAAAAGGACTGACTGTATGTACTGTCAGGCTTTTTCCCCATACAAGGAGTAGGGAGAGACCACTCCCGTAGCCTACTTTTGGTAGCGGGAACCGAGTGACGGGTGGCGAAACACGTCACCGCCATTTTGGTGTGAGTCAAGAAATTTTTACTCTCCTTTGCGTTTCCACGAGCAGTATAGTGACAACATTGCATATTGTGGTATTATTCTGCACAAATAAAGGCTGTCCGTGCAATAACTTAACAGCCACTTACGACATCTCGGTAGGAAAGAGTTAGGTGTTATTCTACTTTTCCGGACGTATATCGGCGCATATATAAAAATACATAATTTGGATTTTAATCTAGAACAGTATCCATACAAATAAATTAAAAGATCTTTTGACACAACAATTTTTCACAAAAAATGACGCTTCTCAGGGGGTTTTTTTCTGTAACGTGGGTGATTTATAATCGTAACATTTTTATGTGCCTTCGTTTAATATCGTATTTTATTTCACTTTTTTCTTTTAAAAGATTGGTTATCTTTAATATTGCAGTCCAGGCAGGTAGGAGCTCGTATAAGAAAGTTTTCTGAAGAACCGATATTTCTTATCATAAGCCAGCACACTAAAGTCCATTTTAATCGAATTACGTTAAAAATTTAACGGCAATGCTTTTGACTAAATTAGCTATTTCAAAGAAATCCTGTGCTCTTAGCAACTAAACACAAAGGTGAACAATTTGTTTAACAATAGAAAACTATTTAAATTAAACGCATTTATAGAATTATACTTTTGTATTATTCCTAAGTTACATTGTTATCTTATTATTCTCTGGTGGTAGGATTCCTTTACAGGAATCCCTCTATTAGTAGGTAGTTCTCACCGCAGTGCCGGTTATTCTGCCGTGAAGCGGTGGTCTGCAAACTTTGTAGTGTTTCGGTCTTGAGAGCACCGAGAGCTAGTATAATCACTGGGCATATGAGACTTAAGAATAGATGTCTCAAGTTATGAATGCACTTACCATCAGGTGAACATTTTGCCCGTCTTTTCAATATCTTCTATAAAAGAAATTAAAAATATAGGAGTACTTAAATTAAAAGGATTTTATGAAATTAATTATTTGTATTATTCCTTAGTTATACTGATATCTTTTTATTCTATCATAATTTCAAACCTTAACCTAAAAACAAGGATATGAATTCTATTGCTGAGTACAATAAACATTGATTCATCATTTCAGTTTCTCCCTAGTCAAAAGTTTGTAGCTCTCATTTTACGGGGATTTTGCCATAGTTGCCACGCTTGGTAGGCGGGTTGCCGACCGCAGTTTATTTATTCTTATACTCCAGGAATATAATATCCTAAAATACATAACAGCACAAATGTTTGATGACGACGCATTGTCGTCATGAAACGTGCCGCAAAATAATAATATAGTTATGCCATTTTCTACTAACATGAGACTTAGTATTATCATTGTTACTAACACAAATATGGATGTTAAGTTCGAATTAAACGATTATTATTATACAAAAATCTTATGTTATCTTATTCGCATATATCCGAGACCGTCGTTTAAATTTTGTATAATGTATATGTAACTTCAATGAATATTCGTTTTGTGGTCAATTACACCGAGTAATAAAAAAAAATTACAGTAAAAGCATTTACGCAATTGAACTTTCTAACTCTTTTACTTTTACAGATTATTCTAATTAATAATTAAAAAAAAGGTATCGGGTAATCGGGTAATCGGGTAATCGGGTAAAGGTATAAGGGGAATTATTTTAGTTTTAAGCATATCTGAATGTAATAAAAATCACATATCTTTCATTACTTATCGTCAGGTTCGATTAAAGTCGAAGGTTTAAAGTCGATTTCGGATAAGTAAGGATCTGGTTATAAATGAGCGACAGAGGATAATCTTAAGATTTAAGTGAGCCTCTTTTGAGAAAGACAGCTCCGAGGGAAGCTGCTTGGAATATTTAATTTGTTTCTAAAAACTCAGTAAAAATTTTGGAGATATTTTGCGATGTCTTGATAGTAGTAATTTGACCTCAAAAATACGTAATAGTGTATTACGTATTTTTAATAAATAAACGATAGAAGTAATATGTAACTAAGTCTCTGGGTTAACATTTATGGAAGTTTTTTTTATGGAAGAAAGTGACGTGCAAATCGTTGATGCTAAGTGCAACGTCTGCTCATAACAAAATGTTACATATAGAACATTTCTGGTCGTCATAAGCCCAGTAATTACAATAACTATCGGTGCCCTTCAGATCGAAACACAGTTTTTACTGGTGGTGGATTTCTATGCAGGAATCCGTCTAGGTAGGTACCACCCTAGTGCCAGTTTTTCTGTCGTGAAGCAGTAGTGTGCAAACATTACTGTGTTTCGGTACGAAGGGCACTTTGAGCTGGAGTATCACTGGGCAAATTAGACTTAAGAACTTATGTCACTGGGTGACGAGCGCAGTGTGGTGACACAGAAATAATCTGGATGACACAGCATTTGTTTTCGGTAGACGTTGCACTTACCATCAGGTGAACGACTTGCTCGTTTCGTCCACTTTATAAAAAAAAAAAGTTATCTGTGCTCATTACTGCTTCACGTCGGAATAACTGGCACCGCGGTGGTTCCTACCTAGACGGATTACCTGCATAGAAATTCTACCGTCCCGGACCATCTCCGTCTGCCTACTTCCGATCTTATCGCATGACCGTTACATGGAGCGCGGGTAGTTAAGGACGAGTAGGTAAGTGGCTCTGTGTTTGCGCGTACACTTGCGGCAACATAATATCTACTGCACAGTATATGGTTTGCCATATAAATATTTGTTAATAATATTTATATTTTCTTATACCTCCGTGCCCAATTCTCTGATTTTCTATTTTTCCAACCGGTTTAGATTTAAACATTCATAACAGCTTTAAATCAGCCCAAATTGAATATTTCTTTTAACTTTCATATTTAACAATCGAACAACGTATCTGACGAATCGATTTTACCGTTTCTGATGCGCACAGTAAGTGTCGAGTGATTAAGATAGATATAAGTGATTATGAGTTGTATGTTTAAAAAAAGTAAAAAAAGGTATTTAAAATTGTATACTTTACTTATACTATCAGGGAGTATTTTTTTTAACTGTAGCCACGACGAACGTCAAAGTACACAAGTGACAAAGGACAAAGTATTTAAAATATTTTTTGAAACTAACTATTGTATTTATTTTACGCAACGGTGGTGCAATGCCATTCCAACACTTAGTTGTTTGATATCGAAAGCTACAGTCTTGTGTTTATAGTACAATAGACATTTCCGTGAATCTTGTCTTGTGCTGTACTTTTAATGAAACGAAGATAACTTAATTTTAGAATACAGATATTCCGGTTTCTTAAATTTTAACACACCGTCATTGTATTATACAAATGAAATACACCGTTTTTGTGTATTTCATTTGAATTATATAGGTTTAGGGCAAAAATTAGTATTATTAGCTAAGAACACGATTACCATTGTAGACGTAACACTTTATACACGGTGGCTCTGGGCCATGGTAGCTCAGAGGCCGGGCGCTGTCCTTAAGTTTCATAGTACGCGAGTGACCTGAGCTCGATCCTCGGTGTTGGCACCTCTAAAAATGTTCTGCAATTTTAATTACTGATTTACCACATGCTCAGCGGTGGAGGAAAAAATAGCGAGGAAAACTGCATGTCGGAGGAATAAAAATATTTCGAAGTCAAGTTGTAGCGACATCTATGTCGCAACATGAGCAGCTCAAGAAATATTCGCATACGTCCATAATCGCGCTGTGAAAGTTTTCTGAGATGCGAACTATATATACAACATCTAAATATTACTAGTAGGAGAAGACGTCCTCCCCAGATCAGACCAACCGATCTGGCAGGTAGCTACCCTTTTCCTTGGCATATCATCCGCCAAATTGGTGACCCCGGTATAAACATCCGCAGCCAGCTTCTCCGAACCACAGGAACACAACGTCATTGGCAGCCATCGCAGTCACAGCGCCAGACTACTATCGGCACAACGCGTGCTTCCTGACTATGAAATGAATTCTCAGCCACTGAGGAACTACGGCGGCCCCCTCTCCTCAGGCTGATTCCTGCGGCATCAACACTTGTCTCCATACTTCTCGACGCACTGAAGACCTTTTATAGGAATTATTTAAAAAAAAAAACTATTTTTCGAGAATAATATATGAAACGACCAAAGCTACAATAAACGTAACGAAAGCTGTAGAGTGCCTAAACTTCCGGTGAGTGACGTTCCCAGCGCTACGTAGCGGACAACGTCCCCCTCGGCCATTTCCTACTCGGAAATTCGGGTATGGAACTATTTTCAGAGTGAAAACCTTTGAGACCTAGGCAAAAATTTAAATTATAGTTTTTATTATTTGAATAAAAAAACGACATTCGTTTACTGGCTTGATCATTATGATATTTCATAGTTAGTTACATTGATTATTAAAAAAACGGCAATTGTAATACACTTTAGGCAGGCAAATACCCAGTCGGTTCATAAGTTCTATTAAAAACACCTCATTAAATAAACTGTACGACTTTTGTTGTTTGTGAAATGCCCTACTTGATTTTGAACACTGGCCCTCAACCTCCGAAGCCAGTAGTCGACCGCAGCACGCACAATGTCAATGTCTGTATCAGCCACTGCTTTAATTAGGGATGTTTGACAGACTCCACATTCTGACATGGTTTAGCGCAGGCTTTCTCCTCCAAATGCTGCCATGTTTTGTAATCCAACGGAATTAAGTCTGGGCTTGAAGAAGGCCACTCGTCATGCTTGATGAAGTCGCTACCATAGGTGATAAGCCAGTTTTGCGTGGTTGCTGCCGATGAGCTCGCACTGAATCTTGTTGTAATACCCAGTGTCTGTTTTCGTTGTTTGAGAAAGAAGTTCCAGAACTTCTGTAAGAACGGTATTTTGATACACAACAGCGGTAGTTTTGCACAGAAAACACTAAAGCGGGCCTGAATACGAGATTTTAAGCCTAACCATAAATCGTGAAGGATTCCAAGCTGGATTCTCGGGATATGCCGGCTCGCTTCTTCACTGTTGTGGGCATACATTCTATTATTTTCTTTGTTGCAACTTTCTTCGATGTTACAAATTTTGTCGTCTTTAAAAAGGATTTAGCGGTATTTTTTTCTCGCTTGCTGCCTTAACAAAGTCGCCCGCACCTTTGATGTACCGCCGGTGTCCTAACCGTACTGTGCGAGGTCGGCCGCTTCTATTACGTTCTTTAAAGGTGGAATCATCACTTATTTGTTTTGTAGTACAATACTACGAACCTCAGCGTTATTTCCAAATTTTGCAGAAGTTTAAAAACTTCAGTTGGCGCGTAACCGCAGCGGTGCAGCGCAATAACCGCGATTCTAGTTATTAAAAAAAAAGAATTGTTTTTTATTTTAAGAAGGCGCAAAAGTTCCTTATTCAAAATCAGCTCAAACATAACTGGGCAGTATTCGAAATTTAAATTAAATAAAGATGTGACAGTTATTTTGACTAGTTATTATACACCAAAAAAAAAAACTCAACACTCCTCAATAATTTCAGTAATTTAGTTTTAATGTGAAATGAACGCTTATAAACTGCACAGACTGTTAAGCAGAATGGAGAATTTTTCATCGATAGTTTTATGTATTTCACGACGATTAGATAAATACAACCATTATTCAGACGACCGCGTGTACAAGTGGTCAGAGTATCTGATTTCTGCGCCGCGGCTCTTGGGTTCCCAATCGCAAACAATTTGTGAAAAAAAAAAGAATTTGCTGGTTTTCGTGTTTGTTTTTGTTGTGCATCAAATTTATATAGCTGTAAAACGCACGCGACACAGGGAAGAGGAATCCTACCGTGTAAAAGAGGGTTAATGACTAATTTAGTTTTTTTAGGTTGAGACTAAAGTAAAGTTACAGTCTATATAAATGTCCCACTGCTGAGCACAGACCTGCTTAGATTTCTGAGAGGGTTTTGGAGACGGGAAGAGTCCGCTACGCTACTCCTGTACGGGTTGGCGGACTCCACATATCCTTGAAATATTTTTATTCCTCAGACATGCAGGTTTCCTCACGATGTTTTCCTTCACCGCCGAGCGAGGTAAATCATCACTTAAATTGCAGAAAAAAATTATAAATGCAGGCACTGGGGATCGAATCCAGGTCACACGAGTACTGTGAAGAAGAGCTCTTGGCCTCAAGGTACCACAGCTCAGCACAGACTCAGACTGAGAGGAAGATTATGTTAGAAACTCAAAAAGTCCATAACAGGTGAATCCGTTTATTGATGTATAAGGGTAACAAGATTTCTGTTGTATCGCTTTCAGAGATATTAATATTTGAATTGAGAGGCAATAAATAAATATATATAGTATTAATAATAGTATTACTGACTATAATCGTATTATTTGAAAAAAATACTTAAATAATTATGAAATATTTTATTTTGTTAATGCAATTATTTTCTCTTAATTATTCGTTTCTATTTTTTTTTACCAGTTACATTTTTTTTCCTCAAAATTAAAAAGTTCGTAAAACAAACCAGTTTTTTTCGAGAACGATGATAATAATTATGGTATTTGAAATACTTCCATATGTTTTTAAGTATACTTTCACTATTTAACGGAGTTTTTTACCGCGTGTTTGGCGGCTCTCAGAACCTGCATGCTATCTGAAGAATTAAAATATTTCGAAAACATGACAGGAATAATTTCGAATTACGTTTACAGCAGACATCAGTAAGCTGTTAATTTTACTTTTGAAATTAGTTTGTAACCTACGGATGACAGTAATTAAGTTTCACCATAACATTGATACAACTATTATATTCTCCGTAAGTACATATATATAATACAGTATCTGTATTAAACAGTTTTAAGTAAAGGCACCGAGAATAAACCAACATAAAATTGTGTAGTAAAAAATAGAACTTCAAAAAAGATACACTCGGACGTTTTGTAGATGTTTTTCTAAGCATCGTTATTTTCATGAAATCATGAAATACTCAAAATCACTCTCAATCAAACATACTCGAAAACTTTGAAATTACTCCAAGGTGTAAATTTTTTATATTAACTAGCTGATGCACGCGGCTTTGTCCGCGTGGATATAGATTTTTTAAATATCCCGTGAGAACTTTTTCATTTTCCGAGACAAAAAGTATCCTATGTCCGTTTCTAGGTCGCAAGCTATCTCTGTGTCAAATTTCGTCACGAGCGGTTGAGCGCTTGAGGCGTGAACAGGTAACAAAAAAACAGAGGAACAGAGAGAGTTACTTTCGCATTTCTAAAATTAGTATGGATTCATGGATTGCATCATCATCATCATCAATCATTAGTATGGATTTCGAATAAAAAAAAACTATTAAATTAATCTCATCATCACTTCAGCCTATCACTAGTCCACTGCTGAACATAGGCCTCCCCCATAGATAGCCATAAAAGTTTGTAGCTCTCGGTTGGGGGGATTTTGCCATACTTGCTACGCTTGGCGGGCGGGTTGGCGACCGCAGTTTATTTATTGAGATATTACAGGAAGACGCTGAAGGTGTTTTTTGAAAATGTTCAGACGAACTAAGGAGATTACGAAATTTAAAAAAGTGGTACGAGTAATTAGTTATGTAAATTAGAGAGCATTTGAATAGAAGCAATAACCCGAGACGCTCTGACACAGTTAATACAATCTCTTGTAATATGCTAACAAGAACGTCTGCGGATGACAGCTGCCGTATATCAAAACCTTAATTCCTGCAAGTTAAATTACAACAGCAAAACTCCAGTTTTCCTTTAATACCAGTCTTGTCCTTAGTTCAGGCCGTTATTGCTTCAAGTCGGTAATGAGTTTTTGTGACATATTAGAGATATGACAGATGTAGGTCAGATGGTCAAGGAAAACTTGGATGAATACTTTGAAATACTTAATAGCATTAGCCGTGGTAGCTCTGGGGCCGGGTGCTCGCTTTTAATTTCATATTACGCGTGTAACCTGGGTTCGATCTCCGGTGCCAGCATCTATGAAATTATTCTACAATTTTAAGTGCTGATTTACCACGTGCTTGGCGGTGAAGGAAAACATCGTGAGGAAACCTGCATATCCGAGACATAGAAATATTTCGAGGACATGTGAAGTCAACCCGCATAGGAGCAGCCGGGCGGACTATTCCCGGCTCCAAAACCCTCTCAGAAATGAGAGGAGGCCTGTTCTCATCAGTGGGACATTTATAGGCAGTTACTTTACTTTTACTTTAACAGTTTTGGCTACTAACGTCCTGCTACACGTTATCTACCATATTAACATTACTAAGTTACGGCACACTTTCATACAACTTAATCACGGTAGTCATTATGATAACTTACACTTATTTACATAAATTATTATTACCAGCGGTCGCCCTGTGGTCGAAATTCGTTACTGTTTAAGTTTGAACGTTATCGGGGTTTGAGTAATGATTTGTTGGCAACATTTTAAAATTCTATTGCGACTATTTATGGGTCTGTTTGACCACATACTATCAGTGTGTTTGACATGGGCAGTATGGACTTAAACAAACGACGAACTGTAATGTTTGACATTGTCAGTATGAACGAAAATAATTAATATTCTGTTTTATTTAACTTAATGTAATTGTAACACATTCACATTATATATTTTCGCATTCTCGCTTCGTTTTCATAGAAACTAACTATGCCAAATCACACACTCCTTCTTACGCGCAATATTTAAGTAATTGATTGTTTAATTAATTATTAATTAACATAAAGAAAAGTCCCTCAAAACAAAAGTGTACAACCAGTGAGTGTTGCCAGTGATGACATATGGAACCGAGACGTGGTCCTTCACTGCAGGCCGCATGAGGAAGCTCAGAATCGCTCAGCGAGCTATGGAAAGAGCTATGCTCGGAGTTTCTCTGCGAGATAAAATCCGTAACGATGTTATCCGCAGCAGAACTAGAGTAACCGACATAGCCCTAAGGATTAGCAAGAAAGGTTCTCGAGTGGCAACCTCGTACCGGCTAACGCAGTGTAGGGCGACCCCCCACTAGATGGAGCGACGACCTTCACGGTTTTGCAGGAAGACGATAGATGCAGGTGGCTCAGGACCGTGTTTTGTGGCAATCTATGGGGGAGGCCTATGTTCAACAGTGGACTATGGTAGGCTGAAATGATGATGATGATAACAAAAAGATTATTATTATACTCTTAAGCAAAAGTCAAATGTCGACATTTCTTTTTCGCTTAAATTTAGGCTTGTTAAACGCTCTTATGAATGTCAAAATCTACACCCGTTCGAAAATAAGGCCTTCTCGGGCAAGAAACGGCAAGAAAATCTTTATTTAGACTTTGTAAATTACATTAATTTATTACAACATCATATGTTTGGTTTCCAAGGGTATATTATGATATGTATATGTGATATTATGATATATATCTGTATATTATGATCTATTTTATAATACGCTTTATTTAATAACGTCTTTTTGACAAGATTTTTTAAATTTGTTAGATTGTTGTGTCACAGTACGAGAAATTCTATTGTTAAATTTTATAGATCTTCTTATAATTCATAATGAATAACGAGTACAACGGATGTATATTATTCAATGTAGTATTGCCAGTAGTATGTAACAAACAGATTTTTAGTAACCTACAATTCCTACAAGAACTCATTAAGCTTCCATCGTGGGGATTATACGTCGCGATACCTAGGCCCAGAGGTGAAATGTGCGGTATTCCCGCGGTGGAGACTTCCAGCCTCTTAGTTCAACGAGGATCCGTTATGCGTTAATCATCATCGTCGGTAATGTGCAAAATGCAGATGGCAATGAGAGGAACAGTGTGGGATCGTATTCGATAGGAGTCCGCCGTAACCACTTCGTTAGGGTTATCCTATGAGAACAAAACCTCCTAAACGATGATTTGATGATTGGTATATATTGTACATTAATAGTGACGCAAGTTTTGTGCAAACATTACTCGTCCTCACGGTCCATATTTTACTGGTGGTAGGATTCCTATGCGGTATCCGTCTAGGTAGGTACCACCCCAGGGCCAGTTATTCTGCCGTGAAGCAGTAGTGTGCAAACATTACTGTGTTTCGGTTTGAAGGGCACTGTGAGCTAGCGTAATCACTGGGCATATGAGACTTAATAACCTATGTCTCAGGGTGATGGACACAGTGAGGTGTCACACAGAAATGTTCTGGGTGACACAGCATTTGTTATGGGCAGACGTTGCACTTACCATCAGGTGAGCGTTGTGCTCGTTTCATCACCTTATGCAATAAAAAAAGAATATGCATCATCATGCTTATGTGATAAAATCGACCTAAGGATAAGACACAACGAAAGTAATAAAAAAAACAACATTCTATGATTTATGAATGTAGTTTTAAATACTTAAATATTAATAACTTTTGTTTTGCAATTCAGCAGGAACTCAAAGACGACCCAAAGTTCAATAAATATATAAATAACACAACAACTTATTGCCATTCTCTCTCTCTCACACACACACAAACGTATATGTATTATCGATACATAAGTTTGTGCGAGTTAACAAATATAATTAACAGACAATTTTCATGAATAGGCTCCATCAAACTACTGCAGCGTCGCTAGCAAATGTGTTAAAACTATTCTACTAATATAGTGTAGACCTGTCATTAGCTTTATTTTTGTTTTCATTAGTTATATTATTAAGTTCTTCATGTTACGCTGTTGGTCTTCGTCGTTTCAGCCTATCAATAGTCCACTGCTGAACATAGGCCTCCCCCATAGATTGCCACAAAAATTTGTAGCTCTCGTTTTGGGGGGATTTTGCCATAGTTGCCACGCTTGGCAGACGGTTTGGCAACCGCAGTTTATTTATTCAGATGGTCTTACTAATAAATAAATAAATAAAATAAATAATTACCGAATTTTAAGTGTCTTTGAATTTGTGTAAATTATTTAAAATGATAATACTGATAATGGCGATTACGTCTCAAGGATTGACATAAATCTGTTTCGGACCGAAAAACAAAGTCTAACTATCAAGGGAGTTGAACTTTGACAGAATATCTTTAGTCAATAGATATTCAAAAGGCACGCTGCTTTTGTAATCTTGAAATAGAATTATTGAAAGTTATCAACTGGCCTAAGGTAGACCCTCTTGAGGGTTCTTTTGACAAGGATGCCCAGAAATGTTAAAGATTTAAGGTTCTAGGAAAGACTACGGCGTACTTACATTAAAAACAGTATCTTCTATACTCTAAAACAGACTAAAATTTTAGAAGAAAACTGAAAACTCCATATGCAATTCTAGAGATATTTATTTATTATACCACGTGCTCGGCGGTGAAGGAAAACATCGTGAGGAAACCTGCATGTCTAAGAAATAAAAAATATTTCGAAGACATGTTCAGTCCGCCAACCCGCATTGGAGCAGCGTGGCGGATTCTCCCTAGCTCCAATACCCTCTCAGAAATGAGAGAGAGGCCTATGCTCAGCAGTTGGACATTTATAGGCTGTAACTTACTTACTTACTTTACTTTATTAAGCTTCCAAAAGCGGGTGAAAAATCGATACCTGTCGTCTTAAGAATCTTAAGTATTCGTGAAGATTCGTATTATCTACGAACTACAAACCGTTTTCGAGAGCCATCACGATTTGACGGGCTTGCAGTTTTATTCAAATCACAGAGAAGAACAATCTACAGTAGTAGTTTGGCGTAAACAGACAATGAGAAAGCCCTCGTATTAGCCGAAATGTAGGTTATGTTAATTCTGCGTCGAGAATTAACTGTCGGGACATAGAAGTGTACAACAAGGCTGCGGTTTCTATTCAAGTACAAATCCAGAGTATGAAGCCAATACAATCCCAAGAAATTGTAATATAGCTTTGTCTCGATACGGTATTAATCTTAGCGCTGTGTTAAATAACCTCGACAGTGTTTTTCAGAATAGAGGTCTACAAAAGTACAGGGATAAGACAAATACGTTTCAAATATACCGGTTGGGTATCGGGAACACAACACTTGAAGTTATCAAGAAGTACGTGCCTATAAAAAAATATCTAACTAAGAAAGGCACGCAAGCAACAATACAAAGAATAATTTACTCCAGTCGATGGATGGATGGATGGATGGATGCCCAAAGGATGGGCAGCAGCATCTTGTGGAACATCTAAATAAATAAACCCGTCTGTCAAGCGTGGCAACTATGGCAAAATGACCCAAAACGAGAGCTACAAACTTTTGTGGCAATCTATGGGGGAAGCCATGTTCAGCAGTGGAGTATTGATAGGCTGAAACGATGACGAACGTACTCATTATTCATTATAAATAATGAGTAGATCTATAAAATTGAATAATAACATTTCTCAAAGTGTGACACAAAAATCTAACACAGATTTCAAAAACCCTGTCGAGAAGACGTTATTAAATAAAGACTTTTAATAAAGTAGATTTTTATTTTATTGCTATAATGATGGTAAGTGCAAAGTCTGCCCATAAGAAATGCTGAGTCTCCCAGAAAATTTCTGTGTGACACTGCACTGTGCCCATCACTCTGAGACATAGGTATTGTATTAGTAGTATCTATTCGTATATTGTCATATAGTATTTAGGTATGTTTATCTATGTATATGTATGTGTATATTCGTTTATTTAGTTAATAATATTATATTTATTTTAATAACCGCAATCGCTGTTTACTCACTGCCCTAAGGTTGACTGGCAGAGAATGCTTTTAGCATTAAGTCCGCCTTTTGTTCCTTTTTAATGGTTCAATAAAGAATAAATAAATAAATAAATAGGTTCTTAAGCCTCATATGCCCAGTGATTACGCTAGCTCACAGTGCCCTTCAAACCAAAACACAGTAATGTTTGCACACTACTGCTTCACGGCAGAATAAATGGCTATGGGGTGGTACCTACCTAGACGGACTCGATAATAACTCACATTGTGGAAATAACTCTTACTCTTATAAATCCCCTGGAAGATGAAATAAAGGCGAACCTATCAGATGGAAGTTATTTTAAGGGAAGGCCGCCTCAAAAGTACCGACGAGCTTGTATGAAAACACTAATGAAAGTAGAAGAAGCGAAAGATGTGTGTCAGGATCGTAGCAAGTGGAAAGATGTGTCTCTGCCAATCCCAATGGGAAAGGGGCGTGACTCTATATATGTATGTATAACATGGCAATAAAAAAGACCCCAGAGCTTCTTGCCAGCTTCAAGCCTAAATTTAAAAATAAAATAAGAAAAAAATATTTTTAAGTTAAACGGTTTTATTGTAAAGGAACATAATAATGATGCAGATACTCGTAGTGTACTAGAAGCTAAAGAATTATTAGGTAGGTACCAGGTACGAAGCTGGGAAAAGTCCACCATGCTGCTGCAATACGGGTTGGCGGACATCACATGCATTAGAAATATTTTTATTTTATTATGTTTTCTCCCGCCGCTGAGCACGTGGTAATTTTATTTTTATTTTATTAGGATGAACAATTATGTGACTGTTACTTCAAAATACTTATAACAATTCAATCAATGTTATAATTAATTAAATCATATCCATGTCCGTATAGATACGGTGTACTGACACGATAGTTTTCTTGTAAAAGAGGAACCTTTTGAAAATACGCCAAAATAAAATATTCTTAAAGTATTGCAAACATAAATTGTAAGCTTCCTGACAACATTAAAGTTCGTATACAATTACTTAAGGTTGGCTTTTATACAATTAGGAAAAAAGGATTCTTTTTTCATAAGAATCCATTAGCGATACCTTTGAGAATTCATTTACTTTAGAATAGATATTAATTTATTCAAGAAAAAAAAAATACTAAGAGCCTCTGGGGTTAATAACTGTTTTTAATTTATATATTCTGGCATATAGCCAGGAAAATGTCATAGCTTCTGACAGGTTGCGGAATAACTTCCTCGAAAACTATCAGACGAAAATAAACAGTGACAGGCAGTTTATTTGTTTACCTACTGGTGGTAGGATTCCTATGTAGGAATAGGCCAGGGCCCAGGGCCAGTTATTCTGCCGTGAAGCAGTAGTGTGCAAACATTACTGTGTTTCGGTTTGAAGGGCACTGTGAACTAGCATAATCACTGGGCATTTGAGACTTAAGAACTGATGTCTCAGGGTGACGGGCGGAGTGCGGTGTCACACAGAAATATTCTGGGTGACACAGCATTTGTTGTGGGCGGACGTTGCACTTACCATCAGGTGAACGTTTTGCTCGTTTCGTCACTTTGTACAATAAAAAAAGGCAGCAGTGTCTGAGGTGCAAAGCGCCTGGTACCGCGGTCTATAATCTGACTTCCAAGAGTGGTGATCATGGCAAAGTCCATTTTTTGAGAGGACAACAACAAGCTTGTAACATCTGACCAAGAAGTTGCTACAGCTTAGGAAAAGTTTTTTACTGAAATTCCATTCACAGCCCAGTGGTGACACTCAGAGTTGGCTTCGTAAGGCTACTTTAGATCGGAATAGGAGTACTGCTAGGGTGAGTAGTGGCGGTATACCTGCACTGCTTACCCTGCCCTTCGCAACTTTGGCGGGGCCGCGCTGTGGATGCGGCAGTGGTGGCGTCGCGGAGGAAAAGGAAAGACGGTATTACGTTACGCGGCTCTCCCTATATATTATCAAGACGATTTTTACGACACGCACAAGATGAAAAAGGCTGGTAGAAAGCAGTTAATTTTTTTTAGTGACCACAACAAGGCATCATTGGCAATTCCATCATCTTAAGCAAATATATGAATAGAAATAAAGTACATACTTTTTTCCACGAGACTTCTGATATGGTCTTTCCAGCCGGATAGGAACAAGTGGCATAGGATGTTAGAATGCGATTTGGGTATATTAATGAAGCGCTGGTAATAAAAACAAGTCACGTGGGTAAAATCACGTACTTCGCCATAGCGGATATAAATGGGACAGACAGAGGAAATAACAATGTAGCCATAACATAAACGCATATTTTTGCTGTTGGGGTTGCCAGTAAGCAAATACCTAAACTTATTTTCTTCCAAAATTGGTTTTCAAAAAAAATATAAGAATTGAAATAAACACAATAACAAAACTAAAGAAATACCAGAAATATTTTTGAAAATATAAGTTTTTGTAAAAGAAACAAAAAAATTACTAAATCATAAGTCATACTTACTTTTCATTATTACAATCACCAAAATTTCAATCACTCACACAATTTCAGTATTACCCGTTAAACTTTGACAGTTTGATTAGCAAAATGTTTATGCTATGACAGTTGAAATACGGAATTGGCGGGTAATATTGTTATATTGTAATGGTCATTTCAGAGCTGTTATAATTTCCGATACTAAATTAACTTTGTTATTTTATAGATTAACTCTTTGTTACTTTCTAGATTGTTTTTTTTTTAATAATAAATTATATATTATATAGATAGAATCTACTACTCCATCTCGTCCCGCGGGTGATCTAATTTTTCACATCGAAGTTGTAATGCAATTAGACTTCGCAATATTTAGAATCAATCCACTGCAGATGAAAATTACAAAACTCCACGTTGCTATGCGTTGAATGATTTAAGTGTAAAACCAAAAAAAAAATTTACTTAATCCGACCCGGTAGGTGGCGCAGTGATCGTGTGGCTGTAAAGTATCATAATTAAATGTGATTCAGAAATGAAATACATCGCGTTACATACCGGAACGGGCGGGACGGAATATTGTACCTATCAAATGGTAAAAGAATTTTTCAAATAGGTACCAGTGGTTCCGGATATTACCCTCTCCATTCTGCTCCACATATATACAAACTAACAAAATTCATCCTCCCTCTTTATAATATTAAGTATAGATATAATGAATTAAATTTGATTGCGATTGCATTTCTACTTCCCGTATTACCGACTAACACCTGAACACACTTCTTTTTGTTACCTTACCTTATCCATTTACGGTGTGTGTGTTAATAGTATTTTTTTTAGTAAAATTATGCCCACGAAAACTTTTATCTGATATTTGAGTTAAATAATCATAACTTATTATTTAATCGCACTAACTATCTAATGTATAAAAATTTCAAAACCCAGAGATAACATTTCTGAAATTAAACGTAAAAGAAGTTATATTATGCTTCTTTTTAAAAATTAAAAGGGTAATTCCGACATTATTCTTGAGAAAGATCGTACCCTCTCGTCCTGAACGAGACTGCAATGGCAACCGTATGCCGTAAGCTGAATAATAAAAGCGGAACCCCGTTGTAAGGCTTTAATAAAATATTCAACATCGTGTTAGTAGGATTTCCTTGTTTATTTAACATTAATATATAATGAAATAATTATTTTAAAGATTATTTTCATTTTATTGTTTTATTTCATCGATATCTGAAAAATAATTTTCGTCTCATAATATATAAAAATATTTCGGCACCTTTTTAGTAAAACTTTCCAGGCCAGTTATTCCGCTGTGAAGCAGTAGTGTGCAAACATTACTATGTTTCGGTCTAAAGGGTATTGAGAGCTACCGTAATCACTGAGCATATGAGACTAAAAAACTGATGTCTCTGGGTGACAGACGCAGTGTCATGTCCCACAGAAATGTTGTGGGTGACACAGCATTTTTTATGAGCAGACGTGGCACTTACCATCAGGTGAACGTTTTGTCCGTTCGTTAGTTCATCCATTAAAAAATATCATCATCATATTATGTGAACTAAGAAAAACTTAGCTCTTAGTTATTAAGTGCGCTTTAATCAGTGGCGTCAACGATATTAAAAAAATTAGTTTTTGATAAGCTTTCAAAATTTGATATTTTATATCGATATTTCGATATTTTTTGGTGATTTATAATATTTCGACGAATCGATATACATCGAAAAACATTTATATATCGATATTATTTCGATAATCAAAGCCTAATAAAACCTAATAGAACAAGGACGTTAAGCGTTTATTAAACTAAGCTATATACACTCAGCGTCACAAAAATCGCACCTCTCTGAGTTTGCGCGAAAAATGGCTGTAATGGCTAGAAACGAATTATATTTATATAAATATTGGTATGTTTGAAATGGGTATTTGAATAGCTTTACATTATTAATAAAAAAATCATGAAATCATTAAAACATTTATCATTATAGAGCGTCAAAAATAAACACTGTCAAATGCTCGTTAGTAAGGACGCTAGTTACACCACCTAAAAAGGGTATAAAAGGGTCGATCTGGATGAAATATGGGCCAGTCGTAATTTAGACTTTGCAGTGAACACACGTGAACAAGTAACCCAAGTAAGAACAAGTAAAGATGGACACCAGCTCTGAAGAAGCCGCTCAAGTGATTGCCCTATTGCAGTCGGGGATGCGGCAGTATGACGTTGCTCGACAGTTGAACCTGTCCCGTTTTTCAGTTCGACGGGTGTTCCAACGTTTTCAGCAGACTGGTGGTTATGTTAGAAAACCGGGATCTGGAAGAAAACGGTGCACATCAGAAAGAGATGACCGTTTCATCGTTAGGACATCTTTACGAAACCGTTTTACAAATGCTGTTGAGTTGCAACAACAGCTTCAATCAACTCGGAGAACATCTGTGAGTGTTTCTACAATAAGAAGAAGGTTACACGAAAAGAGTTTAACAGCCCATAGACCTGCTAAAGATCCAACACTTACTGCACAGCATCGCAGAGATCGCCTAGAGTTTGCTCGCAATCATTGCGAGTGGACTCTAGAACAGTGGCGGACCGTACTCTTCTCTGATGAGACGAGAGTCTGTCTCTTCTGCAATGACAGACGTAGAAGGGTCTACAGAACACAGGGGGAGAGGTTCACACAACCCTGCTTCGAAGAATCCGTCGAATACGGGGGTGGCTCGTGTATGTTTTGGGGCGGCATTTCCGTCGACGGGAAAATGGAGCTTGTGTGCGTTTCCCGGACTCGGGGTGGCCGTGGGCAAGGGTCATTAAATGCTGGTCGGTACATTACTGAAATCCTGGAGGAACATGTGGTCCCGTATGCTGGTTATGTCGGTGATGGATTCATGTTAATGCATGATAATGCTCGTTGCCACACCGCGGCTATTGTACGGGATTATTTACAGGAGGTCGATATCCCTGTTATGCATTGGCCAGCACGAAGTCCAGACCTTAACCCAATAGAACATCTCTGGGATGACCTAAAACGGCGCGTGCGAGCTCGAGATCCAGCTCCAGCCACTCTTCAAGAGCTCCAGATGCGGTACTTGAAGAGTTGGAACAAATACCCCAAGAGGCTGTTGCGATCCTTGTAAGGTCCATGAAAGATCGCATGGAAGCCGTTATCAAGGCAAAGGGTGGTTAACACTAGGTTTTAAGAACTTTTTTTGTATTTATTAAGTTTTTTTTTAAATTATTAATTTGCAAATTTGTACATACTCTGTCTTTTTCTTTAATTTCTCTTTCGTCTCGTTATAAAAGTAAAATTCAATTAAAATTCCTGAAAGCTAATGAAATTACCTTTCGAATGATACCCTCAAACCACAACATTGCCATTGGACTGTTCTGTTAAATAACAGGCGTTTTGACGCCGAGTGTATATATTGCAGAGGAGCTGCAACCGGTGTTTGAAAATCTCTACTAGGATGCGATTGGCACAATGCTGCGTGTTTTCAGTTCTTCTGTATGGAGTCGAAACATGGACATTAACCCAGAACTACCCAGAACGATTAGAAAAAGCACAAAATATGAGCCGCGAAATGTGGGTGTAGGGAAAGTAATAGAGGTAATAGAGTATTAAATGAGAGAGTAAACTAAAAGTTAAAGGTGTTAAACACTGTCAAAATGCACAAGCTGGGTCATATAATACGCAACAAGAAATACGATGTGCTGTAACTGCGGATACAATGGAAAATTTAAGGCAAACGACTACCCGAACGAAGGCGTAGCTTGTGGCTGAAGAATCTCCGGAAGTGGTTCACTCTGAGCACGAGATATTTGTTCCAAACAGTAGTATAGAAAATCGAAATTGCTACGACGATAGCATACCTCCGGAAGAAGAAGGCACCGCCAGAAGAAGATGAGACCGAAGAAGTGATGTCTGAGGGTGACGAGTGCAGTGTGGTGACAGATAAATTTTCTAGGTGATAGAGCATTCGTTATGGGCAGACGTTGCACTTACCATCAGGTTTACGATTTTTTTTTAATATCACTTATTCTGCTAGACTAAAGCTGGATTAAATTATTATGCGTAGTATGCAGTTTAGCTACAGTAAGCAAAAGTATTGAGAACAATGACAATGTATCTTACGAAGTAAATTCAAGCCATGTGGTGGCGGATTAAGAGGGTAGATTCTCTTAATCCGCCACCACATGGCCCCCATTTCATCTCGTGAGTGTCGTAAAAGCCGAAAGAGGGAAAATGAAAACCAGGAGATTGGCAGCTGTGTCTTCCTGGAACATCTGAATAAATAAACTGTGGTTGCCAATCTTCCTGCCAAGCGTGGCACCTACGGCAAAATTCCCAAAATGAGAGCTACAAACTTTTGTGGCAATCTATGGAGGAGGCCTATGTTCAGCAGTGGATTAGTGATAGGCCGAAATGATGATGATAATGATAATAGTAATAATAAAGAACTTGCTGAATGTCGCTGGATACTAAATACTCACATAAATATAGATAACATGCCATTGCGCTAAAAGCAGTAGCGTTTATCTTAATAAAATTAAATAATTGTTAATTTTTTAATGAGAGAAAGTGGCGAAATTAGCAAATCGTTCAAATGATAGTGAAGACAACATTTGCTTACAACCCTGTGACATCAGTTCTAAAGTCGCATATGCTCACTAATTACATTAGCAATTCCCTTTCAAACCGAAACACAGTAATGTTTGCACACTACTGCTAGGCGGCAGAATAACTGGCACCTATCTAGACGGAGTCCCGCGTGGGAATCCCACACACGTACCAGTACCAGTATAAGTTATATACAACGTGTTACCTAATATCGATTTGTAGCGTGTTAATAAGAAACATTTAATAACGTCGGGGTTGTATTACCTAATCGTGATCTAGGGTATTCCTTGTATGAGTTTTTATAATTTGAGGTTATGACAAAATAAACGTTATCAAATTACAATAACATTATTAAATAATAAAATTAACTTAAGCACTAAATAATAACTCTACGCTCGACTTTATCAGAGTCCGTGGGCTGAGCGAGAGTTAAAACTAAAAATCAAACGGAAAATTGGAAAGAAAACTGCGACAACAATAAAATAGATTAGTTAACGATTTGATAATTTTATAATTCTATTTTATTTTTTATTTTATAATCAAATAGTATTAAAAGAAACATTACTTGGCATAGCATTTTGTTCTCATTGTAAATATAAGTGATTTAATTTTGTTTTACCCACAGATAAAGCAAGAACCGGAAGATTAAAAAAATAGTGTACGCGTACCGCGTGGCCTAGTGTCAGCTCAAATCCCAGCCGGAGTCAACGTTTGTGCAAAACTCGAATTTTTTGGGTCTGTTTGTGTTGTGCATGTTAAATTTATTTATGTAAAACACACCCACGATATAGGAGACATCCTAATGTGGGGTTTCGTTTTAAAAAAAAATGTTCTCGGCTTTCACATGTAAAACTAAGTACGTATGAAAGAACGAGCAAAGTTTTGTGCATTTGAAGACGCGTACAAACATTCAGGTATAATCTTGCCTCTTCTCTTTAAGAGCCGTGGTAGCTCAGGGGCTAAGCGCTCGCTTTAAATTTCATAGTACGCGAGTGACCTGCGTTTGATTCTCGGTGCCGGCACCACTAAAATTGTTAATTGCAATTTTAAGTGCTGAATTACCACGTGCTCGGCGGTGAAGGAAAACATCGTGAGGAAACCTGCATGTCTGAGAAATAAAAAATATTTTGAAGATATGTGAAGTCCGCCAACCCGCATTGGAGCAGCGTGGCGGATTCTTCCTAGCTCCAAAACCCTCTCAGAAATGAGAGGAGGCCTGTGCTCAGCAGTGGGACATTTATAGGCTGAAACTTTACTTTACTTTACTTGCCATTGTCCTTTGTAAAATGTGAAGGACTACTAAATTTTAAAACTATATTGAAGTTAGTAACGGTTTGGTAGTTTGAGACATTTAAATTTTACAGTTTTGAAAAATAAATACTGGTCTGGAAATACTATTGACCGCAGTTTTTATTAAATTAATCCAACCGATGATGGGCGGAATTTAGTCCAAGTTATTCAAGACAGAAGTCACATTCTTCTTAAGTTCTCGAAGAATTCTGAATAATTTCGTTAGTTTGATTATACAGAATGTTAGACTTGAAATTTTATAAATGACAAAATTCTTTCATTCTAAAGTAATGTTATATTCATGATAAATCTTTATGAAACTTTCGTTCAAGAAATACGTATTTGCAATTATTAAAACCAAATAAAATATACATATTTTATATTATTTTGTTTCAAACAGTTTTTTTTTTATTTTTTTATTCGATGACTTTTATGAAAGTGATATTTTATGTTTTCTTTATTTGATATTTGAATTTGAACTTAGTATCATTTACCGTATCGTGGCGGCTTAAGAGAATCCACCACCACATCTTATCCCGTGGGTGTCGTAAAAGTCGACAGAGGAAAAATAAAAACCAGGAGATGGGTAGCAGCATTTTCCTGTAACATCTGAATAAATAAACTGCGATTGCTAACCCGCCTGCCATGCGAGGCTACTATGGCAAAATCACACCCAGAAAGAGAGCTACAAACTTTGGTGGTAGTCTATGGGGAGACTTATGTTCAGCAGCGGACTAGTGATACATGATGAGCACCGCCCGCCCTCCCTCAACAGCGTGCACAAGAAAACCAATACCGCCACTATTAACTTGCCTGGCCTGGCCTGCCTAGGCCTGTGCCATTGAACAACGAGCTCAAACGTGACGTCACTATCTTCCTAATTTTTAGAGTTTCTAAAGGCAACTTCTACTACTAGCTACATGACATTGCATTGTCTCCGAAGCTACATAGTAATGTCATATTTCAGCTTAATCGGACATCCGAAAGAAGGTCAAAATTGACTTATAAGATTTGAAATTGAACGACATAGGAAGAAAGCAAGTGAATTAAAAGCTTGTAAAAATTAAATAAAGCTATAAAGCTGAAAGCTTCAAAATATATTTACTGGGTGTTTAGGATTTTACACGAAGAAACAAAATGTTTAATTTGTGTAGTTAGTATAGGTGTCAACAGAGGGCGCCATAAGTATTTTAAATCGTGGTGTTGAGATACCGTTGGAGGTCAATGACCTCAACGCTGCATTACTTTTAAAATATACTCTTCTATATATCAAGTTATTAGTTGGTTTTATTTTAATTCCATACTAGTATCTAGTCCTCTATAGTCCATTGCTAAGTAGAAATACATTCATGGTCCATCGTAGCCGGAAGTAATCGACGAGGGCAGGTTTTTGAAATCAGTGATTCCAAGTGTTTGGAATCACACTCCCATACCCAGAAGCAGTGGATTACTGCTTATAAGGTGTGGCGAGAGGGAACGGTCTGCGAAAATTACGCAGCCGCCGCAACCATTCACGGTGGGCGGAAGTCATTCTCTGATCTGAAGGAACTTTGGATCAGCGGGGCAGTTCACAGGAAGCACGGATCAACTTGAAAATCGCGAAGTTAATAAGAAGCGTGTTAAATAGTGAAGTGTGAGTGAGCAAGAAATACAGTGAATTGTGAGTACGTCAAAGTAAAAAGTGAGTACAATTTTTATTCAAATATTAGTAAATGCAAGTTTAGAAGATTTGAACAATTAATAAGCAATTTGAACTTTAAAGACTCTAGTAAATTAACTTAGAAATTGTATAACGTAGTTAACACTTAGACTAATTATTAAGAAATATTGTTGAGACGGGGAACCTATGCCCGATTTCTGTTTGAGTTGTTAGAGCGTTAAACACTTGTAAAAATTTATAATTTTATTCATAGGACTTAGGAAAATTTTTTGTTTATCAACATAGCAAAATTTACTAACTTATCAACATTGTAAAATTTTAAAAATTTATTATATGGACTTGGAGAAACCTATTGCACGGACATATAAAATTAAAAAAAAAAAAAAAAAATTGTTTTCGATTTTTATTATAAAAGTAATACTTTAGGAAAATGCAGTCCCTATTAAAAGTGCAGTTAGATGTTGAAGTTAGATTAAGAAGCGCTCTAACAAATTATAGGAAATCACCTAAAGATCGCATTAATCAACAATATATTGAAACTAGACTGGGAATTTTGGAAGAACTATGGTCAAAATTTCTATCAACTCATGATAATTTAATTAAAGTGGGAAAAAAGGAAGACTTGCAAGATTGTAAATATGATGAGTTGTATGAGCAAGTCGAAGAGTGTTATGTTGAATATAAATGTACGCTAACATCTGATTTGTCTAAATATCGAGTGATAAAAAGTAATTCAAATAGTATTAAAGATAGTCAAGTTGAGTCAAAAAGTTCATTAGTTAAATTACCAAAAATTACAATAAATTCATTTTCTGGAAAATATACCGAGTGGCCTACTTTCAGAGACTTATTTTCATCTTTAGTACATAATAATAATTCCTTTGATGATGTTCATAAACTTAAATATCTAAAGGGTTTTTTGACCGGTGAAGCTGAACAGTTAGTTAGACACATACCTATTACTGATTTAAATTATAGTCAATGTTGGTCGCTTTTGCAAAAAAGATATGATAATAAAAAATACTTAACAAATTGTACCTTGAAGAGGTTATTCAATCAAAAGCGATTAAATGTAGAATCTGCCAACGGACTGAAAGATTTATTAGACACAACCACAGATTGTCTTAATGCCTTAAAAAATCTCAATATTGATGTGACCACTTGGGATACAATCATTATTTATATTCTAACGGACAAACTAGATCAAGAGACCCGTAAGCAGTGGGAGCTAAATGTATCTGGAGAGAATTCTGTTGAATTACCAACTTATCAGCAGTTTTAGAATTTTATTGAGGGAAGATTCAGAGCTTTGGAGTGTTTAGAAAATATCAAAAAACCTTCTAACCAATACATTCGACAATCACAATCTCAAGTACTACCATCCAAACCACACCAATCAAACGTTTTCCTTACTACAAATATTCAGTGTGAATATTGTTCAGAAAATCACAAATTGTGTTTCTGTAAGAAATTTGCTAAGGAAGATTATGACAAAAGACACGAGTTTGTTTTAAATAACAGGATTTGTTTAAACTGTTTAGGGCGTAATCATTCTGCAAAATATTGTTTTTAAAACCAATACTTGTCGTATTTGCAAGAAGCGACATCATTCTCTTCTTCATCCAAAGTTCACATCGACCAATAATGAGCGCGTAGATCAACCCGTAGAGGGCGAGAAGACAATTTCAAAGGCTGGTAGGTCACCTGAAGCACCAATTGTTTCCTGTCTCTCGACTGGAAAAGTTGTTAAGCAGGTTTTACTAGCCACAGCGCTGGTAAAAGCCAAATCTAAATCAGGTGATTTTAAAATTATAAGGGCTTTGCTCGATCAGGGGTCACAGGCGTCCTTCGTTACAGAAGATACCGTTCAATTATTAAGGCTAAAAAAGCTAGCAATAAAAGGGATTATTTCGGGATTAGGCGGTGAACAGTCTTCAGAAGTATCAAAGTACATGGTTTTTATAAAAATTAAGTCACTGTCTGATCCAAGTTATCAAATTGAAATTAAGGCTTACGTTTTGAACAATATCACTACCTATCTTCCGGGAAAAAAGATAGCAAACTTGAACTGGATTGAATTACAAAATGTTCAGTTAGCGGATCCAGAGTATTATACTCCAAATAAAATTGATATCCTTCTAGGAGCAGAAATATATAGTCAGATATTGAAGGATGGAGTGATGAGGAGTCCGTCGGGAACTCCAATCGCACAGTGCACCACCCTTGGGTGGATCATATCTGGTCTTGTTAATTCTGAAGACTCCGTCCATAATTCATCTGTTATTGGAGTACTGCATGTTAAGGTAAACGAAGATGAAATTCTGAAAAAATTCTGGGAATTGGAGACGGATCAATCACGTATACCAAAGAAGATGCTTACCGTGGAAGAGCAGAAATGCGAGGATCTTTTTGCAGCTACAACGAAAAGAACAGCAGAAAGAAAAATGTTAAATAAAGAATTTAAAAGAAGATATACTGAAGTAATAAATGAGTACTTATTACTTAACCACATGAGGTTAGTAGATAATAATGACGAAGCAGTTTACTTACCTCACCACGCAGTGGTAAGAGAGGATAAGGCCACCACTAAGCTGCGAATAGTTTTTGACGCTTCTGCCAAAAACAAGAATAATGTTTCACTTAATGATACACTAATGGTTGGACCTGCCTTGCAACCTGACCTGCGGCATATTATAATACGATGGAGGACACATCCAATAGCAGTGGTCGCAGACATCATAAAAATGTACCGCCAGGTTATGGTTGCTGATGAAGATGCAGCATTTCAGAGAATTGTCTGGCGAGAATTTCCTGAAAATAAAATAAAGGATTATGAACTCCTGACGGTAACTTTTGGAACTGCTTCGGCTCCTTATTTGGCCGTTAAGGCGCTGCAGCAAGTGGCCGTTGATGACGGAAACAAGTATCCACATGCAAGAGAAAGAATTTTTAAGGATTTTTACATGGACGATCTTATGACTGGGTGTGGAACGGTAGAAGAAGGAGTCGAAATATACAAGGAAATGAAGAACCTATTAAAAAGAGGGGGGTTTGAATTACAAAAGTGGAACAGTAATAGTAAAGAATTGTTGAAGGAAATAAAGAGAGATCAAAAAGGTAAAAAGGATGATGAAGACATTATAAAAGGTGAGGAAAAAGAGGACATAGAAATTAAATTAGATTCTACTATTAAAATATCAGGACTTACCTGGATTCGTAACAATGATGAATTCCATTTTTCAGTGCAGCTCCCGATGATGGTGAAACCTGTAACAAAAAGGAGTATTATATCAGACATTGCGCGATTATTTGATCCATTGGGTTGGATCGCGCCTTGTATTGTAATAGCTAAATCATTTATCCAAAAACTATGGTTAAGTGGTATAGAATGGGATGCAGAAGTGCCAAATAAATTATTAAAGGAATGGTTAACTTACCGCAATCAACTGCCACTACTAACCAAATTCCACATTCCTAGATGGCTTGGTACATCGACGTGTGATTCAGAGGTTCAATTGCATGGATTTTCGGATGCTTCCAAAATAGCTTATGGGGCTGTGGTTTACGTGCGGATCACCAACAGTGAAGGCGACGTTCACGTATCGCTTTTAACAGCCAAAACGAGGGTCGCTCCAATAAAACAAATAAGTATTCCGCGTTTGGAACTGTGCGGCGCTGTGTTGTTATCTCGATTACTTTTGGAGGTCGCGGAAATTTTAGATATTCACATCGACAACGTACGAGCATGGACAGACTCCACAGTGGTGTTGGCCTGGTTGAAAAGTCATCCTAGTCGGTGGAAAACTTTCGTTGCGAATCGTGTGTCGGAGATAATAACTAACTTAGATGCAACGCATTGGGCTTATGTTAAATCGAAGGATAACCCTGCGGATTATGCATCGAGAGGTATTCTACCATCAGAATTCCCGCTTAAATCCGCTCTGTGGATATCGGGCCCTCAATTTCTTAAAATGAAGGCTCTCGTATATGAAAAACCGAAAGATTTAGACGTTAATTTAGAAGAAGCCACGAAGTCACATGTTGCGTGTATAGATGTTTCACTGTGGGAACGATATTCCACTCTTAATAAGCTTCTTAGAGTTGTAGCATACTGTCGACGTTTTAAAAAAGGATTGAAAAGATATAAAGATAATAGGGACCATACATCATATTTAAGAAAAAAAGAAATAGATAAAGCTTTACAACATTGCATAAGTCAATGTCAGAAACAGGAATTTGCAGAAGAATACATAGCAATACAGACCAAAGGCAGCACGCAGTCAAAGGGAAGCAAAATAAAATCATTATCGCCATACTTGGATAAAAATAATATTTTAAGAGTTGGTGGTCGACTTCAGGCATCCGTAATAGAAGAACAAGTCAAACACCCAATAGTGTTACCACACACGTCTAACTTGACAAAATTAATTGTTGCAGATGCGCATGATAAAACTTTACATGGTGGACCCCAATTAATGATGAATTACTTGCGGTCAGTTTATTGGATAGTGGGTATGAAAAGTATAGTAAAGCAGCACGTACGAAAATGTATTACATGCGTTAGACACAGAGCTAATACGCAATCACAATTAATGGGTTCCCTACCATCAGTACGCGTCACTCCAGCTAGAGCCTTCCTTCATAGCGGTGTGGATTACGCCGGTCCAATTAACATTAGGGTATCAAAGGGTCGTGGACATCGGGCGTACTAAGGTTACATTTGCCTTTTTATCTGTATGGCAACAAAGGCCATACATTTAGAGGTTGTCAGCGACATGACTACACAGGCGTTTCTAGCAGCATTTCGGCGCTTTGTAGCTAGACGTGGCCACTGCGCCCAATTGTGGAGCGATAATGGCTCCACTTTTGTAGGTGCAGCCAAAGAATTAAAGGAGTTGACCAAAATACAACAATCTGTAGCTGAATGTTTAGAAGGAAATGGAACAGAGTGGCATTTCATACCTCCCCATGCTCCAAATTTTGGTGGATTATGGGAAGCGGGGGTGAAATCCACTAAATATCACCTAAAAAGAATATTAGGAAACTCTACACTTACGTTCGAGGAAATGAACACGCTCCTCAATCAGGTTGAAGCTTGTCTAAATTCGAGACCAATGACTACAAGTAACACAGGCGATCCCGGGGATCTAGATCCCTTGACACCAGGACACTTTTTAGTAGGCGAACCACTGGTAACCGTTCCGGACGCTAATTATGAGAATGTTCGCATCAGCCCATTGAACAGGTGGCATTTAGTTCAACGAATGTTACAACATTTTTGGAGAAGGTGGTCACAGGAATACCTTACATCCTTTTTACATCGACACAAATGGACTTTACAACATCCAGAACCACAAATAGGTGTAGTCTTAATAAAAGAAGATGATTTGCCTCCAAGTAACTGGTTGCTTGGTCGAATATTAAAAAAACATCCTGGTCCCGATGATATTACTCGAGTGGTCACATTAAAAACTAAAAAATCAATTATTAAACGACCAACTTCTAAATTATGTCTGCTCCCTATTTCTAATTAGGGTTACAAATTATACTTTAAGTTATTATTGTTACTATATAAATATGTAACTCTTTAAGCTAAATGTTATATTGTTCTTCTTTAAGTTTCATGTGTAAGCCAAGAAGTTTGATTGTTTAAGAAGATTGTGAAATTGTTTTTTTTTTGTTTGTTTTCTATAAAAATAATTATTGTGGTTTTTTGGTTATAAATTGTTTAACACTAGAAGTTAAAAAAAGAAAAAACTTATTATATTTTATCTTTATTGTATTGTGTTCCAACTGCTTAAGGACATTTCATCACTAATGTCCTTGGTGGGCGGCATGTTTAGGATTTTACACGAAGAAACAAAATGTTTAATTTGTGTAGTTAGTATAGGTGTCAACAGAGGGCGCCATAAGTATTTTAAATCGTGGTGTTGAGATACCGTTGGAGGTCAATGACCTAGTTATTAGTTGGTTTTATTTTAATTCCATACTAGTATCTAGCCTTCTATAGTCCATTGCTAAGTAGAAATACATTCACTGGGACGATTAAATGAATTAATTTAGCTAAATATTTTTTTGTCAGATTAATTTTTTTTTCTGTTTTTCTTAAATCATTTAAACAAATATCTTTACTGGTGTATTGATAACATCAAAATATTAAAAAAGATATTAAATTCCATTTTGCTTTCATGTAGCTAATTCAATTTACCAGCTTTTAATACACGGCGCTTTGAAATAAGATCATAACCAATTACGTGAGGATTAAGTTATTTAAAAGAGTAATCCAACAAAAAGTTACCTATCTTTAGAAATAAATATAGAGATATTGGAAATAAAAACTTATAGAAATTTTTCAGGGAGATTTTCAGGGAGAATTATTTAATATATTATTTCAATAGACATTATCAAGTATTAATTTATAACGAGCGTTATCAGAGCCGTGGTAGCTCAGGGGCTAGGCGCTCGCTTTAAATTTCATAGTACGCGAGTGACCTGAGTTCGATTCCCGGTGCCGGCACCACTAAAATTGTTAATTGCAATTTTAAGTGCTGATTTACCACGTGCTCGGCGGTGAAGGAAAACATCGTGAGGAAACCTGCATGTCTGAGGAATAAAAAATATTTCGAAGACATGTGAAGTCCGCCAACCCGCATTGGAGCAGCGTGGCGGATTCTTCCTAGCTCCAAAACCCTCTCAGAAATGAGAGGAGGCCTGTGCTCAGTAGTGGGACATTTATAGGCTGAAACTTTACTTTTTTTTAGACATTATCAAGTACATTGACCATACGAGAGTCAATATTAATATTGCTTCATTCTGAGATGAAACACATGTCGTGTTCTCGACATCAGTGGTTTGTATGTATTGTCTAGTGGTCGTATATAATTTCGGTGATGTAATTGCTGTTAGCTTTTTTGGCTTTGACAGCTTCATCAGATGCTGTGCTCACGGGCCCGGGGCCCGCGTGCCAGGTTTGGTTTGACCCAAACATAAATACATAAATATTACTCCTACAAAACTTCGAAATTCGGACTGCGTGCTTGCGCTACTGTGAATGTCTCCAAAAAGTATAATTTTAAGTCATCCAATGACCGTCCGAGGGAGGCTGCGGGCCTCCGTTCGGACTGTCGACTTGTGTGTCGGTAACTCTGGGCGGTGAGAACCGCCCTGGAACACGGGTGTGTCTTGTGTACGCGGTGTGATTTTCGACAGCTGCGCGCCTACGGCGGTCACGCGACGTTGTGCGTGTTATGTTAAAGCTATTGACTGTGTGTACAGTGTTGCTTGGATCATGGTTGACCGTATCGTGGTCAGGGAGTGCTGAGACGTCCGTGTCGTCTAGCACGTTTCACGTTCAGAGATTAAGGGCATTTCACAGTCGCTGTGAACTACGCTGCGTTCTGCTACTAGACGCTGTGGTCTACGTTTCGTTGGTACCAGTCGGCTCCGGTGGCACCTCGCAAGAATCTATTTTGTACGCTCTGTAGTTTCTTTAAACAATTGCCCGTCGCGTGAGCGGAAGCGACGCATGCATAGGCCATTACGGGTCTAATGCAAGTCTTGTAGAGGCGATCTAGTGGTCGTGTTGTAGTGGTGGAGGCTATGTAACGGCGGTATCAGTTTGCTTGTGCACGCTATTGTGGGAGGGCGCTGTTCTTCTAAAACTAAACTCGTCGATTTAAATTTTGCATGCAGGATCTTAGCTTCTTTCTTTCATTATAATTTCCGCAAAGTATTATTCCCGATTCTATTAACCATATTAAACCTAATGATTTCTTATATTTACGCGAACACTACTCATTTAAATGAAACTAATTTTACGGATTTTATCGCGTTTAATTTTTTACTATTTATAATACGACTATTTATAATTTCACAGACCATGTTCTGGATCATCCCAACCATTACATCAGATTTGATAAACCACAGATACTTGCAAAAGAACACCGATTCCCACCAAGGATGATTCGCGAGGCTATTGAAATCAAAAAACATCCTAATTTCAATAAAGAAGATGGTTGGGTATTACCACCAGCTTGGGATCCAATAATAAATAAAATTAAATTAAAAACCAAGCATACCACTGCAAGACTTCAAGACACAGTTAGCTCTTTCTGCGTAGATCGGACCAAAAATAATAATTAAAAGCTGAAGGTACCCCCGGTTAACTATGACATCAGGACATCTGTCACCTCAGTCCCCCCGTGACCATGGGTGCTGTAAAGCACTCGAAACGTCGGGTTATAAATAGTAAAAAATTAAACGCGATAAAATCCGTAAAATTAGTTTCATTTAAACATATTAAACCTGTTACCTTTGTATGCACTGAAGCTGGTGTAATAACGGGGCACGTGAGATTACGTCATTATGCTGCAGTACTATAACTGCAGTATATTTGTTGCTGAAGTACATATTATGTTAATTATAAACATATACTCTTATTGCCGAATCTCCGTCCGTCCTGAATTACAGGTACGAATAAATTTGTTTGTTTTTTTCTTTCTTTTAAAACGCTGACTGCATAAAAACCGACTGAGTGCGATGTATTGACACAATTTCACAAGCAAAGGTTTTTTTAGTTTTTTACTAATTGCTTTTATGTTCTAAAATGAATTGGACATCAATAACAACCAACAATTATAACAATCAACCATTATAATTATAACAAACATGCGCTTAACTGTCAAAATCTAATTTTGGCTAGGATGCAGTGTCAGAGACACGGAGACAAAGACAACACAACCAAACCAGTAAAGAAACAATCTGGGTTTTGTACAAATGTTGGTCCCGCCTAAGATTCGAAACCAGAACCTGCGATACAGAAGTCAGGTACTCTAAACACTACATCGCAAACATATTTATCTTACCGAAATCGTAAATATAATAGATATATACGATCCACGTCTGTATTGTGACACATGTAATCATATTCAAAAGCTATTCGGTGTTGGACTTAAACAGTTAATTGGACTGTCAACTGTGTAATCTGTTAAATTCAGATGATATACAGAAATACAAAATTCAATAATTCACAAACGTAACGTATAAATATCAAGCAATTGAAGGATACTCAATTGAAGAAGTAGAAAATAATATTACAAATAAACCACAGTAACCAAATATTTGACGTTGCTAATAACAATTCCAGTAAAATTAATCGCAATCGCAACTTGTTTAGCTTTGCATTCAACATGATGAGTGCAATTTTTTTTTTATTGTCTAAAGCGATGAAACGAGCAAAACGTTCTCCTAATGGTAAGTGCAACGTCACCTCACTGTGTCCATCACCCTGAGAAATCAGTTCTTAAGTCTCATATGTGATTACGCTACCTCACAGTGCTCTTGAAACCGAAACACAGTAATGTTTGCACACTACTGCTTCACGGCAGAATAAAGACGGATTCCTGCATAGGAATCCTACCACCACTTATATGAAAGCACAACAAGCAAAAATTGTTACATATTTTGAAATGGAATTATAAATGTAAAAAAATATACCCCGTTTGTAATTTTCTAAGCTTTTGACGTTCTTTGGAGCTGTAAAACCCTTTTAGATTAGGTAGGTACAACCTCTCGCCAGTAATTCTGCCGTGAAGCAGTAGTGACCATGGTCAAATAATGGACCTGGAAGTTCATAGGTCATAATAACTCCTCAACTACGCGTTATGGGTCCGTCATCTTTGGGCTCGTTGGATTTGTTTCGACAATATACTATATTACTAGGCATGTAGCTATAACAAATTTTTTAATCCTTTTTAATCGTTGCTGGATAGACTGGATAGACCTCAAAAATAAAAGCTTGCAACTGATTTTTGTTAAGAAATTATTTTTATCGAAGTAAGTGATGAGATGAGACAGTCATTCAACTGATGACCTCCAAAGAACAGTTGCGGCGTCACCCAGAAACACCAGCGCTGCACCTTCTGTGTAACACCAGATTTCGCTCGTAACTAACGGAGACAACGGTTCTTAAGACCCATACCCTGTAACGAGAACATCACTTTCCTACAAATTAAAACATGGTGGTGTTTTTATATAACTGTTTAAAGGGAAAATAGCAGACACAGCAATTGCATCTTCTTAGGCGTATACCTGCGTAGGAACCCTATCACTGTAATAGATACAATAATGTGATGTGGTAATGTAACATGCCCAAAGGTTAAGCATACAATTTAGTGAAGAAATACAGCCAATGTTCATGCAACTATGCCACGAGAAATACTATTTATTTTGATTATGGTAAGTGCAACATCTGCCTACAACAAATGCTGTGTCATCCGGAAAATTTCTATGTGGCCCACACTCGTTCGCACCACATTTCGTTCTTCACCCTGAGATCAGTTCACCACCACAGTTCTGAAGTTCCAAGTAATAACACTAGCCCTCAGTGCCCTTAAAACTGACACTGCGGTAAACATCGGAATAACTGAAACTGAAAAAGTCATTCATACATACATACATACAGTCATGCCTTTTTGCAATATAACAGGTAGGCAGAGATCAACCACGTATCCCACTTTTCGCCCCTACGGAAAACGGTATAAGTCAAAAAAATCTTGCTCCCCGTTGCATCCCCACCAGCAGTATAGTGACAGCATTGCATATTATGCTGTTATACTGCAGGACTAAAGGCTATTCGTATACTACTTAGTCTTAGTCGCCTCTTACGACACCTCGGTAGGAAAGATAAAGATACATAGTGAACTAAATATCTTAAATATGACTTGTGATAAGTAGTAGCGTCTAAAATAAAATGAAATAGCGATCGCAAATTTTTCTGCCGTAGCAATTACGCCAGGTTTTAATCTTTACTTTCAACCCCAGAAAGCTGATGTTGCTGTACATGCAATCCATTCCACTGCTCAGAAGATTAGAAAGCTCATACTCGTAGCATAATACAATCTGCATGTTTCACATACAAAAATATGAATATGTAATTGGCAGTAAGAATAATTGGAAGTTAATTAATATTATATATATACATACATACATAAGATCACGACTGTATCCCATAAGGGGTAGTCAGAGACTGGACACTCACTGCAAAAACAGATGACTGCCACAATCCACGTTTCACCAAAACAATATAATGCACTTGGTGTGATAGGTGGTGAGCCCATCTCCACCATGCGCTGTTGGGTGCACAGTGCAGTTTTATTCCTTACTCGCCTTTTACGAGATCCATTGGATGAGATGGAGTGGTACTATATATATGTGATGTAATTTATTTAAGTGCTGTTGATTCATCACCATCATCATCATCATTTCAGCCTATCACAAGTCCACTGCTAAACATTGGCCTCCCCATAGATTGCCATAAAAGTTTATAGCTCTCATTTTGGGGGGATTTTGCAATAGTTGCCACGCTTGGCAGGCGAGTTGGCAACAGCAGTGTATTTATTCAGATGTTCCAGGAACATGCTGCTGCCCATTTTCTGGTTTTCATTTTCCCTCTGTTGACTTTTACGACACCCACGGGATGAGATGGGGTGGTAGATTCTCTTAAGCCGCCACCACGCGGCAAAGTGCTGTTGATTCCATGATTATAAATAAAAAAGAAGCTAATAGTAATGATAATGAAGTTATATTCGTTCAGACAGACAGATCGTCAGACCGAGTGAGCGCATCTATTGGCGTGAGCTAGAGACGGTTGCTAAATCATCATAAAAATATATGGAAACTTATATAAAATGTACAATTTCTGGTATCTCGTTCTGCAAAGACGAATGTAAGAAACTTATAAATAAATTTTGACATTTAAATTTATTTACTCAGAATGAATCTTTCTTCAAATATATATAGTTTTACTGGTGGTAGGATTCCTATGCAGGAATCCGTCTAGGTAGGTACCACCCCGGGGCCAGTTATTCTGCCGTGAAGCAGTAGTGTACAAACATTACTGTGTTTCGGTTTGAAGGGCACTGAGAGCTAGCGTAATCACTGGGCATATGAGACTAAAGAACTGATGTCTCAGGGTGACGGGCGCAGTGTGGTGTCACACAGTAATTTTCTGGGTGACGCAGCATTTGTTATGGGCAGACGTTACACTTACCATCAGGTGAACGTTTTGCTCGTTCCGTCACTTTTATGAATAAAAAAAAAGTGTAATGTTCTGTCACGTTCATTCATTTAGTTTTATTAATTTATAGATTGTTTCTGCTTTGTATCTTAAGAATCTTATAGTTCTATGCACAGTATGCAATATCGTTTTAATTGAAATCGTTTCAGTATTAGAAAACGTTATTGCTCCGTTGTTATCCCTGAAGTAAAGACTGCTATTTACATTAGATTAAGATAAAATACGTGGATCTGTATCCAACTTATTCGTTATTTAGCTTAACTCTAAGTACGTTTTAATAATTATTTTACTCTTCTAAGCATATGCGTTAGCTATCTAGAGACGGTTCCTTTTCCTGTATTGTATTTTTGCTACTACGAATTTAGTATGGATATAAGTGCTTATTGCCAGTGCCAAGTTCACTTATGTCAGGTATACTCATAAATGATCACTGGACCAATCAATTGGAATCAATTGGAACTGGAAACTGAATTCAATTAGTTGTGATTATTTTTCCTTGACTTTATAAAATTAAATTATTTCGTTTATCTAGTGCAAATATTTACATCGTATGAACTCTCGGATGACTCGCTGTCTACTTGTCGCTGTTTTTCTGTCTATTCCTTGTCTATTTCAACGATTGTAGCTTCTTAGTTTTGATTGCCTATGTGTACGCTCGTAGTTTCGGTTACTCTCTCTTTCTTCGGACCAAAAATCAATAAGCTATTTATTGAAAAATTATTAGCTTCAGCTGAGATTTTAACCCTGGATACGATACAGCAGGCAAAACCGACGACCAAAAAAGTGACGCAGTTCTCTCATAAATGGCTTACAGTTAAATTAATATTAAACAACATTATTATTAGCCGTGTGATGGCAACGTTACAAAATTTGTTACCCCGTTCCGTCCCTCTGATTTCGTAAGGGCTTAGTGCTAAATACCAGAAAAATCTTAGGTTCCGGTGTTCGGTACTGGAAGAACGGTCGATATATATATACATACATATAGTCACGCCTTTTTCCTATACAAGGGGTGGGCAGAGACCACACTCATAACCTACTTTTCACCCCGCGGAAAACGTTTTTGGTACGAGTCATCAAATTCTTACTTACCAATTAGTTCCTACAATATAGTGAAAGCATTGCATATAATTATATCATTCTGAATAATATAAGAATATGCAATGAACACACAGATAAGCCGTGTGGTAAGGGCCTAAGAGAATCTACCACCCCATCTCATTCCGTGGGTGTCGTACAAGTTAAAAGAGGGAAATCAAAAACAAGGAGATGGCTGCAGCGTCTTCCTGGAACATCTAATAAAATAAACTGCGGTTGCCAACCAACCTGCCAAGCATGGCAACTATGGCAAATTTTCCCCAAAATGAGATCTACAAACTTGTGGCAATCTATGCGGGAGGTCTATGTTCAGCTGTGGACTAGTGATCTGAAATAATGATAGTGAGGCTGAAATGATGATGATATTATTCTGCACCAATAAAGGCTCTCCGTACAATACCTAAGTCGCCTCTTACGTCACCTCGGTACTTACCGCGCCTACTTAGGCGCTATGCTATTCTACTCTGCCGGACATCTATCGGCTAATTAATAATATGGAGTAATTTATATCTAAACTCTATTAACATTTTCTATGACTACATAGTTATATGTTATTTAATATCTAATGTTATGGTTGTGTGTTGTTGTGTTTAATATCTAATGTAGCCGTGTGGTGGCGGCTCGTTAAAAGAATACTACCACTCCATCTCATCCTATGGATCTCGTAAAACTCGAGTAAGGAATAAAACTGCACTGTGCACCCAACAGCGCATGGTGGCGATGAGCTCACCACCTGTCACACCAAGTGCATTATATTGTTTTGGTGAAACGTGGATTGTGGCAGTCATCTGTTTTTGCCTTTGAGTGCCCAGTTTCTGACTACCTCTTATACATACAGTCTTGATCTTATGTATGTATGTATGTTATGGTTACGTCTAACCCTCACGGTTAATGTTAAAATGTGAACCATTTTATTATTACGATTGCTACCTAGTAATACGGACGCTGACTGTACGGTTGTACCGTAAATCCGACAGATGGCGGAGTAACTATCTCGAATAACATCAGGCCAAATATGTAAAGATCAGTAACGAAAAGCTGTGACTACAGTAGATATTATTTGATACTTCTTTAAATGTCGTCACCAACATGCTATATTACTACTTAATATGCTCAAGAAAATGCACGTGCGTCTCACATCGTTCGATGAAAGTTTCTTAGATGTTCACTATATTTACAAGTTCTACAGATAACTGGCGGGAGGAGACGTCTTTCCTAGATTAGACCATCTGATCTGGCGGTGCGCTGCTTTTCCCTTAGCACCATTATGCAAAGCTGCCTCCACTAATCCGCATGCATAGTTAGGGCTTAAGGTAAATTATCTCGTAGTATAATTAATATATTCTAGTTTATTTCGTTCGATTTTAAATGGACGTGAAATTAATGGAGGACGAATAAAAACAAAAATAAAAATATTTTTATGTATATTTTTATTAGCAGTATTATTATATATACCAATAAAATAAATTCTCACTTTCATTTCATAATTTATCTTCTTTTTGAGTTACTGAACTTTTAATATTTTTCGATTCCAGGAACAAAAATAGTCGTACCACACTTATTAAGTGAAATAATTACGACGGGAAAATGTATCCTAGATATTCGGTGTCGAGGCGACGCGTCTTTATTACTAATGGGTGTAAATAGTATTATGTTTTTTTAATCTTACTGAAAAATCGGATAAAACTATTTACATGTATATCAAACCCACGTCATTAAAACTAACCGCAAACTTGAAAATGTGGCATATTTAGTAGTTAATGAATTGAATAGAAATGCAGCAGTTTATAAAATTCTACATTATCAAATATGGTTAAAACGGTCACCAATTGTCCAGCAAAATTCAATTTAGGACAGATAGTATCGCTTATTTTGTCTGTAGTTAGCTTGTTAACGTGCATTTTCAAAATAAATCGTTATTAGTCATTATTTGTTAAACAAAATTGCACAGGTAAAATGAAATTTTGTGTAAAAAATACTACATTCCGCCACTTCAATATTTCTCATTCATACTGTTATATGCGGCGTGTGGTAGCGGTAAGAAAATCTACCACCCCATCCCATCCCGTAGGTGTCGTTAAAGTCGACCGAAGGATATTAAAACCAGGAGACGGGCAGCAGCATCTTCCTGGAACATCTGAATAAATAAACTGCGATTGTAGCAAAATCCCTCCAATATGGGAGCTACAAACTTTTGTGGCTATCTATGGGGGAGGACTATGTTCAGCAGTGGACTTGTGATAGGCAGAAACGACGACGACGACTGTTATATGTATTACTAAAGCCGCTAATATTGTAATAGAAATTTAAGGAGAATTAAAGAGTTATATAATTATTTTTACAGAAGAGGGGGCAATGATCAAGTAGCTCATCCGATGGTAAGTGATCACCGCCTCTAAAACATCCGCAAATTTTTTTTTGTGTAGCTGGACTATGAGATCACAAAACGGCATCAGCGGAAGACCAGCGCCGGCTGTAAGCAGCCGGCATATGCTGAGTTGGGACCGATTTGTGACGACATGTTTTTGGAACATTTTTTGAGTATTGTTGTGTAAATGTGTTGTCGTTACAAATTAATGTATTTTCTTTCTTTCTTTTCTTTCTTTCAATACCAAAGAAACATCAGTGTTTGAAATATGTGTGTTACACAACTGTGATGTTTTATTGCCACAGGCCTAGTTATTCTACCATGAAGCAGTAGTGTGCAAACATTACTGTATTTCGGTCTGAAGGACACTCAGAGCTGTCTACAACGGTTCAAAAATGACCTTCTCAGAGAAGAACCGGCAAGAAACTCTGGGGTCTTTCTTTTTTCAATGCCATATTACATAATGTCATTAATAGATTACAAAAAAAAATACATCATATATTTAGTAACCAGGGGGTCTGCCAGTGCAGAGTATGAGTTATTTCCACACATCTTTGTCCTCTATATATTGATCCATTTTATGATACGCTTTATCTAATAATGTCTTCTTGATAAGTTTTCTAAAATCCATGTCCGATTTTTGTGTTACACTTTTAGGATTTTTACTATAAAACTTTATACATCTACTAAGAAAAGACTTTCTAGTTTTAGCCAACTTAATAATGTTCTCCTAGCCGATTTCGACCACGGCGACAACTGCCGACTACTGTCGAGAGCCATCAACTGCGCAGGAGATAATATAGTGCCACAAGTGTACGCGCAAACACAGAGGCACTCACTCGTCCCATCCTTCCCGCGCCCGATGTAACGCTGATGCGATAAGATCGGACGTAGGCTACGATGCAGTGTCAGAAACACGGGGACAATCACAACACAACCTGACCCGAAAACCAACAATTTATGTTTTAGCACAAATGTTGGCTTCGGCTGGGATTCGAACCCAGGACCCGCGGCTCAGAAGTCAGGTACTCTGACCACTAGGCCAACTTATACATATACCTAGCGTATCACCTCGACCCATTTTACAGGATACAGTAAAATTTTTGGTAAATAAATTAATGTTTATCCGAACGTATTACACAATATTTTCAATAATAAACAACGACGGAAGTGTCAAAATATTAGTCTCCCTGCATAGTTCTCGTAGCGACTCACGAGGCCCCAAAAAGATTGCCCGAAATGCTTGATATTGCAAAACAAATATTGTTTTCAATCCAGCTGCGGATCCCCACAGTAATACGCCATAGGACATAATACAGTGTAATCATTAGGCATACGAGACTTGAAGAACTGACGTGTCAGGGTGTCGTGTGACGGGCCCAGTGTGGTGCCACGCAGAAAAATTCTGGGTGACACAACAATTGTTATGAGCAGACGTTGCATTTACCATCAAGTATAGTTTTGCTCATCTCGTCCCTTATAGAATTAAAAAATGTAGTTTCATAGCCCATCGTTATTTTGTGTGGTGCTAACAAATCCTTTTCATTAAGTCGTATGCTCATATAACTGTAATTGATCGTGTTTCGTGTCGTCGCCATTCAGTTGTTAATGAGGAAATTGCGATTCTAAAGGTCCACTTTCGAACAATAACTTTGATAAGTAATTACTTCATTTTCCTCCGGCTCGCTTCACAACAAAAGGATTTTGTGATATCGCTGTATTATTCTATAGTTTATCTTCTTTCATAATCTAATTATTGCATATCAATTAATTAATACTGTTTCGTTGGTAACGTATTGCCATCATTCGACCGTAATTCATAACATTTTTAAGTTTAAACGTTATTGAGTTTTGAGTACTTATTAGTTGGCAACGTTTCGAAATCCTTTGGCGACACTCTTTAAGTAGATAGACCATTTAGGGACAGACTATTTAGGGTTTTGACATTGGCAATATGAACGTAATAAGACGACAGACTATTATGTGTTTGATATGGTTAGTATGAACGTAAACATTCAATGTTATTTTAACACATATTAGATGCATAGTATTTGTAACACATATTAGATGCATAAATTTAGCTTTCTAGCTTCTTCTCCATACAAACTTTAACTATGCCAAATCTCACTCTCCTTTGTGCGCGCAATATGCTTAAAAAGAGGTACAAATGTAGACTGAGAAATAATAACAATAATAACCATATTAAAGTTTAAATTTACTAGTTGTTTAGTTTACGAAAAACTCGTTGGAACAGTTATGAGCTAATGATCCTGCTGAGAATATCAGGACACAGTCATAAAATTATTTGCATTGTCATCGGTCCATAAGAAGTGTGCAAAATTTCAAATTGTTCGGACGTCTGGTAGGTGAATATTTCATAGTTTCACCCTATCACAAGTCTACTAAAATAAAGTTTGTAGCTCCAATTTTAGGGGGGTAGTTGCCACACTTGGCACAAGCGGGTTGGCAAGCGCAGTTTATATATACAGATGTTCCAGAAAGATGCTGCCGTCCATCTCCTGGGTTTCAATTTCGCCCTGACGACTTTTACGACACCCACGGGATGACATGTGGTGGTAGATTGTCTTAAGCCGCCACCACACGGTGAAATTTTAATTTAAAGATTTTGTTATTACATTGTTATTTCCATACACATATACATGTCAAGCTAATATAGCTACGAGTATTTAATCATAAAACTACTTCAACTCAGCAGAACCAAAATGCATATGCTAATTCATCAGAACTTGACCAAATCTATGAAGGATCATCCCAACGTTTTTCTCTTACTAATAAAAAAATCGGTGAGATTTGTATGATTGTTTTTTTCATTAATAAATAAAGAAGTTATAGTTAAATAAAGTTATAGACATTAAAAAATATGTATATACAGACGAATTGGGAACCCCCTCATATTTTGATAATAAACGAGACAAATGGGCAAGGCGTATGACGACCGCGTGGTCTGGTTGTATTGTTCATGTGAAAAATATGTCTGTAAACGCACCTACGATATAGGAGAAATCCGAATCTAGGTAAATGTTTTTGTAAAAAAAAATTAAGTCTGTATACAAAGATCGCTATGTTGATTGAAATTCAACTCATAGAATTGTTTTCGATTACATCAAAACCACCTTGAGCATCAAAACTCATCATGTATGATCTCGAAAAATTAATCAGAGTTCTGTTTATTTGTCTTTGGTACACCAAGAGCAACAGAACTGTATAATGTGTATTAGAGGCATTTATTTTTCCTTACGACGCCACGGTTGTCTGTCAGATTGGATTTGCAGTACCAGACACTTCATAACTTAGCAATTTTCCTGGCATTTCCCTTAGACGACTTTTACGACACCCGCGGGACGAAATGGGGTGGCAGATACTTTAATGCCTCTACCACACGGCATTTGAATTATTACAATTCGTTTTTGTTGTTGATTATACTAGCTAACCCGTGCGAATATTTCAAACAGTATCGTGATCATGAACAGATGGCGCCATATACCTTCTTTGAAGAATGTAAACAACTCCAACCGTCAGTTGTTGTAAATGTTAATTGAACAGATTGTCAACAGATGGCGTTTTCTGAAATTAAATTAATTATATTTATTAAATGTTTTTTAACGAAAGCATTCATTTTAAGACATTTACTTATTTTTCGTCATTAGAGGAAGATGTGGAAAAATTAATTTAAAAATGACGTATTAAACATTAATTATGATACAGTTATAGGGAAGATAGTTTTGTACCGACAAAAAACATATTTGAGAAATAATATACATTGATTTTAAATTACTGAACCAAGTTAAATATTACTTCATCAGAAAGGCTTTGACAATATAATAAAATTATACTCCCGTGTCGGGCTATAAATAGATTAAAAGTTAAACCATAGAATTCGTTTTATCATATGTGTAATATTCGATAAGAAATTATTAAAATAATATAATAAATTTATATATTTGTTTCACAAATCTTTTACACACTATTCTTTTGGGTCTAAATAGTTGTATACAATAATTTATCACTAAATGAAATGCTGGCACTTAAAAAAGGGAATCCCTGTACTACACTCAGCGTCACAAAAATCGCACCTCTCTGAGTATGCGCGAAAAATGGCTGTAATGGCTAGAAACGAATTATATTATATAAATATTGGTATGTTTGAAATGGGTATTTGAATAGCTTTACATTATTAATAAAAAAATCATGAAATCATTAAAACATTTATCATTATAGAGCGTCAAAAATAAACACTGTCAAATGCTCGTTAGTAAGGACGCTAGTAACACCATCTAAAAGGGGTATAAAAGGGTCGATCTGGATGAAATATGGGCCAGTCGTAATTTAGACTTTGCAGTGAATACACGTGAACAAGTAACCCAAGTAAGAACAAGTAAAGATGGACACCAGCTCTGAAGAAGCCGCTCAAGTGATTGCCCTATTGCAGTCGGGGATGCGGCAGTGTGACGTTGCTCGACAGTTGAACCTGTCCCGTTTTTCAGTTCGACGGGTGTTCCAACGTTTTCAGCAGACTGGTGGTTATGTTAGAAAACCGGGATCTGGAAGAAAACGGTGCACATCAGAAAGAGATGATCGTTTCATCGTTACGACATCTTTATGAAACCGTTTTACAAATGCTGTTGAGTTGCAACAACAGCTTCGATCAACTCGGAGAACATCTATGAGTACTTCTACGATAAGAAGAAGGTTACACGAAAAGAGTTTAACAGCCCATAGACCTGCTAAAGGTCCAAAACTTACTGCACAGCATCGCAGAGATCGCCTATCGAGTTTGCTCGCAATCATTGCGAGTGGACTTTAGAACAGTGGCGGACCGTACTCTTCTCTGATGAGACGAGGGTCTGTCTCTTCTGCAATGACAGACGTAGAAGGGTCTACAGAAGACGGGGGGAGAGGTTCACACAACCCTGCTTCGAAGAATTCGTCGAATACGGGGGTGGCTCGTGTATGTTTTGGGGCGGCATTTCCGTCGACGGGAAAACGGAACTTGTGTGCGTTTCCCGGACTCGGAGTGGCCGTGGGCAAGGGTCATTAAATGCTGGTCGGTACATTACTGAAATCCTGGAGGAACATGTGGTCCCGTATGCTGGTTATGTCGGTGATGGATTCATGTTAATGCATGATAATGCTCGTTGCCACACTGCGGCTATTGTACGGGATTATTTACAGGAGGTCGATATCCCTGTTATGCATTGGCCAGCACGAAGTCCAGACCTTAACCCAATAGAACATCTCTGGGATCACCTAAAACGGCGCGTGCGAGCTCAGAGATGCGGTACTTGAAGAGTGGGAACAAATACCTCAAGAGGCTGTTGCGATCCTTGTAAGGTCCATGAAAGATCGCATGGAAGCCGTTATCAAGGCAAGGGGGGGTAACACTAGGTTTTAAGAACTTTTTTGTATTTATTAAGTTTTTTTTTAAATTATTAATTTGCAAATTTGTACATACCCTGTCTTTTTCTTTAATTTCTCTTTCGTCTCGTTATAAAAGTAAAATTCAATTAAAATTCCTGAAAGCTAATGAAATTACCTTTCGAATGATACCCTCAAACCACAACATTGCCATTGGCCTGTTGTGTTAAAATAGTATTTAAATTATTTTTTTCGGATGTGCGATTTTTTTGTCGCCGAGTGTATAAGTACAAGCATCCTTCCAATTACTCGGATAATTATGTGAATTGAGACATTATAAGTAATAAGTATGTTCAGTTTGTTACAAACTATGTTATAATAAATGTTAGATTTTATATAATTAAACTCTTAATGTTACATAATCCGACATAAGTTCGGCAAGAATGAAGGATTCATTAATAAAAAGAAATCAAATAAGTCAGATGTACATAACTTTCTTCAATCTTGCATTCAAATTCCAAATGTTCTGAACTTACCGGCCCTATGCCTCTGACAATAGTGAGCTTAATGAATAATTAGGTAAATCTATATCAAAGCTTCGCTTTCAAACACTGCCATTCATTAGTAGATATCTAGTCTACTCAAGCTTAGAAACTATTTCCCTTCGTCTTGCAGTTTGATTAATACTCTCTCTGCTGTTCGTCTTTCACAGAGGTAGTAATTAAACAGACATTGTTATGTCGCGTTATTATCAATTTTTAGCATCAAAATGTTCAAAAATAGACCCTCACAATCTTTAAAACTATTTATGTTCATTATAAATCTCAGCTAGAACCGTAATTCCATTACTTAATACATGTTAAGTATAAAATGGCAACTGTTACGTCGTAACAAGGTTCTAAAATATAAAATAAAAACATAAATTCATTACATACAAACGAACAAAATAACTAGTTGTTACAACGAATGGAAACCGCGCGCTTTAACTAGTGATAGCATCGTAATGTCCATATAAGGTATTCTTTGGTACCGGAAGTCGGATTCTTTCTAGAACATCTAATAACAAACGCCCACAACATAGAAAGATCGAGAAGAAATACAATAGCGAACAACGGGTTAACTACTCGAAAATGATTCCATTTCGCTCGGTTCGATTATTGCTATCTCAGTAGCACAAGAAAGTTCTAGAATATAAACCATAGTTTAGGGCGTGACTTCCTTCGGTTGAACCGTTCCTTCCATATTTCCATCTCGTCTCATTCGAAGGTTCTAGAAATCTGAGAGTACCTATTTGCGCCTCAGGGAGGAGGTAGGCCGTCCCGATATAAAAACGAATACGCGCAGGTAGAAACACTTTTCGACGCCAGAGAGTTCGCACGACAACTGTACGTAATCCATATTCGTAATTATTTGTTCTCATTTTGAAAAGCAGCAAAATCAATGCTATACTAAAACAAGAAGAAAATATAAAGCAGATTGCATCAATTTTCAACCCCCTTGGAGGCTGCTCGTCCACCGTACGGATAGCAAACTACAGGCTGCTCGTCCACCGTACGGATAGCAAACTACAGGCTGCTCGTCCACCGTACGGATAGCAAACTACTGGCTGCTCGCCCACCGTACGGATTGAGAACTACGGGTTGGCCGGATAGTGAACTACAAGTTGCGCGTTCACTGTACGGATTGTAAACTACGGGTTGCATGTCCACCGCACAGATTGTGAACTACGAGCTGCACAGATCGGACAGTCCCAAGATAAGTTCCCAGCGCACATAGGTTGTTAAAGACAGAAGACTCCCCTGTGCTTAGAACCCACACCCCGGTGTAGTTATATCTAGAAACCTAGAGATCATATTATTATTTATTTTAATTTAATATAATTTTCTATGATTTGAGATTTTTTCTTTTCTTTATTTTATAATAAATAATTGTAACATTTTTGTTGTGTTTAATTGTACCCGCCGTCAGGCGGTCGTAACACAACGTATGTAGAAGCTACATAGGTATGCTAAATTTTAGCTCTGTCGGACATTGCAACGTCAGTCACTACTGACTTGTAAGAGTTGAACCGGAGAGGCATACTAAGAAAGCATGTTAAACAATAGCTTTAAAAAAAAACCTGTGTAGTTTTTTTTAAAGTTATTTTTTTATTTTAAATATTTAGTACTACTGCATACGTTAAAGAGTCGTGGTAGCTCAGAAGCCGAGCGCTCGCCTTGAATTTGATAGTGCCCGAGTGACCTGAGTTCGATTCCCGGGGCTGGCACCCCTAAAATTATTGGGAAATTTTAATGCGCGAGGAAACCCGCATGTCTAAGTGATATAAATATAAATATTTTGACGAGATATAGAGTCCGCCATCGAGCCGATCACGGCTTTGATTCCCGCATTGAACAATTATTGGCACTGCCTATAGTTGATCCGGGTCTGGATGTTTGTGTATGTAAAATTTACGTCGTTTGTCAGTAAAAATATAAATAAAGACATCTTATCGCAATCTTGACCTCATGGTTGTTATGAGAGACTGTTGTATTATGTATGTATCATCATAAATATTTGCGTAATCCTAATTATAAAATGCCAAATATTTAATTTTTGGTTTACTGAAATTCGTAATACAACAGTTAAATTTATATTAAATTTAGTGGATTTATGTGGCTTATCGACGGACGCCCTAGCGTAATAAAAATTATATCTACTTACTAATCTAATACTCTAAAAACAATGGCAGCGAAAATTCCGTATAGAGTCAGTGATGATGACTTGAAATTACCCGTACGATGAAGTCCACGATCCGACTGTTGCTACTTTAAATCGTAGCTGCCTCGAAACCTTTGATAACGGCGAGTTCTTTAACAACGTGGGACTTTAACGACTCCTTATTGTGTTTTAAAAAAAAAACTGAATAAATATAAAGGGCGTCTTTTTAGACTAAATTAGGGGAGTATAAAAACACAATGGCGTTCGGGATCGAAATTCATATTTAATAGGCATGAATTGTAGTTAAAGCTTTAGAAATTCTTTCTTACTTATTCAATAAATATATGTTATGAAATAGTAAAACATATTTTTGATAGTAATAGTAAAGAAATTTAATAGTAAAATAGTAAAAAAAAAGTAAAGTAACATATTTTTGATAGTAATAGTAAAATAATTTAATAATAAAATAGTAAAAAAAAATAATCTTTAAATATCCCAGTGCTGAACACCACTCATTTCTGAGAGGGTTTTGGAGACTGGAAGACTCCGCCATGCTGCACCAATGCGGGTTGTCGGACTCCACATGTCATGTTTACATTCTTTGAAGAAGGTACATGTAAATGGCGCCTAGTGGTGGAGGCATTAGAGAATCTGCCATCCAATTTCGTCCCGTGGGTCTTCTAGAAGTCCATAGGAGGAAAATGAAAACTAGGACAACTGAATAAAACAACTACGACTGCTAAACCACCTGCCAAGCGTGGCAACTATGGCTAAATCCCCCAAAATGAGAGCTACAAAAGTACGTACGTTTACGGCAATCTATGCGGGAGGCCTATGTTCAGCAGTGGACTAGTGATGCGCTGAAATGATGATGATGACACGGGAATAATTAGAATGAATTTCTTCGACTGTCTCAAAATAGTCTCAATTTGGCAAGCCCGAGGCTCAAACCCCCATCAGACAAATCCATGCTGCAAAATATTGTACGTTTTTTTGCGATATCGCAGTTAATCCAAATATAACAAATCGTTCTTGTTATATCCTAAATAAGCTTTCCGTGCATAAATCAGTCTAGGTAGGTATCATCGCTGTGCCAGTTGTTCTGTCGTCAAGAAGTATTGTGCAAATATTACTGTGTGTCGGTGCCAAGCGCAGTGTGGTGCCATAGAGAAATGTTCTTCACTTATCATTAGGTTAACGGTTACGTCTCGTCACTTTCTTCCGTCATAAATGATTTTTTAGTGAAATCCTATTCTTATATGAAGAAATACTCATTTGATTATTTTTCTTCAATAAAACATACATCTATTTAATACATGAAATGCAGTTTTAGTCTTGCGGTAAGAACTGAATTCGATACTTCAAAGTGAACACGGTTTACTGATGAATAATTAATGGTAGTCGAGAACGGAATACAATAATTAATGAATTCGGAACTATTTCGCACTGTTCAGTAGAAAACATTTTCTTGTCTTTTATTTATTAATTCTCGATGTATCGACATAATGTTTTTGCGTATCGGTCTGTTTAAAAAGGCAGTAACAGAAATAATTAAGTGCCTTTAGAACTTTTTCACTTTTAGTTACAAGTTTAGACTTTATTGTTTACACTTAGTTGAAATTTAGACCTTAGTGTTTACACTTAATTGTGAAACTTTAAAAATTATGTTACACCACCTTTTGTTGTTCACCGAGGCGATAACGGCAAATCCTTCCTTCTTGGAAGAGGTTGATGTCCAACATTTTTTGTATTGGACTTTTAGAGCCGTGTTTACGACATAATATTTATAACTCAGATTCTGATTTACAAAGCTCTCCAAGAACCGCATGTTGTTCATGCTTTTTTTAGAGCAAAACGATGACCTGATGGTAAGTACAAATGTATCACCCAGAATTTGCAGTGATACCTACCTAGGCGAATTCCTGCATTGGATTCTGCCGTGAAACAGTAGTGTGCAAACGTTCCTGTGTTTCGGTTTGAAGGGCACTGAAAGCTAGTGTAATCACTGGGCAAATGAGACATAAGAAGTTTAAAAAAACTTGTAAAAAGATATTTAAATAAAACTATTTTTACGGATTTTATCGCGTTTTAGTTATACTTTTTATAACTCGACGTTTCGGGCGCTTTACAGCACCGATGGTCACGGGTAAAGCGCGATAAAATCCGTAAAAATTGTTTTATTTAGATGTGTAGTATTCGCGTAAATACATACATACATACATACAGTCACGCCTCTTTCCCATAGGGGTAGGCAGAGACCACATCTTTCCACTTGCTACGTGTCCTAATATGTGTGGAAATAACTCATGCTCTGCATGAGCAAACCTCCTGTCCACCTCAAGGCCAGTTATTCTGCCGTGAAGCAGTAGTAGTCTGCAATGAGATCAAGTCTCAGATCAGACGGGCTTGGTGCGCCGTCACGTAGAAATGTCGCAATTACCATCAGTTGTACGTTTTGCTCGTTTCGTCACTTGATTCAATAAAAAAAATATTGTGTAATAGTTAAGATGATCCGTCGTCGGAGCAAAATTTTACATTGTCAAGAGGGAAAAATAATACGGCAAAAGTAAACGAATGGTTGCAGATGTCAGCTAAATTAATTACGTTTTCAGTTTGCTTCATTCTTTGTACATAATTTCTTAAGAAATTTCCAGTGCTAATTTTATTTCAGAGATTTCTACAAATATTTAATTTAGAATGGTAAAACCATTTGTTTGCTAACCTCGTTGCCTGACAATCTCAGTGTAAGCCTTGCCGTTTCTTATATCTTCTCCTGAATCATTACTGGTGGTAGGGTTCCTATGCAGGAATCCGTCTAGGCAGGTACTACCCCAGGGCCACGGCTAGCGTAATCACTGGGCATATGAGACTTAAGACCTGATGTCTTAGGGTGCCGGACGCAGTGTTTTGTCACACATAAGTGTTCAGGGTGACTTAGAATCTGTTATGAGTAGACGTTGCACTTTACATCGGATGAACGTTTTGCTTGTTTCGTCACTATCCAATACCAAAAAAATGTAAAGATTAGGACTACCTCGATACTTTTGGTATTATAATTTTAATTGATTATGAGTTATTGTCGAACGGAAAATATCTTAAAGGGCACGTTAAGTAAATATTACTCTGCTTTAACCTGCTCTTCTTGATATATATAAGAAGACAAATTTTATCTTTTATTGTAACATGCCAATTAGCCATATGAAATGAAATGAAATTTTTATTCTCCGACGTAAGAAATACAAAATTCCATTGTCGAATGTAATTTTTTTTACAAACGTACCACTGTTTCTTAATGAGATTTTTCTGTACGGATAAGAAACAGGCGAAGTAAACCCCGTAGGTGTCCTCTTTTTTAAGTCATATTGTCAAAAAAAAAGTAAAAGTTTCAGCCCGTAAATGTCCCACTGCTGAGCACAGGCCTCCTCTCATTTCTGAGAGGGTTTTTGGAGCTAGGAAGAATCCGCCACGCTGCTCCAATGCGGGTTGGCGGACTGCACATGTCTTCGAAATATTTTTTTTATTTCTCAGACGTGCAGGTTTCCTCACGATGTTTTCCTTCACCGCCGAGCTCGTGGTAAATCGTATATAACATTGCAATCAACAATTTTAGTGGTGCCGACACCGGAATCGAACCCAGGTCACTCGCGTAGTATGAAATTTTAAGCGAGCGCCTAGCCCCTGAGCTACCACGGATATTTTCAAATTTTTTATAATAGAAATTATCTTATAAAAATGAATAGTACATTAGTTGTCAGCATTTTGAAACAGCCTGTCAGCATCAGCTCATTCCCAGGGGTTGTTATCGTCCATATATTCTTTTATATTATAATACCCTTTTTACAAAGTCTTTGTTTAATAAACTTTTTGAACCTATGGGTAGGAAGACTGCACTCTTTCTGGGATTTAGTTGTAAAAACGTACAATTTGTCCCATGATGAGTTACTGACTCTATTGAGTCGAGTAACCGGCGTTCCAAGTTTGTGTGGGTCCCTGGTATTTACATTGTGTACATTACTTTTTTACAGAAGCTATTTATATATTTTTTCACGTAACATTTTCACAGACATATTGAGAGGTCAATGTTAAGATACTTATTTCTTTAATTTTATGTCTAAGGGATACTCAAGAACCAATGTTAAAATATGGCCATCTTTTGCAATAAAATAATTGTTTCAATATCGACCGAATTTGCAGCATAATTCATACGACATGACTGATTCAAACTAAGCGATAATATATTCTTGGTAGCAACATCCCAGTTATCTACGAGTGATTAATTCAAAATTAACTGAATTATGTCGCATGTAGAAATGTTGGATTTCTATTTTAATGAATTTCAATGTGTCAATGTTTAATAAATTCTAAAATCTAAAAATATACAATACGAATTAAGGACTTGTTAAAAGTGTAGTTGAAACTTTGAAACTTATATTTCTATGACTGTACTGTATTGTATTGAATTGTATCGAAAAAGGCATCCGACACTGCGTTAGGCTTTAGTGAGCGCAGCGCTGTTATTCTGCCGGTGCAATTATCAGAAACTCACGGGCCACTACCAAAGGTAAGTTTATTTATGGCAATAATGAAAGAAACATTCGATAAAAATCAACTAAGCATTAATAAAGTAAAGTTTCAGCCTATAAATGTCCCACTGCTGAGCACATGCCTCCTCTCATTTCTGAGAGGGTTTTGGAGCTAGGAAGAATCCGCCACGCTGCTCCAATGCGGGTTGGCGGACTTCACATGTCCTCGAAATATTTCTATTCCTCGGACATGCAGGTTTCCTCACGATGTTTTCCTTCACCGCTAAGCACGTGGTAAATCAGCACTTAAAATTGTAGAACAATATTAGAGGTGCTGGCACCGGGGATCGAACCCAGGTTACTCGCTTACTATGAAATTAAAGGCATAAAAAAAAGGAAAAATGTCAAATCTAGTCTGTATACATACACACAGTTACAGCACACAGCCCGTAGCCCACTTTTTGTCTCGCACCGCCATTTTGATACGTATCAAAAATTCTTACTACCGAGGTGGTGGCCGCCTAAAAGAATCTACCACCAGAGGAAAAATTAAAACCAGATAATAGGTAGCATCTATTTAAATAAACTGCGGTAGCCAACTCGCCTACCCAAATGTCCCAAATGGAGCAAAATCTCACCAAAATGAGAGTGATAAGCCGTTGTGGCAATCTATGGGCCTGTGTTCAGCAGTGGACTAAAAAACCGAAATGATGATATCCGGATGATATCCGCAGCAGAAGTAAAGTAATCGACGTAGACTTCAGGATCAGCAAGTGGCAGTGGGCCAGCCAATGTTTCTTGAACCATCAAGAAAGAACGTTTCTCTAGTCTCTCGTGCTGGCAAACTTAAAGCAGGACGTCCCACCGTTGAATGGAGTAACGACCGGCATGGTTTTGTGGAAATACGATCTCTGTGAGTGGCGCATGATCGTGCTCTGTAGCATACTTTTAGGAGGAACTGCGTTCAGCGGCAGTTTATTGATGCCAATTTTTCAATGGAGGTTAATGACGAGACGAGCGGATCATTCATCAAGTGTTTTTTTTTAATTGAAGACAGTGACAAGGCGAGAAAATCTTTCACTTGCAACGTCTGCCTATAAAAAATTTTCTGTCACCCAAAAAATTTCTTTGTGTACCACACAGCGCCCGTCAGTCTGAGACACGTTAGTCTTTATGTCTCATATGCCCTGTAATTACATCTTCAAACCGAAACACAGTAATGTTTGCACACTACGGCAGAATAACTGTTACGGTGATTCCTACCACCAGTAAATTCGATTATTCGTTTCATTGATTTTATGACGACCAAATCGATACATGTATTCGATTAGCTTTTATAGAAATAACATGAAATTGACTGTTTCTCGCTAGATTAAACCGCGATCGAGTAAGTGGTGTAAATTATTAACGCGCGCTTTTGACATTTTTCTATTAACTCCAAAATTAATGACCATAATCTCGACACGGCTAATTGAAAACACCCTTGTTAGCGTCTATACTACTTGTGCTCAGTCTCTAATAAACTACATTGTATTCTAAAATCGTAATGTAAGTATATTAAACACATTACATAATATACACGTAAAGTTAGTAATTATTCATTGCGATGATAGTTTATTGTGAAATGTTTATGTATTACCTTGCTAAATAAATGAACATAAGTCATTTAAACGACTCAATTTTTTTTTAATTATAAATAAAGTCATACTTAAGGTGCTCAAAAAATATGATCAGCGAAGGTTGATCATATAAATGTTGCCTTTAAATATCGCTTAATATATTTTTATAGTTAAAAGAATCACATGTAATTATAATAGAAAATAAAGTTAATTTGATAAGATCCGATGGCAAATTTTAAAATGGTGTATATTACCTAGTTTTTGAAGAGCCACTCGGCGTCTATCTGTCGGAGAGTCAATAACAATTGAAAATGCCTCGTTTTGAGGTGAAGAACGTGTTGTGTTCTCGATATCTGCTGGCGGTTCCCGGTGGTGGTATTAGTTTGTTCGGGCGGTGCTTTTCGACATTAATCCTGTTGTCCCTACAAAGCGATATTAGCGACATCAAGAACTTCGAAATACAATCGGAGTTAAATTTCGCAGGATATGTGCCGTCTGGTTGCGGAGTAAGTTAATCTACAACCTCGTCTCATCGCGTGGGTTTATCAGTTCTGTGAGAGTCGACTAAGAAGAACGCTTCGAAAAAGCCAGTTCTAAAATACGCAAACCGGCGACGGGCAGCACCGTACAAAGTGCAAATCGTCGAGTACTGCAATCGCTTTTTATTTTTTCTTTCGTTACTCCTTTTTAGTCGTGGGGTTAAGCAAAACTCCATCGCAACGTTAACATCCGTGGATGTTTTTTTTTATACTTTAAATTTTGTTTTTGTTATTAAACATTTCAATAAATATCTTTACTCTAATTGATATAATTTCTCATTTCACAAATATTATAAAAATATATTAAATTACAATTTGCTTTCAAGTAGCAAATTCAATTTACCAGTTTTTAATACATAACGCTTTGAAATAAGATCAAAACCAATTACGCGACGATTTAGTTACTTTAAAGAGCAGTCCGCCAGAAAATTACCTATCTTACGAAATAAATAGAGAAGTATTGTAAATATATAATTATAGAAATCAAAAACAATTTTCAGGGACAGTTATTTAATATTATTTTTATCCTTAATATATTATTTCATACGACACTGTCGGGTGATTTTGACTCTAGAACAGTCAATATCACTTGATAATGCCTCGTTTCGAGGTGAAATTAGTGTCGTTTTCTCGACTTCAATGATGCCTAGTGGCAGTATAGTAGTGGTATCTGATGGCTGTATTAGTTTGCTTGTGCACAATATTATGGGAGGGCGGGCGGTGCTCTTCAAAAACTAGGTATGACACATAATTTTAAATTTTGCATGCAGGATCATAGCTTATTATGCTGTTACGCAAAGTACGCCAGCTGGTGTACTAACAGAGCAAATGAGATTAAATCTTAAATTATAAGAACTAATGTCTCGTGGTGACGAGCGCAGTGCACACTCCTCATTAGGATAGGCTCACTACGCATAGGGGGTGACACAATCACCAGGTTAAGGACTTGCTCGTCTCGTCTTTAACTTCCGTAGCAAGAAAAATCTATGTAATATATAAATATTTTCTTTAGTACTTTAGTATTAGTATATACGGCATGCACACACAAGAAATAAGAGAGTGGCGGAGGAGAGGATATCCGTCGGTATAAGAGAGCGTCATACCGTTTGCCGTCACGGCAAAGAGCCAGTATTATCCACAAGGCACGCCAATAGCCATCTACAGTACTGTTCGAATTTATGTGAACAAACCATAATTTACAATTTTTTTTTTGCGGTTCCTAACCCATTTATGTCAAAAAGTAGCGGAAACTGTGTTAGCAGTTAGTAAGTAAAAACATACAAGACGTATTGTTTTTCCTTTTCTTTTTTAAGTAAACGTGTTTTTTTAGTAGGTTACTGAAGCTATAGTCAGACTTTATTTATTTTTTATTTGTTAAGATGGATATAACTCCAAAAAAATCGCACAAAGATTGTTACGTTGAGTGAACACACATCAAATCCTCAAAGAGACATTGCCTAGGAGTGTGGTGTAAGCCGTAAATATGATTTTAAGGGTAAAAAGGACAGTGGGGCGATTGAAATAAAATAATACTAATAGAAAACGCAGATGTGGAAGAAAGAGAAAGACAACAGCAAGTGATGAAGCTTTTTTTATAAGGGAAAGTAAATTAAACCCAAGAAAAACAAGCCAAAAACTTCAGCAAGACTTAGCATATGCTGGAGTTTTTGTTCACGACTCTACTGTAAAACAAAGACTAATAGAGAGTGGAAGAAAAACAATCAGACCAAAATAAAAACAATTATTGACTGTTCAAATGATGACAAAACGATATATTTGGGCAAAAAAATATGTTAGCTGGACTGTTGACGACTGATGAAAGCCATTTTTCGATACAGGGATAGGGATCTCGCTATGTAAGAAAAAGTGACAACGAAAAGCTTACGGCAGCTCATATTAACCAAACAGTTAAACACCCCCTAAAGAAGATGTTTTGGGGCTGCTTTTCTTGTAAAGGTACCAGATGTCTTGTTCCGATAGAAGGCGTGATAAACTCTCAAGAATACAGAGACTTGCTTGAACAAAGATTGGAATCTGAAGTAAGAAACGTTAATGCTAATGGTCAAGTAGTTTTTCAACAAGATTCGGCTCCGTACCACGTGTCGAAGGTCATGAAATATTTGAAATATTTCAAAGACAAAATGATCTTAATCCCATAGAAAATCTGTGGACCATTGACAAAGCTAGACTTCGTAAAATATTTCCACATCAAAAACTAAACTAATTGAAGCTGTAACTCAGATATGGTTTCGAGATCAGCAAATATTAGAAAACTGAAAAAAACTTTTTGATTTCATGCCAAAACGCGTTGAATAAGTTACAACATCCAAGGGCGGACATTTTTTCTTATTAAAACAATTCAGTGTTTATTATTTTCTCTGTTTTTACATTTGTAACGAATAAATGTTGGTTTTTTTTGCAATTGTCACTTATGTTCACATTAATTCGCACAGTAATGTATTCCTATCTACCCAAATAAAAAAATAGCATTATGCTTCAGTGCCATAACTGCACATGGACATGGACATGGACATCAGCGACATAAAGGCCGGATGTCCATGTTATGTTAATGTTAAAAATATACTTTTATTGTCGAATGTTCATCCACCCAGAATTACAGCAACGAAATTACCTAAGTGCCCGTGACCATGGGTGCTGTAAACCGCTGGAAATGTCAAGTTATTATATATATATATATATATATATATATATATATATAAATATATATATATATACCAGGTGCATTATATTATGTTTTGATGAAACGTGGATTGTGGCAGTCAACTGTTTTTGCAGTGAGTGCCCAGTCTCTGTATACAGTCATGATCTTATGTATGTATATATATTTATACCACTGTATATATATATACACATATATAGATCTTTTCAATGTTGTTCCGGTTGTTTTAGTTGTGTATAAACAAATGATTCTTTTAGATCGAAGTATAACATTATAAATAAATAGAATATATGTGTTTTGGGACCGCAGCCTAGTGAGCGGTGTACCGGACTGCAGGTTCCTGGGTTCGAATCACAACCGGAGAAAACATTTGTGCGAAAACGGAAAATGTTGATTGTCGGATCTGGTTGTGTTGTAATTGTCCTCGTGTCTTTGACACTGCGTCGTAGGATATTTATTGCATAAGTGGTACATAGATTACAGTTAGGTTTGGATTAGTAAGTGATTTTGTATTTGCTACAATATCTCCTGCGCAGCTGATAGCTTCCGACAGTATTCGGCAGCACATCATCGTATTTTTGTTGCCATAGCGATTTAAGATGTTCTGCCTTATTCACATGTTTCTCTGCACGTGTTCTGCCTTAGTCACATGTTTACAGGTTTTTGGCGCAACCACTGGCTGAAAACCCTTCCTTGGGAGAAGATAATTCGTACCTAATTTCCCTCCTAGCATGACTCGCCCAAACACGGCCTTCCTACACGGCCCCTTCTATGGGCGCAGGACCGTCCACCACGTTGAGGCCACGGGCGAGGAATACAACTCCTCCGAAGCACCAGCCTTTCTGACGCCAGGCGGCGGATCAAATTTGCTCAAGAGAGGGTAGGAAATGCTACGTAATATCTTCACTTCTCTTCCTCCGCGGCCATACTGTCGCAACAACGGTGCGTCCCCATCGAATTCGCGGAGGACAGGGTGAGTGACCCTAACACCGCCACTCCTCTTGAAGTTGAAAAACGCCTGTGTCCCACGGAGAACTGTTTAGAATTTGAAGTCGATATCTGTATGTCGTAATACAATTATCATATTGTCGACCGCGTGGCCTAGAGGTTAGAGCACCTGACTACAACGCCATGGGTCCGGGGTTCTAATCCCAGCCAGAGCCAATATTTGTGCAACGACATAAATTGTTGGTTTTCGAGTCTGGTTGTGCTAGTTGTCCTCGTGTCTCTGACGCTGCATCGGGCACGGGTAGGTTGGGACGAGTGAGTGCATCTATGTTTGCGCGTACATTTGTGGCGCTATAATGTCTGCTGCGCAGTTGATTACTTCCGACAGTATTAGGTAGGTGTCGCCGTGGTCGAAAATCGACTAGCTTAGTCCTAACGTTACGTAACGTTTTGAATTTACATTAGTTCTAAGGTCGCGGGCTAAGCTTGAATAAACTATTTGATTATTTCAGCATTTCTCTAAAAAAAAGGTCAAAACAGATCCTTGAGGTAAAAGTGCCACTTAAGAAGATAAGATATTCAGAGATCCTGCTATCGGAAAAATAAACGATAAGAATATTTATCAATATTTGGCTCCCGCTGTTGTTTACATTCTCGGTTTTCTTTCGCGTTCTATAAAAATTATATAATAGCTGCCAATAAGTTAAAATACTACTGTCTCTTCTTATGTTCCTTACTTTATCTGCGGCTACTACATATTTTTTTGTTATTATCACTTTTTTATGTAAGAAAGTGACGAAATGATCAAATTGTTCACCCGATGGTAAGTGCAACCTCTTTCATAACGAATGCTGTGTCACCCAGAACATTACTGTACACCACGCTGCGATGGCCACCCTGGGACATTAGTTCTTAACGCTCATGTCCCCAGCAACTACTACTACTAGCAATAACAAATGCGCCATATGCCAGTTCCAAATCCCAGTCGAGGCGATAATCTAACCTACTTTTTCCCAGTTTCTAATTCTAATTCTAGAGCCTATGCTGAGAAATAGACATTTTACATGCCAAAAAGATTGTTATGCAATTTTATTGATTGAGATCTAGTAAACAAATACGATGCAGAACCACTCATAATTGCTTCGAAAAATGTATTATAAATAATCTGTGGCGGTGACGCTTTTAGAATCGGTATTTAGGCACACAGAAATGTTTTTTTTTTTATTTTTTTATTTGATAGTGTCGAGACGAGCAAAACGTTCACCTGATGATAAGTGCAACGTTTGCCCATAACAGATGCTGTGTTATTCAGAATATTTCTGTGTAGCACCACACTGCGCCCGTCACCCCGAGACATAAGTTCTTAAGTCTCATATGCCCAGTGATTACGCTAGCTCTCAGTGCCCTTCAGACCGAAACACAGTAATGTTTGCACACTACTGCTTCACGGCAGAATAAATGGCCCTGGGGTGGTACCTACCTAGAAGGATTCCTGCATAGGAATCCTACCACCAGTAAGTGTATAGTAGTCTCTGACATAATACCGATTAGAAGAGCAGAGCGAAGTAATTGCCGAAATATTGGGTATCAGAATTATTATAAAATAAAAGTGACAGACGTTTTTGTAGATTATTATATATTGTTTAGACTACCTCAAACGTAAATTGCAATAATATGAATGAAATATACATATTCGATGTACATAAACTTAAAACGTGAAACACATATTGTGTTGCATATTTCGTGATGTATAATTCAAATAATTTATTTATAAAGAGTTACAGTAAGCCTATTATAGTAGCCTAACTACTGTTACCAGCATATTTTCTAAAATAGAAATGTATTTTAAGTAGTTCTTTAAACATTTAGTAACATTAAATTTAAAAAGTTCAATTTTGGTAACCCTTCTGGAAATGTTCATTGAATTTATAAAAGAGATCCCAAAAAGCCATTCTCTTATTAAATGGTCTACTTTCTAAACTTAGTTCCGAATCGATCTTGTAATAATAAAAATTGTCTTCTGTTATTGGTTTCCATTTTACGGGTAATAATTGCGTCAAAGTGGGTGTTGGATCACTGTAAGAAAAAACATACTAAGTAAAATAATTTTCCCGCATTAAATAGTAAATTTTTACATTTCGCGGAAATTAAATCTAAATAGCAAATTAAAATGTTCAGTTTTTTTTTTTAAAAATTCAAAAGTCTTGAACCGTAGAGAAGTGTACTGTATAGAATTTAACTTTCCAATTTTGAGAGAATTTAAAATCAAAAAAAGTTCGCCACACTGCTACGTGGGTCGTCCGACTTCAGATGGCGTCGAAATATTTTTTGTTTATCAAGGGGTTTTCTCACAAGGTTTTCTTTCGCAATTAAGTAGAAATTTATTACTTATAGTGGCAATTAACAATTTTAATAGTGCTAAAATAGTTTTAATTTTTGGGGGCACCTCCAATTATTTATATAAAACCATAATCACTTTTGATATATACCCAAATTTCGCGAAGTTAGTCCATAGTGTAGTAATCCGATCGATTATTATTTGATCTTCTTTTAAAGGATTGCCTATAAAATACCGCATATCAAATAAATATCCTATTTCATCAGCATGTGCGGCACCGTTGATCGTCAAGTTTTCTCTTTGAAAAGACAAATTTCTTCGTCCATTATACGAAAAAACGTAATGAAATATAGTTTGTGCTTCGTTCAAAATATTTTGTTGTGTCCTTCTGTGAGTTAGATGCAAATAAGTAAAATCAGAGTCAAAATCTGCTAAAGCTTGCATAGTTTCTTGGCTTATTTCATCATCGCCAATATAGAATTCTTTTACAAGTTTGACCATTTCTTTTAAATAATTTTCATCAAAATCGAAATATTGTTTAAGAAAATCTTCAAACATGTTTTTATTAATAAGGTTTTCGTCATAATTCACGTATGGTGCTATCCGTTCATTATTGTTATATCCAACTAATATAGGCGTATTTTTTACTTTTGGTATTGGTTTATTAATAGTGTAATTTGAAACAAATTTTTCAACATTTTCAAAATCCTTTTCAACACATGGTCTAAACGTAAAGTCAATTTCTAAAGATGCTGCTACCACAGTCTTTGGGTCGACTGTTGCAAGGAATGCTAATGCTTCAGACACATCGGTAGTCACAAAACCATTTTTTTCCGCAAGCATTAATGGTGGTCTTATATCTACTTCTGCTATAACGGGAGGGCAAATGGAATTTCCACTTTGCAAAATAACTTTATCAAAAAGTTTCTCCTGTTCTGATATCAAATGAAAATCGACAGATCTTCCACCTGCACTTTCACCAAATATTGTTATTTTATTCTGGTTTCCACCAAACGCTCTAATATTGTTATTAATCCATCTAAGAGCTGCCAGTTGATCCTTGAGACCCTGGTTTCCAGGAACTTCAGGTATGTCAAGACACATAAATCCATACGCACCTACTCGATAGTTTACGGTTATTAGAATTACATCATGTCGGACAATGAATTTTGGACCATGAACATCTCTTCGTGCAAATCCGCGGTAAAAAGCCCCCCCGTAGAACCAAACAAGTACTGGAACTATATTTTTTGAGCTTGCTGAGTTTGGTACATATATATTTAATTCAAGGCAATCTGCAATCCCAACTATTGTTTGATTTGTTTTTTCTCGTTGTGGACATATTGCAGAGTCATGAATGGCTTCGAAAGTGTCTTCGAATTTCGGAAAAGGCTCGGAAGGCTAAAATTATAGTTACAATTATGAATTATTTTCCATTTCAAATTATTAATATTATTAATAACAAATTATAAGTGCAAGTTATTACTCAACTTTTTATAATGATATGATAATTATAATATATTACCTATTTTTAAAAATGGCTCGCACATATTTAAATATTATCGCCCCATTATAAATAATTATCGCCCCATAACAATTCTTTCTTGCATTGATAAATTAATTGAGAAGTAAATAGGTTATGAGATTAATAATAGACAGTATGGGTTCCAAAACGGTAGAAGTACATCTCAACTATTATTAAAGTTCATCGATGGGGTAAACGGGCACCTTAATAATAGAGAACAGGTGCTAGTTGTCTTCATAGATTTTGCGAAGGCTTTTTAAACTTTAAGCTATGATATACTGTTTTTAAAACTGAACCAAAATGGTATACTGGGACCTTTGTTAGAATAGATAGCAAACTACCATAAAAAAGATATACGTTAGTAAGCATCGCCGAAAAACAGAATGATATAATCCTAAAGGAAGAAGGCATGGCCCAAGGATCGATACTTGGACCTGCTGAATTTTTAATCTATGTAAACAATATGTGTAATGTGCTGTCAAATGCTTTTGTGTATCAATTTGCCGACGATACATGTTTGGTGGTTTTAAACAAAAATTTTATAGAGGCGAAAATAATAATGCAGCGTGAATTTGACCAATTGTGAAAGTGGGCTCATGATGTGGGACGGGTCAATAATTATAAAAAAAAACTTCCCTCATGAGAACCGACCATAAACCATTCAACGTGGCTCACAAGCACAAATGGTCACCATTGAAAAGCACATGTACTTGGGACTTATCATTAATAATAGTTTCAACTTCAAACCCCACAATTAATATATTTGTACAAAGTTAAGAGAATTCGTTGCGAAATATGCTATATTAAAATATAAACTTCCGTACAAAACGCTGCGAGTAATGTAGTTATCACTTGCGGACTCAATTATAGGTTACGGGCTAAGTAACTATGGTCGTACATATAAATCCTGAGTTGAAACCATCTACAACTTACAGATATCATTACGCAACAATATCGTACACGAGAAGATAAAAAAAAACACGACGAACGAAAACGAAGAGACTACTACTCTGCTTTGTTAAAATACTGTTAGGTTGTGGATGTTTACAGCAAAGTTAAAATGAGCGTATTATTCGAGGAGTATCATAATATCAACCGACTTGTTAAAAATTTGCTCCTTGCGCTCTTGCGTGGTTGGCAAGGGCTTCCTACATATGTTGTGCCAAAATACGTAAATACTTACGGAATGCGGATATAGAAGTATACACTACCAGCTATTTATAATAAACTACCAAATGAAATCCTGTGTCAGATAACAAATAGTAAGTCCAACTCAAAAAAACGTAAATTTGTCTTAAAAACATATTTTCTTTATAAATAGCATCGTGTGACTGTGACAGCATGCTACAGTTAAACTCCTGTAAGGTTTAAGTGGTAATGTGTAGTAACAAACATATGTATAATTTGTAATGAACAAATAAAAAAAAGTGTCACATCATAAATAATTTAAAGGTTTAACAGGAAACACATACCCCAAATGGATTTGCTTCGTTCACTTTAGCAAATGGGATTCCAAGAAACATCGAGTAATCACCATCTGCTGCTTGTAAGCCCCTGATTAACCCTGCATTTGTATCCACCAAAGGGTCAATTCTAGGTACAGCATTTGTAATAAAAAATAATGAAAGCAAATATAGTAACTGTAGCAGATTTTTTTTCTTGCACTTATAAATCATTTTCTTTATTCTTAAAGCACAGTACCCGATTACCGCTTACGGCACTGTACTCAGTAAAAAAATAATGAGAAATAAATTATAGAATTGAGAATGTAGCAAGCCACATAGATAAACATTTTTATTTAATCTGCATCGAGACCTAAACGTTGCTTTGACGTAATAGTGATAAGATAGTATATATACGTTGTTGTCACTTGTTTAGTTAGAAGGGGTGTAATTTAGAGTCGCTTTAAATTATGAATAATATACAAAGCTAAAAAAGAAAAGTAAAAGACGTTTTTGGTGCAAGCCTTAGCTACAAAAAAAAACACTTCATCGCATAGTAACAAAATGCAAGGAGTAAATAGTACCTACAAATATTCATAGACAAATGTGGCATGTGGCATCATGCGCGCCCTCACGCAGCACGATGGCATCGCGATCGACAGATTGAAAAACAATCTTACAGTCAAGTGGCTTGTCCTTCAAAAAATTTAGCTGTAGATGTCTCCCATAGAAAGTAGACAACATTTTTGAAATTATTTTTATCTCTCTGAGCCGCTGATGACGGCGGGCCTCTTTTCTTATTCCTGTGTGGCACCACACTTCACCCTGAGATGTCAGTTTTTAAGTCTTACATAACCAGTAATTACACTAGCTCTCAGTGTCCTTCAGACCGAAACACAGTAATGTTTTCACACTACTGCTTCACGGCAGAATAACTGGCCTACCTGGACGGATTCCTGCATAGAATTCCTACCACCAGTAAAAGAAATCCTACCACGTTCACTACGCTTCCATTCTCAGATGTGGATTATAGCAATAAATATCTATGTATAGCGACATCTATGTCGCCACATGAGAAACTCAAGAAATATTCGCACACGTCCATAATCGCGCTATGAAAAGTTTTCTGAGATGCGAACAATATATACAATCTAAATATTACTAGTTGGAGGGGACGTCCTCCCCAGATCAGACTACCCGATCTGGTGTACTGTAGCTACGCTTTTCCTTGGCAACATCATTTGTCAAAATGGGGACCCTGACGTGATCATCGCAACCAGCTTCTTCGAACCACAGCAACAACGTCATCGGCAGCCATCGCAGTCACAGCACCAGACTACTGTCGGCACAACGCGTGCTTCCTAGTCTCTCAGCCCCTGAGGATCAATGGCGGCCCCTTCTCCTCAGGCTGACTCCTGCGGCATCAACACCTGTCTCCATACGTCTCGACGCACTGAAGACCTGGACACAGATTCACCGCAACGCCAGACTGCACCTCATCGCCTGACGTCTCAAGTTCTCCACGCTAAACTATGACTTCCAGTCTCAGCGAGGGAGTGATGTAGCGAGATCCATGTCGCCACATGAGAAGCTCAAGAAATATTAGCCTACGTCCATAATCGCGCTATGAAAAGTTTTCTGAGATGCGAACAATATATACAACATCTAAATATTACTAGTTGGAGGGGACGTCCTCCCCAGATCAGACCATCCGATCTGGCGGGTAGCTACCCTTTTCCTTGATAACATCATCCGCCAAATATGTATGTATGACACCACACGAGAATTTCAAGAAACAGCATCGCGCTATATGAAGAAGTTATTACACGTTTTAATATCCAAACTAATATAATAAATTCGAAAATAACTCTCACTGTCTTTCTGTCTGTTTATTACCTTTTTACAGGTTAACTCACAAATTGATGAAATATGCTACTAAAAGATATTAAATATTTTTAAAATAATTTTTAATCTGACGGTGTAATTTAAGTAGGTAAACTTAAATTCTAATCAGAATAAATTTGCTTATCATCAGAGAAATTTCATGTAGATTAAAACTTCTTTTTATACAATATTGTTTGGACGAGGAGTTTAGATTATACGGTCGTGTTTTTAAAAACCAAATACGTGTCCGCCTGAACATTTGCCTATTTGTCGCTTAAAAAAATTTATATCTTTTGCTAATTAAAGACTTAAAAGACATAATTGTGACGACCATCTTTGTGATGTTCTCCTAGCCGATTTCGACCACGGCGACAACTTCCGAATACTGTCGAGAGCCATCAACTGCGCAGGAGATATATTAGTGCCACAAGTGTACGCGCAAACACAGAGGCACTCACTCGTCCCAACCTACCCGCGCCCGATGTAACGCTGATGCGATAAGATCGGAGGTAGGCTAGGATGCAGTGTCAGAAACACGGGGACAATCACAACACAACCAGACCCGAAAACCAACAATTTGTGTTTTACCACAAATGTCGGCTCCGGCTGGGAATCGAACCCAGAACCCGCGGCGTAGAAGTCAGGTACTCTGACCACTAGACCATCTTTATCGGCCTTGCAACCGGCATACATCCCGAGGATTTCAATGATTTTCTCGTGAAAACTTCGTTTGGTATTACTGTTAATAATTCCAGAGACATTTTGAAGATATCGTTTCCCATGGCCCACTATATATACTTTTATCACGATTAAGAACTCAAGATAAACAGTGCATTTTCTGACAAAGATAACACGACTTCAAACGTTGGGCGTGTCTGGGCGAATAAAATTCTATGTTGCTAAGTTAGACACAAAGTTAAGGTCTAAGTAACTGAGTCCTGCGTCTCTCAACCGAAACAGGCTTGCTGACTGAGTAGCCATATTTGTTTTTGTTTACGGTCGTAAGTAAAAAGTTTTTTTTAAATCACGAAAACAAGATCTAGAATTGATTAAAAAAATTACTTAAAAATCCTTTTATAGTTATTTTGATCCCCTGCAGGCAAATCGTTTAAATTTTTATGTCAGTTTGATGTTTGTCATTAGTAACGAAAGCTCGAATTGGCGCTAAGAAAAATGGCGAAACAGTTACTTGCTAAATATCACAAACGAAAACTTACTTAGATATTCTGAGTGTCTAATTTATCATACTCAGTATTTTGGTAACCCAGACAAGTCTATTGTGTATTGGGAAGCTCTGAGCTTCTACTTAATTAAAATACGTCTACCACAGATACTCGTAACAACAGAAATTACAAAATATAAAAGTGTGGAATGTATAAGCGCAAAAATACAACATTTTACAAAAAAATCCAAAAAAAACATACCAAAAATACTTTAAAAAATCCTGCCACCTTTATGTACATGTAAAATAGTTAAAAATTGTGTTTGATTATTTTTAATGATTCACTAGTAGTCACACACTGTACTCAGCGCGGGCGAAGCCGCGGGCACAGCTAGTTAGTTATATACTTTGGTAGCTCAGGGGCTAGGCGCTCGCTTTAAATTTCATAGTACGCGAGTGACCTGGGTTCGATTCCCGGTGCCGGCATCACTAAAATTGTTAATTGCAATTTTAAGTGCTGATTTACCACGTGCTCGGCGGTGAAGGAAAACATCGTCAGGAAACCTGCATGTCTGAGGAATAAAAAATATTTCGAAGACATGTGAAGTCCGCCAACCCGCATTGGAGCAGCGTGGCGGATTCTTCCTAGCTCCAAAACCCTCTCAGAAATGAGAGGAGGCCTGTGCTCAGTAGTGGGACATTTATAGGCTGAAACTTTTAAGATATAAATATTACCGGTTGGACGAGTTGAAGAATGATCAGATCAACCGGACAGGCGTATAGTTACCCTTTTCTTCATCTTCAGCCCACATGTTATTTTTAAGGAACAAATTAGAAAAAAGATCAACCAACACAGTTCAACAACACAGTATCCTCTGTTATTTAGTTATTATATAGCTTAAATGTGTATTTATATAAATAATATATCAGTTCTGATACTTTTTAAATGTTAGTATTCTTCTAAACTTCTTTGATATTATATAATATTACAACATAAAAACTTTATCAACAAATCCACTACGCATGCTATGGTTACATAAATTATGAGAACAGTTAGATTTTATCATCAAATCAATGTGTATTTTAGAATTTAAGTGCTGTGTCTTGTGTTGGTAATCATAAAATTAATAAATAAATAAACACAGTAATATTTGCACACTACTGTTTCACGGCAGATTCACTGGTCCTAGGGTGGTGGCACCTAGTACCCACTTGGACGGATTCTTGCATAGGAATCGTACCTTAAATAAATATTCCTATTAAAAAAATAAATGGATGTGATTTTTTTAAATCCGCATTTTAAAGGTTGTGTAAATTAAGTACACAAAAGTGACAGAACTAATTCTCAGAGTAATTCAAATAATATAGAGGAAATTCAGGTTTTTCTTCTAATTAATGAAAAATTTTGTTTAATTTTTTTGTTAATTTTTGGTCTATATATTACTCAGTAATGCAGGTTTTAAGCCCCAGCGGCTTTTCAAATATATTATTTTAAAATGTAATTTAGAATAAATATGATACATACATATACATAAGATAACGACTGTATCCCATAAGGGGTAGTCAGAGACTGGACACTCACTGCAAAAACAGATGACTGCCACAGTCCACGTTTCACCAAAACAATATAATGCACTTGGTGTGATAGGTGGTGAGCCCATCGCCACCATCGCTGTTGGGTGCACAGTGCAGTTTAATTCCTTACTCGCCTTTTACGAGATCCATTGGATGAGATGGAGTGGTAGTATTCTTTTAAAGAGCCGCCACCACACGGCAAAATAATAATAATAAATATAAATATTTAGACACATATTTAAAATCTTATATAAACAATACTCTGAAGTACAAGTTACAAGAGATTTTCTTCCCCAATCGGCACACGGCTGGTATTAAATAGTTCATTGCCGGCCATTGTAAATTACAGTTTTGTTTAAAAAATAGATTAAGTTTTTTTATTTATTTAATTTTTGTGTAACATTAATAAAATGTAAAAAAATATTAATTTTCATGTCCATAGGTCAAATTTAAAGCGACCGTATTGTCATCTTCATCGTTTTTATTTTAGTCTGTTATGATATACCGCTGAGCTTCACTGGATAATTACATGTTTGGCATATTGGTTGGCAAACGTTTTTCAATGATGTGTACAAAAGGATGCAGCTACTGATTACCTAATTAATTTATTCCCTCTGTCGCCTCTTAGTACGCCCACGAGAATAGACGGAGCAACAGACTTGCTAATGACGTCGATACTTGGCTAGGTAGAATAGTAACCAAATAGTGGGAAACACGTTAAAATTAATTGAGACTAAAATTCGATCGATACTTATATCATTTTATATAAATTTTATATAATTTATAATTATAATAATTTAAAAATATTTTTTGATGAAGTTAAATAAATATTGTTTATTCTTCAACGTAAGAAATTTAAAGTGTGTTTGTTACACGTAATTTTTTTTCTATCAATCATCGTTTCGTAATGAGGTTCATGTGACGGAGAAGAAATAAGCGAAAGAAACTCCGTAGGTATCCTCTTTTTTTTGTTTTTTTTTTACATACATACATACATAAGATCACGACTGTATCCCATAAGGGGTAGTCAGAGACTGGGCACTCACTGCATTACAGATGACTGCCACAATCCACGTTTCACCTAACCAATATAATGCACTTGGTGTGATAGGTGGTGAGCCCATCGCCACCATGCGCTGTTGGGTGCACAGTGCAGTTTAATTCCTTACTCGCCTTTTACGAGATCCATTGGATGAGATGGAGTGGTAGTATTCTTTTAACGAGCCGCCACCACACGGCTTTTTTTTATACATAGTTTATAGCCAAAAGTACATTATAAATAAATTTACAAAGAATAGTTTCATAGAAAACCAATGCTGATATGATGGATCCGATACCCCTGAATAGGAAAATATCTTTAGTGGTTTTGAGATTCCAATCTTTAAGATCTGTTCTCAATGAAAGTGTCATAGTCATTTTGCTTCGAACAACCTGTTAGACGTTGAGTAAATACGAGCTCTTTAGATAAATGCATATGTTAAATAACTATTTAGGTTAACTACGCTAATTCAGGATAAAGATAAAATTTCATATATTTTTTGAAACGATACCTCGCGGTAGCATTTCTTCGGCATTAGAGTCATCATAATCATGCCACATCCCCTAGTTTGCCACAATAGTTTGGAGGTCTCATTTTGGAGAGGATTTTGCCATAGTTGCCAAGCTTGGTAGGCGGGTTAGCAACCGCAGCTGATTTATTGAGATGTTCCAGGAAAATGCAGCTGCCTATATCTTGGTTTTCATTTTCCCTCTGTCGACTACGTCACCCACGGGTGAGATGTTGGAGTAGGTAGATAGTAGTTTGAGTTTGTTCTACAAATATCAAAATTCGCTAGCACAGCGCAGCCAAAGCGAAAAACCAACAATTTGTGTTTTTGCACAAATATTGAGCTCGGTTGGGATTCGGACCCAGTATTAGTCATGTGGTCATCAAAATGTATTGTGAAAAAATAGATTGTAAGGTTTTTATCTTTTTTTGAATAATAAAGTACCAAAATACCATCACCGGAATTGTGGCAGTAAACAGCCTGTCGTATGTTAAAATATTTTTAATGCGACAACATTTACGAACAACGATAAGTAACTGGTGGTAGGATTTCTATGCAGTAATCCGTCTAGGTAGGTACTACCCAAGGGTAAGTTATTCTGCCGTGAAGCAGTAGTGTGCAAACATTACTTTGTTTCGCTTTGTAAGGCACCGAGAGCTAGTGTAATCACTGGGCATGTGAGTCTTAAGAACTGATGTCTGAGAGTGACGGGCGTAGTGGCGCAGAAAATTTCTGTGTGATACAGCATTTGTTATGGGCAGACGTTGCACTTACCATCAGGTGAACGTTTTGCCCGTTTCATCACTTAATACAATTAAAAAAACGTAGTATTTATTTAATAGTTTCAAACTTTACACGGCTCCCTTATTTGAACAGTTGAAAGCGTTTGCTTACGTACGAGGTACGTTATATGAGATTAACTCTCATTGCAAAGTGCATTCTAAACTCGTAACTAGTTAATTGTGTTAACTAACGCAAACTGCGTTAGTGGCTTTTCATGAGGCGTTTATTGTGAGGTTTGTTTTGTCATTTACCATATTGATATTGTTTACATTTATTTTAGTAATGGCGCTCCAGCAGTTCTACCGGCTTAAAATAAGCCGACCTTATTACTGCGCTGTGCGTTCGGCCCTTCTCGGTAATGTTTGGTTTCAGCGGCAGCTCTTTAAGGCTGTAGCAAGAAGTTTTTTTTTTATGAAAGTGACGGATCGAGTTAAACGTTCACCTGATGGTAAGTGCAACGTCTGCCCATAACAAATACTGTGTCACCCAGAACATTTATGTGTGACACCACACTGCGCCCGTCACCCTGAGACATCAGTTCTTAAGTCTCATATGCCCAGTGATTACGCTAGCTCTCAGTGCCCTTCAAACCGAAACACAGTAATGTTTGCACACTACTGCTTCACGGCAGAATAACTGGCCCTGGGGTGGTACCTACCTAGACGGATTTTAGAATAGGCCTTCTTCAATAAACGGGCTACATAATGCAAAAATAATTCAGTCAATAGAATCAGGCGTTACTTTGTGGAAATCCATTACAATAAATGAAATGAAAATTAATTTGCTAAGACCCGCATGAAAAATTTAAAATGGTGTGTATTACCTATTTTTGAAGAGCACCGGCCGCCTTCCTTTACCTTCGAAATTCGTTTATCAGACGGTGGACATTGAAACTTCCATAGTAACTTAAATGCGGAATGTTTCTGCGGAACTTAATGGTAAGCGATTGATCTAGGATCGTCCCCTTGTGCTATTTTAGCTTAAATTATTAATTATACATTTAACTAAGCTATGAGAAGTATATGCCACTCTAGAACCGTTCGGGGAGAAACATTTTAGAGAAGCAAACTCGTACCGGCAAACCCAGTGTAGGGCGCTACCCCACTACGTGCATGGTTGCGGGAAGTCGATGGATGCTGGTGGCTCATGGCTGTTTTGTGGCAATCCATAGGGAAAGTATGATGATGAGAAGCATATAAAAAAGTAGATCGACGATACGTGAAGTCCGCTGACACGCACAGAAAAAGTGTACGGGTTTTTCCCTAGCTGACTTCTCAGGATTTTCCTAAAACTTTACATTGTACTTTGAATGTAAAACGATTGTAATTAGTACACATATTTCTCAAAATTTCAAAGTAATGTTTGATAGTTAAAAAAAATTGCCAAAGTTTACAATATTACGTTCTTTCATCATCATCATTTCAGCCTATCTGAGTCCACTGTGGAACTTAGGCCTCCGTAGGCATAGAATATGAGGGAATTTTGCCATTGTTTGCCACGCTTGGCAGGCGGGTTGCCAACCGCGGTTTGACCTCATATTACGTTCAGTTTACATTTATTTACTTATTAATAGGATAAACTTCATAAAATATTTTTGTACGTAAGAGGCATTGTCAGTTTACCCTCAAATGTTTCCTAATGACGATGATGATGCCCTCCTGGCCGGTTTCGGCCACTGCAACAACTTCCTAATGTTGTCGTCTAAATCCATCTCGCTGTAAAATAGAAGTAGTTTTTAGCGTTTTTATTCAGCTGCATGCTTTGAAAAGCTTTTAGTAATGTGAACCTATTTTCCTACCTTGGCTATAACTCCTCAGCCGGCCTCAGCGTGGTTTGATTTAACCGAAACATATATGTATTAATAGCTCCCTAACCTTGCACTCTAAATTCATGTCGACGCATATTTGATACATAATTTCGATGATGTTTTTGCTGTTAGCCTTTTTGGGTTCTGCAGCTTCATTGGATAGCTGTGCTCGCGCGCCAGGTGCAAATATTTATAGAAATCGTGTAACTCATACGTTAAGCGCAATTCAGAAAAGGACGTCATCTGCACAACGCCATCTATTGATAACGCTTATTAACTATTGTTGTACTTGGATGTCGGAATCTACTACGACGCGACGTTCAAAAAATAATTAATATTACGAAAAAAAACAACCAACATTTAAACTTACTTATAACGAATAAAAAACATTTATGGGAAAGAAGTAACTAATTCGTCTATTATTCATTGGACCAACGAATTAATACGACGAAAATTGCACTAACTTTGCATTTCAATCAGTCAATTCAGAATTTAACCATTCGTCGACCACAAAAATCTATGTATTCAACGCGTGCCAATATTTTAACCGAAAATCTCAACGTCTTTTAACGGCAGAGAACGTAATTCAGAAAATAAACCGATTTTCATAAAACAAAGACTAAATGTTTCTCGAAGATACGCTATAAACTTATATTATTCATTTTCTTACTGAGTCTTTAAAACAATTAATACTTTAGACGTAACGCCTCCACAAACAAACAGACAGACAGTTCTAAAAATCGTAGAAATGTATTTGGTTACTTATTTTTAGCCCTGGAGGGCAATCAAATAAAATTATGGGGAATTTATTTGGCAAACTTTTAACAGTCAAAATGTCTGTACAGACATGAATTTTACATTTATATTATATGTGTAGATATTTACATCAATATATTTTGAGGCGGATTACACTTGTTACATATTTATATTACATAGATATTTATTTAAAAATGTATACAGCGTAATGTTTAGTTAGTATAATTAGTACCATATTTACAGATCAGATGGCAGCAGTTAATACGTATTAATAAAGATCTCCAGTATACCATTGGTCTTTGACCTGCCTTAAATCAAGTATTCAACGTGTGTTAATATTTAAAGCTAAAATCTCAACGCCATTCGACGGCCGAGAATATATCACAGACCTATTCAGACAATGCTATGTGTAGTTAACACTGATTAATTATTGTACTTTGTACAAATGGTATTCTTCAGGAGAAAATAAAATAACATTATTTTATCATTTTCTGTGTTTCAAGTGTTAGCTTAATACTACAGAACCTTATTTGACATCTTTGGTTACCATTTTGTAATTTAGATTAGAATGTACACTTAAATTACTGATTGCCACAATTGAACAGATTCGTAGACTTCAAATACTCATAACTTTTGATAGAATAAAAAGATTTTAATAAAACAAATACTAAATGTTACTGAAAGATACGCTTTATGATTTTCTTATTGAGTATTTTAAATAAATTTAGTATTTTAGACGTCATGCGTTCACAAACAAACAGGCAGAGAGACATTTTTAAAAATGATAAAATTTTAACCTCCCTCAATCATTTATTTCACGAAATTTTGAAATGTCTGTACATTTTAAAATTTGAAGTGGAGTTTACAGTTTTATTATATGTATAGATGAGAAATATTTAAAATTTGTGGCACACAGGAAAAGGGATTATTTCACATCAGACTAAAAAAAATTCTCATGACAAATACATTTCCGCACCAGTAATAATCTGACGTTTATTGAAATCTGACTAACGAAACAATTCGCATTCTCCCCATTGGTTAAAAACAACGCAATTTTGCTTTCAAACTTATTGAATTTTCAATTGGAAGGCAATATATCAAATCGTATGGATTTTGTGTAGTAAACACCACTTTCTAGTACGTACGCATGCAGACTAGTTTTTCCTGTTACTGTGTTACTTTCATATCTAGATTATTCTACTTTTTATCTTTTTTTAACTAATGAACATTAAAAGTCGATGTAAATAAATAAAGAGCGCGCGCCACTCGTTACACGTGACAGAAGAGAAACTTATGTTATATTATAAATTAAAAAAAAATATTACTCATTGTAAAATAATTCAGTAAGTTAACAAATGTTATGTGATAGATTTTAATGAAATGAGCCGTGTGGTGGCGGCTCGTTTAAAGAATACTACCACTCCATCTCATCCAATGGATCTCATAAAAGGCGAGTAAGGAATTAAACTGCACTGTGCACCCAACAGCGCATGGTGGCGATGGGCTCACCACCTATCTGTCCATACAATACTATAGTCGCGACTCCTCGGTAGGAATGAGGTAGGTGCTATTCCACTCTGCTATCATTATAATTTTTTCATAAAAAAATCATGGTAGCTGTAACTTTTTTATATATATTTATATGTTATTTCTGATATAACCAGAAAATAAAATTGTACTCGTAAAATAATAAACCAGCACGTAGTAACTGAGCACGATTTTAATAGGATTACAAATCTGGAGCACGTACTGCAGTGCAATTTATTTATTAAAGAATTTCTATTAAATCATAGTATCAACTTCCTCGTACACATATGTAATTCTTTTCCATTCTCAATAGTTTCGAAGCCAGTTTTAAAGAGTTTTTTTTATTTTTTCTGAAATTTCAGCTTTAAAGTGATTTTAGCTATTTGAAATATTTTTATTTTTATTAATATTTTTAGCCGTGTGGTGGCGGCTCGTTAAAAGAATACAACCACTCCATCTCATCCAATGGATCTCGTAAAAGGCGAGTAAGGAATTAAACTGCACTGTGCACCCAACAGCGCATGGTGGCGATGGGCTCAACACCTATCACACCAAGTGCATTATATTGTTTTGGTGAAACGTGGATTGTGGCAGTCATCTGATTTTGCAGTGAGTGCCCAGTCTCTGACTACCCCTTAGGGGATACAGTCGTGATCTTATGTATGTATGTTTAATTAAATAAGAATAACAGAAACGTTGTACGAATACGTTGCACACAGATTCGAAGTTGAACTTTCAAAAGCCCAAAGAAGTTGCACTTAAAAAAAACTCGTCTTGCTACGTAATAAAGCGGTCAGCATACCTACGTGCTGAAAATGAGTATAGGAGTTGCATCTAAGTGTTACCCTCTTTATAGCAGAAAGTGAGGAATTGAAAGAGACACGAACGCCGGGCAGTAATATTATATTTCTCATATGTATCGAGCCAGTATCTGCTTCTAATCACTGGTTCTCATATCTGTATGAACGACATCCAGCCATCGTTTCAGGTTTGGTTTCGGGTGTTTTTTTTTTTAATTTCATAAAAGAGACGGAACGAGCAAAACGTTCACCTGATGGTAAGTGCAACGTCTGCCCATAACAAATGCTGTGTCACCCAGAAAATTACTGTGTGACACCACACTACGCCCGTCACCCTGAGACATCAGTTCTTAAGTCTCATATGCCCAGTGATTACGCTAGCTCACAGTGCCCTTCAAACCGAAACACAGTAATGTTTGCACACTACTGCTTCACGGCAGAATAACTGGCCCTGGGGTGGTACCTACCTAGATGGATTCCTGCATAGGAATCCTACCACCAATAATCTAATTAAATCAAAATAATAACTAAATTGTAGATTGCAAAGGTATACCGCGAATTGTAGATTTTAATGTAAATGATCCATGTACTGTTATGGCGCTACTAATCTTTGTGATTTACGGTATATTCAGACAGAGTAGTACGTTGGAGATGGTAGTAGCCAAAGTTTCCTTGGCCTGTTTGTATTCCGAATGGTTCACCCAGACGTGTGCGTTTTGGTTTATAGGACGGTTGCAAATTGGCGAGCCAACATACCTGAGGGGAAGTGGGAGTATAGGCTCTGATCCCACGGCACACTGGTTTTAGCCTCGTCCTCGTCCGCCGCATCGTTACTTCTAAACAGTTGTATCCCTTTATCCATTGTAGGGTTATTTTGTTAAGTTGAAATTATTCATTTAGTCGCTGGTAGAATTACTATATGAGTACCACCATGCTGTCGGAGAATGTTCGAATACAGTGATATTTCACCATCCTTGCAGCTGTGGCCGATGCCACTTTTTTATTGGACAAAGTGACGAGATGAGCAAAACGTTCACCTCATGGTAAGTGCAACGTCTGCACATAACAAATGCTACGTTACCCAGAACATTTCTGCGTGGCACCACACTGCGCCCGACACCCAGAGACATCAGTTCTTAAGTCTCATATGCCCAGTGATTACGCTAGCTCTAAGTGCCCTTCAGACCGAAACACAGTAATGTTGGCATACTACTGCTTCACGGCAGAATAACTGCCCTGGGGTGGTACATACCTAGACAGATTCCTTCATAGGAATGGAATGAATCCACCATCTTGGATGATACCCATACACTCTGTATGAAATACTGTGTAGTGAACACCAAATCATGTGCATATTTGTGTGTTAAGGTCCTCTAAGAAGCTTCCAGTACCAGTAGCTGACTTTGTTTTAAAAAAAATCTAACCTAATCACGCTCATTGTAACATTGATACGAGTATGATAAGGATACATTTTGAGCGAGGTTACGCCAGAGCAATGTTAGAGACACAGCACACAACCAGATCCCAAAAATGAACTATTTGTGTTTTTGCAAAAATGTCGGCTTCATCGTGGTTTCGAATTTTGAGCAAGGTTACGCCAGAGCAATGTTAGAGACACAGCACACAACCAGATCCCAAAAATGAACTATTTGTGTTTTTGCAAAAAAGTCGGCTTTATCGTGGTTTCGAATTTTGAGCAAGGTTACGCCAGAACGATGTTAGAGACACAGCACACAACCAGATCCCAAAAATGAACTATATGTGTTTTTGCAAAAATGTCGGCTTCAGCGCGGTTTTGAATTTTGAGCAAGGTTACGCCAGAGCATTGTTAGAGACACAGCACACAACCAGATCCCAAAAATGAACTATTTGTGTTTTTGCAAAAATGTCGGCTTCATCGAGGTTACGAATTTTGAGCAAGGTTACGCCAGAGTAATGTTAGAGACACAGCACACAACCAGATCCCAAAAATGAACTATTTGTGTTTTTGCAAAAATGTCGGCTTCATCGTGGTTTCGAATTTTGAGCAAGGTTACGCCAGAACAATGTTAGAGACACAGCACACAACCAGATCCCTAAAATGAACTATTTGTGTTTTTGCAAAAATGTCGGCTTCATCGTGGTTTCGAATCCAGTACCCGCGAACTTCAAGTGATAGAAAAATTCGGTCATACTTTTATTAAAAAAAAAAAAAAAAAACTACGTTGAAGAATTTTGAAGTTAGTCTTTTAACAAAACAAATGCGATAGCCAACTCGTGAATTCGTAATACAGATTTATATCTCTGTTCGTTATAAAAAATGTAATAAAATTGTACTAAATGAGTTAAATACATTATATAATAATAAACTGTCGGCAAATTTGGGTCTCACCTGGAGCCGAAATCATTATAATAATTTTCCGCACAGTATTTTCCATTAAATTACCAGATGAATAGCTGTTCACGTAATTTATTTTTAATAAAGTAAAATTATTTTGCATTTGAGTAATGTAAATATGCGAAGGTGAATTTGTCCTACATTACTCAAGATCTTATTTGTTTATATATTTTATTTTATAAAGTGACAAAACGAGCAAAACGACTAACAAATGCTGTGTCACCCAGAGACATCTTAGCTCTCAGTGCCCTTCAAACCGAAACACAGTAATGTTTGCTTGCACGCGACTGCTTCACGGCAGAATAACTGGCCCTGGTGTGTTACCTACCTAGACGGATTCCTACATAGGAATCCTACCACCAGTGCTTAACATTAAGAGGGATAATTTAAGGTGGTTGAAATTTTTTTTTTGTTACTATTTATTAAGAAGGCATAAATAGTTAAATAATAATGAATTGTAATGATGAGATCAGCACTTACTCTATCTAAGCTCGTACTATCGTTTGTAAAAGTAAAGTAAAGTAAAGTTTCAGCCTATAAATGTCCCACTGCTGAGTACAGGCCTCCTCATCCTTTCTGATACGGTTTTGGAGCTAGGATGAATCCGCCACGCTGCTCCTGAAAAGCAAATATTTACATACATTAGATCACGAGTGTATCCCATAAGGGGTAGTCAGAGACTGGGCACTCACTGCAAAATCAGATGACTGCCACAATCCACGTTTCACCAAAACAATATAATGCACTTGGTGTGATAGGTGTTGAGCCCATCGCCACCATGCGCTGTTGGGTGCACAGTGCAGTTTAATTCCTTACTCACCTTTTACGAGATGTTGTATTCTTTTAACGAGCCGCCACCACACGGCTAAAAATATTAATAAAAATAAAAATATTTCAAATAGCTAAAATCACTTTAGAGCTGAAATTACAGAAAAAATAAAAAAAAACTCTTTAAAACTGGCTTCGAAACTATTGAGAATGGAAAAGAATTACATATGTGTACGAGGAAGTTGATACTATGATTTAATAGAAATTCTTTAATAAATAAATTGCACTTCAGTACGTGCTCCAGATTTGTAATCCTATTAAAATCGTGCTCAGTTACTACGTGCTGGTTTATTATTTTACGAGTACAATTTTATTTTCTGGTTATATCAGAAATAACATATATATATATATATATATAAAAAAGCTACAGCTACCATGATTTTTTTATGAAAAAATGATAATGATAGCAGAGTAGAATAGCACCTACCTCATTCCTACCGAGGTGTCGCGACTAAAGTATTGTATGGACAGCGTTTATTCGTGCGGAATAAAACCATACTATGCAATGCTGTCACTATATATACTAGCAATGGGGAGTAATAATTTTTGTGACTAGACCCAAAATGGCGGCGACGTGGTTCGCCACCCGTCACGTCTCGTTTAACGAAGTGGCGGAAAGTTTACCGAACGGCTACGTGTATGATCTGCTACCCCTTATATGGGACAAAGATGTCAATAAGTGTATCTATGTATCAATATTTACTCGAATACTAGAACTGTCCTGTCGTGGCCATTGGTGCATAGATGCTCAAAATGTCGCAATAGAAATAGTAATATAAATAAACGTGATAAAACTTTGTATTAGTAAATCAGAAATTGATGATTGTGGGGCGGCGAGGGGAGTACCTGACTGCTTCGAAGCGTGTCTTGGATTCAAATCGCAGCGAACATTTGTGTGTAACGTATTACTATTTTTTTTTTATTTTTTTTTTATGGAATAGTGATGAACGATGAACGAGCAAACGTTCACCTGATGGTAAGTGCAACGTCTGCCCATAACAAATGCTGTGTCACACAGAAATGTTCTGTGTGACATCTCACTGTGCCCATCACCCTGAGACATCAGTTCTTATGTCTCATATGCCCTGTGATTACGCTAGCTCACAGTGCCCTTCAAACCGAAACACAGTAATGTTTGCACACTACTGCTTCACGGCAGAATAACTGGTCCTGGGGTGGTACCTACCTAGACGGATTCCTGCATAGGAATCCTACCACCAGTAATTTAATGATTCATATCACCTTGAACCCTACTATTTTATTGTCATCAGAAGGTGAGCTTCTGTTTGTATATTGTTCTCGATATTCATATTAATTAGTTGCTACTATAGTTGATTTTTTATTTAAGTTGTTGTCTACAGAAGTGAAGGAAATGCTGTTTGACTTTTTGTATATCAATGTGCTTGACTCATGTGAAAGCACTTAAATTGTAAGTAACAACTAAGAATAAGTAGTTAGGAATTATTAACGCTTATAGGCTTTGCTTATATTATAGGCAAATTAAAGATTGTACAAATTATGTTACAATGTGTCCGCCGTAAAGCTCGTGGAACCGATAACGGTTGGGGAAGAAAAGTTGTCGAGTGGCAACGTCGTACCGGTAAACGCGACGGGGCGACCCCATTACGAGAAGGAGTTCATCGGATAGGACCGTGTTACGTGGCAATACATGAAAAAGATCCATGATCAACAGTGGACTATGATAGCCTGGAATGATGATGATGATGTAACATTTGTTAATCATTACCATCATCATTTCAGCCGTCACAAGTCCACTGCTGAACATAATTTTTAAAGACAATGTTTGCAGAACAATTTCAGAGGGTTCCGGCACCGCGGATCAGGCGATTTAGGCGAGCGACTTAGCTACACGGCTCCCCACAAGATGGTTTTTATTATTATTAACTTATATATGTCTAATAATAATTACTTATTTAGCAAGTTATATACCTCAAGATATATTGAACTCTTAAAAAAAGTGAAGTAACAGCCTATAAATGTCCCACTGCTGACCACAGGCCCCCTCTTATTTCTGAGAGGGTTTTGGAGCCGGGAATCGTCGGCCGCGATGCTCCAATGCGGGTTGGCGGGCTTCACATGTGTCGAAATATTTCTATTCCTCGGACATGCAGGTTTCCTCACGATGTTTTCCTTCACCGCTAAGCACGTGGAAATCAGCACTTAAAATTGTTGAACAATTTTAGAGGTGCTGGCACCGGGTATCGAACCCAGGTTACTCGCTTACTATGGAATTAAAGGCGAGCACCAGGCCCCTGAGTTTTTATGCTCTTTTATTTATTGCAAATGTTTGTAGAAGCTGGTAAGTTCTACAAATCATTTGTCAACAGCAAAAATAAGTCAAAATAAGTAGGTAAACTAAGTTTCAGTTTGCACTGCCGAAATAAATTCATATAAGGGACAAAAAGGACGAAAGTAATAATGTGATCGCGACTGTGTATTAATTTATGTATAGAGTAATTGCAATTATTAAAGCGAAAGCAGCAAAGCTCATTTGTTAGATGTATAAAAATTGCTGTCCAATGCGGTGCGCCGTGTAATTAATATTACAATATTAAAGGGACTGACTTAATTTATGACTTTAATATACGATTTATTGTTATTACTATCTCCTCGCCTCACAATTGCGCAGTTCAGCGGTCAGGTATGCAGGTAGCATAGAAGCGTACTGAATCATGTGTTTTGTATACAACGAAGTTAATTTCCTTTACTTATTTATTTATTTATTTACTTTGAAAAAAAAAATTTTTTTCTTTTACTAGAAAAACATCTCTAAATATAAATAATTAGTAGACTGTAAAACAAGCGCTGTAATTTCCCCTTATATATATAGAAAAAAATAATGAATACGCGATAGGAAACCGGCGAGGTTGGATCTTCCAAGAGTCTAATTCGCACGACTCTCGTTCGAAGTTCCTCGTCGAAATACTCCGTGAAGTTAGCCGAGTACGAGGAGCGTCGCCACACACTTGTTCAACTTCGTAAGGAACTCGGTCGCTCACACGGTAGGCAACATGGATGACGTGTAAGTGTTGACACAAAAAAAGGAAAAATGGAAATGGAGGGAAAAATTCGATACATCAGAGTAGAATTCGGTAAATTACGTTTATATGGCTGGTGTAATTACTGGGCATATAAGATACTAGTGTTGTACCCTCAAATAGAAAGCATCCAAAAAGTACTATTGAAAGAGTAGAAGTTGCCTCAAATTTAGGTCTTGTCATTGGTCCTGAAATTTTTCCTTAAGTGTCATGTGAACAGAGTAGTAAAAATATGTTATTATAAATTAAAATTACATATACAGATTCAGGAATTTTCACGAATTTTCGATGTCACAAGCACACAAAAACCAGGGATACCTCGCTTTCGCCACAGAAATTCTTTTCTTTTTGTGCTCCGGTACTGTTTGCTTGTGTTGTTTTCACATACACTTTAAAAAGTGTTTCTTTGTAATAGTTCGGATTTTGATAATATTACGTATTATTTTTATTGTCTTTTATTTTGAATCTCTTTGTTTTAATTTTTATCACGTTATATTTTGAATTTTTCACATTTATTTGTTCGAAGGAAAGCTTGCACATGTTAAACATCCGCCCGGTCCTTGGTGACTATAGTATCGAAGTCAAAATGCATTATTTTTTACATTCATAATATAACCTGTCACGGAGCTGTATTTCCCATTTCAAGGTTTACTCATCCCCGAAAATCAGCTGTTGCGGTTTTTACTGCAACATAATGCCTAGAGTATGTGCTTTTTGGCATGACCCGCTACGTACAAATGTAATAAATAATGCTTGTTTGATTTTGACATTAAAAATATTTCTCTTTTGTTGTTGTGTGTTGTTTTACGTATGTATATGGTTTGTGCCGAATAAAGCATTTCTTCCTTCTTCTTTTACTTACATCTTCATCGCTGAAAAAAAATTAACATTTTATTTCCAATTATTTATTATCAAAAAGCTTATCACCATAATCGTAGAGACAACACATACTTCAAGTAATTTCTTACCACCAATCACTCTCCAATGACATTCATTTGCGCCTACTGATATTACATTTCGCAAGACAAGCTTTTTGATAACAAATAATTAAATAAAAATATTAAATCATTTTTAGCAATAACGATAGTAAGTACGTGTATTTTTTTTATAGGAGAGGGGGCAAACGAGCAAGCGACTCACCTGATGGTAAGTTATTACCGCCGCCCATGAACATCCGCAATACCAGGGGAGCTCCGAATTTGTTGCCGGCCTTTGAGGAAGGTGTAGGCTCTTTTCTTGAAGGTCCCTTAGTCGTATCGGTCCGGAAAACCTGCCGGCGACAGCCTATTCCACAAAGTGGTTGTGTCGATGAAATTTAGTTGTGTGCCGCAATGTACGATGGTAGAATTTAGCAGCAGGAATTAATCCGAACAACTCCTCGGAACACTACCCATGATAAAAACGGTAGAAAATGCAAAGAGATGCAACGTCTCATCGCAAAGCCAGTGGATCGAGCTGATCGGAAAGAACTCGGTCATTGACGATTCGAGCCGCTCTTCGTTGGATTCGGTTAAATGAAAGGAGCTAGCACTGGTGTGCCCCACCTAGAGATGAGAACGGTATTCCATGTGAGGCCGAACTTGCGCCTTGTAAAATTGCAGACGATGGGCCGATGTGAAATACTGTCCCGCTCTACTGAGCACGCAAAGCTTGTTAGAGGCCAATTTGGCCTTCCCTTCCAGGTGACCGCCGAACTGAACGTCACTCGATATGTCAACGCCAAGGATTCCGATACTAGCTGAGGCAGTGAGGGGAGTATTATCAAAACGAGGGTATGCGACAAAGGGTTTCTTTTAGCGGTAAACGCGCAAACCTGTCTTTTTAGGGTTGAATTGGACTAAATTTTGTCGGCCCTGTATCGAAATTTTATCTAATAAGATTTCGATTTCAGACACAAGTTTGTTCCGGCACTCGTCGACGTGTTCCCGAGAAATATTGTCACGGCCGGTGTATAAAGCATCACCAGAACTGTCATCTGCAATGAATATTACAAATTTGTAACATGTCATTGATATGCAGAAGAAACAGAGTTGGTTGGTAGTTGGTAGCACGCAGCCTTGTGGAACACCAGCATTCACAGGCTTGGAGTCCGAGCATGCACCGTCGACTACAACCTTGATGCTTCGGCTGTGAGAAAACTGGTGACCCAATTGCATAATTTCTCGGGAAGCCGCGGCGGAGTTGTATTTCTTTTTATGATCGCTGGCTTTTACATCCTGGGACGCCAATGCATTAGCCCAGGCTCGGTAACACTCCTGCTTTTGGCGTGAAGCCATTTTGCAGGTGCGACCAAACCAAGGTTGGGGATCTGCCTCCGGTGGGCACTACAGAGGACGGAATCAAAAAGTTCCCATAGCCTGAAGCACCACATCGGCAACAGACCCCGCAACGGCGTTAGGATCATCCAGCGAAAAGCACAACTGCCCCCATGGGTAGGATGCAAAAAAGATCGCACCCCATCCCAATCTGCCGACTTATAGTGCCATACACGGCGGAAGCTTGCAGATCGCGACTGCAATGGGCACGTGAGAGGCACCGTACTCAGGATCAGACAGTGGACCGATGAACCCAGAGGAGTATCGACGGAGACTTGATATCTGTCCGGATGAGAAGTCAGCAGAAGGTCCAACAGGGAAGGTATATGATCCTCTTTGTCTGGAATTCGCGTAGGCGTGTGACTTTCAAGCTGTGTCAGATCATATGCCAAGGCAAAGTCATAAACAGATCTCCCCGCATGATCGGTGATACGAGATCCTAGTCTTTCAGCGTGGTGGGCGTTGAAATCGACGAGTATCACGATCTCTGCGGATGAGATCTGCTATAACACGGAATCTGTAACCATCTGGATGTGGTCAATGAGTCGGTCAGTTTCCGTGTATATGCGCAGCCAAAGGATGGACAGGTCCGTACCTTCAAGACTGCCGAGGCGTCGAGAACATATATCCTCTCTGACGTATACAGAAACCCCAGCCCGTGGCACAAAGTGGTGTTACAGTTTGTACCCCGGGTAGAAGAGATAAGCGGTATCATCCGGAGAGAATATCTGCGTCTCGGTAAGAAAGAGCAAGGCCGGCTTCGCTGTCTCTAGATGGTAGTGGACAGCGCTAAGATTGGAATGAAGTCCCCGGATATTGCAGAAATCCACGTTGAGCGTGGTAAGGGGTGCCGTTGTCTTGTTGTCCTGTTTGCCCCGAGCAGAGTTTGTATCGAGCGGGATTTCGCCCCCTCCAGAATACGCGGGGCAGCCTGAGCATCCACGCTCAAGTAGCGTAGGGCAGTCCAAGCGCGGATGCCCAGTGGGGGATTTTCTAACCCCCCTGGGGTAGATTTTGTAATGGCGCTACCATGTTGTTATAGGAGGAGGGTGGGGTGGGTGGTCCTCCGGTTACCTTCGCTCACCAGGCGAAACGCAGAATTATGTGTGTACATCTACTTCACGTCGGTATTCTGTGAGGTCGTACACGCTGCTTAATTCTAGTTGGATCTTACTGGCGCCTGAAAAAAAATTAGTCCTAGTTTAATTTCGGAATTTTCCTTCTCCTAGATAAGTTGCAGATCAATGTTAATGATTGAATACCATCTAATTACTTATGAAGACAAATTTATTTTTTTATTGCATAAAGTAACGAAACGAACTCAAACACGACACAAGTAACATGCTTAATTTTTAGGAGTTAATATGACCACTTCCCAGTTTTGTCTTGAGACCCAGTACATCATCTAGGTCTATAGTACTTGTCAAGACAAATCCAACGAGCCCAAACATGACGGAGTTATGCTTAGTAGTTGGGGAGTTCCTGTGGCTACCTCCCGGTACCATAATGAGACCACCTTCATGATACCTGTTGTTGCATTGGAATCAAATTTTCATGTGTGTTCCAAATTTCAGATCAGTCGTTTGAGGGGAACTGATCTTAAATTCAGTTGCAAAGTTTGATCACATACTAACACGGCAAGTTAAATAAAAGTCTGTAAAAAATTTAATAATCCAATAAAACGATCGTATAAAAAAATCTTAGAGGCGATAACTTGACCTACCTCAATAGGCATTTAATTACGCTTACCTTACCATGTGCCAAAAAGCGCGTCATCGGTAGTTTCCATAACAGATCCAGTAATTACTTCAAAGTGTCGCTGGTTCTAGGTAACTCAGTATCATAAGAATTAAAATGTTTCTGCATATTTTGTAGCAATTTTTCGTGAAGGCTTATTAAGCAGTTGACTATTATCGTACTATAAGAATGATAGTAATGTAAATGCAGATTGAAAATTAAAACGTGGAGATAACATTTCTTTTTTAATTTTTTATAATGTTCACTTAAATAAACCACGGCTTGAACATTTCAATCGGCGTCAAAATTGATTAAAACTTTCAAGCCATATATAAAATACGTAACCGCTCTCATCGATACGTCAATCATACCGATACTGAAAATTGGGGACTCACGTTCTGACAAGCAACTCGGAGTATAACGATAAGGAAAAAGATAGAATATTTGCAAAAATAATTATATACACATAGACAGATTTGAGAGTCGTCGGCTCGGTTGGCGCAGTGGTTCGATTCCCGCACGGTACAAATATTTGTATGGCCTACATATAGTTGTTCCGGGTCTGGGTGTTTGTGCATGTGGAATTTATGTCTGTAAAACTGCACCCACGACACAGGAGAAATTCTACTGTGGCGCTTCGTTTTTTTAAAAATAAAAAAATAAATCATTCACGTGGTAGGTTATGCTGCATAACCGTAAAACATTCATTGGTCGATTTGCAGAAGAGCAACGCTTTCACACAACGTAATTACATTATTAACTCTGAGAATTATAATTAGAAAGAAGAAAGAAAGAAAGAAAGAAAGAAAACATTTATTGCGGAAATACGCCACAGACACAAATACATAAAAAATTAGGCACTAGTATTTACAGACAAACAGAAAGAAACATTAAACATCATCACAAAACTGAACATTTAACAAAACTCGTGTACAAAAATATTGTCACGTGTGTCGTGGCGCATTGAGCAAACGGGTCTCACTCAGCTTAATGCCGCAGTCGAGACTACAGCGCTGGTTTTCAGTAATTATTTAATCTTAAAAATATTGCCTTTAATGCCGCAGCTCTAAACATGCTTATGCGAATTTAAGAGTTTCATGATTCTATCAGAACTTGACCAATATATGGGACCCACCCTTACTGAACTCCCTTTCTAATAAAAAATAATCATTACAATCGATTCAATTTAGATTTGTAGATCGATTAAGACATGACACTCGAAATATTTTTACTCTTAGACGTGCAGGTTTCCTCACGATGTTTTCCTTTACCGCCGGGCCCGTGATTAATCAGCACTTGAAACTGAAGGACAGTTTTAAAGGTGCAGGGAAACAGGGGATCGGACTCAAGTCTTCCGCGTGCTATAAAATTTAAGGCGAGCGCCCGGACCCTAACCTCTGTGCTACCACGGCTCGTTGGCTCAATAGACGTCAACTTTGATTTAATAAAATTAAAAAAAAGACACTTGTTAATATGTTCAAACCAAAGTCATATATTTCAAGCATTGAAAATGTGAAAGATATCCTTGATACCTGACTGCTGAAATTTATTTGAAATGGGAAACGTGCTCACTTTGGCGCAGTTCTCTAAGAGCGGTCTAAGTTCACACAAGAAACTATGACGTGGTGGAAAGGCCACTTACAAAGGAAATGTTGAAAATTTATTTCACTAACAAAATTTAAAATTCTGATACGCTTTTCTGGTTTATTCAGTATCATTAGAAATTTATTATCTTGTTGAACGCATGCAGACAGACACCTTAGTTGAACCATACTCATTTTGACTTTTGGCACCTAAACTAAAAATACATACATGCATAAAGTCATGCCTTTTTCACATAAGGTGTAGGCTGAGACCACTGCCAAAGCACACTTTGCACTCCCGCGGGAAACGAGACGTGATTTCAGAAATTCTTCCTCCCGATTGCTTTCCCAAGAGTTGAGACAATAAAAAAATGCACGAATGAAGGCTGACCGTACAATACGTTAATCGCCTCTTACGACCTCGGTAGAAAAGAGGTAGTTGCGATTCTACTCTGCGGGACACCTATCTACGAGTAACTAAAATTATGATATAAGAATGCTTGTGAAATGGAAAGTAACATCAGTGAATTATTAGCTGCGATTGAAGTTCGGCGCGTCAACGGAAATTAATTTAAATTTCTAAAGTTAAGCTAGATTATAATACTGAATAAAGTCAGTAACGCTGCAGCAATCCAGCGCTTACGATTGATGAGTTTAACGCTTGGCGAGTTGTAAAAAAATAGGGAGACACTATTTTAATTAAGGACAGTTCACACGAACGGACTACCTTATAGCTGGTTGAATTAGCATGTTGTTTTATTGGAAAAAGTGACGATACGAGCAAAACGTTCACCTGATTGTAAGTGTGACACCATATTGCACCCGTCACCTTGACAGCGGTTCTTAAGTCTTGTATGTCCAGTGATTACACTAACTCTCAAACAAGAAGGGCAAACCGAAACTCAGTAATGTTCGCACACTACTGCTTCACGGCAGAATAACTGGCACTGGGGTGGTACATACCCCGACGGATTCCTGCATAGGAATCCTACCATCAGTAACCTTCTTCTCTTTCCTTTTGCTTCAATCTTTACTACAATAATAAAGCTGAAGAGTTTGTATACTTGAACGCTCTAATCTCAAGAAATACTTATCCGACAGAAAAAGCCTTTTTATGGAGAAAGATTCTTTGCTAGACAACTTTGTGATGGGGCCTTAAAGAGCCGCACGCTGAGAACCGAAGATTACCGATAATGGCCGAAGTGTGAAGGTTTATGTCAGCGAGGTACTATGCCAGTTAAATGTCATTCAATGGTAACAATTTTTCTACATTGTTCATTAGTTCATTATTTTAGCTATGATCAACAAAAACAAGTAGTAAAAACATGTATAAATAAATGTGTAAATGATCCATAGAAATAAACTAATTAATGTGAACACTAATCAAATATTAACTTACACTGAACCAATTTCCTAAGGGCTGGTAGCGCCTCACGTTCTCACAAGCAACGAACTGAGAAATAGCCTTTATCTCTGAACACTTCAAGTACACAACAAGTATTACGACAGTTTTTCGAAAAAGTCGCAGTTCATCCAACCCCACTGGTGGTTAAAGTAGCAAACTACCTACCTAACAGAAACGCGACCTAACGCAAATGTCGCCCGCGAAACGTGCTCGACGACCCGGATGTCTCAGCACCCTTTGACTGGTCAGTCACGATCCGGCTAACACTCTACATACGGTTAGCAGCTTTATCATCACATGCACAAAGAGGCGCGACCACCGTAGAGAGCGGCGCGCAATAGTCGATAACAACACGGCGTTCATAAGATACACCCGGTTTACAGGGCGGTTCGCACAGAATTTTGCCATAGTTGCCACACTTGGCGGGCTTAGCAACCGCAGTTTGTTTATTTTGATGTTCCAGGAAGACGCTGCTGCCCATTTCCTGGTTTCGAAATTCCTTCTGTCGACTTTTACGTCACCCACGGGGCGAGATGGGGTGACAGATTCTCTTACGCCGCCACCACACGGCGCGCCACACAATTAATATTTTTACTTAAACAGAAATATAGTTACGTCATTTCATGGACCATTCAGAATTAAAACAATATTTTATCTGTGTCTTCAGTGAGCCATAGGCTATGCTATAAGGGCCATAGAGTACGCTATAAACTTTCCAAATATTCATTGAAAACCTCAAAAAAATTAAGAATTAATTGTTTTGAAGTACGAGAAGAAATGTCATGGACAATGAATGAGATTACTTTTATCAGGTTGCTGTCATGTCACAGATTTCGTTGTTAATTTGCAGGTTAAATGACTTTACAGGCGCTGTTTTAAGCGGGAGGTGCAGAGTATTATGTATCAAAAGAAAATATTTTCTGGTTTCATACTTTTTAGAGCGTGATTTTGTAGTAGTCGGGTTTTAGTTTTTGAACCTACTATTTTTTTATCCATAAATTTTATATTATCATGTTGTGATGCTGAATAGCGATGTATCACGATTACGGAATGTCCGTGGGGGCAAGCAACACAGATAAATGCAAAACGTAACCACTTGTCTAGAGGCGGTACCCGCGACTGACAGCACTGCGACGTCCGCTTAGATTACTTTTGAAGGTCGCGTACGTGTGGGAGCGTCCGTTTCGAACGCTTGTTGCGTACAAGTTTCCCTATTGCTTTATATATTTACTGTGGCAGTACAAGGCCGTCTTGATGCTTTTACACATGGAACGAAACATTAAAAATTTATTAATTCCCACAATATGTCACTGTCATTAGTCGAAGTTCAAAGAAAAAATGTGATCTATGTAGTAAAACAACATGATAGCTAATTGACAACTGGTTTATTTATTTTAATTTGACATAAATAAGTATAAAACAATATGCTACATCATCCTGCTTAAATAACAATACATTTCGAAACCCATAAAATATAAACTTAATAAACATACATTTAGTTAACATTTTTTTTTAACAATTATTTGAATTTGAAATTTTTTTTAGCCTCCCTTGCAGCCGCCCTTTCTGGTCGAGAAACAAAACTTTTAGAATTTTCTTCCACCATTCGCGAACTGGAATCCGATGCATCTGTGCTTTGTCCAGAGAAACCTTGCTCCAACGGCGAAGGAAGCGTTGTATTTGACTTTGATTCAAGTTTTATAAGGTGCCTACGATTCCTCCGCAACACTCTTCCCGTATTGTCACTCACATAGTAGGAGCGTGGTTGTGGGGCAGAACCAACAATTCGCGCGCGCTGCCTCGTCGTGCCGCTCATAGCAATCACCTCGTCGCCCTCTTGCAGCTCCGGCAGACGACGACTCCGAGTATTATACCATGCAGCGCTCCGCTGCTGATTTCGGATTATGTTCTTGTAGTCACGGTATCCGTTTCTTTCCGGCTTCAACTTTATCTCATGACATGGCAGTCTAGTATTTAATCGTCGACCCATCAGTAACTGTGCAGGGCTTGCTGTACCATCCCTTGGTGATGCTCTATAGTTCAATAAAGCTAAATAAAAATCACTATTTGACGCTGAACACTTACTTAGCAACGTTTTAACAGTACGTACCGCTCTTTCACTACGGCCATTAGATTGAGGATAATGTGGTGAAGACGTAATATGTTTAAATCCCCATGTATCAGTAAAATGTCGAAATTCCTTAGATGCATAAGCTGGCCCGTTATTCGTTATTAATTCATGTGGAATACCATGACGAGCAAAGTGATCCTTTAAGGCTACGATTACTTGTTTGGAACTTATGCTATTTAAGGGTAATACCTCTAAAAAACTTAAGTAGTAATCTACAAGCAATAAAAAATATTTTTTATTGTATTCTAATATGTCGGATCCGACCTTACACCATGGCAATTGTGGTATACGGTGAGGCATCATAGGTTCGCGCTGCGGCATCGTCGCGCGCTCCGTGCACACGCGACACCGGCGCACCGCACTCTCCACGTCGCGAGACATGCCCGGCCAAAACATCACGTCACGCGCGCGTCGCTTGCACTTATCGATACCAAGATGTCCCTCATGCACTCGACTCACCATTTCCGCTCTGAGTTCTTTTGGAATAAATACTAAATTATTCACAAAAATTTACCTCATCAATATACTCAAAGACTTCTTTATAGCTCCAATATTGCCACTTTCATTCAACTCGTATTTGTTATTAGGCCATCCTTTTAAAATATTACGAGTATTAACTAATAACTTACATTCCTGATCATTTTTCGTATAACTCGTTATCATTTCTAATTTTTCTTTGCTAAATCTTACATTTTGTATGATGAAACAGGTTTGATCATCCAGTTCCTCTGATACTTTATTATGTAATAATTCAGGTAGGGCTGCTCTTGACAAGGTACTCGTATCCGCGACATACATGTACTTCCCAGGTTTATACATAATTTTAAAATCATATCTCCGTACGCGCAGCATCATACGTTGCAATCTTGCCGGAACAGAGTCTAAGGTTTTTGAATTAAGGCTTCTAATGGCTTATGGTCTGTCTCCACGGTTACATCGTTGTTGCCAAAAATGTATTGATGAAATCTTTCAAGCGCAAAAACTATGGCTAACATTTCCTTTTCGATTAGCGCATAGCGTTGTTGCGTCTCCGTAAGTGTAAGTGAGGCGAACTCTACCGGGCGACCGGCTTGCAGCAACTCGGCGCCGAGAGCTCGCGCACTGGCATCCACCGATAGCAAGGCGGGCGCGCGCGCGTCATACAACGCCAGAGCCGGTGCCGCGCATAGTGCACGCTTCAACTCATCTACCACTTGCTCCTCACACGCTCCCCAACACCACTGTACATCCTTTTTTAACAAGTTTCCTGAGGGGAAGAACTTTTTCCGAGCAATTGGGTATATATTTACTTAGATAATTCACCATGCCTAGAAGCCGCTCTAATGCCTGTTTATCGGTAGGACTAGGCATGTCTTTAATTGCTTTTAATTTGCTTTCATCAATTTTCATTCCCTCCTCGCTGTATGTGTGGCCCAAATATGTGACCTGTCTTACACTAAATTCACATTTACGCCGGTTAAATTTAATACCAGATTTTTTAGCTCTTTCCATTAGTTTTATAAGACGAGCGTCATGTTCACATTGAGTCGAACCCCAAACGATTATGTCATCAATAAAAGAGTCTACGCCATCCAAGTCTTCCAACAGTTGTCTAATCCTTGCATGGAAGACTTCAGAGACTGAATTAATGCCGTACGGTAGACGTAAATATTGATACCTTCCAAAAGGTGTTTCAAATGTGCATAGATCAGCACTATAGTCATCAAGTGGAATCATCCAGAAGCCTGAATTCGCATCCAGCTTGCTGAAATACCGCGCACCTTTTAGTTTAGTTGCTATTTCAGTGATCGTTGGTAGCGGGTAATGTTGACGACGGATAAATCTATTAAGAGGTCGCGGATCTAAACACACAGAACGATTTTGCACGAGTATTATCAGGATTGATATTACTAAAGGACAAATTTAAACTTAAATAACTTTTCTTAGACAACACATTCAAATCTGACCCTGTGTCTAACTTAAAACGATGTTTTACGCCGCTGTTTAACAAATAAAGATTCTCATACCATATCAAGTCTTCTGTTTCTTCTAACGTATTAACACATTTAAGTGTAGATATGAAATACATTTCATCCTCGTAAAGATACATTACCGCTTGTACCGCGGCGTCCTTCTCGGCTGTTTCCTACTGCATCTACTGACACGTGTTTTGAACTAAAACTCTCGATCTGCTTGCCCTCTTCGTTTGATATTTCGTTCGCCTGACAGATCTTAACAGCCTTGTCGAGTGTAAGATCATCCGTCCGCAGTAATCTATCGCGTACAGTTCCATCTATGATGCCGCACACGACCCGATCGCGCACTAAGCTATCCTCCAGTTGTTCAAACTCACATTGTTGGCTTAGCAGTTTCAAAGCCGTAACGTACTCATCAATGTTTTCGCCAACTTCTTGTTTGCGTGTAAAGAATTTAAATCTCACCATTATTACATTAGGTCACATTCTTTGTCATCCTTGAATTTAAATGTCGTGTAAATGTCATACCCATCGGGTCCAATTAGATTTACTAACAAACTGGCTTGCACATCGCTCGACTCTTTGTGGACTCCGGACGCCTTTATAAACATTTGAAATTGTCGCAACCATTTCCGCCAATTGCCAGCCCGATTAGCCGGTCCACCCTGTAGGATTAGCTCCGCCGGCGGCCGTGCATGCTCCATTGTATCTTTTTTTTATATACACTTTCCCCGATATTTATTATTCAATTTGACGACAGTTTCTTATGAAATACTAATTTAAAACAATTTATTTTACGCACCGCTGTCACCATGTAGTAAAACAACATGATAGCTAATTGACAACTGGTTTATTTCTTTTAATTTGACATAAATAAGTATAAAACAATATGCTACAATCTACATTTTCCAAATGGAAAAAAACGTACGACCTTTGGTGCCATCTAGCGAACAGTTGTGAATATATTTTGATAATGTAAGAGTACTCTTTGCTACGTTTTTTTTTCTTATGTTGGTGGTGTAATATAATTTGTTTTTCTTTATTTATTTATTAAACTTTTATGCAGTAGTGGTACATATGGCGGACTTAATGCCTTAAGGCATTCTCTCCCAGTCAACCAGAGGCAAAGCAGAGATAAACCTAAAATGATAGACGGTGCAGTGAACAATAAGGGAATAAAAAATAATTTACTATGACCAAATATATGAATAGAATTACATAAACTATAAAATATATGTACATAATTATACTAATACTCACACAAATATACATGAACAAGTATAAATGCACATAAATATATGAACAAACACACATGCACACGAATAAGAGGGAAAATAGAATTCAGACTTGCAATGAATTTTTAAAATATTCCCGTAGTTTATTTTTTAACGCAAACTTGTTATAAACTTTTTTAATGTCAAGAGGTATACCGTTCCAGATTCTTACAGCCGTTAAGGCGAAAGAGTGATATGTGTAACCAGAGCGGTGTAATGGCGTGAGCAATTTGAGATTACCCGGGGAACGGAGAAAACAATCATGAGAATCTCCTAGGTATTGAAACCTAGATTTCAAATAGTCAGAAGCACATGGATCGTTTAGTATTGTGAAAAGGGTGCAGAGTATCCTGATATACCTGCGTTGACGAATAGGCTGCAAGTTTAGCTGAAAGGAAGATACATGATTAAACTTACGTTTTTTTTTTATTTTTTATTGCATAAAGTGATGAAACGAGCATAACGTTCACCTGATGGTAAGTGCAACGTTCGCCCACAACAAATGCCGTGTCACCCAGAAAACCTCTGTGTGACACCACACTGTGCCCATCACCCTGAGACAGGTTCTTAAGTCTCATATGCCCAGTGATTACGCTAGCTGACAGTGCCCTTCAAACCGAAACACAGTAGTATTTGCACACTACTGCTTCACGGCAGAATAACTGGCCATGGGTGGTACTGGGGTATCCAATGTGTTAAGATGTTGTTGAGACAAATCAGGGCAACACACCTGTTGGCGCCCTCGAAGATAAGATGAGAACCATTCATAAGCTGATGATGAGATATTCAAGTAAGAGAGAAGAGCCAGCAGAAAAACATGGTCAACAGCGTTAAATGCGTTAGAAAAATCTATTAAGATAAGAACTGTCAATTTGAAGTTCCATACCCTCTCGGATATCTTCAGTGACCTTACGAAGGGCAGTGGTTGTAGAATATATTTTTTGAAACTAAAGGTGGAAGCCAGTTTTTGGACAACAGCTTCTAACACCTTAGATAGAAACGGCAGAATGGAAGGGTCAGAAGGTCAGAGGTCTCAAATGGGAAAGAATACTGCAATCAGTGGATTTAGGAATAGGTATAATAAAGGCTTTACGCCAGAGTGAAGGAATAGTGCCGTTTATCAGAGAAACATTTACGATGTGAGCTATTACGGGTAAAATTAGCTCAACTCCAAGTAAAACAGGACTACAAGTAAACACAATTCTTACTCACATCATCGCCACCCACTGATTTAGATTTAATAGACACTAGTATTTTTCGTATCTCATCTTCATTGACAAGAGATAAAGTAAAGGAATTATTAGAATAAGAAGGCAGTTGGCAGCATGGAAGTTACATGAAGAAGTCATTGAGATAGTATTTGCTCTAGAACTATCAGATACTATTTGAGTAGACGAGAAATGACGAATAAAATCGTCAGGAGAAAAAGATATGTTACTAAAGTCTACACTAGGGTTTCCAAATCCGAGTGTGTTGCGTGTGCGAATAGTGCGATCAGGTGGAAATAACCATCGGATTGCATCGATTTCAAAAATCAGATCATGCCCTGAAAATCCAGAAACAGGAAGTTGGCCATAATTGACAACATGCTTATTAGAGGAGACAGTAATAAGGTCGATACAGGATGTAATTATTGTTATAAATAAAAGTTATTTTGATGTTAACGTCAACATTGCTTTATAGTTTTCTTATCGTTTATTTTTTCTAGTATTAAAACAACGGTATGTATTCTAATCATGGATCATTAATTTCTATTTATAATTTTCTATTTACAATTCTGCATCTCAGAAACGTAAAGTAAAAAAAGTAAAGTTTCAGCCTATAAATCTCCTACGGCTGAGCACAGGCCCCTTCTCATTTTTGAGAGGGTTTTGGAGCTAGGAAGAATCCGCCACGTAGCTCCAATGCGGGTTGGCGGACTTCACATGTCTTTGAAATATGTTTTATTTCTCAGACATGCAGGTTTTCTCGAGATGTTTTCCTTCACCGCTGAGCACGTGGTAAATCAGCACTTAAAATTGCAACTAACAATTTTAGTGGTGCCGGCACCGGGAATCGAACCCAGGCCACTCGCGTACTACGAAATTTAAAGCGTGCGCTTAGCCCCTGACCCACCACGGCTCTTAAAGAAACTTAGTGAAAGTAAAATCAGAATACGTTTAAGTTACACTTACACCATTAATTTTTTTTATTTTGTGTTTCAAGATGCAGTTGGTAAGCGACGTTTGTGATACTGATGAAATCCTAACCAATTTTTGACCACAATGACAACATCATACTTTTGCAGAGTAGGAGTCGAGGTGTCGTAAGAGGCGACTAAGGTATTGTACGAACAGCTTTTATTCGTGCTGTACCATTTTATGCTGCCACTATACTGCTCGTAGGATCGCAATGGCGAGTAGGAATTGTTTGATTCTTACCAAAAATGGTGACGATTTGGTTTGCCACCTCACGTCTATTTCTGCGGGGATGAAAAGTGGGCTACGAGTGTCATCTCTGCTTATCTCTTATATACGAAAAAATACTTTTTTTTATTACAGATATTTAATTAGTCGGCTCGGTTGGCGCAGTGGTTGAGCCCTTGCCTTCTGCGCCTCGGGTCGCAGGTTCGTTTCCCGCATGGGGCAAATATTTGTATGACCTACAGATAGTTGTTCCTGGCCTGGGTGTTTATGCGTCTGTTATTTATGAATGTAAAAACGCACCCACGACACAGGCGAAATCCTACTGTGGGGCATCGTTTTTTTTTTTCAAGAACAAGAAGTTATCAGTTAGCCGATTTCCAAAAATGAGATGAAATCTAAATAGGGCCTCACAGCAAACCCTGTTTCGTGATTCGATGAAGTAATAGGAAAAATCAAATCAGTCAAATGTCATAAGATTTCATACGTAAATTAAATGAAACTTACATTATATCGACTATTCATGATATATGTAATTACTAGTGCGGCTAACCGAAGACCCCAAATGTAATAATTTATTTAATCAAAAATGACGCAGCAACTCCAAACAGAGTTTCATGAATCCCATAATCAGAACTTAACCAAATGTTAATGACACGATATCCCCTTTCTAATAAAAAAAGAAACATTAAAACTACTTCATAAACAATGTAAAAAATATAAACAGATTATTGAAAACCTTACAGAGAATTCTTAGAAAAATTAATTTCTTATATCCAATTTTAAGTTAGGAGCAAACGTTGCACTTACCAATGTGAATGTTTTGATATTTTGAAGACATGAATAAAAATTGTTTCCACAATGTTTGTGTTAGGTTTTTAGATCTAATTCTACCATAGCAGCAAATCCATGAAAACCTTACCACTTATTTTTTAATACCGTACTATTTACCTGACTATATTTTTTATTTATAGTAGGCGCTGACTAATTCTTAATCTAAATCTTTGCTGACGCCTAGATTTTTATTTTTTTTTTATAATTCATCACAATGTTATTGTTAAAAACCATTAACAAATGACAACAGATAATTAATTTAAGAGTCTACGAAAAAAGTAACATCCATTCAATCTTGCAATGAGCGAACGGTCTAGAAGAATTTTACCTCCAAGATCCTTTTTAAAAGTGGGCACTTCGCGCTTATCGTTGAGCTAGGTGTTAATTATTAAGGAGTTGGATGGAGCAGCTAGTATTAAAACAACGGTATGTATTCTAATCATGGATCATTAATTTCTATTTATAATTTTCTATTTACAATTCTGCATCTCAGAAACGTAAAGTAAAAAAAGTAAAGTTTCAGCCTATAAATCTCCTACGGCTGAGCACAGGCCCCTTCTCATTTTTGAGAGGGTTTTGGAGCTAGGAAGAATCCGCCACGTAGCTCCAATGCGGGTTGGCGGACTTCACATGTCTTTGAAATATGTTTTATTTCTCAGACATGCAGGTTTTCTCGAGATGTTTTCCTTCACCGCTGAGCACGTGGTAAATCAGCACTTAAAATTGCAACTAACAATTTTAGTGGTGCCGGCACCGGGAATCGAACCCAGGCCACTCGCGTACTACGAAATTTAAAGCGTGCGCTTAGCCCCTGACCCACCACGGCTCTTAAAGAAACTTAGTGAAAGTAAAATCAGAATACGTTTAAGTTACACTTACACCATTAATTTTTTTTTATTTTGTGTTTCAAGATGCAGTTGGTAAGCGACGTTTGTGATACTGATGAAATCCTAACCAATTTTTGACCACAATGACAACATCATACTTTTGCAGAGTAGGAGTCGAGGTGTCGTAAGAGGCGACTAAGGTATTGTACGAACAGCTTTTATTCGTGCTGTACCATTTTATGCTGCCACTATACTGCTCGTAGGATCGCAATGGCGAGTAGGAATTGTTTGATTCTTACCAAAAATGGTGACGATTTGGTTTGCCACCTCACGTCTATTTCTGCGGGGATGAAAAGTGGGCTACGAGTGTCATCTCTGCTTATCTCTTATATACGAAAAAATACTTTTTTTTATTACAGATATTTAATTAGTCGGCTCGGTTGGCGCAGTGGTTGAGCCCTTGCCTTCTGCGCCTCGGGTCGCAGGTTCGTTTCCCGCATGGGGCAAATATTTGTATGACCTACAGATAGTTGTTCCTGGCCTGGGTGTTTATGCGTCTGTTATTTATGAATGTAAAAACGCACCCACGACACAGGCGAAATCCTACTGTGGGGCATCGTTTTTTTTTTTTCAAGAACAAGAAGTTATCAGTTAGCCGATTTCCAAAAATGAGATGAAATCTAAATAGGGCCTCACAGCAAACCCTGTTTCGTGATTCGATGAAGTAATAGGAAAAATCAAATCAGTCAAATGTCATAAGATTTCATACGTAAATTAAATGAAACTTACATTATATCGACTATTCATGATATATGTAATTACTAGTGCGGCTAACCGAAGACCCCAAATGTAATAATTTATTTAATCAAAAATGACGCAGCAACTCCAAACAGAGTTTCATGAATCCCATAATCAGAACTTAACCAAATGTTAATGACACGATATCCCCTTTCTAATAAAAAAAGAAACATTAAAACTACTTCATAAACAATGTAAAAAATATAAACAGATTATTGAAAACCTTACAGAGAATTCTTAGAAAAATTAATTTCTTATATCCAATTTTAAGTTAGGAGCAAACGTTGCACTTACCAATGTGAATGTTTTGATATTTTGAAGACATGAATAAAAATTGTTTCCACAATGTTTGTGTTAGGTTTTTAGATCTAATTCTACCATAGCAGCAAATCCATGAAAACCTTACCACTTATTTTTTAATACCGTACTATTTACCTGACTATATTTTTTATTTATAGTAGGCGCTGACTAATTCTTAATCTAAATCTTTGCTGACGCCTAGATTTTTATTTTTTTTTTATAATTCATCACAATGTTATTGTTAAAAACCATTAACAAATGACAACAGATAATTAATTTAAGAGTCTACGAAAAAAGTAACATCCATTCAATCTTGCAATGAGCGAACGGTCTAGAAGAATTTTACCTCCAAGATCCTTTTTAAAAGTGGGCACTTCGCGCTTATCGTTGAGCTAAGTGTTAATTATTAAGGAGTTGGATGGAGCAGCTGTTGATGACGGATAAGTATCAGTTAAATATGAATGCTATTTGAAACCAGGAATTTTATTTACAACTAATTGTGCTCCGCGGTTTCAATCGTGTAAACTAAGCCGAACAGAGCCTCTACCGTTTCGCCGCCTTTCTCAGTAGTGTTTTGTGCGGTTCCGTTCAGCGTGCGACTACTTAAGATCATAGCATTAAGCTAAACTGACTAAGTTCCTTTCTCAATAAACGGGCTGCTGTCTCATGCCAAATTATTTATTTAATCTGATCACTATTTTCTTGATATAAACATACAAATTCTCCGGCTTTATTGTAATAGTAGGATTAAGTGAAAACGTAAAATAAAGCTATATTTTAATGAATAGACAAAGATCAGATTCCTGTAAAAATAAATCCAATAAATGAGCTAAACTCGAGGGAAAGGTATCACTTTCTACCTTTCCCTCGAGTTTAATTGGCTCTATATTTTTTTTTCTCATTTTTGGCCTGAATTGGTACCAAAAGTTTAACCGAATATTTAGTAACGCGAGTTCTCTAATATTTGATAATCGTGCTTAATGTTTTATTCCATTTTATATACTATTTTTCTCCAAGGAAATTTTTATAAACAATATCAGCTTCGCTGCACAATCACAACTATCGATTACTTTTGCAATGTAATCGACTAAATACCAATAATGTGAAATTAAGAAAAAAACGCACGCACGCACGCACGCACGCACGCACGGACGCACGCACGCACACACGTACGCACGCTTAAACATGCACACGTGAACACGGACGGACGCAACACGTAAAAAATAATAAACCCTATTCTGGAAACAGTTTCATTAAGAATAATTAAGAATATGTTCCATCCTCAGTGATTATCAAGGCGTTAATAAATAATAAAGCACATGGTATCGTAGTTCGTGGTGTGTGAACTATTTGTGGGAGACCTAAAAATAATATTTTATAGTTTCGTACGTAACAATTTAATTTACTAGATTAGAGCTCGTATCTAACGTTCGTGTTAAAGACTGCGAACATTTAGCAATTACTACCAATTCAGTACAAAATTTTCTCACTTGGATAAAATATTACGATTAATTAACCAATTTGACATTACACTTTTAATCATTAAAACACAAAGACATTAAATAGTTCTGACAATGTCGCGTATGTCGCTTCGTCTAATGATTCCCTAATGGAGCTCCTTATTTCAATGGCTAATAGCTGAAGCAATTAAGCGCGGTTCATTTCACATGCAGAATGAATTATATGGATGAAAAAATTGTTAGCCGCATGATGTTTAATATCTTTGTGAGGATTAACTGATTCAAATGCTAATAATAACGAATGCACTGCTAAATAGAAAACATTAATAATCCCCTAGTTTTTGTTCTAACATGTAAATACAGCAAGCTAAAACGCTGGTTTCGCGGTATTGCCGATGCAGGAATAGACTTGTAAAGAAGACCTAAAGTTGCTTTAATATCACGTAATCAAATTCTCGTTCATTTTAGTAAACATAGAATATTAAAGCAATTTGGCTTTACAAAAGATAGGTCAACGACTAATGCACATGTTCTACAGGCTTGGGAAGATTTTCATGACACGATCGGTGAGTTTTGTAATCTCTGAAAGGCATATGACTGTGTAGAGCATAATAAATTAATTTGTAAACCTGACGGTATTTCTGTGTAGAGCATAATAATTTAATTTGTAAACCTGATTACTAACGGTATCCGTGAAACCTCTCTAGATCTTTTATCTTCTTACCTAACAAATCGAGAGCAGAATGTAGCGATTAACATTACTATATCATCAGGTTGTATAGTAAAAATGGGTGTTCCTCAGGGCTGGATCCCTGTTACACTTTCTATTTTTGGTTTACATTAACGACCTTCCTTATTTGGTACAAAAACACTGGATGTTATTTCCAAATGAATTGCGGCAATAATTTACTCTTAAATACGGGTAAAACAGAATGTTTACATTTTATATTTGTCTAATTTTTGAACCGGTGCAGATTTTGACATTCGTAACAGCTTTGTTTGAATAAAACTTTTTATTTTGAACGGCACAAAGAGCTTGTGTAATTACTAGGCATATGATACATAAGAACTGATATCACAGAGAGAACACAGAAATGTTCTGGGTGAGACATAATTTGTATGGGCAGACGTTTCACTTACCACCGTGTGAATGCTTCGCCCGTCTCGCAACTTTCTTCTATAAAAAAGCATCAAAAACAGTACTCTTCAATATTTTATCAGCTTCTTTAATAAAAGTTTATGCCTTTATATGTATAGCCGTGTGGTAGCGGCTAAGAGAATCTACCTCCCCATCTCATCCCGTGGGTGTCGTAAAAGTCGACAGGAGATGGGTAGCAGCATCTTCCGGGAACATGTGAATAAATAAACTGCGGTTGCCAACCCGCCTGCCAAGCGTGGCAACTAAGGCAAAATCCCCCCAAAATGAGAGGTATTAATTTTTGTGGCAATCTATGGGGGGAGACCTATGTTCAGCAGTGGACTAGTGATAGGCTGAAACGACGATGCCTTTATGACGTTTATTGGATGACGTAAATCATCATCAATCAGACACTACTTGAGGCAAGAGTAAAAGCTTTAGCGATATTTGTTTTCTAATTTTACGTAATTAAGTTTTTAAATTATGAAAGTTTTACTTCGGTCCGATTAAATGCATTGGACAAAATTATAAATTCAGGGGCTTTTTTCTTCAACTAAACATTACGAAATATTGCGGCGTTCTCTCAAGCGCGGCATTCGTGGAAATTACACTCCATATTTAGGAGATAGGTAAAAGTAATAGCCTATAAATGTCCCACTGCTGAGCACATGCCTTCTATCATCTCTGAGAGGGTTCTGGAGCTGGGATGAGGACACCACGCTAATCCTATTTAAATATTTTATTCTATATTTTATTCAGGAACAATTGTAGAGGTGCCGGCACCGGGGATCGAACTCAGGTCACTAGGTACTATGAAATTTAAGGCGAGCATCTGGCCTCCGAGCTACCGAATCTCTTTTAATGTGGTAGGGGCTAGGTAAGTATGTTTAACAGTGGACATATATTTAATTACCACAGCAGTTCGTAGCTGCTATGATAATATATTTTCTTGGATATTATTAATAATAGTAATCTCATTTTAGATATTTATTTTAGAGATGATTCTATTGGAAGGTAATTTAAAACACAGATAGTACTATTTGAAATTCAACTTAACGTTTATTTTTGGGGCGGGAGTTTAAAAAAAACTGTGAATGTGTTAACCAAATACGTTGGATAACCTTACAGTCTTTTTAAAGAAATATCGATGAAAGCTAAAGCTCTATATCGTGGAATTCCGAGACACTTTGCAATTAAACTTGTTCGACAAAGACAGAGTTCATTATGGAAAAGTTTTAAGACGAACGAAGTTTTTGCCCATCACGCCTTACTCAAATAGTTTGTCTCTACCTGTAATTACAATTTTTTTGTAAGTTTTATGACGCATTAAAATTTAAAGAGTTTTAAAAGAAAAAAATATCCAAGCTTAGAATTAGTTATCAATAGTTATGTGGTGTGGTGGCGGTTCGTTAAAAGAATACTACCACTCCATCTCATCCAATGGATCTCGTAAAAGGCGAGTAAGGAATTAAACTGCACCGTGCACCCAACAGCGCATGGTGGCGATGGGCTCATCACATCTAAATCTACCTATCGAACCTATCACACCAAGTAAATTATATTGTTTTGGTGAAACGTGGATTGTGGCAGTCATCTGTTTTTGCAGTGAGTGCCCAGTCTCTGACTACCCCTTATGGGATACAGTCGTGATCTTATGTATGTATGTATGTATCAATAGTTCCATAAAGTACAGTTATATCACAGTATAACCACCTTTCTTCCATGCTTATAGTGTATAAATCAAATGAAATGAAACTTTTGTGAAAAATAATTTAATTAATTATTTAATTAATTACTGATAGTTTAGTTAATTTTCGACAACCTTAAGATCGTGTTTTACGACAGGTTATAATGATGTTAATTAGTATAATATTTTAAGCTGTAGATGTTCTTGTTTAATTTTTTGGGTAAATATATAAAAATTCTTAAGGTTACCTGGGTCTGGATGAATACTTTCCATGCGTCCTTATCATTGAAATAATCTATCAAATTATAATAAGTTTTGTAGCACAGACTTTTATTAATACAAATTTTAAATGTAGTTTGCGTTAGATTCACTGTAGCCGTGTGGTGGCGGCTCGTTAAAAGAATACTACCACTCCATCTCATCCAATGGATCTCGTAAAAGGCGAGTAAGGAGTTAAACTGCACTGTGTACCCAACAGCGCATGGTGGCGATCGGCTCACCACCTATCACACCAAGTGCATTATATTGTTTTGGTGAAACGTGGATTGAGGCAGTCATCTGTTTTTGCAGTGAGTGCTCAGTCTCTGACTACCCCTTATGGGATACAGTCGTGATCTTAGGTATGTATGTATGTAGATTCACTATATCTTCCATCTAAATCATTAATCATTTCATGATGAATACGCGTACATCGATCCATAAAAGATTTTTTTACTTTCTTCAATCTAAATTTTGGATTATCTAGTTTATTATTATTTCTAAATTACTATTCATCGGAAGAGTGTTTAAAATTAATGAAATAGTGTTGTAAAAGGTAAAATATTAATTTATTTAAACAGTTCGCTTAGAACTGTCGAATCACGAGAGCACATATTATAGGTTGCGCGAACTGCTTTTTTCTGCAAAGTAATGATTGTATTCATGTCAGCCGCATGTCCCTTTAATAAAATATCATAAGACATCAAGCTGTGTTGTGTAGTGTAGTGTGTGTAGTATTGTGTTTTGGCGGATGATATTGCCAAGTAAAAGGGTAGCTACCCGCCAGATCGAGTGGTCTGATCTGGAGAGGACGTCTCCTCCGACTACTAATATTTAGATGTTGTATATATAGTTCGCATCTCAGATAACTTTCATAGCGCGATTATGGATGTATGGGAATATTTCTTGAGCTTCTCATGTGTCGACACAGATGTCGGTACAGTGTTTTAATCGTAAATATGTCTATGATCACTGTCGTTTTTTCAAACTGTGATTTTAGAACTTCATTTATATATTTTTTTCCTTAATATAAAGATTTAGGTTTAATAATGTTTGTTTATAACCTCATTGTTTGGTTAAAGAGTAGTTTGTAGCGCAGCTGGGTAATCACAACACCGATAGTGAAACCGACGATATAGATTTCACTGATTTATTTAATAAATTGAAAAAATATCAACGATTGTAGCGTGACAAGGGTTTAACGTATGAAATTATGACGATATTTCAAAACCGAGGTCGGCATTTAGTAACACATTTTAATTAAATTAACCCCGCACAGCATTCCACTTCGTCCAGAATTATTCAATAAATATTACAAATTCTGGACGATGTGGAATGCTGTGCTAGCTAGCGAGTTTTAAATAATTTTAGGCCTCGACAAACATATTAAATTAGTGCATTGCGAATAAATATATAAATATTACAAGGAGTGATCCCATACGGCTACCAAAAGCATGCTATGGCAAAATGTGTCACAAGGCAATGAAAATGCCTGGCAGACCAAAATCTTACGGTAACTTGGAGTAACCATTACGAAAAATGACTTCCCTTGTCTTCGAATTTTTCACCTCACATGCTCAGCAGTGAAGGAAAAGCCCCCACTGCTTTGCACGTGGTAAATCAACACTAGGTGCCGGACTCGGGGTTCAAGCTCAGGTCCATCGTGTTCTTTAAAATTTAAGTCGATTCACGCCCATACGTCTAATTATTGTATTATAAAAATTAAAAAAAAATACTATATATAACGTAATAATGTAATAATTATATTGTATTATAGTAGATACTACTATGTGTTATATATTGGAATATCACATAGTATAACCATCGATATACAAAAAACTCACACACAGTTCTATACAAAAATCACTACAAAAAGCGTACTCGATAGATCTTAGCTTAAAAACAAAGATGACAAATTCCGATTAAATAAATACAAATTTAATCGTATGCTCTCAACATAAAGTAACTCTTTTAAATCAATCATCGTTTCACGGCGCTTCTGAAGTTGCTAATTTGACGCAAACAACTTCAATATGAATGTGACATTACGAAGTGAAATTTAAACCGCAATGGAAACGGCGATGCGGCTCGATATCAGGAGGCCGTCTTTCTTTTCTCGAGAAATCACAGCTTACAATTTTGTCTTAGTCTAAGGTGCTTAGTATTATAACATTGCCATTAACAGATTCCTACTTCAAATTATATAGCTACAAGAGAACGCCGACAAATCCAATAAATAAAGAGAAACTGAACATTTTAAAAAATTGCAATAAAACAATTAAATTATTTAAGCTCAAGCCAAGTCAATCCAGTAATCTTAACTTATCCTTCGCTAAGTAAAATGGAAATTACTTCCTTATTAAAGGTGATCATAGGGACAAAAAACATATCCACGGTATTTAAAAGTTTGTTATAGGTTTTAGGTAATCGTGCAAAAACAGCATTTTGACTATAATTTGTAAAATGATAGGGCACACGAAACAAAAGGGTGAGTCTTGTACGCCGAGAGGGGGTACATAGACCCAACCCAGCTAGGAGATCTGGACAATGGATGTTTTGTATATCTAACGGCGGGAAGTCCAAATAACCTATGAAAAGTTCTAATTAAAATTAATAAGTCCAATACAAATTACAAACACGTAGAAACTATTTAAATATATCAAAGCAGTTCTTCAGTAATATTTTCCTAACTTATTCGAAAATTTTTCTAATAAATACATCAATGTATTGGGGGATCTAAATGAAGGAATATTATTTCCCTCACTCTTGTGAAATACATCGACAATATGCGGAAATAAAATATCATAAATGGCTTGGACCCTCACGAGTGTCCTTCGCTCACAGTATTGTTCATTAAGGAAACAGGAAAAAGGAACGTATTTTCGGAGTCAATACGGGTTTGCATTTGATTTCGGCTCTTAAGATCAGATGATATTTATGTGTATAATATAGCTAGCTAAGTACGTCGTCAAGTTAACACATCGGTTTTGCGTTTAATTATGTATTCTAGTTCTGCTTAGCCTTTTTTGTTGTTGTTTTAGTGGTACTTGTTTCCTGTAGCAGACCGTCTGCGGAGATTATGTAAGCGTAAAGAGTTATCGTTTAAAGCTTTAAGTGATTTTTCTATGTAAACCTTTTTTATCATCATCATCAGTTCAGCCAATCACTAGTCCACTGCTGAACATAGGCCTCCCACATATATTGCCATAAAAGTTTGTAGCTCTCATTTTGGGGGGATTTTGCCGTAGTTGCCACGCTTGTCAGGCGGGTTGGCAACCGAAGTTTATTTATTCAGATGTTCCATGAATGCTGCTGCCCATATTCTGATTTAAACATGCTTTTATTTAACTTGCTCTGTTAGTATGTGGTCAAATCTGGCAACCTAATGATGGAGCTGAAACGTGGTCATAGGGACTCCTCAATTTATCAACATAATTCTGTCGTGTTTTCAACTAAAAAAATGGAAATAGCCGTCAATCAAGAACAACAATACGCACGGCAAACGGCATTTGAATTGAATTATAACTATATTGATGTGAAACTGCCAGAAGACTTCAATAAAACTAAACAGGAATATCTAACGTATCTGAAGACTAGTAAAAAATTCTGCTACTACATTGAGGAGCCTATCATAGGACTAGTTTTTTTTTAAATTCTACTGGTTATAGTTGGTTGTTGTCAAGTTAACATAAGCTGATCCATTTAATACATAAGCAATTTATTCCTTACATATAATAATATTTTGTCCGTTTTAATGAAAACATAGTCCTTTCATTGAATTACAAATTAATAAAGTTGTTTTCGAGAATAATATCGGGAGAGAGCATAACGCTGGCGGATTAGTCGACCCTTTTGAATTAGATTTAAATAAACGCATGTTGAGGGTAAGACGCAATTGCAAATAGAATTATCCAACACTAAAATTGGTTTGATAACATTTGTACATATAGCTTTACTCGTAGTTGCAATTCACGAGCGTTCGGCGCTTGTTTGTCGTAAGGATCTACTCGTATATACTTTTCAACGTGTGCGTGCGTGCGTCCACGAAATTTACGTAGTCATGAAATTAAATTATGCTGAACAATTTGCTCTTGCACAAACTTTAGGTTCGGCTGCGATTCAAACCCATGACCTGCGGCGTAGAAGTCAGGTACTCTAACCAATGGTCACGCGATATTCAAATGTACTAATATGTACTTTTTAAAGATATCACTTCTCCGACACTTATCCGATTTACAAACTAATAATTTGTCATAGACTTTGTACGAAGAATTAAGTTTTCTAACTGCAAAGAAAACTGGAGAAAAACGGTGGTAGCGTCACCACCCCATCTCATGCTGTGGGTGACGTAAAAGTAGACAGAGGAAAAATGAAAACCAGAAGATGGGCAGCAGCATCTTCCTGGAACATCTGAATAAATAAACTGTTGATTGGCAACCACTTGATTGGCAGGCGGGTTGGCGGTTGCCAAGCCTAGCTAGCAAGTGTCAACAAACTTTTAAAGGAAAGAGCAACACACTTTTGTGGCAATCTACGGGGGAGGCCTATGTTCAGCAGTGGACTAGTGATAGGCTAAAATGATAATGATGGTGAAAGAAAACCAGCTAAAATGTAGGATTTTTTAAATTCCGTTATGGATTACTTACTTAATCCCAATTTTTAGGTTTCACTACTGCCAGAAGCAATTTAGGATTTTGATGATCTGTCAGTGAGTCAGTGACAAAATAAGGGAAATTTAACTCGTGATATTTTGTTAACTATATTAGGTACGAACTTTTATTCGGGAGTATAGGGAGGTTAGGTAAGTACTCTAAGAGAATACGTCATTATATAGCAGACAATGATATGTAAAAATAATTCTTACGTAGAGTAAGATTTTGCAAATCCCTTGGCTATTAAATATATTTAGTATAATAATTCTTATGTAATTTATTAATGACTTTATGTAACATGGCATTGAAAAAAATAAAGACCGCAGAGTTTAGTAGCAGGTCTTCTTTTTTGAAGTTCATAAAAGCTTTAAACAAGCCTAAATTAAATAAAGAAATTTAGACTTTGACTTCAAACAGATTTTATCTCCTGTAGGTGCAAAGCAAAATACGTGGTCTCAAAAAATTCGTGGGTCTTTAATTTAATGTCACCATATACATTCCAGAAGGATAATCCGGGTCAGGATAGGATTCATTCATTCATGAAGCATACAGAACAGACTTGGGGAAATCCACTGTTTAATTAAGTAACATTTATAGTAAATATTAATGGTTATTAATGCTAGTATTTACACTGAAATGTCAAATTTTAACCATGCAGGAATCCGTCTAGGTAGGTACCACCCCAGGGCCAGTTTTTCTGCCGTGAAGCAGTAGTGTGCAAGCATTACTGTGTTTCGGTTTGAAGGGCACTGAGAGCTAGCGTAATCACTGGGCGGCATTTAAAACTTAAGAACTGATGTCTCAGGGTGACGGGCGCAGTGTGGTGTCATACAGAAATATTCTGAATGACACAGATTTTGTTGCGGGCGGACGTTGCACTTACCATCAGGTGAACGTTCTGCTCGTATCATCACTTTATTTAATAATAAAAAATGTCAAAGTTTTTATTTCGTTTTTAATGTGGTTTGATTAATTATCAATTTTTATTTTCAATTTCTTCGTTTTATATAACTTTCCGTTTCACGGAGATTTAACAAATTACATTATCGTTTTCTCCAGGCATGTAATCATACCAAAAATCAGTTATGAACTTTTTGTTCTAACTATACTAATAAATGGCCTATGTTCAACAGTGGACTATGATAGGTTGAAATAATGATGATAATACTAATATATAGAATTGAAGTGTATAAGTGATTTCGCAAAAAAAAACTTTTTCTTTAATACATTTGGTAATTTGCAGTATGTTAAAACTCAAACAAGTGTATTAAAAATGTTTGTCTGTCTATCTGTTTGTTGATCCGTGCTGATCTGACTTTATACTTGACTTTGATGACTTTTTAGAGTAACCTTGGCTATTTTTATATCGGAAACATTCCCGCGTAAAATCTGCAAAACTGTAGAAATTAGGGGCTATGCGGAAGAACGTGTTACGCACGGCTTTTATTTTCAGATTAAATATTTCTCTTAATATCTTAATAAGTGGTTCAGAGTTTTCTGAACCACGAAGTTCTTTTTTATATCTTCACCTTATCCATACTAATATTATAAATGCGAAAGCAACGCTCTCTATCCCTCTGTCTGTTTGTTACCTTTTCACGGCTCAACCGTTGATCGGATCTTAATTAAGTTCAGCAGAGATATAGCTTGCATCCTGAAGACGGACATAGGACACTTTTTATGCCGGAAAATCTCAGAGTTCCCACGAGTTATTTAAAACCGGAAGATGTCGCGGTCATCAGCTAGTCTATAATGAAGTTGTAAAGTTGGTATGTCCGAACTCGCTAATCTAAAGAAATACTAATTCGATTTAAATCAATATTATTTAGTTTGATAATCCGTTTGTTAAGGAGAGTTTTAGCCTATAATTAAATGTCTTCGTCGTCGTTTCAGCCTATCACAAGTCCACTGCTGAACATAAGCCACCCCCATAGATAGCCACAAAAGTTAGTAACTCTCCTATTGAAGGGATTTTGCCATAGTTGCCACGCCTGGCAGGCGGATTGGCAACCGCAGTTTATTTATTCAGATGTTCCAGGAAGATGCTGCTGCCCATCTCCTGGTTTTTTAATTTCCCTCTATCGACTTTTACTACACCCACGGGATGGGATGGGGCGGTAGATTCTCTTAGACCGCTACCACACGGCTTAAATGTATAAATGTAAAAAGGCTGTAATAAAATACAATTAATATAAATTTATGCTACAGCTTTTAAGTGGAAGAAAGATCATAACGTTACTGAAAAAGTCCGACCTGTGAATGCTTAGGTCAGCGAGGTACCATACCGTAAAGTACAATCTTGTGGTCGACCTATTTTACGGGGCTAAAACCGTAGGGCACAGCTAGTATGAAATATATAAGAAAATAGTATATATATCATACGAATAGAAGTAATTGATGTTGAATTGACCGTCATCAAATTAGCGCAACGCTAATCTAGGTATAGGCTATTACCAAACTGAGCCTAGAAGTCCAGTATTGTACATAATTGTGCACCGACGAGGAAGCAAAAATTACGTCTGTCTAGACTCCCGACTATCTAAATTGCAAAGTATGTAATCTGTAGTGAAAGTGAGGAATTCCGTATTTAAACTGTATCTGAAACTAAAATAATTTTAGGGCGGATTTCACCTTAGAAACTAAACGCGATCAGTTCAAGCAAAACGAAATTTAAGCGTTTAACTGAGTTCAATGCTACAATTTGCATTTCATCGACATCATATGAACGCAGACAATGCTAAACGCGGTTCAAATTCTGAACCAATTTTCTTCTCTTTAAACGCGTTTAGAGAGCTGTCATCGTGTAACAAAACTGCACAAGTGTGTAAACACAAACATTTTATTTAATTCGTATTGTTTATTGTTTGCATATCTTTGTAACCTATGCATAAAAACAGGATGTTTGATGTCGAAAAGTAAGAAATACATCGACTTTTTGTTTTAGATTATGACGATATTTAATGTAAACTTTGTTTTTCTAAACGCGATCAAAATGGAGCCGGTGAAATACGAGTAGGTTAGACGAAAACCGAGATCAATTTTTTTTTTAATAAAAGTGACGGAACGAGCAAAACGTTCACCTGATGGTAAGTGTAACGTCTGCCCATAACAAATGTTGTGTCACTCAGAAAATTACTGTGTGACACCGCACTGTGCCCGTCACCCTGAGACATCAGTTCTTAAGTCTCATATGCCCAGTGATTACGCTAGCTCTAAATAAACATATAATATATAGATAAAAAACGATGCTCTACAGTAGGATTTCTCCTATATCGTGAGTGCGTTCCAGATATAAATTTCACCTACATGTGAAAACCAGACCAGAAAACCTTCGATTTGTGTTTTTGCACAAATGTCGCTGGCGGGAATTCGAACCCAGGACCCGCGTCGTAGAGTTAGGTACTCTGGTTTAGCCTACACGGTCGTCTATATAATTATCAGACTCTGGTGTAACTCCTGCGGGACATAGGTCTAGAGGTATAATCGTCCATTTTGCGCACTACGCGTCGAGATAATGTGTAGGATATATTAGGATAATTCTGTTTATAAAAGTTTATTTCGCTTTATTTTTTGTAACAAAATTATTTCGCTTTCTTTACTTCAACCGTATGAAAATAAAAAAGAAGATACAAAAATGCTGCTTATGGTTTCTCTGATCGCGTTGGGTATTTACTCATGCATATGCAAATCAAAGATTTGAAATTCAATTTTGCTTTAGCAATGCACACATCTGGTAGATTTTGCTCACGGAATTTTGAGCGGGATACGGAAAAGGTTAATAAGCATCTGTTTACTTCAGTGTTTTCTTATAGCTTGCCATTTAATGGCTTTTTTATTTGAGCAAAACGTTCACCTGAAAGAAAGTGCAATTAAGTTATGTTTATGAAACACAGTAATGTTTACTAACTAATGCTTCACGGCACAATAACTGACCCGGGTGGTACCTACCTAGATGGATTCCTGCAAGGGAATCCTACCACCAGTGAACTACTACTGAAGAAACGTCAATGTGTCACGTGTAAATAAAAACACTAGCCTATAGTGTGCGTTCTCGATATATAAACATTATTTGAATATTTATCGATTTCTATGTAGATTTTTATTTCGAATTTCCGTTGAATATACAAAAAACCCAAAACGCAGTTCCATACAAAATCACTTCAAAAAGTGTCCCCGATCGATCAAAACATAAAAATGAAGACTAAGATCACAAATTACAATTAAATCAACACAAATTTGATCTTATGCCCACGACATACTTAGATGAATGAATTATCGTTGCGTCGACAAAACGTCGTTTTGTCAGTCCTTGTGTTGACACGATTGACGTGATGTTAATCGAAACAAGCGCATTGTGCGCTCTTTATTATGAGGACTTTTTTGAGTTGCTGACTATGATCTGGTTTTTTTTTTTTGTATAGTTATGCGAATTTTATATAGTTTTCTTGGAGCTCGTGTGGCGATTTCTGGATGGGTTCGCGACTCCGACATGCTAATGAAGACTTCGATAGGCACGTCGCGCGCAGCGGCTTGTCTAGACATATACGCATATTAACACAAACCTCCCTCGGACGGTCACCTCCTTCCGACAGTCAATAGACACAGTCCGAATGGAGGCCCGCAGCCTCCCTCGGACGGTCATTAGACGACTTAAAATCATATTGAGATATTCTAAATCGCGCAAGCACGCAGCGAACGCGACACAGTCCGAATTTCGAGGTTTTTGAAGGAGTTTATTTATTTATTTATGTTTGGGTCAAACCGAACCTGGCACGCGGGCCCCTGGCCCGTGAGCACAGTATCCGATGAGGCTGTAAAAGCCAAAAAAGGCTAACATCAATTACATCACCGAAATTATATATTAACACAAATACATTGGTCGGAGTGCCGATACCTGTAAAAACCAGATTACTGTTAATATAATATTATTGATAAATATTAAGTTACAAAAAACTTAATATTAAGTTTTGATACTATAATTAATTACGATATACAAAAATAACAAACGTTATATCATAGTTTTAAGTGTTCAATTCTGTCAGCAGTCTTTAATGACTGCCTGGACTGGATCTCAGAAAATTTACTTTTTCCTTATATATTGATGTGATTGCATTTTGACATAACATTCAAAACACAAAAAAGTTCTTAATCTCACAAAATCAGTATCATGACGAAATTACGTGCTCGAACGAAATTTTTCAAGTACTTTAATCCAATACATTTTAATCAATTCAATGATATACATTTGTGAACTGAATTAAGCAGGGATAGAATAATGAACTTTAAATGTCCATTATTAAGGTGATAAGATGGGGATCTGGTAATAAATGAAGTGGAAACGATAATCTTCAGATTTAAGTAATCCACGTCTTATAGAAGGCTAAGAAGGTAACGCTTCTGGAATATCTAATTTACCTTAAAAATGTTCTAAACGGCAATAAAGTATATACAACCGCTTTATCGACTGAAGGCAACATTATGAATGCCTTTTAAAAACGTAAAAAATGTGTTGAATATTGATAATCATCGTCAATCTAAATTCCGATCGAAACTGAACAACTCCTGTATTGAAATGAGAATATGGGTTAGTTATTTTTTTAATATAATTGAGTTTCGTTGTACAAGTAAAATTTCGTCATTTAAAATTAACAATCGATTGCAACGGGACTTTTTTTTATTGTATAAAGTGACGGAACGAGCAAAACGTTCACCTGATGGTAAGTGCAACGTCAGCCCATAACAAATGCTGTGTCACTCAGAATATTTCTGTGTGACACCACACTGCGCCCGTCAACCTGAGACATCAGTTCTCAAGTCTCAAATGCCCAGTGATTACGCTAGCTCACAGTGCCCTTCAGACCGAAATACAGTAATGCTTGCACCCTACTGCTTCACGGCAGAATAACTGGCCCTGGGGTGGTACCTACCTAGACGGATTCCTGCATAGGAATCCTACCACCAGTAAACTAGATTGTAATTAGTCGTTCGTCGTCGTTACAGCCTAGCTCTAGTCCACTGCTGAACATTGGCCTCCTCCATAGATTGCCACAAAATGTTTGTAGCAATCACTTCGGGGGGATTTCGCCATAGTTGCCACGCATGGCAGGCGGGCTGGCAAACGCATTTTATTTGTTCAGATGTTTCAGAAAAATGCTGCTGCCATCTCCTGGTTTTCTTTTTCCCTCTGTCGACTTTTACGACACCCACGGGATGAGATGGGGTAGTAGATTCTCTTAAGCCGCCACCGCACGACGGATTGTAATTAAAAATAATAATGGATTAAGAAAGTTGACGCGGGCTTGATTCTACTACATACATACATAAGATCACGACTGTATCCTATAAGGGGTAGTCAGAGACTGGGCACTCACCGCAAAAACAGATGACTGCCACAATCCACATTTCACCAATTCTACTAATTATCTTAAACAGGCTAACATTGCCAAAAAGGCGATATTCTGTGTTTACATATTATGTAACGACAGATTATTCGAGGGTGTGGATATCTTAATTGGGGATTGAATTTCAACCTAACATATCGAGTAATACGACCTTATCGTCGGTGTGCTTGCCAAAACCCGAATGTGGATTTTATCAACTTTTCTGGAGTCGGAAGAAAAACTGTTTTATCTGATAACTAATAAGTTTCCAAAAACCCAAAAGTGCACAATGCTGACAAAATATCTTATTATTGAAATGTGTGAGTCGAAATTATTCAAGTAGTATCGGAAAAAAACAGTTTTTTACAGCCTCCTGAATATTTTGGTAAAATTCACATACGGGTTTTGGCAGGCGCACCGACGAACTTTATAAAAGAACGAGAAGTGTCGTGGAACAGCCGGCTGGAAAGAAGTTCCTTTCGCTATGATTCGCTATGATAAATTACGTATTAAATAACAGGCACAATGTAATAAATTAACATAGGAATTTTTTTTTTTATTTTTTTTTATTAATCTTTATTGTTCCCGTACAAAGAAAGGATACAAAGGGCGGACTTAATGCCGGTAGGCATTCTCTCCCAGTCAACCCATGGAGTGGTGAGATTTTGATTAAGGTGTAACAATAAAAGACGAAAAATATAAGATAAAACAATATTATAATAATTATATATATAAATATCTTATAACATTTACATACATACATACATAAGATCACGACTGTATCCCATTAGGGGTAGTCAGAGACTCTCACTGCAAAAACAGATGACTGCCACAATCCACGTTTCACCAAAACAATATAATGCACTTGGTGTGATAGGTGGTGAGCCCATCGCCACCATGCGCTGTTGGGTGCACAGTGCAGTTTAATTCCTTACTCGCCTTTTACGAGATCCATTGGATGAGATGGAGTGGTAGTATTCTTTTATCGAGCCGCCACCACACGGATAACATTAGTTACACATCACAGCACAGCACAGTTAGCTCTTTCTGCGGTTCGAAAAATAAATTCTCAAAGAAGAACCGGCAAGAAACTCTGGGTTCTATCTATTTTTCATTTCCATATTACATAATGTCAATTAGAATTTACATAAAAATTATTACTACATTATAAACTTAGTTCTTTTTTTATTGAATCTAGTGACGAAACGAGCAAAACGTTTGCCTGATGATAAGTGCAACGTCTGCCCATAACAAATGCTATGTCACCCAGAACATTTCTATGTGACATCACACTGCGCCCTTCGCCCTTATACTTGATCTCAGTGCAGACTACTACCGGACAGTACCTACCTAGTGGACAGGAGGTTTGCAAGTGCAGAGCATAAGTTATTTCCACACATCTTAGTCCTATATGCAATGATCTTTTTTATGAAACGCTTTATCTAATAATATATATTTACAAGTTTTTTTTGAATTAGTTATGGAAAGGTGTGGAACTTAACGTCACACATACCGACACAGAGATATGAGGACGTAAAACTTATGTGGGTACTTCAGTTGCCTATCCGCCTCTTAAGCGTAAGTAAAAAGTAAAGTTTCAGCCTATAAATGTCCCACTACTGAGCACAGGCCTTCTCTCATTTCTGAGAGGGTTTTGGAGCTACGAAGAATCCGCCACGCTGCTCCAAAGCGGGTTGGCGGACTTCACATGTCTTCGAAATATTTTTAATTTCTCAGACATGCAGGTTTCCTCACGATGTTTTCCTTCACCGCCGAGCACGTGGTAAGTCAGCGCTTAAAATTGCAATTAACATATTTAGTGGTGCCGGCACCGGGAATCGTACCCAGGTCACTCGCCTACTATGAAATTAAAAGCGAGCGCCTAGCCCGTGAGCTACCACGGCTCTCTCTGTTAAGCGTGGCTACTATTAACTATGATTCGAAATATCAAACGCAATTTCTTTGTCCGATAATGATATTACGAAAGGGCACAAAAGTAAATTGCAATTGAAATTTGAAAGACGTAGATTTCAAAAACATAATGCAATGCACATATTAAATATAGGCTAAGTTTCGTTTTAATTAGTTTTAAAACGAGTAGATTTAAAAAATATTCTTGCTTTTACGCGAGCTTCTTCTGTCAGTACTGCAATTGTTGCTATTTGTCTTAAGCGGCATTATTATAATGACTTGGAGATAGTTTTGGTACAAATCAGCGACGGCGGCGTTTTTACTTAAGTTATCACTAGATTAAAATTTCACTGGTGGTAGAATTCCTATGCACTGCAGTGCCAGTTACTCTGCCATGAAGCATTAGTGTGCAAACACTACTGTCTTTCGGTCTGATAGCTAGTGCGATAGCTGGACATATTGGAATTAAGGAGTGTCAAAATGTTCATGGACCTTAAATATTTTACTTTCAAATAACTACTTTATGTTATATATTCACGCTGCAATATACTATTTCTCGCACCACTCCACTCCACACAAAGGGACCAAGCTCTGGCAGGATACCAACGGTAATTCGAAGTAGTGTTCAAGAGGTAAATGCACCTTAATCTGAATTCTATCTGTGGTTATATACATGTAATTTTTACGACCTATAAAAACCAATTTATATTATCTGTACAGGTTGCTCGTTCGTTGCACTTATTTGAAAATATGCAAATGTATCAGATTCTATAAATATTGCAAATAAGTATTTCCGAAAAAGGCGAGTTTTGAAACGAGTTACAATATCCCGTCGATTTCAAATACGACACGTACGAGAGGAGTACATAACAATGTAATTACACTATCGTTAAGTCAAACATTAAAGACACTAAAAATAAAGAAAAAATGGACACTGCTTTAGAAAATTAAAACCATGTCAGGAAATAAATACTTGCGATAATGCGACGAAATCCATAAAATTAAGCTTTATTAAATGTGAGATATTCGCGTAAAAATAAGTAACGCGTAAAAGTAAGTCAGTCTCTAACTACCCCTTATAGGATACAGTCGTGATCTTATGTATGTATGTATGTATGTAAATGAGTAATATTCTCTTAAATATAAGAAATAATTATGATAGTGTGTATTAATGTTTTGATTATATTAAGAAAAGGGTTAAAATAATGCAACTACATAGCAAACTTCTAACGACTCTTACTATGTATTAAATATAATGACAACGAGGGTAAATAATCCATACTAATATTATAAATGCGAAAGTAACTCTCTCTGTCCCTCTCCGTCTGTCTGTTACCTTCTCACGGTTCAATCGTTAAACCAAACTCGACTTACTTTGGCACAAAGATAGCTTGCATCCTGGAGACGGACATAGGATACTTTTTATACCGAAAAATCAAATTGTTCCAACGAGATGTATAAAAAACCTATATCCACGCGGACGAAGTCGCGGGCATCAGCTAGTAAAACATAAAAATAATTAACGGCTTGTCTTAGAAGTAACTAATAACTAATTATACTAACTATCAATAACATTGAATGGACGGATGACATAGGAGCTTTAAAAATATCCGTTAGTGATACAGTTATGTATTTAAAAAAACTGCATTTTAACGCGTTTACATTTACTAGAGAAACCGACATAGCTCTAATCAGCAAGCTGAAGTGGCAATGGACCGGCCATATAGTTTGCCGAACCGATAACCGTTCGGAAATCAAGTCTCTCGGTCATCAGCCTCATACCAGAAAACGCAGTGTAGGGCGACTCCTTACCAAATGGAGCAATGAACCGTACAATTATGCAGAAAGTCGATAGATGCAGGTGACTCATGAACGTCGTGTGGCAATTTTATGGAGGAGGCGTATGTTAAGCAGTCACTTGTGATGACCTAAAATGACACTGATGATGTTTCAGAATTACACATACTATAAGAAAACTAAGTTGGTAAAAAAACTAATAATGATTTCTTATATTTACGCAAACACTACACATTTAAATGAAACTAAGTTTACGGATTTTATCGCGTTTAATTTTTACTTTTTTACTATTTATAACCCGACGTTTCGAGTGCTTTACAGCACCCATGGTCACGGGAGGACTGAGGTGACAGATGTCCTGATGTCATAGTTAACCTGGGGTACCTTCAGCTTTTAATTATTATTTTTGGGTCCGATCTACGCAGAAATATATGTTATAAATAGTAAAAAAGTAAAAATTAAACGCGATAAAATCCGTAAACTTAGTTTCATTTAAAAAAACTAATGTTAATTCTTTTGGGAACAATGTCATTTTTTATTTTTAAAACGCTGACCGCTGCTGTCTTTCAATATCAAAAGCAATAAAAACTTCACGACTGTCATAACAGATCGTGGAATATAGAAAAAATGTTGAATAAAGAAACCGTTTCTTGTTAGGCATGTCATTTGCAAACAACTGCATTTAAATAAGGTAGTATTAAACCGTATTTATAAATCGATTTTGTACAATCTTAGACAGAGCTTTAAGTAATACTTTAAGCGAGTAATTTTTATATGTATGGTTACTCGGAACGCGGCTCTAACGATTTGGTTGATTTTTTATTTAGGTAATGTTTTACTTTCCAATTTCATCGAGATAGTTCCAGAGGCCATCCCAGGGAAAATAGATTTTTTAACAAATGTAATTGATATTTTCTTATCGTTACGTAATTAAATTGCTGTTAGATACTCAACAACAGGTCCGATCTACACAGAAAGAGCTGTCTTGCAGTGGTATGCTTATTTTTAATTTAATTTTATTTATTATAGGATCCCAAGCTGGTGATAGTACTCAACCATCTTCTGTTCTGATTGAAATTAGGATGTTTTTAATTTAATATTCCTCGCGTATAATCCTTGGTAGGAATCGGTGTTCTTTTGCTGGGATTTGTGGATTATCAAATCTGATGTAATGGGTGGGATAATCCATAACATGGACAGACTTCAGACATCCTCGCGTTTACCGCTAAAAAGAAACCCTTCGTCGTAGCACCTCGTTTTGGAAGCACTCCCCTCGTTGCCTCAGCCAGTATCGGAATCCTTGGCGTAGACATATCGAATGACGTTCAGTTTCGCGGTCACTTGGAAGGGAAGGCCAAATTGGCTTCTAAAAAGCTTGGCGTGCTCAGTAGAGCGGGACAGCACTTCATGCCGGTCCACCGCTTGCAACTTTACAAGGCGCACGTTCGGCCTCACATGGTGTACTGTTCTCATCTTTGGGCGGGGGCACCCCAGTGCCAGCTCCTTCCTTTTGACCGTATACAACGAAGAGCGGCTCGAATCGTCGACGACCAGGTTCTTTCCGATCGGCTTGATACACTGGCCTTGCGAAGAGATGTTGCATCTCTTTGCATTTTTTACCGTATTTACAACGGGGAGTGTTCCGGGGAATTGTTCGGAATAATTCCAGCCGCTGGTTTTCACCATCGCACTTTGCGGCAGAACACAAAATTCCATCGTCACCACCTAGATGGTTGGCATTCCACCACAGTGCGTTTTTCGCGGAATTTTCTGCCACGCACTACCACTTTATGGAATCGGCTGCCGTCGGCGGTTTTTCCGGACCGATACGACTTAGGGACCTTCAAGAAAAGAGCCTATTCCTTCCTCAAAGGCCGGCAACGCAGCTGCGATTCCTCTGGTGTTGCGGTTGTTCATGGGCGGTGGTGATCACTTACCATCAGGTGAGCCACTTACTCGTTTGCCCCCTCTCCTATAAAAAAAAATCCTGCGACGATACTTCACATCAGCTATATGTACTTTAACGCGGATTTTTATTGATATTTTTGTTGTTGTTTGCTTCTTATAGCAGCCCGCTTTAAGATATAGCCAATCTTGTCGGTGACTCTTCTGACATAAGGTAGAACATCAGGTACACTCTCGACTGTGGCCGGTTTCTCCAACGTAGGCGCGGAACCCGATGCTTGCTCTTGTATTAATATTGTAATTATTCAAATATAATTAAATTCCTCATGACTGAAATAATTTAAAAAATCCGCAACTGCGACAATATATAAATGAACTTGAAGAAAAAATTGCTGTAATTTATTTTAGTTGAGCTCTTAATATAGTATAATTAAAAGTTACGGGCTTCGCACTTTAAGATTAATTAAAGAGATTGCCTTTGCAATCAAGGACAAATCCAAAGTCAAATTTTATTTAATTGAGTTATTTATTTTGAGGAATAATTTGAGTCGTGTTTTGTCTATTATTTGGTAGGTAAAACCGGCGTTTTTTCCTCAATTAATGATCGTCATATAATTACGGGCTATGTTGTAGCTTTGTTAATAAATTAGTGAATAAATTTGATTAGCCTACCCGGTGACCACGGGTGTTTAAAAAAACTTGAAACGTCGGGTAATAATGGTGAAAATTGATTTACACTAAATTCAATTTCTGTTTATTTTTAATATAATTTTAAATTCTCCAACTAAGCGTGCAGTTGTATTCCCGGCAAATTTATTTTAAGCAACCGTAAAATAATTACTCATTAGCCGGTAATGAAACGACCACTGACGAGCGATACCGAGGTACAAAATTCCTCTTGTAGCGAGAGTCGTACAATCGTAATAAGCGACTACAAACCTCACTAGTGTAAGTGACGAAAACTGTTAGTTATTATTTTGATTTACTTTTGGTGGTAGGGTTCCTATGCATGAAGCGGTCTAGGTAGCACTGTGGGTCAGTTATTCTCCTGTGAAGCACTAATGTGCAAACAATTCTGTTTCAGTCTGAAAAGTACTGAGAGCTAGTGAAATTATTGGCCATATGAGACTAAAGAACTGATGTCTTAGGGGGACGAGCGCAGTGTGGTGCCTCACAGAAATCTGCGTGACACAGCTTTCGCTATGGGCAAGCTTTGCACTTATCATCAGGTGAACGTTTTGCTCGTCTCATGACTTTCTCCAATGAAAAAACAATGGCGTTCGTTGGAATACTGCATTTATTTCTTATTGAAGTATATCAAAGCAATAATTATTATTTATCTTCTAAAAACCTTTACTGAACTTCGTACAGAGAAGCTCAAACTTGCTTGGCAAGCTTAGAAGAGGGCTATGCTCGGATATTATTTACGTGATAGACTCTGAAACCAATTTAACAGCCGAAGAACGCGAAGATACAAAAATCAAAAGGATGATTACATAGCTCGCAGAATCGAGTATAGAAGTTCCATTTGCAGCCTCGTACGGGTAAACGCAGTGTACGACGACCCCCACTACACAGAGTCATAACTTCATTTTGCAAAAACTCTGTACATTCAGTAGTGAACTACTATACTACTAGACTATACTGATAATGACGACTATAATAGGTATGAATCGCTGTGATAGTTAAAGAAAATGATAATACTAAATGTTCACTCATTACTGGGTTTAATATAAATGTAATGAAGAACAGTTATTTTTGTAATAAAACACTACACGCCTAATACCACGCAAATTTACTGTTTAAATTTTGTTTTTGTTAAAAAAAAAACTTAGAATAGTAATAGATACAAGTTTTATTGCATTACTATATACGGGTGATGGCAGCGTCCAAGTTTGAGTGGTATTTGTTACATCGATCCCCAATCTTCTTGCCAAGCGTGGCAATAACTGCTAAACTTACTACTACTTCTCAACGTGTAGAAGGCTTATCAAGCAATCGACTTTGAAGAATCTTATATCATAGTTTCAATTACAATAAATGTTAAAGACATGAATGAGAAAGGGAATACCCGCGGAGTTTCTTTCGCATGTTTCTTCTCCGTACAGAAAAACCTCCTCATTAAGAAACGGTATTAGTTTGTAAAACGAATAAATGGCATTTGACAAATGAAATTTATATTGATGTTCTCCTAGCCGATTTCGACCACGGCGACAACTTCCGACTACTGTCGGCAGCCATCAACTGCGCAGGAGATATTATAGTGCCACAAGTGTAAGCGCAAACACAGAGGCACTCACTCGTCCCAACCTACACGCGCCCGATGTAACGCTGATGCGATAAGATCGGAGGTAGGCTAGGATGCAGTGTCAGAAACACGGGGACAAACACAACACAACCAGACCCGAAAACCAACAATTTATGTTTTAGCACAAATGTTAGCTCCGGCAGGGATTCGAACCCAGGACCCGCGGCTTAGAAGTCAGGCTACTCCGAACACTAGGCCATGCGGTCGTTATTTAATTTATATTACTTAAATATATTAATTTATATTACTTACGTTAGAGAATAATTATATTTCATTTATTTTCTGAAGTCAATACTGTTGTCACTTTTATTTTTTTAAGAAATAAATAATGTCTTCCAGAACATTTCTGTTCGGCACCACACATATATAATACGTAAGAACTTATGTGACTAAAAAAAAAGAACATCATTTTTATGTTTCATTCAGTAGGAATTGCGTTTGAGAATTTAGCGATTCGACAGTGACTTCCAGTCGCCTCGAAATAAAACGTTAATTTTGAAGATAACATATAATCTCATATTATGGAATTTAATATAAAACTAAAATCATGTATGTAAATACGTATGGACACTTAAAATTTTACGATACAAACGTATTTCCCGGCGGCGTAAATGTTTCGCGCCGGATATAAAACGTTACGAATTATTACTGTTCGTTTGCATTTTGGCACCGCCCGTGAGCTATTTGTGTAAATAAATTAAAATCATTATGAACAGGAAATGAATGCCTGCGTATGATGTAACGTATTAAGCAATTGATTTATAATATCATTCTATTAAATACATCATATAAAATGTATTCCTTTAAATACTTCATATAAAATGTATTTATTAACCAACTACAAAAAATCTGGAGTTCCTGAATACGTTTGTATCTTTTCTTTATCTATACTCGGTCATAACTTCTTTGTTTCAACATCATCATCATCATTTTAGCCTATCATTAGTTAACAGCTGAACGTAGGTCCCCATAGATTGCATCGAAAGTTTGTAACTCTCATTTTGGGGGGGGACTTTGCCGTAGTAGCCACGCTTGGTAGACAACCGCAGTTTATTTATTCAGATGTTCCAGGAAGATGCTGATGCCCATCTTCTGGTTTTAATTTTCCCTCTGTCGACTTTTAAGTCACCCAAGGGATCTCATACACCGGCCTACCTGCTCACGAGTCGCTTCCGATGAAGTTGTGACATCCTCTGGGCTAACAATGCGCTACACATACAAAAAAACCAAGGGATGAGATGGAATGGTAGATTCCCTTAAGCCGCCACCGTTCAGTAATTACGCTAGCTCTCAGTGCCCAAACCGAAACACAGTAATCTGTGCATACTACCGCTTCTCGGCAGAATAACTGGCCCCGGGGTGGTACTTACCTAGATGGATCCCTGCATAGAAATCTTACCTCCAGTAAATACCACCTACCACCAGTATACATAATATCTAGGCTATAGGCACTCCAAGACACTGCGCCGTCATTTATTGAATACAAGCTTATAGACCTGTATTTGCCTATCTATTGATCCGGATTTTTGGTTTCATTTCAGACGTACGACTGCGAAGTATAAACACTTATAAATAAATAGAACAAACTCTCAGTACAGCAGAGACAAGTGTTGGAAAAAATTCTTGACATTGGGTCCAGAATTTAGCTAAAAGATAATAGAATACAAGATAAAAGAACAAAAGCAGTATCTAAAACATCATTAAAATAAAAAAAATATATCGACTTGACTGGCTCACATGCAATGTTTTAATCTTTTTTAACTGTGACTATTTTAACTGAATCTATAAACATTGTTTTTTTAAAACCTTTTATGCTTACGACAAAACCATGAAGCTTCACTTTTTTAATTATTTTTAGTTGGTTTAATTTTATTCGTTTTGTGGAACTCGCGATTGCTTCAATGTGTTGCTTTATTCTGACTTAACTTGTTCAGGTAGACGTAAATATTTCTAAGCAACTAAAAAAATACTTTTAATATCTTTACGTCACTTAGTTCAGTGTATTCGTAATTCGGGTCTACAAAGAACGAAATATTGTTTTCTCCATTAGTTGTAGTACAAAATAAATAAAAGACATCATAACAAATAAGATTACTCCTTAAATATAAATATAATATAACAACATAATATTATTGAATAATATAATATAACAATAAATGTAAAAAAGAAGTTGGCCATCAATGTTGCGTGTAAAATTGATTATTGTTAAAAAAACGTCAGAAAATCGCCTTAAATTGCCTTAGTTAAAGTTAACTATTTCTTATAGCTATTTTATTAGTTAACTTTACTGTAAGCTGTATAACAGTGGTATAAAAAAATCTGCCACCCTATCAAACCCCATTGGTGTCTAAAAGTCGACTAAGGGAAAATTCGGGATAATCTCATTATTTCTCACTAGCTTAAAAAATACTAGATCGAAACTACACGGCTTCTAATGGTGGTATGATTTCTATGCAGAAATCAGTTTAGGTAGGTTTTACCGCAGGGTCAGTTTTTTTTGCCGTGAAGCAGTATAGTTGAAATATTAGTGTGCTTCGGTCTGGAGAGTAAGTGTTATTAAAGGGCATACGCCTTTATAAGACTTGCATAAGACCCGTAATGGCCTATGCTTGCGTCGCTTTCGCTCAAGCGACGTGCAATCAATTAAAGAAGTTACAGAGCGTTCAAAATCGATTCATGCGAACTGCCACCGGAGCCGGTTGGTATCAACGCAACGTAGACCTTCACAGCGACTGTGAAATGCCCTTAATCTCCGAACGCTTCAGAGTATTATCACGGCGGTTTTTCGAAAAAGCCGCGGTTCATCCAAACCCACTGGTGCTTAAAGCAGCAAATTACCGACCAGATAGAAACGCAACCGAACGTCGCCCGCGAAATGTGCTAGACGACACGGACGTCTTAGCACTCCCTGACCATGATACAGCCAGTCACGATCGAGGCTACACTGTACACACAGTTAATAGCTTTAATAAAACACGCACCACGACGCGCGACCGCCGTAGAGAGCGGCGCGCAGCAGTCGACAATCACACCGCGTACACACGATACACCCGTGTTCCAGGGCGGTTCTCACCGCCCAGAGTTACCGACACATAAGTCGACAGTCCGAATGGAGGCCCGCAGTCGGACGGTCATTAGACGACCTAAAATTATTCGAAGTCGCGCAAGCACGCAGCGAACGCGACACAGTCCGAATTTCGATTTGTTTGTATATAAGTATTTATGTTTGGGTCAAACCAAACCTGGCACGGGGGCTCCTGGCCCGTGAGCACAGTATCCGATGAAGCTGTAAAAGCTAAAAAGGCTAACAGCAATTACATCATCGAAATTATATATTACAGGGCATATGAGACTGAAGTACTGATGTGTCAGGTAACGAACGCAGTGTGGTGCCAAACAAAAAAATGTTCAGAGTGACACAGTTTTTGTTACGGACGTTTTGCTCATCTCTCTCATTTTTCTATAAAAATAAACGAACCAGAATGGGCAGCAGTTTCTAAAAACTCATAGCGTCTAGTACTGTGATTACGATTCTGCCTACCAAGCGTGGCGATTGTGATAAATCGCCCATTCTTGGGAGAAGTCTATGCCCAGCAGTGGACTATTAACAGGCTGGTGATGAAGAAGAAGAACAATACATATCTAAATGAAACACTTAGTCTTTATATGTCTTCCTGTTGTATTATATGTATATGACATTAAAAAATCAGAGTCTTTACGTTCACGCTAATTATTATAATTAAAAAATTTGTTAAATTAAAAGATAATGTCATCTTATTGTCATGACCAGACAATGGCAGTGATTTTCATTTTTGTTAATAACGCTAAAATCTGCGCAATCACAAAGGCATCTTCATCTAGGCGAAAAACAGGACGTTGTATGTTTCACTCGATACTTTCATTGAATTTCGATTTTAATGTAAAATTTAACAGTATTAAAAGATTTTTATATTACGTTAAGGCCAAATTTTAAAGACGAACCAAGGTCGACAACATAGTTACTTCAAAATGTTGCGAAGGGATTTCGACTTACAATAAACTTCTGTGTCGCGTTATGTGACCCTGTTGCTAGCAGATGTTACAAGTACACTTAGTTATTTTAGAATAGAGCCACCAAAACCTAGCGAAAAAGTAACATTTTACGTCATTTTGTTATCCCAATGAATTTGAACCAAAATTGCCATACAGTTTCTGGGTGACAGCATTTGTTATAAACAGACTTGCACTTATCATCCCTTATAGGAGGAAGTGACGAAACGATCAAATCATTCACCTTATCATAAGTGAAATGCCTGCCCATAACAAATTCTATGACACCCAGAACATTTCCGATCTGATCCAGCCCATGACATTTTCTTGGCACTTTCAATACCCGCCGGATGGGGAGGGGTGTAATGTAAGTGTCTACCTCTCACCGCCACCACGCGGCGAACGTAATGAACGTTCAAATACCATAAATTCCGCAAATCGTTTTTAACCAAATGTGACTGAAAATAAATTTCTACACGTGTTAAATTTTTCAAGCGTGAAATAATTATTCATATCGCGTCTCGCGGTTGAAATTGAAAGGAAATTGATACGCGATCCTCAGAGAAATCTCCAATCTGATGCATTTGAAACATTCATTGTGTAATTCAAATGGTTTTTCTGTCCTAATACTTTTACGATTACATTCTTTGTAAAATACTTGTTATCATGTTTATTTATAAGACATAATTTCTTAATATATATAAACAATACGTAATAATAATAATGTCTTGTTTAAATAATTACACATATTTAAGTATCTCAGAGCTTACAAAATTAAGGTGTTATTTTGTGCCCGATGAGCATGGCGGTATACAGTCGAGTCGTCAGGGCGTCAGAGCTGTGCTAAAAACCAGTGTCACAGCAACCATCGGTGTTCTCTAAGTTTTGTCTATATTTCGATTTTATGCTGCAACTCAGATAGATTTTTTTATAGGAGAGTGGGCAAACGAGCATGCAGCTCACCTGAAGGTGAGTGATCACCGCCACACAATCGCAATACCAGAGAAATTGCCGGTGCGTTGCGGACCTTTGCAAAAACAGGGTGCTCTTATTTTGAAGGTCTTTCAAGTCGTATCGGTCCGGAAAAACGCACGGTGGTGAAATACCATACTTCCAGGTGGTGCCGATGACCGATGATGATAATCCGAACTATTCCTCGGATCACTCCCCATGGTAAACACGGTAGAAAATGCAAAGAGACCTTGCGTTTCGGTTATCGTACAAAAAAACAAACAGTAAAGTTCATACATTCAAAAAAGTCTTAAGAAAGATAATTAGTATGTACACTTTTAATATATATTTTTTATAGGATGAGTGAAAACGTGGATCGGTACCCACCTAGATGGATTCCTACATAGAAATCCTACCACAAATATTTTTTAATTAAATTTTAATGATTATCTTTGTGGGGGTCGTAAATATCGACAGAGGGAAAATTAAAACCAGAAGATGGGTAGAAGCATCTTCCTGGAACATCTGAATAAATAAACAGTGGTTGCCAACCCGCCTGCAAAGCGTGGCAAATATGGCAAAATCCCCCTAAAATGAGAACTACAAAGTTTTGTCGCAATCTTTGGGAGAGGCCTATGTTCATCGTTCATTATGAAAATGATGACATATACATGCATACATAGAAAGATACACATACAATAATACCAGTCAATAATTTATTCAATTTATGATGTGAATCATTAAAAATCATAAATTGATATGAAATTAAAGTAAATGAAATTAAACACGATTGATAATAAACCTTACAAGCCCAATGTAGCTTTCGAAATACAAAACAGATGACACAGTTATACTGTTTAACTACAGTAACTCTAGAAAAATCCCCCAAAATAAGAGCTACAAACTTTTGGGGCAGTCCATGGGAGAGGCCTATGTTCAGCAGTGAACTAGAGATAGGCTAAAATGATGATGATGATGATGAGTATCTTTAATTTTTAACTACATAATTATGAAATTATTTAATTAGCTGAATGACGAACACTTGGCTTGTGCATTATACAAAATTGTAAACAATAACAAAACCTTGATGAAAATTTTACGTAAATTATCAAATGTAATTCTCAGACCAACTTCTTGAATATTTTTTTTTAACTTATTTGAAACTAGGCGCTCCTTTAAATTAAATTTATAAACGTTATACAAGTAATCTAACGTCTCAATTAGTTGATATTGATATTTTTAATCATTAATAATTTGAAAAAACAATTAAAATTTATTTTTATAACAAAAACAGACTTTTTATTTATTAAGACCTCATTATTTGTTATCACATAATAATACTTTTCTCTTCTTCTATTGCTCGCTCTAGTTTTCTCCCATTACTTCTTTTTAACATGTTAAGTTGGCCTTTATCTATGCTATATACTAAATATAACTTTCTTTTCATTTTATATATATTTATATACAAATCATTCTTCTATATAAATCAATAAATAAGCTATTATTTTATTACAGCCCGAGTTAATCATGGCGTCTAAAATAATTCACTCATGCTTGGAAAAAGATGAATAACTGTTATTGTTGTTACATATTTTTATTTGACGAAGGTTGTGTTGTGCATGTAGAAGTTGTCTCTTGGTGAAACTCCATCATTATCACGATTATAATAATGACAACCTCATATCGGTTCTATAATCTTAACGAATAATCTTTTCGGTCTGAAGGGCATTGAGAGCTAGCGTAACCACTGGGCATATGAGACTTAAGAACTGATGTCTCAGGGTGACGGGCGCAGTGTGGTGTCACACGGAAATGTTCTGGGTGACACAGCATTTGTTATGGGTAGACGTTGCACTTACCATCAGGTGAACGTTTTTCTCGTTTCGTCACTTAATCAAATAAAAAAAAAACCGCCGCCCATGAACACCTACAATACCAGAGGAATAGCAGATGTGTTGCCGGCCTCTGAGACAGGAATAAGCTATTTTCTTGGAGGTTCCTAAGTCGTATCGGTCCGGGAAAACCACTAGCGGAAGCAGTTTCCATAAAGTGCTTGTGCGTGGCAGAAAATTCACCGAAAAACGCACTGTGATAGAAAGCCAACCATCAAGGTGACGATACAATTTTGCGCTTTGCCACAATCTATTATACTCGTACTATTTTGACGCCTTAAGCATATTTATTAGAAAATCGATGTATCTCATTATTATGCGAATATGCTTGAATAGCATATGTTATTTTAGTTATTAAATCAACCATCTAGTTATTCTTATGGCTCCTTGCTTACTTGTTGACTTTTGTAGCTGAGGTTAGAACTGTTTTTCCGGAAAGTAATATCGGTTTAATTAAACTAGCTCAAATATTTTTTCAGCACTCTCACGTAGTGTGGGATCTGCAGTATGAACTCCAGACTGTAAAAAAAAAAATCCCCTACCCTATACCTACCCTATACCTATCCCCTACGATCGATAGCAGTGCGATATGAACACAGATAAGATAATAAAAACGATAGTAAGCTAAACTAAACTCACAATATCGTATTCAGTCCCGCTTGTCACAGTTTTGAAAGTGATGGACTAACTTGAAAGTATTCAATAATGATAATTTGGGCAGGTGCTATTTTTTTATTGGATATGGTGACGAAACGAGCAAAACGTTCACCGGATTGTCAGTGCAACGTCTGCCCATAACAAATGCTGTGACACGCGGAACATTTATGTGTGACACCACACTGCGCCCGTCACCCTGATACATCAGTCCCTAAGTCTCTTATGCCCAGTGATTACGTTATATCTCAGTGCCCTTCAATCCGAAACACAGTAATATTCGCACACCACTGCTTGACGATAGAGTAACTGGCCCTAGGATGGTAACTACTATATTATGTACCTGATTCTACTATATTATGTTTAACATTAAGCGTTGATTTCGTATAGTTGAAGTACCATCGATTTAAATATTTCGACTTGATACGAAGTTGATGTGTGTGGCCATGTGGTGGCGGCTCGTTAAAAGAATACTACCACTCCATCTCATCCAATGGATCTCGTAAAAGGCGAGTAAGGAATTAAACTGCACTGTGCACCCAACAGCGCATGGTGGCGATGGGCTCACCACCTATCATACCAAGTGCATTATAGTGTACAGTCGTGATCTTATGTATGTATGTATTAAATATAACATGGTAATGCCTAAACATACAAATCTTTTTGTCACTCAATGCTTAATTTTACAGTAAAGAATTCCACTATCCAAATAAATAAAATCATTTTTTTTTAAATATTTTTTTCTATAATTTTGAACAAATAAGTCGCAGCAAACAATCAAAATCAGTAAACAACATATTCAAAGACACATGTAGTGTGTCTATTATTCCTAATAACGTTAGAGGTCTCGCGAGGCAGATATGAATTTTTCGTTTGTCAAATAAATATTGAAAAAACCTTTGTTTCATCAAAACTTCAGTTTGCGATTCATATTATACAGCTTGTTCTAGAAAATTGTAAATATAAAATTGCAAAAAGTCATTTCTTGAGTATATATGGGTAAGAAATAAAGTTAATTTGCTAAGATACGCAATATCAAAAATTACGTACATTACGATTTTTTTTTAAGAACACCACTCGCTCTCCCGTAGTAGCGAGCACAAGCAAATTAGTACCGACCGCATAGTCAAGGTCAAACTAAAAGTCAACATTTCTTTATTCAGTTTAGGCTTGTATCTTATGAATCTCAAAGTCTACACCGGTTCAAAAAATAAGACCTTCTCAGAGAAGTGTGTGGGTAGGATTCCTATGCAGGAATCCGTCTAGGTAGGTACCACCCCGATGCCAGTTATTCTGCTGTGAAGCAGTAGTGTGCAAACATAAGCTATTAGGCGTCTAAAATAATTTACTCATGCTTAGAAAAAGATGAATAACATGATGTTGTTACATATTTTTATTTGACGAAGGTTGTGTTGTGCATGTGGAAGTTGTCTCTTGGTGAGACTCCATCATTATCACGATTATAATAACGACAACCTCATATCGGTTCTATAATCTTAACGGATAATCTTTTCGGTCTGAGACTTAAGAACTGATGTCTCACAGTGACGGGCGAAGTGTGGGGTCACACAAAAATTGTCTGGGTGACACAGCATTTGTTATGGGCAGACGTTGCACTTCCCATCAGGTCACGTTCTGCCCGTTCCGTCACTTTTACTCGTATCAAATTAAAAATAAAAGTATTCTAAGTGAAAAACCTTTTCTCCTCCCTTCTTATTAAGTAAGGCGAAAGTGTGGAAGTTATTAATAATGTACGATGCTGTTATATCTCAGATAAGAAGCGGAAAATATAAGACTTATCGCATTTTTCAGGTAAACCTTTGGATGTTATTCGATCACGTGCCAATAATGCATAGAAAAGTTTTAACTTGAATTACGAGTAATACTAGAAAACTATACTATACTTACTTCATTTAATAATATTCCCCTCTTATTTTGGAGGGATTTTGCCATAGTTGCCACGCTTGGTAGTCGGGTTGGCTACAGCAGTTTATTTATTCAGATGTTCCAGGAAGATGCTGCTGCCCATCTCCTGGTTTTTCTTTCCCTCTGTCGACTTCTACGACACCCACGGGATGAGACGTGGTGGTTGATTCTATTATGCAAACGAAAATAGTTTTTCGGGAATTAGTAACACTTTTAACAATCGTAACTATGTGTGAGCTCTATGCTTTTATTTGTATTAATAGAGCTAGTGAGTGACACACCATTTTTTATGGGTAGACGTTGCACTTGCCATAAAGAAAGTTCTTCTTCTTCTCATCTTGAGCCCTGACATTCACTCGCGTGAAAATTACATGATAACTATACAACAAAGCCACCTAGTAGTTTCTCAGTCGTTCTATTGACTTCGTGTTGATTCGTAATTATTTTCATTGCAAATACTTCATACTTTTACTTTAAATTTGCTCTTAGCACAACATTTATACAAGGTCATTTAAAATGAATTCCGATAGCAAACGCTACGGTGTTCCATTACAACCCTTATTTATTATGAGTTTGAATGTTACCTTTTCTTATTTCTTTTATAGCTGTTTTAAATTGAAAACGAAATAAGAGTCTATAAATTTCAACATATTAATTCTTTCGTTAAAAAATAATGGTTTCATTACAATGGTATTCATTAAAAAATACTCTGGACCGCAAAGAAAAAGGGTCGGTTAGAAAATCTTTAATATCCTCAAAAATACCTGACCTAGCTTTATGAAATAATAACTAAATAAAAAAATAAAAAAATGAATACAAGCTTCTTATTTTTAATAAATGTAAAACAAATAAAAATGCGTAGTTTTTCCAGTATTTTCGTAAATGTAGATTGATTTCTTATATTTACGCGAACACTACACATTTAAATGAAACTAATTTTACGGATTTTATCGCGTTTAATTTTTTTTTACTTTTTATAACCAGACGTTTCGAGTGCTTTACAGCACCCATGGTCACGGGAGGACTGAGGTGACAGATGTCCTGATGTCGTAGTTAACCTGGGGTACCTTCAGCTTTTAATTATTATTATTTTTTTTCAGTCCTCAGTCCTCCCGTGACCATGGGTGCAGTAAAGCACTGGAAACGTCGGGTTATAAATGGTAAAAAAATTAAACGCGATAAAATCCGTAAAATTAGTTTCATTTAAAAACGTAGATTGGTTGGTTACAGATATGCCGTCACGCATTTTAGTACTTAGTTGTGTTGCCTCTGCGAGCTCGTAATACTGCTGTTTTGGCATACTTTCTACAAGGTTTTTGAGGCGATGCTGCGGAATATTCAGCCATTCCTCTATTAGAGCTTCTTATATTTCACGTACCATGATTGGCGGCGGATTCCGTTGACGTACACGTCGTCCCAGTTCGTCCCATGCATGCTCAATGGGTTTAAGTCGGGGCTGCGCGTTGGCCACTCCATTCGAGTGATACCGACTTTTTGAAAATAGACAAACTGTCTGAGCTGTATGCTATATTGTGCTGTATGTATATTGTTTTGCATAAAAACGGAGTTCTCGACCATGTCCACTAAAAATGGACCAACGTTGTCATTAAGTATTTCAGTGACATATCTCTCTGCAGTTAAAGTTCCATTTTCTATCACCACCAGCTCAGTTCGGCTTTCGGGAGAAATCCCAGCCGACACGTGAACAGAGCCTCCGCCGTATGGTACGTTTTCTTCTATACAGGCTAGGTTATAACGCTCTCCCGGTCTTCTGTACACTCTTTTCGCCCCGTTGTATTTGTATAAAAATAATCTAGACTCGTCTGAAAACATATCTATTCACAGTCCAATTCTCGTGTTCTCTACCATAGCTCAACCTTGAGTTTCTGTTGTGTCTTTCTAGTTTTGGGCCATTTGCAGGTCATAATGACTTTAAATTTGTTTCCTGATTTGAGCCAGATGCCGCCTTACTGTATCCGTACTTAGATTGATTCCTCCAGCTCGTAAATGACGATTATTTATTTCAACAGCTGTAAGAAAGGGAGTTCTCAAAATTGTTGACACAATAAAGACAACCACTGTCGTGCACTTAGTTATATCCTCAGATACGCTGCCTACTCACTTTTACTAGACAGCGCATAGAACTAAGTCCTTACTAAGCATTATGTAAAGTAATAGTAATCATTTTTGTGAGAACACTCTTGTAACATTTAGAATAAGATCATTCATTATTAAACGACATCTAACTCTGTCAAGACCTATCTTTATTTTATATTAGTTTTAAATATAGTTTTTAAAAACGCCTTGGCATTACGCTCAAACCTGACTGGCGCAGCCGGTAGGATCTCTACGGTTAAACGCAGTTATATCGCGGTGTCCTCGTTTACCTATAAATCGGTAAGAAGCGAACAGTTGCGGAGCCTGCGAACGTGAGATCCTCGAACCAAAACAAATTTTGTCAAGGAGAAGAGCTTCAAGAGGTGCAGGAGATGGAAGAAGTCTGGTGAGTACAACTATTCACCATCCTTCATATCCTTACCCTGAGTTATTTTGAGATTAGTCCTTTCTCGTTATAACGTTTTCTGATTTAAGTACAAATAAAATAAATAAATAGTATTTTTTTGTCAATAAAATTAAATAAAAATAAAAATAAAAATTAACGTAATATAGTTTATACAATATTCCTTTTATATTTATCTGTAATTTGTGTGTGTTATTTTAAGTTTCTATTTTGTGTGTTTTGCGTATTTAAATAAAATTTAAATAAAATGGAAGGACTTAGACTTATCCCAACGGAAATGTTAAAAATCATTCCTTTCTTTAATGGAGATAAACGCCACCTTAATTTATTTATTAGGAAGTGCGAATATGTATTATCTAAATTCGGGGGCGACAGACAGCAACATGTCTACGTCATGCATTCCATAACGAGTCGCCTCACAGACAGTGCAGCTGCGCTTATCAGCGAGCACGGCGACATTTTCATGTGGGCGGAACTTAAGAATTTACTGAAACAGCACTTTGGCGATCCTAGGTCCGAGGAATGTATCGCCATAGAGCTCGAAACATTAAAGATACGGCATAATGAAAGTTATATGGAATTTTGTCATAGAATTCAATCTGTTAAATCGGTGTTATTTTCTAAGGTAAATGAATTAAGCGATGAAAACGTAAAAATTAGCAAAATTACCATATACAATAATACCGCGTTAAATGTATTTTTATATAATCTGCCCGAAAACATGATTCGTGTCATCAGACTTAAATCGCCCACCACTCTAGAGCAGGCCCTTAGCTTCGTTTTAGAAGAAGTTAATTTCCATGAACAATATTTACAGCGAAATAAATTAATGGGAGTAACTTCAACTAGTAAACCACAACCACAATTTAATAAATTTATACCTAATGGCATAATACAACCTACAGGTTTTAAGCCTATTTTTGATGCGTCTCAAACCCAGTTGCCTAAATTCAACTTCGGAATACCGCAAAGTAAACAAAATAAATTTCCATATTTCGGTCAAAACAATAGTCCGCAGTTAGGTTACCGACCACAGAATATTTATAACACCCCTAAACCGAATTTTGGTTATCAACCACCGCAGTTGGGATATCAACCACCTAAAATTGGCCTTCAGCCGTATCAATTCGGCATGCGCCCACAACAATTTGGTTATCGACCACCACAATTTGGAATGAGGCCTCAACAATTTAATAATCAACCTCAATTTGGTTACAAACCACCACAATTTTCTAAACCGTCGCTGCAACCTGCAGACGTATCCATGCGTACAGCACCACCAGCTAAAATAACCCAACAAGGCTTTCGTCTAAATGAATTAGATTTAGCAGAAAACTACGAAAATTATAGCGACCAGTACTTGCAGTATGACCCCTATTTATGCTATGACGAAAATGAAGATATAACCGATTATCAAGGTTATAATGTAGAGCAACCCGAATTATTAGAGAATGAACAATCCAACGAGCAGTCCGATGAAAATTTTTCTACCAAAGCCTCAATGAGGAACGAGAAGTGATAGAGCTGAACTGCGACACTAATCTTAGGCTACCTTTCATTTATTTGCCAGAGATGGACGCAAGGTTTATGATTGATACTGGTAGTACCAGATCTTTTATAAGCCCTCGAAAGGCATACCAGTATTTTTCAGAGGTAATTTATCATGAACCCTTTCAAGTTATAAGTACACATGCATCCAGTAACCATAACGAAGTTATATCTATCCCTTTACCACCAACGTTTATAAATAAAAACGGATACCACAAATTTTACGTATATAACGTGGACTCTAAATATGACGGCTTAATAGGCAATGACTTATTACAACAAATAGATGCAATCATTGACATTAAAAACCACGTACTTTTTACTAAAAATACAAAAATTCCTATAATTAATAATAATTTTAAACTCGATGTTAAATTACACCTCGTACAGAGCAGCGAGTTAAAGTCCCTGTAGATTTATATTCAGGAGAAGCCATTCTTAATTATAGAGAATTTTGTGAAGGTGTACGTATGCCATCTGCTATCGTAACCTGTATAAACGGATATGCAACTACGATTATACAGAATGCGTCGGATAAGACTATAGACCTAAGAATTAATAAACCGTTTAGCGTAACTAAGTATGAGAATGAAGAATGTATGGTGAATAAAATAAATATCTCCGATTTAGATAACGATAGTATACTAGAAGATAATTTGTCGAAACTAAGACTTAGTCATATGAATGAAGAAGAGCAACAATGTATTTATAACCTATGTAGACAGTATAAGGATATATTTTATAGCGAGCAGTTACCGTTAACTTTTACAAATAACGTAAAACATTTTATAAGAACAAAAAACGAAGACCCTATTTACACTAAACCATACAGACAAGCACAGTTTCAAACAGACGAAATAAAAAGACAAGTACATAAGCTATTAAAAGACAACGTCATCCAGGAGTCTTATTCTCCATGGAGTTCGCCCGTACATCTCGTGCCAAAGAAGCCGGATGCATCAGGTGAAATGAAATACAGAATGGTTATAGACTACCGACGACTTAATGACATAACTGTAGATGACAAATACCCTCTCCCCAACATTACTGATTTATTTGATAAGTTAGGGAAAAGCATGTATTTCTCTACTATAGACTTAGCAAGTGGCTATCACCAGATTGAACTAAACGAATCAGACAGACAAAAGACTGCGTTTAGTACACAATCTGGACATTATGAGTTTCTGAGACTCCCTTTTGGACTTAAGACAGCTCCAGCTACGTTCCAGCGAGCTATGGACAGCATTCTCAGAGGTTTGCAAGGGATACACTGTATGGTGTATCTCGACGACATTATAATATATTCCACTAGTTTACCAGAACACATAGAAAAGTTACGTTTGGTTTTCGAAAGACTTCGATCGACTAATTTAAAAGTTCAATTGGACAAGTCAGAATTTTTACGCACGGAAGTACTATACTTAGGACACACCATAACAAAAGACGGACTTAAACCCAACAACGATAAAATCGAAGCGGTCGTAGACTATCCACTACCTAAGACTACGACAGAAATTAAAAGTTTCCTAGGACTCATAGGTTACTACCGTAGATTTATCAAAGACTTCGCAAAAGTTACTCAACCTCTCACGGCGTGTCTAAAAAAAAGAAACAAAATAGTGATAGATCAAAATTACATCGATGCTTTCCAAAAGTGTAAAGCGCTTCTGACGAATGCCCCTCTACTACAATATCCCGATCCAAATAAACCATATATCCTTACTACCGATGCCTCAACAGTAGCCCTAGGCGCTGTTCTATCCCAAGGTCCAATAGGCAGTGATAAGCCTGTTGCATATGCTAGCAGAACCCTTAGCGATACAGAAACACGATATAGTACGATAGAAAGGGAACTACTTGCAATTATCTGGGCAGTAAAACACTTCCGGCCTTATTTATATGGGCAAAAATTCCAAATTTACACAGATCATAGGCCCTTAGCGTGGCTCTACTCTCTAAAAGAACCAAACAGTAAGCTTACACGGTGGAGATTACGATTACAGGAATATGACTTTGATGTTATATACAAAAACGGCAAACAAAATACAAATGCCGATGCCTTATCAAGGATAAAACTTAACGCCTTAGAGTCCGACGATAAACTTTCCCTAAAAGTAAATGTAGACGATAAAGAACAAAGACTGAAACAATACTTGGACGAAGTTACTGACGAAATATGCAGACTGACTACTTCACAACGTAAATACTCCTCCGAAGAGACTATAACTATCTCAGATTCATCTCGCACAGCAACAATAAGCCCTATTAATGAACTTGACCGACTAACCCCTACTTACCAAATACCGACAATATCCAGCAGTACTGAGACAGCTCATTCTGCAGTAGAATTAGAAACATCCGGTATCCCCATACTGCAGGAAGCCATTGACACTAAGCCAAATCAAATCTTAGTGTTTACTTGGTTTAAGAACGATATCCAAGTTAGAAACCTGTCGCGCGATAAACAGAACATTTTAGAAATATTTTTACCTGTAAACAATGATGAATTAATTAAAAACTTTTTAAAAGAATACATAAAACCTAAAACAAAATACTTTATATACTTTGAAAGTGAGCAACATAGGAAACAATTTACTAACGTTATTATCACATTATTTAAAAAAGATATGGTTCAGTTTTTTGAGTGTACGCAAAGAGTTGTCTACATAGAGGACGAAAAAGAGCAAAGAGCGATTATATTAAAACATCATGAAGGTAAAACGTGCCATAGAGGAATTAAAGAAACCATGGTTCGAATAAAAAGAAATTATTACTGGAATAACATGCAACAAACTGTATCAGCAATCTTAAACGGGTGTGAAGCATGTAGAAAGATGAAATATGACAGAAACCCTATAAAACCAGTACTTCAATTAACTCAGACACAATATGCACCATTCCAAGAGTTATTTATCGATCTTTTTACAATAGAAGGAAAATACTATTTAACATTAGTCGATGCCTTCAGCAAATTAGGACAAGCAATAGTAGTTTCAGACAGATCTACACCAGAAGTTATTCGTGCTTTACTTAAATATTTCAGCTTTTATGGAGTTCCAAAGAGAATTTCCTGCGACCCCGGCAAGGAGTTTAATAATGAGTTAATGAAAGAACTTATGTCATTCTATAAAATAATATTACATGTCACTACACCTAACAACCCGAACTCCACTGGCATAGTTGAAAGGTTTCACTCGACAATCATTGAGATTTATCGGCTTGCCAAATATGAAAGAAAATGCACAGACGCGGCGTCCGTAATGACATTTTCAATTCTAGCATATAATAATACTATACATACGGCCACCGGGTTCACCCCATTCGAGGTAGTTTTTGGGCACACCGATTCCGGTCAAATATTTGACATTGACTTTGAAAAAGCTTTTCTTCAGCAACTAATTAAAGATCATGCCAAACGAACCAAACACCTATATCAACATTTATGTGAGAAAATGTTGTTGAAAAAGGAAAAAGTTTTAGAAAAGAAAGGAGGAGAATCAGGAATACAGTTTTCGATAGGTCAGGAAATATATGCAAAAGATATTAATAAAATAAAAAGCAAAGATAAGCCAAGATATCACAAGGCAAGAATTACTGGAAAAATTACGCGAAATATTATACCCATTACCATAGGCGAAAGAAATACTAAAACACCTATTAAAAACATAAAACGTCCTCCACAGGTGGTGCCTAACCATGATGACCCTAGTTGCAATGAACCAGGCCCTTCAACATCAAGAGGTCAAAAGTAACCCGGGTATTCTTCCCGTTAAGAACGGTCAAGCCTTTCTGCAGAAGGATAAGTGGAGCATAATAAAAATAATAGATCTTACTGGTCTTGGTAATGACTTAGATTTTAATACACTTAAATATAATGAGTTTTTAAGGCTAGTAGATACTAATAAACCCTATGAATACGAATTTCTATCTATTAAATCTCAAGGTAATTACTTGCGTGATATGGTCATCGAGAAATTTAGACAACTGGTCCCAACAAGACGATTTAAAAGAGGTCTTTTAAACCCTCTAGGATCTTTAATAAAAATCGTAACCGGTAATCTAGATCACAAAGATGCAGTTCTCTACGATTCACTAATCTCTCAATTACAAGACAAAAGCCATCATACCGATAGGAAAATAACACTGATTTCCAAAATGCTTGATAATCTTATTAATAACACGGAAACCCTTCATAACAATACTTTAAATCTTAATGAACGGCTAAAACGTGTAGAAAGAATGGTTAAAAATCTAATTACTAAAGAAGAGAACTCTATTTATGCTACCTATATTCTAGGTTTGTTTAATACATTTATAAGTAATTTCCGAACTATCTATATTAAATTAAGCGAAATGGAAACTGCACTCGCCTTCAGTAAAGTCTCTGTCCTTCATCAATCTGTTGTTAATTCAACTGAGCTATTATATATTTTACAGTCAATATCCAAGTTTGACAATTTAATGTATCCAGCAACAGAAAGTAACCTTGTTAACTTAGAAATAATGATAGAAGTTAAAGCATACATGAAATTAAACCAGATAACGTTTATAATGGAAATTCCTCCGATATATAACCATACTTATAATTATTTTAAGATTTATCCCTTACCCGTCTACAGTTCCTCTGAAAATAAAACAAAAATTATTATTCCTAAATATCCTTACCTTTTGGTGAATGGTTTAAAGTACTTACCTGTGGCGAAACCATGCAAGCAGTCCACAGGTGCCGATCAGTTCTTGTGTACAGAAGACGACCTGGTGCCATATCCTGAAAATACCTGTATTGAGCAGCTGATGGGATTTCATCCAAATCTTACCTGCTGCGTGTCCCTTGCAGTTAACATAGAAGAAGTTAAGATTCAACACATCGGACTGAATAACTGGATACTCTATGCCAGACGTATTGTGGTGTTAACTAAAGATTGCAATAACGATATCAGCCACGAAGCCCTTCAGGGTACATATATTATAACCACGGATGATAGTTGCGAGATAACTATAGATGACGTGCATCTACACCATCACCGCTCTGACCTGATGAAATCATCATATAAGGAGACACCGGTTCCAGTCCTTGATTTACCTCAAGTAAAACCTAAACTCATGGACGTACCAAGTGTTAACATTAAAAACATTAATCTGGATGATCTGAAACTATTATCTATGACTCTTAAAACCAATAGTGAAAGTCGTGAAAAAGTGAAGAGTGAAGTGCCTAAAGTTAGTTTACCTACGTTAATACTTTATGTAATTCTAGTTGTAAGCATAATCCTTTGCATTTTATATAAGTTTAGATTAAGTATTATTTCTAAACTGCGTAATTATTCGGCTCCTGTTTTGCCCTCTAATTCCGCTCTTGATGAGGGAGGAGTTATATCCTCAGATACGCTGCCTACTCACTTTTACTAGACAGCGCATAGAACTAAGTCCTTACTAAGCATTATGTAAAGTAATAGTAATCATTTTTGTGAGAGCACTCTTGTAACATTTAGAATAAGATCATTCATTATTAAACGACATCTAACTCTGTCAAGACCTATCTTTATTTTATATTAGTTTTAAATATAGTTTTTAAAAACGCCTTGGCATTACGCTCAAACCTGACTACCTTGTTCGGCCTGTTTCTGGTCTTCGATGAGTGGATCCAGTTTGTTGGAACGCTGGAGTAGTCGCTGAACTGCAGAAAGAGTCACACCAACAGTTCTCGCCGTATTTCGCTGACTGTGTCCATCTTCAAGCATTGTCAGGGTCCTGGTACATTCTACGGGGGTTAACGATATGATGACTTCAGAATAATAAAATTAATAGGGCAGAGACACCATATTTATAACTTTTTTATTGCAAAATTAAAACGGGAAACAATTGATTTGAATTTTTACAATATTAGTTTTTAATACAATTATCAAAATTAAATGGAAAGGTTTTGTATATTATTTTATGTGGCATTAAATATTCTTTAATTTAGTCTTTATTTCATTATGCTAGGTCAGGTACTTTTGAAGATATTGAGGATTTTCTAAACGACCCTTTTTCTATGCAGTCCAGTGTATATTTAAGAATTAAGGAGATATTAAAACATTAACCAGCCATAGCTAAATAAAAACGGTATATATTTTTACAATGAAATACTTTACCAATATATATGCTAAATTTGAATTTAGAAAATACTTTTTATCCATCGGAGTCTAAAAACGTTTTGTAACGTCAGCTACGGATGCTGGAATGATAAAATATGATATGGCACAAACTGAATTAATGAATGCAAGGCGTCAACTAAATTAATTACAATTCTTCTAGAAGAGTACATTTTACAAATTTTCTTTCATATTTTTATTTACTGTATGATAATAAGTTTGGCCGGTTACAATATTTTTTTTTTGATAATATTGATTTACAGGAATAACAATAAGAAGTAAGATCTATATATTCTCTTATCTACATACAGGATGGGCCAGAAGTTACTGACGGTTTTTAAACTGAAATAACTTTTTTGTTATTTGTGTTTTTTGCATTATTTGCAACGACCGCCCACACGGAATGCGATTAAAGTGAACGGTTTTGTGCACAAGGGTCCGTTACTTACACGGAAGCCAATCTGGTGCGGTTCCGCCAAAGCATCGAAGACGAACCGCAGACATCCACCCGCCGGACTTCACAAGAGTTGGGACTCTCTGGTACATCACTACGCCGCATGATTCGGAAATTAAGTCTGTTTCCCTACAAAGTGCAAGTCGTGCAACAGTTAACGCAATTGGATTATCAAACGCGGCTAGCCTATGCAGTCTGAATGCAAGATATGACGGCAGAAGATCCCTTCATCAACAAATTGATTATGGGAGACGAAGCACATTTTCACCTGAACAGGCAAAACACCCAGTTTTGGGCAACGAGAAATCCAAGGGTGCTTCAAGAACAGCCTCTATACCCCTAAGTCACGGTTTGGGGTGGAATAATATCCGAGGCTGTTATCGGGACGTACTTTTTTAAGGAGGCACATGGTCGCGCAGTCACTGTCAATGGCGAGCGATATGGTGACATGTTGTCGAATTTTGTAAGACCAGTTGTGCAAAATAGACCAAAGATATGGTAGCAACAGGATAGTGCAACTGATCACTCAGTCCGGGCAAAAATGGATCTGTTGCGGCAGCTGTTTGGTGAGAGGATAATCTCGCGGAGTTCCGAGTGTCGGTGGCCGCCACGGTCTCCGTATCTGACGGCTCCAGACTTTTTTTATGGGGGTATCTTAAAGACAAAGTGTACGTCACCAAACCTCGGACCATCCTGCAGCTTAAGGCTAACATACGGCACGAAATGGATGCGCTTGTGCCAAAAATTTTACGGGCGGTGATGGAAAATGCCTTAGAAAGAGCACGCCTCTGCGAAACGGAAAATGGGGGTCATTTAAGAGACATTATGTTCCATGTTTAAAGTCAACATAATCTCTAAGAATCATAGTTAATTGTTGATCAAAAATTATGTCAATAAAATTTTAATTAACAAAGTTATGTCAATTTGAATATAGTCAGTTACTTCTGGCCCACCCTGTTATAGTTATCTACGAGTATCTTAATATTATAATAAGAATGACAATAAAGAGTAAGTCACTCTGGCGACCTCACAGAATTGTTCTTTCGTATAAAAGAGAACATATATATATATATATCATGTTTTCTATAATACTAACTTAAGCGTTGTAGTCATCTAGTTCTCGTACTGCTGAACATAGGCTTAATAATAAATTCAGTAAGAAGAAAAACATGCTTTAGCAGGGCATTTTTTAATTTTTATCGGAAATATTCATGAAGTACATAGTACGTACGTACACAACATTTGGAATAAAGTTATTAATGACTCATCATAATCTTTGTTGTACATTAGTACAGTAAAGTAGTTTTCACACTGAAAGTGATTTCTTCAACACAACCTTTGCCTATAAAACTACTAATATGACGAAAGAAAAAACAGGATGGTATACATAAAACTATATAATTTGTCTATACAAGATAATAAAATATAGGATCGAAACAGGAAAGTATAAATGAAAACATAAGTTACATTTTCTCGTAATGAGGAATCCGTCTAGATAAGTACCACACCGGGGCCAGTTGTTCTGCCTTGAAGCGGTAATGTGCAAACATTTCTGTGTTTCGGTCTGAAGAGCACTGAGAGCTAGTGTAATCACAGGGCATAAGAGACTTAAGAACTAATGTCTCAGGTTGACGGGCGCAATGTGGTGTCACACAGAATTGTTCTGGGTGACGCAGCATTTGTTATGGGTAAACGATGCACTTACCATCGGACGTTTTGCTTGTCTCGTCACTATTTCCAATAAAAAAATACAACTCTGATTACAAATTTAAAATGTATATTTTAAAATTTTACGAAATATAAATAACTTGTGAGGGCGCCAGTTAACTTTACAATTTTCAAGGATTTATAGTGGAGCTATGAAATTTGTTTTATGTTTTTACTTTTCAAAGGAAGCTAGTGCTTGAGGTAATATTAATAATTCATGATGCTACTTGGCCTCTAAGTCATAATAAAGTAAAATATAAGAAACTGGCTATCCATCTCGCTGTAAAAAAGAATTATAGTTTTTAGTGCTTTTATTCAGCTTCATGCTTTTAAAAGATATTGTAAATAATGTTATTAAAAAATAAACTGTTTAGTAATGTGAACCTATTTTAATACCTTGACTTTAACTAATAAGTTAAAAATTGGTAACTCATGAGCACCTAACATTTTGAAAACACAAAGTGGTTAAGTTATAAAAACCTACAATAACATCTGTCATGTATTGTTAACCATGACTTTTTTCTTTTTTTTTAAAAAAAACGATGCCCGATTTCTCCTGCATGGTGGGTGCACAACACAACCAGACCTGAAAACCATAAATATTGGCCACAGCTGGGATTACAGCGTAGAATTCAGGTCCGCTAACAACTAGGCCACGCGGTCGTCAATGACTGTTATACTTGTTATTGGCAGAATTAATAAGAAATAAAAGAAAGTAGAACTGCGGTATGCATATTAGCCATAAACAGCAACGTAATTAGTACTAGAAAACGTGAAGCCAAATCGTGAGGAAACCTGCATGTCTGAGAAGTAAAAAATATTTCGAAGACATGTGAAGTCTGCCAACTCGCATTGGAGCAGCGTGGTGGACTCTTCCTTGCTCCAAAACAATCAAAAATCCCTCTCGGAAATGAGAAGAGGCCTGTGCTCAACGGTGAGACTTTTATTTACTTTACATTTTTTTTAGATAAACCCACACCTTTACCTCACTGAGCGACCGTCATCTATGACTTCTTGGTGCTTTTGAGTTATTAATTTTGAATTTAAATCTTCTACTCGTAATAATAAAGTTTTGGTCATGTTTATTTAAGTCAAAATAAATGATAATAATATTGGTACATTTGAATGACATTCTTCATTAATTTATATGTATAACACATTTAGGAGTCATCTTTCAATAATGTGAAATCTCCTTTCTTTCTCAGTTAAATATTTAAAAAACATTAACACATTTTCTGAATGTAATACTTTAGTATTAAAGAAAATAATAGAAACTACGACAGTTATAAAATTTCACATTGTCGAATCGTACACAACCGATCAATGACATAAACAATCCAGGAACATACAAGCTCGAGTGAGTTAGGTAATTACAAGAGCTTGGCTGGAAATAATATCAAATGGATTATATTTTGCTTCCCAGTAAATGTCACTAATTAATGGAGTGTAGTCTTTGACAAGTGAAACTTATACAAAAGTTATGATGAGGGCGAATGATATTAAAATATCTGCGTAATTTAGAATTAGGAGAAGAGACAACCTTGGTGGCAGTAGGCAGAATTTCCTTATTTTTTTAATCATCCAAAGAGTTTACGACTTACTTCTTGCAACTGTGGATCCTATGATACCGTTTTGTATTCCCTTTCTGGTATGTTATTAACTACGTTTTTAACTCTGTCACTAATGGGAATTAAATTTTTATCAAAGACAATGTGGGGAATTTGAAGAAAATTATACTTTACAAGTATCTTTGTGCTACCTTATGATCTTGGTATTTAATAGATGGACCTAGATAGAATATGCTTTGATCCAATCTTAAATCCGCGCTGGATATTTATTTATAATACTAATAGCTACTATCCAAGTCACTAGGAAAAGGCTGGGTATATATCTGAAGATTATCTCCATAAAAGTGGTAGGAATAAATTAGTTTAGCGGAAACAAAATTAAAAAAAATGGTAAATAGCAAAGGAGATACTAGGCTGCCTCGGGGATCTCCAGAGTTTATATTGTGGAAATGTACCCTTAAGGCGTTTATGCACGTTATCGGCGCACCAATCATTTGCTGTTGGAGATATGTTAAGAGAATCAAATATACCGGGTAAGACGTCGAAATCGACGATGTTAAAAGCATTACTAAAATCTAGCAATGATAAGACAGTTAATTTTTCCATTTTCATTCCCGCGCTTATATCACTTGTAAGTTTCATCAATTCAAACATTTCGCGTAGATAGGTTAAAAATAATAGTCATTGGAGGGACACAGAGGTACCTCTCGGATTAACTATGACATCAGGACGCCAAAGATCCTAGTCCTACCGGAACCGTGGGTGTTGAAAAGCGGTCGAAACGTCGAGTAACAAGTTGAAATAAAACGCGTAAAATTACTTATTTTTATTTGATAAAGTGACGAGACAAGCAAATCGTTAACCTGTTGGTAAGTGCAACGTCTGCCCATAACAGATGCTGTGTTACTCAGAATATTTCTGTGTAGCACCACACTGCGCCCGACACCATGAGACATCAGTTCTTAAGTCTCATATGCCCAGTGATTACGCTAGCTCTCAGTGCCCTTCAGACCGAAACACAGTAATGTTTGCACACTACTGCTTCACGGCAGATTAACTAGTCCTGAGGTGGTTCCTACCTAGACGGATTTCTGGATAGCAATCCAACCACCAGTGATTGAATTCTTATGATGGCATCTTCTCTATACTTTAACTGTGCCAAATCTCACACTACTTCATTCGCTCAATATTCTTTCAAAAGGGTTAAAAAACGTTCTCTTTACGTAATTACATATATAGCTAAAATACAACTACTACGTAAAATGAATTTGGAAAAGTAAACGCGAATGAAACGGCCTGTCATTGAAGAACGTTTCTGCGTTGTCAAGTGGGGAAAAGAATGATGCAAAAAGCAAACGAATTGTTGCAGACGTCAGTAAAATTAATTATCATTTGAGTTTATTTTACTCTGCATTGTCTCTATGATGCCTCCAAAAAATTGTGAGTCTTTATTTTTTTCATAATTTGTTAATTTTTCAAATAGTATTTTACATTTTTACTGCTGAACCGTATTTAGGGTCAGTTATTCTGCCGTTTTAATTATGTTTTGACCTTAGATTTCTTTCAAGTTTCATGGAACGCTTCAGAGAGCTGTCGACAATTAAACAAATTTATAAACTATAATGACTTCTTATATTTTCGAGAACACTACACATTTAATTGAAACTAATTTAACGGATTTTATCGAGTTAAATCAGTAAGAACCCGGGTAAAAGAACAGATAGCTGATGTGAAGCCACGTCGCTCCAAGAAGTCTGCAGTCTGTGACCATATCCTGGATCATCCCAACCATTACATCAGATTTGATAAACCACAAATCCATGCAAAAGAACACCGATTCCTACCAAGGTAATTCGCGAGGCTATTGAAATTAAAAAACATCATAATTTCAAAAGTGAAGATGGTTGGGTACTACCACTAGCCTGGGATCCTATAATTAATAAAATTAAATCGAAAACCAAGCATATCACTGCAATACTTCAAGACACAGTTAACTCTTTCTGCGTAGTTCGGAACGAAAATAGTAAATTAAAGCTGAAGGTACTTCGGGTTAACTATGACATCAGGACATCTGTCACCTCAGTGTTGCCGTGACCTGGGTGCTGTAAAGCGCTCAATACGTCGGTTTATAAATAGTGAAACTAACGCAATATAATCCGTAAAATTAGTTTCATTTAAATTTAAAAACTGTATAATTTACTAAAGACCGGTAGCACGTACCTAGCTCCCAAGAGTGAAGCTAAATGTAAAACATGTACCCCACGTCGCTAATTCGCGAAACACAAATGTTACCTTACACACCTTGAAGGCAAATTAATTTAATCTTATCGCATAATAGTGTCCCACGGTTTCACGCGCGTAAAATAAGCCGACCACTTGATTGAGCCGTACGGCATGGTACCCCGCTTATCGTAGCATTAACAGTTCGGCCCTTCTTGGTAATGTTCGATTAGCAGCCTGTGATTCATTTTTTCCGCGGAACCCTAATACTGTTTCTATAATAAAAGTAACTTCAGTTACTCCGTGTAACATCAGCTATCTGCCAGTGAAATTCCCGTCAAAATCGGTTACACCATTTCAGAGATTAGGCGGAACAAACAGAACGACACATATTTTAAAAATTGTTTTTTTTTTCTTATAAATATCGCATATACTATCATATGCATTTCGTAAAAAGCATTTATTTTGACATTATGAACCAGACCCTGTATTTTATTTATTTGTATACATAAATTATTTATACATTACTTCTTATGCATATGCCCCTTGCGCTAGTAATTAGTAAAAATCGGTCCAGCCGTTTCCGAGATTAGCCGGAACAAACAGACAGACAGACGAAAATTTTAAATATGTTATTTGCGTATAAATACTGTATATACTTTGAAATGCATTTAGTATTTTGACAAACAGACACTTTAATCTTAATTTTTTTGTTTGTACGTATAGAAAGAAAGAAAGAAAGAAAAATCATTTATTTGCTTGAAGCAGACGTACACAAAAGTAATACATAATAAAAAAATTAAAATAGCAGTACAAAAAATAAAAAAAGAGAGAGAGAACTTAAAACACAAATAATACTAAAAATAAAAGTATGGAAATTGTACGCCGTACTCCTAGCAAACGAGGTTGACAACTCAGCATACACTGCGGCGGAAGCGAATTCCGTCACAGCACTGATTTTCAGTGTCAACCCCCATTTGCACTCCGATGTCGTTTATAGAAAATAAATAAAATAATATGAAATATATAAATAATTACAATATTACGGTAATAATATATAAAACAGTAATAAAATTTTGAAAATAAACACGTAGCCTTCTGACACTTATAGTAATTCCTAACAATAGATATCATAATGGCGATGGCGAATCTTATATCGTGCAAGCAAAACGTAGCAATCAATTTAAATTCTAATAGATGTACTAATCGATGTCTTTATATATATAGTTTGTTGCATCTTTATAACAAAGGATTGCAATTATTAAGAAATGTACTCAATAAAATAGACTTGGGGATGTGTTTCCTTGAAATAAAGAATATAACAAGCAGAAAGAAGCACTATTTTTTAGCAAAGGCGACCCATCACTTCACATATCGAAGGACAATACAAGGACAAGAACATAAACCAAAACATTTTACAAGCACCGCAGTGCCAATTAAAAAATAGATAAAAATAACTATTACAACAATATTTATATTTACATTTAACCGTGCCTTAAAATAATCAATCAAAATAATAAATAAAGAAATTTGTTGCAGGTTTTAAATTCTTTTAAGAACTGTAGTAAGAGGCAGCACGGCAATTAGCTCAGTATTGAGTGGACTTGTCATAGTACATTACAGGTCAACCAATGTCGAATCACACGCAGGCCGCCTCTCAATTCTTCAAATCCCCATCTCACTCAGGGGCCATACCATTTAGGTATGTACACAACTAGATGAACTTAATTAATTTATGATATTTTTTGTATAAATATGTATAAAATATCTGTTTGATTAATATGGCCTTAGTTCAGGAGGGCTCATTAGCGCATTCTTAGCAATAAGTAGGGTCATTTTTTTGTTCATCTAGAAGAACTTTTTTATAGGCATATTTAAACGATTTGACTGTTTTCAGGTCCCTAATTGGTGGTGGGAGATCATTCCAGCATCGAGTGGCGGCATGATTAAAGCAACCCCTGAATGCAGTTGTTCTATGCTTAGCAGTTGTCAACGGCCTAGAAGAAGACCGAATGGTATGGTGTGGAGACCTAGTCTGCTTCCAATCTATTTTATCATATAAGTATCTAGGGCTTTTTGTGGCAATCACCCCAAACATTAGACAAGACAGATGCAATTTTCTTCGCGCCGCCATTTTCAGAACATTGTTACTGTTTAAAATTGGGGTAATGTGGCTTCTTCTAGGAACCTGAAAACAGTAGCGAGCACAAGCATTTTGTATGCGTTGTATTAAATGCTGTGTTCTTGACAGTAGGCATGGTCCATACACAGCATCACAGTAGTTAAGTCTTGAGAGAACTAGGCTTTCTACCAATTGTTTTATTACATCCACACTAATATAAACTCGTATGGTATATAATACTTTCAATCTATAGAAGCAGTTTTTAGTGACATTATTAATATGAGATTCAAACCGGAGCTCAGAGTCAATTTCAAGGCCAAGAATGCATGCTGTATTTACCATTTCTATAGTTTCACCTTTTATTATTATCATAGGCCTCTTTTCTTTTATAGTTTTTACTTGATGTCGACTTCCAAGTACCATGAACTTTGATTTTAAAGGGTTCAATGCAAGTGAATTCTGTTCAGACCAGGCAACCACTCTTTTTAGGTCACCATTAACATCTACAACTGCTTTATCAATGTCTTTAGGACTGAAAGATATATACCGTTGAAGGTCATCAGCATACATGTGAAATTTACATTTTTGGATACATTCCACACTATACCAACATCCGCACTATACAAAATAAACAATAGTGGCCCAAGAATCGATCCCTGTGGGACTCCTCTCGTGAGGTGCTCTGGGTTTGATATAACTGATGTTCCATCAGATTTGTATATTTGAACCTGCTGCTTCCTGTTTGTGAGGTAGCTTTTAAACCATTGGATAGCCTCCAGTGTGAAACCATAATATGCTAGCTTGGATAATAGTAGAGTTTTATTGATAGCATCAAATGCGCGAGAGTAATCCAAGAGTACAAGTATTGTTCCCTCTCCTCGGTCACGTGCCTCAGTCACATTCCCTACTACATCACATAGTGCCGTAGCTGTGCCATGTCCCTTCCTAAAACCTGATTGTAGATCTGGTAGTATGTTATTTGATTCCAGATATTCAATTACCTGCAAATACACTACCCTTTCTAACACCTTAGAGAGACAGGGCAATGTACTCACAGGCCGCAAATCTTTGTATGTCACTGGATTGTTCTTCTTAGGTATAGGTCGAACAATAGCGTTTCGCCACAGGTCTGGGAATGTATTTGAGGATATTGACTTATTAATTATTTCAGTTATTGTGTTTAGTGATTGTGGCAAAGTCAAATTTATCATATCTATGTTAATGCCGTCCACTCCCAGAGCATTTGATTTTAGTGTTCTTAGTATTTTGAGAACTTGATCTTGTGTTATTGTCTGTAAGGAAAAGCTCGACTGACTGTGCCTGTTGTGCTCAAAATATGTGAGCTGTTGGGTGGTTATACTATCTTTGCCCGGTACTTCTACAAATGCTTTATTAATTGCTTCTGGGTCATTAAAGTGGGCTGGAAGCTCGCTTTCCTTGTGGTTAGGAAGGGCATTTGTTTTTATATTTTTCCATAAAAGCTTAGAGTTTTTTATATTATTATTAATATGTTGAGTAAAAAAAGCTCTCTTTTCATTATATAAAGCTATTGAAGCTTGGTGCTTAAGATCCAAGTAATATTGCTTATGGGCCTCTAACTTTGTCTTTTTATATCTACATCTAGCCTCATCTCTTAGTTTAAACATTAGTTTAATGACTTCTGTAATCCATGGTGTCTGCTGAGTTTTAAATATTTTGCTTTTTGTTGGTGCATGCAAGTATTTATTATGAATTTGCCGCTTGCGCTAGTAATCAGTCATGTCCCTAACTTTATTTTTGTTTCCACCACGTTGCATACATTTTTATGAGGAATCGGTGGAATACTAACATTTAAAAGGCGTGCTATCTAGTTCAATGTAGCATTAGTAGTATTGTATAATCAACAAAATAACCATGTAATAATTATTTTCGCATGAGACGCCACAATACTCATAAATTTTGCGGATTATTTAAAAATAAATCCGGTCTCTAAATTTAATTTTTATTTACAGATCCCATCACTTTGGATTTGTGTTTATATTTTACTGTGTTTGTGATATATGAATATTTGTATGCAAGATGGTTAATTTTGATGCTGCCACTCTATTCGAAGTAACTTACTGTAAAAGTACTGAAAATCGCAGAAAAAATAATTAGGATAATTATGTAGCTCGGACATGAAAAAATTTCAACGCTAGAATAGTAAAGGATAAGTTATCATATCGAGAAATTTTGTATGAATACGTGACCAGGTTTGCGGCTCTAGTTTTTGGAACTAAATTTCAAAACACGAACCAATTGCACATATTTAAAGTAAAATTAGTTTTCGTAAAGAAATATTACAACGTGATTTGTCGTTTTGTTTCGAAAGTTTGCGAAACCTCGAGTTAATAAAATTGGGAATTTCTTATCGTATCTCACTAAAGTTTCTGAAGTGACAAAGCTCGCGTTAAAGTATCGAATAAGTCACTTGATACTATTATTTCACTTCAGATTCAAAAAGTTTGTGCTCGAGCTACAGGTACTACAGGTGTTCTATCTACAGACTCCAGCTCGGAACGTTTTGCAAAAATATGTATAAAGCTTTTTATTAATACATTTTCTGAACTTATTAAATACAGAAAGTAAAATTAATTACTCTTTCTCTAATTACCCCAATGAGAAAGAGGGGTGACTATATGTTTTTTTTATTGTTATAAAGTAGCAAAACGTTCACCTAATGGTAAGTGCAACGTCCGCCCACAACAAATGCTGTGTCACCCAGAATATTTCTGTGGGACACCACACTGCGCCCGTCACCCTGAGACAGTTCAGTTCAGAGATCAGTTCTTAAGTCTCAAATGCCCAGTGATTACGCTAGCTCACAGTGCCCTTCAAACCGAAACACAGTAATGCTTGCACACTACTGCTTCACGCCAGAATAACTGGCTCTGGGGTGGTACCTACCTAGACGGATTACTGCATAGGAATGCTACCACCACCAAAATATATGTATGTATTAATTTAAACGTTTGACCACTTTGTGGAGTTATGTAAAATCAAAGCTATTTTGCAATGAAACAGATAATGAAGTATAGAGCTCGTGTTACTTACTTTTTACTACTGCTTACTTTAAACTGCTGCTCCAAGCAAATAATGAAATTCTATAATACTTGCTACTTTACTTATTTATTCAGTTTGTATAACTTGTCCTTAGTTTTAAAAAGGGTAATAAAATGTGTTAATCATACTTACCGGACTACACATACCATTACTATATCACATGATAGAAATAAGTCTCTTGAAATAATGGATGTTTTACATAAATGCTTACGAACCAACCTTTTGAAGAAGCACTTCCTGGGTGAAGTGAGGTGCCTTGAAATTCATAACTTATTGTTACATGTTTTTTTTAGACATACGAAGACTAAAGTATTGTGAGACAACAAGTTATACTCTAATGTTACCTTATCATTACCATCATCATCATCATTTCAGCCTATTACTAGTCCACTGTTGAACATAGGCCTCCCCCATAGATTGCCACAGAAGCTTGCCATTTCTCATTTTGGGGGGATTTTACCATAGTTGCCAAGCTTGGCAGGCGGGTTGGCAACCGCAGTTTAATTTTTCAGACGTTCCAGGAGGATGCTGCTGCCCATCTCCTAGTTTTTATTTTCCCTCTGTCGACTTTTACGACACCCACGGGATGAGATGGGGTGGTGGATTCTCTTAAGCCGCTACCACACGGCAATGTTTCCTTTTATAGGAATGTTAAGACGGGTCGTTCAAAATATAGTAAAGAATAAACAGAATTTACGAATACCGCCTCCATCTAATTTTGAGTCAACTAATCTATGGCTTGTATTTTTAGATATGATTATACCTTCGATAACTGAAATTAAGCCTATAGAGTAATAAACAAAGTATTCCAGTTTGTTTAAGAAATCTTGGAAACCCTTCTTAGTTAGCTTAGTTAATATGAATATATGCATATTATAAAACATATAGGCCGATAGGTGTCCGGTAGAGACGAATAGCAACTACCTCTTTCCTACCGAGGTATCGTAACGTGCGACTAAGGATTTAGACAGCCTTATTCATGTTGCTCAACACCATAATATGGAATGGTCTCTATACTGCTCGTGGGAACGCAATGGAGAGTCAGATTTTTTTGTACTAAAAAGGCGGCGGCACTAGTAGTTTCGCAACCCGTCACGTCTCATTTCCCACGGGGGCAAAAAGGGGGCTGCATGTGTAGCCGCTGCCTACCCCTTATGGGAAAAAGGCGTCACTATATATGTATGTTTGTATAATAAAACGGATTCGTAGTGATTTCTGTACATTGAATCTATTCATACAAACTAATAAAATTGTACTGTCTGTCTGTGCTTTCGCAATGAAACTTTTCTTTCTCTCTTATGGTAATTTGCAGGATACCAAAACTCAGACACGCGATGTATAAAATTTTGTCTGTCTGTCCTTCTGTCAGATCTGCTTGTTTGTTCGGGCTAATCCCCGAAACGGCTGAATCGATTTTGTCAGAACTTTCATTGACTGGTAGGTCAATTTCAGAGAGTTGTCTAAGCTACTTTTTTTTCGGAGATTCTGAAAAAACTGTAGAAATTAGGGGCTATGCTATAAATTATGGACGTGCTACGCGCGGCTTTAATTTGAATTTTGAGCATTACACTTTTAGTTCATGGTAGTTTAAATACTCAATAATAAATAAACGATACAAACGTCTAAAAGCTACAATTTAAAAATGTTGTATGTTAATACTAGGGACATCTTAATTTCATAATGGCTAGTTACTCACTTTATACTATCGTGACAGTAACTCATTCAGTATACGTTTATCAAAAATTTTTAAATCTTAAGTTCAAATCCAATTTAAAATGTAACATTCAAAAACACAATTGTTGGTTTCGGGTCTGTTTGTGTTGTTATTGTTGATAAGGTCGACTGCTGAGCACAAGCTTTATTTACAGTAATTAACAAAATTAAGAATTTAATTTTTTATGAAAATAATTCTTAAAAATAATTTTATGCACTTTTATCTACCTCGTTGGACAAGCGTATTAATGCGTAATGTATAAAGTTAGGTAAATAACTGTAGTTTGTAGTACATTCCTTGTTATAAATGATCAAACTTTATGCTGGTGCGTAACTAAGAATTGTAATGGTAGTGTAAAATTCTACAGCAAAGGAAATAATAAAGTTTAATTTAGGAAATACTGAACCCCGATGTTACAAATTTATAATTTAAAAGTCTAATGTTATCAATGGCTTATAGCATGGCAAATACGGGTTGGAAAAAATTAATGGGACATGGAGAAGTACGAGTACATTCAATATTGAATACAGCTAATTTTACTTAAGGAAACAATCGTTTGTTTTTTTTTAAATAAAGAAGCATTAATAGATTTCTTCAAAAGCTTACTTGATCCGGGAATCGAACCAACTAAAATGCAAAAATATTGGCACTGTTTTATGGTAACAATTTCTGGCGAGGATAGAATTTCTAAAACTTTCAATAACGCACTTAAAGTTCCTATGAGTAAAACAGTTTTTTACATTTTTACTGGTGATAAGATTCATTTGTTACTGGTAGTATGATTTTTATTCAGGAATCCGTCTAGGTAGGTACCACCCCAGGGCCAGTTATTCTGCCGTGAAGCAGTAGTGTGCAAACATTACTGTGTTTTGGTTGTAAGGGCACTGAGAGCTAGCGTAATCACTGGGCATTTGAGACTTAAGAACTGATGTCTCAGGGTGACGGGCGCATTGTGGTGTCACATAGGAATGTTCTGGCTGACACAGCATTTTTTATAGGCAGACGATTGCACTTACCATCAGGTGAACGTTTTGCTCGTTTCATCTATGTCCATGAGGTTCGCCGCGTGGAGGCGGCTTTAGAGAATCTATCACCGCATCTCATCCCGTGGGTGTCATTAAAGTCGACAAAGGGAAAATTAAAACCATAAGATGGGCAGCAGCATCTTCCTGGAACAATTGAATAAGATGCGGTTGCCAAACCGTCTGCCAGGCATGGCAACTATGGCAAAATCCCCCCAAAATGAGAGCTACAAACTTTTGTGCCAATCTATGGGGGAGGCCTATGTTCAGCAGTGGACTAATGATAGGCTGAAATGATGATGATTATGATGTCCATGTTAAATGTGCACTATAATGTCGTGTACTTACTTAAAATCTATGTCTATATCAATGTTTGTATTAATAACTGCTAGTCACTATACTGCTCGTCAGAACGGAATGGGGAGCGTTGCACTTAAGAACTTTTTATTAGTACTAAAATGGCGGCGACGTTGTTCTTCACCCGTCACGTCTCGTTTCCTGCGAGGGCTAAAAGTGAGGTGCACTGAGTGGCCTCTGCCTACCCCTTGTATGGGAAAAAGGCGTGACTGTGTATGCATGTTAATATAATTGCATGAATGGATGATTAAATGAAATACTTTCCTTTTGAAAATTGAGGTGAAATAGTAGGTTTGAACCCATCACTGCAGTGATTTTACTTTAAATTTAAGGGACCAGTAACAGTGGTAGCGGCCTAAGAGAATCTACCACCCCATCTCATCCCGTGGGTGTCGTAAAAGTCGACAGAGGGAAAATGAAAACTAGGAGATGGGCAGCAGCATCTTGCTCGAACATCTAAATAAATGAACTGCGGTTGCCAACCCGTCTGCCAAGCGTGGCAACTATGGCAAAATCCCCCCAAAACGAGAGCTACAAACTTTGGTGGCAATCTATGGGGGAGGCCTATGTTCAGCAGTGGACTATTGATAGGCTGAAACGACGACGACGACGACGACCAGCAACAGTCAAGCACACGAAGAGGTTACCTGACCTAGCACCCTCCTATTATATTACTGTTTTCTCATACTTTTACATATTTTCCAGCAAACAACCTAAACATTATTACCTGAGCAGGATATATAGATCAGCAGTCACTCGTCTTCTCATACACGTATTTGATGTGTGGTAGCGGCCAAAGAGAATCTACCACTCCAGCTCATCTCGTGGGTGTCGTAAAAGTCGACTTAGGGTAATTTAAAACCAGAACGTAGTCAGCAGCGTCTTCTTGCAACATCTGAATAAAACACTGCGGTCGCCAACCCACCTGCCAAGCGGGGCAACTATGGCACAATCCCCACAAATTAATAGCTACAAACTTTTGTGGCAATCTATGGGGGAGGCCTTTGTTCAGCAGTGGACTAGTGACATAGCTGAAATGATCCTTCCTGGCGAAAACTCTCGAATACTGTCGGAAACTGCGGATACGAAATCGTCTTAAATTACCCGCGTTCAGTGTAACTCTTATCGGAGGCAGGCTAATAATGCAGTGTCGGACACGTGGACAATCACAACACTGTTAGCTCAAAAGAAAACAATTTGTTTTTGCAGTCTCTGGCTTCCGATGGGATTCGAATTCTGGCCCCGCAACGGAGTAGAGTTCTCGACTGTGACTTCTAAGCGACGCCGTCGTCACTTACAACTGTTGCGGCTCAAACAGGCTTCGACCCCAGGACCGACTCGGCAGATATGACTAATCGTAGAGCAATGAACTCTGTGGAGAATTATTAGTGTGATATTAAAATAACCACTCCTATTTACGATCTTAATATGTGGTTAAATGGGTCCGTTATTTAATTTTATCACGGGCATATTAGACGTGTTTATTAGAAACGCGGTAACTCAAGGTCTCAGCACTTACTTTAAATGTTATACTAAGCGACCAACCCTAACTAATCCTGGGTTCCGGCAGCAATAAAAGCTTAAATGCTGATTTATCATTTTATTTCAATAAAGATTTTTCGCTGGTGGTGGTAAGAATCCGTTTCAGTAGGTGAAAAATTACTTTGTTTCGATTTGAAGGGCATTGACAGGTAATGTAATTACTGTGTGTGTTTAGGACACTGAAGAACAGATGTCTATCAGTGACACAGTGTTGTACCATCTAGAAATATTCTACATTACATAGCATTTATTATAAAGTAAACGCAAAAAAAACAAGGTCTAAGCGGTGAAGAGACATGTGTGGAAATATATATATAGCCTGAATTAAACTACTTGCACCCATCATGTAGTTGCGTCCTAGATTCTGCCCTCGTAAACTTTATTGAAGAACACGATTTAAAACAATTTAATTCCATACATAACACTAATGAACGATTACTCGATTTGGTCGTGAGTAATTCTACTCAAGTTATAGTTGACAAAAATCTTAACCCCATTAGTACAGTTGACAAACACCATCCACCTCTTTCGATAAGTCTCAAATTAGGCGAGACAGCTAACTTAAATGAAAAGCTAGTTAAAAAATATAATTTTTATAAGCCGACTATAACACTATAATTAAAAATTTAGACGACACCCCCTGGTTAGATCTTTTTAAAAATTGTGATAACGTCAATGCTATGATCACTGTTTTTTACAATAGACTAAACTCGATAATTGAAAAACACGTGCCGAAGACAAAACCAAGAAGTAACAATTTTCCTGTATGGTTTAGTAATAAACTTAGTACAATGTTAAAAATTAAGAATAAGCATAGGTTGAAAGCAAAAATCTACAAAAATCCATTGGACAAACTTAAATTCGATTCATTAAGAACTAGCAGTAATAACTTAATTAAGGAGTGTTACATTAGATATATTGTATCAATCGAAAATAATTTAGCAAATAATCCCAAATACTTTTGGACTCACTTAAAAAATTTAAGACAGTCACCAAACACGTATCCAGCTAAAATGGTCTACTGTGATAAGGTTGCCACAGAGTTTATGTAATTTGTTTGTTGATTTTTTCTCCTCTGTTTACGATACAAGCAGCCCTTCCAATGCCAACTTTTGTACACTAACCAATTCTGACAACTTTCTCAGTTCCGTTAACATCACCATCAAGGAAGTAATTATAAAATTTGATACGAAGAAGGGAGCGGGTCCTGACGATCTGCCTCCATTGCTGATCAACAGGTGAGACTGGAGTTTTTCCAGATTTATGGAAAGGAGCTAGAATAGTACCTATCTATAAAAACGGTGGTCGTGACAATATTACAAATTACAGACCAATTTCGATATTGTCAACTCTGTCGAAGGTTTTCGAATCTTTGTTGCATCCAATATTGTCACGTCATGTTCAACACGCGCTCTCGGAAGCTCAGCATGGTTTCGTGGGTTCTAGATATCACAAATTTGGCTAATTTTGATAGCATTGTTACAGCTTCTGTGGATTCCGGTCGATAAGTGGATGCTGTTTACGCAGATTTTTTTTTCGAAGGCCTTCGATAGACTTAATCACAAATTATTGGCGGCAAAACTTTCTTCCTTTGGTCTGGGTGGATCGCTCTTATCGTGACTCTCATCATATTTAGTTGATAGATACTCATATGTAGCAATTAAGGGCCACTCCTCCCGGTGGTATAGAGTGGCGTCAGGTGTTCACCAAGGATCCATCCTGGGACCACTCTTATTCAACATTTTCATAAATGACATCAGTAACTGCATATTTAATACTAAGTGCTTAATTTTCGCGGATGACTTGAAAATTGCGAAAGAAATTTTAAAAGCTGATGACACTTTATCGTTGCAGGGTGACTTTGATAGAATTGCTGATTGGTGCAAATTAAATGGCATGGATCTAAATACCACCAAATGTTCTTATAAGCTTCACGCGTAAACGCATTGTAATAGAAGGTAAATATATGATCAACAATTGCTCGCTGCAGAAACTTGAATCCGTATGCGATCTTGGGATTACCTTTGACGCAAAATTACGGTTTAATGTGCATATTGAAAACATTTGCAGATCAGCGCGTAAAATGCTGGGATTTTTATTTCGAAATGCTAAGCCATTTAAAAGTTTCCTTAAACTAAAAAAATATTGTTTGCGACTCTAGTTAGAAGCAAATTAGAATACGGCACTGTGATATGGAATCGTAGTTACCAGGTACATAAGGATCGGTTAGAAAGCATACAGAAGCGTTTCAACAATTTTATTCCATTGGACAAGATAAAAGATTACCTTATATCTCTCGGCTCAAAACTTTCAAATTAAACTCATTATCAGATAGACCCAAATTACATTACATGATATTTTTACACAAGCTTATAAACGGAACCATGGATAACTCGGAACTGTTGAGTCAAATATCCTTTAAAGTTCCCTCCCGCATACCGCGATATCCCATTCCACTGTTCACTCACCGAATCAACAGAACCAATCTAGGGCGTCATTCGTTAATACCTAGGTTAGGTAAACTACACAAGGACTTTTTAGACAGAGACAAATCCATTGATTTATTTATCGATAAATTAGTAAATTTTAAAGTTAAGTTAGTCAAGTCACTTGACTCTTCAGTGGGAAAGGTCAGGTGTTAGATTTTAATTTGCTTATTATGTTGTTTTATCACTGTCATGGCAGGTATTTTTATGTAAAATATGGTCTTTTAAATTGTAATCGCACGACTAGTCTTAATTTCCATGCTGTAACTGCATGTAAATGGAGTTATATGTGTACCTAGCACCTAAGGTTTATTATTGTAATGTAATATACGTGTAATTCGGTTGGCAGTTCCAAAATAAATAAATAAAATTTGTATAATAATATATCAGCTTATTTGCGAACTGAGATAAAACACGTCACAAACTATGCATTGTGCTATGCGATTCTCGACTGTATGGCTTGATATTTTTTATAATAATCAAAGATGAGTAATAATGAGATGCCCAAAATATTGGTTATTAATTAAGAAATGTACTAAATTATATCAAAATTGTTGAATTGGCTATTAGATGACAATAAAATTACAGACTTCTGCTCGAAACACAGTTAATATACTGCGCAGTTAATATATAATGTAAGTCAATCAACATTAATTTGTGATACCACGGTGAAACAAATACTAAGATAGTTTATGAATTACACAGATAGTAACCAATATATGTGTAATTATTGCAATTTTCATATTGTGGAGTCATCTTACTTAACAGCACAGCCGGGAACAAGAGCAACGGGGGCAACAAAAGGCATCTACTGTTACGCTTTACCACGCGCATTTTACAATATGTTTGTTCCGTAGTTAAAAAGACGACCGCTGTAAAGTTTAAAATTGTAAACCTTTGTTAAACAGTCCTCTCAGATATTTATTATTTCTCCACTGAGCCATCAAGATCACGTCTTTCACTGCGGGTCGCACGAGGAAGCTCAGAATCGCTCAGCGAGCTATAGATAGGGCTATGCTCGGAGGTTCTCTGCGTGATTAAATCCGTAATGATGATATCCGCAGAAGAACTAAAGTAATCGAGATAGCCCTAAGGATTAGCAAGCTGAAGTGGCAATGGGCCGGCCATATAGCTCGTAGAACCTAGGGGGGGGGCGTAGGGGAAATCCTTAAAGCTGTGAACGAAACTACTTCAATTTTATTACTATACTATACTATTTTACTATATAGGCGGAAAATAAAAATAAAAATCTCTACGGATTTTAATTTATAATTTATACATCCTACCGACAATCACAATTATTTAAGTAATTTAACAGTTGTACTTTAGGAAATGAATACATATAGCGATTATCTGCGATATTCTGCAATATCTTTTGCGTCGTTAATACTCGGCCAAGTAAAATACATGTCCAGGGTACAAAGCAGCCACTATGTTTCTATATAAACGTAAGCTTCTTAGAAAATAAATAGCGTGGCGGAAGCAGATTCATGCATTTTCTACGAGACAAAGTCTTACATTTAAAATATTGTTTTCATTACGCATTCTCTAGAAAATAAATTATGATTATTTTATAAAACAATAAAAAAACTTTTACTCCCCTTAGTGTTAAAAGATAATATGATGATTTTTTTAAAGAAATAAATTATACAATTACTTTTTAATAAACAGGATAAATTATTCCCATCGTGGATGTCAAAAGGTTATAGCATAACATTGTTATACATAGAGTCACGCCTCTTTTCCATTGGGGTAGGCAGAAACCACAGCTTTCCAATTGTTACGATCCTGACACACATCTTTCGCTTCTTCTACTTTCATTAGTGTTTTCATATAAGCTCGTCGGTTGCGGGCACTTTTGACGTGGCCTTACCGTTACTGGTGGTAGGGTTCCTATGCAGGAATCCGTCTAGGTAGGTACCAACCCAGGACCAGTTATTCTGCCTTGAAGCAGTAATGTGCAAACATTACTGTGTTTCGGTTTGAAGGGCACTGTGAGCTAGCGTAATACTGGGCATATGAGACTTAAAAACTTATGTCTCAGGGTGATGGCCACTAGTGTAGTGTCACACAGAAGTTTTCTGGGTGATACAGCATTTGTTATGGGCAGACGTTGCACTTACCATCAGGTGAACGTTTTGCTCGTTTCATCACATTATCCAATAAAAAAAAAATTAATCGACTTCGATGTGATCGTGATCCGTTCGCCTACGTCGACCCTTACCGACTAGCCCATCCACACTCGCCTCATAAATCTGTTTCCTCAATCATCTTTTATCAATACTCTCTGCGTGTCCAAACCATTTAAGGATCCCTGTCTTTATCTTGATATTAAACTAATTAAATTATTAAATGTTAAGGTCAATGTTTTCTATAAGATAATAGAAATCAAATATCTGTCTTTGATATCGAATAAAATAAGAAAAAAAGCATTATTACTTCAAACTTAAAGGAGTTCCACCCTTCTTATGAACAACTTAGAACGGTAGATGTAATCATAACAAATGTTTTAGAATTATTAAAAATCAAATAAAAACAGTTATTAATTTCTACAAGGACAATGAAGTCCAAAGTCCTCTGTAATTAATGTCAGTTGAACAAAAATTGCTTTAAAATTTACTTTCTGTCTTTAAACAACCCCTTCGAGGAAGTTAACTTATAATTTATTGAATAATATATATTTTGATAGCGTAATAGAAAATATTAAAATTATTCTGTTCTATTCTTGACATTATTTTTTTAATAGGACAAAGTGACGAGACGTAGCTAAAACGTTCACCTGACTGGTAAGTGCAACGTCTGCCCATAACAAATACTGTGTCACCCAGAACAGTTCTGTGTGGCACAACACTGCGTCCCCTGAGACATCAGTTCTTAAGTCTCATATGTCCAATAATTACATTAGCTCTCAGTGCCCTTTAGACCGAAACACGGTAATGTTCGCACACTATTGCGTCACGGCAGAATAACTGACCCTGCAGTGGTACCTCATTTCTTTCTCAATACGCTGCCCTACACTATGATTTTTTCTGTATCGTGAGTATCATTTTCGCATGGACAACACAAACAGGACCTGGAACCCAACAATTTGTGTTTTTGCATAAATATTGGCTCCGGATGGTATCCTGTAACCATGACACGTTAGGAACTCTCTGTCAGGTACTCTGTCCACTAGTCCACGCGGTCGTCAAGCCTACGTAAACGGATTCCTGCATAATAATCCTATCCAACTGTAGGTAGGATTGGTTTTGTTTATAGCGCTAAGGCGTTTATATATGAGGCGCACACAAAATAGATGAGAAGAAAAAAAAAGAGAGAGATTAGGTAAAATGACCGACTTATGAAGTATTGTTATCCTCATTGAGGAATTTGCATATTGTCATATATAGATACACACAGCCACGCTTTTTTCCAATATAAGAAACAGAGTACAAGTAGATACAAGTATACAAGTAGACAGAGACTAGACCCGTAACGTAACCAAAATGGCGACGATGTGGTTCGCCACCCGTACGGGTCAAAAAATTATACTCCCAATTTAGTTCCCACGAGCATATTCTCATGCTGATTATTCAAGATCAAAGAAGAACGCATAACGCACAGAATATATTAATGACTACACCAAAATCATAAATCAGATCAAAATACTTGCCTTAATAAAATTTGGTACATTTTTAATATTTTTAGGTCGAATATTGCTTCGCAATCGCTTCAAAGGCCTATTATGTAGTGCCTTCACTTTAAACAGTGATTAATTAATTCAACAAGCTTTAATTATAATTTTTGTCAGCTGAAAAGAAAAAAAAAATGCCTTCGTAAAATTGCTTCGTCAATTTAATGATTTCTTATATTTACGCGAACACTAACACAATTAAATGAAACTAATTTTACGGATTTTATCGCGTTTAATTTTTACTATTTACAACCCGACGTTTCGAGTCCTTTACAGCACCCATGGTCGTCCCGATGTCATAGTTAACCCGGAGTACCTTCAGCTTTTTAATTATTATTATTGGTCCGATCTACGCAGAAAGAGATTACTGTGTCTTGAAGTCTTGCAGTGGTATGCTTGGTTTTTGATTTAATTTTATTAATTATAGGATCCCAAGCTGGTGGTAATACCCAACCATCTTCTCTATTAAAATTAGGATGTTTTTTTTAATTTCAATAGCCTCGCGAATCATCCTTGGTAGGAATCGCTGATTCTTTTGCGAGGATTTGTGGTTTATCAAATCTGATGTAATGGTTGGGATGATCCAGAACATGGTCACAGACTGCAGATTTCCTGGAGCGACGATGCTTCACATCAGCTATATGTTCTTTTACGCGGGTTTTAACTGATCTTCGTCAATTTATTTATTAACAGTCGTATTTATTTTCTATTAAAATATGAACTGAAACGGAATAACGAATCAAAAATCATTACTGTATTCATCTACACCCTTATCTGTTCTATTCCAAAAAGTAATAAAGACCTAATTTATTTTTGGCAACAAAAAAGAAATGAATAAAAGTATTATAATAATCGAGCACGAGATATTAATTGCAGTTACTAAAGTAAAGGCAGCAGGGGTCGTTTGTCAGGTGTATACCAATTGTTGTCCAATGTGGTGCTCTGTGTAATTAATACTACAATAATAAAGTGACTACGATAATTTACGAGTTTAATATACGATTTAGTATTATTGCTCATACGATACGCAGTTAGGATAGTCAATGAATCATGGATTTGAAATATGTATATTCTATGAAATAATAAATATTTTTTAGCCGACTGACGCTGGAGGAGAGTAACGTTTTTCGAGTGTATGTATGTTTGCTTTATCATGGAAGACAGTTACGAGATGAGTTAATCGTTCAGTTGGTGGTAGGTGCAATCCATAACAAGTTCTGCGTCACCCTGAACTTTTCTGTGAGGCACCACGCTGCGCTCTTCAGTCTGGATCTCGTAAGAGATCAATTTTAAAGTCTTAATTACCAGTTATAACACTTGCTATCAGTACCATTCAAGCCGAAACACGGTCATGTTTCCACACTACTGCTTTGTGGTAGAATAACTGCCACTGCGGTGGTACCTATCTAGACGGATTTCTGCATAGGAATTTTACCCCCAAAACATCAAGCAAAACTGTATATATGTATGTATATTAAGCCGTGTGGTGGCGGCTCGTTAAAAGAATACTACCACTCCATCTCATCCAATGGATCTCGTAAAAGGCGAGTAAGGAATTAAACTGCACTGTGCACCCAACAGCGCATGGTGGCGATGGGCTCACCACCTATCACACCAAGTGCATTATATTGTTTTGGTGAAACGTGGATTGTGGCAGTCATCTGTTTTTGCAGTGAGTGTCCAGTCTCTAACTACACCTTATGGGATACAGTCGTGATCTTATGTATGTATGTATGTATGTATGTATGAATGTATATTTCTTAGGCACGCTTTGTAGCTTAAACGGCTTTATAGATTTTCACATAAATGAGATGTCGCTAGATTCCTCTTAGTCGTGGAATTGGCATTAGGTATACTATTTAACGATAATTCCTGCGAATAAAAAATGAGAGGGAGTTTAAAAAAATATTATGGTATTTTAACACTATGAATATCAAAAGACAGCTAGTAAATATAGCCAATTCTGAATGATGAATTATTATATTTTTATACTACCGTTTGGACACAAACTACAAAAAAGAACGTTTAACTTTAAGAGCAGTACGTTAATTCTTTGTTGGGCTATGTAGCCACCACCACTATATACCAACAACACCACGCTGGATCGGTTCGTTGTGGATCTTAACTTTGAAATGTATAATTTCGGTGAAGTAATCGCTGTTAGCCTTTTGGCTTTTATAGCTTCATCGGATGCTGTGCTCGCGGGCCCGGGGCCCGCGTGCCAGGTTTGGTTTGACCCAAACATAAATACGTAAATATAAACTCCTATTAAACATCTAAATTCGGACCGTTGCGTTCGCTAGCGTGCTTGCGCTACTGTGAATATCTCTCTTTGAAATGGTCAGGCTGACGTAGCCTTAAGCCGTGTAATAATGTTAGAGAACTTTATATGGTTCTTTAGTGTTTCATCACTATAATTGGTTTTGGAACAGCTATAAAAGTTATTGAACGAGCTTCAACGTGTACGGGATATTAGCTGATACATTGAAGTAGTGTGAACTGAACAGAATAAAACTCACCGAAATTTGAATCTAGTTACATCCATTAGTTTAAAAGAAAATCATCTGGTTAACCTTAACACTTATTTATTTAGCAGTACCTAACGGAACAACTCGTTCATTCATAAAATTTAAAAGTTTAAATTAAACTAAATTATTAAGAAACTAAAAACAAGTAACTGAAAAAAAAAAAAAAATACAACTAAAATATTTAACAGAAAACACATAAACAAGATCTATAATCATAAGAATATACGGTGGAAAATCCTGAAAATATTTGGTAGAAAACGCTTTGGTATACGCTATTAATGTTTTTTTGTTATTGATTTTTATTATTTAGCAATGCATAACTATGTGATAGGGCTATAAATAAGTACTATATCGTTCTATTCTAACATACCTGGAGTATTTATTTATACGTATTTTAATGTTTTTTAAAACACGATGACTTTCTTGGTGCCGATATTGACTTTTCTGAGTAAAATCCAGAAATAATGTACAGATCTTATATTACAGGCCCGCAGATATTAATGCAAACACTCGTCTTGTTTTTTACAAATCCAGTGTAAGGCTATTGCTAAAATGAACTGATATCTCAGAGTGTGGTGTTACACAGAAATGTTCTGGGTGACACAGTTCGTCATGGACAGACGTTGCACTTACCATCCGATGAAAGTTTTGCTCGTTTCATCACATTATCCAAAAGAAAACGTGCAAACCTTTAATTTCGTAATGCATTCATTGGGTAAACCAAAATAGTTTCGTGCTCCACGCGATTTTTTGGGGAAACTAGTGTCATGCAACTAATTTCACAGTATAAACGGTTGAAAAGTAGTGCAGCAAAAGGGTCTGGATATGTTTTTTGACGCTGTGTGGATCTTTAAGCGTTGAAACCAACGCTGGAATGAATTCTTTCCTTACGAGATATTCTTTTCTTATTTTTATATTAGCATCTGTATGACAACGTTGTGTATAACAATATAAAGCGTTGATTTTTATCGCGATATTGAAGATTTTGCAATACTAAATTTAATTTTAAACTACTTTCATGCGTATCGAAATTGGCATCGATGGTGCCGCAGTCATCATGGCACTTTCTAAGCAGTCATCAATTATGTGGCGCAATATGATGTCAAGCGTCGACATGTAAATTAACATATTAATAACATCATTGTTGGAGGACGAATAGCACGGATCTCAATAATTTATGATATATTATATTTTAATTTTTGCACCTAGCCACCATGAGCCGTTCTGGATCTTCGTTGTGCAGCGGGTCTCGCAAAACTTTACCACCATCCGCCTGGACATTTTCCACGAGGCTCTCGTTCATATCGTCCACTGTAACGCAATCATTCATGCACTGAAAGAGATTACGCAATTATGTCTGGAATTTCTCGGGGTTTTGGATAAGGGCACGAGATGGGTGCGCTTCACCCGACGGGACCTCTACAGCTTAACAGTACACCGTACAGGTTCAATGTGCCTCTTACCGTTCGGTTATCACTGTCGGTTTTCAACCTAGTGGTCACAGAGACAACATTGAACAGCAGTCGTTTGATCGTCATGATGAAGTCGAGCTCGCTTTTGTGGAACCGTCCGAGCTCATCCGGGTCCACTTTCTGTGGGACCGCTTTAAAAAAAGGAGTTCATCATAAATAGTCACTCCTTCGCCATAAAATCTGCCAGTTATTGGCTCTTTTGATTCCGTTGTCTGTTTAAATTGCCCCAGCTAATAGCTCATCGTCTTTCTTCATGCCGAGTTTTGCGTTTAAGTCTTCCATCAACACCGTGTAGTGAGTTTTGAAGGAATTAATGGCACTTGAGATATCCTCATACATTACCTCCACCTCATCATCAGGGTGTGTTAACACCTTTCACGTAAGGGGGATTTGCCACAGCTGTCACACTTGGCAGGCGAGTTGACAACCGCAGTTATTATATTAGGATGATCCAGGAAGATGCTGCTGCCCATATCCTGGTTTTAATTTTCCCTCTGTCGACTTTAACGACACCCACGCGACGAGATGGGGTGGTTGATTCTTTTACGCCGCCACCGCACGGATTTGCGGGAAGTTGATTGATGCTGGTGACTCTGGACTCTGAATTGGTAGCTGAATTGATGTTATAATGTGTATATTTAAACCTTTAAAATGTGTGACCGATTAGAAGTCACTAGTTTTTTTTTTCAAATAAAATTAAATTAATTCATAATAATTTTGAAATAATCCTTCTTATTAATCCTCATTTCAGAAAAACGTTGTTCATCAAAATTTACTCAGGCTGGGGAGCTTTGATGGTCATAATCATCTTCATTAATTTATCATCATCTAACGTCTTCATATAGTTCAGCTCCATAGTACTCATAATAATATCCACGAATAAGTAAGTCATCATCATCGTCATTATTTCAGCCTACCATAGTCCACTGTTGAACATAGGCCTCCCCCATAGATTGCCACAAAACACGGTCCTGGACCACCTGCATCCATTGACTGCATTGGAAGACTGAACTGGAAAGGATACGGTATCAACATCAATGGCGAATACATCATTCACCTTCGATTTGCCGACGACATAGTCATAATAGCTGAATCGCTGGATGGCGCTATGCTCAATGACCTCACTAGTGTCTGCCAACGGGTAAGTCTTAAGATGAACATGGACAAGACGAAGATCATGTCTAACATCCATGTCACTCCTATACCGGTTATTGTTGAAAACACTACAATCGAAGTTGTCGACGAATATGTATACCTAGGACAGATTGTCCGACTAGGTAGGTCCTACTTCGACCAAGAAGTCAATCGACGGATCCAACTCGGCTAGGCAGCGTTCGGGAAACTGCGTCACATCTTCTTGTCGAGTATACCTCAATCCCTCAAAACAAAAGTGTACAACCAGTGCGTGTTGCCAGTGATGACATATGGAACCGAGACGTGGTTCTTCACTGCAGGCTGCATGAAGAAGCTCAGAATCGCGCAGCGAGCTATGGAAAGCGCTATGCTCGGAGTTTCTCTGAGAGATAAAATCCGTAACGATGTTCTCCTCAGCAGAACTAGAGCTACCGACATAGCCCTAAGGATTAGCAAGCTGAAGTGGCAATGGGCCGGCCATATAGCTCGGAGAACCGATAATCGTTGGAGAAGACAGGTTCCTCGAGTGGCAACCTCGTACAAACCGGCGACCCTCAACTAGATGGAGCGACGACCCACACGGTTTTGCAGGAAGTCGATGAATAAGAAAGTTATCGTCAAAATTTCTTGACTTAATAGAGATAAGAGTGATAGTAGTGCTGAAAAGATGAAAAATAAGCTAAAGCTTTATAAATCAGTAGTACTTTTTAACTTTACTCAAACTTTACCCTTACTTTTTATCTGCTTTACTCTCGGTCGAAATCAAATCATAGCAGTCCTTACTCATAAAATAATTATCGGAATATGTCGACTGCAGGCGGAGCACATTAAGTTCCCGCGTCCTTTATTAATGAGCTGAAGAGGTTCTCATTGTATACCGTTGAAAAGATTTCTGGGAAGCGATTAGGTCTGATTAATGACAACACCAAAAATGTTTCAGACGTTCAATTATTTCTCCAGATGTTTTATATCGTTATCAGATGGCTCAGCAGTAAGTGTACCTTTCCATTGAGACGAAGGTTTGGTGTCCGAAGAAAATATTGAAGCTTTACACAAAATGCTAGTTTTTGGGTTTAAATGTTTTGTACCGGCGTCTCTAACACTGCTCTCTCTCCCTTTCACGACACATTTTCTAAGGTTTTTGTCATATTGCTGATATTTTCTTTTTTAACTCCTTTTTTTAACTTGATTTGTAATTAAATAGTGCTTGTATCTAGTAAATACTGGCTGTGGCATATATTTGGCCAGTATTCTATCATAGTCATCAGGGTCGACAACATACGAGTATCTAAAGTTTTATTCTTAATCCTTGATAGATTCAGGCTGACCACTTACCATCAGGTTACTAATTTGCGGTGTTTCTGGTGATTCCTAAATTTATAATGATTGTCGATAAAAATTTAAAGCTTCTAATCTAAACTTGAATGAATGATTGATTAGCATCTGAAATATGGAAAATATATGTAATTACTAACTTACTTTTTAAAAATCAATAAATATCATTTTGAAATATTTATTCCGTTGATATAAAAACTAAACCGTTTTGTAAATAATTGTATGGAACAGGAGATAGGCAGCAGCATCTTCCTGAAACATCTGAATAATTTAATTGTGGTTGCCAACCCGCCTGCCAAGCGTGGCAACTATGGTAAAATCCCTTCAAAATGAGAGCTACTAACTTTTGTGGCTATCACGCTTGGTAAGGCCTATGTTCAGCGGTGGATATGTGATAGGCTGAAACGACGAAACAGTTTCAAAGATAATGCTTATTACGTTGTTCCAGGACAAAAGAAACACAATTGACTACGAATTATGGTAGGAGGCCTAATCTGTTGTAGATTAGGCCTCCTACCATACCACCATTATTATTATCCATTTCGTTCCGTGGATGTAGTAAAAGTGTACAAAGGGAAAATTAAAACCAGAATATGAGAAATAGCATCTTCCGGGAACATCTGAATAAACCAACTGCGGTTGCCAAACCGCCTGCCAAGCGTGGCAACTACGGAAAATTTTCTCCACAACGAGAGCTACACTTTTGTGGCAATCAATGGGGGCCTATGTTCAGCAGTGGACTAGTGATAGGCTGAAATGACATCATCATCTAAATTATTTAGTTAATCTGTACTTAGGGCAATAGTTTGTACATTATAAATATAAAATTTGGTTTTGATATCTAAATTCAGTAAGTATACATTTAGAACGTCATATAATATTAAAAAAATTGGCCTGGCTAATTCCATCAAAATCAAACGAACAAGTTTTATCTAATTACATCTAAACAGTTAAAAGATAAATTAATATTATTTCATACATACGATTTATTGCTTAGTTAAATGTAATTCATGTATACAACACATTAATGAAAAATAAAAAGAAATAAATAATTTTATTTAGATATTGCAAGATGCTGCTGCCCATTACTGGTTTTAATTTTTCCGTCTGTCGACTTATACAACACCCAACATTCACCTAGATCACGCAGATAACCCTAAAGACCAGCAAGCTGAAATGGCAGTGGACTGTTCACATAGCGAGTAGAACCAATAACGGTTAAGGAAAACAAGACCCCCAAATGATGGACCCGACGATTCGTGTAGTTTGGCAGAAAGCCGATGGACACAGGCCTGACTCAGGGCCGTGTTGGTCCTCTAAAAGGGGAAGCCTGTGTAGTAGTGGAGATGTATTGGCCTGGTAATCATAGTGATCAAGTTTAGAAAAATTTGAACTGACTGTCGATATATCAACATTTATGCATACGGGCTTTACGTTTTTTTTATGATATATGTAATAAAGCACACATATATGGAAGAGGATATAGAATTTTCATGAGCCACTGAAACGGAAACAAAATAAATTGAATATGAAGAAAAGGGAATAAAAATGAAGTATGAACCAAATACGAGCCAAATAAATATTGCAAGTAAAATAAAATTGATGTTAGACCTTAAAGAAAAATATTTGTCATAAAATGTTTTGTTACTTTTGTGACAACGTCTATTATTCTACTATTTGAAACAATTCATTGCGTTTTCACATATTTATAGCACTTTGTTTTGAGCGTCTGCTTATTTTATAACTTTAGCACTAAAACGCAATAAACAATATGTTATTAAGTTTTACACATTTTGTAGGTATAAAACATTTAAAAGTTAGCCTACTTCCCTTCAGATCAGATATCAGAATTAGGTACCAATCTACCTTTCTTTCTTTTATTCTTGCACACGAAGGAATTAAGGCTATGTTGTTAAGTGGCCGCTTTCTCAGCGACACCCCTTAACAAAAGTGGCCAATACAAGGCGGTTATTGTAAACTGTTAAATGACTTAAAGACAAAGGAATTCCTATGTAATAAAAATATTTAAATGGTGGTGAAAGAATTAAGAACATGTCGGTAGAGAGTGCTCTCACGGCAACATATATAATATATGCCACAAATATATTAATTTGAATAAAAAAAAAGATTCTGTATTTACGTTTTTACTGACAATCTCAATCACATGATTCTCTGTCGTCTGTCTTCGTTCATACTGCCCATGGTGAACAGATAATAGTCTGTAGTCAAACAGTCGCACAGAGTAGAGATTTTCGCAAATATAGTTTTAAAATGTTGTTTGTATGTTTTATTAGAGGTTGGGACAAACGAAGAAGCGGCTCACCTGACGGTAAGTTATCACAGGCGATCATGCGCCATGAGCCATACCAAAGGAATTGAGGTTGCTGGCTCTTATATTGAAGGTCTCTAACTGGTATCGGTCGAATGATGTTTATAAATTGAAGTTCATATTGTAATTAACAATATTTTGATTACATTTCTCTACTATTGACATGATAACAAAAATAAGACACTGTGGAAAGCGACAATAAGTTTTGAATGATGAATATGTATGAAATTATGATATAAATCTTATATGAAACCGGGTATTGAATGAGACATAAAGGCAAGCGTTACGAACACCTGTTACGTACCAGTACGGATCGCATTAAGTCATATCACATCAACACTTAAACCATGAAATTCATTTGTAATTTTCAAATATGTAAAATAAACGGATTTTAGGATATCTCAGTGATGTTTTTGTATTATTTTTGTTTATATAGTGGTGCTTTTCATAGGCATAAATTAAAACACACCCACACACACATACATATCCTGCGGGTGGAAGGATTCTTATGCAAGAATCCGTCTAGGTAGGCCTGTTTTTCTGCCATGAAGCAGCAGTGTGCAAACATTACTGTGTTTCGGTCTGTAGGGCACTGTAAGTATGGGCATATGAGTCTTGGTGACAGGCGCAGTTTAGTAGCAGACATAAATGTTCTGGGTAATACAGCACTTGTTATGGGCAGCCGTTGCACTCACCACCAGGCGAACGTTTGGTTTGTCTCGTCACTTTGTCCAATAAAAAAAATATTGGTCTGCGCTCAACTTGTTCTTGCGCAAAAGATTCGATTTCCATCTTCGATCCGTAGAGCAGTATCAACAAAACCACTACTGTATTAACCAAACCGGTATGATAAGAACTCATATTTGCAAAGAACTTGTAATATCTTGCAATTAGGGTACTAATGGTCACTAATTTTTAAAAATACATTTATAACGAAAAGAAAACAGAAAAACAGATTCGGTGCGAATAGAACTAAATCTAAAAGCAATCATCTTCTCTTAAATCTTTTTTTTATTAGTCTTAATAATCGGCTTGCCGTGTGGTAGCGGCTTAAGAGAATCTACCACCCCATCTCATCCCGTGGGTGTCGTAAAAGTCGACAGAGGGAAAATTAAAACCAGAAGATGGGCAGCAGCGTCTTCCTGGAACATCAGAATAAATAAACTGCAGTTGCCAACCCGCCTGCCAAGCGTGGCAACTATGGCTAAATTCCCCCCAAAGTGAGAGCTACAAACTTTGGTAGCAATCTTTGGGGAGGCCTATGTTCAGCAGTGGACTAGTGATAGACTGAAATGATGATGATGATGAATAATCGGCAAGCAAACTGGTTGCTAACTATCAAATCCCCAGCGCCCATCAGGCAATTAGTGGGAATTTCAATTTGTCTTATATTATAAGAAAGTGCAACATAATATGCACTTTCCATAAACATTTAGCTGATGGAAAGTGCAACGAGTTTCAATAGGCAATAGTAATTAATAAAAAAATACCAGTTACTCAATCAATTCTCATTGACGTGAAACTTAACTCTTCGTATAATGAAGTGAATCGTACTATAGGTTGTTGCCGTGACACTGACACTGCAAATCTTTTTTAATCTTGAAGGGGGCAAGAACCAAGGGGAAATTACCCTGTGTGGAGGAGAGGTTACGACGAGGTTGTACCGACTAAAACTCCGGAGAGTTGCACCTTCACTGCATGTTGGTAGGGCCACGGGAACGCTTACGCACATATCCGCCGCCTCAAAAACCCCATGGTGTTCCGCCTTCGCCGCATGTTGGTAGGGCCACGGGAATGATTTCGCTCACATCTGCGGTCTCACCGCCGCTGGCCGCCCACCATCGGCGGCCCATCTTTGGGAGAGTTGCTCCCTTCTCTATACGTGTACATACCATCTAAGCAACCCTACCATATGCAGGAATTCGTCTAAGCAGGTCCACCATCCCATGGACAGTTATTCTGCCATGAAGCAGTAGTGTGTCAACATTACTGTGCTTCGATTTATAGGGCACTGTGAGCTAGTGTAATTGATGTCTCAGGTTGAGGGGGCGCAGTGTGGTGGCACTCATAAATGTTCTGGATGAGATAGCATTTGTTATGGGCAAACGTTGCACTTACCATCAGCTGAACGTTTAGCTCGTTTCGGCACTTAATCCGAAAAAACAAAATCATCGAGCGCGGGTAGGTTAGGACGAGTAAGTTTCTCTGTGATTGTCCTTAAACGTGTAACATTATATTAGCTTCCCAAGGTATTTGGGAGTTGTAGCCGTGGTCGAGAATTGAATAGGAGAACTTACTAGTAGAGTAAGTTCTCTAAACACTCAAACATAACCCAAGTAAAAATAAAATATGTTTAGAGAAAGCTGAGGGACAAAAAACCGACGAAATCTGAATGCGGTTCCGAATTAAATCCAATTCAGTGATTCAATCAGAAAATTGATAGCTTACTTTCAAACAATATTTGGCCATTACGCAATTAACGCATACTTATTACTGAAACAAACGGTTCATGGGAAATTTTATAGGCATTATTCGTAAAAACATTCCACAGAGTATAAGAAGATAATTCAGTCATGGTCCTAGCCAACGCAAAACCGTTACTAGTTATTCATTCCTTATAATTGTGTTCAGTTTTTAGGTACGTTATGCACGGCAACACAAAATTAGTAAAGGCGGACATTCGATTTCTATGGGTATATGTTTATGGTATATTTTTGACGTGGTCCTGTGGCCAACAACTGTGATGATACTTTGATCGCAAGGTCATCATAGAGGGTGACATCAATAATATTATAATAGTGCTTTATGACAATGAAGATGTACTCATACTTTTACATTGAAATGTCTAACATACGATATTTTTTCGAACTTATTTCTTATGTTTAAATAATGGTTGCCCCACACTAGAATTTCTAGTGTATCGTGGGTGCGTTGTATAGATTAATACTACATCCACAAACACCCAGACCCGGAACAACTATCTGTAGGCCATACAAATTGTACCGTTCGGGAATAGAACCCGCGACCCGTGGCGCAGAAGTATAGCGCTTAGCCACTTCGCTGACCGAGTCGTTGTATGATATATAAAGCTTTATTTTTACTTTTTTGATGAAATTTTGTGAAGGCATTTGACATTTGACATTTATCAAATGCCTTCACAAAGCATTTTTGTGCTTTTGCAAAAATCAACGAATACATTGACTAGTTCGTATGTTATGACATAAGTTCACCGGTAGGATGCATATTTGTAACTCCAGATCTACTGAGTAAAGGGTTAACATGCCAGGTAGTACCTTCAGAAGACCTGTCCATGATGGCGTCCGCTTGCCAAGTTTGTAAGCACTTCATTATTAACATTTTTTAAAGATTTTGATTAATTCACGTAACTTTTTTTTCTGATTATTCATATTTTCTTCGAAGTGTACAAAGATCAGACTGAGATTTTTGCAAAAATTTTTTGCAAAGCCCAATATATCTGAAAATTTAAAACCAATAATTGCATAGAAAAGACTGAACTCCCTTAATTGAATTCAACTTTTACGCAACAATGAGACGAAATCGAAGTATTGGGCATACATAGATATACTTAAGACTCTCCTGTCCCGAATGTCATGGTTTATCGACTAATTTATTTTTTTGTCGGATAATGTGCCGAAACGTGCAAAACGTTCTCCTGGTGGTAAATGCAATATCAGCCTATAACAAATGTTGTGTCTTTGTAAATTTGGCCTGAGACATAAGTTCTAAAGTCTCATATGCTCAGTGATTACACTAGCTCTCAGTGCTCTTCAGACCGGAACACAGTGTCAATGTTTGCACACTATTGCTTCACGGCAGAATTAGATACCAATCTACCTTTCTTTCTTTTATTCTTGCACACGAATCTTTCCACCAGCTAAAACAGATTAACACAGCCTATAAATGTCCCACTGCTGAGCACAGGCCTCCTCTCATTTCTGAGATGGTTTTGGAGCCGGGAAGAGTCCGCCACGCTGCTCCAATACGAGTTGGCGGACTTCACATATCTGCGAAATATTTATTATTCCACAGACATGCAGGTTTCCTCGCGATGTTTTCGTTCAGCGCCAAGCACGTGGTAAATCGACACTTAAAATTGCAATTACCAATTTAATGGTGCCGGTACTGGAAATCGAACCCAGTTCACTCGCGTACTATGAAATTTAAAGCGAGCGCCTAGCCCCTGAGCTACCCTTATTGTATTCCTTTACAAACTTAAAAAAAAGTTTTTTAAATTGGTCCATAATTGACGAAAATATCGGTAAAATATACGAGTATCGTGCATAAAAATACATTCAGAGAACCGTCTCCTTTTTTGATGTCAGTTAAAAACGACAAATATTTCATTATTTGCACGAATGGATATAGATCTGATTACTCAAAAGAAATGCATAAACTTTGATTTCGAGTAAACCGTAAAAGAGATTGATATCGGGCGTACATTTACATTTTTTGGCCTGATTTGGCGAAGAAACTTTCGTCGCAAATTTGGTAACGAAAGAAGGTTGCTTGATGTTTTATTACGTTTCCCGAATTTTATTTCTTTTGTTATTTCTTCCGTCTGGAGATTCATACTTAAAAAAACCACTATATCTATTTATAGTATTATTTGCATTGTGGTAGAGCCGTGGTAGCTCAGGGGCTAGGCGCTCGCTTTAAATTTCATAGTACGCGAGTGACCTGGGTTCGATTCCCGGTGCCGGCACCACTAAAATTGTTAATTGCAATTTTAGGTGCTGATTTACCGCGTGCTCGGCGGTGAAGGAAAACATCATGAGGAAACCTGCATGTCTGAGGAATAAAAAATATTTGGAAGACATGTGAAGTCCGTCAACCCGCATTAGAGCAGCGTGGCGGATTCTTCCTAGCTCCAAAACCCTCTCAGAAATGAAAGGAGGCCTGTGCTCAGTAGTGGGACATTTATAGGCTGAAACTTTACTTTTTACTTACTTTTTGCATTGTGGTGGCATTTACTGGTGGTAGGATTCCTATGCAGGAATCCGTCTAGGTAGGTACCACGCCAGGGCCAGTTATTCTGCCGTGAAGCAGTAGTGTGCAAGCATTACTGTGTTTCGGTTTGAAGGGCGCTGTGGGCTAGCGTAATCACTGGGCATTCGAGACTTAAGATCTGATGTCTCAGGGTGACGGGCGCAGTGTGGTGTCACACAGAAATATTCCGGGTGACACAGCATTTGTTGTGGGCGGACGTTGCACTTCAGCACCATCAGGTGAACGTTTTGCTCGTTTCGTCACTGTATGAAATAAAAATGAAAAAAAAAAGTGTTGCGTGACTCATTTAAATGTCCTGGAAAAAAAATCAAACAAAGATTTACTCATATTATGGTGCAATGGTATCTTATATTTACGGGAATATTACACATTGCGATAAAACTTTTTTTTTTACGGAGTTTAACGCCTATAATTTAAACTATTAAAAAATTAAAAGCTGTAGGTAGCCCGGGTTAACTATGACATCAGCAACATCATCAGAATCTTCCTGGAGCATCTGAATAAATAAACTGCGGTTGCCAACCCGCCTGCCAAGCGTGGCAACTATTGCAAAATCCCCCCAAAATGCGAGCTACTAAATTGTGACGATTCTGTGGGGGAGGCCTATGTTCAGCAGTGGACTAGTGATAGGCTGAAATGATGATAAGGGTCGGACGCTGTTCCAGAGCAGATTGGTGAATTTTACACGACATCGATATATTTTTGTATTTTTGCGACAAGCGGATTTCCTCACGCTTTCTTTCACCGCCGAGCACGTGTATTTATAATTAACCGACCGCGTGGCGTAGTAATTAGCGTACCTGAATTCTGCGCCGCCGGTGTGTGTCGTGTATGTGAAATGTATGTCTGTACCCACAATACAGGAGAAAATCTTACTGTACCTTAAATAAAAACAACGGAAACCGTTCTTGACGATCAAGCTTAAGTTACTCGAGTATTATGAAATTTGTATCAAAACTTTCAAATTTGTAGCAAAATTGTATGTTTTTATATAAAAACCATTCAAGAAATGTGTTCTTCATTTATTTTATGATACGCCTCCAGTACGGCCCTGGCACGAGTACGTCTGTACTTCCCTAACAGTCAGCCAACAGATTACTCTCCAAATGTACGTCACTTTAAGCTGGAAAATTACTATTGTAAATACATGCACCCAATCACGTCTTTTTCCCTTATAAGGGGTAGGCAGAGGCCACTCACGTAGCCCACTTTTCCTCTCCATCCACCTAGCGGGAATCGAGCTCGTCGCCGCAATTTGGTCAAAAAATACTTACTCCCCATTGCGTTCCTGAAAGCAGTATGATGACACCTCCTTAGGAAAGAGATAGGTGCTATTCTACTCTGCCGGACAGCTATCGGCATATGGGCACCAATTACAAATCTTGATTAATATCGATTGTAAAAAAAAATCAAAAATCTCTTCAAAAAGCGTCATAGTGAAACAAAACATAAAAATCACAATTCTGATTAAATAAACACAAACTTAATACTATGCCCACGTCATAAACTAGCTTTTTAAATTAATTCACTAACCAGAGTTCCACGACGTTTTTAATTTCCTTGCTAATTTGACGCAATAAAATTTTCAATTAATAAATAAGCGTATTGTGCGTACTAAATAGTAATAAAGAGCTCTAAACGACTATAGTATAACTGAAAATGACGGGATTTAATAATAAAATTAATAATTCGAAAAATGACGTAGTTACTGAACTTTTATAACTTCTCCTTTCTATAATGTTTTCTTTTATTTACGCGAATATTACACATTTAAATAAAACTACTTTTTTACGGATTTTATCGCGTTTAATTTTGAACTATTTTTACCCGACGTTTCGGACGCTTTACAGCACCCATGGTCACGGGGGGACTGAGGTGACAGTTGTCCCGATGTCATAGTTAACCCGGAGTACCTTCAGCTTTTAATTATTATTTTTAGTCCGATCTACGCAGAAAGAGCTTACTGTGTCTTCTCCTTTCTAGCCTTAATCCTGAATATATTAGAATTGGTTACCCAACTTTCGGATGATCCTCAGAGTTTTCAAGTCGCCTATTGTGTACTGGCATGATTAAATGACTTTTCTTACAAAGAAGCGATAAGAGGGACCAACGGTTTAACGTGCCTTTCACACTTCACACAAATAAACGTAAGGGCGTTCTAGAAAAATATCACGTTGTATGTTGAAAACAGAAAAAAAACATTTTACGGAACCTATCCTATGTTAAGTTTTTATTCAAGATTTATGTCTTAGCGTAATCGTTAAAATTGACTCTTAAAAACCATAGGAGGTATAAGTCAAAAATAAAAACTTTATGGATTCTTTCATCATCATCATCATGATTGGATATGGATTCTTTCGTTCGTTTCGTTTCAACCTATTATAAGTCCACTGTTGAACATAGGCCTCCCCCATAGATCGCCACAAAAGTTTGTAGCTCCCATTTTGGAGGGATTTTGCCGTAGTTGCCACGCTTGGCAAGCGGGTTGGCAACCGCAGTTTATTTATTCATATGTTTCAGGAAAATGCTGCTGCCCATCTCCTGGTTTTCATTTTCCCTCTGTCGACTTTTACGACACCCACGGGATGAGATGGGGTGGTAGATTCTCTTAAGCCGCTACCACACGGCTGGATTCTTTATTTACATATAATACACAGCTGGTTGAGCTGTGCCTCGCGGTTTAAACCTAAAATCACTTTCAATTTCAAATTAAGTTTATGCGATCTTGACTATTTATTATGTTTTCTTTTATTTACGCGAATATTACACAGTTTTTAATTTAGAACTTTTCAAGCCGCCGAAGAAGATAAGTCAGTTGTTACCATCTGTCAAGTGTAACATCCCTCTACTAAGATGCAGGAGTATACAATATGGATTGTTAATGTGGTCTCTCTTACATAGGGCAAACTAAAAAATCCATTAAAACCCGCGTTAAAGAACATATAGCTGATGTGAAGCATCGACGCCCTAAGAAGTCTGCAGTCTGTGACCATTTTCTGTATCATCCCAACCATTACATCAGTTTTGATAGACCACAAATCCTTGCAAAAGAACACCGATTCCTACCAAGGATGATTCGCGAGGCTATCGAAATTAAAAAACATCCTAATTTCAATAGGGAAGATGGTTGGGTATTACCACCGGCTTGGGATCCTATTATTAATAAAATTAAATCAAGAACCAAGCATACCACTGTAAGGCTTCAAGACACAGTAAGCTCTTTCTGCGTAGATCGGACTTAAAATAATATGACATCGGGACAACTGTTACCTCAGTCCCCCCGTGACCATGGGTGCTGTAAAGGAAACGCTAGGTTAAAATAGTTCTAAATTAAACGCGATAAAATCCGTAAAAAATAGTTTAATTTAAATTGACTATTTATAATAAAAGAACGAAAAACATGTGTTGATGAAAAACTACTTAGGTATCCCAATTATTGATATTGCGCTCTAACTGGCAGTGAGACATTTCCTCGTGTCTCGCGTTTTGTGTGAATGATCGGTCAAGCAGCGGGCTTTCTTTGAGTGCAACGTTGATTTTCTCACTGAAACCTGCAAGAAGTTAGGTGCATCTAGTCTACTTACCCCAGTACCCAACCAACCCAGGTCTGCCCTAATATACGTATTTCAATCCAATACGCTCTTTAAGTTAAAAGTTGCAATAAAATCAATGCACAAAGAGCACAATATTCATAATAGCGTTTGCACATCCGTACGTTACGTGGTGATTTACTAAAATGAATCTACGATGTTGGTTGAGCTTCTTTACAGTAAGGGAGGGCCCGATCCAATGTATTTGCCATGGGCCTTAGCGGAATACTTACACCACTGGGTGGTATTTACTTAACGGATTACGGCACAGGAATCTTACCACCAGGAAATATCCAGCGGTTAATTTTATGGAATGTTGAAAAGAGCGAATTACGAGAATTAATCAGTCTATTTTTGCCGACAACTGGCACTTGATGAGGCTTAGAACTAAATCCTTCCAGTGAGAGAAATTTTTAAGATGAGTCAGAGCAGTTGATTTGTCAAAGAACTTGTTGAAAACATAAAATGACTAAGAGATTATTAAATATCGCAAGTTTAACTATGTAATTATTATAAATTAATAGCGGTAGGATTCCTATGCAGGAATCCGTCTAGGTAGGTACCACCCCAGGGCCAGTTATTGTGCCGTGAGGCAGTAGTGTGCAAACATTACTGTGTTTCGGTTTGAAGGGCACTGCGAGCTAGCGTAATCACTGGGAATATGAAACTTAAGAACTTATGTCTCAGGGTGATGGACACAGTGTGGTTTCACACAGAAGTTTTCTGGGCGACACAGCATTTGTTAAGGGCAGACGTTGCACTTACCATCAAGTGAACGTTTTGCTCGTTTCATCACTTTACCCAATAAAAAAAAAGTACACGCGCGCCATTGTTATCGGTAAATCATTGTATGGACGATGCCGTTTATTACCTGAGCCTAAACTTTGATGCTGTTTTTATGTAAGTATATATATTTCCGTGTGGTGGCGGCATAAGAGAATCTACCACCCCATCTCATCCCGTGGGTTTCGTAAAAGTCGACAGAGGAAAAATAAAAATAACAGCAAAAGTCTCGTTTATTCAGTTTATATCATCTCAAGTAGCTTGTTATATTACGAGACGCTTATCGTTGAGAAACTGTATCGATACGGGCTCGCATTACGTGAAAGATTGATTTAAGTTGACAAGGACCTCTTTACTTACTTAATATGAAAGTGAACAATTTTATTTCTTATTTTAGAAGAATAATAGAATAAGAGCAAGGCTTTAGTCCATAGCCTTCCGTGATAACATACATACATGGCTTAGTTGTGAGAGAATTAGGTAGCGGACCGTATAAATGATGTGATAATTATAAACTGCACAATGGTTGTCGTTAAGCTCCGGTACAATGTTAACATGCTATGCGTGCGAGTGCTTATTAGGAGGCGTAACGGCTGACTGGCCCACCGCAACGCCGCTCGGATCAGCCGGTAGATGCGCCATGTGTCCCCCTCTCCTCACGTCCCTCGCCTCGCCTGTGCTGTTGAGTTAGATGACTCAACAGTCAAGCCTTTTTTCCATATAAGGGGTAAGCAAAGACCACACACGTAGCCCAATAGAGATACAGAACAGTTAACCTTCCATAGTTGCCATGTTTGGCAGAAAAGCTGGTAATCGCTATGTGGTAGTTAAACTAAAACAATGCTGCGATTATTTCTCCATTCCTTTAATGGTTTTTAATACTGGTGGTAGGATTCCTATGCAGAAATGATGTGATGTTCTCTACCGAATACTCTCGGAACTTATCAACTGCGCAGGAGATGTTATGCGCAATCGCGCTTATGCGATAACATCGGAGGTAGCTCCGGATGTAGTGTCAGAGACACAAGGACAATTATAACACAACGAGACCCGAAAATCAACAATATGTGTTTTTGTAGAAATGTTGGCTCCTGCTGGAACTTCTACTTGGTAGACAGATACACTAACCACTAAGCCACGCGGTAGGTATTATTCAGTGGTATGGAAGCTGAGTTTTGCTTTGTAGAGCCCTGAACGCCCTGAAGCTAGTGGCACAATGTCTGAAATGTTCTGGGTGAAACAGCATTTGTTATGGGCAATCTTTGCACTTCACATCCGGTGAACTTTTAGCTCGTCTCGCGACTTTCTCGTATAAAAAAAATGTCTCATCGGGAAGATCCAATGCAGAACCACATAGAACTTTCCAATGCAAAGTTTTGGGTGACGCCCCAACTATCTGCTACTGGTTGTAGGGCGCCTATGTAGCAATCCATCTAGGTATGTTTCACCCCAGGGCCAGTTATTCAACCGTGAAGCAGTAGTGTGCAAACATTACTGTTGTTTCGGTGTGAAGGGCACTGACAGCTAGTGTAATCACTGGGCATATTAGACGTAAGAACTGATGTCTCAGAGTGACGAGAGCAATTGGTGCCATATAGAAATGTTTTGGGTGATACAGCATCTGTTATGAGTAGACGTTGTACTTACCATCAGATGAACGTTTTGCTAGTCTCGTCACTTTAACCAATAAATTAAAAAAAAATTAGGAAGATGCAACTACCCATCCGTGCCATAGCCGTACTATGCTGCGATTTCTGTCATACGAGTACCATGCCGTGTGGTACTGGTCTATGAGAATCTACCACCCCATCCCATCCCGTGGGTGTCGTAAAAGTCGAGAGACGGAAAATGAGAAGAAAAACAGGAGATGGGAAGCAGCATCTTCTTGGAACATCTAAATAAATAAAATGCGGTTGCCAACCCGCCTGCCAAGCGTGGCAACTATGGCAAAAACCTCCAATGTGAGAGCTACAAGCTTTTGTGGCTATCTATGAGGGAGGCCTATGTTCAGCAGTAGACTTGTGATAGGTTGAAACGACGACGACGACGACGACGAACGACGAACCAACCATCTGGTGAGAATTGCTCCTCTTGTGAATTACACCAATTAATTCGTTTTAATTTTGCGATATTTATTGGTGGTGAAATTGATAATTAATAATGGTTGCATTGTTAATTAAGCTTATGTTTTATAATTTCTTATAGTAGCGAATTTATTACTAATTTATTACAATTAATTTTACGGATTTTATCGCGTCTTATTTAACAATTTCTAACTAACCATTACATCAGATTTGATAAACCACAAATCCTTGCAAAGGAACACCGATTCTTATCAATGATGATTCGAGAGGCTGTTAAAAACGGAAAACATCCTAATTTCAATATAGAAGATGGTTGGGTACTACCACCAGCTTGGGATTCTATGATTAATTAAATTAAATCAAAAATCGAGCATACCACTGCAAGACTTCGAGACACAGTTAGCTCTTTCTGTGTAGATCGGACCGAAAATAAATTAAAAGCTGAAGCAACCTCGTATTAAATATGACACCATGACACCTGTCACCTCAGTCCCCCCTCGACCATGAGTGCTGTAAAGCGCTCGAAACGTGGGTTAGAAATAGTTTAAAATCAAACGGGATAAAATCCGTAAAATTCGTTTTATTAAATAAATTTATGTTTATTACTTATAAATTCACATTAAGTGTTACTATCAGTAAATATTTATTTTCATCATACATTTCTATTAGCAAAAATAGTTTAAATTAAAACTATTTTTTACGGATTTTATCGCGTTTAATTTATGACTATTTTTAACCCGACGTTTCGGGCGCTTTACAGCACCCATGGTCACGGGGGGACTGAGGTGACAGTTGTCCCGATGTCATAGTTAACCCGGAGTACCTTCAGCTTTTAATTATTATTTATAGTCCGATCTAATCAGAAAGAGCTTACTGTGTCTTGAAGCCTGGTATGCTTGGTTTTTGATTTAATTTTATTAATAATAGGATCCCAAGCCGGTGGTAATACCCAACCATCTTCCCTATTGAAATTAGGATGTTTTTTAATTTCAATAGCCTCGCGAATCATCCTTGGTAGGAATCGGTGTTCTTTTGCAAGGATTTGTGGTCTATCAAATCTGATGTAATGGTTGGGATGATCCAGAACATGGTCACAGACTGCAGACTTCCTAGAGCGTCGATGCTTCACATCAGCTATATGTTCTTTAACGCGGGTTTTTATGGATCTTGTAGTTTGCCCTATGTATGAGAGACCACATTCACAATCCAGCTTATATAGCAACAATAGTTATCAAGAAAAATGCATTCACAACTTTGATCCTATGGATGCAGTTCGAAATTATTTTCGAAACTAACGAATACAGATATCCAATCAGGTGGATGTCGAACGTCGAGTGAGTAGAGACATTGCTGTGTAAAGTTCCCTTTCCTTTTTCTCTCATTTCTTCAGAACCTAAATTTGTTTTCGTTGCAGGTGAACGCTTTTTAATGAAGCAATTTCACACTGGCCGATATTACCATACCACTATGTACCGAAAAAAATATATGGTATAATCCTAACTTAATTTATACGCATCCGTATGTTTTTTCGAAAATTAAAAATGTATTTGTTTAATTTTGTCAATTACTTTGTTCCTTAAGGTAGTATGTTTATTTTGGACGATAATAGTGGCTCAGATGAACGATGCCTTTCCCCATTAAGCATGTGCAATAGATTTTTTTTTTATTCAATATAGATAATTTACATAATACTCATTGAACGTCATTTTTTTAAGCTACACTGGTTCGCAAAGAAATTAAAGAAATCTCAATTATAAGAGAATAATTTTTAAAAAACGGCTACTAGTCGTTATTTAATATTTATATTACTTGATTAAAGTTTTGGGATGATTACAAAAACAAATTGAGGAAAAAGTTTTCAGAAATTTAAAGGTGTAACCTTGTTACGGATCTCGAGTGGCAACTTTGTACCAGCAAACTAAGAGGCCACCCCTCACAAGATGGAAGGACAACCTGCACGATTTTGCAGGAGGTCGATAGATGCAGGTGGCACGAGGGCATGCTCTATGACCATCTATGTGTGAGGTCCAAAACCCTATATTACCTACCCTAACCTATATTCAGCAGTGTACTTGTGATGGGCGAAGGCTAAATAACGGTTGTGGTAAAGTTTTTTGACATACATACGAGTACATACATAAGATCACGACTGTATCCCATAAGGGGTAGTCAGAGACTGGGCACTCACTGCATAAACAGATGACTGCCACAATCCACGTTTCACCAAAACAATACAATGCACTTGGTGTGATAGGTGGTGAGCCCATCGCCACCATGCGCTGTTGGGTGCAGTTTAATTCCTTACTCGCCTTTTACGAGATCCATTGGATGAGATGGAGTGGTAGTATTCTTTTAACGAGCCGCCACCACACGGGCCTAATAGTTAGTTAAGTTTTTTGAAACTTGTAAAAACCGATTCTGACCAAAACTATATTCCTGCTCGCACAACCTGGCTGCGAATTCAGGATGCCCATGCCTTAACTTCACAATGCTTGACTGTAAACTATATTCCGAGAACAGATATACGTCCGTAGTCTTTCCAAGTATTTTTTATAGTTTATTTAAAACAGCTTTTGTGGGACATAAGCCATTCGTAAGTTGCGAAAATTTACTATATCTTTCTCAATTCCTTCTAATCAAAATAATCGGCCGTAGTGAGCTACGAATTGGTCATGATAATAGCACATATTCATGACACGTCTGCTTCGAGACTTGATTGAAAACATGCCTACACTAAATCCGCAAAACAAAAATATAATAATACATATCGACATAGACCACATGTTTCCACTTGCTACGATCCTGACACTTTGATCTTTCGCACCATCTACTTCCTTTAGCAAAAGCAAAGCAAAGTAACAGCTTATAAAATATCTCATTGCTGAGCACAGGCCTCCTCTCATTTCTGAGAGGGTTTTGGAGCTGGGAATAGTCCGCCACGCTGCTCCAATTCGGGTTGGCGGACTTCACATGTCCTCGAAATATTTCTATTCTTCGGACATGCAGGTTTCCTCACGATGTTTTCCTTCACCGCTAAGCACGTGGTAAATCAGCACTTAAAATTTTAGAACAATTATAGGGGTGCTGGCATCGGGGATCGAATGCAGGTTACTCGCATACCATAAAATTAAAGGCGAGCACCTTGAGCGTTTTCATACAATCAGGTCGATTGCGGGTACTTTTAACGTGGCCTTTCCTTAAACCGAGTTCAATCTAATCGTCATACTTTCCTCTACGTCGATCTTTTCCGGCTTACTCATTCACACTCGCCAAATTAATCTGTTTTGTCCATCTTGTTTCATCCATCCATTCTACGTGTCCAAATCACACATCTTTCCACACCGCAACGTCCCCTTATCACACTGTTCCTCACTTTGTTTATCAGAGTCACTCCAGCTGAACTTCCTAACTTTTCTTTTCACAGCATTACTCTTACTTTCATGCTTCTTCTGCCAGACCCAACATTCACTACCGTACACAAGTGGAAGACCAGTACTCTTTTATGTACAGCTAGTTGTGCCTTTTTGGATACGATCTGGCTACACATAAAGTTATGCACTTGATTTCCTGCCAACATTCTTCGCTCAATATTACCGTCATACTTTCCTCGTAATGTACTTTTCTCTCGTAAACTTTCAACCTAAATATAGAAACTATTTCACTTGTTCTCTTCTTTCTCCTTTAATTAAAATGCTGCTATTCGTCATATTTGCTTCTTAAAAAGTATTACTTTCGTCTTATGTACATTAATTATTATCATCCTTTGCTTTTTAGAGCACCATACATCATATTAACCATTTCCTGCAACTTCTCCTAAGATGATTCTGATATTACCTGATCATCAGCCTATAGGAGGCATTTGATAGTCAAATCATGCATTCTTAATCCAAACGCACTCTTTTCTAAATCTTTCAAGCAATTGATATTTACCCTTACACAAGCACTAGAATGCTTATAGCGTGCTTTCAGTGCTTGTATGCTGTTCTGCGGTTAACATCGTGGTCTCCTCTTGATCTTCCTGTCTCTGATTTTTTTTCCTAATTCAGTTTCTAATTTTTTCTCGATTCTGTTCCTGATTTTTTTGCTCGTCTTGTCCCTCAGGACAAAGTTCACTTGACGGTAAGTGCAACGTCCGCCCATAGTAAAGCTGTGTCACCCGGGATATTTTTGTGTGCCGCCGCACTGCGCCTATCTCTTTCTCTGGGACGTCAGTTCTTAAGTCTTATATGCTCAATAATTACACTAGCTCTCAGTGTCCTTCAGACCGAAACACAGCAACAATACTATACTAGATATATTACTACGGAAACAATATTTCTAATTAAAAGCATTTAAAAAAAGGTAACGCAAGTGTTATTTATTCACAAAATGATATTGTATTCGTCGTTTTATTATCGCAGCAATGTTTTGGAAAATATTCACGGCACAACTTTTTTCAACATTTACATTCCGCTGAGTTGGCAGAAAATATTCGAGTGTCAAAATGAAAGACTCCCCTGAGAAATTCCACCGCAAAAATGGGAAAGGTTTAAATATGTGTTAAATTTGGCCTCACCTGAAAGATGAAATACTTTTTTTTTAATTCCTTTATTTAGTTCAAATATCGCTGAACATTTTTTTATATTACTAGTATACATATTTAAATTAAAACGTGTACATACTTATGCCACGGTTACTGAGCTCCCTCGCCAAGACAAAACAAGAAGCTATTATGGGGTTGAATATGCCAGATCTAACTTGTCTAGAACAGTGTCTAGCGAAAAAAATTCAAAACATCTAATCTACGATTGCTAATCTTGCTAATTGCTTATTATCTGACAACCGTACCGTTTACCGTATTTATTTTTTAATATTTGCAATGTGAAGGCTGGAGAGGCAGATTAGCAATCGTAGATTAGACGTTTTGATCGTTGGTGATGATCATAAATAAATTTTGGAGCCAATTACAAGGGAGAAATTAAACACATATATCATTCAACTCATAGATCATTGTGAAATATAATATGCACTTTCCATAAGCAAAACATTTAGCTGATGGAAAGTGCAACGAGTTTCAATAGGCAATAGTAATTAATAAAAAAAAGCAGTTACTCAATCAATTCTCATTGACGTGAAACGTAACTCTTCGTATAATGAAGTGAATCGTACTATAGCTTGTTGCCGTGACACTGACACTGCAAATCTTTTTTAATCTTGAAGGGGGCAAGAACCAAGGGGAAATTACCACGTGGGGAGGAGGGGTTACGACGAGGTTGTACCGACTAAAACTCCGGAGAGTTGCACCTTCACTGCATGTTGATAGGGCCACGAGAACGCTTACGCACATATCCGCCGCCTCAAAAACCCCATGGTGTTCCGCCTTCGCCGCATGTTGGTAGGGCCACGGGAATGATTTCGCTCACATCTGCGGTCTCACCGCCGCTGGCCGCCCACCATCGGCGGCCCATCTTTGGGAGAGTTGCTCCCTTCTCTATACGTGTACATACCATCTAAGCAACCCTACCATATGCAGGAAGCCGTCTAAGTAGGTCCACCATCCCATGGACAGTTATTCTGCCATGAAGCAGTAGTGTGTCAACATTACTGTGCTTCGATTTATAGGGCACTGTGAGCTAGTGTAATTGATGTCTCAGGTTGAGGGGGCGCAGTGTGGTGGCACACATAAATGTTCTGGATGACATAGCATTTGTTATGGGCAAACGTTGCACTTACCATCAGCTGAACGTTTAACTCGTTTCAGCACTTAATCCGAAAAAACAAAATCATCGAGCGCGGGTAGGTTAGGACGAGTAAGTTTCTCTGTGATTGTCCTTAAACGTGTAACATTATATTATCTCCTGCGTGTAACATTATATTAGCTTCCCAAGGTATTTGGGAGTTGTAGCCGTGGTCGAGAATTGAATAGGAGAACTTACTAGTAGAGTAAGTTCTCTAAACACTCAAACATAACCCAAGTAAAAATAAAATATGTTTAGAGAAAGCTGAGGGACAAAAAACCGACGAAATCTGAATGCGGTTCCGAATTAAATCCAATTCAGTGATTCAATCAGAAAATTGATAGCTTACTTTCAAACAATATTTGGCCATTACGCAATTAACGCATACTTATTACTGAAACAAACGGTTCATGGGAAATTTTATAGGCATTATTCGTAAAAACATTCCACAGAGTATAAGAAGATAATTCAGTCATGGTCCTAGCCAACGCAAAACCGTTACTAGTTATTCATTCCTTATAATTGTGTTCAGTTTTTAGGTACGTTATGCACGGCAACACAAAATTAGTAAAGGCGGACATTCGATTTCTATGGGTATATGTTTATGGTATATTTTTGACGTGGTCCTGTGGCCAACAACTGTGATGATACTGTGATCGCAAGGTCATCATAGAGGGTGACATCAACAATATTATAATAGTGCTTTATGACAATGAATATGTACTCATACTTTTACATAGATGTCTAACATACGATATTTTTTCGAACTTATTTCTTATGTTTAAATAATGGTTGCCCCACACTAGAATTTCTAGTGTATCGTGGGTGCGTTGTATAGATTAATACTACATCCACAAACACCCAGACCCGGAACAACTATCTGTAGGCCATACAAATTGTACCGTTCGGGAATAGAACCCGCGACCCGTGGCGCAGAAGTATAGCGCTTAGCCACTTCGCTGACCGAGTCGTTGTATGATATATAAAGCTTTATTTTTACTTTTTTGATGAAATTTTGTGAAGGCATTTGACATTTGACATTTATCAAATGCCTTCACAAAGCATTTTTGTGCTTTTGCAAAAATCAACGAATACATTGACTAGTTCGTATGTTATGACATAAGTTCACCGGTAGGATGCATATTTGTAACTCCAGATCTACTGAGTAAAGGGTTAACATGCCAGGTAGTACCTTCAGAAGACCTGTCCATGATGGCGTCCGCTTGCCAAGTTTGTAAGCACTTCATTATTAACATTTTTTAAAGATTTTGATTAATTCACGTAACTTTTTTTTCTGATTATTCATATTTTCTTCGAAGTGTACAAAGATCAGACTGAGATTTTTGCAAAAATTTTTTGCAAAGCCCAATATATCTGAAAATTTAAAACCAATAATTGCATAGAAAAGACTGAACTCCCTTAATTGAATTCAACTTTTACGCAACAATGAGACGAAATCGAAGTATTGGGCATACATAGATATACTTAAGACTCTCCTGTCCCGAATGTCATGGTTTATCGACTAATTTATTTTTTTGTCGGATAATGTGCCGAAACGTGCAAAACGTTCTCCTGGTGGTAAATGCAATATCAGCCTATAACAAATGTTGTGTCTTTGTAAATTTGGCCTGAGACATAAGTTCTAAAGTCTCATATGCTCACTGATTACACTAGCTCTCAGTGCTCTTCAGACCGGAACACAGTGTCAATGTTTGCACACTATTGCTTCACGGCAGAATTAGATACCAATCTACCTTTCTTTCTTTTATTCTTGCACACGAATCTTTCCACCAGCTAAAACAGATTAACACAGCCTATAAATGTCCCACTGCTGAGCACAGGCCTCCTCTCATTTCTGAGATGGTTTTGGAGCCGGGAAGAGTCCGCCACGCTGCTCCAATACGAGTTGGCGGACTTCACATATCTGCGAAATATTTATTATTCCACAGACATGCAGGTTTCCTCGCGATGTTTTCGTTCAGCGCCAAGCACGTGGTAAATCGACACTTAAAATTGCAATTACCAATTTAATGGTGCCGGTACTGGAAATCGAACCCAGTTCACTCGCGTACTATGAAATTTAAAGCGAGCGCCTTGCCCCTGAGCTACCCTTATTGTATTCCTTTACAAACTTAAAAAAAAGTTTTTTAAATTGGTCCATAATTGACGAAAATATCGGTAAAATATACGAGTATCGTGCATAAAAATACATTCAGAGAACCGTCTCCTTTTTTGATGTCAGTTAAAAACGACAAATATTTCATTATTTGCACGAATGGATATAGATCTGATTACTCAAAAGAAATGCATAAACTTTGATTTCGAGTAAACCGTAAAAGAGATTGATATCGGGCGTACATTTACATTTTTTGGCCTGATTTGGCGAAGAAACTTTCGTCGCAAATTTGGTAACGAAAGAAGGTTGCTTGATGTTTTATTACGTTTCCCGAATTTTATTTCTTTTGTTATTTCTTCCGTCTGGAGATTCATACTTAAAAAAACCACTATATCTATTTATAGTATTATTTGCATTGTGGTAGAGCCGTGGTAGCTCAGGGGCTAGGCGCTCGCTTTAAATTTCATAGTACGCGAGTGACCTGGGTTCGATTCCCGGTGCCGGCACCACTAAAATTGTTAATTGCAATTTTAGGTGCTGATTTACCGCGTGCTCGGCGGTGAAGGAAAACATCATGAGGAAACCTGCATGTCTGAGGAATAAAAAATATTTCGAAGACATGTGAAGTCCGTCAACCCGCATTGGAGCAGCGTGGCGGATTCTTCCTAGCTCCAAAACCCTCTCAGAAATGAGAGGAGGCCTGTGCTCAGTAGTGGGACATTTATAGGCTGAAACTTTACTTTTTACTTACTTTTTGCATTGTGGTGGCATTTACTGGTGGTAGGATTCCTATGCAGGAATCCGTCTAGGTAGGTACCACGCCAGGGCCAGTTATTCTGCCGTGAAGCAGTAGTGTGCAAGCATTACTGTGTTTCGGTTTGAAGGGCGCTGTGGGCTAGCGTAATCACTGGGCATTCGAGACTTAAGATCTGATGTCTCAGGGTGACGGGCGCAGTGTGGTGTCACACAGAAATATTCCGGGTGACACAGCATTTGTTGTGGGCGGACGTTGCACTTCAGCACCATCAGGTGAACGTTTTGCTCGTTTCGTCACTGTATGAAATAAAAATGAAAAAAAAAAAAGTGTTGCGTGACTCATTTAAATGTCCTGGAAAAAAAATCAAACAAAGATTTACTCATATTATGGTGCAATGGTTTCTTATATTTACGGGAATATTACACATTGCGATAAAACTTTTTTTTACGGATTTTATCGCCTATAATTTAAACTATTAAAAAATTAAAAGCTGTAGGTAGCCCGGGTTAACTATGACATCAGCAACAGCATCAGAATCTTCCTGGAGCATCTGGATAAATAAACTGCGGTTGCCAACCCGCCTGCCAAGCGTGGCAACTATTGCAAAATCCCCCCAAAATGCGAGCTACTAAATTGTGACGATTCTGTGGGGGAGGCCTATGTTCAGCAGTGGACTAGTGATAGGCTGAAATGATGATAAGGGTCAGACGCTGTTCCAGAGCAGATTGGTGAATTTTACACGACATCGATATATTTTTGTATTTTTGCGGCAAGCGGATTTCCACAATACAGAAGAAAATCCTACTGTACCTTAAATAAAAACAACGGGAACCGTTCTTGACGATCAAGCTTAAGTTACTCGAGTATTATGAAATTTGTATCAAAACTTTCAAATTTGTAGCAAAATTGTATGTTTTTATATAAAAACCAATCAAGAAATGTGTTCTTGATTTATTTTATGATACGCCCCAGTACGGCCCTGGCACGAGTACGTCTGTACTTCCCTAACAGTCAGCCAACAGATTACTCTCCAAATGTACGTCACTTTAAGCTGGAAAATTACTATTGTAAATACATGCACCCAATCACGTCTTTTTCCCTTATAAGGGGTAGGCAGAGGCCACTCACGTAGCCCACTTTTCCTCTCCATCCACCTAGCGGGAATCGAGCTCGTCGCCGCAATTTGGTCAAAAAATACTTACTCCCCATTGCGTTCCCGAAAGCAGTATGATGACACCTCGTTAGGAAAGAGATAGGTGCTATTCTACTCTGCCGGACAGCCATCGGCATATGGGCACCAATTGCAAATCTCGATTAATATCGATTGTAAAAAAAAATCAAAAATCTCTTCAAAAAGCGTCATAGTGAAACAAAACATAAAAATCACAATTCTGATTAAATAAACACAAACTTAATACTATGCCTACGTCATAAACTAGCTTTTTAAATTAATTCACTCACCAGAGTTCCACGACGTTTTTAATTTCCTTGCTAATTTGACGCAATAAAATTTTCAATTAATAAATAAGCGCATTGTGCGTACTAAATAGTAATAAAGAGCACTAAACGACTATAGTATAACTGAAAATGACGGGATTTAATAATAAAATTAATAATTCGAAAAATGACGTAGTTACTAAACTTTTATAACTTCTCCTTTCTAGCCTTAATCCTGAATATATTAGAATTGGTTACCCAACTTACGGATGATCCTCAGAGTTTTCAAGTCGCCTATTGTGTACTGGCATGATTAAATGACTTTTCTAACAAAGAAGCGATAAGAGGGACCAACGGTTTAACGTGCCTTTCACACTTCACACAAATAAACGTAAGGGCGTTCTAGAAAAAAATATCACGTTATATGTTGAAAACAGAAAAAAAAACATTTTACTGAACCTATCCTATGTTAAGTTTTTATTCAAGATATTTATCTTAGCGGAATCGTTAAAAATTACTCTTAAAAACCATAGGCGGTATGAGTCAAAAATAAAAACTTTATGGATTCTTTAATTACATACAATACACAGCTGGTTGATTGGTGATTGGTGCCTCGCGGTTTCAACCGCGTAAAAAAGCTAGTAACTCTCCTTTTTGGCAGGCGGGTTGGCAACCGCAGTTAATCAGGAAGATGCTGCTGTCCATCTTCTGGTTTTCATTTTACCTCTGTCGACTTTTCTGACACCCACGGGATGAGATGGGGTGGTGAATTCTCTTAAGCCGCTACATCGCTCTTTCCCGACGAGCAAATCTGCATCCACAACAAATGCTGCGTCACCCAGAGATTTCTGCGTAACGTCAAACTGCGCTCGTCAACCTGAGACATCAGCCCAGCCATAAGTCGTACTCAGCCCAGCTCCCAGTTCCCTTCACACCGAAACACGGTACCTAACGATTACACACAGTACTGCTTCACAGCAGAATAACTGGCTCTTCGGTGGTATCAGTGGCATAACAACAGGATGGCAGGACGGGCAAAGTGCCAGGGGTCCCCGACCCCAGAGGGCTGCGAGGACAGGAGGATCATGACATATATTATTACAAAATTTTTATTATTATTTTTAGTTTTACAATGAATTAATTCAAATTGCCCACGTTTTTGGTAATAATTTCAAAAAAAACTGTCGTCTTGGTGTTAATGAGAAATATTGTAAACTGTGCCAAATATCATAGACAATTATAAAAACAAGGTTCTATGTGGATATTTTTAAATAAAATCGGGATTTTTTCAGTTTTAGGAAACCTCTCCGAGATGGTCAACTTGCCCCAATGCTAGGGTAGGTAGACTAGTCAACTGGAGCAGGTTGGCTTGAATGACGTGATGACAAAATTTAAGGTGTAATAAAAAATTTCACAGACATACTCTTGGTGACACGGCATTTCTTATGGGCAGACGTTGCACTTACAATCAGGTGAATGTTTTGCTCGTCTCGTCACTATGTTCTTCTAAGTTCTAATTTTTTGTAGAACAATTAATATTAATTAATAAATATAAAAAAACCCGACTAAGCACAATCTTGCAAAACATACAATGGAGACTATTGATAAAATAGCTTTGTAACGATGAAACTACACTGTTAAAAGAGTTTACAACCGTATTACATACACAATATAAAAAATATTATTAGTATAACTTCATTTTGTTAAGAGTTTCAATTATTTTTCTGATGGTAGGATTCCTATGTAAGAATCCGTTTAGGTAGGTACTAGCTAGGTAGGAGATGAGATTGCGCTCTAGCTGGCAGTGAGACATATCCTCGTGTCTCGCGTTCTGTGCGAATGATCGGTCAATCAGCGGGCTTTCTTTCAGTGCAACGTTGATTTTCTCACAGAAACCTGCAAGAAGTGAGCATCTAGTCTAGTTACCCGAGTCCCCAACCAACCCCGGTCTGCCCTTATATAGGTATTTCAAACCAATACGCTCTTTAAATTAAAAGTTACTAGAAAATCAACGCGCAAGGAACACACTATTCATAATAGCATTTGTACATACGTACGTTACGTTGTGATTTAGTAAAATGAATCTACGATTTGGTTGAGCTTCTTTACAGTAACAGAGGGCCCGATCCAATGAATTTGCCACGGGCCTCAGCGGAATACTTACACCACTGGGTGCTATTTACTTAATGGATTACGGCACAGGAATCCTACCACCAGTAAAATATCCAGCGGGTTATTTTATGGAATGTTGAAAAGAGCGAATTACGAGAATTAATCAGTCTATTTTTGCCGACAACTGGCACTTGATGAGGCTTTAGAGAACTAAATCCTTCCAGTGAGAGAAATTTTAAAGATGAGTCAGAGCAGTTGATTTGTCAAAGAACTTGTTGAAAACATAAAATGACTAAGAGATTATTAAATATCGCAAGTTTAACTATGTAATTATTATAAATTAATAGTGGTAGGATTCCTATGCAGGAATCCGTCTAGGTACTCGTAGGTACCACCTCAGGGCCAGTTATTTTGCCGTGAAGCAGTAGTGTGCAAACATTAGGTACTGTGTTTCGGTTTTGAAGGGCACTGTGAGCTAGCGTAATCCCTGGACTTAAGAACTTATGTCTCAGGGTGATGGACACAGTGTGGAAATTTTCTGGGCGACACAGCATTTGTTATGGGCAGACGTTGCACTTACCATCAGGTGAACGTTTTACTCGTTTCATCACTTTATCCAATAAAAAAAAAGTCCACGCGCGCCATTGTTATCGGTAAATCATTGTATGGACGCTGCCGTTTATTACCTGAGCCTAAAGTTTGATGCTGTTTTTATGTAAGTATAGATATTTCCGTGTGGTGGCGGCATAAGAGAATCTACCACCCCATCTCATCCCGTGGGTTTCGTAAAAGTCGACAGAGGGAAAATAAAAATAACAGCAAAAGTCTCGTTTATTCAGTTTATATCATCTCAAGTAGCTTGTTATATTACGAGACGCTTATCGTTCAGAAACTGTATCGATACGGGCTCGCATTACGTGAAAGATTGATTTAAGTTGACAAGGACCTCTTTACTTACTTAATGTGAAAGTGAACAATTTTATTTCTTATTTTAGAAGAATAATAGAAAAAGAGCAAGGCTTTAGTCCATAGCCTTCCGTGATAACATACATACATGGCTTAGTTGTGAGAGAATAAGGTAGCGGACTGTATAAATGATGTGATAATTATAAACTGCACAACGGTTGTCGTTAAGCTACGGTACAAAGTTTATATGCCATGCGTGCGAGTGCTTATTATGAGGCGTAACGGCTGACTGGCCCGCCGCGACGCCGCTCGGATCAGCCGGTAGATGCGCCATGTGTCCCCCTCTCCTCACGTACTTCGCCTCGCCTGTGCTGTTGAGTTAGATGACTCAACAGTCAAGCCTTTTTTCCATATAAGGGGTAAGCAAAGACCACACACGTAGCCCAATAGAGATACAGAACAGTTAACCTTCCATAGTTGCCATGTTTGGCAGAAAAGCTGGTAATCGCTATGTGGTAGTTAACCTAAAACAATGCTGCGATTATTTCTCCATTCCTTTAATGGTTTTTAATACTGGTGGTAGGATTCCTATGCAGAAATCATGTGATGTTCTCTACCGAATACTCTCGGAACTTATCAACTGCGCAGGAGATATTATGCGCAATCGCGCTTATGCGATAACATCGGAGGTAGCTTCGGATGTAGTGTCAGAGACACAAGGACAATTATAACACAACGAGACCCGAAAATCAACAATATGTGTTTTTGTAGAAATGTTGGCTCCTGCTGGAACTTCTACTTGGTAGACAGGTACACTAACCACTTAGCCACGCGGTAGGTATTATTCAGTGGTATGGAAGCTGAGTTCTGCTTTGTAGAGCCCTGAACGCCCTGAAGCTAGTGTCACAATGTCTGAAATGTTCTGGGTGAAACAGCATTTGTTATAGGCAATCTTTGCACTTCACATCCGGTGAACTTTTAGCTCGTCTCGCGACTTTCTCATATAAAAAAAATGTCTCATCGTGAAGAGCCAATGCAGTACCACATAGAACTTTCCAATGCAAAGGTTTGGGTGACGCCCCAACTATCTGCTACTGGTTGTAGGGCGCCTAATATAGCAATCCATCTAGGTATGTTTCACCCCAGGGCCAGTTATTCAACCGTGAAGCAGTAGTGTGCAAACATTACTGTTGTTTCGGTGTGAAGGGCACTGACAGCTAGTGTAATCACTGGGCATATTAGACGTAAGAACTGATGTCTCAGAGTGACGAGAGCAATTGGTGCCATATAGAAATGTTTTGGGTGATACAGCATCTGTTATGAGTAGACGTTGCACTTACAATCAGGTGAACGTTTTGCTAGTCTCGTCACTTTAACCAATAAATTAAAAAAAATTAGGAAGATGCAACTACCCATCCGTGCCATAGCCGTACTATGCTGCGATTTCTGTCATACCATGCCGTGTGGAACTGGTCTATGAGAATCTACCACCCCATCCTAATGAAATAATATAAATAAAATGCGGTTGCCAACCCGCCTGCCAAGCGTGGCAACTATGGCAAAAACCTCCAATGTGAGAGCTACATGCTTTTGTGGCTATCTATGGAGGAGGCCTATGTTCAGCAGTAGACTTGTGATAGGTTGAAACGACGACGACGACGAACGTCGAACTAACCATCTGGTGAGACTTGCTCCTCTTGTGAATTACACCAATTAATTCGTTTTAATTTCGCGATATTTATTGGTGGTGAAATTGATAATTAATAATGGTTGCATTGTTAATTAAGCTTATGTTTTATAATTTCTTATAGTAACGAATTTATTACTAATTTATTAAAATTAATTTTACGGATTTTATCGCGTCTTATTTAACAATTTGTAACCAACCATTACATCAGATTTGATAAACCACAAATCCTTGCAAAGGAACACCGATTCTTATCAATGATGATTCGCGAGGCTGTTAAAAACGGAAAACATCCTAATTTCAATATAGAAGATGGTTGGGTACTACCACCAGCGTGGGATTCTATGATTAATTAAATTAAATCAAAAATCGAACATACCACTGCAAGACTTCGAGACACAGTTAGCTCTTTCTGTGTAGATCGGACCGAAAATAAATTAAAAGCTGAAGCAACCTCGTATTAAATATGACACCATGACACCTGCCACCTCAGTCCCCCCTCGACCATGAGTGCTGTAAAGCGCTCGAAACGTGGGTTAGAAATAGTTTAAAATTAAACGGGATAAAATCCGTAAAATTCGTTTTATTAAATAAATTTATGTTTATTACTTATAAATTCACATTAAGTGTTACTATCAGTAAATATTTATTTTCATCATACATTTCTATTAGCAACAATAGTTTAAATTAAAACTATTTTTTACGGATTTTATCGCGTTTAATTTATGACTATTTTTAACCCGACGTTTCGGGCGCTTTACAGCACCCATGGTCACGGGGGGACTGAGGTGACAGTTGTCCCGATGTCATAGTGAACCCGGAGTACCTTCAGCTTTTAATTATTATTTATAGTCCGATCTAATCAGAAAGAGCTTACTGTGTCTTGAAGGCTGGTATGCTTGGTTTTTGATTTAATTTTATTAATAATAGGATCCCAAGCCGGTGGTAATACCCAACCATCTTCCCTATTGAAATTAGGATGTTTTTTAATTTCAATAGCCTCGCGAATCATCCTTGGTAGGAATCGATGTTCTTTTGCAAGGATTTGTGGTCTATCAAATCTGATGTAATGGTTGGGATGATCCAGAACATGCTCACAGACTGCAGACTTCCTAGAGCGTCGATGCTTCACATCAGCTATATGTTCTTTAACGCGGGTTTTTATGGATCTTGTAGTTTGCCCTATGTATGAGAGACCACATTCACAATCCAGCTTATATAGCAACAATAGTTATCAAGAAAAATGCATTCACAACTTTGATCTTGTGGATGCAGTTCGAAATTATTTTCGAAACTAACGAATACAGATATCCAATCAGGTGGATGTCGAACGTCGAGTGAGTAGAGACATTGCTGTGTAAAGTTCCCTTTCCTTTTTCTCTCATTTCTTCAGAACCTAAATTTGTTTTCGTTGCAGGTGAACGCTTTTTAATGAAGCAATTTCACACTGGCCGATATTACCATACCACTACGTACCGAAAAAAATATATGGTATAATCCTAACTTAATTTATACGCATCCGTATGTTTTTTCGAAAATTAAAAATGTATTTGTTTAATTTTGTCAATTACTTTGTTCCTTAAGGTAGTATGTTTATTTTGGACGATAATAGTGGCTCAGATGAACGATGCCTTTCCCCATTAAGCATGTGCAATAGATTTTTTTTTTATTCAATATAGATAATTTACATAATACTCATTGAACGTCATTTTTTTAAGCTACACTGGTTCGCAAAGAAATTAAAGAAATCTCAATTATAAGAGAATAATTTTTAAAAAACGGCTACTAGTCGTTATTTAATATTTATATTACTTGATTAAAGTTTTGGGATGATTACAAAAACAAATTGAGGAAAAAGTTTTCAGAAATTTAAAGGTGTAACCTTGTTACGGATCTCGAGTGGCAACTTTGTACCAGCAAACTAAGAGGCCACCCCTCACAAGATGGAAGGACAACCTGCACGATTTTGCAGGAGGTCGATAGATGCAGGTGGCACGAGGGCATGCTCTATGACCATCTATGTGTGAGGTCCAAAACCCTATATTACCTACCCCAACCTATATTCAGCAGTGTACTTGTGATGGGCGAAGGCTAAATAACGGTTGTGGTAAAGTTTTTTGACATACATACGAGTACATACATAAGATCACGACTGTATCCCATAAGGGGTAGTCAGAGACTGGGCACTCACTGCATAAACAGATGACTGCCACAATCCACGTTTCACCAAAACAATACAATGCACTTGGTGTGATAGGTGGTGAGCCCATCGCCACCATGCGCTGTTGGGTGCAGTTTAATTCCTTACTCGCCTTTTACGAGATCCATTGGATGAGATGGAGTGGTAGTATTCTTTTAACGAGCCGCCACCACACGGGCCTAATAGTTAGTTAAGTTTTTTGAAACTTGTAAAAACCGATTCTGACCAAAACTATATTCCTGCTCGCACAACCTGGCTGCGAATTCAGGATGCCCATGCCTTAACTTCACAATGCTTGACTGTAAACTATATTCCGAGAACAGATATACGTCCGTAGTCTTTCCAAGTATTTTTTATAGTTTATTTAAAACAGCTTTTGTGGGACATAAGCCATTCGTAAGTTGCGAAAATTTACTATATCTTTCTCAATTCCTTCTAATCAAAATAATCGGCCGTAGTGAGCTACGAATTGGTCATGATAATAGCACATATTCATGACACGTCTGCTTCGAGACTTGATTGAAAACATGCCTACACTAAATCCGCAAAACAAAAATATAATAATACATATCGACATAGACCACATGTTTCCACTTGCTACGATCCTGACACTTTGATCTTTCGCACCATCTACTTCCTTTAGCAAAAGCAAAGCAAAGTAACAGCTTATAAAATATCTCATTGCTGAGCACAGGCCTCCTCTCATTTCTGAGAGGGTTTTGGAGCTGGGAATAGTCCGCCACGCTGCTCCGATTCGGGTTGGCGGACTTCACATGTCCTCGAAATATTTCTATTCTTCGGACATGCAGGTTTCCTCACGATGTTTTCCTTCACCGCTAAGCACGTGGTAAATCAGCACTTAAAATTTTAGAACAATTATAGGGGTGCTGGCATCGGGGATCGAATGCAGGTTACTCGCATACCATAAAATTAAAGGCGAGCACCTTGAGCGTTTTCATACAATCAGGTCGATTGCGGGTACTTTTAACGTGGCCTTTCCTTAAACCGAGTTCAATCTAATCGTCATACTTTCCTCTACGTCGATCTTTTCCGGCTTACTCATTCACACTCGCCAAATTAATCTGTTTTGTCCATCTTGTTTCATCCATCCATTCTACGTGTCCAAATCACACATCTTTCCACACCGCAACGTCCCCTTATCACACTGTTCCTCACTTTGTTTATCAGAGTCACTCCAGCTGAACTTCCAAACTTTTCATTTTCACAGCATTACTCTTACTTTCATGCTTCTTCTGCCAGACGCAACATTCACTACCGTACACAAGTGGAAGACCAGTACTCTTTTATGTACAGCTAGTTGTGCCTTTTTGGATACGATCTGGCTACACATAAAGTTATGCACTTGATTTCCTGCCAACATTCTTCGCTCAATATTACCGTCATACTTTCCTCGTAATGTACTTTTCTCTCGTAAACTTTCAACCCAAATATAGAAACTATTTCACTTGTTCTCTTCTTTCTCCTTTAATTAAAATTCTGCTATTCGTCATATTTGCTTCTTAAAAAGTATTACTTTCGTCTTATGTACATTAATTATTATCATCCTTTGCTTTTTAGAGCACCATACATCATATTAACCATTTCCTGCAACTTCTCCTAAGATGATTCTGATATTACCTGATCATCAGCCTATAGGAGGCATTTGATAGTCAAATCATGCATTCTTAATCCAAACGCACTCTTTTCTAAATCTTTCAAGCAATTGATATCAAACCAGTCTGTGTAAGCCCCGTTTACCCTTACACAAGCACTAGAATGCTTATAGCGTGCTTTCAGTGCTTGTATGCTGTTCTGCGGTTAACATCGTGGTCTCCTCTTGATCTTCCTGTCTCTGATTTTTTTTCCTAATTCAGTTTCTAATTTTTTCTCGATTCTGTTCCTGATTTTTTTGCTCGTCTTGTCCCTCAGGACAAAGTTCACTTGACGGTAAGTGCAACGTCCGCCCATAGTAAAGCTGTGTCACCCGGGATATTTTTGTGTGCCGCCGCACTGCGCCTATCTCTTTCTCTGGGACGTCAGTTCTTAAGTCTTATATGCTCAATAATTACACTAGCTCTCAGTGTCCTTCAGACCGAAACACAGTAACAATACTATACTACATATATTACTACGGAAACAATATTTCTAATTAAAAGCATTTAAAAAAAGGTAACGCAAGTGTTATTTATTCACAAAATGATATTGTATTCGTCGTTTTATTATCGCAGCAATGTTTTGGAAAATATTCACGGCACAACTTTTTTCAACATTTACATTCCGCTGAGTTGGCAGAAAATATTCGTGTGTCAAAATGAAAGACTCCCCTGAGAAATTCCACCGCAAAAATGGGAAAGGTTTAAATATGTGTGTTAAATTTGGCCTCACCTGAAAGATGAAATACTTTTTTTTTAATTCCTTTATTTAGTTCAAATATCGCTGAACATTTTTTTATATTACTAGTATACATATTTAAATTAAAACGTGTACATACTTATGCCACGGTTACTGAGCTCCCTCGCCAAGACAAAACAAGAAGCTATTATGGGGTTGAATATGCCAGATCTAACTTGTCTAGAACAGTGTCTAGCGAAAAAAATTCAAAACATCTAATCTACGATTGCTAATCTTGCTAATTGCTTATTATCTGACAACCGTACCGTTTACCGTATTTATTTTTTAATATTTGCAATGTGAAGGCTGGAGAGGCAGATTAGCAATCGTAGATTAGACGTTTTGATCGTTGGTGATGATCATAAATAAATTTTGGAGCCAATTACAAGGGAGAAATTAAACACATATATCATTCAACTCATAGATCATTGTGAAATATAATATGCACTTTCCATAAGCAAAACATTTAGCTGATGGAAAGTGCAACGAGTTTCAATAGGCAATAGTAATTAATAAAAAAAAGCAGTTACTCAATCAATTCTCATTGACGTGAAACGTAACTCTTCGTATAATGAAGTGAATCGTACTATAGCTTGTTGCCGTGACACTGACACTGCAAATCTTTTTTAATCTTGAAGGGGGCAAGAACCAAGGGGAAATTACCACGTGGGGAGGAGGGGTTACGACGAGGTTGTACCGACTAAAACTCCGGAGAGTTGCACCTTCACTGCATGTTGATAGGGCCACGAGAACGCTTACGCACATATCCGCCGCCTCAAAAACCCCATGGTGTTCCGCCTTCGCCGCATGTTGGTAGGGCCACGGGAATGATTTCGCTCACATCTGCGGTCTCACCGCCGCTGACCGCCCACCATCGGCGGCCCATCTTTGGGAGAGTTGCTCCCTTCTCTATACGTGTACATACCATCTAAGCAACCCTACCATATGCAGGAATCCGTCTAAGTAGGTCCACCATCCCATGGACAGTTATTCTGCCATGAAGCAGTAGTGTGTCAACATTACTGTGCTTCGATTTATAGGGCACTGTGAGCTAGTGTAATTGATGTCTCAGGTTGAGGGGGCGCAGTGTGGTGGCACACATAAATGTTCTGGATGACATAGCATTTGTTATGGGCAAACGTTGCACTTACCATCAGCTGAACGTTTAACTCGTTTCAGCACTTAATCCGAAAAAACAAAATCATCGAGCGCGGGTAGGTTAGGACGAGTAAGTTTCTCTGTGATTGTCCTTAAACGTGTAACATTATATTATCTCCTGCGTGTAACATTATATTAGCTTCCCAAGGTATTTGATCGAGAATTGAATAGGAGAACTTACTAGTAGAGTAAGTTCTCTAAACACTCAAACATAACCCAAGTAAAAATAAAATATGTTTAGAGAAAGCTGAGGGACAAAAAACCGACGAAATCTGAATGCGGTTCCGAATTAAATCCAATTCAGTGATTCAATCAGAAAATTGATAGCTTACTTTCAAACAATATTTGGCCATTACGCAATTAACGCATACTTATTACTGAAACAAACGGTTCATGGGAAATTTTATAGGCATTATTCGTAAAAACATTCCACAGAGTATAAGAAGATAATTCAGTCATGGTCCTAGCCAACGCAAAACCGTTACTAGTTATTCATTCCTTATAATTGTGTTCAGTTTTTAGGTACGTTATGCACGGCAACACAAAATTAGTAAAGGCGGACATTCGATTTCTATGGGTATATGTTTATGGTAAATTTTTGACGTGGTCCTGTGGCCAACAACTGTGATGATACTTTGATCGCAAGGTCATCATAGAGGGTGACATCAATAATATTATAATAGTGCTTTATGACAATGAAGATGTACTCATACTTTTACATTGAAATGTCTAACATACGATATTTTTTCGAACTTATTTCTTATGTTTAAATAATGGTTGCCCCACACTAGAATTTCTAGTGTATCGTGGGTGCGTTGTATAGATTAATACTACATCCACAAACACCCAGACCCGGAACAACTATCTGTAGGCCATACAAATTGTACCGTTCGGGAATAGAACCCGCGACCCGTGGCGCAGAAGTATAGCGCTTAGCCACTTCGCTGACCGAGTCGTTGTATGATATATAAAGCTTTTTTTTTACTTTTTTGATGAAATTTTGTGAAGGCATTTGACATTTGACATTTATCAAATGCCTTCACAAAGCATTTTTGTGCTTTTGCAAAAATCAACGAATACATTGACTAGTTCGTATGTTATGACATAAGTTCACCGGTAGGATGCATATTTGTAACTCCAGATCTACTGAGTAAAGGGTTAACATGCCAGGTAGTACCTTCAGAAGACCTGTCCATGATGGCGTCCGCTTGCCAAGTTTGTAAGCACTTCATTATTAACATTTTTTAAAGATTTTGATTAATTCACGTAACTTTTTTTTCTGATTATTCATATTTTCTTCGAAGTGTACAAAGATCAGACTGAGATTTTTGCAAAAATTTTTTGCAAAGCCCAATATATCTGAAAATTTAAAACCAATAATTGCATAGAAAAGACTGAACTCCCTTAATTGAATTCAACTTTTACGCAACAATGAGACGAAGTCGAAGTATTGGGCATACATAGATATACTTAAGACTCTCCTGTCCCGAATGTCATGGTTTATCGACTAATTTATTTTTTTGTCGGATAATGTGCCGAAACGTGCAAAACGTTCTCCTGGTGGTAAATGCAATATCAGCCTATAACAAATGTTGTGTCTTTGTAAATTTGGCCTGAGACATAAGTTCTAAAGTCTCATATGCTCAGTGATTACACTAGCTCTCAGTGCTCTTCAGACCGGAACACAGTGTCAATGTTTGCACACTATTGCTTCACGGCAGAATTAGATACCAATCTACCTTTCTTTCTTTTATTCTTGCACACGAATCTTTCCACCAGCTAAAACAGATTAACACAGCCTATAAATGTCCCACTGCTGAGCACAGGCCTCCTCTCATTTCTGAGATGGTTTTGGAGCCGGGAAGAGTCCGCCACGCTGCTCCAATACAAGTTGGCGGACTTCACATATCTGCGAAATATTTATTATTCCACAGACATGCAGGTTTCCTCGCGATGTTTTCGTTCAGCGCCAAGCACGTGGTAAATCGACACTTAAAATTGCAATTACCAATTTAATGGTGCCGGTACTGGAAATCGAACCCAGTTCACTCGCGTACTATGAAATTTAAAGCGAGCGCCTAGCCCCTGAGCTACCCTTATTGTATTCCTTTACAAACTTAAAAAAAAGTTTTTTAAATTGGTCCATAATTGACGAAAATATCGGTAAAATATACGAGTATCGTGCATAAAAATACATTCAGAGAACCGTCTCCTTTTTTGATGTCAGTTAAAAACGACAAATATTTCATTATTTGCACGAATGGATATAGATCTGATTACTCAAAAGAAATGCATAAACTTTGATTTCGAGTAAACCGTAAAAGAGATTGATATCGGGCGTACATTTACATTTTTTGGCCAGATTTGGCGAAGAAACTTTCGTCGCAAATTTGGTAACGAAAGAAGGTTGCTTGATGTTTTATTACGTTTCCCGAATTTTATTTCTTTTGTTATTTCTTCCGTCTGGAGATTCATACTTAAAAAAACCACTATATCTATTTATAGTATTATTTGCATTGTGGTAGAGCCGTGGTAGCTCGCTTTAAATTTCATAGTACGCGAGTGACCTGGGTTCGATTCCCGGTGCCGGCACCACTAAAATTGTTAATTGCAATTTTAGGTGCTGATTTACCGCGTGCTCGGCGGTGAAGGAAAACATCATGAGGAAACCTGCATGTCTGAGGAATAAAAAATATTTCGAAGACATGTGAAGTCCGTCAACCCGCATTAGAGCAGCGTGGCGGATTCTTCCTAGCTCCAAAACCCTCTCAGAAATGAAAGGAGGCCTGTGCTCAGTAGTGGGATATTTATAGGCTGAAACTTTACTTTTTACTTACTTTTTGCATTGTGGTGGCATTTACTGGTGGTAGGATTCCTATGCAGGAATCCGTCTAGGTAGGTACCACGCCAGGGCCAGTTATTCTGCCGTGAAGCAGTAGTGTGCAAGCATTACTGTGTTTCGGTTTGAAGGGCGCTGTGGGCTAGCGTAATCACTGGGCATTCGAGACTTAAGATCTGATGTCTCAGGGTGACGGGCGCAGTGTGGTGTCACACAGAAATATTCCGGGTGACACAGCATTTGTTGTGGGCGGACGTTGCACTTCAGCACCATCAGGTGAACGTTTTGCTCGTTTCGTCACTGTATGAAATAAAAATGAAAAAAAAAAAGTGTTGCGTGACTCATTTAAATGTCCTGGAAAAAAAATCAAACAAAGATTTACTCATATTATGGTGCAATGGTTTCTTATATTTACGGGAATATTACACATTGCGATAAAACTTTTTTTTTTACGGAGTTTAACGCCTATAATTTAAACTATTAAAAAATTAAAAGCTGTAGGTAGCCCGGGTTAACTATGACATCAGCAACATCATCAGAATCTTCCTGGAGCATCTGAATAAATAAACTGCGGTTGCCAACCCGCCTGCCAAGCGTGGCAACTATTGCAAAATCCCCCCAAAATGCGAGCTACTAAATTGTGACGATTCTGTGGGGGAGGCCTATGTTCAGCAGTGGACTAGTGATAGGCTGAAATGATGATAAGGGTCGGACGCTGTTCCAGAGCAGATTGGTGAATTTTACACGACATCGATATATTTTTGTATTTTTGCGACAAGCGGATTTCCTCACGCTTTCTTTCACCGCCGAGCACGTGTATTTATAATTAACCGACCGCGTGGCGTAGTAATTAGCGTACCTGAATTCTGCGCCGCCGGTGTGTGTCGTGTATGTGAAATGTATGTCTGTACCCACAATACAGGAGAAAATCTTACTGTACCTTAAATAAAAACAACGGAAACCGTTCTTGACGATCAAGCTTAAGTTACTCGAGTATTATGAAATTTGTATCAAAACTTTCAAATTTGTAGCAAAATTGTATGTTTTTATATAAAAACCATTCAAGAAATGTGTTCTTCATTTATTTTATGATACGCCTCCAGTACGGCCCTGGCACGAGTACGTCTGTACTTCCCTAACAGTCAGCCAACAGATTACTCTCCAAATGTACGTCACTTTAAGCTGGAAAATTACTATTGTAAATACATGCACCCAATCACGTCTTTTTCCCTTATAAGGGGTAGGCAGAGGCCACTCACGTAGCCCACTTTTCCTCTCCATCCACCTAGCGGGAATCGAGCTCGTCGCCGCAATTTGGTCAAAAAATACTTACTCCCCATTGCGTTCCTGAAAGCAGTATGATGACACCTCCTTAGGAAAGAGATAGGTGCTATTCTACTCTGCCGGACAGCTATCGGCATATGGGCACCAATTACAAATCTTGATTAATATCGATTGTAAAAAAAAATCAAAAATCTCTTCAAAAAGCGTCATAGTGAAACAAAACATAAAAATCACAATTCTGATTAAATAAACACAAACTTAATACTATGCCCACGTCATAAACTAGCTTTTTAAATTAATTCACTAACCAGAGTTCCACGACGTTTTTAATTTCCTTGCTAATTTGACGCAATAAAATTTTCAATTAATAAATAAGCGTATTGTGCGTACTAAATAGTAATAAAGAGCTCTAAACGACTATAGTATAACTGAAAATGACGGGATTTAATAATAAAATTAATAATTCGAAAAATGACGTAGTTACTGAACTTTTATAACTTCTCCTTTCTATAATGTTTTCTTTTATTTACGCGAATATTACACATTTAAATAAAACTACTTTTTTACGGATTTTATCGCGTTTAATTTTGAACTATTTTTACCCGACGTTTCGGACGCTTTACAGCACCCATGGTCACGGGGGGACTGAGGTGACAGTTGTCCCGATGTCATAGTTAACCCGGAGTACCTTCAGCTTTTAATTATTATTTTTAGTCCGATCTACGCAGAAAGAGCTTACTGTGTCTTCTCCTTTCTAGCCTTAATCCTGAATATATTAGAATTGGTTACCCAACTTTCGGATGATCCTCAAAGTTTTCAAGTCGCCTATTGTGTACTGGCATGATTAAATGACTTTTCTTACAAAGAAGCGATAAGAGGGACCAACGGTTTAACGTGCCTTTCACACTTCACACAAATAAACGTAAGGGCGTTCTAGAAAAATATCACGTTGTATGTTGAAAACAGAAAAAAAACATTTTACGGAACCTATCCTATGTTAAGTTTTTATTCAAGATTTATGTCTTAGCGTAATCGTTAAAATTGACTCTTAAAAACCATAGGAGGTATAAGTCAAAAATAAAAACTTTATGGATTCTTTCATCATCATCATCATGATTGGATATGGATTCTTTCGTTCGTTTCGTTTCAACCTATTATAAGTCCACTGTTGAACATAGGCCTCCCCCATAGATCGCCACAAAAGTTTGTAGCTCCCATTTTGGAGGGATTTTGCCGTAGTTGCCACGCTTGGCAAGCGGGTTGGCAACCGCAGTTTATTTATTCATATGTTTCAGGAAAATGCTGCTGCCCATCTCCTGGTTTTCATTTTCCCTCTGTCGACTTTTACGACACCCACGGGATGAGATGGGGTGGTAGATTCTCTTAAGCCGCTACCACACGGCTGGATTCTTTATTTACATATAATACACAGCTGGTTGAGCTGTGCCTCGCGGTTTAAACCTAAAATCACTTTCAATTTCAAATTAAGTTTATGCGATCTTGACTATTTATTATGTTTTCTTTTATTTACGCGAATATTACACAGTTTTTAATTTAGAACTTTTCAAGCCGCCGAAGAAGATAAGTCAGTTGTTACCATCTGTCAAGTGTAACATCCCTCTACTAAGATGCAGGAGTATACAATATGGATTGTTAATGTGGTCTCTCTTACATAGGGCAAACTAAAAAATCCATTAAAACCCGCGTTAAAGAACATATAGCTGATGTGAAGCATCGACGCCCTAAGAAGTCTGCAGTCTGTGACCATTTTCTGTATCATCCCAACCATTACATCAGTTTTGATAGACCACAAATCCTTGCAAAAGAACACCGATTCCTACCAAGGATGATTCGCGAGGCTATCGAAATTAAAAAACATCCTAATTTCAATAGGGAAGATGGTTGGGTATTACCACCGGCTTGGGATCCTATTATTAATAAAATTAAATCAAGAACCAAGCATACCACTGTAAGGCTTCAAGACACAGTAAGCTCTTTCTGCGTAGATCGGACTTAAAATAATATGACATCGGGACAACTGTTACCTCAGTCCCCCCGTGACCATGGGTGCTGTAAAGGAAACGCTAGGTTAAAATAGTTCTAAATTAAACGCGATAAAATCCGTAAAAAATAGTTTAATTTAAATTGACTATTTATAATAAAAGAACGAAAAACATGTGTTGATGAAAAACTACTTAGGTATCCCAATTATTGATATTGCGCTCTAACTGGCAGTGAGACATTTCCTCGTGTCTCGCGTTTTGTGTGAATGATCGGTCAAGCAGCGGGCTTTCTTTGAGTGCAACGTTGATTTTCTCACTGAAACCTGCAAGAAGTTAGGTGCATCTAGTCTACTTACCCCAGTACCCAACCAACCCAGGTCTGCCCTAATATACGTATTTCAATCCAATACGCTCTTTAAGTTAAAAGTTGCAATAAAATCAATGCACAAAGAGCACAATATTCATAATAGCGTTTGCACATCCGTACGTTACGTGGTGATTTACTAAAATGAATCTACGATGTTGGTTGAGCTTCTTTACAGTAAGGGAGGGCCCGATCCAATGTATTTGCCATTGGCCTTAGCGGAATACTTACACCACTGGGTGGTATTTACTTAACGGATTACGGCACAGGAATCTTACCACCAGGAAATATCCAGCGGTTAATTTTATGGAATGTTGAAAAGAGCGAATTACGAGAATTAATCAGTCTATTTTTGCCGACAACTGGCACTTGATGAGGCTTAGAACTAAATCCTTCCAGTGAGAGAAATTTTTAAGATGAGTCAGAGCAGTTGATTTGTCAAAGAACTTGTTGAAAACATAAAATGACTAAGAGATTATTAAATATCGCAAGTTTAACTATGTAATTATTATAAATTAATAGCGGTAGGATTCCTATGCAGGAATCCGTCTAGGTAGGTACCACCCCAGGGCCAGTTATTGTGCCGTGAGGCAGTAGTGTGCAAACATTACTGTGTTTCGGTTTGAAGGGCACTGCGAGCTAGCGTAATCACTGGGAATATGAAACTTAAGAACTTATGTCTCAGGGTGATGGACACAGTGTGGTTTCACACAGAAGTTTTCTGGGCGACACAGCATTTGTTAAGGGCAGACGTTGCACTTACCATCAAGTGAACGTTTTGCTCGTTTCATCACTTTACCCAATAAAAAAAAAGTACACGCGCGCCATTGTTATCGGTAAATCATTGTATGGACGATGCCGTTTATTACCTGAGCCTAAACTTTGATGCTGTTTTTATGTAAGTATATATATTTCCGTGTGGTGGCGGCATAAGAGAATCTACCACCCCATCTCATCCCGTGGGTTTCGTAAAAGTCGACAGAGGGAAAATAAAAATAACAGCAAAAGTCTCGTTTATTCAGTTTATATCATCTCAAGTAGCTTGTTATATTACGAGACGCTTATCGTTGAGAAACTGTATCGATACGGGCTCGCATTACGTGAAAGATTGATTTAAGTTGACAAGGACCTCTTTACTTACTTAATATGAAAGTGAATAATTTTATTTCTTATTTTAGAAGAATAATAGAATAAGAGCAAGGCTTTAGTCAATAGCCTTCCGTGATAACATATATACATGGCTTAGTTGTGAGAGAATTAGGTAGCGGACCGTATAAATGATGTGATAATTATAAACTGCACAATGATTGACGTTAAGCTACGGTACAAAGTTACTATGCTATGCGTGCGAGTGCTTATTATGAGGCGTAACGGCTGACTGGCCCGCCGCGACGCCGCTCGGATCAGCCGGTAGATGCGCCACGTGTCCCCCTCTCCTCACGTACTTCGCCTCGCCTGTGCTGTTGAGTTAGATGACTCAACAGTCAAGCCTTTTTTCCATATAAGGGGTAAGCAAAGACCACACACGTAGCCCAATAGAGATACAGAACAGTTAACCTTCCATAGTTGCCATGTTTGGCAGAAAAGCTGGTAATCGCTATGTGGTAGTTAACCTAAAACAATGCTGCGATTATTTCTCCATTCCTTTAATGGTTTTTAATACTGGTGGTAGGATTCCTATGCAGAAATCATGTGATGTTCTCTACCGAATACTCTCGGAACTTATCAACTGCGCAGGAGATATTATGCGCAATCGCGCTTATGCGATAACATCGGAGGTAGCTTCGGATGTAGTGTCAGAGACACAAGGACAATTATGACACAACGAGACCCGAAAATCAACAATATGTGTTTTTGTAGAAATGTTGGCTCCTGCTGGAACTTCTACTTGGTAGACAGGTACACTAACCACTTAGCCACGCGGTAGGTATTATTCAGTGGTATGGAAGCTGAGTTCTGCTTTGTAGAGCCCTGAACGCCCTGAAGCTAGTGTCACAATGTCTGAAATGTTCTGGGTGAAACAGCATTTGTTATAGGCAATCTTTGCACTTCACATCCGGTGAACTTTTAGCTCGTCTCGCGACTTTCTCATATAAAAAAAATGTCTCATCGTGAAGAGCCAATGCAGTACCACATAGAACTTTCCAATGCAAAGGTTTGGGTGACGCCCCAACTATCTGCTACTGGTTGTAGGGCGCCTAATATAGCAATCCATCTAGGTATGTTTCACCCCAGGGCCAGTTATTCAACCGTGAAGCAGTAGTGTGCAAACATTACTGTTGTTTCGGTGTGAAGGGCACTGACAGCTAGTGTAATCACTGGGCATATTAGACGTAAGAACTGATGTCTCAGAGTGACGAGAGCAATTGGTGCCATATAGAAATGTTTTGGGTGATACAGCATCTGTTATGAGTAGACGTTGCACTTACAATCAGGTGAACGTTTTGCTAGTCTCGTCACTTTAACCAATAAATTAAAAAAAAATTAGGATAGGAAAATCATACCATGCCGTGTGGAACTGGTCTATGAGAATCTACCACCCCATCCTAATGAAATAATATAAATAAAATGCGGTTGCCAACCCGCCTGCCAAGCGTGGCAACTATGGCAAAAACCTCCAATGTGAGAGCTACAAGCTTTTGTGGCTATCTATGGAGGAGGCCTATGTTCAGCAGTAGACTTGTGATAGGTTGAAACGACGACGACGACGACGAACGTCGAACTAACCATCTGGTGAGACTTGCTCCTCTTGTGAATTACACCAATTAATTCGTTTTAATTTCGCGATATTTATTGGTGGTGAAATTGATAATTAATAATGGTTGCATTGTTAATTAAGCTTATGTTTTATAATTTCTTATAGTAACGAATTTATTACTAATTTATTAAAATTAATTTTACGGATTTTATCGCGTCTTATTTAACAATTTGTAACCAACCATTACATCAGATTTGATAAACCACAAATCCTTGCAAAGGAACACCGATTCTTATCAATGATGATTCGCGAGGCTGTTAAAAACGGAAAACATCCTAATTTCAATATAGAAGATGGTTGGGTACTACCACCAGCGTGGGATTCTATGATTAATTAAATTAAATCAAAAATCGAACATACCACTGCAAGACTTCGAGACACAGTTAGCTCTTTCTGTGTAGATCGGACCGAAAATAAATTAAAAGCTGAAGCAACCTCGTATTAAATATGACACCATGACACCTGCCACCTCAGTCCCCCCTCGACCATGAGTGCTGTAAAGCGCTCGAAACGTGGGTTAGAAATAGTTTAAAATTAAACGGGATAAAATCCGTAAAATTCGTTTTATTAAATAAATTTATGTTTATTACTTATAAATTCACATTAAGTGTTACTATCAGTAAATATTTATTTTCATCATACATTTCTATTAGCAACAATAGTTATCAAGAAAAATGCATTCACAACTTTGATCTTGTGGATGCAGTTCGAAATTATTTTCGAAACTAACGAATACAGATATCCAATCAGGTGGATGTCGAACGTCGAGTGAGTAGAGACATTGCTGTGTAAAGTTCCCTTTCCTTTTTCTCTCATTTCTTCAGAACCTAAATTTGTTTTCGTTGCAGGTGAACGCTTTTTAATGAAGCAATTTCACACTGGCCGATATTACCATACCACTACGTACCGAAAAAAATATATGGTATAATCCTAACTTAATTTATACGCATCCGTATGTTTTTTCGAAAATTAAAAATGTATTTGTTTAATTTTGTCAATTACTTTGTTCCTTAAGGTAGTATGTTTATTTTGGACGATAATAGTGGCTCAGATGAACGATGCCTTTCCCCATTAAGCATGTGCAATAGATTTTTGTTTTATTCAATATAGATAATTTACATAATACTCATTGAACGTCATTTTTTTAAGCTACACTGGTTCGCAAAGAAATTAAAGAAATCTCAATTATAAGAGAATAATTTTTAAAAAACGGCTACTAGTCGTTATTTAATATTTATATTACTTGATTAAAGTTTTGGGATGATTACAAAAACAAATTGAGGAAAAAGTTTTCAGAAATTTAAAGGTGTAACCTTGTTACGGATCTCGAGTGGCAACTTTGTACCAGCAAACTAAGAGGCCACCCCTCACAAGATGGAAGGACAACCTGCACGATTTTGCAGGAGGTCGATAGATGCAGGTGGCACGAGGGCATGCTCTATGACCATCTATGTGTGAGGTCCAAAACCCTATATTACCTACCCTAACCTATATTCAGCAGTGTACTTGTGATGGGCGAAGGCTAAATAACGGTTGTGGTAAAGTTTTTTGACATACATACGAGTACATACATAAGATCACGACTGTATCCCATAAGGGGTAGTCAGAGACTGGGCACTCACTGCATAAACAGATGACTGCCACAATCCACGTTTCACCAAAACAATACAATGCACTTGGTGTGATAGGTGGTGAGCCCATCGCCACCATGCGCTGTTGGGTGCAGTTTAATTCCTTACTCGCCTTTTACGAGATCCATTGGATGAGATGGAGTGGTAGTATTCTTTTAACGAGCCGCCACCACACGGGCCTAATAGTTAGTTAAGTTTTTTGAAACTTGTAAAAACCGATTCTGACCAAAACTATATTCCTGCTCGCACAACCTGGCTGCGAATTCAGGATGCCCATGCCTTAACTTCACAATGCTTGACTGTAAACTATATTCCGAGAACAGATATACGTCCGTAGTCTTTCCAAGTATTTTTTATAGTTTATTTAAAACAGCTTTTGTGGGACATAAGCCATTCGTAAGTTGCGAAAATTTACTATATCTTTCTCAATTCCTTCTAATCAAAATAATCGGCCGTAGTGTGCTACGAATTGGTCATGATAATAGCACATATTCATGACACGTCTGCTTCGAGACTTGATTGAAAACATGCCTACACTAAATCCGCTTTCCACGAACTAACTCGGCCCCTAATTAATACATACTTGCACTCATACATTAAAAAAACACACAAAAAAGTTAAGTATTATATTCGTTATGTATGTATATATACATGTATATAAAATAGAAATACCTTTTTTATCTACCTGTCTGTAAAAACGGATTTAATTCTACACAAGATATAGATATACCATATGGACAACTTATGTTATGTTTCACCATTACTTTGTTGTTTTTTATTTCTGATTATATAGATGTGTAGATATACATATTTGTTTGAAATATTTACATTTTCCTACACAATTGTAATGATCAAAGTATTTATGGACAGCATTATATCAACAACAGTTAACCGTCCTAATAGTTAGCTGAGGTGCCAGATCTGCTTCGATAAAACAAAAATAAAATAATACATATCGACAGAGACCACATGTTTCCACTTGCTACGATTTTGACACTTTGATCTTTCGTTTGACCATCTACTTCCTTTAGCAAAGCAAAGTAACAGCCTATAAAATATCTCATTGCTGAGCACAGGCCTCCTCTCATTTCTGAGAGGGTTTTGGAGCTGGGAATAGTCCGCCACGCTGCTCCAATTCGGGTTGGCGGACTTCACATGTCCTCGAAATATTTCTATTCTTCGGACATGCAGGTTTCCTCACGATGTTTTCCTTCACCGCTAAGCACGTGGTAAATCAGCACTTAAAATTTTAGAACAATTATACTAGTAGGGGTGCTGGCATCGGGGATCGAATGCAGGTTACTCGCGTACCATAAAATTAAAGGCGAGCACCTTGAGCGTTTTCATACAATCACGTCGATTGCGGGTACTTTTAACGTGACCTTTCCTTAAACCGAGTTCAATCTAATCGTCATACGTTCCTCTACGTCGACCTTTTCCGGCTTACTCATTCACACTCGCCAAATTAATCTGTGTTGTCCATCTTGTTTCATCCATCCATTCTACGTGTCCAAACCACACATCTTTCCACACCGCAACGTCCCCTTATCACACTGTTCCTAACTTTGTTTATCAGAGTCACTCCAGCTGAACTTCCAAACTTTTCATTTTCACAGCATTACTCTTACTTTCATGCTTCTTCTGCCAGACCCAACATTCACTACCGTACACAAGTGGAAGACCAGTACTCCTTCATGTACAGCTAGTTGTGCCTTTTTGGATACGATCTGGCTACACATAAAGTTATGCACTTGATTTCCTGCCAACATTCTTCGCTCAATATTACCGTCATACTTTCCTCGTAATGTACTTTTCTCTCGTAAACTTTCAACCCAAATATAGAAACTATTTCACTTGTTCTCTTCTTTCTCCTTTAATTAAAATTCTGCTATTCGTCATATTTGCTTCTTAAAAAGTATTACTTTCGTCTTATGTACATTAATTATTATCATCCTTTGCTTTTCAGAGCACCATACATCATATTAACCATTTCCTGCAACTTCTCCTAAGATGATTCTGATATTACCTGATCATCAGCCTATAGGAGGCATTTGATAGTCAAATCATGCATTCTTAATCCAAACGCACTCTTTTCTAAATCTTTCAAGCAATTGATATCAAACCAGTCTGTGTAAGCCCCGTTTACCCTTACACAAGCACTAGAATGCTTATAGCGTGCTTGTATGCTGTTCTGCGGTTAACCTCGTGGTCTCCTCTTGATCTTCCTGTCTCTGATTTTTTTTCCTAATTCAGTTTCTAATTTTTTCTCGATTCTGTTCCTGATTTTTTTGCTCGTCTTGTCCCTCAGGACAAAGTTCACTTGACGGTAAGTGCAACGTCCGCCCATAGTAAAGCTGTGTCACCCGGGATATTTTTGTGTGCCGCCGCACTGCGCCCGTCCCTCTGAGACGTCAGTTCTTAAGTCTTATATGCTTAATAATTACACTAGCTCTCAGTGTCCTTCAGACCGAAACACAGTAACAATACTATACTATATTACTACGGAAACAATATTTCTAATTAAAAGCATTTAAAAAAAAGGTAAAGCAAGTGTTATTTATTCACAAAATGACATTGTATTCGTCGTTTTATTATCGCAGCAATGTTTTGGAAAATATTCACGGCACAACTTTTTTCAACATTTACATTCCGCTGAGCTGGCAGAAAATATTCGTGTGTCAAAATGAAAGACTCCCCTGAGAAATTCCACCGCAAAAATGGGAAAGGTTTAAATATGTGTTAAATTTGGCCTCACCTGAAAGATGAAATACTTTTTTTAATTCCTTTACTTCGTTTAAATATCGCCGAACATTTTTTTTATTTTACTAGTATACATATTTAAATTAAAACGTGTACATACTTATGCCACGGTTACTGAGCTCCTTCGCCAAGACAAAACAAGAAGCTATTAGGGGGTTGAATATGACAGATCTAACTTGTCTAGAACAGTATCTAGCGAAAAAAATTCAAAACATCTAATCTACGATTACTAATCTTGCTAATTTCTTATTATCTGACAACCGTACCGTTTACCGTATTTATTTTTTAATATTTGCATTCTGAAGGCTTGAGAGGCAGGTTAGCTATCGTAGATTAGATGTTTTGATCGTTGGTGATGTTCATAAATAAATTAATATTTTGGAACCTACTACAAGGGAGAAATTAAACGCATACATCATTCAACTCATAGATCATTGTGAAATATTACTTTTTTTAGAAATAATGAGATCCTTAACAAATATACTGTTAAGTTTCAGAGATTCCGTTATCCCTTTGTGTCCTTTAGATGTTGATGAATAAGAACTTAAAACTGAATAAGTAGTTGTTGCAGTAGTTATAGGGATCACAATAATAGAACTTAGTAACAATATACATTGATAGACATTGTCGTATGGACTGAAATATAGACCAAAAATAAACTATTCTTATTTCAATAATATTTAACTTGTAATATAATTTTAGCTAACAATGTTTACGTTCGTTAAGAATGTTACGTAATATATATATTACAAAGTTATTTATTCTAAATAATTTTTATGTTGTATTGTAAATTTACTAATAAATGGTTTATCTATCTATCTGTAAAAAAATATAATAACATTATATCTTCCACGCATACAAGGAAAAGAATATAATGTTATTATTTTTATGCATCTTAAATCTCCTTTGCAATAAAGATTACTATAAAACCACTTGAGAATCCAATCCATACCAATAAAATTTTGAAACGATCAGTCGGATGTTGGCAACGTTTCAAGAGTTTGTCAAATAAAATATTTGATTGGTATTCGGGTATTAATTTTTTGTATAAGCCAGTTTGCTTCACAGATTTCGGTTCAGGGAGGACAAACACGAGATTCTCCGATGACTATCGTAAAGTCGCCTAAGAAAATGCCACGAGAAAGTCATGGTTTACGGACAGATGGCGAAATACATAGAGATAGCTCTATCTCAACAAGCGCTACATAATTCGATCTTGGATATCCAATTTTCCTTTCAGCTTGAAGGTACAAGATGTCTGTCATGGTATGAAGCCCATAGCAATAACAGTATCTTTTATGCAAACCAGCATGCATACTTCTAGTGTGGAACTGATTGGAAATTTCTTTTTTTTGTATTATCAGAAGTCTTTAACTTGTGTTTGCAATGTATGTAAGTCAATTACCATGCTCGTAATTTTTATTGCTTATTTAAATTGTTATTATTTTTAGTTTAATTCCATGAAACATTTATCGTTAAAGTCAAAATTTCTTTATTCAATTTAGGGTTGTTTAAAGCCAAATACTTATGAACGTCAATATCTACAACGATTCAGAAAATTACCTTGTCAGAGAAGAATCGGTAAGAAAATCTGGGGTCTTTCTTTTTTCAATGCCTTATTACATAATGTCATTTATAGATTACAAAAAAAATACGTCATAAATTTAGTAGCCAGGGGGTTGGCAAGTGCAGAGTATGAGTTATGTCCTCACTTTTTATTCCTCTATATAATGAGGGAATCTACCACCCCATCTCAACCCGTGGGTGTCGTAAAAGTCGACAGAGGGAAAATAAAAACCAGGAGATGGGCAGCAACATCTTCCTGTAAGATCTGAATAAATAAACTGCGGTTGCCAACCCGGTTGTCAAGCGTGGCAACTATGGCGAAATCTCCCATAATGAGCTACAAACATTTGTGGCAATCTGTGGGTAGGCCTGTATATACTACATCCTTCCCCTTTTATAAAATGTTCAGCAGTGGACTAGTGATAGGCTGAAATGATGATGATGATAATACGCTTTATCTAATAAGGTCTTATTGAAAAGTTTTTTAAAATCCATGTCTGATTTTTGTGTTACACTTTTAGGAATTTTATTATAAAACTTTATACATCTACTAAGAAAAGACTTCCTACCTTTAGCCAAACTAAACATAGGAGCCTCTAACGTGTCACCTCGACCCATTCTATAGTCAATTATTTGTTAAATAACTAACTAATGTAGAAAAAACCAAGAATAAAAATGGACTAAGAATCCATCCCTGAACACCTGGAACACCTATTTTTACTGCACAACCTGATGACATAACACCGTTGATAGAAACTTTATGAGTTCTATTTGTAAGGTAGGAAGGTAAAAGATCCAGTGAGGCTTCACGAAAGCCGTAGTATTTAAGTTTATATATTAAATTTTTTGTTCCACGCAGTCAAATGCCTTTGAGAGATCACAAAACACACTGTGTCATGAAAATCTTCCCAGGCTTGTAGAAGATGTGAGGCTAGTTTAAAACCGGCATTAGTCGTTGACGTGCCTTTTGTAAAGCCGAATTGTATGTCATGATTTTTTCAAATATTTTACTAAAAGCTGGCAATACAGAAACAGGACGGTAATTTAAAGAAATTTCTCTGGTACCCGATTTAAAAACTAGTAGACCTGTACTATGTTTCATCAGTTAAGGGAAGACGCCAAAATCAACACAGAGATTAAAAATCATCGCCAATATTGGGGCTATATCAATAATATCTATATCAATTGCCAAAATCGAGAGCTCCCGGAGATCTTCCGTTTTCTTTTTATTTAATTTGCTAAATGCTTTTACGACATCTGTGGGGCTAATGTGAAAACGAAAGTTGGGAATGTCAATATTTACATGTTCCCTCAGATATGACTTTGAAACTACAGCACTTGACTGCAAGTAAATTTGAAAAAACTTCAAGAAACTCATTTGAAACTTTGTATTTATCTTTTACTACATTACCACTCTCATTTTGAGGGGAATTTTGCCATAGTTGCATCGATTAGCAGGCGGGTTGGCAACCGCAGTTTAATTATTCAGATGATCCAGGACGATGCTGCTGCCCATCTTCTGGTTTTAATTTTCCCTCTGTCGACTTTTACGACACCCACGGGATGAGATGGAGTGGTAGATTCTCTTAAGCCGCTACCACACCAAAATTCCCCTCAAAATGAGAGCTACACACTTTTGTAGTAATCTATGACGGAGGCCTATGTTCAGCAGTGGATTAGTGAAAGGCTGAAATGATGATGATGATGACATTACCACTTAATTTCAAAGCAAAGTCTTCTTTTTTATTATTATGCCTGCCAGTTTCTAAATTAATTACATTCCATGTGGCTTTTACTAGAAGAAAATTTAATTTTATTGCTTAAAACAATATATTTAACCTTTTGCTTTCAAAAAACATTAAAAAAATTGAATACGGTTTAACATACTGATGAAATTGTACATCGGATGTAAGAGATCTTTTACCTTAGAGATTATTTTTTTTATTTCAGAAAGTGCCGAGACGAGCAATTCGTTCACCTGATGGTAAGTGCAATGTCTGCCCATAACAGATGCTTTGCTACTCAGAATATTTCTGTGTAGCACAACACTGCGCCTGTCACCTTGATACATAAGTTCTCAAGTCTGATATGTCCAGTGATTACGCTAGCTCTCAGTGCCCATCAGACCGAAACGCAGTAATGTGTGCACACTAATGCTTCACGGTAGAATAACTGGCCCTGGGGGGCCTACCTAGACGGATTCCTGCATAGAAATCCTACCACCAGTAACATATAGATTATCTCTACTCTTTCTAATTTATTTAGTTGCCCACTCACTAAACCATATTTTTTTACCAATGTTAACTACCCTTCTGGTAAATACTTTGTTATATTCTTGAAAAATTGCATAAACAGTGGAAGAACCACGTATCAGCTTTTGTTGTTGCATGAATGGGCTGGCACGACAAGGGAAGTACCACGACCTCACAGAATACCGGCGTGAAGTAGATGTTTAACAAACTTCTGCGTTTCGTTTGGTGAGTGTAGTTAACCGGAGGCCCACCAACCCAAAACATAGCATAAAATATGTACCCCAGATGGGTTCTCCAGCACTACCCGTGCTGGAGGATCCCCCTCTGAGCAACCGCGCTCGGGCTATCAGTCGCTACCTGAGCGTGGATGCTCAGGCTGTCCCTCGTATTCTGGCAAAGTTCCGCTCTATTTCCGAACTGTTCGAGGCAAACGTAGCAAAAATTGAGGCACCCCTTAACACGCTTGCCGTCGATTTCTGCAATATCAGGGGACTACATTCCAATCTTGATTCCGACACTACCATCTGAAGACTGGTAGCTTATCTGGTTCTCTTCTCTTCATCTGGACTGGGCCAAGCTTTTTCTTACCGAGACGCAGATATCCTCGCCGGCGGATCCTCGGCAGTCTTGAAGGTACCTATCCACCCTTTGGCTATGCATAGACAGCGACGACCACAGCAATAACAGCATAAATAGGTCCCACAGCGGTAATACCGAAACTGACCGACCATCGACCACATCCAAATGGCTGCAGATTCCGTGCTACAGCAGATCCCATCCGCAGAGATCGTGGTGCTCGGCGACTTCAACGCCCACCACGCCAAATGGCTTCAATCATCATCTGGTTACTTCGCCAACGCGGGTTCCAGATGTGGAGGATCATACACCTTCCCTGCTGGATCTTCTGCTGACCTCTCATCCGGACGGCTATGTGGTCTCCATCCATGCTCCTCTGGGATCTTCCTGAACACGATACGGTCAGTCACGATCCAGGCTACACTGTACACGCAGTTAATAGCTTTTATATAACACGCACCACGACGCGCGACCGCCGTAGAGAGCGGCGCGCAGCAGTCGACAATCACACCGCGTACACACGATACACCCGTGTTTCAGGGCGGTTCTCACCACCCAGAGTTACCGACACATAAGTCGAAAGTCCGAATGGAGGCCCGCAGCCTCCCTCGGACGGTCATTAGACGACTTAAAATCGTATTGAGATATTCTAAATTCCGCAAGCACGCAGCGAACGCGATACAGTCCGAATTTCGAGGTTTTTGTAGGAGTTTATTTATTTATTTATGTTTGGGTCAAACCAAACCTGGCACGCGGGCCCCTGGCCCGTGAGCACAGGATCCGATGAAGCTGTAAAAGCCAAAAAAGGCTAACAGCAATTACCGAAATTATATCTGGGATCTTCGGATCACTGCCTGATTCGGAGTAAAGTGCCTATCATGTGCCCATTGCAGTCGCGATGTGCAGGTTGCCGCCGTGTGTGGCACTACAGTTCGGCGGATTGGGAAGAGATGCAGTCTTTCTTTGCATCCTACTCATGGGGGCAGGTTTTCTTCTCGCTGGATAGTCCCGACGTTGTGGCCAATTCTGTCGCTGATGTGGTGCTTCAGGGAATGGACCTATTCGTTCCATCCTCGATGGCTCGGTGGTAGATCTAAGCCTTGGTTTAGTGGCACCTGCAGAATACCATCTCGCCAAAAGCAGCTGTGTTACCAGGCCTGGGCTAATTCATCGGCGTCTCGGGATTCAAAATCTAATCTGAGCACATTGGCAGAAGTGACGAGAAACTAGTTCGTCTTCCTTCGAGAATCCGTGCGTTCTGGTCCCTCGCCAAGGCTTTCCAAGGAAATTTCTGTCAGCCATCACTACCATCTCTGCACAGGGAGGACAACTCGCTTGCCCATGACGCAAAGAAGAAGGCCGGAAGACAGTTTTGGTGCACCCGATCCCTAAGAAAGGCGACCGCTCAGATCCGTCCAACTGCAGACCGATCGCCATCACCTCCTTGTTCTCAAAAATTATGGAATCCATGAGCTGCCAGCTCTTGAGGTACTTAGAGGAGTTCCAGTTGATTGGTGACCGTCAGTACGGTTTCCGTCGGGGTCGCTCAGCTGGTGTTCTTCTAGTGTACCTCACTCATCGATGGGCGGAGGCAGTAGAGAACAAGGAAGAGGCCGTGGCAGTTAGTTTGGACATAGCGAAAGACTTTGACAGTGTATGGCACAAAGCGCTTCTCTCGAAGCTTCCTTCATATGGGCTTCCCGAGAAATTTAGCAATTGGGGCACTAGATTCTCACAGACCGGAGCATCAAGGTCGTTGTTGACGGTGCATGCTCGGACTCCAAGTCTGTGAACGATGGTGTCCCACAAGGCTGTTTGCTATCGCCAACCCTGTTTCTACTGCATATCAATGATATGTTACAAATTAGTAACATTCATTGCTACGCAGATGACAGCACTGGTGAGCCTTATACACCGGCCGGGCTAATATTTCTCGTGAACATTTTCGTGAGACGAGTACCGGAACAAACTGGTGTCTGAAGTCGAGATTTTGTTAGACAAAATCTCGGACTGGGGGCGACTACATATAATTGAGTTTAACCCTAATAAGACACAATTTTGCGCGTTTACCATTAAAAAGAAACCCTTCGTCGTATCACCTAATTTTGAGAGCACTCCCCTTGTTGCCTCAGCCAGTTTCGGTATTCTTGGCGTCGACATATCGAGTGACGTTCAGTTTCGCGGTCACCTGGAAAGGAAATTGGCTTGGCCAAATTGGCTTCCAAAAAGCTTGGTGTAGCTCAGTAGAGCGCGACAGTACTTCATGCCGGTCCAACGCTTGCAACTTTATAGGCCCAGGTTTGGCCGCACATGGAGTACTGTTCTCATCATTGGGCGGGGGCATCCCAGTGACAGCTCCTTCCATTTGATTTTCTTCCTTATAATTTTTTACAGGATCTACCACGGGGAGTGTTCCGAGGAATTGTTAGGATTAATAACAGACGCCGAATTTCACCATCGCACCTTACGGCACAACTTAAAATTCCATCGTCACCACCTTGATGGTTGGCATTCCAGCACAGTGCCTTATTCGCGGAATTTTCTGCCACGCACTTGCACTTTATGGAATGTGCTGCCGTCAGCGGTTTTTCCGAAAAAGTTAACTTAGAAAGTTTAAATTTAACATTGTGTTTGATTCGGTCAATTCTGTTCCTGGTCTACATTCAATTAATGTACTGTCATTATAATTTTTGGAGTCCAACTGTATCTTTAAAGCTTTGTGATCTGATCTAACTCCATTTAATACAGCTTTTTTTAATATTTTACAGTTAACTATAATATTATCAATACAGGAGGCACAAGATGGTGTAACTCTGGTTGGTTCAATAAATATACATTGTAAATTAAGCTCTTTACTTTTAAAAATTTTCTCAAGACTTCTTACATTATAATCGTCTGTTTTTTTATTGGATATAGTGGTGACACGAGCAAAACGTTTACCTTAACATTTTGCTCGTTTCATCACTTTATACAATAAAACAAAAAAATAGTGCAACGTCTGCCCATAACAAATGCTGTGTCACCCACAAAATTTCTGTGTGACACCACACTGTGCCCATCACCTTGAGACATAAGTTCTTAAGTCTCAAATGCCCAGCAAATGCGCTAGCTCTCAGTGCCCTTCAAACCGAAACACAGTAATGTTTGTACACTACTGCTTCACGGCATATTAACTGGCCCTGGGGTGGTACCTACTAAGAAGGATTCCTGCATAAGCGAAGTATTTAGAAACCAGCCAGTGTAACCTGCAGACAATCGTACATAGTGAGTATACATGAGTTATTTGTACGTAATTTCATAAATAAGGGAAAAACAATTGCAAAGAATTTTTTCATGCTAATATAATAACCAGAATTGTTATGATAAAAAATAGGGCAAAGGTTAAGTTAAGGTTAAGAAGAGGCCTATTGTTAAAGAAAAACCTAGATTGTACGTATTGTAAAAGATTCAAATATAATCAGAGATAATGCAACATTTATTTGAATGGAAGCGACCCCAGTTCCAATAAATGAAATCGAATTTGCGAAAATCTTAGAACAAACCGGGCGCTACTAAATATGTAAATTAATATTTGATTGCAGATTAAATCGACCATGTTTTGGAAACAGATTCTCAAAGTATTTAAAAAAAGTTTCTATAACTGTTACAAATTATGCAGTTTTATATTTCTTTTTTCCGATTTCATGGGGAATAATCACAAAAAGTAGTAGTTATAGATATTAACTGGCAAACTAACAATAACTATTGGCAACTATGGCAACCCCCCCCCCCCCCCCAGATGAGAGGTACAAAACGAAAACGGCCTCTAGTCTCTGACGGCGCTGCTAGTCCTGGCTACGGTAGCGATCATGCTTGCGGCGGTGCAAGGGGTACAAATAATCTCCGGAAGAGGTTATTATGCTACTACCAACGACAACCCTGACCCTGTCAACTTTTAAGAAATGAACGCAGAGGACTAACGGGAAGTTCTTGATGCTGGTAGAAGAGGTGAATAAGTTACGCTGGGATATTATAGGATTACCTGAAGTCCGAATACAGAGTGAGGACAAGGTTCTCGAATCGGAGGGTGACCATCTGTCAAAAGGAAGTGTCGGATTTATCTTTCACAAGTCTCTCATCAACAACGTTGTTAAGACCCGGAGTGTTTTATTTGTCTTATACTCATAATAATCAAACGGTATTTGGTGAAGATCATACAGAATTCATTCGTGGAGGCAATGTATGAGGACATCTCATTAGCCATACATTTCTCTAAAACTCAGTTCAGTGTTGACGTGAGACTTTAACGTAAAACTGGATAGGAAGAAAGACCATGAGCTGGTAACAGGGAAACCTGGGATAGGGCAACGGAACCCAAGGAGACAACAGCTAGTTGATTTTATGGAAAAAGACGGACTCTATGATGAAATCCTTCCTGAAAAAGTTGCCCCACGAGAAGTGAACCTGGATGAGCCCGGACTGTTCCACAAAAATGAAATCTGCTTCATCATGACGACTAAACAACAGCTGTTCAATTATCGCTAGGGTGAAATCCGGCAGTGATCACCATTCGGTGAACAGCCACATTGAACCTGAATGTAAAGCTGGAGAGGTCCCGTATGGTGTCCATGCTCCGTCCACTTCCTACCCTTATCAAAAATTCCGAGGGCTTTTAGCTCTTAATTTTGATAAATTGCATAATCGCTTTTAATGCCTGGATGATTGGGATACATTAAATGATATATGAACGAGAGGCTTGTGGAATCTGTCTGAGAGGTGGGGGCAAAGTTTTGCAAGTTTGATAAATAAGATCCAGAAACTGTCTCACTACACTTCACAAAATTCTACGAACCCTGAACCTATACTACTAGTTAGTATTACCACTTGGATTTAAATTAAAAAAGTTTGGAAAATCCAAAAGTGCACGTCTTATGACGCTCATTTAACTCGTAAGAAAAAAAAAATCGTAGATTCAAATATTTCGAATCATTTCCATTTCAGATGAAAAAAAAATGAAAAAAATTTTTCTTAACTACAAGTGCCAGACTTTTGATATGAAATCGGAAACCAGTAGATAAAATTCTGGACACGATAAAAAACCCGGTCACGATACGCCAATTTTTTCGGAAGTGATCGTGACCACATCCCTAAAAAAAGCCGGACGCACAAAAATTTTAAACAATTTTTTTATTAAAGCAGCAATATGATTTTTTAAAATAATTTGAATGAATTGTAAATTAAAGTGTTTTCCTGATATGAGTCTATTCAATTTAGCATATAAGTGTAATATAATTGTAATAGAGGCATTTGAAGACCTCCGAATCGCTTGACCTTGACAAGTCGGATATACCTGCAAAAGTAAAGTAAAGTAAATTCACAGCCTATAGCCCACTCAACTGAGCTGAGCACAAACTTCTTCTTCTATCTGCTTATTTATTTGTATGTTTGGGCCAAACCAAACCTGGCACGCGGGCCCCTGGCCCTCGAGCACAGTATCCGATGAAGCTTTAAAAGCCGAGAAGACTAACAGCAATTACATCACCGAAAATATATTCTTCTATCTGAGAGAGTTTTGGACCCGGGAAAAGTCCGCCACGCTGCTCCAATGCTGGTTGCATGCAGATTTTCTAAAATTAGTGGTGTACTATTTTAGTGGTGCCGGCTCCGGGGATCGAACGCAGGTCACTCGCGTGCTATTAAATTTAAGGCGAGCGCCCGACCCCTGAGTTACCACAGCTCATATTTTATTTTCAATGTACGGACAGATTTTTGTATCGATTGTTTATTTTTATCGATGATAATTGCATTTTTAATAAACCAACACACGAAACTCTATGAATATGAGCATTGTATAAGGCAAACTAAAACTTATTGGATAGATCCAATAAAAATCCTGTCAAACCCAAGTCGCTCCCACAGCTACATGACAGGGCGTTACGAGTACGTCAACCGCGGATTGGAAAATTATCTGTGATTTATTTCACACCTGGCTGGCTACGATTTATTTATGAGGTCACGTTAGAAAAAGTAAACTTAAAGTAGTAGTTCAGTACATAGTGTGTTATATATGGTAGTAGTGCTGTTACACATATTTTAGAGGTCATCATACTTTTTTCGGTGACAATGCAATAATATGGTACCACCGAGCGGGTACGTTGATGGGGCTGGTAGTTGGTCATATTAACTACTCAACTAAGCAAGATAGCGTCGTCATATTTGAGCTCGTTGGATTTGTTTTAACTTTGTCTATATATTATCAAAACGTGATTAGAGTATGTATAAATAATTTTCACAGCAGTACTAGTTTTTCTGTTGACAAGGAGTAGTGTGCAAACATTACTGTGTTTTGGTTTGATGGGTGTAATTACTGAGCATATTAGACTTAACCGACGTCTCATCTGGCTGCAGCTGCTGCTCATCATGCTGGCAGCTGGATCGCTGGAGGACCAATGGACTCAATGACCTCAATGGTTTCTCCCAACGAGTAGGTCTTAAGAAAAACATGGACAAGATGATCTTCGTCATGTCTAACGTCCATGTCACCCCTATACCGGTTGTTGTTGGGAACACTACAATCGAAGTTGTCGACGAATATATACGAGTATAACTAGGTTAGATTGTCCGTCTAGGGAGGTCTCACCTCAACCAAGAGGCCAATCGACGGATCCAACTAGGCTGGGCAGCGTTTGGGAAACCGCTTCACATCTTCCCGTCGAGTATTATTCAATGCCTCAAAATAAAAGTCTACAACCAGTGTGTTTTGCCAGTGATGACTTACGGAATCAAGACGTGGTCCTTCACTGTATGCCGCATGAGGAAGCTCCGAGTCGCTCAGCGAGCTATGGAAAGGGCTACGCTCGGAATTTCTCTGCAAGATAAAATCCGTAACGATGTTTTCCGCAGCAGAAGTAGAGTAACCGACATATCCCTAAGGATTAGCAAGCTGAAGTGGCAATGCACCGGCCACATAGCTCGTAGATCGAGTGGCAACCTCGTACCGGAAAGCGCAGTGAAGGGCGACCCCCCACTAGATGGAGCGTCGACCTGCACGATTTTGTACGAAGACGATGGATGCGGGTGGGGTGGCACAGGACCATGTTTTGTGGCAATCTATGGGGTAGGCCAATGTTCAACAGTGGACAGGTCTCAGGTGCGATCACAATGTGATGCCACACAGTAATGTTTCTAGCAAATACTGTGTTATTTGTTATTGGCAGACGATGCACTTACCATCAGGTGAATGATTTCTCATTTTGTCACTTTTTGATATCCTCGTAATGAGAAAATATGCCAACATTTGTGAAAAAACAAAAATTTTGGGAACGAAATTTCCTGGTCGTGTTGTGAATGTCTCTGTGTATCTGACACTGCTTCCTGGCCTACCTCCACATCGCATGAACGTTTATCGGGTACGCGTAGGTTGGTACGAGTGCTTATGTGATTGCGACACTTTGTATGTGTCTATCATTTTTCTGCGCAGTTGAAAACTTCCGATAGTATTAGATAGTTGTCGGCGTGGTCGAAAATCGGCCAGGAGGACATTATAAAAATAAATGGGGTAATGATAATTGTGAACAATTTATCGTAAACTTAATATATGAATCTGCTTTTCTCTTTGCTATTGCGTTAAAATCATTATTTGGCAACTGGGAGAACATACTCTGTGTAATGGAAGGCCCAGATGCATTGGCACCTATTGTACTAAACTCACAACGTATTCAGCCATTCTTGTATTAATCAGATCTAAAGACTGATTAAGAATATACATATTCATTGTCACATAAAAAACTTAAAGCGGTCAAAGCTACAATTAAAAACAAATAACACATATAATTGATGTCGAGGGCTCTGAGTGAAAGGGTACCTTACATTGGCGCGGAGTGTTTTTCAATTACTAATTAATTAACACGATACGTCACCAACAGATAAACTCAACATCGGCTTTATCGGTTTATCGATTGCTGTTAGAAGAATTTTACATCATTTTTGTATACATTTATCCTAAAAATGGTATTAGTTCGTTATAAATATGTAAGTATTAATAAAAAAATTAAAAACAAAATGTTGTTATATAATGTGGAATCTTTTTCCATTTTTTTTATTAGCGTTCTCCTCGTTATGTCGGTATCACTTATTTCACAACGGATTTCACACAGTCCTCGAAGCGGCTTCTATTTCGCAGAGAAGCTCCTTGCATACCTTTCCACAGATAGGTTACTTTGAACTTACATATACTTAAGACAACGTAAAAGACCATGTCTTAGTTTCATACGTCGTCGTTTACACCTATTGTACATTGGTCTTTTGTCTTTAGATTGAAGCTTAGTAGAAGAGAAGATGTGGCGCAGTTTCCTGGACGTAAAATTTTAAATAACTTAGTCGGATAACTTGTCTAACTCTATCATAAAATTTATTCGATTATTTTTATTTGAAACTGCGTGGTTCACAAAACAAAAACTTTTCTTGATTATTAAATAATTTTTAGGGGCGTCAAATAAATGAGAAGCACGATTTCTCTCCAGGTTTTCCATTTCTTTTGTATGTAAGCTGAAGTGCTATTCTTTCTATGTCGTTGAAAAGAGCTCCCAGGAGCGATGGAGTTTATTTATTAATACCAGCTAAAATAATGTTAAGTTACGCATTCCGGTAATTAGTTAAGTTACATCCATGGAAAAAAGAAAGAAAGAAAACTATTTAAACGCACAAATTTAAAGACGTTGTCGTCTTTAAATTTGTGTATTCCGTCTGTTGAATTCTAAGAAACCCAAGAAATGGAATGTCATATTTTCTTGGCCACCTCCACAGGTCCCATGTCATTGAACAGATTATATAGATCAGCGATTACACACCGATTATAATGGATTAATGTAACATAACACGACCCCCTAGAGACGGATTAGGAATTTATATAAGTTTGCGTAAAGTCGATTAATAATGATTAAATAATATAATACTAGCGGCTCAAAGTTGCGGAATGCGCTATGCTACATGCATGGCTTCGCGATAAAGAGTTATAACAATGTTGATGGTGATAATGATGATAGTGGAAAATCAGGTAAACGTTAAAGATGAAATTTCGAAGCTGATAAAGCACATTCATTTTACTAAATTAAGTAGGTCATCATCGTCATCTTTCCAGCCTGTCTTAGTCCACTGTTGAGCATTGGCCTACCTCATAGATTGCCACACAACACGGTCCTGTGCCACCCGCATTCATCGACTTCCCGCAAAATCGTGCAGGTCGACGCTTATCTAGTGGGGGGCCACTCGAGAACCTTTCTTCTTCTACAGTTATCGGTTCTACGAGTTATATGGCCGGTCGATAGCACTTCAGCTTGCTAATCCTTAGTGTATGTCGGTTCCTCTAGTTCTGCTGCAGATATGCTCGTTAAGTATTCTATATCGCAGAGAAATTCCGAGCATAGCTCTTTCCATGGCTCGCTGAGCGACTTTCTCATGTGGCCTGCTGTGAAGGACGGTTCACGTCTCGGTTCTGTGTGTTATCACTGGCAACACGCATTTATTGAAGAATTGTTTTAAGACATTGAGATGTTCTAAAGAAATGGACTTTTTTTGGAAGAAAGTGTCATGACAAGCAAATCATTCACTTAATGATACGTGTAACGTCTGCCCATAATAAATACTGTGTCACCCATTAAATCCTGTGGGCTGTGGGGCACACTGTACTCGTCGCCCGAAAACTAATCAATCAATCAATATACTCTTTATTCTTAAGTCACACATCAGTTCTTCAGTCTCCGATACATAGAAATGTCTCCATTCTCCTACTTGATGGGAGAATAACTGACACTGTGGTGATACCTATCTAGAAGGACTACCGCGTAGGAATCCTGCCATTAGTAAAAAAGTAACGCTATGTATTTACTAGAATGTAACATATTTTTTCTGTTTTATTTTATTTTCATCGAACTCCTGACTTTTTGACGTTAAGGAAAATCTTAATATCAAATTCATATTTACATAATATGTGCGGGTTGGATCCTGTCCCCAAAGTTTCACAGCGGTTCGATTACGTGAAATATATCAGCTTCTTTCAATAATAATGCCTTTGATATATTCTGGTTTTGCTTCAAATTGTTGTTCCATTTACTCAATATTGTTTTTATTCTCGGTGTCGTGTTATTGTAACTGTTTAGTTATTTTAGGTATTTCGTGTGAGTGGTCACCGAAGAAATACGAAAGCCTTCATTCATTGCAAAGCCAACGAAAATAAAACCATTATGATAATCGATCGATCGCGGTCGACCGTTTATCACAATGTATTATATAGTACCGGTACCAGGTACCTAGGTACCAAGGTATAATGTATAGTGCAGGTATAGTATAGGTACTATGTATATGTATACATATGCATTGCCTATACACAATTCCATTCGATCGGCAAACATATCAGTATCATGGCACTGAGCAAATGTCAATACTCGTATATTTAATATATGTCTATACTAATATATTTACTATAACGAGTTGAAGACCGCGTGGCCTAGTGGTTCGAGTACCTGATTTCTACGCCGCAGGTCCTGACTTCGAATCCCAGTCGAAGCTATTGAGTTCTACGTACTAGAGGAGACACTTCAACTTTATTGTTTGTATGACGAATTAGAGTGCACGCGCTCAAACTCATTTAATCTGAGTCGGGCTCTTGCCGCACTGTGATATGTTTAAATGATAAGTTTTACTTCGAATAAAATGCTTTTATGTGTACTGAGGTACATTTTCAGCAACTAGAGAAACACGAATGAATACAGAGGAAAATGTTTTCCTGTATTATCCACAAAACACAAAATTTTATTATTTAAATTTTGTTTCAGTTAAAATAGTCTTTTAATTTATTTTCTATCTACGCTCAGTATCAAATAGGCAGAATAAAAAGTATGTTGCATCTACGCGCACTGATTGTCATCTAGATATAATCACGCCCTTTTCCCACATAAGTGGTAGGCAGAGACATGACGGGTGACGAAGTCGCCCCATTACGACACTTCGGTAGGAAAGAGGTAGGTGCTATTCTACTTTGCCGGACACTTATCGGCTATAATTGTTATCTATGAGAACGTAAACGCTCGTTTGCCCTCGCGCACGTGTCGCATGTCATCGTGCTGCGCGACAAATTTTGTTTGAAATAGCTTATCTAGTGAGTAGTATTTACATAATAACTCAATAGTCGAAGCCAACATTTGTGAAAATACACAAATAGTTAGTTTTCGGGCCCGGTTATGTTTTGATTGTCTCCATGTTTCTGAAACTACATCCTAGTCTTGATATTATCGCATGAGCTTTACTTCGGGCGCGCGTAGGTTGGGACGAAGAGTGCCTCAGTGTTTGCGCGTACACTTACATACATACATACATAAGATCACGACTGTATCCCATAAGGGGTAGTCAGAGACTGGGCACTCACTGTAAAAACAGATGAAAATAATATAATGCACTTGGTGTGATAGGTGGTGAGCCCATCGCCACCATGCGCTGTTGGGTGCACAGTGCAGTTTAATTCCTTACTCGCCTTTTACGAGATCCATTGGATGAGATGGAGTGGTAGTATTCTTTTAACGAGCCGCCAACACACGTACACCGGTGGCACTATAATGTCTCCTGCGCAGTTTATATTGTAATGAACTAAAATAATATACAAAAAAATTAATAAGTTACACATGAAGACGTCCAAAGTGGTATTTTTAATGATACAGCAAAAGAATAAATTATAAATTATAAAGATAAAATAATAATATGTGTTTTTGTTTTTGGACGTCACATTTACATGTCGTAATGAATATTGAACTTAAAAATTCAAAAATCTGTTAACATGTCCAGGAGCAACCAATTGTATAAAGTTCAATTAAAAATGTTTTTATAACGAGAAAAAGCCTAAATAATTTCTTAAATAAGTCTTATTTATTTAATAACTCAAAAAGTATTACTCATGAATTAAAATAATAATGGAACCCATTTACAAAGTTTGATCAAAATCCTCGCAGTAAAAATTTCCATCCAACAAGCCGGTGCGGCGGAGGCACATAAACATACGAGTATATGGAGGTCGACAGCAAATCAGTACCGAAGTAAATATGCATTATACGAAAGTCTCAAACCATGGTAAGGTCAGTGATTTTATGATAGACTACTCTATAGACTTTTACGTATGTAAGTCTTCCGTACCGAGACAGGAGTCCGCGGTAAACATAATCGCAAACGGATACGTCTTATTGTCATAGTGTAAGGCATATCATTTTAATGACATTGGTAAGCGGGTGGCGCAATAATTGCCTACGTACCAGGACAGAGGCAATTTTTGCGAACCACTGTAAAAAAAAGTAAAAAAAAAATACTTTCGATAAGTATTATGTAAATAATCTATAAAAAGTAAAGAGTAAAGTTTCAGCCTTTAAACGTCCCACTGCTGAGCACAGGCCTCCTCTCATTTCTGAGAGGGTTTTGGAGCTAGGAAGAATCCGCCACGTTGCTCCAATGCGGGTTGGCGGACTTCACATGTCTTCGAAATATTTTTTATTTCTCAGACATGCAGGTTTCCTCACGATGTTTTCCTTCACCGCTGAGCACGTGGTAAATCAGCACTTAAAATTGCAGTTAACAATTTTAGTGGTGCCGGCATCGGGAATCAAACCCAGGTCACTCGCCGCCTATGAAATTTAAAGCGAGCGCCTAGCCCCTGAGCTACCACGGCTCTTAAATAATCTATATTGAATTAAAAATTATTCTATTCTATATTAGTGCCCTAGCTCTATGATACATGGATATTATCTCACTAGCGTCTTATTAGCTTGCTGCTATAAGTTGGTGGTGTTTTTAGTTTAATAATATTATATTGTTGTATTGTCAAGAGGCACAAGCCGTGCGATAGTCACATAGATACTTACGAATATATGCAGTATTGTGTCTTGTAGAGGTTATATAAATGAACCCCGTCTGTATCGATGCGACTAATGGTTCTGGTTGAAGGTGGTTCTGAGGGCGTAGATGTCTGCTAAGATTGTATGGGGCCCTAGTGATGGCATTTGTCCGGCGATAGTCGTATTGATACAGGTTGCACATAAAAATGGCTATATACATCATTGCAATTGTTGGTGGAGCATTATACGTAGCTGCGGTAACTCGGACAACTTTGGACCCCATTTCTTTGAGGTAAGCAGTGGACTCATGACGATTTTTGCGGAAAACAGCCGTGCTGACCTTGTATTTTGTTGTTGATGCCATAAAGTTAACAATCGCATTAGGTCTGCAGTTGCGGCGATCTGGCAATGTGGTGGCGCGTATGGATGCTTGTTGTTGGGTCACAGTGCCCGTGATTATTTGGCATGTGACTAACTAACGTTGGACGTACATTCGTCGTTCGTCATCGTTTCAGCCCGTCACAAGTCCACTGCTGAACATAGGCCTCCCACATAGATAGCCACAAAGTTTGTAGCTCTCATTTTGGGGGAATTTTGCCATAGTTGCCACGCTTGGCAGGCATGATGGCAACGTACATTCACTAAGACTGAATCTAGCCAGGCGAGACTTCGGTGGATGTTTGTGCTCACGCACTATCAAGGGGCTAAGCCCTCTTTAGATGATACGTCCAGTTTTGCTGTGGAATACGATACTTCCCCAACTCCACGTCACTTTTCGGGCGGAGCACGTTGTTTGGGTCGATGTTGAGAAGCTTTGCTATTCCCACATTTTTTTAATAAAGTGTGTGGGAGCGAATATCTCGTATCGGGCATTTAATAAATAAATAATGAAAACTCAATACAAGTGTAGAGGACGATTCCCCTTGTTGGGCAACGAACATGTATACATAAATATTGTGAACCCTTTTCAAGTGAGTAGGGATTTATAATTAAGATAGTATTCACTGTCTACGACTTATGGCTCCTCTAGAGAACATCTATTTTTCCAAGAAACGCTTAAAAGAACCAGTCACTAAATAAAAACAACGTAATTAACGTAACGTAAGTCGCTACGAAGACTACCTCTCTGTATAATCAAATTATGGTAACCGGCCTAACAGGATAATTCTTTAGAATGATCCTAACGAAAGATCAACTAATTCACAATATTTTATTTTATTAATATTTAAAGGCAATAGTTACAGCTGGTGGTAGGATTCCTATGCAGTAATCCGCCTAGGTAGGTACCCCAGGGCCAGTTATTCTGCCGTGAAGCAGTATTGTGCAAACATTACTGTTTCGGTTTGAAGGGCACGGAGAGCTAGCGTCATCACTGGGCATATAAGACTAAATAACTGATGTCTCAGGGTGAAGGGCTGTCACACAGGAATGTTCTGGACGACTCAGCATTTGTTATGGGCAGACGTTGCACTTACCACCAGGTGAACGTTTTGCTCCTTTAAAAAAAAAGCCTCGCCAGTATTCGAGAGTAGTCGCCGTGTTCTAAAACCGGTCAGGAGGACTTCATTATAACCAGCACAGTGTGAATGATTGCATAATCGATTATACAACTTAAATCGGGAGAAGGAGAAGGTACTACAGTAACTTTTGTCCTTATTTATATATACATATAGACTTTATGTTACTTAATATAATGTGCCTCGCCAATAGATAGTGCTTGTGCGTTGTTGAACAATATCTGAATGTTACATCCATATGAATTTCATCTTAAGCTACAAAACCAGCAGTATCAATAACGATTATTTATGTCCTATAACTGTTCCCGACGCTATTGAAATTGGAAATAACACGACAGTAGACATAAAAAGCTCGAGTTACGCGCTACATCGTTTCCATGCTCCAGAAAAATGAGACGGAGTTATTGTATATTATCTGAACGGTGTAACATGCCTATTATATGTTTTCAGGTTGTATTTTATAGTAAATATTTTTTTGAAGCAACCTTTGTTTTTTACTAGGATTTGTTTCAAAATCACGACACAATCAGACCCGAAAAATAACGATTTGTGTTGTTGCACAATTGTCGGCTCCGGCTCGGATTCGAACCCGGGACCCGGGACTCTGAAATCATGTACACTAACCACTATGGTATGTAGTTATTTACACGTTTATTTTTACTATACATTAGGTATCTTGCTTCGCAATACGACGGTGTCGTGAAACTCGGCTAAAGGCCGATTTCAGTATTCTATGTTTTAGATCACAGTACATTGTTGTAGTGACATCTATGTCGCCATCTGAGAAGCTCAAGAAATATATCATACCTCCAACATCGCGCTGTTAAAGTTTCTGAAATGCGAACTATAAAGATAACTGGTTGGACGAAAAGTTTTTTGTATTTGATAAAGTAACGAGACGACCAAAACGTTCACCTGATTGTAAGTGCAACGTCTGCAACAGATGCTGTGTTAATCATGATATTTCTGTGTCGCACCACACTGCGCCCTTCACCCTGAGACAAAAGTTCTTAAGTCGCCTTCTTACACCTACAAAACGGACGTCCTCCCCAGATCAGACCCCCGATCTAGCGGGTAGCTTTTCCTTCGCAATATCATCTGCCAATATATAATATATATGGAATCTGACAAATGGCCGACTAGTTACATGGCATTTACTATCAGGTAATCCATTTGCACGTCGCGTCATATTTTTACCTCAATATAAAAAAACGGACCGGTGCCTGTCGGACCACGCATAGTGAAGGATTCTTTAGCCGAAAATATCCCATATCTCCAAAACACAAGCGTACCATTGCAAGACTTCAAGACACACAGTTTACTGGTGGTAGGATTCCTATGCAGGAATCCGTCTAGGTAGGTACCACCCCTGTGCCAGTTATTCTGCCGTGAAGCAGTAGCGTGCAAATATTACAGTGTTTCGGTTTGAAGGGCACTGTGAGCTAGCGTAATCACTGGGCATATGAGACTTAAGAACTGATGTCTCAGGGAGACGGTCGCATTGTGGTGTCACACTGTTCTGGGTGACATAGCATTTGTTATGGGCAGACGTTGCACTTACTATCAGGTGAATGCTTTGCTCGTTTCGTCACTTTTATTAAATAAAAAAAACACACTTAGCTCTTTCTACGTAGATCGGACCAAAAGTAATAATTAGCCCTCAGTCCTCCCTTGACTATTGGTGATGTAAAGCGCTCGAAGCGTCGGGTTATTAACAGTTTAAAAATTAAACGCAATGAAATTTAAAGTTTACTGAAATTTGTGCGTTGTCGAAATTACCCGTATTAATTGAACAATTCCACTTCAATTAAATAATTAATAATAACTTAAGCTTTCGCCATTGAACATTCAAAATGACGAGTACTCATGTTAGTTGCGGTCTGAAGGGCGCTGAGACCTGGTTTAATAATTTTGCATTTGAGACTTTAGAACTAATGTCTCAAGGTGACGAGCGCTGTGGTACCACACATAACTATTCTGGAAATATAGATTATAGAAATCTACATTCCATGTTCTATATCTCGCCTGTTTCTAAATCTGATAATAAAATTATAATCACCGCATTTACAAAAACACAATATCTCTCGTAATAGAGGTGGTATGCATATGAGACTTAAGAACTGATATCTCTAGATAACGGGCGCAGAGTGATGCCAACGACATTGCACTTACCATCAGGTGAATGATTTGTTAGTCTCTTCACTTTCTCTTTAAAAAAAAATCCTTTTTAAATATCACTATTAATGTTAATTGATTTCAAATGTATCCCGCAATATATAAAGGACAATGCCCACGACTTCGCTCGCTTGGTTATAGGTTTTATATGCTATATATTTAATTTACCGGGATAAATGTAACCTATTTCGATCTCCAGAGTGCAAGCTATTTCTGTGCCAAATTTGGTCAAGAGCTTCCACGCTTGTGCCGTGAAAAGGTAACAAACAAACAGAGAAAGTTACTTTTGCATTTGTATGAATATTAGAATGAATTGCAAATTATTTAAAAAAATTATTTAAAAATAGTGTCAGAAAAATGTAAACTTGGGATTATGTTATCTCAATTTCCAACACTGTTGTATCTCCCGAAATAGTTTGATCTATATATACAGCAAGAAATAATATAATTTTTAATCAAATGCGGGTCGGTTATATTTTTTTATATATATCCTTTTGCAGTAGAAACAGGCTGGTGCTTAGGGAGTAGACACTTTAAGTTTTGTCGGGAAGCTTGGTAGGCGCTTAAGAGAGACAGGTTATGACGTCCGCTCTGGATCTTTTTTGGTTCAACGCTTGTCATACAACATGGCAATGCAGCAAGTTTATTGGGCACGTTGGACCCGGGAACGATTCGGAGTGGCCTTTTTGACAATTTTTTTTAATATGTATTGTCATTATAAATAAGTATTGTAGGGTTATTAATTATTATTATAGTTAGTAGTAGCAGTTACTTTAGGTTTACATGTTTATACTTAATTGTAAATATTTATTTTAAATTATGCTTTAAAAAGTTACGTGAGCATGTGGTGTGACAGTTACGTAATATCTGCCATTTGTTAGTACTGCATACCTAAAACAAGTATATTATATATATATATTCCCGGCTTTCATTTGCAAAACTGGAGTATATTATCATTAGTAAAAGAAAACTTTCATAAAATACGAGCTGATTGAATTACTAAGTTTTCTGAAAGTGTCATTTCTAGACGCCTACTGAACACTCCGGCAAATAATTAATAAAGTTACTCAGAAACAAGAACACTACTTTTGAATAAAATCTTATAGAAGTTCTACAAGATTTATGAAAATCTTCATTCGGCGCCTACAAAGTTGAATGTAATATCGAAGCCGCTGACTGAACCCGATAGTAATCAGCAGCAATCCGTGCCGGAAACCGCAGATTCGGACGTATTATCCAAGATATTCCCATCACGTTTGATTCCAGTCCCAATCGAGAACGCGCCAATATTGAATCTGTTTGCCGCACCTTAAGCCATGTTCACACGACACCTCAACTGATGAATTATTGATTTTTTATGTAGCGAAGTTGTATATAATCGATCTTATACAAGGGTCCCGCTCAATTAAAGACGTCGCAATTAAAATACATTTCTTTTATCGAAGAAAATGACGAGACGAGAAAATTGCTCTCCTAGTGGTAAGTGCATTGTTTGTCTGTTACAAATTTTGAGCCACCTAGAACAATTCTGTGTGATACCACACTGCGCCCGTCACCCTTTTACATTAGTTCTTAAGTATCATATGCCTAGTGATTACGCTAGCTCTCAGTGCCCTTTACAGTACAAAACAGCGCCATTCACAGACATCAGTTTTTAAGTCTCATATGACCAATAATTATTATAAGTATAAAACGCTTCTGTTTCACAGCAGGATAACTGGGTAGTACCCTGCGGACTACCGCAGGTACTAACCTAGCACTAGCACAGGAACTCTACCATCAATAATATTATTCGTTATTCATTTTATGGGATCCCGCGTGAAATCTATGCTCAAAAAGATGACGTTATGGGAACGCACCCTAAGGTTTGTTCACATTAGGCCGGATGTAAGACAAAATTCAGTAAGTACAAACGGACAAGAGTTGAAATGCTTGTATTAATAATATCTATATTCTCTAAAGAGATATTCATATTAACTATAACTCAACTTTTCTAATTAAATGAGAGAAAAAGTGCGATGTTAAGAGCTTCTACTTTTGAGAAGTTCTGGAATAAGAAATTTAATTTACAAATTCATTTGAGTTGAGGGTTGAACTTAACGATCTGCCACTTAAATGTATGCATGCATAATACAACTGTGAACTTTAAGAAAAAACAATTATTACGTTTTTTTATTTTATTTTAAGTGACGACGAGTGATATGCTCAGTGATTACGCTAGCTCTCAGTGCCCTTCAAACCGAAACACAGTAATGTTTGCACACTACTGCTTCACGGCAGAATTACTGAACCTGGGGTGTTACCTACCTAGACGGATTCCAACATAGGACACCTAGCTCCAGTAAAAACGTCTAAAACAATTTAAAGAAACAATAAAAATAGTTACATGTTCTTTTTATGTCGCATTTTCGTTTATTATTTGTTAAATAGAACAAATCTTAATTATATTTTTAGTCATAAAATAATACTACATTAATTAGCAAATTAAGTGAAATTTATTAAGTGAAATTTATTTAATCACAATACTTTCTTTTTTTGTTTTGCGGCTTAAGAGAATCTACCACTCCATCTCATCCCGTGGGTGTCGTAAAAGTCGACAGAGGGAAAATTAAAACCACAAGATGGGCAGCAGCATCTTCCTGGAACATCTGAATAAATAAACGGCGGTTGCCAACCCGCCTGCCAAGCGTGGCAACTATGGCAAAATTCCCTTCAAAATGACAGCTACACACTTTTGTAGTAATCTATGGGGGAGGCCTATGTTCAGCAGTGGACTAGTGATAGGCTGAAATGATGATGATGATGATGATGACCAAAAGAGCAAATCGTTCACCTGATGAAAAGTTCAACCTCTACTTATAACAAATGCCGTATCAACCAGAACACGTCTATGGTGCACCACAATGTGGTGGTTTAGTTTAGTTTATTACATTAGTTAAGTCTCATATTCTTATACTAACAGTGCCCTTCAGACCGAAACACACTAATGTTTGCACACTACTGATTAACGGCAGCAATTCTGGCACCGCGGTGGTATCAGTAAACATACACACATAAGATCACGACTGTATCCCATAAGGGGTAGTCAGAGACTGGGCACTCACTGCAAAAACAGATGACTGCCACAATCCACGTTTCACCAAAACAATATAATGCACTTGGTGTGATAGGTGGTGAGCCCATCGCCACCATGCGCTGTTGGGTGCACAGTGCAGTTTAATTCCTTACTCGCCTTTTACGAGATCCATTGGATGAGATGGAGTGGTAGTATTCTTTTAACGAGCCGCCACCACACGGTTTCAGTAAAATTGAAATAAATAATTAAAAACAAATTAAATATAAAAAGTCAATATAATATTTTAATTTTGGTTATTATTTACGGGTGAACGTCTCCTTCATCTTTAACAATTTCTATTACTTTATTTTACTCTGCGGGAGTATCGTTCAAGTATGGCAAGATGTGGCCACAATTTCGTCGTATCATAGGTGCCTGGATCTGACTCCGTTTCCGGTAGAGTCGAGTTACGTTGCCAGGACACTCTCATTGTGATATATGGAGGGCTAACATAGTGTAAAGAGTAAACTGTACAGAGATTACATTTGCAAAGTAAATAACATTTGAACCTCTCAATATATATTTGAAAACGTTTTGTATGTACACAAGAACATAAATCAGTTTACTAAAAAAAGTGATGTTCATAATGTAAGTAACAAGCATAAATTAATAATGCCAGTTACTCGACTTCACAGGGTCAGTGACTCTTTTATGGGGCAATGTATACGTTTTTACAACAAAATCCCAGAAAGTGCACAAAGTCTTTCAATCAAAAAGTTCAAATTTTTTATTAAACAAAGAATAAAAAGGGTTATTATAATATTAAATAATACATAGATGATGATAACCCCTGGGAATGAGGAGATCGCCGCCAAGCTATTTCTTCATCTTTATAATACTTCTATTAACCACTCAAGCGTCCGGGCGTCCACAGTAGCCTAATTAATCTACATTATTTTAAAAATTACTGAAAAAAAAATCCCGCTGAGTTTCTTACTGGTTCTTCCCAGGACAGATGCATTTTTTGTGAACCAGTGTAGTTTAAAAAAAAGAAAAAAAATGACTTTCAATAAGTATTATGTAAATAATCTATATTGAATAAAAATTTATTCTATTCTATTGTAACATACATTTCCTTAAAAAAATTCAATATTTTTTACTATCCTTTTTATGTTATGTTGCTTGGTGGGACGTATGATACTTCCATTCAAAAAATGTCTCGATTCGACCACATAAAAACTATTACCTTGCAAGCTTATAGTATTTATGTATGGAATTCGACCACGTGTACTTTTTGCTATTACTGTGAAACAAGAACTAATTTAGTGCCATGCTTACTATCTATAATTTAAAATTACGACAATAGTTTAAATTCATCTTTATTCGAAGGGACAGACATGTCTATAAAAACAAAAAACACTTAAATTGAGAGCATCATTTTGTATTTAATATTTATTAGTGTTGCCTGACACTTAAATTGGTCCTGTATCGTGGATTCGTCTACGAACATAAATTAGACAGCCATAATCTTAAGATCTTGTGTATATTGTTTGAATCTATGAAACCTTAATAACGCTATGCAGAGCTTATGAACAATTTCTTAAGATTCTTGTGTGATGACATACGTGTAGGGGGTCTCAATGAAAAGCAGTTTTACCATAAAATCTTCTTTAATCTTCGTATTTTTTACACCGTAAAGTTAACTCCGTTCGTCTTAGTTAATAGCGTCGTTGCAAGAAAGAGAAATATGAAATGCGAGAGAGAGCAAGATTATTAAAATAGAAATTTATCTTCATAGATAATTTTTTTATTACTTATTAATAATTACTTAAATCTTTGAAATAATGGCGCAGGGATCGCTTATCCACCTAATAAATTTGAAATGAATTACCTAAGAGCTGGTGATGAAAATGCAGATGATCGTATTTTCATTGAAAAGAGATATCAAAATTTTATTCACACACATTTTTCAAGCGTATAAAAATAACCATTTTAAATAAAACATGGTGATATTTACGGAAGCAAAAAATGAGATTCTGTACCGATTTAGATACCCTTGTATTTCTAAATTGCATATGCGGAAAGGGCGGGTCGATTCAGAACAAACAACTCTCTCATTAATTTGCGCCAGAGGCGCTGTGGCATTTTTTAAAATAAAACAACAATCACACAAACATTACTCCCTTATAGATTAATTAATACAAATAGTATTGCATACGACCCTATATTAAATACATACATTACTGATATTCGGATATAAAATTTCCACCGACCACGTGACTCAGTGGTCAGAGTACCTGACTTCTAAGCCGCGGGTCCTGGGTTCGAATTCCAGCCGGAGCCAACATTTGTGCTAAAACATAAATTGTTGGTTTTCGGGTCTGGTTATGTTGTGATTGTCCCCGTGTTTCTGACACTGCATCCTAGCCTACCTCCGATCTTATCGCATCAGCGTTACATCGGGCGCGGGTAGGTTGGGACGGGTGAGTGCCTCTGAGTTTGCGCGTACACTCGTGGCACTATAATATCTCCTGCGCAGTTGATGGCTCTCAACAGTATTCGGAAGTTGTCGCCGTGGTCGAAATCGGCTAGGAGAACATCATCATCATCACAAAAGTTCCATTACTGTGGACTCGCTACGTATTGGTCAACCACTATAAGAGAACTAGTAGACCTACGAATGCGACATTCGCAGGCTACTACTTCTCTTCTTCTGCATTAAGGGCAAAGTAAATATTATTGTACAAAAAAATCGCCATAACATTGGTAATTAATCAATCGATATATTATTCGTAATTCGTTCCTATGGAGAAATCCATCTAAGTAGGTGCCACTGTAGAGCCGTGGCAGCTCAGGGACTAGACCTGGGTTTGATGCCCGGTGCTGGCACAACTAAAATTGTTAGTTGCAGTTTTAAGTGCTAATATACCACGTGCCGTCGAGTAAAGGAAAACATCGTGAGGAAACCTGCATGTCTGAGAAATAAAAATATTTCGAAGACGTGTGCAGTCCGCCAACCCGCATTGGAGCAGCGTGGCGGATTCTTCCTAGCTCCAAAACCCTCTCAGAAATGAGAGGAGGCCTGTGCTTAGCAGTGGGACATTTATAGGCTGAAACTTGTGTTTGGATTTGAAGGTCACTGGAGTAATTACTCAGCATATGCGAAATGCGAATTGAGAAGTGAGAATATATCAGGTAGACGAACACAGTGTGTGCCACACATAAATGTTCTGTGTTACTCGGTCACTTTCCATTGGGCGAATGATTTGCAAGTTTCGTCACTATCTTTCATAAAAAAATTACATTCATATAGAGAGGTCACATTTCATTGCTTAATTAATGCGTAATTTATGAAATATACTTTGTATAAAGTGTTAATATCATTAGCCACATAAGAATTCCCCTTTTGTTTATTTACTACAAAGTAGTTTAATACAAAAGACTAAAAAAAAATGTAACAACTCGTTTTTATAAATGTATTCATTCTTCTGGTTGTAGAATTTCTATGCAGAAATCCGTCTAGATAGCTAACACTCCGGGGCCAATTATTCTGCCGCGAAGCAGTAGGACCTTCACTAGGAAGGGCACTGGGCATATGACTGAGACTTAAGAACTGATGTCTCAGGGTGATGGGCGCAGTGTGGTGTCACACAGAAAAGTTCTGGATGACACAGCACTTGCTATGGGCAGACGTTGCTTTTACCATCTGGTTAACGTTTTGCTAGTTTCATCAATTATCCAATAAAAAAGTCCAATAAATTTAATTACAAGAATATGGTATGTACTGGTAGATAATTAACTTAAAAAAATGATCTAAAAAGTTGTATAAAATATAGTGCTTATTATTGATTGGTAGTGCTGGTAAGAAAACCAAATAATATTACTCATACTACCAAAAAATGCATGTAAAATTGAGACAAGAAGTTCACAAATATTGATATACTCGTACATCGGCTTAGTTTGCAGAATACATATTTAAATTCAATGACTATTTAAATATTCGCAATGATCGAAATTCAAAGCTAAAATTCAATTCTGCAGGCAAAACATTGGAAGCGGTCCAAAAGGTAGAGCAAAGTGATTAAGATAGTATGCGACGACTACAAAGCCTCACGTGAGTTTCAAATAAACTATTTTAGTTATTTTTTTTATTGTAAAGGGTGACGAAACGAGCGAAACGTTCACCTGATGGTATGTGTAACGTCTGCCTATAACAAATGCTGTGTCACCCAGAAATTTCCTGTGTGACACCAAAATGCGCCCGTCACCTTGAGACGTCAGTTTTTAAGTCTTATATGCCCAGTGATTACGCTAGCTCTCAGTGCCCTTCAAACCGAAACACAGTAATTTTTGCACATTACTGCTTCACGGCAGAATAACTGGCCCTGGGGTGGTACCTACCTAGACGGATTCCTGCATGGGTTATGACGAAATATATATAGTCTATCTTTATCTGGGACAATTCAATTATTATATTAATACTCTATGTGTAACAAGTCGTAACTTATAGACTCTGCCTGTAAACCAGCCATGATGACAACAGCCATAATGATGACAGTTAAATATGACATTAAAAAAAATCATATAAGACTATAATGTAGGAAAGGAAGTTAATTTGCAAAGATCCGCATGTAAAATATAAAATGGTGTACATTACCCAGTTTTTGAAGAGCACCTGCCTGGTGGTAGGATTCCTATACAGGAATCCGTCTAGGTAGGTACCACCCTAGGGCCAGTTATTCTGCCGTGAAGCAGTAGTGTGCAAGCATTACTGTGTTACGGTTTGAAGTGCACTGAGAGCTAGCGTAATCACTGGGCATTTGAGACTTAAGAACTGATGTCTCAAGGTGACGGGCGCAGTGTGGTGTCACACAGAAATATTCTCGGTGACGCAGCATTTGCTGTGGGCGGACGTTGCACTTACCATCAGGTGAACGTGTTGCTCGTTTCGTCACTTTATATAATAAAAAAAAAAAAAAGACGGCAAAATAACCGGCACTGCGGTGATACCCACCTCAACGGATTCTTGCATGGGAATTTTACTACCGTCATATTTGTTAAAATGATCGTCGAACTAAATACTCGTACATATAAGCCAAATAGAGGATAGATTTACAAACTAAATAAATTTTTAGTAACTTCACTTTGCCGCGTGGAAGCGGCTTAAGAGAATCTACCACCCCATCTCATCCCGTGAGTGTCGTAAAAGTCGACAGAGGGAAAATTAAAACCAAAAGATGGGCAGCAGCATCCTGAAACATCAGAATAAATAAACTGCGCCTGCCAAGCGTGGCAACTATGGCGAAATTCCCTCCAAAATGAGAGCCACAAACTTTAGTAGCAATCTATGGGGAAGGCCTATGTTCAGCAGTGGACTAGTGATAGGCTGAAATGATGATAATGACGATGAACTTCAAGTTGTAAGATTGTCTTCAAGTAACAAGTCTAGTTTTCAAAGGCTTCATAAATGTAATTATTTTATATTAGAAATTTCTAGAACGTCTGCCTTCGATAATTAATTACAAGAATTACATTTGTACTCGTGGTATAAATAATTTATTCATTAAATCGACCGGTTTCACAGTACGACATCAATAATGGCCGATCGGTGCTATAAATCAGATGGAGATATTTATTATGTACATACATAATAGATAGCCAGAAAAAAATCAGTCTAAGAAATCTGCAGAGTAATACAAAATTATAAGAAAGAAGGAAAGAAACTTGTTGCCGACATTAAGCTTATAGTGCTCGGACGTTCGCGGGGACTGAACGCGGGGCGGGCGAACCGGGTCAACGACCGTTCAGCTGACAGCGGCGAAAAAGCACTGTGTCATTGTCCGCCGAATCGAACGCACTCTGTATCGCGCAATTTGTAACCGCTTTATAACAATTATAATTTTTAGTGAAGTCCACGGCTGTTATTTAACACCAAGTTTAGGTTACCTAAGGAACCTCCAAGGGCCCAAGACTCTTTTACAACCTGATTTTATTTGTTTCTGCAATTCAAGTTGGATAAACATTCGACACTAAAAGTATATTTCGAACATTAACATAATATGACTATGGCATCAGAAAGGCATCCCACTCAGTATTACGCGTGGCCTAGTGGTCACAGTACCTGACTTCTAAGCCGCGGGTCCTGGATTCGAATCCCAGCCGGAGCCAACATTTGTGCTAAAACATAAATTGGTTGGTTTTCGGGTCTGGTTGTGTTGTGATTGTCCACTGCATCGTAGCCTACCTCCGATCTCATCGCATCAGCGTTACATCGGGCGCTGGTAGGTAGGGCGAGTGAGTGCCTCTGTGTTTGCGCGTACACTTGTAGCACTATAATATCTCCTGCGCAGTTGATGGCTCTCGTCGGAAGTTGTCGCCGTGGTCGAAATCGGCTAGGAGAACATCATCATCATCATGCTGCGGTGGCATTACTACAGTGCTGTTATTCTGTCGCTGCCCTTAACCAATGAAAATAATTCACGAGCAGGCATACCACTTTAAAAAACAACTAAGGAGAAAGAAATGGGTAGTAAAAATAAGTACGTATTGATTTAAAATTAGTGAAAAACTAATTACTTCTAGTTTTTAAATAATTTTTAAACTTACTATTATAACCGTAGGATCCATATAAAAAGATATTTAATTAGTTTTTCATATCGTTTATTTTTTAAGTTAAACGTTTAAAACATAAAATAGCTATGTTAATAAATAACGCTTTTATCTAAGAAATATTTTTCGAAATAATAACTATTATATTATATTTATTACCAAAGTAAATGCATAAAACAAATATAGTATGTATATGCATCCAAAATTCCTCCTTTTTTCTTCTATTGTGTTACTGAATTAGATTTAAATTCTTTTTAACGATAACTATCGATGTTAAAAGTTTATTTTTTATTAAGAGGCATATGATTATCATATTTTATTTCCAAAATTTTTCTTTTTCTTTTCATTCACATAAGCTGACATTGTGTTACCCAGAAAACTTTAATTACAAATCCCTGTATGACACCTCTCTGCACTCGTCACTATTGGGTATCAGTTCTGAAGTCTTCTACGAGAATATCTTTTACTTAAACTAGCATGCAGTGGTGCTCTTCAAATCTAAAGTAATGCCTACCTACCACCACCAAAAGAATTTATTTTCATCTACTTTCCTAATGTTAAAGTCTATATGTCTGTAATGTGTTTTGAGCTTACTCAAAACATATTACAGATATCTAGATTTACGCGGACTTCACGTGTCCTCAAAATATTTTTATTCCTCAGATATGTAGGTTTCCTCTCGATGTTTTCCTTCGCCACTGGGTAAGCGGTAAATTAGCTATTGCAGATTTAATTTATAGGCTGTCACTAATTTGAAATTTTACCGATCTTATATTACTTTGTACAGTAGAAACTGTTGTTAACAGTACTTAAATTAAATATAAAAGTTACTTCACACATTACTGTTTAACAAAAATAACTCCGAGTATGCCAACCTGGTTAAAAAAAATGCAAGGTTTAAAGGCAACAGTGTCCGTCATGATGAAAATTGTGGTATAAAGTTTTAATCTCTTAAAAGCCGCTTTTGTAGAGTAAAATCATTTTTTACAATGCCTACGGGCCGATTGACCTATATACGTGTAATTTTCCTATTGTTAACCGTCATATAACTTTTAACTGTAAAATGGAATTAATTGTGTATATAAACCGTTCTATATTTTCGAAAGCTTTCGTATAATCTTCCTCAACTTTAGAGAGTCCACATATAAAACGGTATAGATAGTAAGCCAAAAAATATCACATCATTGATTGTTATATTATGTCGTTATGTTTGTAATCGTCTGCTTCCCTTTAATAAATATATTATACTAGCTGGCCTGGCAGACATTGTCCTGCCCATATCGGAGTTTGATTTCTGATTTGACATTTAAGTATGAAACTTTACAGTCACACGATCACAGCGCGACCTACCGATTCGGATTCGGTCGGATTTAGTAATTTTCTTGTTTGGTTTGCTAGTTAAATTTTAGAATTATATTAATGATGTGCTAACGATTCTCTACAGATACATCGACGACGATAACCATCGTTGCCAGTGCCATCAAATTACATGGATAACGCTTGGAACACTTGCTGTCGTCCATGCACGATGATAATGGTAGAACTATCACAGCGAAAGTGAAAGGACACGATTTTGTGGTCGACAACACTTGGATTGTTCCGTATTCGCCATTTAAACATTTAAGGCGCATTGCAACGTGGTGTGATGTAATTTTCATCTGCAGTGGATTGATTCTCAATATTGTGAAGTCTAATTGCACTACGGCTTCGATGGCAAAGATTAGATCTTCTGGCTCGCGGCATTGTAAATGACACTGGAAAATTGGTCACACAATTCAAAATCCAGCAGTCAATTACAATTTTGATAACCTCAAAAAGTGAACATCTTCGAAGGCAACTTTCCGTTTGACTTACAAATGCCGACGAAAACAAAAAGAAAAATGATGAAAATTCGAAAAAAAAAACGCTGATAAATCGCGGCGCCCGTCGGCACAGCTAGCTCTATGGTATACAATAACAGGACCGCGCAGTTAAAGCAGCTATCACAGGATAATGAAAGAAGACAGAAAGAAGGAAAAAGTATTTATTGTGACAGAACAGTCAAGCATACAAAATAAAATAAGTTTTGTTTCTGTCATGTGTTACTTCGCGTTTATACAGATGGCACTGTATACGGAAAATGTATGGAAAAATTCGTGATTTTTTAGATGTTTTAATAGTTATTCTGATATTCGAGGCGGAAACAAATCCAATACCTTTAAAATAATTCCAGCAGTTCCTGAGTTATAACTCACACCATTTAACATTTAACTAACACAACTTTGTTTTATTTATATAGATACGTACATAGAAGTTGGACCTATCTGGTCGGGCTATCTGTCCTAGGTATACCTATTAGTCGATAACTTCAAGCTTAGCAGAGAGGAGATTTATCTCAATTACTGTATTGTCACTGAAAAGTTTCTAAGGCTTTTGGTTTAATATTCAAGTAAACAGCATTGGTAGCCGGTAGAAAAAAGTAAAGTAATAGCCTTTAAAAGTCCTACTGCCGAATACGAGTCTCCTCTAATTTCTGACAGGGTTTTGTAGAATAATTCGTCACGCTGCTGCAACTCGAGTTGGCGGACATGTTGGTTTCTTCACGATGTTTTCCTTCAGCGCTGAACAATTCGCAGATCTATTTCAAAGATGCCGGCAACGGGGTTCTAACTCAGGGCTTTCGCTCAATTTAAAGGGAGCTTACGACCCCTGAGCTACCACGGAATGTAAATTTGATAGAAAAGAGAATCTAACGCTTGTGAATACTTTGGAATAAAACAAAAGAATCTTTATCGCCCCTAAAAGGTACCCCTTGGGGCCCTTCAACTTAGACCATCTTTGTTCGTCAATATGTTAGACACCAGTTTAAATTGTTTCATAAAGGTAGCAATAAAACAAGAAATTAATACTCGGTGACACTTTCGTGAATACAATTCATAAGGAATTTTCGAGACAAAGAATTCTTTTGTAAATACAGAGCATCAAAAATTTGGATAAGTTCTTTTTTATTTATTTAAAATCGTTGCAACAGACTACTAATTTCACTTATATTGTGATTGCGTTTGTAGACATAAATTACATATTTATAAACTCCTTCACCCGATACAATCTGTAGTCAACACCAATATTTTTTTCCGTAGGGGATTCAAACCTACGACCCTTACCTAACGTAGGAGCAAATCGCTTAGCCGTCCGAGTCATCGGCAAATTACGTCTTTCACGAAATAATATACGTAGTTTGAATTTTATAACTATATTTTCCATTTTTTATTTTACTCTCGAAGCTGTTCAGAACTACGTCTACGTCGGGCAGATATTGCAATCAGGTAGAAACAGCTTCGAGAAATAAGCCGATAGGAGGATTCAACTGGGCTGGGCAGCGTTTGGGAAGCTTCGTCAGGTTTTCTCGTCGCCCATACCACAAAGCCTTTCCGTCGACGGGAAAACGGAACTTGTGTGCGTTTCGAGGACTCGGGGTGGCCGTGGGCAAGGGTCATTAAATGCTGGTCAGTACATTACTGAAATCCTGGAGGAACATGTGGTCCCGTATGCTGGTTATGTCGGTGATGGATTCATGTTAATGCATGATAATGCTCGTTGCCACACCGCGGCTATTGTACGGGATTATTTACAGGAGGTCGATATCCCTGTTATGCATTGGCCAGCACGAAGTCCAGACCTTAACCCAATAGAACATCTCTGGGATGACCTAAAACGGCGCGTGCGAGTTGGAGATCCAGCTCCAGCCACTCTTCAAGAGCTCCAAGATGCGGTACTTGAAGAGTGGGAACAAATACCCCAAGAGGCTGTTGCGATCCTTGTAAGGTCCATGAAAGATCGCATGGAAGCCGTTATCAAGGCAAGGGGGGGTAACACTAGGTTTTAAGAACTTTTTTTGTATTTATTAAGTTTTTTTTTAAATTATTAATTTGCAAATTTGTACATACCCTGTCTTTTTCTTTAATTTCTCTTTCGTCTCGTTATAAAAGTACAATTCAATTAAAATTCCTGAAAGCTAATGAAATTACCTTTCGAATGACACCCTCAAACCACAACATTGCAATTGGCCTGTTGTGTTAAAATAGTATTTAAATTATTTTTTTCGGATGTGCGATTTTTTTGACGCCGAGTGTATTATATTATATTTTTTACCAAAGTAAATGCATTAAACAAATATAGTATCTTTATCCATCCAAAATTCCTTCTTTTTTCTTCCATTGTGTTACTGAATTAGATTTGACTTCTTTTTAACGATAACTATCGATGTTAAAATTTTTTTTTTTATTAAGAGGCATATGATTTTCATTTTTTTTGTTTCCAAAATTTTTCTTTTTCTTTTCATTCACATAAGCTGACATTGTGTTACCCAGAAAACTTTAATTACAAATCCCTGTATGACACCTCTCTGCACTCATCACTATTGGGTATCAGTTCTGAAGTCTTCTACGAGAATATCTTTTACTTAAACTAGCATGCAGTGGTGCTCTTCAAATCTAAAGTAATGCCTACCTACCACCACCAAAAGAATTTATTTTCATCTACTTTCCTAATGTTAAAGTCTATATGTCTGTAATATGTTTTGAGCTTACTCAAAACATATTACAGATATCTAGATTTACGCGGACTTCACGTGTCCTCAAAATATTTTTATTCCTCAGATATGCAGGTTTCCTCTCGATGTTTTTCTTCGCCGCTGGGCACGCGGTAAATTAGCTATTGCAGATTTAATTTATAGGCTGTCACTAATTTGAAATTTTACCGATCTTATATTACTTTGTACAATAAAAACTGTTGTTAACAGTACTTAAATTAAATATAAAAATTACTTCACACATTACTGTTTAACAAAAATAACTCCGATTATGCCAACCTGGTTAAAAAAAATGCAAGGTTTAAAGGCAACAGTGTCCGTCATGATGAAAATTGTGGTATAAAGTTTTAATCTCTTAAAAGCCGCTTTTGTAGAGTAAAATCATTTTTTACTATGCCTACGGGCCGATTGACCTATATACGTGAAATATTCCTATTGTTAACCGTCATATAACTTTTAACTTTAAAAGGGAATTAATTGTGTATATAAATCGTTGTATATTTTCGAAAGCTTTCGTATAATCTTCCTCAACTTTAGAGAGTTCACATATAAAACGGTGTAGATAGTAAGCCAAAAAATATCATATCATCGATTGTTATATTATGTCGTTATGTTTGTAATAGTCTGATTCCCTTTAATAAATATATTATACTAGCTGGCCTGGCAGACATTGTCCTGCCCATTCCGATATGCGACGCGATGAGTTTGATTTCTGATTTGACATTTAAGTATGAAACTATACAGTCACACGATCGCAGCGCCACCTACCGGGTCGGATTTAGTAATTTTCTTGTTTGGTTTTCCAGTTAAATTTTAGAATTATATTAATGATGTTCCAGCGGCTGACGACTCTCTACAGATACATCGACGTCGATAACCATCGTTGCCAGTGCCATCAAATTACGTGGATAACGCTTGGAATACTTGCTGTCGTCCAAGCAGGATGGTAATGGTAGAACTATCACAACGAAAGTGAAAGGACACGATTTCGTGGTCGACAACACTTGGATTGTTCCGTATTCGCCACTTCTTCTTAGAACATTTAAGGCGCATTGCAACGTGGAGTGATGTAATTTTCATCTGCAGTGGATTGATTCTCAATATTGCGAAGTCTAATTGCACTACGGCTTCGATGGCAAAGATTAGATCTTCTGGCTCGCGGCATTGTAAATGACACTGGAAAATTGGTCACACAATTCAAAATAAAGCAATCAATTAAAATTTTGATGACTTCACAAAGTGAACATCTTCGAAGGCAACTTTCCGTTTGACTTACAAATGCAATAACCGACGAAAACTAAATGAAAAATGATGAAAATTCGAAAAAAATGCTGTTAATCGCGGCGCTCGTCGGCACAGCTAGCAATGAAAGGAACGCGCAGTTGAATCAGCTATCAGAGGATATTCATTATCCTCTGATAGCTGATGAGAATACAGAAAGAAAGAAAAAGTATTTATTGTGAGATAACAGTCAAGCATACAAAATAAAATAAGTTTTGTTTCTGACATATGTCACTAGGCGTTGTTGCAGATGGCACTATATACGAAAAATGTATGAAAAAAATTCATGATTTTTTTGTCGATGTTTTAATGTGCTATTCGGGCGGATACAAATCCAATATCATAAAAATCGACCTAGCAGTTTTCGATTTATAAATAGTGTGACTAACACAACTTCGTTTTAAATATATTTTTTATTGGATAAAGTGATGAAACGAGCAAAACGTTCACCTGATGGTAAGTGCAACGTCTGCCCATAACAAATGCTGTGTCACCCAGAAAATTTCGGTGTGATACCACACTGTGTCCATCACCCTGAGACATCAGTTCTTAAGTCTCATATGCCCAGTGATTACGCTAGCTCACAGTGCCCTTCAAACCAAAACACAGTAATGTTTGCACACTACTGCTTCACGGCAGAATAACTGGCCCTAGGGTGGTACCTACTTAGACGGATTCCTGCATAGGAATCCTACAACAATATGTAGATAAGTACATAGAAATTGGACCTATCTGGTTGGACTATCTGTCCTAGGTAAACCTATTAGTCGATAAGTTCAAGCGTAGTGTTCCCAACAACAACCGCTATAGGTATGGGTTAAGCAGTATGGTCCGACATTGCAGCATTATGTCAATTACTGTATTGTCACTGACAAGTTTCTTAGGCTTTTGGTTTAATATTCAGGTGAACAGCAATGGTAGCAGGTACAAAAAGAGTAAAGTAATATAGCCTTTTCGCCTTTAAAAGTCCTACTGCCGAATACAAGTCTCCTCCAATTTCTGGGAGGGTAAATCGTCACGCTGTTGCAACGCGAGTTGGCGGACATGTTGGTTTCTTCACGATGTTTTTCTTCACCGCTGAGATATTTTTACAATTTCAAAAATGCCGGCAACGGGGTTCTAACTCAGGGCTCCCGCGCAATTTAAAGCGAGCTTATGACCCCTGAGTTACCGCGGCATGTAAATTTGATGGAAAAGAGAATCTAACGCTTGTTATCGGACGATGACCTGGACGTTACGTCTTTCACGAAATAATATACATAGCTTGAATTTTATAACTATAGTGTACATTTTTTATCGGTATATAGAACAAAATAATAAACGTATATAGAAAAAAAACGACAAACATTTCTACACTTCTCTAAAAAATAAACATGTTTTTAAATCAAATAATATATTTTTTCCACTGTTTATGTTTACCATTTTGTTTTAACACAGAGTAAACGTGTGAGTCGATTCTAAATAATGAAAAAATGCATGCTTTTAATTAACATTGTGATGTCGGGCTCACGCCGTTCTTTTTATTGACGTAACATTTCTATTTAACTCTCAATTTACAAATAATTTAATTACAACATTGTTTTTAATTATATGTAATTATATATGTTTCTCGTATCTACATATGTTAGGTTTATTCCAAATTTACTTAAGCTTACATCTAGAAGGAATGACGACCCGTATAAGTCTGAAAGTCGATGGACAGTGGCTATCTCTGTGCCAAATTTCGCCATATTCGGTTCAACGGTGGAGCCGTGAAAATGAAACAAACAGACAGAAGGACAGAGAGTTGCTTTCGAATTTTTTCCGACTACGGCGAAGCAAAAATGAGGGTTATCATGTAATATATGTATGGATACAAAAGTGATTGGAAAGTCTATTGCTATCGTCTATTTTGACGTGGTAGAATCAGGCCCTAGTATGATACATACACATGACCCAATCGGTTTGACTGTATAAACACAAAACTACTGGTGGTAGGATAAGTAAGCTAAGTAAGCTAAAATCCGTATAGCTAGGTACCCCGGCAGGGCCAGTTATGCTGCTGTGAAGCAGTAGTGTGTAAACATCGCTGTGTTTCGGTCTGAACGGCACTGAGAGCTAGTGTAATCACTAGGCATATGAGACTTAAGAACTAACTTCTCAGGAGGACAGGCGTTCTAGGTTCTTCGGCGCTACGCGTTCTAAGTTCGACAGATTTTGCGAAACTGTCTGCCAACAATTCAATCGACAGATCGACATTACAATTTTTAAAGTGAACAAAATATATAAAATAATTATAGTAATAATACAAAAACTTAAAAGAAGGCAGAGATAATTTCATATAATAACTGAACGGTAATTAAAACCTGGTATTTACGCGCCGTAAAACCAGAGACTGACAATATTAGCCCTTATTTTGCAAAACAGAATATAAAAATAGCACTTATACTATACTTTTATAAGATTCTTGATAAACAATATAATGGACTAATTTTATAAATATGCTTTCAGTACTTGGTTTTATACGGACATTTAACGTTTGTTCCAACCAATTAGTTTAGTTCGTCAGTCAGGTTCTTTGGTGCAGACATTCTATCATCTATAGGAGGCTACATCTTTTTAGCTTCTACCACACCTTTCATAGGAATAGGGATGAGTCTATGTCATGATAATTAAAAAAATATATATCTTATTAGTGTTCTGACAATTGAGCCCGTCCAATGGCCATCCATTGCTGATAATCTAGGGCCATGAAGTGAAGCAAACTCCATAGTTTGCTTATGATTATAATATGTTTATTAGTTTTTTACCAAATTAAGAAATTGATTCTAGATCTTTAGAAATATGACGATGTCAAAATTAAATAGATACAATACTTATAACACAATTAGAATAACTTTTGTTTGACTCCCTTTGTTAAAAATTTTGACATCATCTCAAGTATTCTTGACTTGAGATGATACTTTAGTTAATTTATTTAAGTAGATTCAAGTCGTTTAAAAAGTGTAGCCCGTTTACATTATTATTATATCAGGGTATTCATATAGTTTTCTCGTCTGGTTGGGATATTAGAATATGTAGATAAATATATAAAAGCCAATAGGTGGATAGGTTAGCCGATAGGTGTCCGGCAAAGTAGAATAACACCATATTATGAAATGCTGTCACTATACTGCTCGTAGAAACGCAACGGGGAGTAAGAATTATTAGTTAAGCATTTTTGACACGTACCAAAATGGCGGCGACGTGATTAGCCACCCGCCACGTCTCTTTTGCTGCGAGGGCGAAAAGTGGGCTGCGTTTGAATGGTCTCTGCCTACCGCTTAAACGGGAAAAGGCGTGACTATATGTTTGTATATAATACCATCCCACATGTTGATTACATCGTGAGCCACATCCAGATTTTGATATTGATTTGTCATCTTATCTGTCTCGGCTTTCAAGAGGTGGAATGGTAATGTCGATCTAAAATATCCTAGACTGTGCCCGGTCCATGACAAGTTTGACGACGCCTGGCTTTTTCGCGAGAATAGTCCTATCCGTGATGGTGGCCCGGGTCACAATACAGCCTTTCGCGGTCGTTTTTGATCATGGCCTCCGGCCAGTACTTATAGTAGCGAAGTTTCCGATCCACGAGACCGTATTTCAGAGCGAGCTCTTGATGAATTATTTTGGCTACTAGGTTGTGTCTGTGCAGATAATCAGAGTTAGAAAGCGTGTAGCCGTGTGGTAGCGGCTTAAGAGAATCTACCACCCCATCTCATCCCGTGGGTGTCGTAAAAGTCGACAGAGGGAAAATATAAATCAGAAGATGGGCAGCAGCATCTCCTGGAACATCTGAATAAATTAACTGCGGTTGCCAACCCGCCTGCCACGCGTGGCAACTATGGCAAAATCTTCCCAAAATGAGAGCTACAACTTTTGTGGTAATCTATGGGGGAGGCCTATGTTCAGCAGTGGACTAGTGATAGGCTGAAATGATGATGATGATGAACAGCCGGAGATGATATGCCTAAGCCACTCACCGGGACGGTGACACGCTCGACAGATGTCGACGGTGCCGTCCCTTAGGATAGTTGTTGGTCTTAATAATCTGATCCTCCACCACAAAGAAAACCCTCGGTTTCCCCGAAGAGATCACCGAAACATAGCCAGTAAAGAGAGGCTCTGCCTACGAAAGGCTCATGAGGCACTAAGAGCTAGTGAAATCACTGCGCATGTGAGACTAAGAATTGATAACTTAGGGTGACGGGCGCAGTGTGGTACATACAGAAATGTTCTAACCACTTTTTACTCGCCACCTCATTCCTCCCGTGGCAATGGGTGGTGTTAAGCGCTCTAAACTTCGGGGTGTAAATAGTTTAAAATTAAATGCGATAAAAACCGTAAAATATGTTTTATCAAATAAATACATATAAATTTAAATATTGAATTACTACATTTTGTTCAATCTAGTTACATCACCATTTTTCTGACATGGAATAATACAGGAATAGACTATTGCAAAATTTAGACATCCTAGATTTTTTGATTTTGTGATACTCCATCCTGGTCACATACGGTAATTAGGATGATGCCAGAAAAATCTCTTGGTCTCCGATTGATGGCGAAATAATAGGTGAAATAAAGTAACAGCCTTAAAATGTCCCACTGCTGAGCACAGGCGTCAAACGGATAATTCTGAGAGGGTTTTGGATCACAGAAGAGTCCGTCACGCTGCTCCAATGCGGGTTGGCAGACTTCAAATGTCCTCGAAATATTTATTATTTCTCAGACATGCAGGTTCCCTCGCAATGTTTTCCATCCGCCAAGGACGTGGTAAATCAGCACTTAAAATTCCAACTAACAATTTTAGTGGTGCCGGCACCGGGAGTCGTACCCAGATCACTCGCGTACAATGAAATTTAAAGCGAGCGTCTAGCCGCTGAGCTATCACGGCACGGCGACCTGAGCTAAGTACTTGGATAATTTAGTTCTAGAATATTGGAAGTCCGTTGTAAAAGAACTAAATTTTATATAGGGTAAAAATCATCTACATAGAAAAAAATATGAAGCCTATAATTAAAGGAAATTCATGTTCGATGCTTATATATATTCTACTACGAAATGAAAAAAATATTTCTTTCAATATTTTTGTCAACGTTAGTTAGTTCCTATTATGTTACTCAGTTATGCCAGTTTAAAACCCGCCGGACAAAAATATTTTTTAAATATAAATTTGTATGAACACTATTAAAAAATGTAATTTATAAAGGTATTGAATATCACCAGTTCAGCCTAACACTAAGCCGCTACCACACGAAATATCATATCGAATATCTTATAATACAATTCCCTGAAGTTACAATCAAGATCCAATGTTTGTTTGTAGTACTACTAGGTGACACGTCCGCGCGCTAAAATGCAAAAAACCGAATATAGTTTTCAGATATAATTATTTGCTCTGGTTTGTTTCGAAAACAGGGGCAGTTATTATTTCCCTTCTATATATTAGTTAAAATGGTTGTGGAAATTTTTAAAGATTGAAGACCAGAATGTCTCACAGACACTTGTTCCTGTTATAGGAGATGGAGTGTGCTTATTTCGGGCCCTTTTTTATTAGTGGATCCCAGGAAATGCATAATGATGTAGGTGAACAAACAATGAAGTTCATTTCTTAGATTAATCTATCTCCAAGCTAACCAAAGCTTTCATTCCGGTTGAGTAGGCGACAATTTCTTATTCGGAGTTTTGAACATAGTTACATTAATGTCACCCTATCTCGAGTCACGCGCTTTTGTGCAAATTTTTGTTGCAGGTTCCGTGAATTAAGGCTCGCGAGTCTGGACTCAAAATGTGCTATATCGTGAAGTCCTGTAGCCGATTCTTTGATGTGTGCAGTCTTATTTTTCTTTGCAAGGCTTTTTTAATAATTTGCTAAAATAACTTTAGTATTTATATGTTTACGAGGGGGATTATTAGTTTTAAGTAATTCCTCGCCGCCACTAAAGGGCTCAAAAACGGCGTGGGAGAGAAGGTTACCAAATGGAAAATCCCATCGAGCAGACGGCTAGTATGTATGTATTATAAGTGTAGACATTATTGTATTGCTAGCTATTAAAAATGCTGTGTCACCTAAATTATTTCTTTGTAGCACAACATTGTGCTGGTCACTCTGAGACATCAGTTCTAAAGTCTCATATGTCCAGTGATTACACACTATCAGTGGCCTTCAAACCGAAAGACGTCTTAACACTCCCAACGGAGTGCCTGAACAACAAATTTAAAGTAAGATTCAGATAAAAACATTTGAAAATTAGTCATTTTTAAATGGCTCAGTTATTGTCTTCGAACCAAAGATACAACAAAACACAGTAGAACCGTTATCTCCAGTAGTCAAGTCAAGAATATCATGTTTTGTCGAAACGGAACTCGAAAATCCATATATTTTAATTTTTAGTCACAATGCATCTGACAAAGTAATGCTTTTACATTTAAAAGCATGAGCTTTCAGTTATGGTAGGCACATATTTCAAATGAGAAAATAGTTATTGTCAGATATTCGTACAATGTTCTTTCTTTAAATGTTTTCCAACATATTTTGTATTTTTACAATGTGGAAATGCTAGTGCAGTATTTTAAAAATATTTCCATTCATTGCAACAACAAATCATGCCACGTTATTATTTGCCTAGCACGCCGCTTTTGCTAAAAGCAGCGAGCACAGAGCTACAAAAAATACTTTACCTCCATATCTTCGTTATGCAACTCTTTATGTGTATGGGCTCTTTTGAAACTTTACCTTTTGAAATTTCACCTTTTTTCTTTTTTAATCTGTTTTCATCTTTATTTTGTAGTTACAAATTATATTTATTTTGCATTTTTATACAAAAAGAAGTGGGATTGTAAGTGACATCTCTTACAATACTCGTATAAACAAATAAAATATTTTGTTTGAATTACGATGTATAATGTGTACGTTCAGCGTAGCTAACTGATTAAGATGTATGAAGATATTAATATATTTACCTTGATTAATGATGTTACCGAGGGAAGTGTTGAACAAGAATATTTTCTTAGAAAAATGTGAAATACCAGAAATCTATTTGTATTTATACAAAGCACATAATGTATTTCTGAACTAATATTACTAATAGAAAAGCTTTTATTTTTTGTATGTTTAATTATTTTTTAAATATTATATTGATTTTTAAAATGCTTTCATCTATAGAGTAGCATTTTAAAAATCAATATAATATTTTAAATTTTAAATAGTATAAAGCAGTATTAAATTAAAAAAAAAATGGATCCCTACGAAAATTTCTATAACCCAAGGTACCAAAAATTTGTAAAAAAAGTCATTATTTGGCCACGTTTTCGTGCCATATCTATGCTATTTAAAATTAATATTCATGGATTAATAATTGTTTACATACGAGTACTGAGTATTAATTGTTTACAGAGAGTAAAAATTTAATTTTTTCATGTATCATCATCATCATCATTACACTTTACATTTTAGCCCACTGTACCAACATAGGCCTCCCCCGTAGATTGCCACTAAACACGGTCCTGAGCCACCTGCATCCATCGACTTCCCGCAAAACCGTCCAGGTCGTCGCTCCATCTAGTGGGGCGACGCCCTGGACGGTGTGTTTGCCGATATGAGGTTGCCACTCGTGAGTTTGCCGATGAGATTCTTCCCAGTTGGGTAAGAAAGGTTCACCAGTGGCACAGTGGCGAGTGGTACGTTCATGTATATTTTTCTTAATTTCTTTTTATTCAAATCCATACTTGATATTGTAAATGCGAAACTAACTCTCTGTCCCTCTGTCTGTTTGTTACGTTTTCACTCGCTCAACTGTTAAATCGATCTTTACGAAATTTGGCACAGAGATAGCTTGCATCCCGGAGACGTACACTTTACTTTAGATCCCGGAAAATCATATGATTCCCACGGGATATTTAAAGAACCTATATATACGGGTACGAAGTCGCGGGCATCAGCTACTTTCTATTATAATTTAGTTTCACTTCCGTCACGTCTGCTGCGTTGCACACTTGTTATTTTTAATCGATCAGCAATTTAAATTGAAGCATGCTTTTCTAGAAATAACAAAATACTAAGGTAAGTAACACTCGGTGTGCAATTAAACTTGCAGTTCAAGAGAACGGCCGAGTTCATTATGGGAAAAGTTCCCAGACTTGATTGCCCCCTCACACTTACTCAAATAGAGTTACTGTACCAATAGCGATCTTATACAGTGATCGTTGTATTTTGCAAGTTTTTATTGCTCTGAAAGTTTTAAAATATACTATTTTATATTTTAATCACGAAAACCTATTTAACATAAATCAATTAATGTAGCCATAATGGAGTTTAAATTTATAAATTTTTCTATAGCCTTCAATTAAGAATTCTAATAAAAATAAAAAAATAAATTTAAACATAATAAACATATAAAATACTTTAATGTCGACGGACTGAACAAATAGACATATGTTAAAAGTTTGGATATGTTTAAGTCGGCAAATAATAATAAATATAAACAAAAAACATTCAAAAAAATATACTAATTTGATAGATTTTTAGTATACAGATTGAAAAATGTAATAAATGAATGTAACCTTTTTATTGTTATTGTTTATTTTACTACGTAAAATGATAATTTGGTTGGGAAAAAACAAAAATATTCCTTTCTGAAGTGTTCCAAACATGCGTTCAGGATTTCATACAGAATTCTGTCGAATTGACATGACTGCCTAATTTGGAAAAATGTCTAATTAAGGAAACTGGCGAGTGGAGGAAATCGCATCACTGACTATTTTCTTAACTCGTTAACTCGCAGAATCTTTCTAATACATAAATGAAGACTCTACCTGTACCAAACTCGTGTAAAAAATAGAGACTTACTACAAATATACTGTGTGCTCTGATCGACTCTATTGTTACAGAAATACTGCGTTTATAGCGTTAATACAAACCTCAGTTGTTTGAAATGCTATGTATATTAAAAGATTTTATAACTACATACATATGGTCACGCCTTTTTCTCATATAAGGGGTAGGCAGGGTCTACACATGTAGCCCACTTTTCGCCGCCGAAAGGGGACGTGACGGGGGGCAAACCAAGTCACCGCCATTTTAGCACAAGTAAAAATGAATTCTGTCTCTCCGTTGCGTTCCCACGAGTAGTATAGTGACAGCATTGCATATTATGGTGTTATTCTAGTGAATAAAGGCTGTCCGTACAATACCTTAGACACCTATCACCTACTTATTATACGATCAAAAAAAGTAAAATAAAATGTACAGGCAACTACAGTTATTTAAAATAAAGTGACGTCGACCAACATAAAGAAATTACTCGTGTAAAAGAAAAAAAGAAACATCAGGTTACCGAAAATTTAAAGAAAAGTTCGCAGCCTATTATTAAATCTCCCCTCTATCTCTCGTCGTGTAACATTTTCTGGGCAAAAAATAAAATAGTGAGATATTACAATCATTTCAATTATTGTATAATACAAACAATAGCTCTAAAACCTAGCTCCAAAACCCTCTCAGAAATGAGAGGAGGCCTGTGCTCAGTAGTGGGACATTTATAGGCTGAAACTTTACTTTTTTTTTACAAAACATTTTATGCTTCCTTTGCAACTTTAGAATCTGAACAAGTACTATTTAAAATAGTCTATATCAAATTATCTCTTACATACGAGTATAAGGCTATTCACACAACATACGAGTATATCTTATATGTAAAACGAATCATTGTACTGTGCAGTAACATTCTTTCTTTGAATTATGCATTTCTTGTGACGCTACTTTGAACACGAGCCAAAGGAAATATGGGGGAAGGATTATCAAATATTTGTTTCCCTCTCTCTTTCTCTCTCTCTCTCTTGCTATCTTTTCTGTGTTCGGGTGTGCAGCGTCCAGTTACACATAAATCGATAAAATCGTCATGAAAAACGCACATGTTTTGTTGTCGTATTTGTCCACTAAAAACGAGGAGATCAAATGTGTATCATAATGCGTACGATATCATTAACTTATGCCAAATTTAAAACAAAACAAGCCGATAGGTGTCCAGCAGAGTAGAATAGCAGCTACCTCTTTCCTACCGAGGTGTCGTCAGAGGCGACTTAGGTATTGTACGGACAGCCTTTAATCATGCAGAATAACACCATAATATGCAATGCTGTCACTATACTACTCGTGGCAACGCAAAGGAGAGTAAGATTTTTTTTGACTCCTGCCCAAATAGCGGCGACGTGGTGCGCCACCCGTCACGTCTCCTTTCCCGCGAGGGTGGAAAGTGGACTACGTGTGTGGTCTCTGACTACCCCTTATATGGGAAATGGCGTGATCGTGTCTATGTACTTATGTAAAACATGCACTGAATTCGGGTAACTGAATTGCATCGTATAGCGCTACTTTTTTGTGAGAAGTTACATCATATTATAATTTTCCTTGGGATCATCATCTTTTCATTCCGTTTGACTTTTTTGCTACGAATGAACCGATGAATTACTTATACAAAACCCTGTGGCTAAATGCCATCCATGTTAGATACACAGTTATAGTTAACTATTACTCTGTGTATGTCATATCAGTTATAGTTAACATAACTAGTGGTAGGATTCCTATGCAGGAATCCGTCTAGGTAGTTATCTCCCCAGGGCCAGTTATCCTGCCGAGAAGTGGTAGTGTGCAAACAAAAATATGTTTCGGTTTGAAGGGCATTGAGAGCTAGTGTAATCACATGGCATGTGAGACTTAAGAACTAACGTCTCAGGGCGCGCAGTTTGGTGCTACACAGAAATATTCTGGATTTTGACTGGATTCTGGATTCTGAATGACTTTGCACTTAACAACAGGTTAAAGTTTTGTCTCATAACTTGATCTAATATAAAAATAACAAAGAAACAGAATAAAAAAGAAAAGTTAACAAAAAAAAGATATTTTTGGTAACAATTAATCACCGCGCGGTATTAAAACTATTGATTTTAATAATGACTGTGATAGTTGTTTTTTAATTCGGAACATTAACAATCAATTTGGAAATTATTAGAGGATATATAACAGACAAAGAGACTTGCCCAAAAAAAGCAAACGCACGCTGTTCGACTTTTCTATATTGTTAAGGTAATACATGTACAATTATTAATTTGGAAAACAGCCAGAATTTAAACTGAAGTCGGGCCTCATTGCCCTGAGGAAACAGAACAACGCAGAACAATTCCCCTGACACCCACTGTACGAAGCCCCTGTCACTGCCAAATTGCAACATTTTCGCCAACACAAATGGCGCTGCGTTGGAATACATACATACATACATAAGATCACGACTGTATCCCATAAGGGGTAGTCAGAGACTGGGCACTCACTGCAAAAACTGATGATTGCCACAATCCACGTTTCACCAAAACAATATAATGCACTTGGTGTGATAGGTGGTGAGCCCATCGCCACCATGCGCTGTTGGGTGCACAGTGCAGTTTAATTCCTTACTCGCCTTTTACGAGATCCATTGGATGAGATGGAGTGGTAGTATTCTTTTAACGTGCCGCCACCACACGGCTCGCGTTGGAATACTTGAGAAGATATACCAAAAAACTGCAGAACGGGTCTTGAAAATAGTGTTACAGTATCTGTATTTCAATATATACTATTCATAAACATTTCTCCGGGTTTTGAGTAAGAGTTATAATAATGATTTAATGTTAGAATACTCATGCATGTCTAAGTAATAAAATACTTTTCAAGACAAAGACTTTCCGTGGTTGCCTTTAAGTAAAGTGACACGTGATTTTTTTTTATTACTACTAAGTGTTTAAGTGTTTTTGTTATTTTTTAACCTTTTTGGTAATCGTTAAATAAATAAATAAAAAATTATCTAGGAGGTCATATATGAATTCTACCAACACGTTTTGGAGTAGCGTGGCGGATAATTCCCATCCCCAAGCCCTCTCAAAAATGCGAGTAGGCCTGCTTAGCAGCGGGACAATTATGGGCTGTTATTTTACAGTTTTTTTTTAAAGAAAATAATAATTGTAGTTATTTAGTACAATGCAAAATTTATTTTTGTTCGCTATTATAATTTACATACTAACATTACATTGAGAGTTTTATGACGAAATTTATGGAATTATATTTCAGATCACTTAATAAATACTGGTGGTGGGATTCCTATGCAGGAATCCGTCTAGGTAGGTACCACCTCAGGGTCAGTTATTCTTCCGTGAAGCAGTAGTGTGCAAACATTACTGTGTTTCGGTTCGAAGGGCACTGAGAGCTAGCGTAATCACTGGGCATATGATACTTAAGAACTGATGTCTCTGGGTGACGAGCGCAGTGTGGTGTTACACAGAAATGTTCTGATGATAAGCATTTGTTATGGGTAGACGTTGCACTTACCCATCAGGTGAACGTTTTGCACGTTTCGTCACTTTATGAAATAAAAAAAAATGTAACAATGTATTTTATATACATACATACAGTCACGCCTTTTTCCCATATAAGGGATAGGCAGAGGCCGCTCACGTACCCTACTTTTCGCCCACGCGGGAAACGTGACGGATGACGAACCACGTCGCAGCCATTTTGGTACTAGTCAAAAAAATCGCACTCCCCTTTGCTTTCCCACATTAAATGTTTCTATATAAATTAATCTGAATAGTACGTATTTAAAGTAAATACAGAAAATATATTTTTTGTAAAGTCACTCTTCATAAGCAAAGAACTGTTTAACAATAATTATATTTTGTGAGTAATACAAATAACTAATGAAATCAATTATAAGAGGTAGGAATCCGTCTTGGTAGGTACCACCCCAGGGCCAGTTATTCAGCCGAAGCAGTAGTGTGCAAATATTACTGTGTTTCGGTTTGAAGGGCACTGAGAGCTAGCGTATTCACTTAAGAACTGATGTCTCAGGGTGACGGGCGCATTGTGGTGTCACTCTGTTCTGGGTGACACAGCATTTGTTATGGGCAGACTTTGCACTTACCATCAGGTGAACGGTTTGCTTGTTCCGTCACTTTTATAAAATAAAAATAAAAAAGGCACAATTTTCGCCCCTGCGGGTACGAGTCCAATAAATTCTTACTTCCCGTTGCGTTCCCACGAGCAATGCCTGAGCAAATTTGGTGATGGCATTGCATAGAAAAATAGTTATTATAATGTAAATGCGATAGGTGTCCGGCAGAATATAATAGCACCCAGCTCTTTCCTGCCGAGGTTTCCGTGGTGGCGACTACGATATTTGTAAGGACAGCTTTTATTTGTGCATTTTAACTTATTTTACTCTGCCGTGTGGTGGCGGCTCGTTAAAAGAATACTACCACTCCATCTCATCCAATGGATCTCGTAAAAGGCGAGTAAGGAATTAAACTGCACTGTGCACCCAACAGCGCATGGTGGCGATGGGCTCACCACCTATCACACCAAGTGCATTATATTGTTTTGGTGAAACGTGGATTGTGGCAGTCATCTGTTTTTGCTCTGAGTGCCCAGTCTCTGACTACCCCATATGGGATACAGTCGTGATCTTATGTATGTATGTATGTATTTTAATACTATTTTTTTTGTACCATACTACATAAACAATTATACAACAAACAATTATATCCAGGTAATGTTGTATGCATTTAAATGTCAATTTGGCAGAGTTAATGCTGAAAAGTGTAAGTAGAGGACTAAATATTAAGCCAGTGTTTACCGTAGCGTGATGGAAAATTACACGTTCAACAGAGTGTGCTACGTTATACGGTTCGTAGGTTCATCTAAATGTGGCTTTTCTTTATTAGTAACTTTAACTTTACTTTGACACTTCTTTTCAATTTCTATTTAAAAATGTTGAAAATACCATGGTCCATTCGAAAAATGTAACAAAATTTAATAAATACTCGTAGGTAGCGTAATCACTGGGCATATGAGACTTAAGAACTTATGTCTCAGGGCGATGGACACAGTGTGGTGTCACACAGAAATTTTCTGGGCGACACAGCATTTGTTATGGGCAGACGTTGCACTTACCATCAAGTGAACGTTTTGCTTGTTTCATCACTTTATCCAATAAAGTAAAGTAAAGTTTCAGCCTATAAATGTCCCACTGCTGAGCACAGGCCTCCTCTCATTTCTGAGATTATCCAATAAAAAAAAAATCAAAAAAAAACCATTTTTTTACAAATGCTTCATCATTTCAGCCTATCTTAGTCCACTGTTGAACATAGACCTCCCTCATAGATTGCCGCAAAACGCAGTCCTGAGCCACCTGCATCTATCGACTTCCCGCAAAACGTGCAGGTCGTAGCTCCATCTAGTGGGGGCGCTCCACACTGCGTTTGCTGTTTGCAACTTGCGACACGAGAACCTTATTTAACTTTAACAATGCTTACCTTGATAAATCCATTACTACTCTTTACGCTAGATGTTTTTCAACTTTGAATCACTGTACTTGGATCTGAAGCTAAAAATGTCAGAAGGCATCAGAAACCATGAAATAAATATAAATTTTATGTGCGTAGTCTTGAAGAATGGAAATATAGCGATATCTTTCAGTAAACAACAAAAACCTTTAATCTGTGGGATATAGGTATTACAGTGCTTTGTGAATAAAAACACAAAACACAAGCACTTATCTTCATCGTAGATGTCACTTCACAGTTGCATATAAAAATGTCGGTGGCAGTGTCTGGGACATAGATAATCTATAACTATGATTTCTTATATTTACCCGAAGTTTATGTACTTACTAACTTGTTAATGATATTATTTTCTTTTTTGTTTTGTCTATAAAATGTTTAATTACAATATCAAGTAACTTCATTAACAATCATGACCCTTGTAAAATACAAAATGTTACATGAAAAGATAAAAGATTCATGGCCTTGCGAAATCGTAAACCGAAAACGAGGTGAAGCTTCAACGATTCTTGGAGATCATATCGCCATGGTGTTTTTACAGCTATCATTAAATTTACAGTAATTTTAAGTAGTCCTAAAATAATATTACAAGGAGGCCTACAATATTAATTAACGAAAATGTAAAGTCAAATAAATTAGAATAGTATCAATACCTTACGAAGGCCTTTCAAAGTCGAAGTCAAATGTCTTTCAATTTAGGCTTGTTTAAAGCTCTTATGAACGTCAAAATCTACACCGGTTCAAAAAATGACCTTCTCAGAGAAGAACCGGTAAGAAATTATTTCGGTAAGAAATTAATAATGATCTATTTTATACGAGTAATAAGCTTTATCTAATAATGTCTTCTTGGTAAGTTTTTTTAAAGTCCATGACCGATTTTTGTTTCACACTTTTAGGAATTTTATTATAAAACATTATACATCTACTAAGGAAAGACTTAAAAAATTAACAACGACGGACATGTCAAAATATAGTTCTCGTTGCGACTTGCGAGGTTCCAAGTTAAAGATTGCCCGAAATGTTTGTTTTGCAAAATAAATATTGTTTCCAATCCAGCTGCGGATCCTGATATCTGATATAGGATATGACATAATACTGTGGAAGTATACTAATTTAGCTGTAGCTTTATCAGACAGCTGTCTAGTCTTTCTTATTGCAAAACTTAATTTCGGAGCTATTTTTTCAATGTGTGCTCCCCACTGTAACATGGAATCAATAGTGATTCCAAGGAAAACAGTTGAATTTTCAAACGTAATATTAGAATTATGTACATTAACATTAATATTATGCGCCTTCTCTCTATACCTATTGAGATACAACTAATAATTAATTAATATTTAATTAAATTACTGTTTACAGTTATAACACGATAGAGATAACTGACGTTGAAATGTTAAGTTTATGTTTTGCCTATAAATATTAGTACAGTCAAGAATTTTTATTGCATGTTAAAAGAAACACTTATTCTTGTCTACGGGTGATATTGTATCAAACATTTGTGTAAGTAAAGTAAAGTAGAAGTTATTCGATTCTAATAAAATGCAGAGTATGTCAATGATGGTGTCCTCCTGGCCGATGTACAACCACGGCGACAACTACCGAATTCTGTAAGAAATATCAACTGCGCAATAGATATTATAGTGTCACAAGTATCCGCGCCGTGGCCGTGTGGTGGCGGCTAACGATAATCTACCACCCCATCTCATCCCGTGGCTATCGTAAAAGTGGACACAAGGAAAATGAAAACCAGGATATGGGCAGTAGCATTCTCCTGGAAATCCTTTTTTTTTAAATCTTTGGTTTTTTTTTTAATTCGCCAAGCAAAAAAATTACTCTCTGTCAGTATCAAATCACACACAGAGCAAAATATTAATTATTTATTGATATATTTGCCGTGTGATAGCGGCTTAAGAAAGTCTACCACCTCACCTCATGCCGTGGGTGTCGTTAAAGTCGACAGAGGGAAAAATAAATCTGAAAATGGGCAGCAGCATCTTCCTGGAACATCTGAATAAATAAACTGCGGTTGCCAACCCGCCTGCCAAGAATGAATGAATGAATGAAATATACTTTATTGTACATCGATAGTAAAAACGTAAATATACAAAATAAAAAAAAACTGCTAACAAATGAAGGTACAATGTGCGACCAAGCGTGGTGACTATGTCAGAATCCCCCCAAAATGAGAGCTATAAACTTTTATGGCAATCTATGGGGGAGGAAAACAGCGGAACTTAATTATTTATGAATTAGTAGAAATAAATTTTGAGTTTGAGATTAAAATTAGGTATTATTTTATTTAATAATTCGACTAATGGTAAATATCTCGTCTGCCTTTATTAGTCGCATTGTTACCCAGGTAATATATGAATCGCAAAATCTTGTGTGGTCCTTCACGGTCCTGGTCATCTTGAGACATCAGTTATTTTGTTTCAAACGCCCAGTAAGAAATTAATTTAGTGACAACTAGCTACAGTGCCTAAACACGACTGCGATAAAATAACTGTCACTGGGGTGGTAACGCCCCAGTGACAGTCACTCTGCCGTAAAGCGGCAGTGTGCACTGTGTTTTGGTCTGAAGGGCACTGAGAGCTATTGTAACCACTGGGCATATGGGACTTAAGAATTGATGACTCAGAGTGACTGGCGCACTGAGGCCACAGAAATATTCTCGGTGAAACGGCATCTGTTATGGGCAGACGTTGCACTTACTATTGGCAGTGAACGTTTCACTCGTTGCGTCACTTTATCAAATAAAAAATGACTCTAGCTGAGAGGTCCTACCACAACAGTAGTACTCCTTAATTACTTTATGAAAGTCTGTTAACATATTTCAAACTTTAGGCGAGATCATTTAAACTTACAAATTTCTATTTTCAAGTTTGACACAAGCAGTGTTTGTGCCTTTTATAGACATCAATTTCACATGCACACAACAAAGTTTTTGCATAAATGATGGCTCCGCCTGGGAGACCCGCGGAGTAGAATTCAGACACTCTGACCACTGTTTATATAACAATGTATTATTATTGTTTACGTGAACACTTGAAAACGGTGAAGTGTTAGTTATATAAGATATTGTAGTTGCGAAGACAAAATAAATCGAATTCGAACCTAGCAGATTATAAGAACTGTTTGGCGTGGTCACATTTTGTTTGCCCTAACATTGCAATTTTACCTTTGACTACAGCAGTGTCACAATGACTTCAAAGTGGATCTTGGCCTCCAACAATAAAGGACGCCATTGCTTTCTGCATAACAATGAATACTGTTCTCATCTCATACCCTAATGCCATCTACTTCTATATCACCGAATCAAACGAAGAGCGGCTTGAATCGCCAACGACCGAGCTCTTTCCGATTATATGGATCCACGATGTCATTTTTTATCGTGGGAAGTGTTCCGAGGAGTTGTTCGGAATCATTCCTGCTGCTAAATCCCACCATAACACAAAATTTCATCGGCACCACATGGATCTCTGGCATTCTACCATAGTGCGCTTTGCCAGAAATTTTCTACTATACTTTGTAGAATCTGCTGCTGCCAGCATTTTTTCCAATACGACTTAGGGGCATTCAAGAAAAGAGCCTACTACTTTCGCAAAGGCTGGCAACGCACCCGGAATTCCTCTGGTATTGCGGCTGTGATGATGTTCATGGGCGGTGGTGATCACTTACCTCTTGAGCCCCGTGAGCCTCTTGGTCGTTTGCGCCTCTTCTATAAAAAAATACGCGACCTCTTTCCAACTAGCCACCTGCAGTTCGATCATATTTTTCTTTGTTTCGTCACAATATCCGTACCGTCCTTACCTATTAAGTGCCAAAAATTTTAAATCGACAATTTGATATATTATTTGTCATCATAATACTACTGGACTACGCTGCTGTAACATTTTGTTTTAAATCGGTATATTTCCGCATGCGACCATAAAATCGTACCATAAATCAATTTAAATTCACCACGAGCATAAGCATTTGTAAAATAGGAAATTATTTTAGTACAGTGCTTCAGTGCGGCTGGACCCAAAAATGCAGTATGCATCTGTTATATCCACACGTTTTAATGTAAATTTATAGTCTCGAAATTGTTGTAGAGTTCGTTTTGGTTATATTATTTTTTTTAATTTTGATGATATTCTCCTGGCCGATTTCGACCGCGTCGAACGACAAACTTTCGAATATTGTCGAGAGATACCAACTTCGCAGGTGATATTATAGTGCCACAAGTGTACCCGCAAACACAGAGGCACTCCTTCACGCGCCCGATTTAACGCTGATGCGATAAGAGGTAAGCTAGGATGCGGTGTCAGAAACACGGGGACATTCACAACACAACCTGAACCGAAAACCAACTGTTTGTGTCTAAGCACAAATGTTGGCTCCGGCTGGGATTCGAACCCAGGACCGCGTCGTTTAGTAGCTAGGTTATTTAGTTTACTATTATTACTAAGGAGAAGAGAGTTTGGGTGTTTGAACGAGCTAATCTCAAGAAAGTCTAATCGGAATTTATCAACGACAGTTCTCAGCTATAAAACGTCACGCTGCGGCCTCGAATATCGCTGAGAATCGAACATTACCAAGTAGGGCTGAACTGTAAATGCTCAAATTTTTGATCAGAGCAATTTAAGTCTCTGTATCTCGATTTTTACTGAGTTCTGTCCATTTCACGGTATTATGCTGCTAAAATTAAAGTAAAGTTTCAGCCTATAAATGTCCCACTACTGAGCACAGGCCTCCTCTCATTTCTGAGGGTTTAATTTCATATGCTGCTACACAGACTCATTATATATAATTTTTTCACTTTTGAAATATTATTTTATGTTCTGTGTAATTCCATTTTTTTTTCTTGTTTTTTGTATCTATTGTAATTAGACCGTGAATAAATGTGAAAAAAAAATGCGAAAGCGCGGGGCACAGCTACTTTATACACAAAATAAAATTACAATTGATTGGTTAAGGAACAGGACAGGGAATACCATCACAAAGCCGCTGTTGAACATGGCCTATGTTTTACATGTATCCACATGATTGCCACAAAACACGTTCCACCACGATCCACATAAAAACAATACAGGTCGTTTTCCATCTAGTGATCATATAAGTGACTTCATTATTCGTTACGTCCAAGTGTCAAGGAGCGGCGCAGCTTGTATTTACTGGTGAAAGGATTCCTATGCAGGAACCCGTCTAGGTAGGTACCACCCCAGGGCCAGTTATTCTGCCGTGAAGCAGCAGTGTGCAAAAATTACTGTGTTTCGTTTTGAAGGGCATTGAGAGCTAGCGTAATCATTGGGCATATGAGACTTAAGAACTGATGTCTCAGGGTGACGGGCGCATTGTGGTGTCACAGTATTCTGGGTGACACAACAGTTGTTATGGACAGACGTTACGATTACCATCAGGTGAAGGTTTTAGCTCGTTCCGTCACTTTTATTAAATAAAAAATAATATAAAATATTATGAATACGATATTTGATATATCTTTTATGTAATTACTACTCGTATTTTACTATTAGCCCGTGAGGCTATTTTTAAAAAAACCGTCTGGTCCATAAATTATGTTTGAGTTCAGTCCGGCACGGCGTCGCTATAAATGTCATCGGGCAAGGTAAATTGCTCCGGCGGGAGAACAGTGAATCAGCTGTCGATTTTCGCTGGGCTCGAGTCACGGGCGATAGTGTGTATTGGAGATTTTTTATAGGAGTTATACATACGTTTATACATAGGGTTACGCCTTTTTCCGATAAAAGGGCTAGGCAGAGACAACTCCACTAAACCAGACTAGGCGGGTGGCGCACCACGTCGCCGCCATTTTGGTACAAGTAAATAAATTCTTCATCATCATTTCAGCCTATCACTAGTCCACTGCAGAACATAGGCCTCCCCCATAGGGTGCCACAAGTTTGTAGCTCTCATTTTGTAGGGACTTTTCTATAACTGCCACGCTTGGAAGGCGGGTTGGCAACCGCAGTTTTTTTATTCAGATGTTACAGGAACATACTGCAGCCCATCTCCTGGTTTTAATTTTCCTTCTGCCAAGTTTTACGACATCCACGGTACAAGATGAGGTTGTAGATTCTCTTAAGCTGCTACCACACAGCCCTTACAACAAATTCTTACTCTCGATATATTTATTTATTTTTGCAGAAATACAGAGAATAAAATAATTAACAATTTTGTATCTACACAAATTTGTTAAATATTTTATGTTTTGTAACACATATTTCATCAGTAGAAGTCCGACATGCAAATATGAGATATATATATATATATAAACGTCCCTTTAGGTCATAAAAATATTTTTCGATAAGCCATCTGTGAAGTTTATTTTTGAATTGCCCAACTGGCAACTCTCTTATTGATTTTAGAACCTTATTAAATACTTTTATTTTATTTATTTATTTAAACTTCTATGCACTTAAGTTGTACATATGGCGGACTTAATGCCTGAAGGCATTCTCTCCCAGTCAACCATAAGGCTAAGCAGAGATAAACATATGATAGGCGGTGCAGCAAATATTAAAAAGAAAAAAAAACAACATGAGAAAAAATATATATACTCGTACATAGATAGCAATACAATATAAGTAATTATATCAATACATACACACATTATTGACACCATGAAGCTATTTTTTTAATAAAATTTTGTATTTGTAACTTTGTCGTTTCTCTATATTTTACCACTTTAAATTTTACCCTTGAATTTAGACTGTCCTGATATTTGCTAAAGAAACATTTTCTATAACAAATCCGAAAATTTGAAAAACGTATTAACCTCTCTATATAAATAAATTTAAATTATGGAATGGTGGTTTACTAGATGTAAGTGCTTCAACTCCACAAACCGCTCTAAGGCACTTTTTTTGGATGATGGAGGCTCTTTTGATATGAGTAGAATTTTCCCAGATTAGAAGACCATATCTTAATATTTAAACAACACAGCCAAAATATGCGTTGCCAAACATTGCGTTCCCACGAGCAGTATAGTGACGGCATCGAATATTATGGTATTATTCAGCACGAATAAAGGCTGTCCAAACAATACCTTAGTCGCTTCTTACGACACCACGATAGGAAAGAGGTAAGTGCTTTTCTACTCTGCCGAACATATCAAACAAAAATATTTTAGAAAAGCTGCTTCTGTGTCGGGTTTCCAAACCGGCATAACATATTAACCTAACACTGACAAAAATGATAACAGAAATAATTTTTAATAAATTGAAAAAAAGCATGAACCGTGAATTTCCGTGAATAAGAATTAATGAAATTAATATATATTTCTCAGAAGTATTTGATCCTCATTATTGTGTGTATCCATTAGGGCCATAAAAGGTTGTGTGCCAGCGGTTTTTTAATATAATTTTCGTAATTTCAACCTTTACAAGATAAATGCATGTATAATTTTAGTTGAAATAATAGTAGTATAGTTGGAACAATCAATTTGATTTTAAATTAATTCTTCAATGCTTTATTACATTACACGTGTTTCAATATAAATATCTCTGATTTTCTTTTTAGTTTCTATACGCGTTCCTTACATTAAATTTCAGGTCGATAGTTATGTGGAAATAAACGAACTTATCTCACAATCGTGTTACTATGAAAACAATGAAATGATTATGTGAAAGCGGATATTTATTTAGTCAATAGTAATTTATTTAGCCATTAATCAATCAGTGAAATGCGCGTTTACATTGCCCAATACACTGGACTCTTTTTTGTCTAAGAAAGTGAAAGTGAACGTGGTTATCGTGATAACCTTAGTATTGTATTCTAAAAATAATATAAAATTTTGAATAATAATAAGGAAGTTCGTCATTTTTAAATTATAATTTGTATTTATAAATTAAAAATGACGAACTTCCATACAACCTTTCATCCCCTATTTAATCCCATTAGGGGATGTATTTTCAGAAAGTATTTTCCAAAATTATTTCTTAGTGCCCGCCTACGTTATGTGAGGAGCTCGTCCGAGAAATTATATGCTTTAAGATCCAGTGGTTTCGGCTGTGCGTTCATCAGTCAGTCACTTTCTCCTTTTATATATAAGGAAGAAGAAGAAGAACACTAGATCTCTGCTAAAAATAAGCGGTAGCAGAAGGTTCGCGACTTGATAGGCGCACTATTACATTTGTAGATAAGAATACAGCTATCCATCACGTGCTTTATTGATTTCTGTACGTACGTGATTCGTTAAGGCGTTTTGAAACTCTACGACAGTGAACAACTTTTGACCATGTAAACGTTTTCTAGTTGTTTTAAGATCTCTTATTACCTATACCACAACCGGATTATGCAGTGTCTACCATCAAAAATTCTCTTTATTACGGGTATGATAAGGCTTTTCAGTGGAAATGTTGTTAATATTTTATCAGCTTTCAGACCGGCAGTTATGGAAAATTATGACGAACACATGCTTTAAAATAATCGCCTTTTATACGATGTGCAAATAATAGGAAACTGTATTTCATTTTATGAGTTTAGGTAAAACGGCAACAAATATATGTTAAATGAAAATAATTTTAACCTTTTCATGTATTGCGTAATTGCTCTATCATATTATACGTCCCAATTCATCTTATTAAAGAAGTATTGGTGCACAGTTGTTCTTGTTAGTCCATTATAAGCCGTGTGGTGGCGGCTCGATAAAAGAATACTACCACTCCATCTCATCCAAAGGATCTCGTAAAAGGCGAGTAAGAAATTACACTGCACTGTGCACCCAACAGCGCATGGTGGCGATGGTCTCACAACCTATCACACCAAGTGCATTATATTGTTTTGGTGAAACGTGGATTCTGGCAGTCATCTGTTTTTGCAGTGAGTGCCCAGTCTCTGACTACCCCTTATGGGATACAGTCGTGATCTTATGTATAAGTTGACGTTCTTTGGTGTTAAAAGCATAAAGTCGACACTTTCTTCCATAAAAAAATGTATAATGTTCGCAGGAAGAATTTTAGGCCCATTTATATTATGAGTGTTTAGTATTACAATCAATAAATACTATCTAATAAATCATCATCATCATCATCATTTCGACCTATCGCTAGTCCACTGCTGAACAGGTCTCCCCCAGGTTATCTCATCTGGGGTTTTTGCCATAGTTACTACGCTTTGCAGGCGGGTTGGCAATCGCAGTTTATTTATTCAGATGTTCCAGGAAGATGCTGCTGCCCATTTTCTGATGTATTGTTCCCTCTGTCGACTTTAACGACACCCACGGCATGAGAGGAGGTGGTAGATTTTCTTAAGCCGCCATCACACGGCAAACATATCAATTAATAATTAATATTTTGCTCTGTGTGATTTGCTACTGACAGAGAGTAATTTTGCGGTCTAATTAAATGTTCATATTACAAAGTGAATTCTAACATATCTCGAATAGTTGGCAATTGTGCAAGATGACTGTGACAAGTTTAATAACTTCCACAGTTACATTGTAATTAATTTTGCAAAAGCCAAGGATACATATCTTTTAAAGTTGGTAATAATAACAAATTGAAAGTGTGTAAATTCACAGTAAACTACATGTAATTCTTTATACCTTTAATCAAAGATTTTTTGATTTTTAATTTACTGCTTAACTACAATCTGGTAGTGATGTAGTTTTGGATGGTAATCGCAGTAACTTAACAAAAGCCTGTTCTCTCTCGTCTTGAAGACACCCACATTGTAATTCAATGAAAAGACCGATGAAGGCAGTTCTAGACGCAGGCACTAGCCTTTTACTGTACGCATTATATGTGGTAGCTCAGGGGCTAGGCGCTCGCTTTAAATTTCATAGTACGCGAGTGACCTGGGTTCAATTCCCGGTGCCGGCACCACTAAAATTGTTAATTGCAATTTTAAGTGCTGATTTACCACGTGCTCGGCGGTGAAGGAAAACATCGTGAGGAAACCTGCATGTCTGAGGAATAAAAAAATATTTCGAAGACATGTGAAGTCCGCCAGCCCGCATTGGAGCAGCGTGGCGGATTCTTCCTAGCTCCAAAACCCTCTCAGAAATGAGAGGAGGCTTGTGCTCAGTAGTGGGACATTTATAGGCTGAAACTTTACTTTTTTTATATGACGAAGCAAAACGTTTTGTTCAATGGTAGGAATATCTATAGTAAAAGGATGGAAATCCGCCTGCGTCTAGTTGTCTGAGAGGAATTAAATTTAATCTTTGATTGGTGAATTTAGTCTAAGTTATTAAAAGGTACGTACACATTATTTTACCTGTAGTTTATACATACATAAGATCACGACTGTATCCCATAAGGGGTAGTCAGAGACTGGGCACTCACTGCAAAAACAGATGACTGCCACAGTCCACGTTTCACCAAAACAATATAATGCAATTGGTGTGATAGGTGGTGAGCCCATCGCCACCATCGCTGTTGGGTGCACAGTGCAGTTTAATTCCTTACTCGCCTTTTACGAGATCCATTGGATGAGATGTAGTTTATACAGATTGCATAATTTCATATTTTATAGATTTAAAATAATAAGATTCGATTAGAAATTTCCACCGTATATGTATCAAGACTAAACTGATGTCAAATTCAACATTTTTAGGATTAGCCGTGATAGCTCAGGGGTGACGTCCTTCCATAATATCATAGTGTGCAAATGATCTCGATTCGACCCTCGGTGCCGACAGCACTAAACTGTTCTTACAATTTTAAATGCTGATTTATCATGAGCAATGCAGCAGTGAAAAGAAACATCGTGATAAAATTTGCAGAGTAAACAAAAATATTTCTGAGACATGACTAGGGCGATATAGGTGCAGCTACAGTAGAAAAAAAAATATAAATTTATGGAGCCAATAGATGGCGTCACCAGTGAAATTAAACCATATAGAGAAGATTCGTCTGCCCGCGTGCTACTAAATTCCATACGCATTGGTATCGAAATGAAATGCGTCATAGTGATAGCCACTTGATCACATCTATTTTCTAATCTAATCGAAACTGTTGCAGAATTTCAGAACTATTTTTAAATGAAGAACTATTAAGTTCTACATTTTATAAATCTTTTGCCGTATCAGTTTTTAAATAATGTTAATTGTAATTTCAAAATTTTTAAACTGTAATTATATTACAGATTTGCTAATATTGATACAAATAATTCTTTTAATAAATTGATTATTTGTAAGACGGTTGCAATAAAGAAGATTTATACTAGTAACCACATTCACAAAAATCACAATATCTCTGAACTAGAGGTGGTATGCATTAGAGACTTAAGAACTGATATCTCTGGGTGACGAGTGCAGTGTGGAACACAGAAATGTTCTGAGTTACACAGCAGACGTTGCACTTACCATCAGGTGAACAATTTGCTCGTCTTATCACTTTCTTCCATAAAAAAATATCCATAAAAGCTAAAGAGGAAAACCCGGGAAAGATAATACTACACAAGTTAAAGAAAGAATTAAGGTCAATTGGTAATAACTTCATCGACAAGAGAACGGCTCTTGTAGGAGAAGAATACAACAAACTGTACGAGTATGCAGTGTCAGGCATATCGCCGATAGGTGTACGGCAGAGTACAATAGCACCTACCTCTTTCCTACCGAGGTGTCGCAAGAGGCGACCAAGGTATTGTACGGACAGCCAGTAATCGTGTAGATTAACACCATAACCATTTTTTGACTCATACAAAATGGCGGTGACGTGGATCGTCATCCAACACGACCCGTTTTCCGCGAGAGCGGGATACATGTGTAGCCTCTGTCTACCCTTTATATGGGTATGTATGCAGTGTCAGAGACATCGGGAAGGACAAAGGTATTTTACAGAAATTACAGAAAAAAGAAAACTTTATGGAAGCAGCAATAATAAAGACAAACGATAAAATATATAGTTTTTTCCTCAATTTAAAACTTTTGTTTTTTATGAATAAGTATAGAAATAATTATAAATTTGATCTTATTTCTCTCACTTAACCTCCAATACATTTTAGTGACACTAATAAATACCATCCTACTATTACACTGAACAACGGATAGCTTAATCAGGGTTATAGTCGCTAGTTACCATTGTACGACTCTCATTACTAGAGGCGATTAGACTCGGTATCGCTTGACAAGTGGTCGTTTCATTACCGGTTAATGGGTAATTACTTAGCAAATACTGTTTGTTTAATTTGTGTGCGTGTGTGTGTGGCCACTAAGAATGATGCGTATAAATAAATATTACTAATTAACAACACGTAGCTTTCCACTTTTTTCAATCAGGTTATTTATGTTGTAACTAGCTAACGCGCCGGCCGCCTTTAATGGGAAAAAGTTACGAGACGAGCAAAACGTTAGCCTGATGGTAAATGCAACGTCTGACCATAACTAATGCTCTGTTACCCAGAACATTTCCGTGTGACATCACAGCGCGCCCGTCTCCCTGAGACATCAGTTCTCTAGTCTCATATGCAGTGATTACACTAGTTCTCAGTGCCTGTCAAACCGAAACACAGTAATGTTTGCACACTACTGCTTCACAATAGAATAACTGGACCAACTTACTACCACCAGTACCACGCCACGCCGGGGCCGGTTTTTATACCGTATTGCCTAGACGGATTCCCGCATAGAAATCCTGACATCAGTAAATATGGCACGCCTTGCAATGCCTCTTTCAATGTTTATTGTATTTGTTTGAAGTTAGAAGTAGGTAGTTATACAGTCAGCACATCTTGCACCTGGGCCTAACATAACCACATGTTGATCAGTAACTTAAGACACGTATGTATAACATCCTGTTGTGGCTAAGAACCTTACACCAAATTCTTAGTCAGCAAAGATAACTGTGTGCGGGCGACGCTGATTCCATTCTCTCACATTATGATTAGTCAGAGTCTGGCTTCGGATTACCGTTAAGCCTGAATGTAACGGACCCTCATGCACAAACAAGTTGTAGTTAGTAAGCATTTTTGTAATTTTATATAGCCGTATTAAACATTGTATTATTAAGTCTTAATTAAACAGTTCTAGAGACAAGTTGTCTTTTTAAAAACCTTAAGCCGCGCTCCCGAAACTTAACCAGGTACATTTGTACAAAGCAGGCATATTTACATACAGAAAATAAATAAAAGATTGATTTATTGTTCATCATTTTTGAACAAGCGCCAATAACCACGAAACAAAGTTTCAACTCAGTCGGAAGTTCGAGGCGCGAACGCATAGAATACGAACAATGTTTTATCCGATACAACTTGCTTTTGTCATGTATGCCATCTATTGTAAAATTGTACTAATTTAGAATTTTTACGTGCCCTGTTCGAACAGGGGGCAAACGAGCAAGCGGCTTACCTGATGTTAAGTGATCTCCGCCGCCCATGAACATCCGCAATACCATGGGAATCGCGGGTGCGTTGCCGGCCTTTGAGAAAGGAATAGACTCTATTCTTGAAGGTTATTTCAAGAAACGTTCAAAGTTAATTAGTTTTTTAGTGCCTGGTTATTGCGATTTGCTACTTTTTTGGAAATTCAATTTGAATTACTTTATGACGTTTATTGCATCGCATGTACGACCCGTTCAAGCGAACATTAATTAAAAAGTATTTAACAACACTAACAATATAACTTCTTATTTCCTTCACTGTCAAAATTTGTTGTATTTTATATAATTAAAACTAGTTCAATTCTACGAATCGTTTTGACGAAACGTCTCAGGAAAGTTATTTCTATAAATGATGATTTGATGATGTTCTCCTAGCCGATTTCGACCACGGCGACAACTTCCGACTACAGTCGAGAGCCATCAACTGCGCAGGAGATATTATAGTGCCACAAGTGTACGCGCAAACACAGAGGCACTCACTGGTCCCAACCTACCTGCGCCCGATGTAACGCTGATGCGATAAGATCGGAGGTAGGCTAGGATGCAGTGTCAGAAACAGGGGGACAATCACAACACAACCAGACCCGAAAACCAACAATTTATGTTTTAGCACAAATGTTGGCTCCGGCTGGGATTCGAACCCAGGACCCCCGGCTTAGAAGTCAGGTACTCTGACCACTAGGCCACGCGGTTTCTATAAATATAAAATTTTTGAAGCACATAATAATTATAGAGCCGTGTGGTGGCGGCTCGTTAAAAGAATACTACCACTCCATCTCATCCAATGGGTCTCGTAAAAGGCGAGTAAGGAATTAAACTGCACTGTGCATCCAACAGCGCATGGTGGCGATGGGCTCACCACCTATCACATCAAGTGCATTATATTGTTTTGGTGAAACGTGGATTGTGGCAGTCATCTGTTTTTGCAGTGAGTGCCCAGTCTCTGACTACCCCTTATGGGATACAGTCGTGATCTTATGTACGAGTATGTATGTATGTATAATAATTATTCATATCGCATCTTCCGGTTGAAATTGAAAGGAAATGGATACGAGGTCCTCCGCAAAACCTCGATTCCGATGCATTTGTAACATTCGTCATATAATGATATTTATTTTTTGATATAATACTTATTATATATAATATTATTTCTGTTTGTTGTTTTAAATACGAGTATGAATATAATGAAACATTAATGTTGATGATAGCATAAAGCAGTTTATAAACTGGTCTGTGATGATGGTTACTCTAGATTCCACTCTCTAATACCATATGATATAATTATACTGACAGATTTCTGGTGCTAAGATTCCTATGTTCGTCGAGGTAGGTTTTTTTATTGGATAAAGTGACGAAACGAGCACTTATCATCAGGTTAACGGATTGCTCGTTTCGTAACTTTATTTCATTAAAAAAAATCAGATTAACACTCATAAAATAATTGTTAACAAGTATCGTATAAAAACTTATTTTATATACTACGTTTTTAAACAGACTAAAAGTATAAACTTAGTTTATAATCAATTGCGAAATTTGTTCCCAACAGACAAACGAATAGACAAGATTTCGAGTTGATGAATTGTCATCCAGTTCTTGACTATGATTAAAGTTACAAGTTTCGAGCTTCTCGGGAAGTTAGTTTAAAATAAAATAAAGACGTGGTAATGAAATACCATTGCGTAACTGCTGCCACAGAATATATAAAATAGTATGTAAAAATAAATCCAAGATATAACATTGCACATATAACATTTGAAAAAGCAGCCTAACTGCTTTTCCAAAAAATAGGAAATGACATAAAATTTTTCGAAATTTCTTCGACGTCGCCGTCTCCACAAGCTAAGACGTGTATAGAATAAACGCGTTGATTCGTTGCAAGCTTCTAGTCCAAGTTCTCTATAAGGAACGCGAATGTAATAACTAATGAACTCTGTCAATAAATAGAACGTCTGCAAAAGATTTCCAACTTTCACAGATGCGTCACAATTTATTAAAAAAAAACGGTAAACCATGGAAAGATGTTGCCTATGCCTACCAAAATTGGAAAGTGGCGTGACTCTATGTATGTATGAATTTTTGTATGAGTGCACAATAAAGAATATTTTTATTGATTGATGAAGAGTACGTAAACCTGAAGAATGAGACCTTATGAGTAAGTTTTGGTGCTTATTTCCTGATTAATAACTTCAGGAGGCATACCAACGGAACACGCGAACATTATACTCGTATTACAGTTGGAGGTATATCGATAACTAAAATGCGAGTCCAGTTAGTTCAGTATATACCTCACCATGCGAAGTACTAAATCAAGGCTAATCATCATTATCACCTCTTCATCCCACCACAAGCTTACAGTCGAACATACGCATCTCCTTCCCTATGGATTGTCACAAAACATGGTCCTGTGCCATGTATCCATCGACTTCTCGTTAAGCCGCGTAAGAAGTCGGTTCATCGTACAGAGGGTCTACCTACATTGCATTTGCCAGTACAAGGTTGCTGCTAGAAAATCTTACTTCTTCAACGTTTAATGGTTCAGCGTAATAGCTTCAGCTTGCTGTTCGTAATATATCGAATATTTGTTACTCTATTTCTTGTGGTACTACCATGAAAGCATGTACAGTTAAGATCAAAATATAGAAATATTTTAGTTATTCAATAGATAGTTCAGCTGAATATTTCCATTTTTTATCCATTTCCATTTCAAGAAAATTTCCTACAACTTTAAAAAATAAAACGCACGTCGAACAATTGTTAGTGCTGCGTTGGTAGTTTTATAAATATATATTGGTATTTCGAAGAAATGCTGTTAGCTATATTAATAATACATGAGTATTTGACTCGCAGAAAACTTTGTCCCAGAGAGAGCCATTTTAAAACGTTAAATTCTTGAGTTGTGTAGTATCAGTAGAAATATAAATTTCTAGTGTCCTTTACATGCTGAAATGGAGTTATCTAATAAGAGGTATATTCATTTCCTTGGCTGATTTTACTTAAAAGATAGTGCCTTGGACAATACCGCGAACATATTATAAAGCTTTGATAGGTCGTTTTTTAAAAGTATCTTCAACCAGTGGGTAATGACACCAGTGATCAGATTCGGAACCGAGAAGTAGTTCTTCATTGCATGAGGAAAGCCAAAGTTTAGCGAGCTATTGAAGAAGCTATGCTCGGTATGCTCACAGCAAGACAGAATCAATAACGATAATATCTGCAGCAGAATTAGAGTATCCTATAATAAGTGGCAATGGAAAGGCCATATTGCCACCGATAACCGTTATGGGATAAACTTTCTCGTGTGATTACCTCGTGCTGGCAAGTGCAAGGTAGGGCGAACTTCCTATAAGAGGGAGCAATGAACCCCATGGTGTTGCCCCATAGGAAGTCGATGAATTCAGGTAGCTCGAGACTGTGTTATGTTGTAGTCTATGTGACCTTGTAGTACGATTTGTAGTCTATATGCCAAGGCCTTGCCTTGCCTTATTATGAAATAATTATGATGGTTATAATGAAAATTATCATAATAATGCTATTTTAAATTTAAGATGATTTTCAGAATCATTGTCATTATTCACATCAGTCACTGGAGTCACTGTTGACTACGAATCTGGTGGTAGGATTTCTATGGAGGAATTCGTCTCGGTGGGTACCACTCCAGGGCCAGTTATTCTGCCGTGAAGCAGTAGTGTCCAAACATTACTGTGTTTCGGTTTGGATTTTTACGACACTTAGTGCTCGCTTGCCACTAATTATAATAAAAAAAATACAGTTTCTAATTTACTCCAATGCGGAATATTATCAAGACTGTCGACTTAATGCTTTTGAGATTTAGCAGCAGTAGTAATAAACAGTAGCTGAAATAATATTCCAAAATATGGAGAGAATCTGAAGCGATAATTCAGGAAATAAATTATCGAACGATCAATATAACATCACTATCGCCATTACTGAGTATATATAGTCTTCACGGAAGATTGATGTATTTAGTCTTTACGGAAGATCGCCACAGAGCATTTTTATGTGCTGTCTTTATTATCTGAGTTATATTATTGATCCGTGGTTGCTTAGAGAGCGAGTCCTCGCCATAAATTTCATAAAAAGCAAGTGACCTGAGACTGTTCTGCAATGTTAAGTGCTGTTCTACCACGGTACTCAAAAGCGAATAAAAACATCGTGAAGAAATCAACATGTACAAAGAATTAAAACTACCAAATCTCCCACCACCACCAAAAACATAAAATCTTCCTGGCACCAGAAACCTCTCAGAAATGAGAGGAGACTTTAGATCAGAATTGGAATATTTATTGGCTGTTACTTTACCATTGAATTTACGTAATTATACTTACATTTGGATATCTGTCTTGTCTCGCCCTTATTATCATTTGATATGTTATTTTCATGGGATAATTTCTCGTTAAAGGAAGACGAAGTACATTCCAGTATTGTAAGTGTAGTGTGTAAAACATAAGCATGTTGTAAGTGTTCAGCATTCTGTCTTGAGTGTCAACTCTGCCTCTCCAAAATCCTTGACCATTACAGTTTCGTAAAATACGCAAGTTATTAATACATAATTATTAGCTCATTTTATGTATTTTTTGATTATATGTACATACTCAATATGGTAATGTTACACGTAGAAATGTGGCAAATATTACATTTTTAGTGTCAAAGCATGACGTTTCTACTTGTAAACAGCTTATGTATTTATTTATTTATTTAGATTGCTTTAAATGAAATTAGCCGTGTGGTGGCGGCTCGTTAAATGAATACTACCACTCCATCTCATCCAATGGATCTCGTAAAAGGCGAGTAAGGAATTATACTGCACTGTGCACCCAACAGCGCATGATAGCGATGGGCTCACCACCTATCACACCAAGTGCATTATATTGTTTTGGTGAAACGTGGATTGTGGCAGTGATCTGTTTTTGCAGTGAGTGCCCAGTCTCTGACTTCCCCTTATGGGATACAGTCGTGATCTTATGTATGTATTTATGTATGTATGTAAATCAAATTAAATTATGAAATCGATGTACCCTGTCGGGCGTGGCAATGAATGTGAGAGGCAGACATCTATCTGAATCATTTTTCAAAATACTCTTCAATATTATAAAAAACTTTTTTCTATTAGGAACGCTCTTAATTTATTCTGAAATGTTTTGTAGTTTTTTTTTTCGTATTTTATGTTAATCGGTAATTTATTATATATTTTTATAGACATGGAATAAGGGCCAGAACTATGCAATTTTAATTTGGACGATGACTGGACAAAGTCATGTTTTCGGCGCGAATCATAACGTCGAGGTAAATCTTCCACGAAAGAATAAAAATTTGGGTATCGTCTAACATACTTACATATTTCTTGTATGTACATGCACGGTAAAGTGAGGAAATTTAAGTTTTTAAAATGAACCTTACAGCTTTCGGTTTGCTTAATGTTGGTAAGTGTGCGAACACATTTTGTCTGTGTGCTTTCTGTAGTGTTTTTATAAATGTTAATGTAAGTAGACCTCAATAAAAATATTTATCTTTCGCCAAAAAACGGACTGCAAGATATTGTTATTCCTAGACATAAGGCAATAATTTTAGAAATTTGCATGGTGTAACATATAATACTGTGTAAAAACATCACGTGTGTGTAATTTCTGCCTGGTCTGACTCCGCGTGGATTTAGGTTTTTTTTTAAATACCCTGGAGACTCTTTAATTTTCTTTTATAAAAAGTTATTTACGTGTCCAAGATGCAAGCTATCTCTGTGCCAAATTTCGTCAAGATCGATAAAGAGGTTGTGTCGTGAAAGGGTAAAAACAGACAGAGGGACCGCGAGAGTAACTTTATAACGTTATTTATAACGTTAGTGTAGATTTAATACTCGCCGCTTCGTACAACTCGTTATTTTAGCAAATACCCTGAAAGTCTTTACTTCTTCGAAATACATACGTACATAAACTACACCTCTAAATTAGTATTTTTTTTTATTGACGAAACGAGCAAAACGTCCGCCCACAGCAAATGCTGTGTCATCCATTATCATAAACACATTAATTTAAAAAACAAACCATTTGAAACTGCCGGGGTGGGGGATAAAAATTTCTTGCCTCGTACCTTGGCTTCGAATGTTGATATCTTTCTACTTCTAATGGGGACAAGGCGTGACTGGATGTGACCACTGTCTACTTAATATGTCTTGAATTTATTGTGTTGTCTAGTGCTAATTTTGCTGTAAATTTTCAATTGAATCCACATGATCCTAGTGGTTAGAGTCACTGACTTCTACGCCACGAGTCCTGGGTTCGAATAGCAGCCAGCACTTGTTAAAAACACGAATTGTTGGTTTTCGGGTTTGATTGTGTTGAATGTACAGGAGAAGTCCTAGAAAAGGCAACTAATTTGAAGGAAATCATTATTGGATTATTCCACTGTTGAACAAAGGCCTCCCCTATAAATTAATACAAAAGTTAGTCGCTCTCTTTTTGGGGGGGATTTTGCCATAGTTGCAACATTTGGCAGTCGGGTTGGCAACCGCAGTTTTTATCCGGATTTTCCAGGAAGTGTCTTCCTGGTGCTGCTCATCTCCTGGTTTTTATTTTGTGTATCGTCTTTTACGACACCTACGGGATGAGAATGGGGTGGGACGAGTAGATTCTCTTATGCCTTTTTTTTTGGAATATCTGACAAATAATTGGATTACGAGTATTATTTGTTAGACATTCTAAAAATACAATAGGAATAGACTAATTACAATTCATAAATTAAACTCAACCTATTTGTGTACGAAGTGGAAATTCATTCTCTAAAATGTTATTGCAAAGCGCATGGAGTTTAATAAATATATATTGCTGTTACCTTCGAACATAGAAATGCTACTGGCTATTTTTATAATACACGAGGGTTGAGTCGAACGAAAGTTGCTCGAGATCTGCGCTGTTACAAAACGATGCATTTTTATTACAGCTACGTGACGCAAGTAATAGATATTCTACATATACGTGTCAGTAGAATGGATAAGAAAATACATGTCTGTAGAGCTATTAAAATTAAATTACTCTGTTTGAGTAACACTAAATTAGACATATTGAAGCAGAACGTGTCAAATACCGTACCAACCAAGCCGACGTAAATAAATTTCATATTTTTTTTTAAATAATTACCGAGGCACGAGTCCGTCTACGTAAATACCACCCCAGAGCCAGTTATTCTACCGTGAAGCAGTAGTGTTCAAACATTACTGTGTTTCGGTTTGAAGGGCACTGTGAGCTAGCGTAATCACTGGGCATATGAGACTTAAGAACCTATGTCTCAGGGGGATGGACACAGTGTGGTGTCACACAAATGTTCTGGGTGGCACAGCATTTGTTATGGGCAGGCGTTGCACTTACGATCAGGTGAACGTTTTGCACGTTTCATCACTTTATGCAATTAAAAAAAATACTCGCGGCAAAGAAAACCAACTTAATGTCAAGGACATTTTCTTCGCCGTCGTAGACATTTTGTATGCACTAGCCTTATATTAATTGGTCTACTAATATTAGATTTTTTAAATTAGTTTTAATGAATGTGTTATATTCGCGTAAATATACGAAATCATAATATCAAATCAGTGGTAAATGAAATGTAATCTTAATTCTGAAAATAATTCGATTATTAGGAGAGAACATAATAATGTTGTTTTAGCACAATATGTGCGAGTTAAGCTGCAATCCGGAGGGAAATGAAGCGATAACTTAACAAAGCTATTATTCGAACACGTAGCATTAGAATGGAATTACCTAATTAACAGATTATCATTGTCATATACCAAGCAAATGAAGTTGGCATTTGTCATTAAATACCATTAAATAAAAAAAACTTATCTATAAAGTTCAGAATTTCAATATTTTGAATAACTTGTAACACTATAAAAAGAAAACTCACCACATGAAACACTTTTGAATTAAAGTTAACGTCGAGATTGTGTTACCACGGCTTGTAGTACATTTGTTACCACAATCGTGATACTGAGCTCAATTTATATTCTCAGAAGTTGCGAGAGCATATTATAGGCGTTGAATATTTGCTTCAGATACTTCACAAGTTCGAATAGGAACTAAGATTTGCTATAGGGAAGTCTACCACAGGTAGCATGCAAGCGTAAATAATAGTAATTAAAAACGTAAGTAATTTATTAACATTGGGAAAACAGCGTGCCAGAAAGATAAAAAAATAAGTATCAACTTTTAACTGCTCACTGCTTAACACTTCCCTACAGCCCAGATTTCAGTTGGGTAAATTTTTAATCTTAATAGATTTTTTTTAGAATATAACATGGCAGATATCTATTACTTAAGCAGAGAAGCTTTAATTAATTATATAACTTGGTGAATTTTACGCCAGTGCTCAGTCGACAAAAGAACGTTTTTCTTTGTTATATACATCGGGGTGTTGCATTATATTTTTCTTTCTTAAGAAATATAAAAATGTAAAATAAACATAAGCTGGGAAACAGTTCCATGCGAAATTGATAGAGACAGCTCTTACGACGGTTCTCCAGTAGACTTTGATGAAGAAGCTACAGCGCGATTTTAAGAATCACTTGGACTTCAGTTAAAAGCAAATAAATATTATTTACTGAAAATATGTATGAAGAGTAGAACGTCACTTTATTAATGAGAATACAATCCAAATTTACGATATTTCCGGTTAATTTTTCAAAAAAAAACTTTCATGCAAACTTTGTCCTGATAATTACGAACACGAACAAAAAAAAATCAGCCAACCGGTCGGGTTGTTCGGAAGTGTTTTTCTTCCATATATCGATGGGTCCTATGTCATCATCATCGTTTCAGTCTATCACAAGTCCTCTGCTGAACGTAGCCCTCCCCCATAGATAGCCACAAAAGTTTGTAGCTCTCAGCTACAAACTAGGCTACGAGCTAGGAGGGATTTTACCATATTTGCCACGCTTGTTGGCAACAGTTTATTTTTTCAGATGTTCCAGGAAGATGCTGCTGCCCATCTCTTGATTTTTATTTTCCCTCTCTCGACTTTTATGACACCCCACGGGATGAGATGGGGTGGTAGATTCTCTTAGGCCGCCAAGACACGGTATCCTATGTGTTGTATTTGAAGATTTTGATTTTTTTAGGGCAAATGCAAAGGAAGCATCGATATTCAATTTTATTGAGGCTGTCTTTAACTATACTCAAACAATTTTTATCTAGAAATTGCATACTACGTCTGCTTAATACCGCATATATTAAACACAGCCGTTATTAAACGATCACGAGCTCTCAGTACAGTAATAGCAGCCAAGGTTGTGCATATATGAAGGAATTTTCAAAAATTTAAAACCTGATATTGTAAGAAATTCAGCAGAAAATTTTATTGCCGATTACGAATTCATTCCCTTTGACAATATAGCCCGTGCCCTCATTGATAAACATATTATATTCATCAATTTTATACTGAATATTTAAAACCTTCGGTACGAAATGTTGGCGTCTAAAAGAGTTATTTTAATCTCTGCATCAGTCATCCATTTCCATCCACAATGTTTCCTGTGTTTTTCTAAACGTTTGTAGTTCCCTAGAACAGTTTTTTCCGGAAAGTAATATCGGTTTAATTAAACCCGTTCAAATATTTGTACAGCACTCTCACGTAGAACGATTTGCGGAATGAGCTTCTGACTTGAACCGCGATTATTGCTGGCACTGCGATATGAAGAGAGATGAGATCATGAACAACAAACAGTACCGAAGTCCCTATATTTTATTTCATTCCTTTTGTAACGGCGCTAAAAGTGACGTAGATAGTTACTTAAATTTTCAGATCTTAGCAAATTAACTTTCTCTTCTTTAGTATTTAATAAACAAGATTTTCAAAAAAGAAACCAAGCTATACTATACTCGTAAGTTTTCATTCACATCACTTTAGAAGAGTTTACAGTTACGATTTGAAAAAGTTACGTTGCGTGTTTGTACATTAAAAGGTATCGTAATTACTTATCAAAAATTGTATAAATTGAAGATGACTTGTCATGTGTATGCCCTCTTAAAAGGCAAAAAAACCCTACCATAAGTGTATTGACGTCTCACATACTCTTTACCGGTGGTATAATTCCTATGCAGGAATCCGTTTAGGTAGGTACCACTCCAGGGCCAGTTATTCTGCCGAGCAGTAGTGTGCGAACATTACTGTATTTCGGTCTGAAGGGCACTGAAAGCTGGTGTAATCACTGGGCATATGAGATTTGAGAACTAATGTCTCGGGGTGAAATCCGCAGTGTGGTGCTACACAGAAATATTCAGAGTAACACAGCATCTATTATGGGCAGACGTTGCACTTACCATCATGAGAACGCTTTGCTCGTCCCGTAACTTTATCAAATAAAAAAAATTAAAAAAATCCATTAATTACTGATATTAAACTACAGTTTGCATTTCATCAACATCAAATGAACACAGTCAATGCTAAACGCGGTTCAAATTCTGAACGCCCATTTTTGCCGTTCAACTCTTTAAACGCGTTTAGAGAGCTGTCATTGTCAATTGCACAACTATGTAAACACAATTTTTTTTTTAATTCGTATTATTTATTGTTTGCATACCTATGTAACATATGCATAAAAACAGTCTGTTTGATGTCGCAAAATACGAAATAAATCGTCTTTTTGTTTTAGATTGTGACGATATTTTATGTAAACTGAAAAATCGTTCGGTTCGGAAATCAGTTAGACGAAAACCGAGATCAAATGATACATTTGAACTCAGTTAAGTAAAACGTGGTTTTATGAAACTTGGTTTCCAAAGCGATCGGTGAAATCGGGTCTTAGAGATTCACAACTCATTTAAGTAATTAATTATAATCAATCAAAGCATATGAATGTAAACCTTGAAGTCTATTTATATAAGTTTTCATTGATTGATTTATTACATATAAATAAATAAAACAAAATAAATACCATATTTTTTATAGGAGAAAATGAAGAGACGAGCAAAACGTTTACCTGTTTAGTACAACGTCTGCCCATACCCAATGCTGGGTCAGAAATTCATCAAGAACATTCAACATCAGAAAATGTCGGTGTGATACCATACTACGCTTGTGACCCTGAGACGTCAGTTCTTAAATCTCATATGCCCTGTAATTCGTCAGTGCCCTTCAGACCCAAACACATTAATGTTTACACGCTAGTATTTCACGACAGAATAAATGGCGCTGCCACAGAATAAATAGTGGTACCTACTTAAATTCTACCATAAGTATAGCACGATATACTTAGTGTAAGTAGTGTTCCATCCCGTAGAATTCCATGCTGGATGGTCGATTTTCCCAGACTACTGGCCCGCACCGCGTTGATGTATATCGTATTTAATTTTAGTACTTCATCTAGGTCACTTATCAGATGTCACGGTGCTGTGTCATATGCATCTATCGACTTCCCGCAAAACCCTATAATCGGATGTCATCATCATGTCAGCTTATAACTAGTCCACTACTGAACATAGACCTCCCCCTTGAATTGCCACAAAAGTTTGTTCAAAATTTTAATCAAAGCTACTACCATTTTATTATTTCTGAAATACAACATAATAATGGATTTTTAAAAGAATAAATTATGTAATTTTTAGTACTTTATATCAATTATCGCAGTTTATACTTATTTTTAGTTTAATTATTTGATTTAATATTTAATGTGTCTAACGCGCTGTTAAAAGCATCAATCAGTGGTTTTTATTATATTATTCAGTAGTGTGTATTCATAATAAATCCTCTGTGGTATTATAAACTCCGACTATTTTTGTAGTATTGCCATTAAATTATAAATAAGTTATTATTGTTTTATGGTTTAGGGTATAATTTATGGTAAAATAAGTTTATGGTATAATTGCCGGAATAGAAAATGGTAAATCTAATAAAACGTTAAAATTTAAATGTTGCACCGGCTTTATAGTCATGGTAAATAAAAGAATAAAACCCTTTTCTATTTTAGCGAAAAGTAAAGCTTTATTTGCATTTAATTTTAATGTTAAGTAACTTAAGAAGCATCTTGAATTATTTATGTAAAGTCAAACGCCTGCGTACTTTTAAAAACAAAAAATAAATACACTTTTATAAAACTTCGCAATAAACACTAGAAGACTTTAAACATTGTTAATAGTATTTGTATTTATTTTGAAACCGCATAGGAGCAGAGTGGCAGATTCTTCCTAGCTCCAAAACCGCTTTCCGGAAATGAGAGGGGAGGCCTGTGCTCAGCAGTGGGACATTTATAGGCTGTTACTTTACTTTTTTTTTCTATATGCTGGTTTGACTAGCGCCATCGCCGTACAAACGAGTAGGCTTGCGTACGGCTTCAAATGAGTCACGTCTATATGATGGGCCAGCCCCATTCCGTATAGTTTAACAACATACATACATTATAAAAATAAGTAAAAAAGAAATACACTGATCATTTTCATTTTATTAATGACATGCATACATAGAGTCACGCTTCTTTCCTGTGAGGAAGGCAGAGACCTCATCTTTCCTCTTGCAAAGATCCTGACACACCACTTTTGTTTCTTCAACTTTTTTTAGCGTTTTCATACAAGATCGTCGGTTGACGTGGCCTTTCCTTAGACTGACTTCGATATATTCCTGATACTTTCGCCTACGTCGACCCTTACCGGCTTACCCATTTACACTCGCCTCATAAATATTTTTCGTCAATCTTATTTCATCCAACCTCTCTACGTGTCCAAACCATCTAGACATTCCTTTCTCTATTGTGGTCACTACATCTTCTACCCCACCATTATCACGCTGTTCCTCACTTTGTCCATCAATGGTCATGTGTGGCGACATAGATGTCGCTACATCACTGAGAGTGGAAGTCGTAGCGGTCCAGCCATCGGAGTCAAAATTAGATAAGTATCTCGGAATTTGAGATACCCTTAAACTCGCATAAACTTATATTTTGCATCCTAAAAGTTTTCACAAAACCTACATATGGTAGGGTGTACTCGACTATTAAAATCTAAGGTCGATATTTTGCACATTTTTTGCAAATATCATGTTTCCTATGGGTTTTTAGCTATTTGGATTTCTTATCAATATTGTAGAGGAATAAATTCCCCACAATTTTTATTTAAAAAAATTTTTTATACGTTGAATCATTACGATGATAATTCATACGAGACAAGAGGGCGGAGAGAGCGCGGTTAGAGCATCATTTACATACATACATACATAAGATCACGACTGTATCCCATACGGGGCAGTCAGAGACTGGGCACTCACTGTAAAAACAGATGGCCGCCACAATCCACGTTTCACCAAAACAATATAATGCACTTGGTGTGATAGGTGGTGAGCCTATCGCCACCATGCGCTGTTGGGTGCACAGTGCAGTTTAATTCCTTACTCGCCTTTTACGAGATCCATTGGATGAGATGGAGTGGTAGTATTCTTTTAACAAGCCGCCACCACACGTCTCATTTAAGGTCAACCGATAATTCTCATTTCTTACTAACTGTTACATTATACTTAATACTTACTTTTTTTATTAATTAAATATCTATCTATTCAATAACACTTATAGCCGATAGTTCCTGTAATTTTTAGTAATTTTTTTAATTTCTACAATCATAAATGTATAGAATGATATTTTTTTATAATAAAATTATTAAGAATTTCTTTATTTTTATTCTATTTATTTATGAAGGTATTAATATAAATTACATTAGAATGGAAATATAATTTAAGTATTTCCTTAACAATTCTATAACTACAAGGGCAGGTAATTAAATATATACCTTTGCCTTTTTCTTTGTCAAAACGACTGTTGTTCATATATTTCCCATTATTTATTTTACTTTGAAATTGCTTTGCAAATCACATAAGATCAAAACTTGATGATGATGATGTGATGTTCTCCTAGCCGATTTCGACCACGGCGACAACTTCCGAATCCGAATGTCGAGAGCCATCAACTGCGCAGGAGATATTAAGTGTCACAAGTGTACGCGCAAACACAGAGGCGAGTGCCTCTGTGTTTGCGGGACGAGTGAGTACTCTCCCAACCTAACCGCGCCCGATGTAACGCTGATACGATAAGATCGGAGGCAGGCTAGGATGCAGTGTCAGAAACACGGGGACAAACACAACACAACCGGACCCGAAAACCAACAATTTGTGTTTTAGCACAAATTTTGTCCCCGGCTGGGATTCGAAACCAGGACCCGCGGCGTAGAAGTCAGGTACTCTGACCACTAGGCCACGCGGTCGTCAAAAACTTGATACTAAAGCTGTAAAACTTTATTTCAAGGTGCTCCCGTTAATATCTAACAAATTAATTGACGCTAGTCAAGAACTCAGTACACTTGATGAATACAAAAGTAGTTGCTGTAGCTAGTTTCTTAGCCATAATGAAATTGCTTTGCATGAATTTCGTCTCATCGAATGCATTATTACATTTACTAGATTATTTTGTTAAAAAAAAAATAGTTAACATCGTTCAGTTTGTGCTTTACCGTATTTTATTATTTCGGCTACTCAAGAAATCTTTCAAACTCAATCGGCAAGTAAAAACATGACGTGGGATCTTCGTTCGAAGCATTTCATAATTTTCTGTTAAGCATACAGCCGCGGTAGCTCAGGGACTAGGCGCTCGCTTTAAATTTCATGGTACGCTTGTGACCTGGGTTCGTTTCCAGGTGCTGGCACCACTCATCACTCATCACTTCAGCCCATCATAGATTGGGGGTACTTTGCCATAGTTGCCACGCTTGGCAGGCGGGTTGGCAACCGCAGTTCATTTATTTAGCTGTTCCAGGACGATGCTGCAGCCCATCCCCTGGTTTTCATTTTCCCTCTTTCGACTTTTACGACACCCACGAGACGAGATGGGGTGGTAGATTCTCCGAGGCCGCCGCCACACGATGTGAATCAGTTTTCCATTATTAAGAAACTTAATTTTTTGAAAGATGGCCCTGTTTTGCGGGTGCGTTTTACAGACATAAATATTACATGCGCAAAAACCCAAATCTGGGAGGACTAAATTTATACCTTTTTTTTAATGTAGCAAAGAAAGTACAATATATTTTTTTTTCTTATATTGACCTCAATTTACATTAAAAACCAAAGAGATAACAGCACATATTATTAAAAAACAGATTTTTGATACTTCTTGTGAAACAAAATTACTCATCATCAATATTACAAAACAGTTCCTTACTGTAAATAATTTATAAGCAGTAACAAGTGAAACAGTATATTAAAATTAATGGACTTCCATTTTGTTTTTCATCAAAAAGAACCATAAAATGAATAAGGGCATCATTCAGACACAATAAATTAAGTTTGCAAAATAACGTTGTGGCGTTCGGGCTCAATTTTTATGGTTTCGTAATAAAAACGGAACCCTTATAATTTCGTCATGTCCACCTGTCCGTATGTTACAGTCATGTTATTGGGATAGTCTCCCACTGGCACTATATACATGAAATTTTGAAGGAAGGTTTGCTTTTTGAACGAAATCAACCACAATGGTGTAGTGAAATTATGTAACAACATAAAACAATTGCAATAGTGTATAAGGAGTCGTTAGATAGCTCTTAAAAATGATAAAGAAAATTCATCATCACATATAGGGTGGGCCGAGTGAGTGCCTCTATGTTTGCGCGTACACTAGTGACAGTATAATGTCTCGTGCGCAGTTGATAACTTCCGTCAGTATACGGTAGTTGTCGCCACTGTCGAAAATCGGCCAGGAGGACATAATAGTAAAATAATTACTAAGGATAGTATATGAGATACTTAATATGAAAAAATTTTCTTTATGATTATGCGTAGGATTATTATGCAGGAATCTGTCTAGGTAGGTACCATTCCAGGCCAGTTAATCTGCCGTTAAGCAGTAGTGTGCAAACATTACTGTGTTTCGGTCTGAAGGGCACTGACAGCTTGAGTATTCACTGGGCATATGAGACTTAAGAACTAATGTCTCAGCATGACAGGGGCAGTGTGGTGTCACCAGAGAAGTTCTGGGTGTCACAGCATTTTTTATGGGCAGACAATGCACTTACTATCAGTTGAACATCATCAGGTTTATCCAATAAAAAAGATGAATCCGTAGTTAATATTTAATGGTTAATTTTACTTCATTCATTGATTGTAAAAAAGTTGAAAATGAAAGTTTTTAAGCAGCTAAAGCAGTAAGTCCGTAGAATTCCCTCACAGTGACGTTTTTGAAGGAACAGCATTGGCATCGTGAAGGTTCGCCGTCGCCGCAAGTGTTTCAAGGTTAATTTGGTTAATGCTGTTTGAAATTCAGCCAGGATTTTCGGCTGGTGGCCACGTGGAATGAGACTATTTATGTTAATTTAAGTTCTTACATTATTTAGAGTTTTTAAGAATTGCAAATATTGTAATGTAAATTACATAGAATTACATTATTATGTACATAGAAATATTATTTTTAATTCAGCAGCATCGAATGTTGAAGTATTTATTATACGCAATAAATACTGCCTTAAAATTGAGTTTCGGATTTTCAATACAATTATTGCAACAATATGTTATTTAATATTTAGATATAAATTTTCTGAATTGTAGTTTATTGAAGATTCAATAATAAATTAAATACACATTCATTCGAAAAGACCGCCTTTGTATTTGATACAGAACTTTAATCTAAAATTTGAGGTCACGGGACAAAGGAGAAAAAAGATAGCGATATCTCATGATATGATTTTGATGAGCGTTTGCGGTTCCATGCTACATATAACTTTGTAACGCAAAATTCTGTACAGCATCGCACGGTTAAGATGACGCCGCAAAGACATGGCCAGGTATAGTGTCCCTTAAAAAAATAATTTTATTAAAGCAATGAAAAACGTACCCAACTTTATGTTAAACAAAGGACCATGAAAATTTAAATTTTAAAAATCAGTACCCCCAGAGACATAATTTTTGGCAATATTTTTTTGGTAAGCTGGAATAAAAAGGTCCAACGTCGCAATTTTTTATTGCAATGTAAAGTGCGGAAAAAATGATACGGCAAAAAGTAAACCACTGGTTACAGAGGTCATCTAAATTGATTACATTTTGGGTTCGTTTTTTTCTCTTCGTTTAGAGACGGAAATATTTAAATTTCTAATTTTATTGCAATAGTGTTAAGTGTTAATTTGACCTTGGTATATAACTATAGGTGCTGACTTACCACGTGCTTGGCGGTGAAGAAAAACATTGCAAGGAAACCTTCATGTCTGAAAAATCAAAAATATTTCTATGAAATGTGAAGTCCGTAAGCATTCGGAGGAATAGTTCGCAACTTAGTTAATGTAACTAACTTTCTCATAAAAATGAGAGGAGTCGTTTGCTCAGCAGTGGAATATTTATAGTCTGTTACTTTAGTATTTTAAGTATGATACCTATTTAATAGACAGCGGTGATCGCTTTTCATTAGGTGAGCCTGTTTGCCCCTCCTTTATAAAAAAGGAAGTATTTGTGTGCTACAAAATTATTAGTTACTGAGTATATTGTAATATGATCATATTATATGATCAAATTGATGCTTACGTATCTATTGCATTCATCATTATCATCATTTTAGCCTATCAGTAGTTCACAGCAGAACATAGGCCTCCCCCAAAGATTGCCACAAAAGTTTGTATCTCTCATTTTGTGGGTATTTTTCCATAGTTGCAACGCGTGTTGGCAACCGCAGTTTATTTATTTAGACGTTCCAGGAAGACCCTGCTGCCCATCTCCTGCTTTTTATTTTTCTTCTGTCGACTTTTACGACACCCACGGTATGAGATGGAGTGGTAGGTTCTCTTAAACCACCAAACAGCATAGCAAGACACACAGCACGGCAATAAATTGTATTACAGACGACACATTGTGAATATAGAATAGATAATATCGAAAAGAGTAAGATAATATAAAATTAAAAAAATAGTTCCTGATTTATAATGCATTGAATATATTAAAGTAAAGTAAAATTTCAGCTTATAAATGTCCCACTGAGCACAGGCCTCCTCTCATTTCTGAGAGGGGTTTGGAGCTAGGAAGAATCCGCCACGCTGCTCCAATGCGGGTTGGCGGACTACTCATGTCTTCGAAATAGTTTTTATGTCTCAGACATGCAGATTTCCTCACGATGTTTTCCTTACAGCCGAGCGCGTGAATAGATTGGGGATAATTATTAGTGTATGTATATATGTAAACGCTAACCTACAAGTTTTCTAGTCTCTTTGCCCCTTTATTTTTTTACGAGCTAGCTAGCTTCCTTTACCGAGCTAACTAGCTCCATATGTTATCGGTCTGTAATTTGTTGACATTAGAACTGCAAATACTATTAAATGATAATTGAACCATTAGATACTAAAACTGAAGACAGTTGATTTATGAAGCGCGAATATTTATATTTTCTTAGTATAATTTTCGGTTGATTATATGTAATTTTTTAATTATAAAATTTCAAAAGCGCGTCCACTTTGGCGTTTATAAAATAATAGTGCTATGAATAAGGGTTTATGCAAACCAAACTAATTAACCAATTGAGTCACAGACTGAGAGATAACAGTCGCAACTATCAGCTATAATAACATTCACTCTACTGCGGCTTGGTAGACTTCGCATGCCTATAAATAATATTATTTTCTGATGTGTAGGTTTCATCAAGATGTTTTCCTTCATTGTTAACTACCTAGTAATTTTGGGATACATGTAAGTGCTAACCCGGTATTCACCAAAACATATGTTACCCTTAGTAGGATTATATTTTAACTTTATATATATATTGTATACATACATAAGTCCTAGTGAGATCCATACAAGTACAGATAGATTGTAGATTACAAAGGGCTTGTACCGCAACTTCACGTCTATTTGCGTATTTTGCAAAAATATTAGTTTTCGTAGTCTCAGCAAACCCTTTATGTTATCAATGATCTCGGACAGCAATCTCTGCGAGCCGAGATGCTTAGCCTGGTATTTTGCGACCACTGGCAGTCGCAGGAGATGAGCCGCCGTTTCGTTTGTCTTCATGCAGTTTGCCCAGAGGGCAATTCGTAAAGCAAATACACGTTTTCTTATATTTACGTGAATATACCCCAGATTAACCATGTCATCAGGACTGGATGAGGATTCCTATTGCAGGAGTCCGTCTAGGTAGGTACCACCCCAGGGCCAGTTATTCTACCGTGAAGCAGTGGAGTGCAAACATTACTGTGTTTCGGTTTGAAGGTCCCTGTGAGCTAGCGTAATCACTGGGCATATGAGACTTAAGAACTTACGTCTCAGGGATGGTGTCACACACAAATTTTCTAGGTGACACAGCATTTGTTATGGGCAGACGTTGCACTTACCATCAGGTGAACGTTTTGATCATTTCATCACTTTATGCAATAAAAAAAAACATGTGTCACTTCAGTCCCATAAGTGTGTTAGAAATGAAATATTATATAAAGGTATAAGTAAAACGCTATAAAATACGTAAAATTAGTTTTATTAAACAAGTGTCGTATGAACATGAGTGCCTACGGTGGTAATTGTCCAAGGTCAAGGCGGCGCAGGCGACATTCTCCCCGACGCTGCCCTCGGATGGCGATGGTGGAATACATAGTCCTTCTGATGATAAGTGATTACTAAAGACCGTAGTGGCCTGTCCTGTCGTGGTGGTCTGTCCTAATTGAGATTATTATAGTAGCGTTGTTACCGCTGAGAACATAGCTAAAATACTGCATTTCTCATTATACGGTAGAGATAAGCAACTTGACGCTATTGCGTCGTGATGCTTATTCATGCTACGAGTAGTATTCCGTGAGGACGTGATTTTCGCGAAATCTTTCTTATGTTCAGTCAGATTTTAGCTTAGCCAGGTTTAAATTTAGCACGCAAAAACCTTTCATCATAGTTTTAAGCTTTATTGTTTTTGTATAAATCGTACAGCCAGGAATTGATTTATTAGCGTTAACAAATTGTTATGCAGGTACTGAAAAAATCAAAAAGAATTATATGAAACGCTTGAAACAAAAGTAAAACCTAGTAAATTAACTGAAGGTTAACCAAAAAGGTTCAATAAAACCAAAGCAGGATACTCATTAAAGTCAGTGTTGGGACGCAATTTAAGTTTAGATTTACTTAAGTACCTTCTCGTTTCAGTGTCCTTAAAAACACATGGGTGGGAAGTTGAGATTAGTTCAAATTGTTTCCCGAATCAATTTAAAAGTAGAAAAGCTACTTTTAAACATTTTTAATTGACAAATCTTTTTATATCTTTACGGGAATTTTAGTCAAAAAATTGAGTTTCTTCGGACTCGTTGCGTCGACGTGTAGTAAAATTCGTAAATGGTAAACGAAAATAGATTCATATAAGCAGGATTTACAATAATAAGCTCAACGAAATTGCCCATACAGCAGTATCCAAATTTTGCATGACATTTTTACTGATTACTATGCAAACCTTCTTGGTGATATCCAAGTACAGTGCCAGTTATTCTGATGTCAAATAGTAATGTGCATATTAAGTTTTGGTCCAAAAGGGAAACTGTAATCCAGTGTAATTACAGGACATGCGCGACTAAAAAACTGATGACCCAGGATGACGAGACAGTGCTGCACAGAACTTATCAATCGAATATTGTGGATGACATCGCAACTTTTATGGGCCTATCATAAGTATAATGCCGAAGTCTTCCGTATTTGTACAATTGATGGCGCAGAATATGACAAGAGGAGCGCCGAATTTATTCTGCCGCTAACAAGAAAACTTGCAGCATAAATAAAATCTGAAGGCATCTATCACACTTATAATTTCATAAAATAGGCTCCAATTATCACCGCTGATGATAAACATCTGCAATGTTAGAGGGCACATTGCAGCTTTCCAACTACATACATTATATAACTTACTAATTTAATCTCAAATTTTGATTATATATTTTTGGCACTGAGATATTTGGCATAGTAATCTATCGCCGATGATATTTTTTATAAATGTTTTTGATATACATTAATTAAAAATAGATACTCTAAAACTATTTAAAAAGTTTGCTTTAAGGATTCAACAATTTTTTTTAATCCGTATCAGTAGTCGACGTTTGTTTAAAAAGTGTAAAAAAATACTCTCCTTCAGCAACTCCGAAGTTTATTAGCCAAATTAAAAATTGAGGGACAGATGTACTCATTTTTTTTTTATTTTTTCTCGCTACGCTACGCTACTCATGTCTAATATACACAAACTACAGACAAATCTTCGTCGTGCCATTCTGACTCTGACAATTCGACGAACTAGTTTGAATTTTCGATAAAAGTAAACAAACACCCCACGGTGGCTCCTCTCGATTTTAAGAGGGTTTTCAAGTCTGGAAGTCACCGTCAGAGATTTTACTGAATGCCGTTATATTATTTTTTATTTGCTAGATATGCGGCTCACATTACGATGTTTTTTGTTACTACAGAATACGTGATAAATCATTTAAATGCTGTTTAGCATTTTAAAGGTAAGAAAGTCAACCAATGAACTATATCTTCAAGGGACCCGTGTTGAAATATGACATGTAATACAACCTCTTTCTTATACGTATCAAACCATGAACTGGTTGTTCATGGAAATAAATACATTTATTTAACTTTGCGTAGTTCAATATATATAATTTCGGTGATGTAATTGCTGTTAGCCTTTTTGGCTTTTACAGTTTCATCGGATACTGTGCTCAAATTAATAGCGAATAGCAAGCGCCCGGCCGTGTGATAGCGGTTTAAGAGAATCTATCACCCCATCTCATCCCGTGGGTGTCGTAAAAGGGAAAAAAAAACCAGGACATGGGCAGCATCTTCCTAGGGCAACGGAATAAATAAACTGCGGCTACCAACCCACCTGCCAAGCCTGGCAGCTGTGGCAAAATCCCTCCAATACGAGAGCTACAAGCTTTTGTGACATTTTATGCGGGATGCCTATGTTCAGCAGTGGTTTGTGTGTATTTAGTATACGAACATTGAACAATATTGCATTCAGATGGCCAAATTCGTGTTGACAGCGAAACACGTTGATTCTTATTGGATTAGTCTCAATCGCGTTCTGCATACGGAATGACTTCTTAGAAGCAATGCTTCCAAACTTAATCAGCTTTACTGCCGGCATTGTTGTGTACCGGGCTTTGTTCTTTCACATTAAATGCGTTGTTCATTACTGTCGCTATCGCTTCTTTTATTTTATTATGGTAGTAAATTGAATGTTTTATTACCTCTGAATTTAAAATTACTGTTTTGTTCAGATTATCTATAAAATTTAAAATGACTCCTACAATGTTCTTATTTGTTTATCTAATACTCCTTCAAAAATAAGAGGCTTGTTCTCAGCAGAAGGATGCTATACTTTTTTAATTATTATTATTTTAAATAACGATGCCAAATGCGTGCGTTTTGCAGACGTAAATTTCGCATGCACAACACAATTAGACTCGAAAAATAAATAATGTATGTGTTTACACAAATGTTGGCTCCAGCTGGGTTTCGAACACAGTACCCGCGGCATATAAGTCAGGTACACTAACCTCTAGATCACGCGGACATCGAATTATTTGATGAAATGCTAAAAATATATTTTATTTGCCACTCCCCCACTGTAACCTTACTAGCCAATTATTCTAAGCTTTAAGATAAGCACTACTCATACTAACTCTGCACTCTGCACTCCACACTAGCGGTTAGCTCTAATATGCTACTAAGTTCTTTTATGAACCCATAATATACTAGTGAAGTAGCAAAAACTGAAGTAAGTACTCAATATTCACGCCCGAATAGTTCCTGAATGGCACGTCTTATGGCGCGAAGCGGCGTGAGATAGTGATAAAGCACTTGACATGTCAAGGTCAAGCGGTTCGGCGGTTTTAAAATGCCTCCATCACAATTATATTGCACTTATATGCTAATTAGAAGAGACTCATATCAAGAAAACACTTTAATTAATTCAAAAAAATTATTCGAAAAATCATCTAATATTGCTACTTTGAAAAATAAACAGTTTAAAAAAAAATTACGTGGACGTCAGGACTTTATCAGGGATATGGTCACGATAACTCCCGAAAAAATTGACGTATTTTATCTTATAGCAGAATTTTATCTACTGGTTTCCTATTTCATATAAAAAGTCTAGCATTTGTAGTTATTAAGAAAAAAAAAACTTATTGTTTTCATCTGAAATGGAAATGACTCGAAATATTTCAACCTCAATACGATTTTTTTTTCTTAAGATGTAAAATGAGAGTCATGAGACGTGCACTTCAGGATTTTCCAAATTTTAAAATTATAATCTGACGTATCCGTATATTACTATATACGTATATTACTACCGTAGCATTTCATTTATCTGCGCGTAGAATCGTGAGTCCGGGTCGGTTCCGTAAGTTACTTAAAGCTTTTAATTCATCTTTGGGAAGATTTCGTTTCGGCACCGAACTTCGACGTAATATAGACGAAATGTCTTAAAGAAAATTTGGAGGCCATACGGGCCCTACGGCCTCTAATTTTCATAACAGCGTGTACCTGCTGTTCTACGTTATGCCAGAGTAGACACGGACAAGATTGGTTACATTTTCAAGCGGGCTTTTCTAAGAATATTTTTCAAGCCGCCGAAGAAGATAAGTCAGTGTTCTGTCAAGTGTAACATCGCTCTACACGAAGGAGGAGTATACAAGCTAGATTGTGAATATGGTCTCCCTTACATAGGACAAACAAAAAGATCAATAAAAACCCGCGTAAAAGAATATAAAGCTGATGTGAAGCATCATCGTTCTAAGCCGCCTGTAAAAGGACACCGATTCCTACTAAAGATCATTTGCGAGGCTATTGATATTAAAAAAAAAATCTAATTTCAATAAATAAGACGGTTGGGTACTTCCACCGGCTATAAATAATAAAATTAAATCAAAAACCACGCATACCACTGCAAGACTCTCAAGACACAGTTTCCTTTTTCTGCGTAGATACGAGTAGTACCAAAAAAATTAAAAGCTGAAGCTGAAAAGGTGCCTCGGAATAACTACGACATTAGGACATCTGTTGCCTCAGTCCTCCCGTGGCAATAGGTGCTGTAAAGTCCACGAAACGTGGGGTGATAAATCGTTTTAAAATCCGTAAAATTCTTTTTATTAAATGTGTGATTGCGATGATGTCCTTCTGGCCGATTCCGACCACGACGGACTACCGAATACTGTCGGAAGTTATTAACTGCACAAGAGATATTATAGTGCCACAAATTTACGTGCAAACATAGGGGCACTCACTCGTCTCAACCTAATTGTGCCCGGTGTAACGCTCACGCGACAAGTTCGAATCGATGGGCTAGGATGTAATGTCAGAGACACGAGGACAATCACAAGACACCCCGACCCGAAAACAAATTATTTGTGTTTTTGCACAAATATTGGCTCCGGTTGGGATTCAACCCAGGACCTGTAGCGTCGTAGTCAGATACTCTAACCACTATGCCACGGAGTCGTCATTGAATTATACGGTATCATACGAGTAGTGTAATTAGGTCTGTGACAAAGATGCAAAACGCAATAATCATTCGAGACCTAAAAGTATTCCCTTCTTTGTAAAAACTAAGAGCGGAAAAGATGATAAATCTTCATTTTAGACTTAATAAAAAACAAACAAAAAGTTATGTCAGTTATTAATTTTCACGAAGACAATGGCTCCAAAGTCCTTTGTAATGAATGTCTGTTGAACAAAATTTGCCTTCGTTTGCACCTGCCCCATTGGACTTTTTGTTTTTTCTTCAATGCATAATCGTGTGACTAAATGACTCAGGAATAAGTATTTTTTTCACAGAATAATAATAAATATTTTGATTTTTATACGCGTTAATTAAGCCGACCTCATGAATACGTTGTATGTTCGTCTCTTCTCGAGAATGTTTGGTTCTGTTTTGGTTTGGTTTGGTTTGGTAGGACCAAACCCAACCACACAGTAGGACACAACCATGATATAATATTATTTGAATAACGTTTTATAATATGACGACATTAATGATGCTATTTTAAAATTAGTACATTAGTTTCGCGTTAACAGATTGCTTTTAAGCGGCAATAAAACTAAATATACGAGTATTAAGTTCCATCACTCACAACACTACATGTTAAACGATTGAATGTAAATGTGCCTGTAAATGGGGAAGAGTTAATCCTTGTGGATACGACTGTTTTCCTTGGACTCTTGACGCGTATCTTCAATTGGGCCCCCATATATCTCAACTATATATATAGCCCATATATATAGCCGTGTGGTGGCGGCTCGTTAAAAGCATACTACCACTCCATCTCATCCAATGGATCTCGTAAAAGGCGAGTAAGGAATTAAACTGCACTGTGCACCCAACAGCGCATGGTGGCGATGGGCTCACCACCTATCACAGTAAGTGCATTATATTGTTTTGGTGAAACGTGGATTGTGGCAGTCATCTGCTTTTGCAGTGAGTGCCCAGTCTCTGACTACCCCTTATGGGATACAGTCGTGATCTTATGTATGTATGTATGTATATCTCAACTAGCAAGCAGACTCGGCCCTGCAGCTTATGTCGTAAAAAAAATAGAAACTTGACTAATGTTGAAACTGCTTTGTTGGTTTATTTTAGTTATCCATAGCATAATGTTTTATGGTATTTTGCTATGGGGATGTGCGTCTGACTTAGAAGTAATTATTGTTTTCCAAGAGTTTTATGAAAAAAGTTATTAGAATATTGAATTATACATGGATGATGAGATGGGCAACGATATCTAAACTGCGGTTGCCAACCCGCCTGCCAAGCGTGGCGACTATGGCAAAATCCCTACAATATGAGAGCTACAAAATTTTGTGGCTATGTATGGGGGGGGGGGGCTATGTTCAGCAGTGAACTTGTGATAGGCTGAAACGACGACGACGATCATAATCCCTGCAATGAGGTGAAACGATGGAGCTTTTTCTACTATTTTTAAAATGACGAAGAAGAATGAAACATTACCCGCTGGGTTCTTGCCGGTTCTTACCAGGACTGAGGCGGTTTTAGCAAATCCAGTAGAAAAATGACGTCCAATAAGTATTTATTCTGCCGTGAAGCAGTAATGTGCAAACATTACGGTTTCGATTTGAAGGGCACTAAGAGCTAGCGTAAGCACTGGGCATATGAGACTTAAGAACTTATGTCTCAGGTCGATGGGCACATTATGGTGTCACACAGAAATTTTCTGGGTGACACAGCATTTGTTATGGGCAGACGTTGCACTTACCATCAGGTGAACGTTTTGCTCGTTTCATCACTTTATCCAATAAAAAAAAAAATACTGGCGAGTCCTTGAGATACTTAATGTTCAACAGTGGCCAGATATCACATGCGATGATAATGATGAAATTATATAATATGAAACTGGTACTCCTGCAGAAGAAATAAATGTTTAGAATCGATTTAAGTTGACGGTGGCTAAAAAATATAAAGCTTTTTTCTATTATTATTTACTGTCTAGAGAAATAAGGATCTAATGTACAGAAAAACGTTGACTCAAAGAAAATAAAAAATAAAAAAATTCCGCTGCGCTGTTTATCATTTAAGAAGCTTAAGTTGATACGGAAGAATTTTAGCTGCATTGTTCTCTTATAACAATCTACACTATATAAATCATCTTAACGACTGCGTGGCTTTCTGGTCCGCCTACGAGTTTAATCATCATCATTTCAGCCTATCACATTTTACTGTTGAACATAGGCGTCCCCCATAGATTGCCACAAAAAACGATCCTGAGCCACCATCATCTATCGACTTCCCGCAAAACCGTGCAGGTCGTCGTTCCATCTAGTGAGGGGTCGCACTACACGAGTTTGGTGAGTCCTAATTCTAGCAGAAACACATTTTTTTGTTTTATACCCAAATTAATACTTTTCTCGTCTACCTGTGTAGTGATCACTTTACTTTAGACCTTGCCTCTGATGCCATCGCATTGTGTCTTTAACAGGACACTGAAAACGGCTTGCAATACATGCAGTTATCCTGTGATATTATTTCATATACTGTTCTGATAGAGTAATAAATTCCAATTACTACCAAAAAAGACTCTGTAGTTTTGAAATATTCTGGCAACATTCATAACTAAAACTTTTGGATGGCATCAATATAAATTGAAAACCGGTCTTTAAAATATGTAATTTAATTTTTTTTTCACACAAATGTTATCTCCCTAAAATTCAAGGAACGCTTGACAAATTTTGCGAATGAAATTTATATACAAAGTTGCTAAGAACGTGACAATTTCTATTGAGAGTTTTCTCTGGTTAAGGATAAATTGTAATACAATGGTATCGTACCTTACGGTAATAAGCTGGGAGGTGTTCTGTTAAATTTATCTCGCTCCGTTCTTTTTACAAGACATATTGTAGCTTGAAATAAATAAAAAAATAAAGCTAGACTCGTGTTGATTTTACGTTGTTTATACGATTAAAGGAAACTACATTTTAATACATTTTGTGAAAATTATTACAACGAACATGTGTCAATTTCTTGACATTGTAAATTTAGAAAAACCAAACTAAAATTATTTATCAGTAGCATAAGCCCGCGACTACGTCCGCGTTGATTTAGGTTTTTGAAAATACTATGGGATTTTTTTGATTTTCAGGAATAAAAAGTATCCTCTGCCTCCAGGGTGCAAGCAATCTGTCTCGGTGCCGAATTTCCTCAAGATCAATTCAACGTTCGACCCGTGACAAGTTAACAAACAGACAGAGGGACTTAGAGAGTTACTTTCAAATTTATAATATATTAGAAGATTAATATAATAGTAACTATATACAAATGTAATCAGCTATCCTGAACGACAAAATCATCTTCTTCATTCAAAAATCAACGTAAGCTTTAAATTAATTAATAAAATAATTAAATATAATTTGTCTTTACAATTGGTATCATTTTAGAAGTTTAGAAATACTCAGTTATTATTTATATAATAGGACGTTGTAACAGAAATGTAGTAGTAAAACTACCCTGACACGTAATCATTTATATCAATTAAATAATAATTATATAATTGTTTAATAAAAAAGATATACACATCTATAAGCACATACATACACACACATCAATACATTTATATACACACACATCCATATACACACACACATACATATGTATACATGTCAAACAAATAAAAGCGAGTTAAAATACTCTTAAGTATGTGTGTTTAATAAAATTAAATAAATGCTGAGAGTTCGGGCGCTTGCTATAAAATGTTTGCATTTGTTCAATTACCTGTACCCGTAACAGTAATGTTGTTTATTATAATTTCAAAACCTTTTTTACCTAGAAATATAGGCATAGACATAGACTTTATTCGACGTACACAATACAGAAACCTCACAGAGAGTGCAAATAAATAAAAAATACAGTAGGTACATTAAAAAAGAAGAAGGAAAAAGATCTGTAAAACACTGGAAACAATAGTGACGCTGTATTGTGAAGTCGAAATGGACTCCACTCAGCAAAGAATGACCGAATGCGGAAAGACCGCAGCGCTGTTTTTCAGTGGAGCCACTACGTAAGTGAAGAGACATGTCTGACAAATTTACTACAATTAACTGGATTTTGACGGGTTCTGGGTTCGAATCCCAGCCGGAGCCAACATATGTTGGTTTTCATATAAGTCGTCAAAAAAAGGAAGAATTTCATGTCCGTAGTATATAAGTTTTAACTTTACAAATATTGGTTATGGATGAGGATATATATGGGTCATGAGTCATGATTCATAACTTTCGATAAAATGTCATAATTTTTTTTTATTAATTTGGAACTAGGTTTCACTTTGGAAGTTTTTTTTTTCTTTTGTACTCGTATTTAAATTTTTTTCGCAATCCCCAGACACGTATCAGAGTGATAGAGAGCGAGAGAGAACTTCTATTGTAGTTGATTTAATAAACTACGGATTTTATCGCGTTTAGTTTGAAACATTTATAACACGACGTTTTGAACGCTCCAATTACTTATTTTTTAATTAGCACCAATTCTAACGATAGGAATCCTTCAGTCTTTAATTATTATTTTTGGTCAGATTTATGCAGTACGGGCTTCTGTCTTGAGACCTTGCGTATGTTTGGTTTTTGATTTTTTTTAAACTGTATCCCAAACCGGTGGCAGTACTTCTCTAATGAACTTAGGATATTTTTAATTACAGAATCTTCCTTGATAGGAAACTTGATTGGAATTTTGTCTGACTCAGGCCCTAGTGTGAACGAACCTTAAAATTCGGAAAACAGATTCAATATTGGCGCGTCGTCGATTACGATTACAATCAAACGTGATGGGAATATTTAGAATAATACATACAGATTGTGCGGTTTCCGGCACGGACTGCTCTGATTACTATTAGATTGGGTCAGTGTCTTCAATATTACGAGTACTTTTGACTTTGTGAGCTCCGACTGATAACTTTCAAAGGTTTGGTAAAACTTCTAAAACAAAAATTTTTTCAGAAAATAAAAAAATCTTTTGTAAAAATCTATTTATTTTTAATACGTAGTTTACAAAAACATATAAGGGGTAGGCAGAAACTACATACGTAGCCCAATTTCCACCTCCGCGGAAAGGAGACGTGACGGGTGGTGAACCACATCGCTGTCATTTTGGTACGAGTCAAACAAATCTTACTCCCTATTGCGTTTCCCCGATCAGTATTGTAAGAACATTACATATTATTGTGTTATTATGCACGAATGAAGGCTGTCCGTACAATACCTTAGTCGCCTCTTACGACACATCGGTAGGAAGCTGGTACGCTACGGGTGGCTGAGTTTATGAGAAAATTTATGGCCCGCAGTAGACTTTTATATAATACTTCTCGCATCCAGTTGTTGCATGTTTTCTTGCGTATATCGTCTATAGAGAGCTTGACACTCATGTGTCAGAGGTCCATTGTCACTTCATCCCCATACATAGAAGGCTCTAAAATTCTCTTAAGGTTTTATTCGTTACGTAACATACGTAAATCGGTAAAACTCCAAGCATTGATTATAGATTGCACCCGGCCGCTATAGAATTGGTCGAAGACCGACTTGTGAACAGGTGCTGTTGGTGGAGGCTGGTCTACACGAGTTTGCAATGCATTTATTCATTTGTTATTAAATCGTGTATAATATTTTGTCATGGGGCGTGCTTTGGTTTTCCATGAGACTGTTCTTTGTTAATTTATATAAAATATACTTTTGTCAAAGACAAAAAAAATTCAAAATAGAGGATACCTACGGAGTTTCTTTCGCCTGTTTCTTCTCCGTCAGAGGAACCTCATTACGAAACGGTGGTAGATTGTAAAAAAAGACGTTTGACAAACGAAATTTATATTTCTTATGTTGAAGAATAAATAATTTTCTATTCCGTTCATTTTACTGACGTCATAAGGCGCTACGTTATATTTAATTGAAAAAACTGGTCACACCGCGTACACACGATACACCCGTGTTCTACGGCGGTTCTCACCGCCCAGAGTTCGACAGTCCGAATAGAGGCCCGCAGTCTCCCTCGGAAGGTCATTAGACGACTTAAAATCATTTTAAGATATTCTAAATCGCGCAAGCACGCAGCAAACGCGACAGTCCAAATTTCGAGGATTTTGTAGGAGTTTATTTATGTATTTATGTTTGGGTCAAACCAAACCTGGCACGCGGGCTCCTGGCCCGTGAGCACGGTATCCGATGAAGCTGTAAAGGCCAAAAAGGCTGACAGCAATTACATCACCGACATTATATATTGAAAAAACATGACGATGCTTCCCAAATGTTGTTCAGCACGACTGATATAAACTTCTGAAGTTATGGATATAACAGTAATGAGATTTTTTTTTATTTGATAAAGTGACGAAACGAGCAAAACGTTCACCTGATGGTAAGCGCAACGCCTGCCCACAACAAATGCTGTGTCACCCAGAACATTTCTGTGTGACACCACACTGCACCCGTCACCTTGAGACTGTTCGTAGGTCTCATATGCCCAGTGATTACGCTAGCTCTCAGTGCCCTTCAAACCGAAACACAATAATGTTTGCACACTACTACTTCACGGCAGAATAACTGGCCCTGGGGTGGTACCTACCTAGACGGATTCCTGCATAGGAACCCTACCACCAGTAAAAATAGAAAGAAATAGAAATATTTTTTTTTGCTAAAATCAGCATGCAGAATACATAACTTTGTTCTCCCATTGTTGTACGCGGTTTGCGTAAGTTAATCCTGCTGTTAACACTGCCGATCATAGGCGTTCCCCATAGATTGCCACAAAAGTTTGTAGCTCTCATTTTGTGGGGATTTTACGATAGTTGCAACGCTTGACAGGCGGGTTGGCAACCGCAGTTATATATTCAGATATTCTAGGAAGATGCTGCTGCCCATCTTCTGGTTTTAATTTCCCCCCTTTCGATTTTTACGACACCCACGGGATGAGATGTGTAGTTTCTCTTAAACCGCCACCACACGGCAATACGAAAACTACACATAAAATAAAACTAAGTTTTCTGATTTTATGGCATATTTTTTTACTGTTCACAATCCGACGTTTCGAGTGTTTTGCAGTACCCTAGATCACGTAAGGACAAATGTCTTAAATATCCAACAGTTATAATTAATCCGAGCTAACTTTCGTTTTTAAATTACTTATTTTGGTCCGATGTACGCAAAACGATACGGTGTATCGAAGTCTTGTAGTGATTTGCTTGTTTTTTAATTTATCAGTAGTATTTTTTAGTTTATCAGTAGTCGACGTTTGTTTAAAAAGTGTAAAAAAATACTCTCCTTCAGCAACTCCGAAGTTTATTAGCCAAATTAAAAATTGAGGGACAGATGTACTCATTTTTTTTTTATTTTTTCTCGCTACGCTACGCTACTCATGTCTAATATACACAAACTACAGACAAATCTTCGTCGTGCCATTCTGACTCTGACAATTCGACGAACTAGTTTGAATTTTCGATAAAAGTAAACAAACACCCCACGGTGGCTCCTCTCGATTTTAAGAGGGTTTTCAAGTCTGGAAGTCACCGTCAGAGATTTTACTGAATGCCGTTATATTATTTTTTATTTGCTAGATATGCGGCTCACATTACGATGTTTTTTGTTACTACAGAATACGTGATAAATCATTTAAATGCTGTTTAGCATTTTAAAGGTAAGAAAGTCAACCAATGAACTATATCTTCAAGGGACCCGTGTTGAAATATGACATGTAATACAACCTCTTTCTTATACGTATCAAACCATGAACTGGTTGTTCATGGAAATAAATACATTTATTTAACTTTGCGTAGTTCAATATATATAATTTCGGTGATGTAATTGCTGTTAGCCTTTTTGGCTTTTACAGTTTCATCGGATACAGTGCTCAAATTAATAGCGAATAGCAAGTGCCCGGCCGTGTGATAGCGGTTTAAGAGAATCTATCACCCCATCTCATCCCGTGGGTGTCGTAAAAGGGAAAATAAAAACCAGGACATGGGCAGCATCTTCCTAGGGCAACTGAATAAATAAACTGCGGCTACCAACCCACCTGCCAAGCCTGGCAGCTGTGGCAAAATCCCTCCAATACGAGAGCTACAAGCTTTTGTGACATTTTATGCGGGATGCCTATGTTCAGCAGTGGATTGTGTGTATTTAGTATACGAACATTGAACAATATTGCATTCAGATGGCCAAATTCGTGTTGACAGCGAAACACGTTGATTCTTATTGGATTAGTCTCAATCGCGTTCTGCATACGGAATGACTTCTTAGAAGCAATGCTTCCAAACTTAATCAGCTTTACTGCCGGCATTGTTGTGTACCGGGCTTTGTTCTTTCACATTAAATGCGTTGTTCATTACTGTCGCTATCGCTTCTTTTATTTTATTATGGTAGTAAATTGAATGTTTTATTACCTCTGAATTTAAAATTACTGTTTTGTTCAGATTATCTATAAAATTTAAAATGACTCCTACAATGTTCTTATTTGTTTATCTAATACTCCTTCAAAAATAAGAGGCTTGTTCTCAGCAGAAGGATGCTATACTTTTTTAATTATTATTATTTTAAATAACGATGCCAAATGCGTGCGTTTTACAGACGTAAATTTCGCATGCACAACACAATTAGACTCGAAAAATAAATAATGTATGTGTTGACACAAATGTTGGCTCCAGCTGGGTTTCGAACACAGTACCCGCGGCATATAAGTCAGGTACACTAACCACTAGATCACGCGGACATCGAATTATTTGATGAAATGCTAAAAATATATTTTATTTGCCACTCCCCCACTGTAACCTTACTAGCCAATTATTTTAAGCTTTAAGATAAGCACTACTCATACTAACTCTGCACTCTGCACCCCACACTAGCGGTTAGCTCTAATATGCTACTAAGTTCTTTTATGAACCCATAATATACTAGTGAAGTAGCAAAAACTGAAGTAAGTACTCAATATTCACGCCCGAATAGTTCCTGAATGGCACGTCTTATGGCGCGAAGCGGCGTGAGATAGTGATAAAGCACTTGACATGACAAGGTCAAGCGGTTCAGCGGTTTTAAAATGCCTCCATCACAATTATATTGCACTTATATGCTAATTAGAAGAGACTCATATCAAGAAAACACTTTAATTAATTCAAAAAAATTATTCGAAAAATCATCTAATATTGCTACTTTGAAAAATAAACAGTTTAAAAAAAAATTACGTGGACGTCAGGACTTTATCAGGGATATGGTCACGATAACTCCCGAAAAAATTGACGTATTTTATCTTATAGCAGAATTTTATCTACTGGTTTCCTATTTCATATAAAAAGTCTAGCACTTGTAGTTATTTAGAAAAAAAAAACTTATCGTTTTCATCTGAAATGGAAATGACTCGAAATATTTCAACCTCAATACGATTTTTTTTTCTTAAGATGTAAAATGAGAGTCATGAGACGTGCACTTCAGGATTTTCCAAATTTTAAAATTATAATCTGACGTATCCGTATATTACTACCGTAGCATTTCATTTATCTGCGCGTAGAATCGTGAGTCCGGGTCGGTTCCGTAAGTTACTTAAAGCTTTTAATTCATCTTTGGGAAGATTTCGTTTCGGCACCGAACTTCGACGTAATATAGACGAAATGTCTTAAAGAAAATTTGGAGGCCATACGGGCCCTACGGCCGAAGAAGATAAGTCAGTGTTCTGTCAAGTGTAACATCGCTCTACACGAAGGAGGAGTATACAAGCTAGATTGTGAATATGGTCTCCCTTACATAGGACAAACAAAAAGATCAATAAAAACCCGCGTAAAAGAATATAAAGCTGATGTGAAGCATCATCGTTCTAAGCCGCCTGTAAAAGGACACCGATTCCTACTAAAGATCATTTGCGAGGCTATTGATATTAAAAAAAAATCTAATTTCAATAAATAAGACGGTTGGGTACTTCCACCGGCTATAAATAATAAAATTAAATCAAAAACCACGCATACCACTGCAAGACTCTCAAGACACAGTTTCCTTTTTCTGCATAGATAGTACCAAAAAAATTAAAAGCTGAAGCTGAAAAGGTGCCTCGGAATAACTACGACATTAGGACATCTGTTGTCTCAGTCCTCCCGTGGCAATAGGTGCTGTAAAGTCCACGAAACGTGGGGTGATAAATCGTTTTAAACTCCGTAAAATTCTTTTTATTAAATGTGTGATTGCGATGATGTCCTTCTGGCCGATTCCGACCACGACGGACTACCGAATACTGTCGGAAGTTATTAACTGCACAAGAGATATTATAGTGCCACAAATGTACGTGCAAACATAGGGACACTCACTCGTCTCAACCTAATTGTGCCCGGTGTAACGCTCACGCGACAAGTTCGAATCGATGGGCGAGGATGTAATCTCAGAGACACGAGGACAATCACAAGACACCCCGACCCGAAAACAAATTATTTGTGTTTTTGCACAAATATTGGCTCCGGTTGGGATTCAACCCAGGACCTGTAGCGTCGTAGTCAGATACTCTAACCACTATGCCACGGAGTCGTCATTGAATTATACGGTATCATAGTGTAATTAGGTCTGTGACAAAGATGCAAAACGCAATAATCATTCGAGACCTAAAAGTATTCCCTTCTTTGTAAAAACTAAGAGCGGAAAAGATGATAAATCTTCATTTTAGACTTAATAAAAAACAAACAAAAAGTTATGTCAGTTATTAATTTTCACGAAGACAATGGCTCCAAAGTCCTTTGTAATGAATGTCTGTTGAACAAAATTTGCCTTCGTTTGCACCTGCCCCATTGGACTTTTTGTTTTTTCTTCAATGCATAATCGTGTGACTAAATGACTCAGGAATAAGTATTTTTTTCACAGAATAATAATAAATATTTTGATTTTTATACGCGTTAATTAAGCCGACCTCATGAATACGTTGTATGTTCGTCTCTTCTCGAGAATGTTTGGTTCTGTTTTGGTTTGGTTTGGTTTGGTAGGACCAAACCCAACCACACAGTAGGACACAACCATGATATAATATTATTTGAATAACGTTTTATAATATGACGACATTAATGATGCTATTTTAAAATTAGTACATTAGTTTCGCGTTAACAGATTGCTTTTAAGCGGCAATAAAACTAAATATACGAGTATTAAGTTCCATCACTCACAACACTACATGTTAAACGATTGAATGTAAATGTGCCTGTAAATGGGGAAGAGTTAATCCTTGTGGATACGACTGTTTTCCTTGGACTCTTGACGCGTATCTTCAATTGGGCCCCCATATATCTCAACTATATATATAGCCCATATATATAGCCGTGTGGTGGCGGCTCGTTAAAAGCATACTACCACTCCATCTCATCCAATGGATCTCGTAAAAGGCGAGTAAGGAATTAAACTGCACTGTGCACCCAACAGCGCATGGTGGCGATGGGCTCACCACCTATCACAGTAAGTGCATTATATTGTTTTGGTGAAACGTGGATTGTGGCAGTCATCTGCTTTTGCAGTGAGTGCCCAGTCTCTGACTACCCCTTATGGGATACAGTCGTGATCTTATGTATGTATGTATGTATATCTCAACTAGCAAGCAGACTCGGCCCTGCAGCTTATGTCGTAAAAAAAATAGAAACTTGACTAATGTTGAAACTGCTTTGTTGGTTTATTTTAGTTATCCATAGCATAATGTTTTATGGTATTTTGCTATGGGGATGTGCGTCTGACTTAGAAGTAATTATTGTTTTCCAAGAGTTTTATGAAAAAAGTTATTAGAATATTAAATTATACATGGATGATGAGATGGGCAACGATATCTAAACTGCGGTTGCCAACCCGCCTGCCAAGCGTGGCGACTATGGCAAAATCCCTACAATATGAGAGCTACAAAATTTTGTGGCTATGTATGGGGGGGGGGGGCTATGTTCAGCAGTGAACTTGTGATAGGCTGAAACGACGACGACGATCATAATCCCTGCAATGAGGTGAAACGATGGAGCTTTTTCTACTATTTTTAAAATGACGAAGAAGAATGAAACATTACCCGCTGGGTTCTTGCCGGTTCTTACCAGGACTGAGGCGGTTTTAGCAAATCCAGTAGAAAAATGACGTCCAATAAGTATTTATTCTGCCGTGAAGCAGTAATGTGCAAACATTACGGTTTCGATTTGAAGGGCACTAAGAGCTAGCGTAAGCACTGGGCATATGAGACTTAAGAACTTATGTCTCAGGTCGATGGGCACATTATGGTGTCACACAGAAATTTTCTGGGTGACACAGCATTTGTTATGGGCAGACGTTGCACTTACCATCAGGTGAACGTTTTGCTCGTTTCATCACTTTATCCAATAAAAAAAAAAATACTGGCGAGTCCTTGAGATACTTAATGTTCAACAGTGGCCAGATATCACATGCGATGATAATGATGAAATTATATAATATGAAACTGGTACTCCTGCAGAAGAAATAAATGTTTAGAATCGATTTAAGTTGACGGTGGCTAAAAAATATAAAGCTTTTTTCTTTATTATTTACTGTCTAGAGAAATAAGGATCTAATGTACAGAAAAACGTTGACTCAAAGAAAATAAAAAATAAAAAAATTCCGCTGCGCTGTTTATCATTTAAGAAGCTTAAGTTGATACGGAAGAATTTTAGCTGCATTGTTCTCTTATAACAATCTACACTATATAAATCATCTTAACGACTGCGTGGCTTTCTGGTCCGCCTACGAGTTTAATCATCATCATTTCAGCCTATCACATTTTACTGTTGAACATAGGCGTCCCCCATAGATTGCCACAAAAAACGATCCTGAGCCACCATCATCTATCGACTTCCCGCAAAACCGTGCAGGTCGTCGTTCCATCTAGTGAGGGGTCGCACTACACGAGTTTGGTGAGTCCTAATTCTAGCAGAAACACATTTTTTTGTTTTATACCCAAATTAATACTTTTCTCGTCTACCTGTGTAGTGATCACTTTACTTTAGACCTTGCCTCTGATGCCATCGCATTGTGTCTTTAACAGGACACTGAAAACGGCTTGCAATACATGCAGTTATCCTGTGATATTATTTCATATACTGTTCTGATAGAGTAATAAATTCCAATTACTACCAAAAAAGACTCTGTAGTTTTGAAATATTCTGGCAACATTCATAACTAAAACTTTTGGATGGCATCAATATAAATTGAAAACCGGTCTTTAAAATATGTAATTTAATTTTTTTTTCACACAAATGTTATCTCCCTAAAATTCAAGGAACGCTTGACAAATTTTGCGAATGAAATTTATATACAAAGTTGCTAAGAACGTGACAATTTCTATTGAGAGTTTTCTCTGGTTAAGGATAAATTGTAATACAATGGTATCGTACCTTACGGTAATAAGCTGGGAGGTGTTCTGTTAAATTTATCTCGCTCCGTTCTTTTTACAAGACATATTGTAGCTTGAAATAAATAAAAAAATAAAGCTAGACTCGTGTTGATTTTACGTTGTTTATACGATTAAAGGAAACTACATTTTAATACATTTTGTGAAAATTATTACAACGAACATGTGTCAATTTCTTGACATTGTAAATTTAGAAAAACCAAACTAAAATTATTTATCAGTAGCATAAGCCCGCGACTACGTCCGCGTTGATTTAGGTTTTTGAAAATACTATTTTTTTGATTTTCAGGAATAAAAAGTATCCTCTGCCTCCAGGGTGCAAGCAATCTGTCTCGGTGCCGAATTTCCTCAAGATCAATTCAACGTTCGACCCGTGACAAGTTAACAAACAGACAGAGGGACTTAGAGAGTTACTTTCAAATTTATAATATATTAGAAGATTAATATAATAGTAACTATATACAAATGTAATCAGCTATCCTGAACGACAAAATCATCTTCTTCATTCAAAAATCAACGTAAGCTTTAAATTAATTAATAAAATAATTAAATATAATTTGTCTTTACAATTGGTATCATTTTAGAAGTTTAGAAATACTCAGTTATTATTTATATACGAGTAATAGGACGTTGTAACAGAAATGTAGTAGTAAAACTACCCTGACACGTAATCATTTATATCAATTAAATAATAATTATATAATTGTTTAATAAAAAAGATATACACATCTATAAGCACATACATACACACACATCAATACATTTATATACACACACATCCATATACACACACACATACATATGTATACATGTCAAACAAATAAAAGCGAGTTAAAATACTCTTAAGTATGTGTGTTTAATAAAATTAAATAAATGCTGAGAGTTCGGGCGCTTGCTATAAAATGTTTGCATTTGTTCAATTACCTGTACCCGTAACAGTAATGTTGTTTATTATAATTTCAAAACCTTTTTTACCTAGAAATATAGGCATAGACATAGACTTTATTCGACGTACACAATACAGAAACCTCACAGAGAGTGCAAATAAATAAAAAATACAGTAGGTACATTAAAAAAGAAGAAGGAAAAAGATCTGTAAAACACTGGAAACAATAGTGACGCTGTATTGTGAAGTCGAAATGGACTCCACTCAGCAAAGAATGACCGAATGCGGAAAGACCGCAGCGCTGTTTTTCAGTGGAGCCACTACGTAAGTGAAGAGACATGTCTGACAAATTTACTACAATTAACTGGATTTTGACGGGTTCTGGGTTCGAATCCCAGCCGGAGCCAACATATGTTGGTTTTCATATAAGTCGTCAAAAAAAGGAAGAATTTCATGTCCGTAGTATATAAGTTTTAACTTTACAAATATTGGTTATGGATGAGGATATATATGGGTCATGAGTCATGATTCATAACTTTCGATAAAATGTCATAATTTTTTTTTATTAATTTGGAACTAGGTTTCACTTTGGAAGTTTTTTTTTTCTTTTGTACTCGTATTTAAATTTTTTTCGCAATCCCCAGACACGTATCAGAGTGATAGAGAGCGAGAGAGAACTTCTATTGTAGTTGATTTAATAAACTACGGATTTTATCGCGTTTAGTTTGAAACATTTATAACACGACGTTTTGAACGCTCCAATTACTTATTTTTTAATTAGCACCAATTCTAACGATAGGAATCCTTCAGTCTTTAATTATTATTTTTGGTCAGATTTATGCAGTACGGGCTTCTGTCTTGAGACCTTGCGTATGTTTGGTTTTTGATTTTTTTTAAACTGTATCCCAAACCGGTGGCAGTACTTCTCTAATGAACTTAGGATATTTTTAATTACAGAATCTTCCTTGATAGGAAACTTGATTGGAATTTTGTCTGACTCAGGCCCTAGTGTGAACGAACCTTAAAATTCGGAAAACAGATTCAATATTGGCGCGTCGTCGATTACGATTACAATCAAACGTGATGGGAATATTTAGAATAATACATACAGATTGTGCGGTTTCCGGCACGGACTGCTCTGATTACTATTAGATTGGGTCAGTGTCTTCAATATTACGAGTACTTTTGACTTTGTGAGCTCCGACTGATAACTTTCAAAGGTTTGGTAAAACTTCTAAAACAAAAATTTTTTCAGAAAATAAAAAAATCTTTTGTAAAAATCTATTTATTTTTAATACGTAGTTTACAAAAACATATAAGGGGTAGGCAGAAACTACATACGTAGCCCAATTTCCACCTCCGCGGAAAGGAGACGTGACGGGTGGTGAACCACATCGCTGTCATTTTGGTACGAGTCAAACAAATCTTACTCCCTATTGCGTTTCCCCGATCAGTATTGTAAGAACATTACATATTATTGTGTTATTATGCACGAATGAAGGCTGTCCGTACAATACCTTAGTCGCCTCTTACGACACATCGGTAGGAAGCTGGTACGCTACGGGTGGCTGAGTTTATGAGAAAATTTATGGCCCGCAGTAGACTTTTATATAATACTTCTCGCATCCAGTTGTTGCATGTTTTCTTGCGTATATCGTCTATAGAGAGCTTGACACTCATGTGTCAGAGGTCCATTGTCACTTCATCCCCATACATAGAAGGCTCTAAAATTCTCTTAAGGTTTTATTCGTTACGTAACATACGTAAATCGGTAAAACTCCAAGCATTGATTATAGATTGCACCCGGCCGCTATAGAATTGGTCGAAGACCGACTTGTGAACAGGTGCTGTTGGTGGAGGCTGGTCTACACGAGTTTGCAATGCATTTATTCATTTGTTATTAAATCGTGTATAATATTTTGTCATGGGGCGTGCTTTGGTTTTCCATGAGACTGTTCTTTGTTAATTTATATAAAATATACTTTTGTCAAAGACAAAAAAAATTCAAAATAGAGGATACCTACGGAGTTTCTTTCGCCTGTTTCTTCTCCGTCAGAGGAACCTCATTACGAAACGGTGGTAGATTGTAAAAAAAGACGTTTGACAAACGAAATTTATATTTCTTATGTTGAAGAATAAATAATTTTCTATTCCGTTCATTTTACTGACGTCATAAGGCGCTACGTTATATTTAATTGAAAAAACTGGTCACACCGCGTACACACGATACACCCGTGTTCTACGGCGGTTCTCACCGCCCAGAGTTCGACAGTCCGAATAGAGGCCCGCAGTCTCCCTCGGAAGGTCATTAGACGACTTAAAATCATTTTAAGATATTCTAAATCGCGCAAGCACGCAGCAAACGCGACAGTCCAAATTTCGAGGATTTTGTAGGAGTTTATTTATGTATTTATGTTTGGGTCAAACCAAACCTGGCACGCGGGCTCCTGGCCCGTGAGCACGGTATCCGATGAAGCTGTAAAGGCCAAAAAGGCTGACAGCAATTACATCACCGACATTATATATTGAAAAAACATGACGATGCTTCCCAAATGTTGTTCAGCACGACTGATATAAACTTCTGAAGTTATGGATATAACAGTAATGAGATTTTTTTTTATTTGATAAAGTGACGAAACGAGCAAAACGTTCACCTGATGGTAAGCGCAACGCCTGCCCACAACAAATGCTGTGTCACCCAGAACATTTCTGTGTGACACCACACTGCACCCGTCACCTTGAGACTGTTCGTAGGTCTCATATGCCCAGTGATTACGCTAGCTCTCAGTGCCCTTCAAACCGAAACACAATAATGTTTGCACACTACTACTTCACGGCAGAATAACTGGCCCTGGGGTGGTACCTACCTAGACGGATTCCTGCATAGGAACCCTACCACCAGTAAAAATAGAAAGAAATAGAAATATTTTTTTTTGCTAAAATCAGCATGCAGAATACATAACTTTGTTCTCCCATTGTTGTACGCGGTTTGCGTAAGTTAATCCTGCTGTTAACACTGCCGATCATAGGCGTTCCCCATAGATTGCCACAAAAGTTTGTAGCTCTCATTTTGTGGGGATTTTACGATAGTTGCAACGCTTGACAGGCGGGTTGGCAACCGCAGTTATATATTCAGATATTCTAGGAAGATGCTGCTGCCCATCTTCTGGTTTTAATTTCCCCCCTTTCGATTTTTACGACACCCACGGGATGAGATGTGTAGTTTCTCTTAAACCGCCACCACACGGCAATACGAAAACTACACATAAAATAAAACTAAGTTTTCTGATTTTATGGCATATTTTTTTACTGTTCACAATCCGACGTTTCGAGTGTTTTGCAGTACCCTAGATCACGTAAGGACAAATGTCTTAAATATCCAACAGTTATAATTAATCCGAGCTAACTTTCGTTTTTAAATTACTTATTTTGGTCCGATGTACGCAAAACGATACGGTGTATCGAAGTCTTGTAGTGATTTGCTTGTTTTTTAATTTATCAGTAGTATTTTTTAGTTTATCAGTAGTCGACGTTTGTTTAAAAAGTGTAAAAAAATACTCTCCTTCAGCAACTCCGAAGTTTATTAGCCAAATTAAAAATTGAGGGACAGATGTACTCATTTTTTTTTTATTTTTTCTCGCTACGCTACGCTACTCATGTCTAATATACACAAACTACAGACAAATCTTCGTCGTGCCATTCTGACTCTGACAATTCGACGAACTAGTTTGAATTTTCGATAAAAGTAAACAAACACCCCACGGTGGCTCCTCTCGATTTTAAGAGGGTTTTCAAGTCTGGAAGTCACCGTCAGAGATTTTACTGAATGCCGTTATATTATTTTTTATTTGCTAGATATGCGGCTCACATTACGATGTTTTTTGTTACTACAGAATACGTGATAAATCATTTAAATGCTGTTTAGCATTTTAAAGGTAAGAAAGTCAACCAATGAACTATATCTTCAAGGGACCCGTGTTGAAATATGACATGTAATACAACCTCTTTCTTATACGTATCAAACCATGAACTGGTTGTTCATGGAAATAAATACATTTATTTAACTTTGCGTAGTTCAATATATATAATTTCGGTGATGTAATTGCTGTTAGCCTTTTTGGCTTTTACAGTTTCATCGGATACAGTGCTCAAATTAATAGCGAATAGCAAGTGCCCGGCCGTGTGATAGCGGTTTAAGAGAATCTATCACCCCATCTCATCCCGTGGGTGTCGTAAAAGGGAAAATAAAAACCAGGACATGGGCAGCATCTTCCTAGGGCAACTGAATAAATAAACTGCGGCTACCAACCCACCTGCCAAGCCTGGCAGCTGTGGCAAAATCCCTCCAATACGAGAGCTACAAGCTTTTGTGACATTTTATGCGGGATGCCTATGTTCAGCAGTGGATTGTGTGTATTTAGTATACGAACATTGAACAATATTGCATTCAGATGGCCAAATTCGTGTTGACAGCGAAACACGTTGATTCTTATTGGATTAGTCTCAATCGCGTTCTGCATACGGAATGACTTCTTAGAAGCAATGCTTCCAAACTTAATCAGCTTTACTGCCGGCATTGTTGTGTACCGGGCTTTGTTCTTTCACATTAAATGCGTTGTTCATTACTGTCGCTATCGCTTCTTTTATTTTATTATGGTAGTAAATTGAATGTTTTATTACCTCTGAATTTAAAATTACTGTTTTGTTCAGATTATCTATAAAATTTAAAATGACTCCTACAATGTTCTTATTTGTTTATCTAATACTCCTTCAAAAATAAGAGGCTTGTTCTCAGCAGAAGGATGCTATACTTTTTTAATTATTATTATTTTAAATAACGATGCCAAATGCGTGCGTTTTACAGACGTAAATTTCGCATGCACAACACAATTAGACTCGAAAAATAAATAATGTATGTGTTGACACAAATGTTGGCTCCAGCTGGGTTTCGAACACAGTACCCGCGGCAGTCAGGTACACTAACCACTAGATCACGCGGACATCGAATTATTTGATGAAATGCTAAAAATATATTTTATTTGCCACTCCCCCACTGTAACCTTACTAGCCAATTATTTTAAGCTTTAAGATAAGCACTACTCATACTAACTCTGCACTCTGCACCCCACACTAGCGGTTAGCTCTAATATGCTACTAAGTTCTTTTATGAACCCATAATATACTAGTGAAGTAGCAAAAACTGAAGTAAGTACTCAATATTCACGCCCGAATAGTTCCTGAATGGCACGTCTTATGGCGCGAAGCGGCGTGAGATAGTGATAAAGCACTTGACATGACAAGGTCAAGCGGTTCAGCGGTTTTAAAATGCCTCCATCACAATTATATTGCACTTATATGCTAATTAGAAGAGACTCATATCAAGAAAACACTTTAATTAATTCAAAAAAATTATTCGAAAAATCATCTAATATTGCTACTTTGAAAAATAAACAGTTTAAAAAAAAATTACGTGGACGTCAGGACTTTATCAGGGATATGGTCACGATAACTCCCGAAAAAATTGACGTATTTTATCTTATAGCAGAATTTTATCTACTGGTTTCCTATTTCATATAAAAAGTCTAGCACTTGTAGTTATTTAGAAAAAAAAAACTTATCGTTTTCATCTGAAATGGAAATGACTCGAAATATTTCAACCTCAATACGATTTTTTTTTCTTAAGATGTAAAATGAGAGTCATGAGACGTGCACTTCAGGATTTTCCAAATTTTAAAATTATAATCTGACGTATCCGTATATTACTACCGTAGCATTTCATTTATCTGCGCGTAGAATCGTGAGTCCGGGTCGGTTCCGTAAGTTACTTAAAGCTTTTAATTCATCTTTGGGAAGATTTCGTTTCGGCACCGAACTTCGACGTAATATAGACGAAATGTCTTAAAGAAAATTTGGAGGCCATACGGGCCCTACGGCCGAAGAAGATAAGTCAGTGTTCTGTCAAGTGTAACATCGCTCTACACGAAGGAGGAGTATACAAGCTAGATTGTGAATATGGTCTCCCTTACATAGGACAAACAAAAAGATCAATAAAAACCCGCGTAAAAGAATATAAAGCTGATGTGAAGCATCATCGTTCTAAGCCGCCTGTAAAAGGACACCGATTCCTACTAAAGATCATTTGCGAGGCTATTGATATTAAAAAAAAATCTAATTTCAATAAATAAGACGGTTGGGTACTTCCACCGGCTATAAATAATAAAATTAAATCAAAAACCACGCATACCACTGCAAGACTCTCAAGACACAGTTTCCTTTTTCTGCATAGATAGTACCAAAAAAATTAAAAGCTGAAGCTGAAAAGGTGCCTCGGAATAACTACGACATTAGGACATCTGTTGTCTTAGTCCTCCCGTGGCAATAGGTGCTGTAAAGTCCACGAAACGTGGGGTGATAAATCGTTTTAAACTCCGTAAAATTCTTTTTATTAAATGTGTGATTGCGATGATGTCCTTCTGGCCGATTCCGACCACGACGGACTACCGAATACTGTCGGAAGTTATTAACTGCACAAGAGATATTATAGTGCCACAAATGTACGTGCAAACATAGGGACACTCACTCGTCTCAACCTAATTGTGCCCGGTGTAACGCTCACGCGACAAGTTCGAATCGATGGGCGAGGATGTAATCTCAGAGACACGAGGACAATCACAAGACACCCCGACCCGAAAACAAATTATTTGTGTTTTTGCACAAATATTGGCTCCGGTTGGGATTCAACCCAGGACCTGTAGCGTCGTAGTCAGATACTCTAACCACTATGCCACGGAGTCGTCATTGAATTATACGGTATCATAGTGTAATTAGGTCTGTGACAAAGATGCAAAACGCAATAATCATTCGAGACCTAAAAGTATTCCCTTCTTTGTAAAAACTAAGAGCGGAAAAGATGATAAATCTTCATTTTAGACTTAATAAAAAACAAACAAAAAGTTATGTCAGTTATTAATTTTCACGAAGACAATGGCTCCAAAGTCCTTTGTAATGAATGTCTGTTGAACAAAATTTGCCTTCGTTTGCACCTGCCCCATTGGACTTTTTGTTTTTTCTTCAATGCATAATCGTGTTACTAAATGACTCAGGAATAAGTATTTTTTTCACAGAATAATAATAAATATTTTGATTTTTATACGCGTTAATTAAGCCGACCTCATGAATACGTTGTATGTTCGTCTCTTCTCGAGAATGTTTGGTTCTGTTTTGGTTTGGTTTGGTTTGGTAGGACCAAACCCAACCACACAGTAGGACACAACCATGATATAATATTATTTGAATAACGTTTTATAATATGACGACATTAATGATGCTATTTTAAAATTAGTACATTAGTTTCGCGTTAACAGATTGCTTTTAAGCGGCAATAAAACTAAATATACGAGTATTAAGTTCCATCACTCACAACACTACATGTTAAACGATTGAATGTAAATGTGCCTGTAAATGGGGACGAGTTAATCCTTGTGGATACGACTGTTTTCCTTGGACTCTTGACGCGTATCTTCAATTGGACCCCCATATATCTCAACTATATATATAGCCCATATATATAGCCGTGTGGTGGCGGCTCGTTAAAAGCATACTACCACTCCATCTCATCCAATGGATCTCGTAAAAGGCGAGTAAGGAATTAAACTGCACTGTGCACCCAACAGCGCATGGTGGCGATGGGCTCACCACCTATCACACCAAGTGCATTATATTGTTTTGGTGAAACGTGGATTGCGGCAGTCATCTGCTTTTGCAGTGACTACCCCTTATGGGATACAGTCGTGATCTTATGTATGTATGTATGTATATCTCAACTAGCAAGCAGACTCGGCCCTGCAGCTTATGTCGTAAAAAAAATAGAAACTTGACTAATGTTGAAACTGCTTTGTTGGTTTATTTTAGTTATCCATAGCATAATGTTTTATGGTATTTTGCTATGGGGATGTGCGTCTGACTTAGAAGTAATTATTGTTTTCCAAGAGTTTTATGAAAAAAGTTATTAGAATATTAAATTATACATGGATGATGAGATGGGCAACGATATCTAAACTGCGGTTGCCAACCCGCCTGCCAAGCGTGGCGACTATGGCAAAATCCCTACAATATGAGAGCTACAAAATTTTGTGGCTATGTATGGGGGGGGGGGGCTATGTTCAGCAGTGAACTTGTGATAGGCTGAAACGACGACGACGATCATAATCCCTGCAATGAGGTGAAACGATGGAGCTTTTTCTACTATTTTTAAAATGACGAAGAAGAATGAAACATTACCCGCTGGGTTCTTGCCGGTTCTTACCAGGACTGAGGCGGTTTTAGCAAATCCAGTAGAAAAATGACGTCCAATAAGTATTTATTCTGCCGTGAAGCAGTAATGTGCAAACATTACGGTTTCGATTTGAAGGGCACTAAGAGCTAGCGTAATCACTGGGCATATGAGACTTAAGAACTTATGTCTCAGGTCGATGGGCACATTATGGTGTCACACAGAAATTTTCTGGGTGACACAGCATTTGTTATGGGCAGACGTTGCACTTACTGCAGAAGAAATAAATGTTTAGAATCGATTTAAGTTGACGGTGGCTAAAAAATATAAAGCTTTTTTCTATTATTATTTACTGTCTAGAGAAATAAGGATCTAATGTACAGAAAAACGTTGACTCAAAGAAAATAAAAAATAAAAAAATTCCGCTGCGCTGTTTATCATTTAAGAAGCTTAAGTTGATACGGAAGAATTTTAGCTGCATTGTTCTCTTATAACAATCTACACTATATAAATCATCTTAACGACTGCGTGGCTTTCTGGTCCGCCTACGAGTTTAATCATCATCATTTCAGCCTATCACATTTTACTGTTGAACATAGGCGTCCCCCATAGATTGCCACAAAAAACGATCCTGAGCCACCATCATCTATCGACTTCCCGCAAAACCGTGCAGGTCGTCGTTCCATCTAGTGAGGGGTCGCACTACACGAGTTTGGTGAGTCCTAATTCTAGCAGAAACACATTTTTTTGTTTTATACCCAAATTAATACTTTCTCGTCTACCTGTGTAGTGATCACTTTACTTTAGACCTTGCCTCTGATGCCATCGCATTGTGTCTTTAACAGGACACTGAAAACGGCTTGCAATACATGCAGTTATCCTGTGATATTATTTCATATACTGTTCTGATAGAGTAATAAATTCCAATTACTACCAAAAAAGACTCTGTAGTTTTGAAATATTCTGGCAACATTCATAACTAAAACTTTTGGATGGCATCAATATAAATTGAAAACCGGTCTTTAAAATATGTAATTTAATTTTTTTTTCACACAAATGTTATCTCCCTAAAATTCAAGGAACGCTTGACAAATTTTGCGAATGAAATTTATATACAAAGTTGCTAAGAACGTGACAATTTCTATTGAGAGTTTTCTCTGGTTAAGGATAAATTGTAATACAACGGTATCGTACCTTACGGTAATAAGCTGGGAGGTGTTCTGTTAAATTTATCTCGCTCCGTTCTTTTTACAAGACATATTGTAGCTTGAAATAAATAAAAAAATAAAGCTAGACTCGTGTTGATTTTACGTTGTTTATACGATTAAAGGAAACTACATTTTAATACATTTTGTGAAAATTATTACAACGAACATGTGTCAATTTCTTGACATTGTAAATTTAGAAAAACCAAACTAAAATTATTTATCAGTAGCATAAGCCCGCGACTACGTCCGCGTTGATTTAGGTTTTTGAAAATACTATGGGATTTTTTTGATTTTCAGGAATAAAAAGTATCCTCTGCCTCCAGGGTGCAAGCAATCTGTCTCGGTGCCGAATTTCCTCAAGATCAATTCAACGTTCGACCCGTGACAAGTTAACAAACAGACAGAGGGACTTAGAGAGTTACTTTCAAATTTATAATATATTAGAAGATTAATATAATAGTAACTATATACAAATGTAATCAGCTATCCTGAACGACAAAATCATCTTCTTCATTCAAAAATCAACGTAAGCTTTAAATTAATTAATAAAATAATTAAATATAATTTGTCTTTATAATTGGTATCATTTTAGAAGTTTAGAAATACTCAGTTATTATTTATATAATAGGACGTTGTAACAGAAATGTAGTAGTAAAACTACCCTGACACATAATCATTTATATCATTAAATAATAATTATATAATTGTTTAATAAAAAAGATATACACATCTATAAGCACATACATACACACACATCAATACATTTATACATACATATACACACACACATACACATGTATACATGTCAAACAAATAAAAGCTAGTTAAAATACTCTTAAGTATGTGTGTTTAATAAAATTAAATAAATGCTGAGAGTTCGGGCGCTTGCTATAAAATGTTTGCATTTGTTCAATTACCTGTACCCGTAACAGTAATGTTGTTTATTATAATTTCAAAACCTTTTTTACCTAGAAATATAGACATAGACATAGACTTTATTCGACGTACACAATACAGAAACCTCACAGAGAGTGCAAATAAATAAAAAATACAGTAGGTACATTAAAAAAGAAGAAGGAAAAAGATCTGTAAAACACTGGAAACAATAGTGACGCTGTATTGTGAAGTCGAAATGGACTCCACTCAGCAAAGAATGACCGAATGCGGAAAGACCGCAGCGCTGTTTTTCAGTGGAGCCACTACGTAAGTGAAGAGACATGTCTGACAAATTTACTACAATTAACTGGATTTTGACGGGTTCTGGGTTCGAATCCCAGCCGGAGCCAACATATGTTGGTTTTCATATAAGTCGTCAAAAAAAGGAAGAATTTCATGTCCGTAGTATATAAGTTTTAACTTTACAAATATTGGTTATGGATGAGGATATATATGGGTCATGAGTCATGATTCATAACTTTCGATAAAATGTCATAATTTTTTTTCATTAATTTGGAACTAGGTTTCACTTTGGAAGTTTTTTTTTCTTTTGTACTCGTATTTAAATTTTTTTCGCAATCCCCAGACACGTATCAGAGTGATAGAGAGCGAGAGAGAACTTCTATTGTAGTTGATTTAATAAACTACGGATTTTATCGCGTTTAGTTTGAAACATTTATAACACGACGTTTTGAACGCTCCAATTACTTATTTTTTAATTAGCACCAATTCTAACGATAGGAATCCTTCAGTCTTTAATTATTATTTTTGGTCAGATTTATGCAGTACGGGCTTCTGTCTTGAGACCTTGCGTATGTTTGGTTTTTGATTTTTTTTAAACTGTATCCCAAACCGGTGGCAGTACTTCTCTAATGAACTTAGGATATTTTTAATTACAGAATCTTCCTTGATAGGAAACTTGATTGGAATTTTGTCTGACTCAGGCCCTAGTGTGAACGAACCTTAAAATTCGGAAAACAGATTCAATATTGGCGCGTCGTCGATTACGATTACAATCAAACGTGATGGGAATATTTAGAATAATACATACAGATTGTGCGGTTTCCGGCACGGACTGCTCTGATTACTATCAGATTGGGACAGTGTCTTCAATATTACTTTCGACTTTGTGAGCTCCGACTGAAAACTTTCAAAGGTTTGGTAAAACTTCTAAAATAAAAATTTTTTTCAGAAAATATTATCCTTTTGTAAAAATCAATTTATTTTTAATATGTAGTTTACAAAAACATACATGCATACATACAGTCATGCCTTTTTTCCATATAAGGGGTAGGCAGAAACTACATACGTACTACGATAAGTATCCCAATTTTCACCTCCGCGGAAACGAGACGTGACGGGTGGTGAACCACGTCGCTGCCATTTTGGTACGAGTCAAACAAATCTTACTCCCTATTGCGTTTTCTCGATCAGTATTGTGAGATTATTACATATTATTGTGTTATTCTGCACGAATGAAGGCTGTCCGTAAAATACCTTAGTCGCCTCTTACGACACATCGGTAGGAAGCTGGTGCGCTACGGGTGGCTGAAAACGTTGCCGTGTAGTAATTTATGAGAAAATTTATGGTCCGCAGTAGACTGGTGGTAGGCTGTAATGACGATAATAGTTAAAATTTTTCATTTTTATTCACCCAGTTTATGTGGTCTAGCTCTCCGTTCATTGTTAAGATAAGTTGATTCCTCTTGACTTAATTATGTACAACTTGAGTGTTTAAATTAAATTTAACTCAGCTTCTATCCAAGTTTAAATTTCATTCTGTTCGAATTGTATTGATAAAAACACTTCATAATAAATATATTGTATTCCATACACAATACTTATATACGTACGTACATACAGTCATACCTTATTCGCATGTAAGGGTAGGCAGAGAAAACTATGTAACCCACTTCGCCCCCGCGGGAAACTAGACGTGACGTATGGCGAACCATATTGCCGCCATTTAAATAAAAAAAAATAAAAAAATTCTTTCTTCCCATTGCGTTCCCACTAGCAGAATTAAACGCTGTAAAATCTTAAAATTAGTTTCATTAAACTAGTCCCAAGGCGTGTGAATTTGAGTACACCTTTGAAGAAAACATGCCAGACATGTTAGAGGTTTCTTGAAAAGGCAAAGAAACCATCACTTCTATACGTTTCTTGGTAATCAGTAGGAGGAATAGAAACACAAAAATAAACGGCAGATAACATTGTTTGCCAACCCACCTCAAGACCACAAGACCACTAGACCGCCAAGCATAGCAACAGTGGGAATTAATGCATATGTCAACATTATTTGGAACAAGCCAATATGCTTTATTATAGCGGGCAAAATATGTAATTAACGCAATGATAAATGGCAAGGTAACTATTACTTAACTACACATGAGTCAGCCCATTTAAACCAGTAGGTAAGGACAAAATCATGATAGACAATGAACGTACGTAGAAAATGCCCAAAATTTTGTTCATTTTTCTTGACTTTTTCTGCCACGGATGGAAGTTGTTATATATTCTCTGTTAATCAGATAACGATATAGATTTTTTTATGAATTCGAATTATTTAATTTTTTTAATTAAAAAATTATTACAAAAATTAGTAGTTTACCACTTGATCTATGTGTTCGTTTTCCACCACAGTGGGTTTTGCCAAAATTTTGCTGCCACGCATTACCACTCTGTGGAATCTGCTGCCGCTAGTAGTTTTTCCAGACCGATACGACTAAAAGACCTGTAACGAACTCGCAATTCCGCTGATATTGTGAATTCTAATGGGCGGCGGTGACCACTTTTAGGATTTAGATTCTTATAGGTGGTAGGATTCCTATGCAGTAGCAGTGTAGTATGTAGGTACCACCCCAGGGCCAGTTATTCTACCGTGAAGCAATAGTGTGCAAACATTACTGTGTATCGGTTTGAAGGGTACTGAGATCTAGCGTAATCACTGGGCATATGAGACTGAAGAACTGATGTCTCATGGTGACAGTGTAGTGTCACACTTTCCTATAAAAAAAAATGTTGTGCCTGCCATAAATATTGTATTCTAATATTAAACATAGGTTAGAAACAATACGGAGTGACGTTTTTTTTATTGTATAAATTGACGAAACGAGCAAAACGTTCACCTGATGGTTGGTGCAACGTCCGCCCACAACAAATGCTGTGTCACCCAGAATATTTCTGTGTGAGACCACACTGCGCCCGTCACCCTGAGACATCAGTTCTTAAGTCTTAAATGCCCAGTGATTACGCTAGCTCACAGTGCCCTTCCAACCGAAACACAGTAATCCCTGCACACTGCTGCTTCACGGCAGAATAACTGGCCCTGGGGCGGTACCTACCTAGACGGATTCCTGCATAGGAATCCTACCACCAGTAAACGTGAAGCTTGTTTATTCAAAGCTTAGTATAAAATTGTTTTCTTTATCATAAAAAATTAGAAGAACTTTTATATAACACATTGTCGGGAAAATACGCAAAAATAAACGTAGCTACGCGTAAAGTTACACTAAACACGTTTTATTGCTGTATTACGTAGACTTCTGTTTACGACTTAGCATATATCTTCATTGTAAGAGGAGCACGCTGCACCCCATCGTTTATTTATCTTGTAAGCATTTCTAAAATAAAGTTATTTTGCTAAAAAGAAAAACTACAAGAAACCAGAATGATACATATAAATGTAATTATCTTTGTGAGCCGAGGTAGCTCAGGGGCCGGTTGCTGGCCTTTGATTTCATAGTACGCGAGTAACCTGGGTTCGATCCCCGATGCCAGCACCTCTGTGCACTCTGTGCACCGCTGAGCACAGCAGTCCTACCACCAGTAAAATAAGAGGAGGCCTGTGCTCAGCAGCGGGACATATCTATCTTTACTTAGAGGTAAAAAGCGATTTAAATGCCTGAGCCCGGTCGTGGAGAAAAGTTATCATTATCATTCCTAGATGTATTTGACGAGTAAACTACTGGTCCATTACAAACACGACGACATCTTCCGGTTAGCAATCAAAAGTTGGTCAATCTTTGTATCGACGGTCGCAAAGTAGAGACGGATGACGCAGTAATCCGCCTAGGTAGATACCACCCCAGAGCCAGTTATTCTGCCGTGAAGCAGTAGTGTGCAAACATTACCGTGTTTCGGTTTGTAGGGCACTGAGAGTAGCAGACTTTGCACTTACCACCAGGTGAACGTTTCGCTCGTTCCGTCACTTAAAAAAAATTTCAGGACAGCGAACAAACTTTACAGGATAGCGATTTTACAGCAAAAAACTTTAGTATTTTTAACTAACGTGTTTAAGTCTATGTAGTAAATAAATAGTCGATAATATTTTTAGACATTTTAAATGCTTCGAGTCAAATTAAAACAACTCAAAACATTCGCATATTAATAAATATAAGGCGAGCGCCCGGCCCCTGCGCTACCATGGCCCTCTCTTTTTTTATTGTTATAACTTATTTAAAATAAAAAGGTAAAATTCTTGCTAGTCTTTATCTTATACTCCGTCGTGTCCTAATCTAGTCACTAAAGTACGCTAAGGGACATTTTCTTTAAGAATAATTTATTGGCAAAAAAAATAAGCCCTAACGAGGTCAGGCAATTAAATTAAAAAAATTGTAAAAATGCTATTTATAATTACAATTTAGTAATAACATTCAAACAAGGTTCTCCTCTTAAAACTTTCCAAGTAATTAATTTGTTCAAGGACCCGCTAAAGCTCACTGGTAGGAACAACTTTCGAGAGACGAGGTGTTCAGGTGCAAACAAAGGGGAATTACGTCAAACTGGCATCCATTACTAAAGATTCTGAGGCTTATTGTCCCTGAAAAATTAATAACAGACTTCAAGTTCTGTTTTATTTTATAGAGTGGCCGACTCAGATTTATGTGCAGAATCTTTTTTATTACTAAAAGTAATTTATGGTAGTTCAAGAATTTATTAAGAAAAGCAGTTCAGCAGTTATAATAACAGGGTTTAAGCTCATTTACCTCTCCCATAGTTCGCCACAAAACACGGTCATGCGTCACCTGCATCCATTCGCTATACCAGTTCCACCTGCTATTCCTGTAATTGTATGAAAAACTGGGAGGGAGACCTGATGATCTGAAATACAGATTAGTCGCCTAATTCAGGCATCAGTCTCCCACATTAGCTTGTGCCAAATAAAATTTTGTAAACATTTTAATTGTAAATTGAATGTGGTGAGAAATTTGATTGATTTGATTGAATGATTATTATTATTATTATTATTGGCTTCCTGCAAACGCATCTAGGGTTTCCGGTTGCCCGCACGAGGTTGCCATTCAAGAAAATTTCTTTCCTAACATTTATTGGTTTAACGAGCCGTTGCCATTGGTAGTAGGAATTCTTCTAGCACCCCAGGGCCAGTTATTCCGCCGTGAAGCAGTATTGTGCAAACATTACTGTGTTTCAGTCTGAAGAGCACTGAGAGTAAGAAAAATTACTGGGATATGTGACTTAAGAACTGATATCTCAGAGTCACGGGCGCATTGTGGTACCGCACAGAAATGTTCTCGGTGATGCAGGATTTGTGATGGGCATACGTTGCATTACCATCAGGTGAATGTAACGCTCTTCTCGTCACTTTTTTCTATATAAAAGGCCATTTAATATAATGGAACATGTTATGCTAGTACGTTACAATGAAAAAACAACAAAAATAAATTATTGCACATAAGTAATCCTTTTTTCTATGAAAGATCATTTAAGAAAACTCGTCATTTGGAGAAGGACAGAGAGTTCAAATATCTTTTTTCTTTCGTTTTTTCTTTATAAGAAAATACTTCCCTGTTATTGGTTAGCCTACGTTGCCAATGATCTCCAGAATAGTTATGGGAGTCTTTAACTCTTTACAGACTGTTGATATAAATTACTTGGAGTTGTTCCCAGGTGTTCTCACCTGTGCCGTTCATAGCGGAAAAGCGACAGTTCTGGTGATTCTAATGAAAACGTTCCTCCTCGCATTATTGGTGGTAGGATTGCTATGTAGGATTCCGTCTAGGAGACGGGCGTAGTTTGGTGCCACACAGGAATGTTCTGGTTGACACAGCATTTGTTAGGGGCAGACGTGGCACTTACCATAAGGTGAACGTTTTGCCCGTCTCCTCACGTTATCCAATATTATTTTTTATTATCCATTCCTATTTTTTTTACGACAATAAGAATATTATGTAATGATGAACACAGTGTAAGAAATTCAACACATATGCAATATTTCAAAAATGATATTTTATATAAACAAGTTAACTTTTTGTACAGAATGTGTCGGATTTATTATTTTTGCCCGCTCTCATCACGCAACGAGTAACAATGAATCAATCATTAAACAAAGTAAATGTCAAAATTTCTTAATTCAATTTATTCTTTTAGGCCCGTGTGGTGGCGGCTTAAGAGAATCTACCATTCCATCTCATCCCGTGGGTGTCTTATAAGTCGACAGAGGGATAATAAAAACCAGGAGATGGGCAGCAGCATCTTCCTGGAACATCTGAATAAATAAACTGCGGTTGCCAACCCTACTGCCAAGCGTGGCAACTATGGCAAAATCCTCCCAAATTTAGAGTTACAAACTTTTGTGGCAATCTATTGAGGAGTCCTATGTTCAGCAGTGGACTAGTTGTGGGCTGAAATTTAGGTTTGTTTTCAGCTCTTATGAATATCAAAATCTACACCAGTTCCAAAATTAAGACCTTTTCAGAGAATAACCGGCAAGAATCTCAAGGGACTTCTTTTTTCAAATCCGTATTACATAATCTTATTAATAATCAGCCTGAGATAGTCTGACAATCTCTGTTGATCCAAAGTACTTCTCGCATCCAGTTGTTGCATGTTTTCTTGCATATATCGTCTATAGACTAGAGATTGACACTCATGTGTCAGAGGTCCATTGTCACTTAAGGTTTTATTCGTTACGTAACATACGTAAATTGGTAAAACTCCAATCATTGATTATAGATTGCACCGGGCCGCTATTGAATTGGTCGAAGGCTGCCACATGCGTCATACTTGTGAACAGGTGCTGTTGGTGGAGGCTGGTCTACACGAGTTTCCAATGCATTTATTCATTTGTTATTAAATCGTGTATAATATTTTGTCATGGGGCGTGCTTTGGTTTTCCATGAGACTGTTCTTTGTTAATTTATTTAAAATATACTTGTCAAAGACAAAAAAAAAATATCAAAATAGAGGGTACCTACGGAGTTTCCTTCGCCTGTTTCGTCTCCGTCAGAGAAACCTTATTACGAAACGGTGGTAGATGGGTGCGAAGGGAGGCCCGCAGCCTCCCTCTCTCGGAATATCATTAGAAGACTTAAAATCATTTTGAGATATTCTAAATCGCGCAAGCACGCAGCAAACGCTAAAGTCCGAATTTCGATGTTTTTGTAGGAGTTTATTTATGTGTTTATGTTTGGGTCAAACCAAACCTGGCACGCAGGCTCCTGGCCCGTGAGCACAGTATCCGATGAAGCTGTAAAGGCCAAAAAGGCTAACAGCAATTACATCACCGACATTATATATTTAAACAACATGACGAAGCTTCATAAACTTCTGTAGTTATGGATATAACAGTAATGAGATAGAAAGAATTTTTTTTTGCTAAAATCAGCATGCAGAATACATAACTTTGTTCTACCATTGTTGTACGCGGTTTGCGTAAGTTAATCCTGTTACTCTTGTCTGGCGTATTGTAGTTCAAATTAGCATAATAATGCACACTTGAACTCTCGAGTTCGTTGTGTGTTTCTACTATTACTCTACCCTAATTGGCAATGTTACTGACGCACGGTGAAATAAATAGAACTGAAGTAGTTGCATCTGGCCCACTCCGTTTCATGATTCATACATTTTGAACTATGAAAACATAACGATTTGCTTTTTGATTTACATAATTTTAAATATACTTTTTTTTATAATGATTTCTTATATTTATACCAAAAACTCGTTTCAGACTATCACTAGTCCACTGCCGATCATAGACCTTCTCATAGATTGCCACAAAAGTTTGTAGCTCTCATTTTGTGGGGATTTTACTATAGTTGCAACGCTTGACAGGCGGGCAACCGCAGTTATATATTCAGATATTCTAGAAAGATGCTGCTGCCCATCTTCTGGTTTTAATTTCCCCCCTTTCGATTTTTACGACACACACGGGATGAGATGTGTAGTTTCTCTTAAACCGCCACCACACGGCAATACGAAAACTACACATAAAATAAAACTAAGTTTTCTGATTTTATGGCATATTTTTTTTACTGTTCACAATCCGACGTTTCGAGTGTTTTGCAGTACCCTAGATCACGTAAGGACAAATGTCTTAAACATCTAACAGTTATAATTAATCCGAGCTAACTTTCGTTTTTAAATTACTTATTTTGGTCCGATGTACGCAAAACGATACGGTGTATCGAAGGTTTGTAGAGATTTGCTTGTTTTTTAATTTTATTTTATTAATTATAGGATCCAAAGCAGGTTGTATAATGCCCAATCATCTTCTCTGTAAAATAAGTATGTTATTTTTTGAAGTCGCGTATTTCCCTTTGCCAGAATCGGTGTTCAATTGTAACGATAGAGGCCTATCTGATGAAATGTTTGGAATGATCCAGAACATGGTCACAAAATGCATACTACTTAGAGCGTCGATGCTTCACGTCATCAGAACGCGGGTTTTTGTTGATCTTTTCCTTGACCTTATGTAAGAGATACCACATTGACAATACTTAGCTTGTATATATTATATGCTCCTGCATCCTATACAGATATATTACACTTTGTCAAGTGTAATTGAAAAACTGATGTATCTTCTTCGGCGGCTTGAGAAATATTCTTACGTCCGCTTTACATCAGTTTTAATGTCATAAATAGTAAAAAAAAGCTATTAAATCGCGGAGCACCGCAGTCTTCAGAAAATTAATGCAGCATTATTAGAGTTACCAACACTGTTTATGATCTTAATATAGGTACACTTAAATAGGTAATAATTTCATGTTATCTCGCGTACCTACACGTAATTGTCTTTACAACATTTTTCAGATTTATACGTATTATATAAAATATACGAGAAACATATAGATAGTCAGTAATTAGTGTTTTTGTAGCAGAAGCAGAAAATTTATTTTACTTTTAATACGGACCGTGTGGCCTAGTAGTTAGAGTAATGGGCTTCTACGCCGCAAGTCCTGGGTTCGAAACTCAGCCGGAGGCAACGATTGGTGCAAATACACAAATTGTCGGTTTTCGGGTCTGGTTGTGTTGTGAATATGAAACGTAACCCCGAAGACGTTTTGACTGGGCATTCAGGACCCCCGTCCCGGTAGCCCACGACCCCGACTGCCCCGTACCTGGTAGGGGAACACCGTTGCTGAAAGCAGGGCCGTGACGAGGCCTGGTCCTGGGTTGAGGGTCGAGTTCTGGTCCCTCCCACCGCAGTGGAAGCAGTTTAAGTATTCCAGGCCTTAGTTATAACGACCGGTAACGTGCAGTAGCGTCTAAGATGAGGGGTGTCGCATTCGGTGCGTAGCGATTACCCGGAGATCCTCCCAAACATAGGAGGTGCCTGTAGATCTGTTTCAAGACGTTATTTATTTTTTATGCAGGCTTCGAGCTGATTTTTTAGTGGTGCGTTTAATGAAAAAAAAAAATAATTTGAGTTTGCAATTTACAATCATCCATTTCCATTTAATGAATCATTTAATTATTTGCTTTGAAAGAGAGTTTAAATGAAATCATTGCATCATTGGAAATATAGTGAGTTAAATATAATTGTTTTGGGTAAAGCATTGTCAAAATGCATATAGCAATTAATTAGTTTTCCTACAGAGCAAATGAATGAAATGTGGCCCAAAACGTAATAATTAATTTTGAAATTTAACGGGGCCCCTCCTTATACGATAAAATAAAACAAGTGTAGGTAGGTAGGTACAGCCCCAGGGCCAGTTTTTCTGCCGTGAAGCAGTAGTGTGCAAACATTACTGTGTTTCGGTTTGAAGGGCACTGTGAGCTAGCGTAATCACTGGACATAAGAGACTTAAGAACTTATGTCTCAGGATGATGGACACAGTGTGGTGTCACACAGACATTTTCTGGGCGACACAGCATTTGTTATGGGCAGATGTTGCACTTACCATCAGGTGAACGTTTTGCTCGTTTCATCACTTAATTCAATAAAAAAAAGGTGTCATTGTCGTAGTCATGAGCTGTGCCGGCCGGCGTTAAATTTCATAGTCCCCGAGGAACTTGAGTTCGTTACCCGCTGCCGGCACTTATATTATTGTTGTGAATTTTATGTGCTGATTTACCACGTGCTCAGCGGTGAAGGAAAACATCGTGAGGAAAGTTGCATGTCTTAGCACTAAAAATGTTTCGACAAAATTTGAAGTCCGCCAACCCGTATCGCAGTAGTGTGGCGGACTCTTCCTGGCTCCAAAACCCTTTCAGAAATGAGTTAAGGCTTGTATAATTTCGGTGATGTAATTGGTGTTAGTCTTTTTGGCTTTTACAGCTTCATCGGATACGTGCTCACGAGCCAGGGGCCCGCGTGAGCCAGGGGCCCGCGTGAGCCAGGGGCCCGCGTGCGAAGGTTTGTGTTCAACTAAGGAACATTTAAGGGCTGTTAATTTACTATTAACTTTAAATATAAATAAAAAATATTTATTATAAAACAAAAATGCTCTATAAAATGTGATCCTCTTAATTATAATGAGGATTCAATTATTTATAGCTGGAACGCGGCAACATTAAAAAAAAAACAAAATTATGTCTTTGTATTTCCGTTCATCCACAAAAAACAGTATCTATAATAAATAATAAGTATTTTAGAATTACAGTAGCTTTTAAATAAATCATTCAAACTTAAATTAACAAATAATAAAGTATCATGACTCGTTTATACCAATCCTTGGCACAGGTGCTGAAACAGCTGGTGGTGGCTGGTGCAGTTAAAGATGTGTTACACGAAAATAGGAGATTTATTTTAAAATCAATAACAGATTCTAAAAAAACTTAGGCGCGAAAAAACTATGGGATTTTACAAATCAAAATGGCGCGCGATCCGTGATGCAGTTGAAAGCAGACTGACTTACAGAAAAACTGACCCAACATTCGCCCTTGCCCAGCAACTGATCAATCTACCCATATTCTAAATTTACAAATTATACATTTAAATAAAACTACTTTTTTACGGATTTTATCGCGTTTAATTACAATTACAAATAAACAAAATTAAACGCGATAAAATCCGTAAAAAAGTAGTTTTATTTAAATGTGTAATATTCGCGTAAATAAAAGAAAACATTACAAATTATATATAAAATGTTGGTCTCTTTGTCCTCCAATTTTAAATATTAAAATTAAAATAAAAAAAAATTAGAGCGCGTCGCTAACACTGCCCACCCCAGTGCTAATCTAGCACTCATTTACCAAAGGTATAGGAGCGACGCGTGCAGATGACCGTCTCAGGACGCCGTTCTTAGTACTGACCTCCACCAATCTGATGCGACCGACTTTTCCTGGAAAAACACCTTTTATGATGCCTCGAGGCCATACGTTGCGGGAAGACTCTGGATCCACTATCAAGACAAGATCGCCTACACGAAGAGGCGCTCGTTCTTGCTGCCACTTTCTTCTAGGAAGCAAAGTGGGCAGAAACTCCTTCAGCCAGCGTTGCCAGTACATGTCGGCTAGCCTTTGAGCAGATAATCGTTTGAACATTGATCGTTGGTTCTGTGAGTGCATCGAAGACCAATCGCAGTTTTTTTCTTATGGGCGTTATCAACGCCGAAATGTGGCAAGTATCATGTCTTGTTAGTGCGTTGAGTTTCCAGCAGCAGTTTGGCGAGATTTTTATCGAATAAATGATTTACAAGTTCTACATACCTTTCAGCATATTGTAAGTTTTTTACCGTTTTCACTTCGAGGCTGCTGAACCTTTGCAGTGCGGAAGGAAGAACATCAGGTGTTGTGCAGTCAGGAACCTTCCACGGCAAGCCGACCTGCCACTCACCGTTTACAATAACGTTCATAATGAGCGCGTCGCTAACAGGTGCTATCAAATGTCTGTGTTAAATCCAAATGATATCAGCCTTCGACAAATCGTCAAAGCTTGCATACAGTCCGAAGTAAGATTATATTATACATACTGCAAATCGGAAATACGTATACCAGTAATTACAGTAATTACTTCATAGGTCCATTGGTGAACCCATGCACGTTTTAGTTCTCTATCCTTTATTATTTTGTCCGTTAATATTGAATACTGTCATTATTTTATGTAAAGGTTTTGTAGAAAATAATGTTTTTGTAATAATAATATAACAAAACTCCGCGGCCAAGTGGTCCGAGTACCTCACTTCTACGCCACGGGTCCTGGGTTCGAATCGCCAACATTTGTGTTGAAACACAAATTGTTGATTTTCGCGTCCGGTTTTGTTGTGATTGACCCCGTGTTTCTGACACTGCATCCTAGCCTACCTCGGATCTTATCGCATCAGCGTTACATCGGGCGCGGGTAGGTTGGGACGAGTTAGTGCCTCTGTGTTTGCGCGTACACTTGTGGCACTATAATATCTCCTGCGCAGTTGATGGCTCTCGACAGTATTCAGAAGTTGTCGCCGTGGTCGAAATCGGCTAGGAGAACATCATATCATAACAAAACTTCTTTTTTTCTCACCACAAATGACATTAAAAATACATAAATGTTATGTACATATCACTCACGTTGTCATCCGTGGTAAGTTGTATCTGTAATGATAAAGGGTTCAAAGATAATCTATATAAGTCTACGACGCGACTTCTTCATCTTTCTGTAAAATTAGATAATCAGCTTAGTGTTAGTTATAGTAACGGATAGCAACAACAGTTTCAACATTTCTGTAAAAAAATTTGTTTGAAAAAAAAGCTCGGCAAAGCTTCCTCTGTAATATACTTACGAACCTACTTATATACGAGTATTACTAAGAAGAATATAAGAATATCTAATACTTACGAACAAAGTAAATCAGTAGTCATCTCACCTTAGTAGTAATTCGCAATAGTCAAAGATCTATTTAACTTAGTTATTATTTAAGTGTGAAATTTCTTGAAATAATACGGAATAGTCATTTTCTATATTTTGATTTATTTTCTTAATTAGTGACGCACCAGTTTTAAAAGTAATAACTGGTAGTAGGATTCCTGCTGCGTTTCGGTCTGTAGCGCACTGAGAGCTAGTGTAACACCTAGGCATATGAGACTTAAGAACTGATGTCTCACGAGGCCGGGCGCAGTTTGGTGACATACAGTAATGTAGTATGACACAGCATTTGTTCTGAGCAGACGTTACACTTACCATTAGGCGAACGCTTTTCTCGACTCGTCACTTACTCCTATTAAAAAATAGTAGTAAAATGTTTGTCTACTCCAGTATATTTCGTGCATAATATAATAATAAGAGGTATTTTTTTACTATACTATTTAGTCTGATCTTGAATATACCAACATTGTAATCGGACGGAAAGACTTATGCTGGGAAATTGTTCCAGCCCTTTGCTTTGGGCATTACAAAACAATAATGAAGCAAATCACTTCGTCTGAATGCTAGGTCCACAGCGAAAGGATGGAAACCCGCCGTGCGTATAGTTGTTCGATGTTGGAAAAGGGAAGGGGGAATTGGATCGTGTAATTCCTGCGCAAACTCTCCATAATGTGACCTGTAGAACACGGAGAGGATGTGCCTGTGTTCGTGCCTAGGCAGATTGGTAGTAACCAAAGTAGGATCGCTAATAAGCCTTTTGGCTTGTCTTTCCACTGAGTCCAAAGTTGCTTTTTGATATTTAGCAGCACCGACCAGACCTGAGCTTTGTGCAAGGTTAGAAGCTGTCCCGGAGTACAGTATCGCTGCGCTTTTGTAAGGACTCCTACGTTCCTTTCAGCTGCTTTCGCTTTGAACTCAATGTACCGCCTAAAATTAAGGTTCGACGTGATCTCGGCTGCTAATACCTGAAGGCGGTCAGTGTATTAAAAAGATACATTTTTTGGAGGAGAATCCAGACGATCAGTCCAGTGCACATGCCATTAGAAGAAAGTTTGCGGATAAGGCTAGAATGCCAGACCCTGTCAACGACCTACGAGACATCGAGCGAAACGGAGATAAGGGGTAAGGCCCTCGAGAACAACGGGTGCCTCACCCCGTAGATACGTAGCGTACACTATAATGTTCCCACTGTAGTTTACTATCGGACACTAAGGAGATTTTTATATTCTAGGTATGCCATGAAGTGTGTATTCAATTTTCATTCCTTATAATCCTTATATTATAGTTTTACCTTATAGTGTAATAGTGTGATCTGAGGGAAAAAAATATTTTGAAGACATTTGAAATCCGCCTACCCGCATTAAAGCAGCGTGGCAGTCTCTTCCCGGCTCCAAATCATAGTCATCAAGTATTTTAATCTTGGATAACAGAAGAGACGAGATACTCGTATAAGTTACATCGATAGAAATAAAATTAAAAAAAAGCTTTATTGAAATATATTTTGGTTTTATATTCGTTTTATTTACTTTGCACAATCTATGTCTTAAGCTTAAGCTTTTCTTTTAAGATTCTTAAGCTTTTTCTTTTTTTATTATTAATCTATCCCGAATTGTTTACTTTGCTATCGGTACGATATATAATGGCTTTGTTTTTGTTTGAATAGATCTTAAACGATTTTATTCGTTTTTTTTGCTACCGCAAAGTTATGTAATTTATCGCCTGTATTTAATTTATATCCTTCACTTTTTGTTTATCTTGAAAGAAACAAAACGGTACTTGAAAAAGCAGCCTTTTACCAACCTCCTTAAAAACCGTTTTAATTAACGTTCTTACTTTAGAACACCTTTTGTAGGGTGCCTCAAAAATTTGAAGTCGTTATGCAACGTAGAAATGAAACCTTAATCGATCTTCCACTTCCCTTTTGTGCAATCAACTGCTTCGACAATATAAAAAGGGGAAAATTTAAAAAGATACGATTCCGTATTCTCTGACGTCGCGCTTTTCTATTTCGTCACTTCAATGTTTTAAGAATATATATATAATTCAGATATGCATTAGCTTGTTAGTATTTTTTTTTCACCTGATGGTAAGTGCAACGTCCGCCCATAACAAATGCTGTGTCACCCAGAAAATTTCTGTGTGACACCACACTGTGCCCATCACACATCACTTCAAACCGAAACACAGTAATGTTTGCACACTACTGCTTCACGGCAAAAATATCTGGCACTGGGGTGGTACCTACCTAGACGGATTCCTGCATAGGAATCCTACCACCAGTAAAAAGTAAAGAAGCCCCGCCCAATATATTACTTGCAGTTGTAACTTTTCAGTCAATCGTACTAATTACGGAATTATCATGAATATCAGTTACAGAAAATAGCACATGTTTAACAGTTGAAATGAGTATCACTATAACAATATTACATTTATTAATTCTCAATTATAATATAATAATATAATTGAGATCAGAATTCAGAATCAATTCGATAACTTCCGGTTATTTTTGGATGTAGGAGTCAGATACGTTGACAACTAGGACATGCGGTCGTAATTCATTAATTATATAAATACAACGGTATTCATTTCTATAGATCATTAATTGTTATAGAATATACGTAATGGAAATTTTACTTTCAGGGCTTTAATATAACAAATTTATCAACATACTTTTATTAACTACACACTTATATACTATCCACGCAAGTCTTCTCATAAAAGTTTGTAACTTTTATTTTAGGGACGTTTGCCATAGTTACCACGCCATACATATCAAGTAGGCAGTTTATTTATTGAAATGTGTCAGAAAGATGCTCCTGTCCATCTCCTAGTTTTCATTGTCCCTCTGTCTGTGAGATGAGTCAATTACATTTACATTTTTTATTAATTCAATTTACATTTTTTATAATAAATCCTTTTTATATAAATTAAAAAAACACGCGAACGTGTACGGCGTGTGGCGTGGCTGTAAACGGTCGGATTTACGTTTTTATTTTAGTTGTGATAACGGTAGCAATAAACGTGTTCCTTTAATTATTTTTAAATCATTGATCGTTGAGATCAGAAAAACGGTTCAATGGATCAACTTGTAAATTTATAGGGTTATTGTAGGTACATCGAGCTATAAAAGTTCTGCTCAACATTTATCGTTTTCAAAAAAAAATATAAATAATAGACGGATTTTCCTCTAATTTACCCGATGTACATTAGTTGCTAAAATATCGATAGTTAAAGAAAAAAATATCATTTTTAATTTAGTCTGATATTAAAGAAAAAAATTGGCACAGAGAAAAAAAAACAAATTGAGGCATTAGACAGGCTAGCTGATCTTTGCAGTTCACGTCAGGAATTTTTTTCCCCGTCTAGGGCAAAAAAATAATTGAGTGTTTTTTTGACTCCCGCTATATATTATAGTTTTGCAACAACCACATCTCCCAAATTATTATGCCAAAAGATCTTCAAACTAGAAATTTGAAGCCCTACAACTCTCATCTTCAATCAGCTTTAAAGATCTCAACACGATCATTTTTCACAAAGATACAGCCTTACAAAAGCCACAAAAAAATTTTTTGTTTCTTTTTTCCAGTACAATAGAAAAAAAATTAATACATTTGTAAACCTTACGATGAAAGTTTCTACTATATATTTTATCAATCTCAAGTGATTCCGGAATCTAAAAAACGACTAAATCAAATTACACCCCGAATTTAACCCGCAATGTCAAATCCATTGCCACTCCATTCTGGTCACGTAAGCTTTCTCTTTTATTGAAACTCAAGCATTATACGAGTGATAAGCCCCTGGGAGCATAAACAGTTTGAGAATGATTATTTAAAAAAAATCATAAAGTATTTAACAGATTTATAGATAACTGTCACGCGCACTCTTCGCTCGGCGTAAAATGTCCAGTTCATTTACCCATTTAGGAGTAAATGTTCCTAAAACCCGTTCTTAGCCGATGTCTATGTCGGAAAAGAAATACGCATGACAAATTTCAAGTCTAAGGTCTTGTAGTTTCAGAGATATAGTGGTAAATTGCTTTTATGTATATATATATATAAAGATGTAGTACTTACACAATTTCTTCATCAGCTTCTTATTAATAGTCCACTGCTGGACATAGGCTTTTCCTACGTAGAGAGAATTCGCCGTAATCACCACGCTTGGCAGGCGGATTTATATCGCAGTACCAGACGCCTCGCACCAAAGACGTCGCTGCCCGTCACCGGTCTGTGTATTGTCAATCTGGCATTTTTCGAGATGGTATTTCTGCCATCTGTCGCAAGCCATGAGATTATTAGGCATTTCCCTCAGTCTATGCAGTTTCGTTTCGTTTCGTCACTTTATAGAATAAAAAAAAAATTTTTTTTTGAAGAGCACCGAGCCGAGTCTCGGCGGCCGTCTGTCGTAGAGTCTATGACGCTTGATAATGCCTCATTTTGGTGCGAAACACGTGTCGTGTTCTCGACTTCAGTTGTGTATATTATCTAGTGGTAGTATTGTAGTGGTTGGTGGAGGGTACCTAGTGGCGGTTCCTGGTGGCGGTGTTAGTTTGCTTGTGCACGCTACTGAGGGAGGGCGGGCGGTGCTCTTCAAAAAACTAGGTAATATACAGCATTTTTATATTTTGCATGCGGATCTTAGCAAAGTAACTTACTTTCCTTCATTATAATAGATTTCCGCAAAGTAACGCCTGATTCTATTAACTATAAAATAAATCAACTGATGCAGATCCTGCATCCAAATAGTCACCGAAAATAACCGTTAGAGAAATGATAAATTATGAACTTCTTGACAGTTTTTCATTCTTATAATGTTGCCTTCAATGAGAAAGATATAATTTTAAAGATATTTAAGCAGTTGTTGGTAGGAATTTTATTTTTGTACACTATAAAACAGTTTCCGACCGATTTTTGTACGTTATAAAACAGTGTTTAACTAATTTAAAATATATTGGTTTTCGCATGAAAATTAAGGAAAACATTGTTAATTCCCCCCTTCCTCCCGGACCGCCACCGTGAGCACACGTCTTGAAACAGTAGTAGTGTCTTTTGAAATTAAAACGTTAAAACAAATCTTAAATCATAAATTCGAAATGCAAAAATAGGAGTGCATAACTGACTGGAGGTCGCCGTAGGCGACGCCTACGGAAACGTATCTACGAAAGCGCTAAGATTACTACAACGCTGCTAAGGCGTTACTACGATACTACGCCTACGTTTTAAGCGATCCTGGTACGTTTATACATAATTTACTTGATTCTTTACAATATGCCGCTTAAGAGCACGCCACCTCAGACCCCTACTATTTCGGATGCAACTGAGGCTAGAAAGTATGGTTTTGATACGCTTACATATTCGGGTTCAACGCCTAATTTAAGCAGTATTGAGCAAGAAAATATTAATATAAGAAAGCTAAGACGTGACGATATGTCTATGGTATCATCTGAATTTATGGAGGAGTTTCGCGGAATGCTTGCTAAATCAACACAGCAGAATAAGAGTAAATTTTCATCACTTGAGTCTTGAGTCAAAATAGGGATATTATGACCTCTGTGGAATTTATTAACAAAAAATATGAAGAAATTCAGATAAAGTTGGAGGAAACGGCTAATGAGAGAAAAGCTGATCGAATTTATACACAACAATTAGAGATGAAGATTGAGAATCTGGAGCGCTTACAGTATACGACAAGATTAGAGCTAAAAATGTACCTAAAAAGGAAAATGAGAATAAAGAAGTCCTTTCAGATCTAATTATAAAAACAGGAATAGGCGTTCCAGTTCACCAACAAGAAATAAAAGACGTTTTTCGCACTAAAAGTAAGAATGATAAACCAGGAACAATTGTTGTAGACTTTGTTAGTGCGATTACAAGATGCAAAATTATAAAAAAAAAACACGTGTCTACAATCGTAAAAATAACACAAATAAATTAAACACCAAAGCTCTCTCACTAGAAGGACCAGTAAAACCAGTTTTTATCTCTGAAAGTTTGTCGCCAAGAGGACTTACTTGTATCGTCTCGCGTGTACCTTTGCGAATGAAAATACATACAAGTTCCGCTGGATTTCTTACGGGAAAGTTTACCGTCGTCGGGAAACCAATGAACGATATGTACACGTAGACTCCGAAGAGGTTCTTTCTAAGTTACGTCAAGAAAAATGACTAGTGAAGATTGGTTTAAAACGGTTTATATACTTTGACGTCATGATTAGGTTTGTTTTTGTTTTGCATGTCTCTTACGAAATATTATTTTTATATACAAATATACGTCTTACTTACATAACACACTCGCACACTCACCATTTAATATTACTATTTTTCATGCAGTTCTTGGAACTTATCTCGTATAGGCTCTGGTCATTGACTGTTTGTTAGTTGATTTTGTTTCTATATAGACTTGCTTTATTTGAATCTTCCTATAAGATTAATATTATTTATAAATGCTTAATGTCATATGATTTGAACTCATATGAACGTAAAAGTCCAAGCGACGCTGTCTTAACTTGTACACGCATTTATTGAAATAAACAACTAATGTATACGTTTAACCTTGGGTCCAAATTGCAAATAGTTTTTTCCTATCATGATATTTTGGTGCAGGAAGATTGCAAAAAACGTACAATTACCCATCGCCGGCCTTGATCTAATTATAGATAATATTTCTGTTGATATTGACAATATAACAGTGGCAAAAGCTCACTTTTGCGACACTGATTCATGTAACAACTTAATTGACAGATCCGGCAATTCCCTAAACATAATAACTCAACATTAGAAGTGTGTACAGAAATATTTTGTCTTGTGTGGCTTTGTCGCTCACTTATCAAGACTACAATTCGAAGTAGATATAATAATTTTAACAGAATGTTGGCTCAATGAGAGCAAACCACTACCTCTTCTTGATCATTATTCTTGCCATTTTTAAAAAAAATCTTTGAACCAAAATGATGGCAACGTCATATATGTGAAAGATATCCAGAAATGTACTATAGAGAAACCTGAACGAATTGGTTATTTATTGTTAAAAGTAAGCCCGGATATAGTTAATTTGGTGTATTTATAGATGCCAAGCTATCTATAACACGGATAGTTTCCTTGATTCATTGGAAAATATAATTAGATCTCTACGCTCAAGTAATATAATATTAACTGGGGATAATGATATCGACATAAAGCCCGGTAATACTGATACAAAGAGTTCATCTTACCTTAACCTAACTGCCGAATTAGAACTCCTTCCGGGTCATTTTTTTCCAACTAGAATTAACAATTGTTTAGACCATTTTTTAATAAAAACCACCTATACTGTGACCGTTGTGGTGATGGACTCTACCGTAACTGACCATTCGTCAATCTTGCTGAATTTATGTGTAAAGTGTTCTACAACTCATAGGAATTTTCTTTTTGAAAAACTGATACTTAACGCTGCCTTGGAATGTATAAAAAAAGTAGACTTCTCATTTATATCCTTGTCATCTAATCCTAACAAGGCTGCACATTATTTCGTTCAGCAGCTCTCCTTTGCTATAAGCAATAACACCAAGTTGATTAGGATCCCGAGAAGGAAAACATCTATTATACCTTGGATAACCTCAGGATTGCTTAGATGCATTCGCCATACAGACAGACTGCATCTCAGACTTAAGTAGAGCCCGCATGACACTGTACTAGAAACTTCCTTTAAAAGATACAGACATTTTTGTAATTCTCTTTTGAGAATAACCAAATCAAAATATGAAAAATCATTAATTCAGAATGCAAGTAATAATAAACAAACTTGGTCTGCAATTAAAAATATAATCAACGTTTCAAACATAAAACCATCACCTGATGAACTACTAAACATATCAGATGATCCGCTTGCCGTTACAACAGTAAACAATTATTTTGCGAATATTGGTAAACAATTAGCAGATAACATTGTCACCACCAGCGGCACCATTCCCAATAATCAAATTCCTCGTCATGTTAATTCTTTAGTATTACTACTTCCTGATGAAAGTGAAATCGAGTTCACTATTTTGAATTTAAAAACGGATTGTGCAAGTGGTTATGACGGTATTCCCTAACAAGTTTTTAAAAAAGGCAAAAGATGTTATTGTGCCGCCCCTTACTACACTTTTTAAGGTATGCTTCAAAAAAGGCGTTTTTCCTAAAGTCTTTATGAAAGCACTTATAACTCCTGTCCACAAAGGCGGCAGTAGAAACAGTGTCACAAATTATAGGCCAATGGCAATTTTAACAGCTTTATCTAAAAATCTAGAGAAAATATTGCATAAAAGTCTTACTCAATTCTTAGAGAAAAACAAAATATTATCGGAATCACAATTTGGTTTTAGGTCTAAAAAACGTACTGAAGATGCCGTGAAAAGTCTAACAGAATTTGTAATTACTAACATTGACACTAAAAAGAAATGTATTGGGATTTTCCTAGACCTGGCTAAGGCTTTTCGATTTTCGACACTGTCTCGATTCCAGCTCTCGTGGATAAGTTGGAAAAAGCTGGTATAAGGGGTAATGCGCTGACTATTTATGCAGATTTTCTCATAGATCGTGTTCAACAGGTTAAAATAAACCAGTTCATTAGTAGTGAATAAACTGTAACTTACAGAGTCCCTCAAGGCAGTTTCCTCGGGCCGACTCTATTTCTAATTTATATTAATGACCTATGTCAAATATCGCTTACTTCTTGTAAAATTTTCACTTACGCTGATGATACTGCACTTGTGTTTCATGGCGCGTCCTGGGAAGAAGTACGCTATGACGCAGAGAAAGGCTTACACAAAATCACTGGATGGCTAAAAAATAATCTTCTAACGTTAAATTCCTCGAAATCAACATTCTTGCATTTCACAATGTAACGATATACTATCTCTAATTACGTATTTTTACGTTTTAGAAAGATTTAAGAAAATATTAAAAATTATATAAAAAAAATGGTGGTCCAAAAAAGTTGGGAAAATATATATGAGGACCAATCCCAATAGTGAAATTTCATTATTTTCAATTTAATTTTTCTTGGCATAATATTACATAGATCAGTGCCTAAAAATTACTTTAAAACATATAAAATATATCCAAGAGACCTTATCTCTCGAAGTACTATAGAAGTTAATTAAAAATATTACAATATAAAATTAACTTCACTTGTATGGAAAATACTCTATATAGTTATTCATAATAAGGAAGTGTTCATGTAATGCCAATTATAATCTTAAAATTAGAAGGGGTTCGTGTAATGTCAATTACAAAACCAATCTTAAAATTAGAAGGTGTTCGCGTATTGCTAATACCATACTATTAAGTCCGAGACGCGAGTACCGTGCGGAGGGGCATACCAACAGCTCAACATAGACGTGTGTGAGGTCGAGCATGACTCTCTATAGTATCAAGTTGCATAGTGCTAATGTTCCATACAAAGATCCTATGTAAGTAAAGTATATGATAAAATGGTCTATCATTGAAGGTCTCTTGTAAGATATGATATTATAAAAATGAGTTGGAACTTAAAATTATTAAGATAGAGAATTCATTAGACTTTCATACAATCACATAAGAGAGGGTGTGGCTTTTAGCATTTCGGTGCTGGAGCTTACTCTTTCGCCCCATGTCTTAGAGCATTAGTTCTATGATACATGGTTCATACACCGGCGTCTTAGTGGCTTACTACTATGACACGTTGGTAAATTTTTTAGTTAAACAACTTTTGCCAAAGTCGATAATTATCATATAGGGGTGTTGTGAGGAGGCACCATCTATGTGATAGTCACAATAATACTTACTGCTATTGTGGTATTGTGTTTTTAGTGACGGTTATATGAATGAGTTGCATCTGATTCAATACAACTTATGATTCGGGTTGACGGAGGTTTTTTGCAGAAGTGTAGATGTTTGCTAAGACTGTATAGAGGCCCTTGTGTTGGCGTATGCCTGCTTGTTCACCTGTGACAATGCGTCCTAGTGACAGTTGCTTAGGTGTCGTTAATATAATGGTTGCATCTTGCACTTGGTTTGACTCACATTTTCTTTAGATTTGTCCAAGTCGGGTCTCTCTATAACGAGACTGCAGACTGTCTGCCCTCCATGTGTTGAATAACAACAATATTAAATAAAGCTCTCAGTAAATTCCCACAAATGAATGATAACTGGAAACTTGGTAGTGGGTGAGACAAACTTGATCGAAATGCATAATACTCAACGACAATTACACAAACCCATTTTGACGAATATAATAGAATGCTGATTGCCTGATGGCTGAATGATAATTATAAATGATAAATAATGGCAAAATACATCATTACAATGGTTGGTGGAGCTGATGCGTCTACTTCATGCGGATGGTAGCTGGCGGGAGGAGACTCTCAAGGCTGCAGCCGAAAGCTGCACAACGTGGGACCCCATACCCTTGAAGTGAGCAGTGGACTCACGACGTGCTCTGCGGCAAATTGCCGTGCTGACCTTGTATTGGATGTTGATGCCACACACTCGACATTCATCTGCAGTTGCAGCGGTCTGGCGAAGTGATGGCGCGTACGGAAGGCTTTACTAGTTTATTGGGCCGAGTGCTTATAACTGCTCGACGTGTGCCAAATCCATGCGACGTACATCCACGAAGACTGGACTTAGCTGTATACTTGTATGATGTAAACACGCATTGACATGCGAGACTTCGGTCTAAGTTTGTGCTTACGCACTAGCAAGAGGCCAAGCCCTCTTTTTGCTGGTTCGCCAGTGTTGCTGTGGACTACGGTCCTTGTTCCCGACTTCTTGTCCTGTGTCGGGGGGAGCGCATGGATTGGAAGGCGCTCACCGCACACGGCGGGAGTTGGAGCCGTGTGTCTTCCCCACATTTTTTTTTAATAAAAATGTTGGGGGAGCGATAGCTTGTAGTGGGTTATTAATAATTTAAAGTTAATCTTATACAGGTGCGGAATACAAATCTCTTTGCAATAGATATTAAACATTGTGAACCCTTTATAAGAGTATAAGGAATAATAATTAATTAGTATTAGTACTCTTGGACTTGCAGCTTCTCTAGTGAATAAACATTTTTCCATGATACACCTAAAAGAACAAGTTACTATAAATAAACACAACGTAGATAAAAGGGTCCTACCTATGACGATCACAATTAATTAACATATATCATTCAAATGGCCTAGAACGATATAACCTTTAGAAATGATCTTGAAAAAGATTAAGTCTATTTTATGGTCACGTAATTAATTTTATCAACGTGAAAGTTGAATAGTTACAACAACTTCGAAATCTCAGCTTCCTAATATCGAAATAAGAGCTCATTCATGTAAAATACAATCAAAAATTCTCGCACGTGCACTTCATTGTTAAATCTAATACAGTTAAGTACCTAGGGGTTGTCCTAGATGATAGACTTAGTTGGCGGCCACATATACAGATGATAACATCCCGAACCCGAAAGTTAATTTGGATTTTCAAGAAGTTCAGATATGTGGCTGATTTTAATCTATTGCGGAAAATTTACTACGCACTAGCGCAATCAATTTTGGGATACTGTGTGGTAATTTGGGGGGGTGCGTGTAAATCAATAATGACCCAACTTGAGAGAGCGCAAAGATCCTTGCTTAAAACTATGACATTTAGTCCTTTTAGATTTCCAACGTTTAAATTGTATGAAAAATGTGATGTTCTGACTGTTAGGCAACTTTTCATTTTACGCAGTATTATTTGACGACATACTAATACTCCATATAATCCCGTAAAATCTCATGGCACTCGTGTCATGAAAAATGTTGTAAATCCGATTGTATGTCGAACTAAACTCGCTAGACAGCAGAGTATGTATTTATGTGTATACCTGTACAATAAAGCAAACAAATTGTTAAATATTTATCCACTAACGGTAAACGAATGTAAAACTGTACTTACAAACTAGTTATCAAAATTAGATTACCAGAAGACCGAGGAACTGTTCCAAGCACGTATGTAGCTTCACTGCATCACACGCATGCACACACACACATAAACACACACACACACACACACACACACACACACACACACACAAACACACACACACACAAATTTGTAAATTTTTAATTTTGTAATTTTAAGGATTTTTTATTGCCTACTATGTTGACACATTCAAGTGATAATGTGCTGTGGAAGAGGGCACTGATTTTCTGAGATACAGGTACCTAGTTCGGAAATCAGAGACTTCACTAATCTGTCCGTAATAAGTTTAGCCGATAAAGTTTTTTATTTATTTATTTATTATTTCATTCTTAATTATATGAAAAAATGATAACTTAACAAAATGTTCTCTTAGTGTATTTTCAGCCGTAGCGCCAGATCAATAGATATAAGATTTAATATTGGGAAAAATATATTTCAAATCTGAAATAGAAGAATAAAATGTTATAAAAAAGATATTAAAAAAAAATGTTTTGATGGGTTAAATAAGTACGTCATTGTAGCACCGAGAACTTTGATAATGTTTAATACTCTAATTAAAATTACGAACGAACTTCATATACCTCAAATTTTAATCAGCGTCCCTTTGTGGATTCTAATTTGGGAATATTTAACAAGTCGTTGTTTTAATTACGCATACCAAAAACTATATATAATTCTTAGTAGTTGGTAAAATTTAAACTTTTGATCTAAACAAGTAATTGCAGTTGGTATTTTAGTTTTTTTTTTTTTATTGTACAAAGTGACGAAACGAGCAAAACGTTCATCTGATTGTAAGTGCAACGTCCGCCCACAACAAATGCTGTGTCTCCCAGAATATTTATGTGTGACACCGCACTGCGCCCGTCACCCTGAGACATCAGTTCTTAAGTCTCAAATGCCCAGTGATTACGCTAGCTCACAGTGCCCATCAAACCGAAACACAGTAGTGTTTGCACACTACTGCTTCACGGTAGAATAACTGGCCCTGGGGTGGTACCTACCTAGACGGATTCCTGCATGTTAATCAAATCCATCAGTTAAAACACACCACAGGAGCAATTATACTACCGTGAAGTAGTATTGCGCAAACATTACTGAGTTTTGGTCTAAAGGGCACTGAGAATTTTTGAAATCACTGGGTACATGAGACTTAACAATTGAGGAGACGGACGAAATCTGGTATCTTTTAGAAATGTTTTGTTTGACACAGTATTTGTTATGGGCAGACGTTGTACTTACCATTAGGTGAACAGTTAGCTCATCTCGTCACTTTATCGTATAAAAAAATATTACATTAATTACAGTCACATACAATACATGTGAGTCAAATGAGAAAAACATATATTTAATTACATTTTATTTCTTGCAATTATTACTTAATGAATTTAGTAAATGGTCACAAAAATGGGGTGCCACTCCCAGTGTAAATTGTAAACAATTTAACTCTTGACTATGAAAGTATTCGCACTCAAGATCTGTATAAGCCGTGTGGTGGCGGCTCGTTAAAAGAATACTACCACTCCATCTCATCCAATGGATCTCGTAAAAGGCGAGTAAGGAATTAAACTGCACTGTGCACCCAACAGCGCATGGTGGCGATGGGCTCACCACCTATCACACCAAGTGCATTATATTGTTTTGGTGAAACGTGGATTGTGGCAGTCATCTGTTTTTGCAGTGAGTGCCCAGTCTCTGACTAGCCCTTATGGGATACAGTCGTGATCTTATGTATGTATGTATGTATAAATTATTACCAACTGGCTGATGCCCGCGACTTCGTCCGCTTGGCTGTAGGTTTTTAAATATCCTATGGTAACTATTTGATTTTCCGGGACAAAAGGTATCCTATGTCCGTCACCAGGATGCAAGCTATCTATGTGCCAAATAATGTGAAAATCGGTTTAGCGGTTGAACCTTGAAATGGTAACAAATAGACAGATATAGTTACTTTCGCATTTCTATTAGTATGTATACGATACGCACTTGTCGTGTCAACGTCGTTTACAGTGCGCTATAAACTAAAGTTGTAATATTTTATATCCTTTACAATACTTAATGGTTCAAGCTGGACTTATTTAAAGTGCTAATAGTCATTTATAAAACATAGTTAATAGAATCAGGCGTTACTTTGCGGAAATCCATTATAGTAAAGGAGAGAAAGTTAATTTGCTAAGATCCGCATGCAAAATGTAAGGGAGCCGGCGGTGGTGGTATTGGTTTTTATGTGCACGCTGTTGAGGGAGGGCGGGCGGTGCTCTTCAAAACTAGGTAATACACATCATTTTACATTTTGCATGCGGATCTTAGCAAATTAACTTTCTCTCCTTTATTTATAAAACAGTGGAATCAGATATAAGGTAATTCATTAAAAGTTATAAGCGTTTTTAAGTTTCTGGCCTCAGTATGGGGCAATTAGGCATTTGACTTTGCGCCCCTCAACCTACTGGTATATATTACATGTTAAAAGTAAATCTATAGAAAAAAAAGTTTCAAGAAAGCTTTTGCTGATAATTTATAAAGTAAACAACTATGCGAACAACAATCGTAGCAATGTGTTTTGATGTCTTCGCCGTTTGTTGGATTATCTTTTTATATGTTATGTGCCATATTGGTGGAATGAATATCACGTCTGAATAAAGTTTAGTCAGCTAGAGTTGGGTCTTGGAAAAGTTTCCATAGAAAAAGATAGTTAGTCTTCTAAAAAGAAATGTCTAAATACTTTAAATATTGTAAATTGAAATTAATTGCTGAATAAATAATTTGTAAAGGTTTAATGTCGTATTTATTTTCTATCTGCTCACATAGTGCAGGAATCCCTCTAGGTAGGTACCACCACAGGGCCAGTTATTCTGCCGTAAAGCAGTAGTGTGGAAACATTACTGTTTTTCGGTTTGAAGGGCACTGAGAGCTAGCGTAATCACTGAGCATATGGGACTAAAGAACTCATGTCTCAGGGTGACGGGCGCCGTGTGGTGTCACACAGAAATATTCTGAGTAACACAGCATCTGTTATGGGTTGATTCTGGGTGACAGAGCATTTGTTGTGGGCGGACGTTGCACTTACCATCAGGTGAACGTTTTGCTCGTTTCGTCGCTTTATACAACAAAATAATACATATGAGACTGAAGAACTAATGTCTCAGTGCAACGGGCGCAGTATTATGCCCCACAGAAATGTTTTGAGTGACACAACATTTGTAATAGGCAGACGTTGCGCTTACCATCAAGCGAACGTTTTGCACGTCTTGTCACTTACTCATATACAAAAAAAAACAACAGATGGAAGTGGAAATAAATCGTCTGCTACATAGTTGCGCAGTTTTAAAGAAGGTCGGCAATGAAAAATTCTTTTATCATGGGTTTTTGCTAATTGTAGTCTGATGTCTGATCTAATTCGACGAAAAAGTAGACAATTACTTTGATATTCTTTACTAACTTACATTATGTACACTTTGTTCAACATATATAAAAGTAAAGTAAAGATTCAGCCTATAAATGTCCCACTGCTGAGCCCAGGCCTCCTCTCATTTCTGAGAGGGTTTTTGGAGCTAGCAAGAATCCGCCACGCTGCTCCAATGCGGGTTGGCGGACTTCACATGTCCTCAAAATATTTCTATTCCTCGGACATGCAGGTTTCCTCACGATGTTTTCCTTCAACGCTAAGCACGTGGTAAATCAGCACTTAAAATTGTAGAACAATATTAGAGGTGCTGGCACCGGGGATCGAACCCAGGTAACTCGCCTACTATGAAGTCAAAGGCGAGCACCAGGCCCCTGAACTATAAAAATACGTCAATACGTCACGGTTATAGCCACAACCAGGCTCGTTTATTTAAATCATTCACATTGTACTACTGGTGGTATCTTACCACTGGGTATATAAGAATTATTAACAACTGGTGTTACAGCGTGGCGGCGCAGTAAGGCCACACATAAATGTACTGGGTCTATTTAAATGTTCACCTATGATTAAATTAGAGAACTGTTTAGAAAGCAATATTGTTGAACGTTTATATGAAAATCATCATCATCATCATTTCAGTCTACCTTAGTCCACTGTTGAATATAGACCACCCTATAGATTACCACAAAACACGGTCCTGAGCCACCTGCATCCATCGACTTCCCGCAAAACCGTGCAGGTAGATATGACATATATGACAATGCGTTTATGAAAACACTAGCTGCTGCTCGCGACTACGCCCGCGTGGATATAGGTTACTTTTATATCGCGTGGGTAATATTTGATTTTCCGGGCTGAAAAGTATCCTATATCCGTTCCCAGGATGCAAGCTATCCCTGTGCCAAATTTCGTAAATACCGATTCAGCGGTTTAACCGTGAAAAGGTAACAAACAAAGAGAGGGACAGAGAGAGTTACTTTCGCATTTATAATATTAGCATGGATTGTGTATTTCTCAATATTCCTGAACAATGGCAAAACAACGGCACGATGGCAATTTGGTATTAGATTTAATAATAAACTTTGAAATATTCCTGGTTTTTATTATACTGACTTTACTGATTTTATTGCAACTATTTATAACACAACATTCACAACACCTATGGTCATGGGAGGACTGAGATGTTTGACATCCCGATGTCATGGGTAATTCGGGCTACCTTAAGCTTTTAATTATTGTTTAGATCCGATCTACGTAAAATGAGCTTACAGCGTCTTGAAATTTTACAGTGGCATGCTTGGTTTTTGATTTAATTTTGTTAATAATGCGACTGAAGAGAAGATATGGGATATACAAGCGGGATTCAGGAGAGGAATGGGATGCATGGATCAGGTCTTTTCCTTAAGAAGCATAGCCGAAAAATTCTTGACTCAAGTCAAAAGGTCTATTGCGCGTTCGTGGACTTGGAAAAGGCCTATGATAGGGTAGTGAGGACTGAATTGTGGTCGACATTGCATATGTATGCAGTTTGATACGAGCACTGAAATCACTCTCTAAGGATTCCAGTGCTTGTGTCAGGGTAAACAGGGCTTACACAGACTGGTTTAACATCGAAAAAGGTGTTAGACAGGGATGTGTGGCTTCGCCGTGGCTGTTTAACCTATTCATAGACAATTGCTTAAAAGATTTGAAAGAGAGTGTGTTTGGATTAAGAATGAATGATTTGACCGTCAAATGCCTCCTATACGCCGATGATCAGGTTATATTAGCATCATCGGAGGAGGAGTTGCAGGCGATGGTTAATATTATGCATGGTGCTTTACAAAGCAAAGGAATGAAAATTAATATAGATAAGACGAAAGTAATGGTTTTTGAAAGAGAAGAAAGTATGTCGGATTGCAAAGTTCTGATTGAAATAGAAAGAGTAGAACAAGTGAAAGAGTTTGTGTACCTGGGTTCTAAATTTACGAGAGACGGAAAGTATGACTGTGATATTGAGAGAAGAGTATTAGCAGGAAATCAAGTGGCTCTGTATAACTTTATGTGTAGCCAGAACGTATCTAAAAAGGCACGACTGGCTGTACATAGGGGAGTTCTGGTTCCCAAACTTATGTATGGTAGTGAATGCTGGAGAAGTATAGCTGGAGTAACTCTGATTGACAAAGTGAGCAACAGCGTGATAAGGGAACGTTGCGGTGTGGTTGAAGATGTAGTGAAAAAGATAGAGAAAGGCATGCTTAGATGGTTTGGACACGTAGAGAGGATGAATGAAAGGAGATTGACGAAACAGATTTATGAGGCAAGTGTGAATGGAAAAGCCGGTAAGGGTCGACCTAGGCGTACGTATCACAATCAGATCGGTGAACTTTTGAGGAAAGGTCACATTAAAAGTACCCGCAACCGACGAGCGTGTGTGAAAACGCTAATGAAAGTAGAAGAAGCTAAAGATGTGTGTCAGGATCGTAGCAAGTGGAAAGATGTGGTCTCTGCCTACCCCTATGGGAAAGAGGCGTGACTGTATGTATGTATGTAATAATGCGACCCCGAGCCACGCTTTTTCACACAAACAATGACAATAAAATTTAATTGTTATTGGATAAATTGACGAAAGGAGCCAAACGTTTACCTGATGATAAGTGCAACGTCTACTTATAACAAATAACATTCGTGTGACACCACACTACGCTCGCCGCCCTGTGACATCAGTACTTAAGTCTCATATGCGCAGTGACGCTAGCTTTCAGTGCCCTTCAAACCGAAACACCGTAATGTTTGCATACTACTACTTCACGGCAGAATAAATGGCCCTAGGGTGGTACCTATCTAGATGGGTTCCTGCATAGGATTCCTACCACCAATATGCTTACTATAGTTAGAAACAGTTGACGCTAGATAGCTCTTCTCTTCATACTGTGCAATGTAGGAGTGCTGAGCCAATATTTGAGCGATTTTAATTGAAACGAAATTACTCACCACGTCTCTAGGAAAACACTTCGTTAGTTTAGTGCCTCCGTTAAATAACTAAACTACTGGGAACGGAGCGGGAAAAAAAATATTATTTTGAAGTGATCAACTTCGTCGGGATTTTACTTTTAAAAACGTTGCCTCACTAGGATTACTCGGAGTATGTTTTATAGACATGAATTTCACATTCACAGCCGGACTCGAAAACCAACGATTTGTGTTCTTGTTCTTGGTTCAAATATTGATTCCGACTGAGATTCGAACTTAGCTAGGTCCACTTAACCGCGCGGGCGCCACATAATCGAAGCGGATTGATTTAAATCATGATCATCATCAGTTTATCGTAGTCCACTGCTGAACATAGGCCTCCCCCATAGATTGCCACAAAAGTTTGTAGCTCTAGTTTTGGGGGGATTTTGAAATAGCTGCCACGCTTGGCAGGTGAGTTTACAACCGCGGTTTATTTATTCAGGTGTTTCAGGAAGATACTACTGCCCATCTCCTGGTTTTTTATTTTCATTCTGTCGACTTTTACGACACCCACGGTATCAGATGGGGCAGTAGACTATCTAAGCACCGCCACCACACGGCTATTTTTGAGATAAACTTAATAAAATTCTAAATAAAAGAATTAACTAAATACGCACATAAACTTAAATCTAGAGATCCGCGACACAGTACCGCCGCTTAAAGCCTTGTTAAAAGAATAAGACGAGTAGTTAAGTGGTTTTTTTTATAATATTACATCGGTCAGAAATTTTATTTAATAGAATTCAGGATCTTATTTTATGATGAAGTTAGCGAATGTGAGAATGAGACAAAAACAACAAAAATATACAATCCTTGAGAATATTCAGGAATCTTTATCAAGTTAACAAAAACAACATATAAACCATGCGCTTCACTTCACGGCGACGAAGGTGTACGCAAACAAGCTCCACTGGATGTGTCCTCGTCGAATGACACATCCATCCAATTAAAATCGTATCTATAAGCATTTTTTTAAAATTCGTTCTTCTGACCGTATTGCGGTCTGAGCGTGTCGAGGCGGCCGGGTCATCGAGCACGTTTCGCGGGCGACGCGGACGGAATTGCTTCTGGACTCTATGGAGTTTATTTTTCCGAGTGTCCGTCTCTGGTACTCTTAAATATGAAAAACGTTAAACCGTTAACGGTAACACAAAATTTAAGTATTTTCTTCTATAAATTTTGATTAAACTTACTTGTACTTATAATGGAAAATAGTTTTAACTCTGCCCTAACACTGCAAAGTTTTATAGAAATAATTTTAATAACTTGTCGGGAAGTCGAAAATATGCTGATCGCTCGAATCCAAGGAGGACTTTTATGATTTTCCAATAAATTTCTGGAATACTTTGCTAAATAGCGCTTTTAAAGGAATTACTCCTGGCAATTTACATGGAATAATGAATAATGATCTAGACAAGTTCAGATATAATAAAAATTATACAGTTTACATTTCTTAATACTGTGTACATTTTAAGCAGTTCATATTTTAAGAAATATATTTTGGTGCTAATATTGTATATAAAATATAATATTGTGAGATTAGAATTTTTTTTTAATTTGTAGATTGTCTGAGCTATAATTTACATTGTTACCTTAGCGACTTTGAGCGTATAGAGTGGTCGTATCGTCAGTACACACGTTTCAATGGCACAGGTAAGTACACAACGGTGACAAGACAGATACAGACGGGTTCGAAGACTTTTCGTTAGCTTTTCCGTAATATATATTTAATAGCTGAGGCTAGCTATTATTCATTCATCCAGATATTATCTTTTATTTTGAAAAGATTAATTTATTTTGAAAATAGAATGAGAATTAATTCAAGAAAAAATATTTACTGTTAGCCAGAAGGCTTTTACAGCTTTGCCCGGTTTGAAAAGTGGCCGAGCGCAAGGGCGCTTAGCCGAAACCTTTATTAGGGGTAACTAGCGCAAGGGCTCTCGCTCACGACTTCGATCGGAAGGACGTTTAAAACATCCATATTTAACACCAGTTCGGAACGCGCAGAAACTGGAGAAGTTATGGCGCAAGAAACTTCAGCGACGCTTCTTATCATAGTTAAATTTAAGGAAATGCAGCGTGAGAGGCGGCGGTGTCGCGAATGATTATCATGTATGCTAAGTGTTTAAAAAATGAGAGTCGCGATTGGGTTGTATGTTGCTACACTTACAACCAAAAGTCAATCAAGTTATAACATAATCCAGTAAAATTAAAACACCCAATGGAATAATAACGATAGCACTGATAGCGAAACGGAAAAAAAATCTCGGTGTTCCAATAAAAGTAAACGTGTGGATGTGTTATCCACACGCTTACTTTTACAATTATAAAAGACAATGCACGAGTAGATCGTTATTTTTAAAGTCTGTAAAGCAGAACTTTTCCTTAGGGAAATAATAACATCCGTGTTGAGTCAAATCACAGCATCAGTTCTTTAACTTACTACGTGGCATGAATCGCGTATTCCGTTTTGAGCGTGTTTGCTATCTTCTTTTAACATTGATTCTTATACCTTGTAACTAGAAAGACGACCGCGTGGCCTAGTGGTCGGAGTACCCGACTTCTAAGCCGCGGGTCCTGGGTTCGAATGCCAGCCGGAGCCATCATTTGTGCTAAAACATAAATTGGTTGGTTTTCGGGTCTGGTTGTGTTGTGATTGTCCCCGTATTTCTGACACTGCACCCTAGCCTGCCTCCGATCTTATCGTATCAGCGTTACATCGGGCGCGGGTAGGTTGGGACGTGTGAGTGCCTCTGTGTTTGCGCGTACACTTGTGGCACTATAATATCTCCTGCGCAGTTGATAGCTCTCGACAGTAGTCGGCAGTTGTCGCCGTGGTCGAAATCGGCTAGGAGAACATCAACTAGAGTGTAGTTGATGTTTTCAATCTACAACTAGAAATCTAAATTAGAGTCATCATCATCATTTTAGCACAGCACAATTCCACAGCTGAACAAAGGCCTCTTTTAATAGCTACAAAACACCGTTCTAAGTAAAAATGCACGCAATGGGTCATTTAATATACAATGTATATTTGCGTATATATCAAATGTACTCGTAATATAAACTGTTACATTCGTATTTTAGCGTGTGGTTAGCGGTTTAAGAGAATCTACCGGGGTAGTAGATTCTCTTAAGCCTTATCTCATCCCGTGGGTCTCGTAAAAGTCGACAGAGGGAAAATGAAAACCAGGAGATAGGCAGCAGCATTTTCCTGAAACATCTGAATAAATAAACTGCGGTTGCCAACCCGCCTGCCAAGCGTGGCAACTATGGCAAAATCCCCCCAAAATGGGAGCTACAAACTTTTGTGGTGATCTATGGGGGAGGCCTATGTTCAGCAGTGGACTTATGATAGGCTGAAACGACGACAACGACGACGATTCGTATTTTTGATAAATTATTATGCTTAGTTGTTTTTGTATTGAAAGTTATTTTTAGTCGAGTTTTGTGTTTTTGAAAATTTAATAATGCATGTAACATGTTGTTACGCATTTAAATATAAATAAAAATAAAATATCGTGACCAGGAAATTTATTTAATCTTTCCTTTGGATCATTCTATAGGTTTATTTCGTTAGGCCGGCTATCGCACTTTTATTATTGAGTATGATCGCTAAGTAAGGACCGTTAATTCCGTTGTATTTGTTAAGAAAAAAGTTATTTTAGGCTTTTCTAGGTGAAGGAAAGGTGAATGATCACCAGAGCACCCGCAAACCGTAGATATTGCCCGAATACTATGTTTTCTTTTATTTACGCGAATATTACACATTTAAATAAAACTACTTTTTTACGGATTTTATCGCGTTTAATTTTTGAACTATTTTTACCCAACGTTTCGGACGCTTTACAGCACCCATGGTCACGGGGGGACTGAGGTGACAGTTGTCCCGATGTCATAGTTAACCCGGAGTACCTTCAGCTTTTAATTATTATTTGTAGTCCGATCTACGCAGATAGAGCTTACTGTGTCTTGAAGCCTTGCAGTGGTATGCTTGGTTTTTGATTTAATTTTATTAATAATAGGATCCCAAGCCGGTGGTAATACCCAACCATCTTCCCTATTGAAATTAGGATGTTTTTTAATTTCAATAGCCTTCCGAATCATCCTTGGTAGGAATCGGTGTTCTTTTGCAAGGATTTGTGGTCTATCAAATCTGATGTAATGGTTGGGATGATCCAGAACATGGTCACAGACTGTAGACTTTCTAGAGCGTCGATGCTTCACATCAGCTATGTGTTCTTTAATGCGGGTTTTAATGGATCTTATGTTATTTTATATATCTATGTTAATAACTAATTCCCACTCCCTTATATATGGTACAAAATATTAATTTATTCATGCCTGACACAAAGTGAATTGTTTTCCACACTTTTAACAGGTTCACATTATAGTATATATTAAATATCCGATACTTCGTACCTCCAATATTTTATTTAAAGAATGTGGGAAAGGAACACGGCTCCATAAAACCCGCCGTGTGCGGTGAGCGCTGGTCCATAGACCGCGCCATACCCCCTCGAAAAGGAACGTGAAGTTGGGAAAAGGACCGTAGTCCACAGCAAAACTGGCGTCCCACCAAAAATAAGGCTTGGCGAATTGGTAGTACGTAAGCACAAACATTGACCGAAGTTTCGCATGTCAATACGTGTTGATGTTTTACAAGCATACAGTTAAATCCAGTCTTAGTGAATGTACGTCGCACGGTTAGGGCACCCGTCGAATAATCATGGGCGTTAATGTCATCAACAACATATACAAGGTCAGTACGACTATTTTCCGCAGAGAACGTCATGAGTCCTCTGCTCCCTCAAGGGAATGGGGTCCAACGCAGTTTGGTTTATACCGCAGGATTGAGTCTCCTCCCGCCAGCTACCACCCCATGAGGTCGACGTATAATGCTCCACCAACCATGCATTTCGATCGAGTTTGTCTCACACACCAAAAAGTCTCCATTAACCATTCATAGGTGGGATACTTACTGAGAGTGTTATTTAATATTGTTGTCTGCAGCCCCGTCATGAAGGGACACGACTTGGGCCAAACCAAGGTGCATCTATGCAACTATCATAGGAATCGAGCCTTCTTACCACGCAGCAATATGATTAATATTGACTTTGGTAAATATTGTTAACTGAAACCTACACCAACGGATGAAAGCAGCAATCTGCTAAGACGCTGGTGACATAATATCCATGCATAATAGCGCTTAAGCACTAAGACATGGGATATGAGTATGTTTGTAACACCGGAGTGCCGCCAAACACAAGATCGATAAGATAACGATAACCTACGTGCCATAGTAAAATACAATAATACGTCGACCACAAACGGCAGGAATGCACGTTGTCCTCAAAAAAGTCGTACTACTACAACAGACTCGCTTACCACCGACACTAAGATGATATGTCTTTCAATAAAACATATTGTTTCGATTCTGCATTTAAAGCGGACTCCTGTCTCGGTATAGAAGCTTACGCAACTCTATCTTATTCATTTTCAAGTCTCAAGTCTATCATAATAATGCTTTTACATTTTAGATACCTTATACGAGTATATTATTGCATTTATATCATAGTACTCAGTCGGGCTCGTCCTTCACACCCGCAGTAGTAAGACGGCGAATATGAGCCTCCGCCGGTTGGTTGGATAAAATTTTAAGTGCTCAGATTTGGATCAAACTTTGCAGAGACGTTCTACGCATTAATATATTCTACAGATAATTATTATTGAAATTCTTGAACCAATAGTTTTTGATTTATTAAAGTAATAAAATGTATTCGATACACAAATACGCTCCACCTAGTGAGAATTTTGTACTATTTTATGTTGTTATTATATTATAAAAAACTGTTTATATTGAAATATTGATTGATTTGCACTGTACTTATGATAATTGGTCTCTTCTGAAAATTTTAATTCAATATTCGTTACGAAATATACTCCAATGTAAAAATATTATAATTGTAACTTTATATTTGGTCTTTATTTTTGGTCTATAATTTTAAAAACCTTTTCTTTTTTTAGGACTGATAGTCACTGTTAACCTGAAAGCTTTCATAGCTTCGCCAGATTGAAAGGTGGCAGAGCGCTAAGGGCGCTTAGCCGAAACCTTTATTTATGGATCATTTAAAAAACAGTTTAGCACGACTTTATATATGATCAATAATTTTATTTAGAATTTGGCGTCACAATAAATAAGCTGAAATGCTCATAAATAAAGGAAATACATTTTACATAATATTGATATTGTGTTTAAATAAGATAAAGACGTCGTAACATTAAAACTATTAATTTGATGCTTTTTCTTACATTTTTGTGTCGTTATCTTATGTGAATCCCAAAGTAAATCTTCAACAACTAAGTGTTAAAAAAGTAGCGATTTGATATTAATGAGGGTATCGACAGCGTGATAAGGGAACGTTGCGATGTTTTAGAAGATGTAGTGACAAAGATAGCGAAAGTGATGCTTACATGGCTTGGACACGTACAGAGAATGGATGAAAGAAGATTAACTAAACAGATTTATGAGGCAACCTTGAATGGCAAGCCGGTAAGAGTTGACGTAGGCAAAAGTATCATAATTAGATCGAGGCCACGCCAAAAGTACCCTGAACCGACAAGCTAGTATGAAATCGCTGATGAAAGTAGAAGAAGCGAAATATATGTGCCAAGATCGTAGCATGTGGAAAGATGTGGTCTCAGCCTACCCCAATGGGAAACTGGCGTCACTGTAGGCATCTATGTATCAGAAATTATCGTTTGCAAATTGCTACTATAAGATTTTAAAAGTAAGATAGGTATCAGCTGTTGTGATGATGCGCTTCAATTTTAGGAACTTTAATTTCAAAGGCTACTTTAGAGTATATTGTATTTAAACATACATTGTCCGTATTGTTTTCCGAAAATCTCATTTTGTCGTTGTTATCCACTTAAAATGGGTCGGTCTTTTTAAATTTACATAAGAAACGGGACCATTGTAATAAAATTGAGCTAAATTAGATCCACTCTGCTCAAACGAAGTAGTAAATATGAATTTTTTAGTTGAAGTTTTTATCATTTGTAAACAATTCTTTTTTACTTTAGACGCACTGTCAAAGTTCAATTTCTATTATGAGCTTCTAGTTGTAATATAAATAAATAATAAACAACTAAAGAGCCGTTATTAACCTAAGGGCTCAAGAATGAAATAAAACAGAATTTAATCACTTTCTTTCGAGGCTTATTTTTTGCGAAATTATTATTGACCGTCATTCCTAAACGTCTGACATAAGGGTATGGAGCACCGTAGATCGGAATTTTCAAAGCAAAATGATCAAGTTACAAAAAAAAATCAATAAAATTATTGTGTTTTATTTTTATTTAACCTTCGAAAACGGTTATACCAGTTGTATGTTAATTTCAAGTTTCCTATAATTTCATGTACCGCAAATATCAATGAAAATAAATAGCCGTGTCTTCTATAACCTCTGGCTCTCTGTCTGTGTATCCAAATGGGCGTCATTGAAAAATAACTTAAGCTCGAAAAGCGCCGTGTGGAAGCAGTATAAGAGAATCTACCACCCCATCCCATCCCGTCGGTGTCGTAAAAGTCAACACTGGGAAATTAAAACCAGTAGATGGGCAGCAGCATCATCCTGGAACATCTGAATAAATAAACTGCGGTTACCAACCCGCCTGTCAAGCGTGACAAATACGGCAAAATCCCTCCAATATGAGAGCTACAAACTTTTGTGGCTATCAATGGGGGAGGCCTATGTTCAGCAGTGGACTTGTTATAGGCTGAAACGACGACGACGAAAAGCGTAAAATTAAAACAGCTTGTTGATACGAGTAGCTACACTAGAAATAACATAGTCTTTGTGTGACAAGTGGGCAACAGTAGAAAAAGACCAAGTTTATTTTCACTTTACAACTAAATATCGTATTACCACAGTTGGTCATTTGAAGAATATGTAAAAACAATTCTAAAATATTGAAAAGTGTATATCCACTCAAACGTCCCGGCTGCTAGAGTGGTTTGACAACTAAAGTTGTCTTATCCGTCCACCTTCTTTTTTTCGAAAAAAAAAAAAAAAACACCCTACCCTTCTTAATTAAAAAACGATTATCTCCCTCGTTACTAACGCAAACAACTTGAAAAAAATTGTGGGTAAAGCTAATTAGATATAGAATTAATAAACGTAAACACTAAACAACAGTAAATAATGTAAAGTATATAAAAAAATATAGAAATCACAATTACAGTTGAAATCTGAGTAACATATTTTTTCTTCCTAATTTTAAGAAACATTTTGTTTCTGCATATCAAAATCATATTATTCATTCTAAAACTAGATTATATAACCTTTTTTATGATACCAGTACGTTAATACTACCGAAGTTTATTTATAGCACAAAAACGTAAACAATACACCCACTTGAAGCCTCTCAAGGTTAAAACCGGTCGAGCGGAACGGCTACCGTAATGTAAACAAACGCTCGACAGATGTTTATGTCTTTTGTTTTCATTGTATTGCGATTGTTTTATTTTCTTGAAACACTAATGTACTTAAATTAACTTACTTTAACTCTTATTTGCTTAAATCAAAGTATATATAAGGTCAGATTTATAACCTCATAAAAAAAAAAAAATGGCTATAGGTTTGCATGTTCATTTTATCGTAATAAAACACATTCCACGTTTGATATTTGTAAACATAATTAGATAATACTCTTGCCGATCATTTTGATATAAACATGTTACAATTAGTTATTAATAAAACAATACTCACAGTTTTAACGGCACAATCACTTAAAATTCACTCACACTCACTTTCACTGACTTTAACATTTTTTTCTTAATTTATTTTATTACGTAGCAGTAGAATGTTTTATCCACACAAACAAAGGTAATTTATCTTAGAGCCATCTAGTAGCAACATCGTGTATCATTACGAAAGTTGTAATACTTAAAATACGAAAATAGCCGAGCGAGTTGGCGAAGCCACTCTAGTGGCCTGGACGTTTGACTGTTTTTATTTATAAACCACTCTAGTAGCCGGACGTTTTAGTGGATATTTCGTAGTTATATGAGCAGAGTCGCTAGCCGACATCGGAAAAAGGACCAATTTAATTACCTCGCGGCTGTTGACCTGATTGTGTAATATCACTAATGAATTATTTTTTATTTCATTTTCATATTTCTTTTCAGCATATCACTAGTCCACTGCTGAACATAGGCCTCCTCCATAGATTGCCACAAAAGTTTGTAGCCCCCATTTAGAGAATATTGCCGTAGTCTCCACGCTTGGCAGGCGGATTGGCACCCGCAGTATATTTATTCAGATGTTTCAGGAAGATGCTGCTGCCCATCTAGTGGTTTTCATTTTTCTTCTGTAGACTTTTACGACACCCACGGGATCGGTTGGGATGGTAAATTCTCTTAAGCCGCCACCACACAGTTTTTTATTTAATTTTAATTAACAATTAATATTGAAACTGTCCAAGCCCACCTTCTACTCTAATACTTAATAAGTGCTCTAGTAACCTGTTACAACAACTGAAAAAATTCTGTTTTTGTATTGAAGTAGTAAAATTTTTGAATTTTTATCCGAAAATCGTATTATCAGATGTAAAAGTACTACGTCATAATTAACCTTATAAAAAACTAGCTGATGCCCGCGAGTTCGTCCACGTGGTCTTAGTCTTTTTAAATATTCAGTAGGAAATATAAAATCCTATTTCCGTCTCAAGAATGCAAGCTATCTCTGTGCCAAATTTCGTCAAGATCGGTTCAGCGGTTGTACCGTGAAAAGGTTACAAACAGAGGAACAGAGAGAGTTACTTTCGCATTTATAATGTTAGTATGGATGTTTATAAACTTCATTTAAAGTCTTAAGTAAAATGACCACGGCAGTATGAGTGTGTGCCCCACCTTAATACTATCATGTCCAGAACCGAGTTATAGTGCATATAATTCTGTCTTTTTGACTTAAAAGCTAAGGATATTTTGTATTCTGCGCTTAATAAATGTACATATGCCTACTTATTACGCCGGCAAATCGTCATTCACGTCATGTCATTCAACGTCATGATTTTTGTCTAATTTATTTTGCCAGGCGCCAAATAGAACTATTGCGGCAACCAAGCCGTCGAAGTAAAAAGTAAAGTAAAGTTTCAGCCTATAAATGTCCCACTGCTGAGCACAGGCCTCCTCTCATTTCTGAGAGGGTTTTGGAGCTAGGAAGAATCCGCCACGCTGCTCCAATGCGGGTTGGCGGACTTCACATGTCTTCGAAATATTTTTTATTTCTCAGACATGCAGGTTTCCTCACGATGTTTTCCTTCACCGCCGAGCACGTGGTAAATCAGCACTTAAAATTGCAATTAACAATTTTAGTGGTGCCGGCACCGGGAATCGAACGCAGGTCACTCGCGAACTATGAAATTTTAAAGCGCTTAGCCCCTGAGCTACCGTCGAAGTATTTAGTATTTTTCACGCTATAAATAATATACAAACATTTTGAAATCTAGGTATTACTTAATTACTAATTCATAATCAAAAGGGTATATGTAAATGGATACAAAATTATTCTTACATAATAGTATAATCTCATAACTTTCCACAATTTCTCTCTAATTACAAAGCACCATTTAAGTCTTTTGATTGATTGCTGTTCGTAATATAATAAATTGATTTTGTAAAGTAGACAATCTTTGCATTCCGCGTCAAGTTGTCAGAAATTTAAAAGATCTATTGTAATTTATTAACCTTCCTGCGTCGTTTATTATGTAATATAATAAGTATTATCAACTTATTATATTTATCAACTTAAATTATTATTCTTATTTAATAAAATACCTTCTAATGACTTATTCATTCCACCGTATTATTTTATCAAACCATATTCAAAATTTAAGCCCAATGTAATTTTTAATTTTAATTATGAAATGTGATATTAGTCTTTCGTTATTAACTATTTTTTTTATAATTGCTACTAAATCTTGTGGATTTTGGTTTCGAATCACCGCCGAAATTAATAAGTGTGATACGAATTATTTCTCTTGATACCGCATCTTTTTCCTTCAAACATTGTATGTAAAATTGATGGGGACAGGTGGGCACAAGATAATTCTCTTACAATGGAAAAAATAAATATCTTGTATTTCAGTACGCTTACAGCAATCGTGCGGTAGCGGTGAAGTCTCTTCCGCTGGACCGGAGATTTACAGTGACAACGAGAGTTTTTTTGGAAATCTGTACATATCTTCGTTGGAGCGACACACAAGTGTGAGTAACGACCCAAGAGCAAAACTCGTCTGTCACTATTCCGATTCTATCCCATACGTAAGTCTGGGCGATATTAGTATGGCTTCTAAACAGCTTAAAATGGCAAAGCGCCAGGTGAAGACGGAATAAAAGCGAAGCTTCTGAATGCGGGTGAAAAACCTGTACTCGTAGTTCAGAAACTGTTTAATATTGTTATCCATGGTGGCGCTACACCGCAAGCGTAGAGTAGAAGCTGGGTGTTCCACTCTCTTGAAGAACTATAGAGCTATATCGCTTCTGAGCCTCGTCTATGTGCTGTTTTCGAGAATCATTATTAATCAATCATTATTAATTTGACGACTTCCAGCCTCCCGAACAAGCCAGGTTTCAGGAAGGTTTTAGTACCATAAATCACATACTTCCCCTATACACACATTCCCCTATACAGAATACCGAAGAGTACAATCTACCGCTATTACTGGTGTATGTGGATTATGAGCAAGCCTTTTATTCCGTCGGGATTGGGCGGTGGTACAGTCATTTCAGTGGTGCCGGATTGACTGTCGTTATATTGAGGTGTTGCAGTGTTGGTACAATAAGCTACGATGGCTATCCGATTACAGAACTAAAGTACGAAACCGATCAGCAGTAAAACTAGAGTAACAGACACAGCTCTAAGGATTAGTAAGCATAAACGACTAAAATGGCAAAAACTTAATATCGAATGGCAACTGCGTGGGTCATTGCTCAAATCGCTCATCTCAAAGAATTTTTGTCCGTTCACACGTTTCACGTCAGTAAGAAACCTTCATACCTTAAAAGATAATTAATTGTTGATATGTAGGCTGTAAAACCATTATTATCAACCAATGAAACAAGTATGAAGTATTGACTGATTTATTATTAATTTACCCTCCGTTACAATGATATAACCAGACAATCCCTTTCTATTAACAAAAACAAAAAAAAAGAACTATTTATTATATTATTTTCTAGCAATCTCTTCCTAGAAGAGAATCTTAAATAAAAAGAAGGAGAAATATTTTATTGTTACAATAATTATTAAAAATCAATCTACGAAACTGACTTAATGTAATTAATTTTTATTTTTTTTATGTTTCTTTGCTTATTTAGTTTTACATGCAACCTATTATCAATTTACCAATTACGTGCAATATTTAATACAAATTGGATTTATTCTTATAAAATAATATTTGAATTATTACTTATCATATTATAACAAAATCAATACCATCATATTAACACAAAAACAAAAAATAGTGCCTGTGATAAACCTTTTATATTGTCCAGTATTTAGCTTTAAATTCTCAGCAAACCATCACGTCGTCACTCAGTTTGGGCGGACTTACCAAGACTGATTGGAAAATACAGTAACAAATGCCGCAGACATTAGACGCTGCTTCATATCAAGAGTATAAGTATTTTTTAGTGACTTTTCTAATTTTTGAGCAGCAGTAGCAGTAATAGTAGCAGTGGTGGTGGTAGTAGTAGTTCATATGCAAGTATCCATTTAGGTAGGTACCACCACAGTGGCAGTTATTCTGCCGTCAAGCCGTAATGTGAAAACTGTGTTTCGGATTGAAGGGCACTTGGCACTAGGGATATGGACTAAAGAACTAGTGTCTCAAGTAGTGTCTCACATAAGTATTCTGGGTAGCAGCATTTGTTTTGGGCAGACGTTGCACCAACGATTTTCTGGACCTATTACTTTCTTCCAAATATACTTTTTCGACAACCACGGGACTTACACCACAACCCTAATAGAACAAGTGGCTGTTTAAAAAAATATAATTTGTTCAATTATATTTGAGTATAAGTGACAGAAACATTTGAAATTAAGTCAAAAATTTACTAAAGCTAGAACAAATTCTATCATTTCTTATAGTTGTAACATCAATATAGTTACCATGGGAAATAAATAAAGGGTCTTTTTAGAAATAGTACAAAATGCGATCAATTTATAACACTCTCTTTCTCTATCTCTAAACATTTTTTTATTCCTCAAATGGTAACTTTTTTATTTTTAAATCTATTTTAAAACTTTGCTTTTAGCTTAATTTATAACTTAAATCAATTAAACACGATAACATCATTGCACTAGCAATGAACACTGAACTAACAGTACGCTAACTAAATGGGTTTCATTCATTTTAGTATTTTCACTACACGTAACGGAGAGAATGACTTCAACATTAACATGATAGTGAAGTTTACGTTCATGAGCTTTAGCGCGTTTTTGCACTACATTATGCTTTTAGTTCATGTAAAGTTCAACATTTCGAATAATAGGATTAAAAACGGCTTTTTAAAAGTGTTCCTACCCTGGGTTTTTTTTCATTATCGCACACTACACACCACTACTACCAACGATTTGTCTTTGCTCGAAGATTGGCTCATTATCGCAAACTACACACCACTATTACCAACTTGAAGCATAAATCGGGTACTCTGACTACTAAGCAATGCGAACGTAAACTTTTTTAGAAGTATTCGTTTTGGAATTTGAATCCGACAGAGAGGAAATTAAAACCAGGAGATGGGTAGCAGCATCTTTCTGGAACATCTGAATAAATATACTGCGTTTGCTAACTCGCCTGCCAATAATGCCGCCTATAGCAAAATCTCGCCAAAATTAAAGCTCGTAACTTTTGTGGCAATCTATGAGGGAGGCCTGTGTCCAGCAGTGGACTAGTAAGCAGCAGCCTATTGGCTGAGATGATGACGACGTCATCATCAGATGATGTCATCCTCATCATCATCTCAGTCTATTACTAGTGCACATGCTTATTATATCGCCTACCTGACTACCCGAATCCGACCCGGAGCCATTTGTGCAAGATACATGTTGTTGGTTTTCGGCTTTCCTTGTGTTATGTATGTAAAATATATGTGTAAAACGCACCAACGATACTTTTCTATCTCGACCTTTTTTAAATAAAGAAAGAAAAAAGAAAAAGAACAAAGGAAAAATCTTCTGGTTTAAACACCCGATGTTTGAAGGGTGCGAACATCTTTGGAATGTTTTTGAATTGCGAATTCGTTGAATGGTAACGAAGCAGAATATTGTAAATCAAGTTTTCCGCTCGTAAGAATCTTTGATCATACTCGTAAGTAACATGGATATTAATTAAGTATTTAATATAATGTATACTTATAGTAGGATTCCCATGCAGGAATCCGTCCAGGTAGGTTATTCTGCCCTTAAGCAGTATTGTGCAAACATTACTGTGTTTCGGTCTGAAGGGCACTGAGATCTAGTGTAATAACTGGGCAAATAAAAAATAAAAGTAAAGTTTCAACTAAATGTCCCACTGCTGAGCACAGGCCTCCTCTCATTTCTGAGAGGGTTATGGAACTAGGAAGAATCCACCACGCTGCTCCAATGCGGGTTGGCGGACTGCACATGACTAGGAAATATTTTTTATTTCTCAGACATGCAGGTTTCCTCACGATGTTTTCAGTGAAGGGGGAGGCCTATGTTGGGGAGTGGACTAATACTAGGCTGAAATGATGATGATGATGATGATTAGCTGATGGCTGCGACTTTGTTCGCGTGATAGCTATTTGATTTTCCCGAATAAAAAGCATTCTATGTCCGTCTCCAAGATGGAAGCTATATCTGTACCAAATTTCGTCAAGATCAGTTCAGCGGTTGAACCGTGTAAAGGTAACAAACAGACAGAGGGACTGACAGTTACTTCCGCATTTATAAGTATGGATGAACACTATAGATTTACAAATAAAGAGATAGGGACGTGAACAATGTTTTTATTTTATCATCGTAAATGTTAATCATACATATTAGATGTACTAAACAGCGATATATGCGTCGTTATATCATTTTTTTATTGGGGAAAAGGTTTACCCGACAGCAAGAGCAACGTCCACCCATAGCAATGCTGTGTTACTCGGAATATTTCTGTGTGGCACCTGCGACAGTTCTTAAGTCTCATATGCGCTCGCTTTAAATTTCATAGTAAGCGAGTGATTCGATTCGACCTGGGTTCGATTCCCGGTGCTGGCACCACTAAAATTGTTAATTGCAATTTTAAGTGCTGATTTAACACGTGCTCGACGGTGTAGGAAAACATTGTGAGGATGTCTGAGAAATAAAAAAAAAAATCGAAGACATGTGCAGTCCGCCAACCCGCATTGGAGCAGCGTGACGGATTCTTCCTAGCTCCAAAGCCCTCACAGAAATGAGAGGAGGCCTGTGCTCGGCAGTGGGACATTTATATGCTAAAACTTTTACTTTTTTACTTTTTAAGAAAAATATAAAATAATAATTACTACGATAATAACAAGTTCTCTCAGCTGTATCAAAATAAAAAGTGTAATAATTAAACTATTGAATGGAACCAAGGTCTGTGACTAAAAGTTTTTGTCTCATATATGAGTTACAGAATAATTCATACAACCGTTTTAAAGCTCTTTATAAATAATCACCGTCAGTTGTTATACACTCACTATTTAAAATTTAATAAGGTAATTCCGACATTATTCTTGGGAACAACCATACCTTCTCATCCTTAACGAGACTGCTACGGCAACCGTATGTCGTAAGCTGAATAATAAACGCGAAACCCCTTGTAGGGTTTTAATAAAATATTAAACTTCATGTTAGCAGGATTTCCTTGTCTTATAAGTTGTTGAAATTTTACTTTGAGATAATATTTCTAATAGAATGTCTGTATAATTTAAATTATCCAAAATCTACGTATAGACTACTAATAGACACACAATTTGTGCATAATAAGCACGGACGTGTCGAGCACGTGCGCGTTTTTATGCAAACCTGAACGCTCACACATACGCTGCTAAATACACACGATGCAGTATATTAACATATACATAAATGTATATCAATGGTATATAAAAACCTAAGATATAATGTTCCATGCGAAAAACAAAATCGATTCTTGCGAACTGCCACCGGAGCCGGTTGGTATCAACGGAACGTAGACCTTTACAGTGACTGTAAAATGCCCTTTATCTCTGAACGGTTCAGAGAATTATCACGGCGGTTTTTCGAAAATGCCGGGGTTCATCCAAACCCGCTGGTGGTTAAAGCAGCAAATTACCGATCTAATCTAAACGCGACCGAACGCAAACGTCGCCCGCGAAACGTGCTAGACGACACGGACATCTCAACACTCCCTGACCACGATACGGTCAGTCATGATCCAGGCTACACTGTACACACAGTCAATAGCTTTAACATAACACGCACCATGCACGCACCACGACGCGCTACCGCCGTAGACAGCGGCGTGCAGCAGTCGACAATCACACTGCGTACACAAGATACACCCGTGTTCCAGGGCGGTCCTCACCACCCCGAGTTAGCGACACACAAGTCGACAGTCCGAATGGAGGCCCGCAGCCTCCCTCAGACGGTCATTAGACGACTTAAAATTATTTCGAGATACTCGAAATCGCGCAAGCACGCAGCGAACGCGACAGGTCCGAATTTCGAGGTTTTTGTAGGAGTATTATTTATGTATTTATGTTTGGGTCAAACCAAACCTGACACGCGGGCCCCTGGCCCGTGAGCACAGTATCCGATGAAGCTGTAAAAGCCAAAAAGGCTAACAGCAATTCTAACACTTCAAAAGCTTACTCGTTTGATCAAAACGTAAAAATAATTACAAATTCCATTTAAATAAACACAAATTCAATATTATACCCTCGACATCAAATAGCTTTTTAAATGAAATGAACCATAGTTCCACGAAGTTTTTAAATTTGTTTTTGTTATCACGACTGACGTGATACTAATGGAAATAAGCACAATGTGCGCCGTTTTTTGAGGACTTTTTTGAGTAGATTTTTTGTATATCAATGAGTACTGAGAGTAATATCAATGATACACACTCTCGAAAGGCACTTTTCCGCACCATCAGTATAAAAATTTTCTATGTGGGTTAAGATAGTTAATAGAATCAGGCGTTGCTTTGAGGAAATCGATTATAATAAATGAAAGGAAGTTAATTTGCTAAGATCAGCATGCGAAATATAAAGTGGTGTGTATTACCTAGTTTTTGAAGAGCACTGCCCGCCCCCTCTCAGTAGCGTCCACAAGCAAATTAACACCACCAGTATGCAGTGCATGCGGATCCTAGTAAATTATCTTCCTTTTTTTCATTATACAGTTTAACGCAGAATCACTAGTTATTTCCATTTAGTTTTAAGTCCTCTGTTTTTTCTCTCAACAGGTCTCAACTTAATAGATGCAATACATTTTATTTGTATAAAAGATTTGCTTCGTAGTTTTAGTCTGCTACAATTCAGGTTTAATCATATAATGCAGACAAATTATTTCGCGGGCGCAGAATTTAAAGAGTAATTTTAAGATTTCAGAGACTAGAGACTCTATAAAACATAATAGTCATAAGATGTATTTGTGGCCCTGAAAAGGGTCTTCTTTCATATATTTAGAAAAAAAAATCGTCATGCGTAGCTACGTATTCTCGAACGTACGACTCAGAGCACAGATAGCGTGAACACCGCGCATTCAGCACGTATGAGTATTTGCGATGATCATATTTCTGTGAACGGAGAGGTCGGTCGGCAGAGCTCGCGACGCCGAATGACGTTTCGTTCGGCTTCTCTTTATATAAAAACTCTTTTTACATAAGAACGATGTTTTTAATTCTAAACATTGTACGCAGTAGTATATTTCCTGTTATCACATGCACAATGTGTTGTGCGTGGGAAATGTATGTCTGTACCAGACACGGAAACTAACAATTTGTATTTTTGCACAAATGCTAGGCCTGGCTGGGATTCGAACCTAAGAGACGCGGCGTCAAGTCAGGCACTTTGACCACTTGCCAATACTAATTCAACGAGCACAAACAAGACCCATCTTGCTTTCTGATAGGAGTTCCTATAGTCAACTTCCAGCTATATTATCAGACCAGCTCTCAGGCACCATGTTATGACATTGTCAACAAGGCAGCACATGTACGCTAAATTTTAGCTGAATCGGACATCGGAAAGTTTGTGAAGTTCGACTTACAATATTGAAACCGGAAAGATTTACGAAGAAAGCAATTTAAATAAAAGTGTATAAATGTACAACTGATATGTAATTTCTTTTTTTTATATAGAAAGTTGTAATTAATGAATCAAATAGTTGATCGGTAAATTTATTTCAACTTATTCAAGAGTTAGATTCCGTTCTCCATTAGTTTTCGAAGAATTCCGAATAATTCCATTAGTCTGATTGCACAGATTGTTAGATATGAAACTTAACTGATTTCATAATTCTAAGAGAAAATTCCCTAGTCACAATTATTCATGGTTAAATTTAATTAATTATTCAAATCTTTAGTAGATTTTTTTTTATGTAATTTAAATTTAACTGTATCTTGAATTCATTAGAGTTAACATCAAATTTGAAAGACCACAAATTCTTGCAAAAGGACCAAGATCGTTTTCTACCAAGGATGATTCGTGAGGAGGCTATTTAAATTAAAAAGCATTCTAATTTCCATAGCCGATATCGTTTGACAGGTGGTCGTTTCTTCTTCTTCTTTTAATTCTGGCCACTCTCGATAGAATTCTGCCAATGTCAAGTCAGTCACGCTCCCGTTCAAAATGTCGATCGACAGTAAAATGATAGTTGACTTTTACTGAACATTTGCTGGACTGATGGAGACAAAACAAAAAGTACAAATTTGGTCTTAAATTGCATTTTTCAACACTGTACACTTTCACAAGAACTTCCTGCATAATAAACTATCAATATTAAACAACAAAACTTAAAATATACACAGAAATTACAAAATTTAATTAAAACACTACCGTCACTTTTCGAGTTGAAACAATATAAAAAATAAAGTGGTCGTTTTATTACCGGTTAATGGTAATAGATTTGCATATACAGCGTTTCTAAATTATGGTGTGTATTTTGCTAATAAGAATGACAGGTTTATATAAATATAACGTCTTAAATAATTAAAAATTTGTATTTCTTCTGCCGACAGTCGTTAGGTGTCCGGCCTTAAAAATATTTTTAGTCTCTATGATTGGAGTTCAAGAATTTAAAGTACATCGTATTGTCCCCCTGCAGATGCTGCTTGTAACGGTTTCAAATAAAAATTAATGAAAAATTTCAATTTCTGAAGAAATTTATCCCATAAAGTTGATCACTTTCTTCAGAATTTTCGAGGAACTAATATTTTATAGTAAAAGATCTTAGTTATACTTGAAAGAGAATTAGGAAATGTATTAAAATTTCATGCAGATATTTGGATTAATCTCATTTTCATCATTATCATCATTTCAACCTAATTATTAAATAAATATTACACAAGTTATGAGTACTTAGTAACATCCTGCCAGCTATCACTGTATTCTCCGGGGTTATTATCGTTCATATATCATATAATATTATGGTAACTCTTTTTATAAAGTCTTTGATTAATAAACTCATAAAACTTTATGTAGCTTAAATAAGTTTTGTATAAATCACATTGTTTATGGCACATATTCACTGACTGCAGCATGCAAAAGGCGTTTCACATCTCTTCCATGCAGCCTACTCGATTTCTATACAATTACCAGTGACTAACGAACACTAGTATCTCTTAGTATCTATCTTTAGTAGTAATTCTAGTATCTATCTTTTATTAAAAACAGTAAAGCTGTAGAGTATATATGGTCACTCTGGAACTAAATGGATTTCTGAACATACAATTTACCAGCAGTATAAAAGATCTTATTGCTGTGTCGTTTACGGATCTAGGGTCAGATGGTGGCTCTAGGCTTCTGCGCCGCGGGTCGCGGGTTAGATTCCCGCGGGGGACCAATATTTGTACATTGCCTACATATAGTTGTTGCGGGTCTGGGTGTTTGTGCATGTGGAATTTATTTCTGTAAAACGCACCCTCGACACAAGAGAAATTCAACCGTGGAGTACCGTTTTTTTAATAGTTTTTTTTTATTGTAAACGTATTTGAACATAACGTCCAGCTACAGCTTCTTTTGCATTCTGGTTATATAGGTCTCAACATACTACATCATCATATTCATCATAATTCTAATCCTATAATAAGTAAGTTGCTAGAAGAAGATAAAGTTTACAAAGTAGATACAAAGAAAATTACCATGTCTACTAGAAAAAAAAACATGTGTATTGTGTATAAAGGGTATGAATAGTGCTTTTATTTTATTATACCCGAATTTTTAAAAGCAATAAAGTACAGGACGCACTTATAGAAATGTGCTTGATTTAACATTTAATATCGTGTAAGAACATCACATGTGCACAGATGCGCGGAAATTTCAATTTGCTTCGGAGCGCTTACGACACTGTATGTAATATTAATCCCCGCCGCGTCGTACAACTCGTTATGATAGCAAATAACCCGAGTATTTACATAAATAGAAATTGTTTCTATGAAAACTACACAAAATTAGTTTGCCGAGCTATTATGAAAATGCATGGATGTAAAATAAATTAGACAATAATAAAATTCTCTCTTTTAAATTTTTGTAAAGTATTGATACTTTACAAAAAGGGTTGTTTCGTCATGATTCATTGAAGTACAGACATAACTTCCTTAAAATAATACGTAATGTATTTACGTTACTTAAACAAGTTCAAGTTATCAAAAGTGAAAAGTTCATATACCGTAAAATCTCATTTCTTGGAACTATGATTATATGCTTCCCTTTTCCTGAACTTTAGTCTATTGCTTTTATCTACGAATGCCTTCATCCTGTGCTTTACATTAATTTATGTACACCCCCCTCTACTCCCTTCTTAATCACAACAATTCCGTTTACAATGGTTGTCTGGAAGAAATCGCTTTCTGAGCGATAAGACCGCCTATTGTACATATTTACACTTTTTTTGTTAATTTTTGTGCTTGTTTCAGTGTTTGGTGTATAATAAAGAATATATTGATTGATTGATAGTTGTACTGATTTTCTTTGGTTAAACAAGGCTTTCTAAATAGAGTCATTATAATTTTTTTATTGAATTAAGTGAAGAGACGGTCAAAACGTTCACCTGATGGTAAGTGCAACGTCTGCCCATAGCAGATGCTGTGCCACCCAGAATATTTCTGTGTGAAACAACACTACGCCCGTTCCCCAGATACAAAAGTTATTTAGTCTCATATGCCCAGTGATTACGCTAGCTCACAGTGCCCTTCAAACCGAAACACAACATTACTGTGCACACTACTGCTTCACGGCAGAATAACTGGCCCTGGAGTGGTACCTACCTAGACGGATTCCAGCATAGGAATCCTACCACCCTCTGGGTTTCTTGATGCTTCTTTCCAGGTCTGTGGCATTTCTTCTTTTTTATCAGTGATAAAGTAAAAAGTAAATTTGATACTAGTTGTGTAAAACAAATCAAATAAATGAAAAGAATGAATAAAAAATTGTATATTCTGTTCTATACTTGAACAAGTCATATACATTCACAGTAATAAGGACAAAACGGTTTATATTTAAATTTTAACTCATACTCGAGTTATTATTTATAAATTATAATTAATTGATTCGATACATCACAGTCACGCCTTTTTTCCATATAAGCGATAGGCAGAGACCACTCACGTAGCCCACTTTTCGTCGTCGCGCCGCCATATTGATACAAAAAGAGTCAAAAAAATCTTACTCCCAATTGTGTTCCCACGAGCAGTACAGCGATAGCATGGCGTTATGGTGTTATTTTGCACGAACAAAGGATGTCCGTACAATACTTTTGTCGCCTCTTACTACACCTCGGAAGGAAAGAGATTCCGGACACCTATCGGCATTTTTTTTTATTTTTTTATTTCATAAAAGTGACGGAACGAGCAAAACGTTCACCTGATGGTAAGTGCAACGTGTGCCCATAACAAATGCTGTGTCACCCAGAACAGTGTGACACCACAATGCGCCCGTCACCCTGAGACATCAGTTCTTAAGTCTCATATGCCCAGTGATTACGCTAGCTCTCAGTGCCCTTCAAACCGAAACACAGTAATGTTTGCACACTACTGCTTCACGGCAGAATAACTGGCCCTGGGGTGGTACCTACCTAGACGGATTCCTGCATAGGAATCCTACCACCAGTAAAAAATACGTATTGCGTACGGCATTACGTATTATGTTAAATTACACATGATTATTATGTCGTCTTATATACCGAAAATCATTTTTCTCAATGAAAAACCTTTAGGTACAGCTTACAGTTTAAACCTTACATTTTCACGGAGAAAGTTCATGTGTAAGTAGGAAAGCAGTATCGGAATTGTTATAACAATGCGCACGGAGCACAATAAATATATATTGTTGTTACATTCGAACACAGAAATGCTGCTGGCTGTTTTAATAATACATGAGAGCTTGACTCACAGGAAACTTAGTTGGAGAGCTGCGCCATTTCGGAACGATACATTTTTACTACAGGTACGTAACACGAGAAGAAAGACATAACCGTGGAGACAAGCCGAATTCAAGTGTTATCAAAGCTCAAAGGGAAAAGAAAAATTATAGCTTAGACCACAAATACCTAATATTACAACATTCACTGTGACCTAACAAGATGTTTTCGCTTTTGCTATAATATTTTTAGAGGTCATTTACCTTTACGAGTCTGGTATACCGTATGGAATTAAGATCGTTAAAACTTTCCTTAAGCCTTAGGCAGCGTCATTTGTTTTATATCCTATATTATCCTATATCATCAGATAATAGACCTTATATGTTTTTCTTATGCATTTGATATATTATCTACCAATTCACTATCTAATATATACGTAAATGTCGTTAACTTTTTTAATAACTAACCTGAATGTGGACTATTTTTTTTTTAATAAAAAACGATGCCCCACAGTAGGATTTTACATGGGTACGTTTTACAGACATAAATTCCACATGCACAAACCACCCAGACCCAACCAAGGGCTTAGCCACTGCGCCAACCGAGCCGATAATTTTATGTACATTATTTTTATATCTCTTTAAAGCTATGAATATGAACATTTGTTATGCATGTTTGGTGACTTTTAGTTTCATGTTTATTTGTGAAGCCGTGTGGTGGCGGCTCGTTAAAAGAATACTACCACTCCATCTCATCCAATGGATCTTGTAAAAGGCGAGTATGGAATTAAACTGCACTGTGCACCCAACAGCGCATGGTGGCGATGGGCTCACCACCTATCACACCAAGTGCATTATATTGTTTTGGTGAAACGTGGATTCTGGCAGTCATTTGCAGTGAGTGCCCAGTCTCTGACTACCCCTTATGGGATACAGTCGTGATCTTATGTATGTATGTATGTTTATTTGAGTTATTTATGAGCGTAGACAATATTTATAGTTTTCTACTTTTTAAAGATCTTTGTCCCCTGTGACCCGCCAATTAATATAAAAAAATCAAACATATTTATTTCATTTGCGACGTGTTGGATGATAAAATAATCTTTAATCATTTGATATGCTGAAATTCTCTGTTATTCTCAGTTATTCTAGAAGATAAACCATAAATAAATTTGACACATTACAACATTGCAATGGGCCACGTGAAGCTGCGAATCAGTGGGAAATGTAGTTACTTATCTGAGCCATTGTTCAAATACGCACTTTTAAACGAGCACTTATTAATTAAACACTTCATGGCGTTGACATACACATACAATATAAGCTATATTTAGTTTTACAGATACATTTAATTGAATTAAAGTTGAAATAGTTCATAACATATAATCAAAAAAAAAAAAAAAAGGTTTCCAAGGGCTGTGTGCCATAAACCAACGGACGAGTAGTTCTTTCGGAAAGCAGTATAGAAGACTTTAAGTAAATAAGTTTCGGAAAGCCAATAAGAAAACAGGTAAAAAATACGAAACATCCTTGCTACGAACTCAAGCACAGAAAAGAGAAAGGAGAAAAGAAGAAAAAGGGACGGGACACTAAAACGAAGGAAGAAAAGTTAAAAACAGTAGCCGCTGACTGTCGTAGAATCAATATTACTTGATAATGACTCACTTTCAGGAGAAACACGTGTCGTGTCTCGACTTCAGTTGTATATACTGCCTGGTAGTAGTGTCGGTGGAGGGTGTCTGGTGGCGGTTCCCGGTGGCGGTATTAGTTTGCTTGTGCACGCTGTTGAGGAAGGGTAGGCGGTGCTACACACTATTTTAAATACTGCATCCGGATCTAAGTAAATTAACATTTTTTCATCCATTGTATTGGATTTCCGCAAAGTAACGACTGATTCTATTAACAGAACAGACTAGTCATTAAGGTATATAAGAGCGCTTAACAAGAGCGTCGAAGACGTTTAGTATGAAATAGATCTTAATCTATATCGCAAAGAACGTTTTTTGTTTCTAAATAATATTAACATTGTAAAAAGGTATTCAGTTACCCGCTTTGATGCTGGTAATTCAATTTCCATGGTTGTTTATAAGCCGTTTCCGTTGCTTTGTAAAGTTCTAATAGCATTTTACAAAGAAAATTAAATGAAATTACTTACGCTTGGAATGAAAATAAACACAAATGACTTACACCGGTTATTAAACAATAAAATAAAGAACATTTTATTGAATGATAATTATTAATACATTTCTTCATAACCGTAATAAATTAATTAAAAAACAACTTGTCAAAAAGACACAAAAAAGCATAAACTTGTTCACTATTTAATAGTATGCTTTTAGTAATTATTTATAGGACAAATATGTGCGGAGAAAACTATTGCTCTCCACTTGCATGTCTTCTTGGCTACTAAAACATAGAAAGAGGATATTTATATTAGTAATAAATTAAGTTATATAATCTATAAATGACATGAAGCTTGAATTTGAGAGTAAGAAGATAAAGTAGACGATCTACTGACCTACAACTTTATAGCGTGAATGCGAATGACACAATGAGAAATCACACTGAATAAGGCAAAAAGTAGAGAAAAAAAACTAATCGTTATTACAACACAACACACGTCAGACAGAGATACGGAGACAGTCACAATACAACCAGAACCGCTAGCCAAAAATCGGTCTTTGTAAAAGTGTTGAAACCAGCTAGGAATTTTAACTTAGGACCCGCGGCGTGGAAGTCAGGTGTACTCTGACCGCTACGCCACTCGGTCGGGCTGAAATAAAATGGTAACTTTTTTTTCTTATTCTGATCAGATATGAAAAATACGAAATGTATAATCACCATCGATATAAATAAATAAAACATATGTGTTGGTCTCTGTCTTAATGAATTTAAAGGGTAAGTATAAACTTAATCTATTATAACTGCGGTGACAGATGTACTGGTGTCATAGTTAACCCGGAGTACCTTCAGCTTTTAATTATAATTTTTGGTCCGATCTTCGCAGAAAGAGCTAACTGTGTCTTGAAATCCTACAGTGATATGCTTGGTTTTTGATTTAATTTTATTCATTATAGGATCCCAAGCTGGTGGTAGTACCGCACCTTCTTCTCTATTAAAATTAGGATGTTTTTTTATTTCAATAGCCACGCGAATCATCCTTGGTAGGAATCGGTGTTCTTTTGCGAGGATTTGTGGTTTATGAAATCGGATATAATGGTTAGGATGACGCGGAACATGGTCACAGACTGCAGACTTCCTGGAGCGACGATGCTTCACAGCAGCTATATGTTATTTTACGCACGTTTTACTGATCTTTTTGTTTGCCCATACTACTGCATCTTGTAGAGGGATGTTACACTTGATAGATGGTAAAAACTGCTTAGGATCATAAAAGAAACGACGGTCTTGCGGGAAGTCGATTGGTGCAGGTGGTTCGACACTGTTTTTTAGTCTCAATCTATGAAGGAGGCCTATTTTTCGCATTCGACATGAGTTGGGAAACGATGATGAAGATGATGATGATGAATAACGTTGACGATAAAACTGTGCCACAACGTTTGAATTGTTTAGAATAGCCGCCGTATGTTTTATCACATGTTTCCTGGATCATGGTTAACTTGCGCAGGTTGTGTAATAACAACGCCATTCTAGCAATGGATACGTAACCCACATACACGTATACCTACTAGCCAAAATAAGGCCTCATGAATTATTTTTTGTAGTCTAAGTTCTAGACATTTTCGCACTCAACTCTTAGTATCTAGTCTGTTCATAATTTTTAAAGCCAAAATCCTAATATAATATTAGTTAACTTATTTTGAATAAGTATACAGAATTCGTTTCCATTGATGATATTTCATGATAAATTCAATTTCAATTTCATGTCAATGACTAAATTCTGTTCTTCAATGTGAACACGATTTCTATTGATTAATGGATGGCTCCAGAGAACGGAACTCAATTAATGACCACGGAATAGGTCTGCATAGTACGTTACGATATTTCAATTGAAAGCGTTCTCTCGTCTGTTCTTAGTGATCATATATTGTAACGTATTTAAAAAAAAAAATTGGGTTTATTGTACAAAAAAAAAATCTATCTCGTTGTAGAAAAAAAAACTTTAATAATGGTAACATTGAATGTAGTATCAAATAGACAAGACCTAGGATAGAATGATCTGGTACGTTGTTCTTTTAATGTATCCATGGTTATGGTAGGATGGTAAATACGGCTACTGTTTCTATAGTAAATATTATATGCCCTGAAATATTAGCTCGTCTCGTCATCTTCTCCCATAGAACACAATATGATAATAAAAACGGTGTTGTACGACACGGGCTTAATATATATCGATGATTATTCTGTTATATTTCAGAGGCTATGATATTATGGCATATCTAGTAGACAGTTTCAACAACACTTGCGGAACAACAAGGGGTGATGGATATGTATAATCATAAAAGAGACTAGCGACATCCTTAACGAATTACTAAAATTCATCATCATCATTATCATTTCAGCCTATCATTAGTCCATTGCTGAACAAAGGCCACCCTGAGGTCCCCCACAGATTGCCACAAAAATTTGTAGCTCTCATTTTGGGGGGATTTTGCCATAGTTGCCACGCTGGGTATAGTAAGTAATATATAGTTGCCGCAATTTATTTCGTTAGATGTTACAAGATGATGCTGCTGCACATCTCCTGGCTTTCGTTTTGCCTCTGTCGACTTTTATGATATCCACGGAATGAGATGGGGTGGCAGATTATCTTCGACCGCCACCACACTTAAATCACATAATTTAAAATAGTTAATTTGTAAATGTAGATATGAATCTGAGTAACAAGATCCGACAGCGGGGCACATTTTTGCGATTTCAAGTGTTAAAATGAAATTATAAGGCAAATTGAAAACGAATGGTTCCAGACGTCAGCTGAATTAAATACGTTTTGAACTTGCTTTACTCACTTCGTTAAGGTCTCGGAAAGTTTTCAGCGTCCATTTTTTAATGATGTGTAAATTTTACAAAAAAAGACTTGTAAAAATGCCTAGATTAGTCATTGTAGGAAATACAATACAATAAAATTGTTGAAAATCAATTATTTTTCTGACAGTTTCCTTTTTAAGGTTAAATACTCGTACTTCCGAAAGAAAAAAACGGAACCCTTACAGAATCACTCGTGTGCCTGTCTGTCTGCCTGTCACAGCCAATTTGTTTGGTATACATATATCGGTGACCAAAACACTGACGTGTAACGTCAATAAATTAATTTTAAGAATTTCACTTTGAGGGGTAAATAAGAAGATTCCTATGCAGGAATCCGTCTAGATAGGTACCACTACCGGGTCAGTTATTCTGCCGTGAAGCAGTAGTGTGCAAATATTACTGTGTTTCGGTCTGAACTGAACCGTAGTGAAATCAAATGAAAGAACTTGTTTTGACGGTCTCAAATATATATATTTTATAAATTACAATTGAATAGTATTACAGCAACTTAAAAAAATAGATGTAAATTTACGAGAGATTAGATCTAAGGAAGTGACCATCGATTTACATTTATCATTGGTAAGCGGACCAACATTCAACCTTGGTAGCAGGTAGGCAGGTAGTGGTGTTAAAAACCCTGTATCTAAAATAATATAGAAGATCTTATTTTTTTGTAAATAAATATCTTTTTTTTTTATGTCGTTAAAGTTTTCCGTACATTCCTTGCAAAATTTTATACGAGTATAATAGTAAATGACATGCTGTAAAGCGCTCGAAACGACGGGTTATAAACAGTTAAAATTAAACGCGGTGAAGTCCGTAAAATTAGTTTTATTAATCGTCGTAATTTAAATTATAAACTAAAACGTGTGGTATGAGAACAAGAGTTTGGATTAATACACATCATACATTAATACACAACAAATTAGCTTATCTAATAGTTTAATAATTTATAATTTTAAATCGATACGCGACAACGACGTAGCCAATTAGGAGAGACGTTATTGGAGCATAGTCTTCAACTCTATTGCTATGCTTGAAGACGTACTTAAAAGTTTAAATGGCTACGAATAATATTATTCTATGCTATGATGGCTTTATTAAAGTGTTAATTTTGTACATAAAATTGGCATCTTAAAATTTTCAAATAACATTTCAAAACGTATAGCGATTTAAAATAATAAAATATATATAATATTGTATCCAAATATACATTCAGATACAACACTATATACATACATTTAGAGAGGTTACTGATACTAATATAAATACTAACGTGACTTTCACATTGATATGTCATATTGACACTGGAACTTGATCCAGAGTTTTGATATTAATAACTCAACGTAACCAGCAACAATTCCAATGAATTTAAAACCAACCGTTATCGTTATGTACATATGTTATTATAACTTTTAGAACTAGAATATTCAGACATTAGACATTCACAGTTTTATTTTCTGTCATAATCCAAAACTTCTCGTTATGTACCGATGTGATACACAACATTTGTATAATAGCCGCTATATTTAGCCGTGGATCAGAGGCCGGGATCTCGCCGTATATTTCATAGGTTCCCGGTTCTGACACCCCTGAAGATATTATGGAATTTTAAGTGCTGATCTACCACAAAATATTTCGAAGACATGGGTATTCTGCCAACCCGAATTGAAGCAGCGTGGCGGACTCTTCCCGACTCCGAAGCCCTTTCAGAAATGGGAGGAGGCCTGTGCCTGTGCCTGAGCAGTGGGACATGACATAAGTCATACCTTCATGAACCTAGGTATTTCACAATGACATGAAGATAGTTCTAAGACCAGTATCACATATACATGTGTTATACTACAATAACACCAAAACGAGAACAAGAACAAGTGTTATATTTTAATACTTCAGCTTAAAAACAACATTGTTAAATAACATTGTTAGTAGCTGTAAAGTAATAATAAAAAAATAAATAGATATAACGAGAAAAAGTAAACAAAAACAAATAGTATCACAGTGAAGTATATATAAATAAAAATTGCTAATTTCTGAGTGTAAGCGCTAATGCTATAAAGGATTTACACTTTGTCGGAAAACGTTCTCAAACTATATCTAGTTAATTGAGTCAACGAAGCTCTTGCGGATTTGTTAGACAAAACAAGCAATTAACATCTGCTTCTATAAACTTTGGTTATCCATGCAACATCGATTCGAAATGTTAAGATATATCAAGAAGCAAAAACTTTTAAAATGTTTTTATAAAATGTTTTTATAAAATGTTGTGTAATTAAAAAAAATGGTTAAAATGTCTATTATTTATGTAGAGTTGACAAACGAGCGCACAGTTACTGGTGGTGGGATTCTTATGCAGGAATCCATCTAGGTAGGTACCACTCCAGGGCCAGAAGCATCCGATGAAGCTGTAAAAGCCGAGAAGGCTAACAGCAATTACATCACCGAAAATGTATATAAAAAGTAGTGTGCAAACATTACCCTGTTTCAGTTTGTAGGGCACTGAGAGCTAATGTATTTACTGCGCATATGAGGCTTAAGAACTAATGTCTAAGGGTGACGGGCGCAGTGTGGTGTCACAGAGAAATGTTTTTGACGACACAATATTTGTTATAGGCAGACGTTGCGCTTACCATCTGGTGAACGTTTTGCTCGTTTCATCACTTAATCCAATAAAAAAAAAATTTAACTGGCAGTAAATAACCACTGAGACATTTCTCGTAGAAACCTATACATTATTCATTATTAAAAATCGGGATACTGATATAATGAGTAGTTACTAGAGATGACAATAATCTTCTCTAACCGCTACCTGTTATCGTGTTTCCTTTTCTTCTCTGTCGCCCGAAGAACGAACGAAACGAAGCAGCAGCAGCAATAAAACTATCTTTCACAAAGCAAGCAGCTCTTCTGATGGTAAGTGATCATCACCGCCGCCCAGGAACATCCGCAATACCAGAGTAATTCCGGGTGCGTTGCCGGCCTTTGAGAAGTGGGTAGGTTCTTTTATTCGAGTTCCCTAAGCCGTATCGATGTGTGTTTGTGTTTATGCTATCCAGATTGTTTAAGCTGCGCAGATATAAACTTGTGGTGGTTTAAAGTTTTTTTTTTTGTAAATTTATTTTTTAATATACATGAATTTAAAAAAAATCAAAGGAAACCATCAAACATCACCCGGCTTTTATCTTTGGGAATTTTGGATTTACCGACGTAAATTCCCGAAGAAATCATAAGGATACGGCAAATATTAACCAAATTTTCTTATTGCTTCTCTTTTTTTACCCTTCTGTCCTCCTTAGTTTGAGCTTAGTCAAACCAATTCGAATAAATCACTATCGTTACTAGTACGTCTGAGCGACTGTCTTGTTAAAAGCTCTGAAATTTCGTGTATGCACTGTTAATTAGATGGATGGAAAAATATTGTTACACACCAGCATCGTTGCGAAAGGTATTGTGCCCTTACCTTACCTCTCCTACGCAGTTTCATTGTAATTTATACTTTTTCATCAACCAAATTTTCATTCGAACTTTACGGAAAATATAGCTAACCTGCGTATACAACTATAATATCAATTTCAATATCGTTACATAACATTATTACTATTAGATAACGTTCACAACGTAAAAGTAAAATAACATGGTAAACATAACTCGGTGGTAAACATTATAATTTATTATAATAAAATTATGGTAACGTTAAAGAAGCAGATGCCCGCAAATCATCGAAAGTAATCTGAATTGTTTGCGTTAAAAGAACATTCATGTCAATAGTCAAATGGCAGTTTCGTATCTATAACGGTAAGTTTCACGAACCATACCCTAAAGTATCAGCTTGATATATAAAGTAGAGCCTAGGTAGGCCAGGTGGTAGGATTCCTATGCAGGAATCCGTCTAGGTAGGTACCACACCAGAGCCAGTTATTCTGCCGTGATTCAGTAGTGTGCAAACATTACTGGGTTTCGGTTTGAAGTACACTGAGAGCTAGCGTAATCACAGGGCATATCAGACTTAAGAACTGATGTCTCAGGGTGATGTTCTGGGTGACACAGCATGTGCTATGGACAGACGTTGCACCTACCATCAGGTGAACGTTTTGCTCCTTTTGATTTCTTTATACAATAAAAAAAAACCGTCAAGGAACGAAAACATCATGAGGAAACCTGTCATCATTATCATCATCCTTTCAGCCCACAACTAGTCCACTGCTCAACATAAGCCTCCCCAAATATTGCCACAAAATTTGTAGTTTACAATTTGGGGGAATTTCGTCATAGTTGACACGCTTGGCAGGCGGGTTGGCAACCGTTGTTTATTTATTTAGATGTTCCAGGAAGATGCTGCTGCCCATCTTCTGGTCTTTATTATCCCTCTGTCTTTTACGACACCCACGGGATGAGATGGGGTGATAGATTCTCTTAAGCCGCCACCACACGGCTGAGGAAACCTGTATGTCCTGTCTAACACGTGAAGTCCGCCAATCCACCTTAAAACAGCGGCTCGACCTGGTTCCAAAGCCTTTTAAAAAACGAGAATAGGTCTGTATTCAGCAGCAGGACATCAGGCTATTATTAATGTAATTAATGTTATTATTATGTTGTTACGACAGACGTAAATGAAGGCGAGTTTCGATCTAAATGGTTAAACGACTTGTTCGAGCAATTTACTTAAATTAGCATAAACTGAGATACAAGGGAGAAGGCAACGAAGATCAACGCTGCAACATTCCGAAAACGACTATCGAATAAAATTAATGAGCTTCATACGCCAAAATAAAACCGATCACGAAAACTACCAGAGTTACGAAATAGACCTCCAACGCTTCAACTACGGTCACACAAGAGAGCCGCACACTTTCATGTTCTCGCCCCTTTGACATTTTTTAACAAGTATATATTGTATTATTCTGATTTTGATTGCATAAATTAGTAACATGAAATAATAATAATATAATATAAAAAAAATCAATGTTTTTGTAGAAATTTTTTTTCAGACACAGTTCAAAATATTAATGATTGCAATGAATGCATGATGATTTTAATTAATAATAATAATAATAATAATCTTTATTAAAACTGTACACTTGGCTATATGTATCTTATTAAATCTAAAGCCTGCGGTAGAATGAACTGTGCTACAGGCTTTAGGTTCTTCCCAACTATATGTTACATAACAGTTTTAATAATAAAAGGTTATACGTGTGTGTGAGTGGGTGTATGTGGATGTGTATTTACGTATGTGCGTGTGTTTGATTGAATGCGTGTTTGTGTGCGTGTGTGAGTATGTTAGAGTAGGTGAACTGTGTTATGTGACTATAATTAATACATTTTCGGTAGTATAGTAATCAAGCTCTTTAAGTTTACTTGCAAGAATATTTTGAAATAAATGATTTGCACGTGTTATTACTACTTTTACATCTTTTTTGTATAACTTATTATATATCATCGGAGCATAATATTCGTAGCATCTGCTACCAAACACGGTATTATATTTTGGCACAGGTACACGCACAACTCGTTTGTCACATTGCGGAAGTGATGGCAGAATGTGGTGATGAAATTTACATAGGCACCGATCTTCTTCTCTTCTTTTCAGCCTAACACTAGTCCACTGTTGAACATAGGCCTCATAGATTCCCCATAGATTGCCACAAAAGTTTGTAGCTCTCATTTTGGTGGGGATTTGCCATAGTTGCCACGCTTGGCAGGCGGGTTGGCAACCGCAGTTTATTTTTTTCAGATGTTCCAGAATGATGCTGCTGCCCATCTTTTGGTTTTCATTTTCCCTCTGTCGACTATTACGACACCCACGGGATGAGATGGGGTGGTAGATTCTCTTAAGCCGCCACCACACGGCGTAGGCACCGATAAATAAATAATTTTCTAACTGATAGGTATTGATTCTTAAAGCATATCTTTCTGACAGTAACTATATACGAGTAATATAAGTCTTGAAGTCACGACAACGCGAAATAGTACACGGCAAACCTGAACCGTGAACTTGTGCAGTAGCTGGCTTTGATGGCAGTGGTCTAACACCCGTGTAGCCCAGACCTGTCATCGCGCAACTGGCCCCGAAGCAGCAGCCACGCAATGAAAAGTTTGATAACAACAACCACATTAAAAGTCTTTCAAGTTATAATATTTAACTTCGCAATAAGATTAACAAACTTTAGTAAAATACATCAGAATGACAAAAAATTTGCAGGAGTAGTTTCCAATGCAACTCTAAATATAATTTTTTCATAGAAGAAAGTGACGAGACGAGAACACCGTTCACCTGATGGTAAGGGTATTTATGTGTGGCACCACATCGAGACATTAGTTATTAAGTCTCATATTTAGAGTCCATACTGGACTATATATCAGTGCTCTTCAAACCGAAACTCAGCATACTACTATTTGACGGCAAAATAACAACCACTATTAAGTTCTTAATGGTTATAAAAAAAATACTGGCTGATGTTTTCCCACAAATCGATAATAACATTTTTGTTTTTAAGATGTAGTCTGCTTATTTAATTTCTTGAAATTGATACTTTTTTAATTCACTGTATACATTTATAGATCATTATCATTTCGGCCTATCACTAGTCCACTGCTGAACATGGGCTTCCCCCATAATTTGTCACAACAGTTTGTAACTGCCATTTAGGAGAGATTTTGCCATAGTTGCCACGCTTGGAAGGCGTTTTGGCAACCGCAGTTTAATTATTCAGATGTTACAGGAAGATGCTGCTGCCCATCTCCTGGTTTTCATTCTCCTTTTGTCGTTTTTTACGACACCTACGGGATGAGATGGAGTGGTAGATTCTTCTAAGCTGCTAGCACACGGACAGACACGGACGAACAGACACACGGATAGCCACGGACATGTGTAGATGATGAAGAGATGCTAGAAAAAGTTTTTAGTATTACTAACAGTTACACTTATGACACTGTTTTATAAAAGTTCTTCTTCGTAAACTTTGCTACGTAAATGATGAATTATTAAAAAGCAAAGCAAATTCTTGATTTATATTCCCAGCACATGCAATAAATTTATTATCGCATGTATTTGAATATTGCTAGCTATTTTTACAAAATATTCAAAGAAAAATGGCTTAAATATACGCGCCAAGTTCAGGTACAGATTATATTTCCTCTTAAAGCTAAGATAAACACATGTAAAGTCTGCAAAAATGCACAAGATCCGTTTACCTGTAGAAAATCCTCTGTTGTAAACTATATTGCTTTAAGGCAAAATCACTCTTGAATAATTGCATATGGTAGCTTATTTTTATGGAAGAAAGAGACATTTGAAGGGCGTAGATTGACATTTAGCCATTTTTTATTGTAACAAGTCATTCTTCAGCAGCCCTTCTCACATCATCCCATGATTTTCATTTATTGAAAATAAACATTAATTTAAAACTCTTTGTTTATTTTCCGTAGTTAACGGGGAACGTAATCTTGTAAACGATGTCTTAGTTATTAAAATAAAGTATTAATATGGCGTACCGACAAAAAAAAACACATTCGAGAAATAATATAACTAGTCTGGCCATAAATACTGTTACATAAAAACTTTTATTTATTTAAACTTTTTAAATATTTTGAATTTGGAACATGTATATTATATAGAACATATGACTGCAGTGATCGCCTTGCACAAAGTGGGTATGGAGCCGTCGGTCATATTCCAGACACTTCAATTTCAATTCAAAGCAATACACTTTCTAAAAATATACCGTGGACTTTCCCGCAGGACTCTGCACCTGGTCACAAGGCACGAACTACCCAAGCCTGGTTTGAAACCAACGTTCCGGACTTTATAAGAGCTGAAGACTGGCCCTCATCTAGCCCAGACCTCAACCCTTTAGACTTCAAGTTATGGTCAGTTTAAGAGGACATGGCCTGCTCTAAACGACACGGCGAAGATGAGTCTCTTAAAATTTTTTTCCAAAAAAACCCAGCTCCAGCAGCAGTGGTGAAATTTTCCTTGGAAACAGAGCGTAAATCCATAGAGTCGTGGCCAAACAGATTAAAGGCCTGTATAAAAGCCAAAGGTGGCCATTTCGAATAGAATATTTTTTTATTTTTTGCTGAGACTAATAAATATGTAGGTATAAATTTTGACAGTATTACATTACTTCATTAAAAAAATGCATTTTCGTTTGTAACAAAACTTATGGCCGGACTAGGTATATGATGATTATATGATTATTTCGGAAAAGGCGATCTCCCAGTCTTCAAACTGTGGGCCGAGAATCCGAACGTTCGCCTTTTCTTTTCATAGTACGCTCGACCAGCCCCCACAACTAAAATTGATAGTTGCAATTTAAGTTGCAATTTGCTTTAACCGAAGCGTATTCGAGAGATGTAATGTTATCATCGTGGCTTTTACACTTTGCAATTATATGTTGAAGCACAGATATTTTGGTAATATTTATATTTTTTACGTAGTGGCTAAGATATTTTCTAGTTTTCTTTTTTTTATTTCTTTGTATTTTGTTAGGACCCTTCAAGAAGTTATATATTTTTTTAAATGATTTAAGGAAAGTATCTTTAGTATACCAAACATTTTATTCAATTTCATATATCAATATATTGTTTTTGATTTACGTGAAATATTACGTATATGGAATACCATCAAATTTCGATATTAATTATTCCGTTTTGCTTCACAGTATTTCATTGCTCTACAGAAAAACTTGAATGTGAATTTTTAAACAATTTGTTTCGTCAAAAGAAATAAGTATTATGATTGAACTCCAACATGTCCAACGATGCAACGAATTAATTTGAACGTATTCGAAAAATGATTGCAATGGAAATTTATTCATGTAAATTGTTGATTGCAATTAAATTGTGTTTTTATTAATTTGATGTTATTTTACTTCTATACACCGTAATTTTTAAGCCGTTCCGGAAGAAGAAAATACCGAGACAGAATCAATAGTAGAATCGATTACTGGAGTTTAATCTTACTGAAAATGAATATAACTGTGTTTAATTACATGGATAAAAAATAAAAGTTGACCTACAGTTTTTCGAATATAAGCTTAGTACTGTCGCAGTGTTATAGTGGGACCGCACACGCACCGGCCGAGTTCAATAGCCCGTGCGAATCAGCTGATACCTACACTAACACAACGCTCGGGTCGGACACGATATACCTTTCTGCGTACGTTTTATCATAAATATTTATTGAGAACTAAATTGGTAAGTTTTTAATAATTAAATACATTTAGATTTGTTTGATTATTAAAAGATGCGTCAGACTAGGAATATTTCGAAGTCTTGAGTGCGTTTACAGAAAATTTCCAGAACCGAAAATTAAAAATTTATGTCTTTACAAAAACGTTGGCTCCGGCTGGGATTTAAACCCAGGGTCCGCGTCATAGTATTCGCAGTAGAACGTGTTCCACTAGACTACGCAGTCGTCACGTAACTGAGTATTTACTCCAATTTTCTCTTCTTTCTTACACAAATTCAGGATCGTCGGAAATACTTTATTTTGTGTTTTCTGAGATAGCTACTTTCTTGACAAAAGAACATAGGATAAACTGAAAGTGTCAAGTGCACTTTTTAGTATTCTGTTTTTTTTTTAAAAAACTATGATATACTCTAGGATTTCTCTTATATCAGGCACAAACACCCATACCCAGTACAATTATCTGTAAGCAATACAAATATTTGTCTCGTGCGGGAATCGAACCCGCAACCCATAAGCCAATCATTTATCCTCGGCGTCCACATAACCGCCCAAAAAAATGGAACTGTTTGGAAAACCTAACAGTTTCGTTTTTCACAAGGTTATTTGCCAAATAATTTACACTACCCTGTATCGGAGCAATTGCTTCAATTATGTCAACCTTACTCGATATACAAAAGTGTTTATTACATTATCTTTTACATTTTGTGTAAGTTTTTACTTTCATATTACATGTAACAGCCTAAATTTGTAACATTAGTTCTCCTACTTGAATACACTTACTACAGACTTATTTTCTTTACGAAAATTCCGTAACAAGAGCGACAACACGCTGAACATCCAAGGTCAAATTCAGTGCGACGTTTTGAATGTGAGAAACGAGTTCGGCGAGACGTTTAATATGACGCGAAAAGTACGCAAAATATGTACTTAGACAGAAAGAGAAAAAGAAAGAACTATGTAACAAATCCGAACGTCACGAGACCAGCGGGCAAGAAACATACGAAAATGTTAAATAATCAATGTGGAATAAAAAAGTTAAATCAAATTTTAAGAATAATATTATGTATTCTCAAAAAAGGTATTTTACAAATAAGCATATTTTACAATCCGTATTGGCCTCGTCTGTAAAACACTAATGGTAAAGTGCCTCTGGAATCTTGATATATGCGACTTACTGTGCTACGTTATTCAACACTTTGTAAAAATAATTAGATAAATGGCATTTCAAATCTACCGTAGTTTTTTTTTTTTTATAAAAGGTGTAACAAAATTTAAACTATAGGTACCTTGGAGAAATACTTTTTTTAAATAAAAAAATAAATAAAATATCTACGTACTATAAATATTTATCTGGTACAAATAATTTCATTTAACAAACTTTCGAAATTTGTACACAATACAACCATTCCCGAAAACCAACAATTTGTGTTTTGCACAAATGTTGCCACCCGCTGGGATTCGAACCCAGGACCCGCGGCGTAGAAGTCAGGTACGTTAACCACTAGGCCACGCGAAAATAAATCCCGTGCTTTCTTTATTGTTCTGAAAGCGAAGATAAACTATAAACTTTAATTGTTTAAAAAAAATTAGATCTGTTTTTATTTCAAAAAGAATCGTATCTAAAAACAGAGAAGTCATAATAAAAAAATTGCTTTTAGCAAGATCAGTAGTGTATACGCTCGTCTATCTTCAATATTGAAATTGGTTTCTAAATTAAAGAAGAACATTTCAACTATTCTTTGTTAATAATTTTAAATTGCGATTTTACATGAGAAGAAACAAACCGGTTTATACCGGCCTAGTCTGACGACAAGCCCCGCGAGTGTTTAACGAGTGTGTTGAGAGCAATTAGTCCTATTAATTGATCGTAATACAAATTAAATTATTATTTTTACAATAAAGTTTTCACTGTCTGTACCAATAATGTCATTTACGCATTTACTCGTTCTAAATAATCAGAAAACTTACTTTCAAAACTGCACTAAATAAAATAAAATGGCGAATTATTAAAACATTATTTTTTTTGTTTAATTATCCATGAAAAGTAAAACAGATATTCGTTTGTTTATAAATAATAAAACATTCATGATATCATTAACAAAAGAACAATATTTTAACAAACTATAAGTTACAAAATTGCAAATTTACAATATTTATAAATATTATAGTTATTTGACTGTTCACGGAGCCGCTTGTAGATGGCACTGTTGCAGTATATTGCAACATTCTGGTTGGACTAAATATAACTATTTATGCCACTAGTTAGGTCTAGACAACATACTTCTGTTTAAGTTTACAGTGAACTCAATGCCCATACAAAAAATATTGGCTCCTCTACATGTATATTCATTCTACATTGAATCTTGTCAGATACGTATATTATTATGTTACGAAAAGTTTTGAAATAGTTTGCTAAGATGGCGCTTACGTTAATTAATTTTTCGTTTTATGCGTATTCATTTCACTTTAAATGAAATCGATTCCTATGGAGTAAACTCCAAAAATAAAACAAATATTCAGATAATTTTTAATAATAAAATATTATTTCATTATTTTATTTTTATCAAATAAAATTATTCTAGCTATCGAAACAGTGGTTTTTGGTAAAAACGTTAGGTAGAATTTTAGTAATAATATCGGTTAATTATTTTATGCGTAATTAAAAATTGTAATAAACCATTTACACTATTTACAACTGATTGGGATTGAAATTAACAAAATAAATATTTAGTTAAGTGCATACCTGAATTGTAATAACTGTGCAAACTGCTTTCTGTTTGGTTGTAAACATAAACGAGCACGTTTTCGCAAGGTTTCTTTCAAATGATTTATTCACACTCACAGTATCACATCACCTTTTATCACTTTTAGCATCCACAATATGCCGTTTAATTGACTAAATTCCGCGCTTCTTCCGTATACACAAGTATTTTTATTTTTATTTAAGTATTATCACAAATAAAAGTGCATCGAAGAACAAATACGATTAATAAAAAGAAATAATTAACATAAGCACTAACTGTGCATTAAAAAGTTCAGAGCTCACACGTGACTAAGTCACTTATTTACCTATTTTTTGCATTTTGCTGTTTTACGTTAAAGGTGGCGGGGAGTGACTTCGCCTCCAATAGCATCGTGGACAACGCGTGAAACGAAAATGTTTTAAACAGGGCTGTTTCAAAAAAGATTTTTAATTATTATAATAATTTTTATCACTGCTGCTTTTATTAATCTGAATTTATTTTTAATATTGCCAAAAGATTCATTGGATCGGGTATATTAAAGTAAAAGCTGTGACCGAACATAAAAAATTCATAGTTTATTTTGATCTCTTTAACGTCCCATATATTTTTTTCGAATCATCTGAATAAATAAACTGCGGTTGCCATCCCACCTACCAAGCGTGGCAACTATAGCAAAATCCTTCCAAAATGAGAGCTACAAACTTGTGGCAATCTGAGGGGGAGGCCTATGTTCAGCAGTGGACTAGTGATAGGCTGATATGATGATGATGATGACATTTTTTTTAAATTTTGAAAACGTCCATTATCATATTGCTTATCTTCTGACTACTTTTATATTCATAAGAATAAACGTACAACTGCATGGCCCGAATTATCATATACAATTGCTAGTTTCTCCTTACTTTGGAATACATTTACTTTCGACTCATATTTCCGTTACGATAATTGAAAAACGCGGATACGATAATGTTCGTGAAATATTTAGGTAAAGCGAGCCACCCAATGTGCAGTTGCAATTATTGCACTGCATCTACGCTTACGTTAGCTCGTCCTAAAAAAATCTTTTTCGCTCGAGCTAACGTAGATGCACAAAACCGTTTTCGTTTAATGTTTTGTCATGTTTAATTAAATTTCGAAACGACACAGCCCTAGGGCTGTGACGTTTCGAAATTTCGACGTTTCGACTTGGCGGCCGGGAGGGGATATACAACAGCGCTATACGTCGCAGTTCTCAGTGTTGCCAACTTAGGGGTTTTCCTTCCAGATGGGGAAGAAAATATGGTTTTATAAATGTAATGTGAAATGTTTATAAAATGTATGATTTAAAAAAATACAGCGAGGCTGAGAAGGATTCTATTGTAATGGAAGAAATATTATTAACACACACACAATGTACATTTAATTTTTAATGACAATCAGTGATATGATTATTATTCTTATTACATTTTTTTTTATTATTGTTTTCTAGGATTTATACTAATGGAATTATTTATTATTTAATACTAAGTAATTCTATTGTAATAATAACCATTGATGAATATTTTGATACTACTTTTACTGTTATGCTCTATCGACAACTTTTTTGTTTAATTTAAAAACTGGCATACAAAAACTAAATAGTAGACAGACGTTTGTCTACTATTTAGTACACTGCCGACATACACTTAGTTTATGTTTTTCAAATGTTTAGTTTAGGGAGTTTTTAATGTCTTTAAGGGTAAAAAAATTCATGTGTTGGCGAGAGTGACAGTGCTTTAGTTGGTTGGTCTATGTGGTCGGTCGTCACCTATAGTCTAAGGTCATTTGGTCGCGCTTCTGTTGTTGAATTATCGCGAAGAAAAGAAGTCGTAAAGTGTATTCTATCTAACGTCACAAATTCTAACAATGGTACAGGTATACGATGTTGCTAACAAGAACCATTTGACTGTAGGTTTATTCTCATGAACAATAAATTCGTAAAGTGTTACGCATTATGATCGTGAATGTGTTTAAAACTGATAAAAATCCAGAAGCCAGTTTAATAAGCCGTGTACGTGTGTGTCGTGCAAAATGAACTGTATTTCGCAGATTATTTTGTAACTTCGTAAATAATGTTATGCCATGAGTATCGTCCGGCAGAGGCTATCCCAGGTACGAATAGAGTATTTTTATTCAGTGTAGATTATTGACGTAGTACTTATTAAACGTATTTTTTTAAATTGAAGTGGTTCGCAAACTTCTTCAGTTTTATGTGGCAGAATAAAACCCATGGGGCCTTTATTGTAATAATTTTATAAAGTACGAAACGGCGTATGAAAATCTGCCACCCAGTCTCATTTGGTAGGTATGGTAAGTGTCATCCAAGGGAAATATTGAAAAATCTTGGACGTCCGGCCAGATGGCGGATTAACCATGTCGAAAAATGTCCGAAAATTCACGATCTTCAACGCTTTTTTTCTCCGATAGCCTTTACTTCGTCGCTTATGCGTTCGTAAGGACATTGACCTATCGACTGTGATCGTAATTACCTATAGACGGGAGCTACCGCAAGTTGCCGGTTCTTTTAAAAACACGTGATTAATTTTAATTTACCAAAAAAAAGTAAATATTAAAATCTAAAAACTGATACTACCAATCGTTTCTGTAACTGAAACTGTACTAATTTTCTTCGTTTCCAGAACGATGTAAAAATTACGGTGTATAAGATTTATTTTTGGATTCTTAATACGAGCACTGTCCAATCAAGACATCAAAGACTTTTAGAACTATGTTGAAAAAAGGTTGGTAAGATAAGCAGTCTTTAAAAAAAACTAGATCTTACGGATATTATCGCGTATAATTTACTATTTATAACCCGACGTTTCGAGCGCTTGACAGCACTCGAGACTACTGTAAAGCGTCCTCCGATTAAGGTGACAGATGTCCTGATGTCAAAGTTAACGCGGGGTACCTTCAGCTTTTATATTATTTTTAATCCGATCTGCGCAGAAAGAGCTTACGGTGTCTTCAAGTCTTGCATTGGTATGCTTCGGTTTTGATTTAATTTTATGTATATTAGGATCCCAAGCCGGTGGTAGTACCCAAAATAATCTTCCCTATTGTAGTAAGAATGTTTTTTTTAATTAAAACCTCGCGAATCATCCTTGGTAAAAATCGTATAGAATTATAACCAACATTTTATATATTATAACGCAACACGATTTTTGGTAAGTCGTGTAGGATAATATAACGTCTTGTAGTATATACGTCTCCTTCATGTTTCAGCCATCACAAGCCGTGGAGGCTCAACATAGGCCTCTACCATCAATTTTGGAGAAGAATTTGCTATAGTGGTTGGCCGGCGGGTTGACAACCGCAGTTCATTTGTTTGGATATTCTAGGAAGATGCTGCTACCCATCTCCTAATTTTAATTTTCTCTCTGTCGACTTTTCCAACAGTAAATAGTAACTTCTTTAATATTTTTAAGGAAAGGCCACATTAAAAGTAAACGCAACCGACGAGCTTTTATGGAAACGCTTTATAAATTTATTAACAAAGTAATCGGTCATAATTTCCACGAATGGAGCAAATCGAGCAGCGTGCCGTCATTAAGTACCTCCATAAGAAGGGGCTATCATCAAAAGCCATCCATGATGACATGGTCAGTACATTAGGCGATTGTGCTCTGTCATATTCATCCGTCAAAAAATGGATAGCAGAATTTAAGCGTGGTAGAGAGAGTGTGAAAGATGAACCCCGCTCTGGAAGGCCTTCGACGTCAACTACTGACGAAAATATTAAAAAAGTACTTGATTTAATAATGGGAGACCGCAGATTAAAAATTAGAGAGATAGCCGAGATTATAGGCATCTCTTATGAACGAACTCAAAACATCATTGTCAACGAGTTGGGTTTCCACAAGGTGTCTGCGAGGTGGGTTCCGCGACTGCTTTCAGTTGAACAAAAAAGGACGCGATTGACTATTTCACGCGACTGTTTGGAGTTATTTGAAGCCGATGCAGATGATTTTTTGAATCGTTTTGTTACTATGGACGAAACATGGGTTCATTACTGTACACCGGAAACAAAACAACAATCAAAACAGTGGAGAAGACCTGGTTCACCACCCCCTAAAAAGGCTAAGTCGATTTTGTCGGCAAATAAGGTGATGGTTTCAGTATTCTGGGACTCGAAAGGTGTGATTATGATTGATTATCTTGAAAGGGGTCAGACTATAAACTCTGATTACTACTGCACCTTACTATCGTCGTCTACGAGAGGAAATAAAAGAAAAACGTCGAGGAATGCTCAGAAGAAAAGTCCTGTTTCATCAAGATAACGCCCGTGTTCACACGTCAGTACAGTCAATGGCTGGAATTCACAACTGTGGCTTTGAACTGTTACCGCATCCGCCGTATTCACCTGATCTGGCACCATCAGACTTCTTTCTGTTCCCTAACCTAAAAAAGCACTTGGGAGGTCAAAGATTTTCGACAAACGACGAGGTCAAAGCAGCTGAAGACGCATATTTTGACTCTAAGGAAGAATCATTTTTTTTTAACGGTCTAAATGCTTGGAAGGGGAGGTGGCAAAAGTGTATTGAACTTGATGGTAATTATGTAGAAAAATAAAAATATAACTGATTTAGTATGTGTTTATTTTCTTGGTTAGGCCGAGTACTTTTCAATCCACCCTCGTATGTTTGATATTGGCAGTATGTACTTGAATAAACGACCGACTATTATGTGATTAACATTGTCAGTGCGAACGTAAATAATTAATGTTTTTTTTTTTAATTCAATTTAATGTATTTGTAACACATATTAAAATAACATATACGTACATATATCTCCAGCGCAGTTGACAGCTCTCGACAATATAAGAAGCTGTCGCCGTGGTCAAAATCGGCCAAGGAACATCATTTGGCTTTCAAGGACGAAGACTTGGTCGCGGCATTTACTAGCGGTTTTTGTCTGCAGAGGGCATATTTGTAATAAGTAATTAATAGAAAACTAGTGATTCTGAGCGTGATCTCCTATTATTGCCGGCACCTCTAAAATTGTTCTGCAATTTAAGTCCCGATTTACCATGTAGACAGTGGTAAAGGAAAACATTGCAAGGAAACCTGCATATCGGAGGAATAAAAGAAGATCAGAAAAGTGCGGCGGGCTCTTCCCGGTCTCAAAACCCTCTTAGAAATTAGATGCCTGTGCTCAGCAGAGTATACACTATTAATGTCCCAATAGGCTTTTTATACGTTACACTATTTGCTCTTTTTATCTGAACGCGACGTACCAAACATTTTCGTAACATAAAACATTTGTGATTAATTGCAGCGGCAAAAACTAATAAATGCATTGCTGCCAACCTTGACGAATTTATCGCTACATTTCGTAAACAAAAGAGGGAGGGTAATATTTCGTGTTCTGAAACTCAAACTGTTTAGTTTATTAAATCACAGCTGTTCGTAACATTTTAATAAATTTCTTGGATAAGAGTTGTGTAAGGTTGCTTGGATAAGAGCTGATAAAGTAAAGTTTTTATTTCAATGCCAATAAAGTTTTTTAAATGTTTCGGTGCTGGTGGTCGGTAGCAAACTTCAAAGTTAAATATCTTGACTTATGAACTGATTATTTTGAGAAGATGAACAATTGTTGATATTTGTTTTTTACGTCATCTGCTTACACAAACAACGCCACCTACGATTATCACATTATATTTAATTTTAGTAGATAATATTTTGTGTCCCTTGAGCTTTACTGGTGGTAGGTACCACTGCCGGGACAGTTGTTTTGTCGTGAAGCAGTAGTGTGCAAACACTACTGTGTTTCGGTCCGAAGGTACTGAGAGCCAGTGTAATGACTGTGCATATAAGACTTAGAACTGTCTCAGTTGACGGCCGCAGTGTGGTGCCATACAGAAACGTTCTGGGTGACACAGCATTTGTTAAGGGCAGACTCTTACCATAAGGTGACCGTGTTGGTTATCACGTCATTGTAGCATTGAGTTATAATGTACTACGTACTGCAGAAGCTATTTCAAGCAAAATAGGTAGCGCAACTCGTTGACATGCGGCGCATGTGCGAGGCGTATGACGGTTGTTGTTCTCATAGATAAAAATGAGTGAGAGCAGATGCGACATACCGTTTTTGAGCGAATGCACTTCAACTTGTGTTACAAATAATCAAGTTGAGATGTCTCCTCTAGTATGTAAGACATAAGAACACATTGCTTTGTACCAAAAAATCCTCATATCTACTGAAGCAAATTTTTCAGTAATATTGCTTACAAACTAGCGGAGAAATGGTAAGTAATAGCATTTTTACGCGGAAATCGATACTATGATTTAATCTAAATTCTTTTAGAAATAAATTGCATAGCAGCTCCTTTTCCAGACTTTAGAACGAACAAAACAAATTAAAGTGTATTCAGTTAATATACGCCGGTAGATTTCCCTTTAAATCCATTTTTAATTTTCTAATGAAACTTCTTTTAAAGATATCTTCTTTTATGAATATTGGTATTATTACTGCATTAAGGCCGTGTGATAGTGGCTTAAGAGAATCTACCACCCCATCTCATCCCGTGGGTGTCGTAAAAGTCGACAGAGGGAAAATGAAAAACCAGGAGATGGGCAGTAGCATCTTCCTGTAACATCTGAATAAATAAACTGCGGTTGCCAACCCGCCTGCCAAAGCGTGGCAACTACGGCAACATCCCCCCTGAATGAGAGCTACAAACTTTTGTGGCGATCTATGTGGAGTCCTTTGTTCAGCAGTGCACTAGTGATAGGCTGAAATGATGATGATCCTGATGAAGACCCGAAAATCAACAACTAGTATTTTTGGATAAGTGTTTGCTCTGACTGGGTTGGAATCCAGAACTCGCGACGTAGTAGTCAGGTTTTCTTACCATTAAGCAACGCGGTCAGTCCTGTCCGTTTGTATAAAATTTACAAAGAGACGCATGGTACAATTGGCGGCCTTATCCTATGGTCTGAATTGTGAAAAAGCAATGATTGGCATTGGTTTATACCTTACAGGCCATCGGAAGTTCACTGCTGCATATAACCTTCCATAGATTGCTGTAAAGCATGTTCCTGAGCCACGAACCTCGACTTCTTCCATCGACTTTCCACGATATGGCCACACGATCTTACTGGTCGAGGATCGTTTTTCTATGTTGGTGGCTTTGGTTCTTCCGTGGATATCCTCATTATAGATTCGTTTACGTAGAGAAGTTTCAAGCATAGGTTCTTCTGATACTTGCTGAGCAATTTAGAGCTTCTTTGTACGGCTAGCAGTCCACGTCTGAATTCCGTAGGTCATCACAGGCATCACGTACTGGTTATCGACTTTTGTCTTGGACCAGAAAATTTGATATCTTCTTAAGCAGCCTGCACTGCTGGGCATGCTCCTAATGGCAGGATTTGCCGTAACCACAACATTTTTCAGTCGGATTAGAGAACGAATACGGATTATAGAACGAATACGGATTATTTAAGTATTCATACCTTAAATAGTAGAAATGATCATATAGATATACATACTTGGAATTAATGAAATGAGCCGTGGTAGACCAGGGGGTCGGGCGTTTGCCTTAAGTTTCACAGTATGCGGGTGACCTGAGTTCGATCCATCTGAAATCGTTCTATAATACCACATCCTTATCGGAAAACATCGTGAAAAATCAGCATGTCTAAAGAATATAAATATTTTGAGGACATATGAAGTTCGCCATGCCACATTGGAGCAGCGTGGCGGACTCTTCCCGGCTCTATAATCCTCTCAGAAATGAGAGAAGGCCTGTAATTTTTTACTTGAAATAGTTATTATTTTTTATTGTGATAATATTGTGGTGGCGGCTCGTTAAAAGAATACTACCACTCCATCTCATCCAATGGATCTCGTAAAAGGCGAGTAAGGAATTAAACTGCACTGTGCACCCAACAGCGCATGGTGGCGATGGGCTCACCACCTATCAGCCAAGTGCATTACATTGTTTTGGTGAAACGTGGATTGTGGCAGTCATCTGTTTTTGCAGTGAGTGCCCAGTCTCTGACTACCCCTTATGGGATACAGTCGTGATCTTATGTATGTATATATGTATGTGATAATATTATGTTTGTGACATGTTATTAATTAAAAATTAAGTTAAAAAAATTAATTTTTAATGAAGCATGTGACGACACGGGCATGGGCAATTGTTTGGCGATTAAGAAAACAATAGAAATTCTTTCCCGTCACTGTCTCAGCAGTGCAGCAGAGAGAAACAGCAGACATCCATCGAGATATGAAATCAAGAGACTGTAGTATAAGACGTTAGACACGCAATTAGCAGCTAACATGATCTTGCAAACACTACAGCAGCAGAGCAGGCACAATGAACACGTGATGAAAAACCTTTTTTTTTAACCTTTTTTTGAAAAAATCAAAGCTTTCATCACTTTCCAAATCCAAACGGTTTATATTACGAGAATAATTTAGCGCTACTAACATTACCACTAGTCATTACATTATGATGATTCTAAAATGCACTGGATTTGATTCATAACTTTGAGCATTAGTCTACGCTTCCTTAATTACACACATTTGCATATATAAACGGCAAAATTGCTAATTATCGCTTTAGAATTAAGTCGCCTAATCATTATACAAATAAATCGCTTCAATTCAAATTAACGATTGTACAACTTGGTTTCATAACTGTCTCATCAATAAGTAATATTTTTCACAATACAGAAATTTTTTTTGGATGTCGACGACCGCGTGGCTCAGAGTACCTGACTTCTAACCGCGGGTCCTGGGTTCGAATCCCAGCCGGAGCCAACATTTGTGCTAAAACATAAATTGTTGGTTTTCGGGTCTGGTTGTGTTGTGATTGTCCCCGTGTTTCTGACACTGCATCCTAGCCTACCTCCGATCTTATCGCATCAGCGTTACATCGGGCGCGGGTGGGTTGGGACGAGTGAGTACTTCTGTGTTTGCGCGTACACTTGTGGCACTATAATACGAGTATCTCCTACGCAGTTGGCTCTCGACAGTAGTCGGAAGTTGTCGCCGTGGTCGAAATCGGAGGAGAACATCATATGTTACAAAAACCTACCTTAAGGAGTTCGCCCAGATGGTTCCAGTATCGTAACATATACTACTTAAGCATTGATGGATATTTTATCATATATATTGTACTAAGAAGGCTCGTAAACTAATATATAGATACAAACTTGCATGTGATGTTCTGGTACGAAAAAGTGGCATTAAGGATGCAATTTTAAATTGTGCTATGTCATCTCTCTCTATTATATTTGAATACAAGAAGTTTGAATATGATTTTAAGTCAAACGCTTACAGCAATTGCCAGCAATTGTACTGTAATGAATAAGTAGACGCATACACATGTTAAGGGTTTTCGTTAGCCTTGCCTTGTATTTTATATAAATATTGTAACATTTTGGGTTGTAACCTGTATTGTGTGCCATAATAAAAAAAGCTTCGGCATGCAGCTCTGTATCGAATGATATTTTTTTATAATGTTTTCTTTTATTTACGCGAATACTACACATTTAAATGAAACAACTTTTACGGATTTTATCGCGTTTAATTATTTATAAATTAAACACGATAAAATCCGTAAAAGTAGTTCCATTTAGATTTTTTTTTCAATATGGTGACGAAACGAGCAAAACGTTCACCTGATGGTAAGTGCAACGTCCGTCCATAACAATGGTGAGACACCACATGCACCCGTCACACTCAGACGTCAGTTCTTAAGTCTCATATGCCCAGTGATTACGCTAGCACACAGTGCCCTTCAAACCGAAACACAGTAATGTTTGCGCACTACTCCTTCACGGCAGAATGACTGGCCCTGGTGGTACCTACCTAGACGGATTCCTGCATAGAAATCCTACCACCTGTAAAATTATTCAGTGACAGTAGTAAAGATAAGATAAAAAATCTTTTAAAATTTTCTCACTTACAATTCATGCAACAATTCACTTCATTTACTGTTTAATTAGTTAAGAGTAAAGTTTTGTTTATACGAAATACGCGTTGCCATTTGCAAAGCGCCAAAATGCAATTATTAGCTTGTAACAGTAATAAGTCGTGTATTAGGATCATAAATTCTCTAAGTAATACCGTAGTCAATTTAATATTACAGCATTGAATACTACGTGTGCCCTAGTAGACAGCGACTGCACTAACTACATTGGATATAAATAAGATATACATATGTATATCTTATTTATATATCTTATTTTTGAAGTGTCTGGATTATGACCGACGGCTCCATAGCCACTTTGTGCAAGGCGATCACTGCAATCCTATTTTCTTTAACACCCCATTCCATATTGTAATTTGATAATGAACACGAAAAAATATGTGAAATGGCGCAAAATCGAAAGAAGTTTTTAAAATAATATACGTGTTCCAAATTCAAAATAATTAAAAAGTTGAAAAAAATAAAAGTTTTTATGTAACAGTATTTAAGGCCAGACTAGTTATAATATAACATGTAATAACAATTTAATGTAATGTTATAATAATTTGGTTTGTGTTTCAGTTCTTATTTACAGTAAAATTATTTTGAAATTATCCAGCAATGGTATTTAGCCCTGGAATAAAAAAAATACTTGCAAATTTATGTACCGCCAAATTTAAATCGGCGGGTCACTTTTCAACCACAACGCCGAAATTTTTCTACAATCTTTTGAACGCTCTATTTAGAAGACAACCTCCGCGATTGTCAAATCTGGAGCTTTAATAAGCCCGGACTTACCCGGAAACCCCGGGCGACTTAAGTTCAGATCTGAAACTTAAAGCGACGTCGTGTGAATTGTCCCAATATTCAAGTAAAACCACTGAAGTTTAAATTATGACTTAAACTTCAGTTGTTTTACTTATATACGTTATATGTAACGTGGGTGGGCAACACGTAGAGCCAGGTGAAATTTAGAATCAAGTTACTGAAGCTGTTTCCAGATTTAAGAAAAAAGTTTATAAAACTTTAACATTTTGATGAGAAATAATGACCTCACTAGTGATATATAAAAACCTACCTTAGACTTAATCCATACTAATATTATAAATGCGAAAGTAACCCTCTCTGTCCTTCTGTTTGTTTGTTACCTTTTCACGGCTCAACCGCTGAACCGATTTTGACGAAATTCGGCACAGACATAGCTTGCATAATGCAGACGGACATACGATGCTTTTTATTCCGAAACAATCAGAGCTCCCACGGTGTTTTAAAATACCTAAATCCATGCGGACGTTGTCGCGGGAGTCAGCTAGTACTTTATAAACAATAAATTCATTTATTTAATATACGAAGAAGAACTGGTAGTGTTGTAGTGGTGAAGAGTATCTGGTGGCGGTTCCTGGTGGCGGTATTAGTCTGCTTGCGCACGCTGTTGTATAAGGGCGGGCAGTGCTCTTCAAAAAACTAGGTAATATACCTAGATTATACACCAAGTGGCCTAGTGGTGTGGTGACAGAGTATCTTTTATGCCGCGAGTATTGGGTTCGAATCTCTGCCGAAGTAAACATTTGTGGTAAAACACAAGTTGTTGTTGTTGACACTGTACCCTATCCTACTTCCGATCTTTACGCATGAGCGTTATATCGGCGCAGGTAGGTTGGGACGACTGAGTCGGGCGGGGGATAGTGAGTAGTACTACGAGTATAATATCTTCAGCGCAGTAGATAACTCACGACAATATTCGAAAGTTGTCCCCATGGTCGAAATAAGCCTGGAGGACATAATGGTTCTTAGAAAATTGAATTTTGTTACTGATTTAAAATATAATAATAATATAAAAATATAGTACTGACATACAGCCACTGAAAAGAAAAAACCGTATGTTGCATCTGCAACAGTGCACTTATCGAGTTATGCCATATTTAGGGAATTAGGTGTTAATTAACAACTCAAAGGGAATGGTGGTAGGATTCCTATGCGGGAATCCGTCTAGGTAGTACCGCCCCAGGGCCAGTTATTCTGCTGTGAAGCAGTTGTGTGTAAGCATTACTGTGTTTCGGTTTGAAGGGTACTGTGAGCTAGCGTAATCACTGGGCATTTGAGACTTTAGAACTGATGTCTCAGGGCGACGTGCGCAGTGTGGTGTCACACAGAAATATTCTGGGTGACACAGCATTTGTTGTGGGCGGGCGTTGCACTTACCATCAGATGAACGTTTTGCTCGTTTCGTCACTTTATACAGTAAAAAAGGAAATTGATATTTCTTTATTTACTATATCTGTCAAATCATTTGAATTTTAAGTATGTTACGAATTTGAAGGTTATTAGAATGGATTTTCGCCAAGTAACGCCTGATTCAATTAACTACATTTTATATACTGTACATATATATCACAGTAAAAGTGACAAAGCATCCACTAGCGACGATCTGAATTAAAAACAAAACTGCACATAGTGTGCGGACAGAGCAAACGCAGCGTTGAATAAAATATGAATCTCTGAGAAGTGCTTTCAGTTTATTGAATTAGGTCCACACTCGGAGCTTTGATGCTTCCTTCGGAGATGGTTTTGTGAAAAGAATATTAACAAGATATGTCGAAAATTTTAACGTCACTGGTAACATCATTATTAAGACTTACTGGTATGTAGATGATGTTGTGTTGGTTTTTTTTATTTATTTTTTGGTTGCATAAAGTGCCGAAACGAGGAAAACGTTCACCTGATGGTAAGTGTAACGTCTGCCCATAACAAATGCTGTGTCACCCAGAACATTTCAGTGTGACACCACACTGCGCCCGTCACCCTGAGACATCATTTTTCAAGTCTCATATGCCCAGTTATTACGCTAGCTCTCAGTGGTCTTCAAACCGAAACACAGTAATGTTTGCACGCTACTGCTTCACGGCAGAACAACTGGCCCTGAGGTGGTACCTACATAGACGGATTCCTGCATGGGAAGCCTAAATAAACCGTTTAAATGAAGCTAAGTTTACGGATTTTATCGCGTTTAATTTTATACTATTTATAACCCGACGTTTCGAGTGCTTTACAGCACCCATGGTCACGGGAGGACTGAGGTGACAGATGTCCTGATGTCATAGTTAACCTGGGGTACCTTCAGCTTTTAATTATTATTTTTGGGTCCGATCTACGCAGAAAGAGCTAACTGTGTCTTGAAGTCTTGCAGTGGTATGCTTGGTTTTTGATTTAATTTTATTTATTATTGGATCCCAAGCTGGTGGTAATACCCAACCATCTTCTCTATTGAAATTAGGATGTTTTTTGATTTCAATAGCCTCGCGAATCATCCTTGGTAGGAATCGGTGTTCTTTTGCAAGGATCTGTGGTTTATCAAATCTGATGTAATGGTTGGGATGATCCAGAACATTGTCACAGACTGCAGACTTCCTAGAACGACGATGCTTCACGTCAGCTATGTGTTCTTTTACGCGGGTTTTAATCGATCTTTTTGTTTGGCCTATGTAAGAGAGACCACATTCACAATCTAGCTTGTATACTCCTGCGTCCTGTAGAGGGATGTTACACTTGACAGATGGTAAAAACTGACTTATCTTCTTCGACGGCTTGAAGAATGTTTTTATGGAAGCCCGCGTCAAGATATAGCCAATCTTGTCCGTGACTCCTCTGACATAAGGTAGAACAGCAGGCACACGCTCGACTGTGGCCGGTTTCACTCGGTCACTGCGACGTAGGCGCGGAACCCGAAGCTTGTTGTCGTGCAAAACTTGCTTGACATGTTGAAGCTCGGCGGCCAGGTGTTTCCTGTCACAGATTCCTCGTGCTCTCTGAAACAAGGATTTACCCACGGTAGCTAACTGTGATGGATGATGGTGAGATTCACCGTTTAAATATCTGTTAGTATGGGTCTTTTTTCTTAACACAGTGTGACACAAGGTGTTATTAGGATTTCGAATTACTAAAACATCTAGAAAAGCTAAAGAGTTATTTGCCTGTAACTCCATTGTAAATTGAATTTTAGAGTTTAGGGAGTTAAGGTGGTCTAGAAATGCAGTTACTTTATCTGATGGTAAAATTGTGAAAGTATCATCTACATACCGCTTGTAGAATCTAGGATTTACTGGAGAAGTACGGAGGGCTCTCTCCTCAAAGTCTTCCATGAAGATGTCGGCGACAATGGGAGATACTGGGGAGCCCATCGCCACACCATCTACTTGCTTGTAGTACTGTTCCTTCCACAATAGATAGCCAGATGTAAGGCAATGTCTTAGTAGTTCTGCATATTCCGCTGGCATGTTGTTCTCAGCTAGCTTCTTAGATACAATTGAGATGCAGTCGTCTACTGGCAGGCATGTGAATAGAGACTGGACATCAAAACTGACCATAGTTTCATTGTCAGTCAGGTGTAGGTCTTTAATCTCACTGACAAAATGGTATGAATCCTTTGTGTGTGCTCTAGTGTGTCCTCTGAGTGGTGAGAGTACTTTAGCCACAAGCTGAGCCAATCTGTAGGTTGGTGAATCGATCTGGCTCACTATTGGACGAAGTGGAGCGTTTAGTTTGTGTGTCTTTGGTAACCCATACAACTTCGGTGATTTGGCACAAGATGGTATTATCGAACTAACGTCCAGATTCAATTTTTCGGAGTGTTTCTTAATAAGATCGCTAGTCGTTTTAAGCGTATTAGTAGTTGGGTCTGATTTGACGGGTCCGTGACCATGTTCTGGATCATCCCAACCATTACATCAGATTTGATAAACCACAGATCCTTGCAAAAGAACACCGATTCCTACCAAGGATGATTCGCGAGGCTATTGAAATCAAAAAACATCCTAATTTCAATAGAGAAGATGGTTGGGTATTACCACCAGCTTGGGATCCAATAATAAATAAAATTAAATCAAAAACCAAGCATACCACTGCAAGACTTCAAGACACAGTTAGCTCTTTCTGCGTAGATCGGACCCAAAAATAATAATTAAAAGCTGAAGGTACCCCAGGTTAACTATGACATCAGGACATCTGTCACCTCAGTCCTCCCGTGACCATGGGTGCTGTAAAGCACTCGAAACGTCGGGTTATAAATAGTATAAAATTAAACGCGATAAAATCCGTAAACTTAGCTTCATTTAAATGTGTAGTGTTCGCGTAAATATAAGAAATCATTAAATAAACCGTTATTTATTTTTTATACTTTATGTGTAGACGCATTTTGAAACCTAAATTATTATAACTTTTGTGGCTGTGGTAATCCAATGTTTTGTTACGAAGACATAGAAATATATGAATGCTTCAATGGATGCATACTTTGATGTTCTCCTAGCCGATTTCGACCACGGCGACTACTTTCGACTACTGTCGAGAGCCATCAACTGCGCAGGAGATATTATAGTGCCACAAGTGTATGCGCAAACACAGAGGCACTCACTCGTCCCAACCTACACGCGCCCAATGTAACGCTGATGCGATAAGATCGGAGGTAGGCTAGGATGCAGTGTCAGAAACACGGGGACAAACACAACACAACCAGACCCGAAAACCAACAATTTATGTTTTAGCACAAATGTTGGCTCCGGCTGGGATTCGAACCCAGGACCCGCGGCTTAGAAGTCAGCTACTCTGACCACTAGGCCACGCGGTCGTCGATGCATACTAAAGTATGCATTAACCCTCGATCCTAAGTTACGTATAGATCGTTCGACTCTTATTTAACTTCTGCAGTGAAACTTCTTTAGGCGTGTTTGGGGCTTTGAGAGTGAAATTTCAAGGTGGAATTTGAGCACACGTTTTCGAACAACGTTTTTGTAATTCTTAATTAATTGTTATCGAATAATTAATAAATGTTTATATTGAGCAGTTATTTTACAGTGAGTAACATTGGTTTGGCTTAAGAGAACCTACCCCATCACATCCCGTGGGTGTCGTAAAAGTCGACAGAGGGAAAATGAAAACCAGGATATGGGCAGCAGCATCTTGCTGGAACATCTGGATAAATTAACTGCGCTTGCTAACCAGCCTGCCAAGTATGCCGACTACTGCAAAACTCTACCGAAATAAAAGCTTCAAATACTATTTATACCGATTTATTTATTTTTACTTTAATCGAATTTTCTAATGAGTCGCACGTCGTCGTTTCAGCCTACCACAAGTCCACTGCTGAACATAGGTTTCCCCCATAGCCACACAAATTTGTAGCTCTAATTTCGGTGGGATTTTGCCACAGTTGCAACGCTAGGCGGGCTGAGAATAAGCTGAGGTTGCCGACAAAACCTCAGTTTATTTATTAAGCTGTTCCGGGAAGATGCTGTTGCCCATCTCCTGGTTTTCATTTTCCCTCTGTCGACTTTTACGAGACCCACGGGATGAGATAGGGAGAGGGGGGTAGATTCTCTTAGGCCGTCATTCGCACATGCTCTTTTTTATCCTTACCTAAGTAATTACTTATTTGACTTTTATACTTATTCTGTCGCCAAATAACAAGTATGCAGCATTACTGTCTTCAGGTGTGAATATCACTGTAGTTAGTACAGTTACGTGTAGTGGCGGCTCGTTAAAAGAATACTACCACTCCATCTCATCCAATGGATCTCGTAAAAGGCGAGTAAGGAATTAAACTGCACTGTGCACCCAACAGCGCATGGTGGCGATGGGCTCACCACCTATCCAATTGCATTAAATTGTTTTGGTGAAATGTGGATTGTGGCAGTCATCTGTTTTTGCAGTGAGTGCCTAGTCTCTGACTACCCCTTATGGGATACAGTCGTGATCTTATGTATGTATGTATGTAGTACAGTTACTGGGCATATGAGACTAAATAACTAATAAATAGACGTGACGGATAAAATTGTGAAAACTGAAACTGAAAACGTAAACGAACAAAAACAAAATGTACGTAAAATTCTCGATGTCTGCGAATATCTTACGTAGATTTTGTATGTTTAATAATTAAAAAAAAACTCAACATATTTCAAAAAATGGACGAATCTTCTTAATGCTGATTTTAATATTATAAAGGCTTAATGATTTCTTATATTTACGCGAACACTACACATTTAAATGAAACTAATTTTACGGATTTTATCGCGTTTAATTAAACGCGATAAAATCCGTAAAATTAGTTTCATTTATAAAGGCTTTATTAAATATGTATTTAAATCTGCTGTATTAGATATTGTAATAAATTGTTGCGATGTTCTTAATAAAGGTAAACTTAATGAACGCTGACTTTTCTACGGAGTGGCCTCAAAGACACTAGGAGTAAATTAAATGCAGAACTGCACTTACAAATCGAACGATACGCTGAATAATATATGAATGACTGAAAAGTGCATTCCAGTTTATTGAATTACTTCTTAGGAAGCTGAGGCAAAATACAGTTTTAAAGTGTTCCGCATTCGAAGCATTTATTTATTTTTCCAACTTCAACTCAATGTACTCGTATCTTAAAAGTAATTCACATTGTTGAAGCTAACTTAGATAGAGTAAACGATAGTGTCTGTGCTAGTATAAACTGTGTGACAGACACCGGCGCCTTCCCTTAACAAAAAAAATATATATATATCTATCGTAATTAACAGGAAGCTGATTGAGTATAATGTGCTACAAAATCAATGATACAAGTTTAATAAGAAAACAAGCGAAAAAACAACATGAAAAATACAAAACTTAAAAAAAAAGAAACTAAAAAACTTCATGAGTACAAGTGTTCCGTACTGTATATATGTATCAAACATATGGCACAGAGATATTTTTTCACGCAGAAAATTTCTGTGTGACACTACACTGTGCCCATCACCCTGAGACAGGTTCTTAAGTCTCATATGCCCAGTGATTACGCTAGCTCACAGTGCCCTTCAAACCGAATTACAGTAATGTTTACACACTACTGCTTCACGGTAGAATAATTGGCCCTGGGGTGGTACCCACCTAGACGGACGGAATCCTGCATAGGAATCCAACCACCAGTAATGTACGACCAGTGAGGAAACCTGCATGTCTGAGAAATTAAAAATATTTCGAAGACATGTGAAGTCCGCCAACCCGCATTGGAGCAGCGTGGCGGATTCTTCCTGGCTCCAAAACCATCTCAGAAATAAGAGGAGGCCTGTGCTCAGTAGTGGGACATTTATAGGCTGAAACTTTACTTTTTTATTATTGATAATATATATATAATCAGGCGTTACTTTACGGAAATCCATTACAATGAAGGATAGGAGGTTAAATTGCTAAGACCTGCATGCAACATTTAAACTGGGTAATATACACCATATTACCCAGTTTTTGAAGAGCACCGCCCGCCCTCAGTAGTGTGCACAAGCAAACTTACACAACGTCTCGGTTCTGTTTATCATCACTGCTAACACGCAGTGAATAAACTGAAACTTTTTTTATTGGATAAAGGGACGAGACGAACAAAACGTTCACCTGGTGGTAAGTGCAGCGTCTGCCAATAATTAAGTCTCATATGCCCAGTGATTGTTCTAGCTCTCAGTTCCCTTCAGAGCGAAATTTCAGTCATTTTTGCACACTACTGCTTCACGGCGGAATACCTGGCCTGGTACTTATCTAGACGGATTCCAGCTTAGGTATCCTACCTCCAGCTCATTCAAGCTATTTTTAGAGGTTGTAATCCCTAATAAGATAAACGTGAATGTTAGTTTACATGAAAAACAAAAAGCATTTTTGTAGATCAATACTTTTTTTTTAATTGATAAGGTGACGAGACAAGCAAAACTTTCACCTGATGGTAAGTGCAACGTCTGCCCATAACAGATGCGTGTTACTTTGAATATTTCTGTGTAGAACCACACTCCGTCTGTCACCCTGAGACACAAGTTCTTAAGTCTCATATGCCCGGTGGTTACACTAGCTCTCAGTGCCATTCAAACCGAAACACAGCAATGTCTGCACACTAATGCTTCGCGGCAGAATAACTGGCCCTGGGGTGGTACCTACCAAGACGGATTCCTGCATAGGAATACTACCTTTAAAATATATACGTCTGCTTTACTAAGTCTCACATTTGTACAGATTTACTGACTAGCTTAAAACATTAGTTAATAACTGTAGCGGCAACCCGTAACAAATCTATTTAAAATAATTTAAATTCTGTGCTTTATTATCACGAAGAATCCTAATTTAAAATGATGTGTTCATTTTGCTTAATTGAGAACAATCTGAACACGGGAATACGACGCTTATTGAAATAAAGTAATCATTTCCTGTTAAAGCTAAACGAAATTAATGTATTCATTATGCATGGAAAATTATGAATAAAGACAAAGTGTTACCTCAATTTTCTTAATTTTCTAAGATTTATTCGTTTCTTCGTACTTTATTTTAAAAATGACTTAAAAAAAAGCCCGCTGGGTTTCTTACTTGTTCTTCCCAGGACAGAGGCATTTTGCGAACCAGTGTAGGTTCGCAAAATGCCTCTGTCCTGGGAAGAACGTAAAAGTGAGGTTTAAAAAAAGAAAAAAAAAATGACTTTCAATAAGTATTATGTAAATAATCTATATTGAATAAAAATTTATTCTATTCTATTCTATTCTATTCTTCATTAGCGCAAAACTCATACCACTATGGTTCATAGCATACTATTTTAAAACATAAATATTCTTACTTCTTCATTTGAAGCAAGCAAGGCGAAGTATTTTCACATAAGTAACTTCTAATTATGCATTAAATCATTTTTATTTATATGTAATATTATTCGAAAAAAATACTATTTTTTTTTCAAATGTTAAAAATATCTGTTTGTCGAAAGCTTTTTTATTTGAAAACAAACTGCCTTTTCTTGAAGCTAGAAATAATTCACAAATCCTCAAAGCTTGCTGACGAACAGCCATTACTAACGACGGTGGTTGTGTCAACACTAAGAATTGTTATATCAATTTTAATAACTTCTTTTAAATGCAATATTATAGTGTATACAATATCTGACTGGTGTCGTATATTATCCTTCTCATTCCCTAGTACCCGCTTAAATAAATTTCTCTGAAATCGATCCCCTGGGGAGCTTCTTGAATAGACGAGCACCTTGAAGTCGTAGAGTGAGTCCCTCGATTTTTTAGGCCAGGTGTCCGTGTTATCTTTATAAGGAAAAATAAATGAAACTTCTATGTACAAAATCGACATCACACTTAGCTACATTAATGCCTAATGATATATTTGACGACTACATGTACATATTACCAACCCGCGTGCCAAGCGTGGCAATTATGGCAAAATCCCACTAATATGAAAGCTACAAACTTTTGTGGTTATCTATGGGGGAGGTCTATGTTCAGTAGTGGACTTGTGATAGGCTGAAACGACGACGACATGTAGATGCTACACTTAATATCTCTTACGGCATATCCTCTACATATAATAAATAGTGTAACACCGTATATATATAGTACACAAGTAAACGGATTATAGAATGAAAGTTCAAATAAACTCAAGCCCTTTCTATGAGCCTCCCCAAGGGAGGAGGAGAGGGGTACTAACAAAAATAACTGTAAATTATATTTGTGTGTAATTATGATAGATGGACCGACCAAATAAAAGACTCCAGGGTCCCCGAGGTTTAGCTCCGTCGTCAGGGCCGCGATGGACAGAAACCGATCGAAGCAAATAGTTCACTCCAAGTGTGGACCACTTGTTGATGACCACGATCCTCAGTCATGAGGGAACGACTAGAGAGAGAAAGATATTTGTGTGTGTGTATTTTGTGATTAAAGCAATAAAGCATGAGCACATTGTATGCATTGGCAAGGACCTAAAGCGATTTCATAGAGACGTGGAAAAATTCTGGTTATTTACGTAGAGTTTTATTTAAATATCCCTTGTAGAAATAAAACTATTATTTCGGGCTTTAGTTTACAATTGCGATATGTATAAAATAAAGTTGGAAAACACTAAACAAAGTAAGCGTTTATTCACGTACTTAAATTATTAATAAAACAGATAAACTAGATAAAGATATTTTATCTACCTAACAATCTTTTGAATCAAGCATCTCGCTGGATTCAAAAGAAAATCCTACAGCAATTTCAATTAACTTGAAGATACAGAAGAGAACTTACGCGGGCGAAGTATTGTTATATAAAAAACACAAAATAAAAAGTGAACGTCGCTTTATAGTTTTTTCCTTTTCAGTTTTTTTTTCTTTTGTAATGATGTGATGATGCTTTTTACGGTTTATTTATTTATGTATTTATATTTACCAGAGCTAGCACTTAAGATTTCAAAAGATCACTGAAGATCGCAATTTATGGCGATCGCTCGGCCCCTGAGCTGCGACAGCTTAACATATTTACATATGTTTACAACATATGTAAATATGTTAAGTGCTAATTTACCACGTGCGGTGAAGGAAAACATCGTGAGGAAGCCTGCATGAACATATACATGCCACACTTTTTTCCTATATAAGCAGTAGGCAGAGACAACACATGTAGCCCATTTTTCGCCCCTTCGGGAAACGAGACGTGACGGGTGGAAAACCACGTCGCCGCCATTTTGTTACATTTTAAAAAAATTTGACCCTCTGTTACGTTCCCACGAGCAGTTAAGTGACAGCGTTGCATATGGCTTGTGGCTGTGCATATGGCATATGGTTGGTGGCTTTCCGTACAATACCTTAGTCGCCTCCTACGACTTTGCTACGGCCTCTTACCTACGGCCCTCGGTAGGAAAAATAGTACTGACCTCCCCCATAAATTCCCACAAAACATGGTTCTGTATTACATGACTTTTCGCAAATCACAGTCTGTTATTCAAAAAATATGTCAACGTGAAATTATTATTTTCACCGAAAATAATTGAAAATAAAAAAAAACATATCAAAATACAATTTTCGGAAAGTTTAAATATTTCTTATCGATCAATGTTTTTTTCATAAAACACCCATGGAGGTCGTATTCATCGAAGCGCATAGTAAAATATCTGTGGGAGTTTGGAGATAGCGCTGCCTGGCACGTAACGTATGCGTCGAAAACTAAAGTCAGTGCTGTCCAATCGCTCAGACAGACATGTCTGCAAAACTGAACGACAAATCTAAATGGCGAAGAAGGAAATGTTCCAAGTCACCTGTCGAAGACAATGATTGTGCCAGCCTTGCATGGCTTTTAAACTTTAGATTGGACGAAATTGTTAACGTAAAAGTACCAGACGATGACGTCGACGTAGTGAAGGAGCCAAAAATTATGGTGCCTGACACACCTCCAGCAGCGAGAAAGCCACCTTACACTTACCCAGAGCTAATAGAAAGGGCATTAAGAGAAAAAGGAGAATTAACGGTATCAGCGATTTATCAATGGATCTCGTAAGTTTTTAATTAATATTGTTAAATTTAGCATAAACACGTCGTATGTTGTCAGTATAGTACACTAACATATTTACAATAATAAAATACAGAATTATTAAATTAGCGAAAGCAAATGAAATTTGATGAAGCATAATGCTAACCTTTTATATAAATCTTGATTTTTTTTATTGGATCAAGCGATGAAACGAGCGAAAACGTTCACCTGATGATTTTTTTATTGGATACAGTGATGAAACGAGCGAAAACGTTCACCTGATGATTTTTTATTGGATACAGTGATGAAACGAGCAAAACGTTCACCTGTTGGTAAGTGCAATCTGCCCATAACAAATGCTGTGACACCACACCGTGCCCGTCACCCTGAGACATCAGTTATTATATATATCATACCCATACCCTGCTGACTGAGTAATGAATCTGGGATTCTTATCCCATCGGAAGCTAATATTTGTGCAACAAACAACATTGATCAACGGGCACCTGAACTGTACTCCAATCTCTTCACACATTTAAAGGTTAAGACTAGGAATCTCGTCTCAACCTTTCCGTGCATTGTATCATCATTTCATTTCAGCCTATCACTAGTCCACTGCTTAACATAGGCCTCCCTCATAAATTGCCACAAGCTTGTAGTAGTAAGCGTGTTTTGTGGCAATCTATGAAGGCCTATATTCAGTAGTGGAGTAATGTTGGGGATGATGATGAATCAGAAGTTGGCGTGGAAGAATTCTATCTGGAGGATATCATCGTCAATCAGATTTTTTTGTCTTATCGCTAGGGTAGGGGAAAGGTAAGGGGCGACGTAGGCGAATGTATCACGATCATTTCAAAGTCGTTCTAAGGGAAGGCCACGTTACATTACCGACGAGCTTGTATGAAAACTTTAATGAAAGTAGAAGAAGCGAAAGATGTGTGTCCAGAATCGTAGAAAGTAGAAAGATGTGGTCTCTGCTCTGCTCTGCTCCTCTTCCGATGCGATAGAGATATGCGGTAGAGGCGTGACTATATGGACGTATGTATGTATCACAAAAGCATGTGAGACGAACAAACAGCTTTCAGAGATGTGTCCCAGTTTTAAAAGTGTAGCGCAACTTGTATTTAAATGGATTCGAGATTCACGCGACCAAGTCATTAGTATAAGCAAAATGTTGTTGCTTTAAAACATTTTTAATGCAAAATAACACGTTTAACAAATATGTTAGTTAAATTTTTTATCTTTATATTCGTTTTTGATACTGAATTTATGACAAACAAAATTCCCATGCAGGAATCCGACTAGTGAGGTACCACCCCTCAATCGTTATTTATTCTGCCGTGAAGCAGTAGTGCGCAAACATTACTTCGTTTCGGTTTGAAAGGCACTGTGAGCTAGTGTAATCACAGGGCATTTATGAGACTTAAGAACTAATGTGTCAGGGGGACGAGCGCTGTGTGACGTCACACAGAAATGTTCTGGGTGACAAAGCATTTTTTATGGGCAGACGTTGCACTTACCATCAGGTAAACTTTTTGCTCGTTTCGTCAGTTTAACAAAAAAAAAATAAAAATCTCGATGGTTTGTAAATCAATATAGCCACGCGGTTATTGAAAAAAGCTGGCCATGACCTTAACATTTTTTTTTTACAAATTTAAGCATGTATTCTTCCTTTAATATTTTTTTATTGCAACATTTATAAATATGATTTCATTTTACGGGAATAAGTAGATTACTTACTGATGATTGAGATCTCATTTATGTATATTCCAGTAATTTTATATCACGACATGTAGAGTATGTTGTGATGTATAATTTACGCTTTTTGTTTAGCTTCTTTCCTTGTACTTCTTTCAAGAAATATAATACGACCGAAAAAGCCAAGACTATCGTAATCCTTGGGTTAATATTATTTATATCTTCTTAAAGTTTTATATCAATTGCTATCGTATTTTTAAAGTTGTGTACAGCATTTGCTATTTTTGTTGTGTATTTTTTTAATCAAATAGATTAGCTACGGCGAGTTTGTCGGCTTCTGCGCTATTAGTAGGAATCCTATGCAGGAATCCGTCTAGGTAGGTACCACCCCAGGGCCAGTTATTCTGCCGTGAAGCAGTAGTGTGCAAACATTACAGTGTTTCGGTTTAAAGGGCACTGAGAGCTAGCGTAATCACTGGGCATACGAGACTTAAGAACTAATGTCTCAGGGTGACGGGCGCAGTGTGGTGTCACGCAGAAATTTACTGGGTGACACAACATTTGTTATGGGCAGACGATGCACTTACCATCAGGTGAGCGTTTTGCTCGTTTCATCACTTTACCCAATTAAAAAAAAGACTCAATGGTTACATTGGAACATGTACGTTACCGTTTGTTGTGCTCACTTTATCTTTATTCAAAGGAAAACAAAACCACCAAACAGCAAATAACATTCATTAGTCGTTAAATGTCTTCATCATCATTTCAGCCTATCACTAGTCCACTGCTGAACATAGGCCTCCCTCATAGCTTGCCACAGAAATTTGTAGTTCTCATTTTAGAGAATTTAGCCATAGTTGCCACGCTTCACAGGCCGGTTGGCAACCGAAGTTTATTTATTGAGACGTTCCAGGAAGCTGCCACTGATCATCTACTGGTTTTAAATTTTCCTCTGTCGACTCTTACGACACCTTGAGATGGAATCGTAGATTCTCTTAAGCCGATTAAAGATTCACTTACTTTACTTTTATGGAAAGTGATGAAACGACCAAGTCATTCACTTGATTATAATGGCAACTTCTGTCCATGACATATGTCTGTGTGGCATCATATTGCGCCCGTCACCCTGATACATCAGTTCTTACGTACGCATATACCCAGTCAGCCCACAATCTAACAAATTAAGAAACGCTAACAATGTTTTCACATTACTAATTAGTACAGAAAAAATGACACTGCCGTGGTACCTACCTATATAACTGCATAAGAACCTTGCCACCGGTATAACTCTGGTACAATAAACTCAAGCCGATAACAACAAGTTTCTGCTTCGCCAATCATTTATTTTGTAAGCGACAATTTGCTGGCTAGGATGAGGAACTATGAGATAAACTTTCACAGAGATTTATGTCCAGCAGTGGACTGATTGGGCGCTTTAGATGTACTCGTGGTGCTTGATCGGCCAACGTGTTTTCTTTTTAGATAAAGGAATGAAACTATCTAATAATGGCTTAATATTTTATACACTAAACACAAAGAATAAGCCAAATTAGCACGAGCATTAAATTAAGCTAACAAAGGGATACGAAATCATATTACCGTAGTGGCATTTATCGGTCGGCTGTATTCTTTCTTCACATTGTTTACGTTCATAATATGTTTCTTATTGTTAATATTTTTGTAGTATCATCGAAGCAAATTAAACGGGTTATAATTATTGTGATGAATTATTCTTTTACATCTCGTTTCTTGTTAGTTTTATTCAATACATGACACAATAATAAATAGTCCTTAATAATAACCAGACTTGAGTTACATTGTAAGTTTTTTTTTAATGGAAAAATACGAAACGAGCAAACCGTTCACCTGATGGTAAGTGCAACGTTAGCTCATAACAAATGAATACTTCTGTGTGGCTATGGGTGCGTATGTCCCCCTAAGACATCAGTTCTTAAGTTGCATATGCCCAGTAACTACACCAGCTATCAGTGCACTTCAAACAGAAATACAGTAATGTTTGCACACTACTGCTTGACGGCAAAATAACTGGCACTGAGGAGGTACTTACCTTGACGTATTTGTGCTTTACTTTGTTAAATTAAATACATATATCATTTTTCCGCAGATATTACTAACATTACTTCATCATCATCATTTCAGCCCACAGCTAGTCCACTGCTGAACATAGGCCTCCCGAATAGATTGCCACAGAAGTTTATAGCTCTCAGTTTGGGGGGATTATGCCATAGTTGTCACATCATTAAACGTAGAAGTCACGCTTGGAAGGCGGGTTGGCAACTGCAGTTTATTTATTCAGAAATTCCAGGAAGATTCTACTGACCCATCCTGGTTTTTATTATCCCTCTGTCGACTTTTACGTCACCCACTAGATGAGATGAGGTGGAAGATTCTTTTAAGCCACCACCATACGGTAAAAAATAAATAATATTATTGAGTACTTAACTTCCTACCTCAACTCCTACGGGTTATGGCAGAATAACTGGCCCTGCGGTGGGAACTACCTAGACGGTTATCAGCGATTAGGAGTCCTATTCCTAGCACTAGTAAATTATAAAATAATAAAAAATGTAAAACTTATAAGAATTATTTTTCTGCTCTCAATGTTTTATCTTTTGGAAATAAAGTCACACTGTACCCGACGCCGGCTGACCTAGTGGCAAAAAACATAAACACTGTGACGCGAGTTTTGAGTTCGCAGCCAAGTCGAAGCCAAGATTTGTGAAACATCACAAACTATTGGTTTCTCGGTCTGTTTGTGTTTTTATTGTCCACGCGCCACAGACATGCAAAAAAAAAGTAAAGAATATCTTGCGCAGAAAGGTTATAATTTTTTTTAATATTTGCAATTGATCTGATCCGCAGGTCAAATACAAAAACACTTTATTAAATTTTGAAAAAAAAATAGCCAATAGGTGTCCGGCAGAGTAGAATAGCACTTACCTCTTTCCTACCGAGGTGTCGTAAGAGGCGACAAAGGTACTTTACGGATAGCCTTTTCCGTGCAATATAACACCATCATATCCATTGCGGTCTCACGTGCAATACAGTGAATGGGGAGTAAGAATTTTTTGACTCGTTTCCCGCAAGTACGAAAAGTTGGCTACGTGAGTGGCCTCTGCCTACCCCTTATATGGGAAAAAAGCGTGTCTGTGTGTATAAAAGTAATTCGCCACGCTGCTCCAATGCGGGTTGGCGGACTGCACATGTTTTCGAAACATTTTTTATTTCTCAAACATGCACGATGTTGTCCTTCACCACCGAGCACGTGGTAAATCAGCACTTAAAATGTCAATTAACAATTTTAGTAATGCCGGCACCGGGAATCGAACCCAGGTCACTCGCGTACTATGAAATTTAGTTTCCGACAGTATTCGGCAGTTGTCGTTGTGGTCGAAAGATTGGCCAACATGATCTTTGAGTCACATTGGAAAATTGTAATTTTCTGCATAGCTATTACAAGTGTAATCTGTGTATTACGGTGATAAATGCTATCAACCTCGATTGTCGTGCTTCAACATTGGGATTTAGATGGTTATCGATGTGTAAACAAGGGGTCCAATATTATTAAATTATTATCACTCTTCGTAACCATTTACCGTGTAAAGTGATTCATGTAAGCTTTTATCTGTTTACGTATTGATAAAGAGAATAAACATTTTTTTTATATTAGAACAGATTAATGGTTATGATTTTTTTTTTTTATTGTATAGAGTGACGAAACGAACCAAACGTTCACCTGCTGGTAAGTGCAACGTCCGCCCACAACAAATGCTGTGTCACCTAGAATATTTCTGTGTGACACCACACTGCGTCTGTCACCCTGAGACATCAGCTCTTAAGTCTCAAATGCCCAGTGATTACGCTAGCTCACAGTGGCCTTCAAACCGAAACACAGTAATGCTTGCACACTACTGCTTCACGGCAGAATAACTGGCCCTGGGGTGGTACCTACCTAGACGGATTCCTGCATAGGAATCCTACCACCAGTAAAACAGAATACCAGTGGCACCGCAAAAGTTGCCGATTTATAAGTAACCAACTATGCCCCGCTGTTTCGCCCGCTTAAAAAAGCTGACCCCGATCGATGATATACACATATACTTACCTATTGGAATCGGATTTTGGGGTTTTAATTTTTTTTGAACGGAACCCAATTCGTGTTCTTTTTCGAAAATTAAAGCAGACCAAGTTACCCGCTATTATATCAGCTATCTGTAGTGAAAGTCCCGTCAAGATCTCAATCAAAAAAAAAAAAAAACTCGTCAAATTTTACAAATTGTAAAGCAGCCTAAGTTACCCGCTATAATATCAGCTATCTGTAGTGTAAGTCCCGTCAAAATCTCAATCAAAAAAAAAAAGTCGAATTATACAAATTGTTTTTTTTTTATTTTTGAATTGAGTAAAAAGCTGTAATTTTGTTATTACAAACAGACACTACAATTTTATTTATTAGTATAGATGAACACGAGAGCGTTTTCATCACATAAACTAATTGGGGAAGATTATATAACTAATGGTCACGCTGTAGTCAAATATTACTAATTAATGAATTTTATTAATTAATGAAATATTTAAGTTTGAAAGTTATTGTAGTTTGAGTAATTATTTGTTTTTTAAAATTATATGGCGACAATCTCTTCCTTGTGCGACTGTTTGGCCATGTGTGAAGTGTGGACGTAAGCAAACGACAGACTTGAATGAGAGAGTGATGGGCTGAAATGATGATGATGATCTCCTTGAGATACCTGAACCATGAAAAACAAAAGAGCCGTGGTAGCTCAGGGGCTACGCTTTAAATTTCATAGTACGCGAGTGAACTGGGTTCGATTCCCAGTGCCGGCACCACTAAAATTATTAATTGTAATTTTTTGAGTCGATCACCACGTGCTTGGCGGTGAACGAAAACTTCGTGAGGAAACCTGCATATCTGAGGAATAATAAATATTTCGAAGACACGGTGAAGTCCGCCAAACCGCATTGGAGCAGCGTGGCGGACTCTTGCCGGCTCCAAAACCCTCTCAGAAATGAGAGGAGGCCTGTGCTCAGCAGTGGGACTTTTTATAGGCTGTAACTTTACTTTTATTTTACTTTACACTATTTATCGCCGCCGTTGTTGAAAGTAACTTTAATAATTTTCTAATCACACAGGCAGTGTTACAAATTATTTGAACTGGTGGTTACTCTGTGGTCGAAATTCGACCGTCATGTATAATTTTTTACAGTTGTTATTTGAATTTTTTTTTAATTATATGTTGGCAACATTGTAAAATTCTGTGGCAACAATATCAACTCTGTGCAACTGTTTGACCGGAAACTATTTTATGTTTGATATTGGCAGTATGAACTTAAACAAAAGACGGACTATTACGTGATTTACTTTGTCATATAAATAATTATTGTTTTTTTATTCAATTTAATGTATTTGTAACACATATTATAAGTACATTAATATTAGCTTTCTCATTTCTTCTCCATACAAACTTTAACTATGCCAAATCTCCAATATTTGTGCGCGCAATATGCTTAAAAAGGGGCACAACGTTGTCTCTGCACGTAATATTATATAGATAAGTTACTACTCCTTATGAAACTACCAAAGCAGTTCAGGAGACGGACACGCTCACCTTACATTTCAAAGAACGCTAGTGACCTGCATAAGTTATCTAGTACCGCGACAGGCTCTAAAGTTGTTAATTGTAATTTATGTTCTGATGATCTGTTCTCGGCGATACATCGTGAGGCCGCTTATACTCGTATAATAATGTTTCGAAGGCATGTGAAATCTATCGATCCGCATGGTAGCAACGTGAGAACTCTCCCCGGTTACGACATCTCAAAAATATTACAGGGCGCGTACTACGAAAATCGAAGAACGAAACGACGGACATCAACCATTAATAAGTAAATTGGTACAAACCAAATTATTTCGGCCGCAACTTCTACGGAACGCCTTCTTTCGGATTCATAGCCAATCAAGAGAATAAATATTTAGTTAGCTGTGACATCGTGGCAGATAACGGGCGATCCGTCAGTCGCAACTTCGTATTTAGATTTTCGTAGAGGACACCCAGGACGATCCCGATTTCGGAATTTCGGAATAACCGGAACTTCGTTGTACACTGGCGCTTTACCTACCTACCTACCTGTCTCCTGCGGCATCAACACCTGTCTCCATAGCTCTCGACGCACTGAAGACATGGACACAGGTTCACCGCAACGCCAGACTGCACCTCGTCGCCTGACGTCTCAAAGTTCTCCACGCTAACCTACGACTTCCAGTCTCAGCGGGTGAGAGATGTAGCGATATCTATGTCGCAACATGAGAAGCTCAAGAAATATTTTCATACATACCACCACAATCGCGCTATGAAAGATTTCTGAGATGCGAACTATATATACAACATCTAAATATTACTAGTTGGAGGAGACGTCCTCCCCAGATCAGACCAACCGATCTGGCGGGTAACTACCCTTTTTCTTGGCAATATAATTCGCCAAAATAAGGATTACTAGCAGGAGGAGGAGGAAAATTTTTTGGAGGAAGCCTGTGCTCATCAGTGGGAAATTTATTGTGTGTGTGACCATATTTTTGAGAAAATATACGTAACTGCATCGTATGGACCACCGTTAACACAATCCTAAACACAGGTATTCAATAAAATCCCGTAAAATTAGAAAGAAAGAAAGAAAGAAAAACTTTATTCAATACTACAACACAACATACAATAAAAGTTAAAAGATAAATAAACAAATTAGATGTGACGTATTACAATTACAAACGTACGTTGGGCTGTAGCAACGAAAAGGCTGTCGACTCAGCATAATGCTATGGCAGTGTTGCCACACTGTTATTCTGTCGGTGCCTAAGGTTTACCCAGTTACCGGACACCCCGGACCCCATCTAGTTTGAGGTCGTCCTACATAGTATTTTCCTTACAATAATCATACAATAATCTTTCTGTCGTAATGTTTGAAATTTTTTCGAACTACATGGCTGGCTTATCAATTCTTCCAATTACTTATAATTCAAACATGTTTCGGGCACTGATAGCTAATGTTATCACTGGGCATATAAGACTTAAGAGCTGATGTTACTGGGGGACGTGCGCAGAGTAATGCCACACAGAAATGTTCTGGGTGATGGTGGTGGTTGGCATTTGTTATGAGCAGAAGTTTGCAAATGACCATCAGGTGAACGTTGTACTTCTTCTTCTAGTATTTCTTCTATAAAAAATCATTAATGCTGTTTCGCTTGCTTTAGTTTCAAATCGGACGTCTCCGTTTCAAAAGAATCGTAATCATGGAAAAACCAATTAGAATATGTTGACATATAAAGAGCTATGTAAACATTGTAAGGTTTTGTTTGTTTAAGTGAGTTTGACCGGTAGGTGTCCGGCAGAGTATAATAGCACCTAACTCTTTCCTGCCGAGGTGTCGTAAGAGGCGACTAAGGTATTGTACGGACAGCCTTTATTCGTGTAGACAGCACTATACTGCTCGCGGGAATGCATTGGGAACGTGGTTCCGCCACCCGTCACGTGTAGTTTCCCGCGGGGGCGGAAACTGGTTTACATGTGAAAACTGCGTGACTGGAATGTACTCGTATGTATGTAATAAAGTAAGTTTTAATGCATTTCAATCAAATGCAAATATAAAGTCGGCCCCCTTGGCGTGCTGTCATCAAATCAACACAACTATGACGCGGGCCCCGTCTCCACCTGGTACGGATCGATGCATTCAAGCATATCAGCGTGATGCAGAGGGCGGCACTTGGCTACCCGAAATCGGTTATTATCAAAACATCCGGTATAAACACATTTGATTTGATAGCAAGCGTTTAATAAATACACCTGTATAATGATTTCATAGTTATGGGAATATTCAATTCAGTAGTATTGGCCGAGATAGGTAATGTTTAAGGCTGGGTTGGCGCTGTGATTAAGCGATTGACTTCTGCGCCGCGGGTCGCGGGTTCGCGGGGTGCGGGCGGACAAATATTTGTAAAACCTACAAATAGTTGTTCCGGGTTGGAGTGTTTGTGCGTGTGGAATTTATGTATGTAAACTCACGACACAGAAGAAATCCTACTGTGGGGCATCGTTTAAAAAAAAAGTTTAACATCGACTATTGTATAACGTGATGCATGATATTAAATCTACCTCTTTATTAATAGGCCACGCATATTAAGCCTAACCTTTGAGTAGAAGGTCATATTTTTATAAATACGATTTCCCACACTAGATTTTTTCTTGCGTTTTACAAACATAAATTTCACATTTTTGTTTTTGCATAAACATAAGCTTCGGCCGGGATTCGAACCCAGGACCCACGACGTAGTAGTCACTCTGACAACTAGGCCACGCGGTCGCCCATTGATTTGAATCACAGCTTATTTTTTATTATTAGGTTTCGAATCTACGTTTTGTTTTTATTTATAAATATTTCGCCTGTATCGAATTACAAATCATGTAGCTACTGCGCCGACCGCATCATTTAATATGGTAGGATTCCTATGCAGGAATCCGTCTAGGTATGTACCACCCCAGTGCCAGTTATTCTGCCGTGAAGCAGTAGTGTGAAAACATAACTGTGTTTCGGTTTGAAGGACATTGTGAGCTAGCGTAATCACTGGGCATTTGAGACTTAAGAACTGATGTCTCGAGGTGACGGGCGCGGTGTGGGGTCATACAGAAATAATCTGGGTGACACAGCATTTGTTGTGGGCGGACGTTGCACTTGCCATCGGGTGAGCGTTTTGCTTGTTTCGTCACTTTATACAATTAAAAAAAAATAGTTTATCAACATTAAGTATACAACAGCTTGTAGCACTTTGAATAGAAACCTATTTCAGCCGAACAGAAAAGGTTTATAATTTAATTTTTCATTCATTCATTTCAGCCTTTCACTAGTCCACTGCTGACATAGGCCTCCCCCAAAGATTGATACAAAACACGTAAGTTTGTAGCTCCTTTTAAAGGAGTCTTAGCTCATACAGTTATAAAGGTGATCAAATTTAGGGTTAGGGCATTTTGTATGAAAATGTCATGTATGTATGATCACTTCACCTATTTTTTGTGCACATATCGTTAGTACTTATATCGTTAGAAATAAAGTCACACTTATTTCTAACGATATAAGTACCATCCCTCTCCTTTTAAAAAAATGATACTGAAAGTACCATTTGTCTCTGCTAAAAAGTCATAAGAAATGCATCATTTAGGGTTTTGGCGGCTAATGACGATTATTGTAACTATTTCCAGTGACAGGTTTCCGTTCTACAAAGCGAACGACGAGCGTTGGAAAAACTCGGTGAGGCACAATCTCTCCATAAATCCACACTTTCGTAAAGGCGCAAGAGCTGCTCAAGGCGCTGGACATCTATGGTCGTTAGCCGCAAATGCTATCGACTTGTTACCCTTAAGGAATAATGATTTAGAGGAAAAGACTGAAGTTATTCACGAACTGCACGTGATTGAATGCCCCAAGGTAAACAAAGGCTCATTTTTATTATTGTTACATTTAAATATTACATCACTAATTCGCTAGTAAATACTAAATTTTGACATTAGATTGACATTGCCGTGTGATGGAGGCTTAAGGGAATCTACCACCCCATCTGAACCCTTGGGTGTCGTAAAAGACGATATTGGGAGAATAAAAACTAGGAGATGGGCAACAATATCTTCCTGGAACATCTTATTAAATAAACTGCTGTTGCCAGCCCGCCTGCTAAGCTTGGCGACTATGGCAAAATCCCACTAAATGTGAGCTGCAAAATTTTGTAGCAACTACAAGTTCTACTAACTACTACCTGATTGACGATTATTATAAAGTAAACATATTTGTGTTGATATGGAGTATATTTTCTCCGTATTATATTGTAAGTAAATAAAGTATCGGAAAACATTTATATATACTCCATTTCACGTTTCTATATTCAATGAACTGATATGTTTCTAGCTGGAGTTAAATCCAGCGAGGCAATTGGAATATACTCTGATCTGTGTAGCAATCAATTATTCACATGGTATTACTAGAATTAGATCGATTAAATAATGAATTACATTGTTGTTTAAACATGTAATAAATTTCTATTCGTAACTTAAAAGCCTCTTTTGTATATAGCTTGAACTAAGTAAAGTAACAACCTATAAATGTCCAACTTTTGAAATTAGGCCTCCTCTCATTTTTGAAGTGTTGAAGCCGGAAAGGGTTCGCCACGCTGCTCCAATGCGGGTTCCCGGGCTGCAGATCTTTGAAAGTTTGAAAGTTGAGGGTCTTTGAATTTTTTTATCAGACATGCAAGTTTCCTCACGATATTTTCCCTGACCGAGCACGTGGTAATTTGCACTTAAAGTTGCAGAACAAATTTAGGGGAGACGGCACCGGGAATCGAACACAGGTCACGGCGTACTATTAAATTTAAGGCGAGCGCCCGGCCTCTGAGCTGCCACGGCTGTAAGCGTACGTTTAATTATATACGAAAAGACAAGGAATCTTACTCAATGAAGCCAAAGTAAAGTTACAAAAAATAAAATAAAAACCATCATCTGTATCTATATGCGAGTATAAATATACAGATGATATATATATATATATATACATATAAATTATTTTGCAAAAAAACTATTTAACCACCCTTAGAAGCGATTTATTTTAAATTAAACGGCTCGTTAAAATAATACTACCTCTCCATCTCATCCAATGGATTTTGTAAAAGGCGAGTAAGGAATTAAACTGCACTGTGCACCCAACAACGCATGGTGGCGATGGGCTCACTACCTATCACACAAAGTGCATTATATTGTTTTGATGCAACGTGGATTGTGGCAGTCATCTGTTTTTGCAGTTTACTGGTGGTAGGATTCCTATGCAGGAATCCGTCTAGGTAGGTACCACCCTAGGGCCAGTTATACTGCCGTGAAGCAGTAGTGTGCAAGCATTACTGTGTTTCGGTCGTAAGGGCACTGTGCGCTAGCGTAATCACTGGGCATTTGAGACTTGTGTGTCTCAGGGTGACCGGCGCTGTGCGGTGTCACACAGAAATATTCTGGGTGACACAGCATTTGTTGTGGGCGGGCGTTGCATTTACCATCAGGTGAACGTTTTGCTCGTTTCGTCACTTTGTACAATAAAAAAAAAACGCCCAGTCTCTGACTACCCTTTATGGGATACAGTCGTGATCTTATGTATGTATGAAACCGCGGAGCTATTTCATAATTGTAATCAAGATTTCATAAATAATCAAATTAAGAATATAATTTCAAATGTTTAATATAATATTTTTCAGGTGATAGTCCTGGATGAAGCGGCGATAGCAGCAGCTAGTATTATTCCCGAACACGATTTATTCACTGGTAGTACAAGTAAGTTTTCCAAAACTAGATATAATAATAACTATAAAGATAAGAAATTACTAGACTACCTGAAAAATTAACATACATATATAATTTTAAATAAAACTACATTTTTACGGATTTTATCGCGTTTAATTTTTAAACTATTTATAACCCGACGTTTCGGGCGCTTTACAGCACCCATGGTCACGGGGGGACTGAGGTGACAGTTGTCCTGATGTCAGGTTGAGGTATCCTGAGGTTGGGTACTACCACCGGCTTGGGACCCTATTATTAATAAAATTAAATCAAAAACCAAGCATACCACTGCAAGGCTTCAAGACACAGTAAGCTCTTTCTGCGTAGATCGGACTAAAAATAATAATTAAAAGCTGAAGGTACTCCGGGTTAAGTATGACATCAGGACAGCTGTCACCTCAGTCCCCCGTGACCATAGGTGCTGTAAAGCGCCCGAAACGTCGGGTTATAAATAGTTTAAAAATTAAACGCGATAAAATCCGTAGAAAGTAGTTTTATTTAAATGTGTAGTATTCGCGTAAATAAAAGAAAACAATGCATATATACTGTAGGGGTCACTCATATAGCCCAATTTTCACCCTCGCTGAAAACGAGATGTGACGGGTGGCGAACCACATCGCTGCCGTTTTGGTGCGACTCAAAAAAGTCTAGCTCCCCATTGCTTTCCCACGAGCAGTATAGTGGCATCATTGCATATTATGGTGTTGTATACCCAGTCATAGCTGCACGAATAAGGGCTGTCCGTAAGGTATTGCCGTAGTCCGTATCGCCTCTTACGACACCACGGTAGGAAAGAGGTAGGCGATATTCTACTCTCTCGGACACCTGTCGGCTACAAAAAACGGTTGAAGAATCTAAACTGAATGAAATTACAAAATACGTGATGAGGTTCTTTAAGCACATTTGCATTTAATCATCATCAAAGCTACAGTTCAATACTGGACACAGAATTACATTATTAGACTATAGCATATTAATGTGTCACTTTGGAGAAGGCTTTGCAGTTGGGAAGAGGCCGCCACGCTGCTGAAATGCGAAATTCACATGTCCTCGAAATATTTCAATTCTTCTGACATGTTTCTTCACCATGTTTTCCTTCACCGCTGAGCACGTGGTATATTAGCATTTAAAATTGCAGATCAATTTCAGGTCACTCACGTAATTTAAGGGCCCGCCCCTAAGTCACCAGGGCTCAAATTATAAAACCTAAGAATCCAAAGTTTTAGGCTTCATAAGGACAAAAAGTGTGAACTACGATCAATTTCCCACTGTTGAGCAAAGTTTTCATATACATTATATATATATTTAATCTAAAATTACCAATGAAACCGCATTCCTAGCAGCCTACCATGGTTATGTCGACTCTACGTTAAGATATGGCGTTATTTTCTGGGGAGACTCCTGTAATAAGGGAGATGTACGGGTATTTATATCACAAAAGAAATGTGTTAGACCAATTTTTAAACTAAAATGACACATGTAAACCACACTTTAAAAATTTAAAAATATTAACATTGTCATCACTTTCTATTTACGAGGCAAATGTTTTATAAAAAAAAAAACATTTATTTAATTTTGTTAAAGAGTTAATGTCGCTCTGACAAGCTTTACTTATTGCCCAGTAAAACTATATTTCTATATAAAAGTGTGTACGCAACGGAATCGAAATTTTACAACAACGCAACCCATACAAATAAGAGATTGTGTAAATGTCACTGAATGTAAAGGAAAGCTTTTCAATTTTTTAATTAACAAATCATATTACTCTATCAATGAGTTTCTCGGTGACCAAGTATTATGTAATTACAGTTGATATTTTATTTTCTGATAAACTTTCCATTTTTCCTAGCTCCAAAACCCTCTCAGAAATGAGAGGAGGCCTGTGCTCAGTAGTGGGACATTTATAGGCTGAAACTTTTTTTTAAACTTTTTTTCCATTTTTGTTTTGATAATAATCTAATAACAGTATTTCCATAATATATAATTTAAATATTTTGCATTTTTAAGCCTATTGGTGGGACATAGTGTACTTATAAATTACAATATTACCACTAATGACTGACATCTTACTACGAGTATGTACGTTCGTACGTACCTAACATGTTGACAAAATAAATGATTTTATTTGATAGGTCTCCTCTCAGGGTGAGAGGGTCTCCTGAGAGGGTGTCACGTATATCAAAGTAAATTAAGTACTAGATATTTTTGAAAAGTATGTAGTTACTGTGTCATGTTGTGTATTATTTAAAAGAGCTTATTATAAAGAATACAATATTTTAGTAGTATATATATAAAAAAGTACAGCATGTACAAAACTAGAGAATTCTCTAAAACCATTCAACCTATTATTATAAAAATCAAGAAATAGAAAAACATTCTTTGAATTTTACAAGAAATTTGTTAATTACTAAATTTTTAATAGATTTTTAGAAATAATATGGCACGGAACCGTTAGTGAACTGTTAATCTTGAGCTGAAGTATAAAGTACATTAGTATATAGTGTGGTGGCGGCTCGTTAAAAGAATACTACCACTCCATCTCATCCATTAGATCTCGTAAAAGGCGAGTAAGGAGTAAGGTGTGCACCCAACAGCGCATGGTGGCGATGGGCTCACCACCTATCACACCAAGTGCATTATATTGTTTTGGTGAAACGTGGACGGTGGCAGTCATCTGTTTTTGCAGTGAGTGCCCAGTCTCTGACTACCCCTAATGGGATACAGTCGTGATCTTATGTATGTATGTATGTAGTATATACGAGTAGTTAACTTAGGTGTCTGGCAGAACAGAATGGCATCTTTCCTACCAAGGTATCGGAAGAGGCGACTTTGTTTTTGAACGGACAGCGTTTATTCGTGCAGAATCGTACCATAATATGCAATGCTGAACTATAGTGCTCGTGGAAATGCAATGGGGGTGAGCATGGCTTTTTTTTCGTACAAAAATGGCGGCGATTTGGTTCGCCATCCGTTACGTCTTGTTTTGCCGCGGCGGCGACCTATTACATGGGCAAAGGCGTGACTATATGTATGTACGTCTTAGAAAGCCAGCTCAAGTTAATGTTCACAAAAAAAAAACAATAATTTAGTCAATGATTTTAATGCTCATTTTAAATTATTTGCAGTGTTCCTGAATCCTGTATCTACTGAACAAGTGGTACGAGAGTGTGGACTCATCACTGTAGACTAAATAGTATGTGGTATTCGTAAATACCTGTTGGCAAGTATTTAAATGAATGGCATAACGTTATTCTAAGTTCAAAACATTGTTTTAAAGAAATCTCCTGTATGAGAATTAACTTCTTTTCTGGTCGACGTATATTATTTTCCTATGCGGCTTATGAAATTTGCTCAGCATTTTTTTAAAAAAAAAAGATTAATGTTGTTGCTTTCGTAGACTGTATTTTTAATGAATAAATAATTATTAATTTTAGTCTGTGTGTAATATCTATTGGTGATCTGACTTTGTATTTTACTTTAAGGACTAGGTTTAAAGTAAAATACAAACTCAGATTTATAGTGATGAGATGATTTGAACTAGAAATATTATTCAATTATTATTGATTTATTGTCCCGTTACTGTCATTATTTAAATAAAATGTGTAATTATTTATAATAAATCCTTAAATTAAAAACAATTCACACTTTTTATTACACATCTATCATTTCAAATCCTTTTAGGCTGGGATTCGACATGGAGGTCTGTGGCCTCCTTCTGTAAATCCGTGGTCCGTAGGGAGACAGTTGAGCTGCAACAAAAGAGACAAATCCCGGGTGCGACGCTGCTGGGGAAGAGCCCTACTAAAAATAAGCTTCTAGGGCAATCAGGGAGGACTCGAGGAAGGCGATGCTTGTAAATAGTAGCGAGGGTTCTGGTGAAAATAAATATTGCCCTCAGATCGTGCTATTGCAGCCAAACAATAAAGGGTTGACTTTCCGAAAGGAAATTCTGTTTCTCTTAAGCGCAGATGGCGGCCACCAACATTCATTACCGACAATGTTAGCCCGCGCTCGATATAACCTGTTGCGGCCTAACTTGGTGAACATGAGCTTAGAAGCCTTGAAAGAAGAACCCAAAGAATAATAAAGTGGACGAAATTAGCCAAAAGGAGAAAATACAGACAGAGAAAAGCATCTTGGGATTTTTAATATACGAGTTTCATTTTGTTTAAATAATTATAGCACTTCTATTAACATTATTTATATTCCTGTTAATCACTCCAACTAAGCTTAAAAACTTGATAGATAGTTCACGTCAATAGTCGAATGGCGGGCTCGATCCTGCGACATCATTATCCTAAGTCCGTACCTTAGACCATTAGGCTATTCATTGTTTTATATTTCGATTTTTATATTTATCGTCAATTATAAACTTCGACTTGATACTCGTACATACAAACATAAGATCACGACTGTATCCCATAAGGGGTAGTCAGAGGTTGGGCACTCATTGCAAAAAACAGATGATTGCCACAATCCGCGTTTCACCAAACAATATAATGCACTCCGTGTGATAGGTGGTGAGCCACCATGCGCTGTTGGGTGCACAGTGCAGTTTAATTCCCTTCCTCGACTTGATAAGATACAATAACAGTAAGTTGGTTAATTACAGTCAGACTAAGCTTCCTTACAACCCTTAGTTTTGGAAAAGAAAGACGATATTTTTCTAGACGGGTTTATCAAGTTTTATCACGATTCGCTAAAGAAGCTCAGGTGGATAATTACCAGCGCATAATTACACTTCGATACATAATGCTGAATCGTGACGAGACTATAAAGTCTTTTATTAGAACGGAATTTACCTCGGTCTTTTTAAGGATACTTGGTGACATCACGTACGAAATTCCGAATTCATTTTAGTTATGTCCTTCTCTAAATAATAGGAGGCTTTTTTGCAGCAAAGGGGCATCTGCCGGCTATGATGATTTTGCCATCATCATCATTTCAGTCTACTGCATGCGCGGTTTATTTATTCTGAGGTTCAGGAAGATGCTGCTGCCGAACTACTGGTTTTCATTTTCCCTTTGTAGACTGTTAGACTTTTTTCCTGGTGATAGGATTCCTATGCAGGAACCCGTCTAGGTAGGTACCACCCCAGGGCCAGTTATTCTGCCGTGAAGCTGTGATGTAAAACATTACTGTGTTTCGGTTTGAAGGGCACTGAGAGCTAGCGTAATCGGTGGGCATACGAGGCTTAAGAACTGATGTCTCAGGGTGACGGGCGCAGTGTGGTGTCACACAGAAATGTTCTGGGTGACACAACATTTGTTATGGGCAGACGTTGCACTTACCATCAGGTGAACGTTCTGCTCGTTTCGTCACTTTTATCAAATAAAAAAAAGTACTTTTACGACATCCACGGGATGAAATGGGGTGGTAAATTCTCTTAAGTCTCGATTTCGCCATGTAAAATATTATTTAATTTTGAAGATATTGAGTATTATTGAGTACTTATTAGGAAATTATAATTTTCTTAATAAATACTCAATGTGTGTTAAAGTATGATTTTGAAGGGAAATTGAATATAGGAGTAAATTTTTAACGTCGATTTTTAGTACAGCGTTTTGTTTTCATTAATATTTATAGATTAAAAATAATTGTTTGTATACTGAGCAGTTAATTACGTAGATACGAACATACACATTCATTTTCGCCCCAGTACCGTTAAGGATTAATTAAGTTACAAATATACGTGAACAGTTTTTACTAGTTATTGAAAAATCGTTAATTTTAATTCAGTTCAGATTTATAATTTAATGTGCCAAATTATGTAACCTTCTTTTCACTTTTTTGTGTTAAATAATTATAAATTAAATAATTTTCATTCTCGAAACAAACAAAAAGAAAATCCTATCGGATTATCTTAAAGTATCATTTATTAGCAGCCTAAGAGACACGGATCGTAAATGTCTGTTACACAAGTTAAATTTGAACAAAAAATATTTTCTTGCCACTTATTGCGTGAAGTTTTTCGAAAATAGGCCGAACCAAAACCCGGTATTGCGGTAATAAAAACTTTTTTCATTATCCCGGTATATAAGAGCTTATTGAAAATAACAATGTCGCAGGAAGATTGCGTTTTATTGTTAGCTAGCGATTTCTCTCAACTTTGCGTGGATTGTCTTCAGGAGGCTTAATGAGAAAACTGTTCTTAAAGCGCTCGGTTCACATTATTAGTCATCACCAGATTTATACATGACTATGTATAACATAGTATAATATATTAGGTAGGTTTCAGAACTCTACAATTAAAATAGTAAATAATTTTAAAACAGTTATTTAATGATGAAATAAATATATAAATTGTGTTTTTGGTATAAAACATGCGTAATACATATACACAGATTTGTTTATGGAAAGAGACGAGAATAGCAAATATTTCACTGATGGTAAGTACAATGCCTGCTCATAAGAAATAACCGATCGACCGAACACCGAACTGCGCTCATCACCCTAAGACATCAGTTCTTAAATCTCATACACTCAGTAATAAAGTAAAGTAAATGGTTTCAGCCTATAAATGTCCCACTACTGAGCACAGGCCTCCTCTCATTTCTGAGAGGGTTTTGGAGCTAGGAAGAATTCGCCACGCTGCTCCAATGCGGGTTGGCGGACTTCACATGTCTTCGAAATATTTTTAATTTCTCAGACATGCAGGTTTCCTCACGATGTTTTCCTTCACCGCCGAGCACGTGGTAAGTCAGCACTTAAAATTGCAATTAACAATTTTAGTGGTGCCGGCACCGGGAATCGAACCCAGGTCACTCGCGTACTATGAAATTAAAAGTGAGCGCCTAGCCCCTAAGCTACCACGGCTCAGTAATAAGACTAGCTACAAATCGAAAGATTAATGTAATGTTTACACACTACTTTTTCTTAAAGTAACGGCCTATAAATATCCCACGGCTGAGCACAGGCTTCCTTCCATTTTCGAGACGGTTTTGGAGCTGGGAAGAATCCGCCATGCTGCTCCAGTGCGGGTAGGCGGACTACTTTTGCTTGATGGTAAAATAATTGGTACTCCGGTGGTACCTAGATGGATTCCTGTTTCATTGTTTTTTTACATAAACTTACTTTCGCGTAGATGTTTCTACGAGTAACATTCTTATTTTAGAATAAAAAGCATCCGATTTACGTAGGCGAGAAAAATAAATAATAATATTGAGTACTTTAAGACTGATAGGCGTCCGGCATAGTAGACTAGCACCTACATCTTTCTACTGAGGTGTCGTAAGAGGCGCCTAAGGTATTGTACGGACAACCTTCTTACAGAGTAACGTCTTAGCTGTCACTATACTGCTCGGAAGATGGCAATGGGGAGTAAGAATTTTTTTGACCCGTACAAAAATAGCGGCAACGTGGTTCGCCACGAAAAGTGGGCTACGTGAGTTGCCTCTGCCTACCCCTTACATGGGAAAAATCCGTGACTGTATATTATGTAATAAAATTGCATTTCACTTATAGTCTTCTGTTTATTGTAGTAATTGGTGCTTTTCACCAAGAGAACTCGAATAAGAAACCTCTTGATCCGCCTCTGTAACAATAATACATTAATACTGGCTTCTCCACGCAGTGTCAGGAGACGGGCAATTAATTATCTTGTGTTGAGCGCACGCCACCGTTTCGATAGTGATAACGTTTACCGAGCTTCATTGTATTTAGTATTGTAGGCAGTTTGCAACGATGTTACGTGTTTTAAAATGACTTCAAGCCATGGACACTTATTGTTGTGATATATTCTAAATAAAATAGAGAAATAACTTTCAAGTATAAATATATATATTTACCTTCATTTATTTCCACACTTAAATTTGGCACGCTTGCGTTACTTAGAGTTGCGAGTACTATGAGAAAATAAGCGTGTTGTTATTTTTATATACTATTTTATTATTGTTTTTTTATTTTATTGGAGACCGCACATGACATTCTCATCGGGCGGCGCGTACCACCGGTGGCCCGCACATGACTTTCTCATCGGGCGGGCGTACCACCGGTGGTGAATAAAATAATGAAGTAATTAACACTTTCACGGCTTCGCGGACCACCGGTGGCATGCATAAGACTGCCTCATCGGGCGGCGCGTACCACTGGTGGCACGCATTTGATTGTGGTATTGCATCACCAAAGATCACATTGCGCAGAAATTTCGCATTGAATTAAAATTTGCAAATATTGACTTCTAAAAACTTTTTACTTTTATGAAAAGAAATTCATGAAATGGCATTGACTGAAGTGTCTGTCTGTGATTCTAAAATAAATGTCAAACTTCAAGTTAAAACTGTTATTTGTGCTGTGTCGTAAAAGTAGACAGAGGGTAAATTAAAACCAGGGATATGGGCAGCAGCATCTTCCTGGAACATCTGAATAAAAAAACTGCGATTGCCAACCCGTCTGTCAAGCGTGGCAACTATAGCAAAATCCTCAAAAATTTAGAGCTACAAAGCTTTGGGTCAATAGGAGTCTATAGGAGAGGCCTATGTTCAGCAATGGACTAGTGATAAGCTGAAATTATGATGATGATGATGTAAGAAACATTAATAGAGCAAATAAGTAAGTTTGCTGATTATCTGTTTATTTTGATTTCATGTTATTACAAACATTGTTTACGATATGCCAGTTTACTGTAACGTTACTAGGCTACCTGGGCCTCGATATATTTAAGAAGAGCCTAATTATTCGTCCGGTATAGTAAAATTCATCTATTTTACCGAGAATAATCTAAAGTTTAACTAATCTCACTTAACATAAAGAGATAATATCTACACGTAAAATTGTAGCGGCAAAATAGATCTGAAATGAAACTAGCTGCATTTCTTTGTCTGGTGGATTGTCAACACCATACCCGTAAGCACTTGTCAGTAATAATTTATCTATATATATATTTTTAATTATTCTTTATTTGTTTCGTTTGCATTCCTATACTATTAAATTGATTGTGATGAATATTTGGTGAGTTGTTGTAAGAAGGCCCGCAAAGATTTCTGAATCTGTTCAACTATTTTACAATGGGTGGCGCGCGAGTCGTGTCTGATATTTGTTGGTCTATTTATTGGCATATAACGCGTAGACGCTTTCGCATCGTCCATCCAATTGAGTTGAAACTTGTAAAGTTGCTATTAGCGCATGAGCGAAATTAATGAAAATTTATATGCTATAAATAAACAAAAGACAATGATTTTATTCATTTGGTGCATGTAAATTTGTTTGCTTTGTATACACTTACTATGTGCCTACTTCAAATAAATTACAATAAAATTGTGGCGTTGCAATGCATGAACTACTTAGTTCATTATTAAAATTTAATTACATTGAAGATTCAGTGTATGTAGATTTCGATGTGCTTGACTTTTAAAAATATTTAAATGCACCTTATTTTGATCTAGACCAAGCCAATTATCATCCGTAGTTGGAGATACTGAAGTGTTCGCTCGTGGCTAACGCTACATATCGGCGAGTCTGCAAGTGATTTATGCACTGTGAACACTGAAGAGGCTATCGATAAGAGTATACTTTGCGATTCGCAGGTAATTTATGCTCTCGTGAACAGACTATAGAAATTGTGTGCGAATAGACCTCTGAAATGTTGGTTTTGTTCACTTTTTTTTATTTGATAAAGTGACGAAACGAGCAAAACGTTCACCCGATGGTAAGTGCAACGTCTGCCCATAACAAAAGCTGTGTAACCCAGAAAATTTGCGCACGTCCCCCTTCGATACCGGTTCTTAAGTCTGATATGCCCAGTAATTACACTAGCTCTCAGTGCACTTTAGACCGAAACGCATTAATGTTAAACACTACTGCTTTGAGGCAAAAAAACTGACCCTGGGGTAGTAACTACCTTGACGGATTCCTGCATTGGAATCCTACTACCAGTGAAAAAAAAAACAAGTAAAATATAATGATTTCTTATATTTACGCGAACATTACACTTTTAAATGAAACTAATTTTACGGATTTTATCGCGTTTAATTTTTACTATTTACAACCCGACGTTTCGAGTGCATTACAGCACCCATGGTCACAGGGTGCTGTAAAGCACTCGAAACGTCGGGTTATAAATAAAATAAATAGTAAAATTAATAAAATAAACCGTAAAATTAGTTTCATTTAAAAGTAAAATATATATATATATATATAAACCGGTAACATATCATGTCGGCGTGAGTTAGTGGTCAGATTATCTGCCTGCTACGCTGTAGGTGACGAGTACAAATCCCAGCCGGAGTCAACAATTATGCAAAAATACACTTTTTTTTGTTTTCAGGTCTGGTTATGTTGTGATTGTTCCGATGTCTCTGATACGGAATTATAGCCTTCATCCGATCGTTTATCGTTTCGGTGATATTTCAATTTAAACCTTTTATTTCCCTCTGGGTTTGTTGCTGGTTTTTTCCAGGACAGAGACATTTTTTGCGAACCAGTGTAGCTTTAAAAAAGTAACGTTTTATAAGTATTACGTAAATAATCTATGTTGAATTTAAATTATTTTATTCTATTCCTGACTTAAAAAAAATGAAGATAAACTTTTCAGATACGAAAAACTTTCAAAAATGGGCTCTATCATAGTTCAACCTTATTTTGTTAAAAATATCGTAACAGAATGTCTAATTCTCTGTATTTTCTTTTAAAAAAAAAGTAAAGGTCTATAAATGTCCGCGCTTACACACGCACGCATGCACTTGGTTTCCAGTGTAATTAAAAAATCCACATGAACAAGTTGCATTTTTTCATATCTCAAGATAAAACCTCACATGGCGTATTACTAACATTATTTTAGTTAATAATCCGGACGCTTAAGTAGAATCTTTAAGTGTTTACTTGCTTCAACACGCACGTGAGGCGTTTAATCGGCTTCATTTTGTTTTTTGACAGCAATAGAGGTCACGTATTGGAGTAACGGACCGTTTTCTTTTATTCGTGTTCTTGTAATGAGATCAGTTGCGTGCTATATGTTGTGTTTGTTCTAACTTTATCAAAAACTATCTTTGTTTCAGCAGTTTCACCCGCTTAAAAAAGCCGACCCCGATCGATGATATACATAAATACTCGTACTTCCCTATTTGAATCGGATTTGAGGGTTTTAATTTTTTTGGGCGGAACCCTAATTATTTTTATAAAATTAAAAGTTACCCGCTATAATATCAGCCATCAGTCAGTGAAAGGCTCGTCAAAATCGGTCCGACCGTTTTGAATATTAGCCGGAACTAACAGACAGACAAACAGGCAAAAACTTTAAAAATTGTTTTTTCTTAAGAACCCCGTATGTACTTTTTATTTTCTTAGTACAAACAGACACTACCATTTGATTTATTTGTATAGATGTAAATTTATTTATGTGTGAAACTACTTACGCAGTGGCTCGTGGGTAGTCAGTAAGCTTAAGTCAAACATTCTGAAAGGAACATTTTAAATTCATTACTAGTGATTTATGGTTAATTAAAAGCAACTTGTGGGTAAGAGTGTAATGCAGATGATAAAGGCAGACTTATTAGAACTTTTATACCTTTGATAGACTGGTACGTTAAGGGTTTGAATTTTAATTTTTTTTTAATATATTTTATTTTAAAAATTGTAAAATAGTATTACCGTAAGTGCCCAATTAAAAAAAGCCACGACAGCTGTCTATCGTAGAGTCAATGACACTTGATAATACCTCGTTTTGGAGCGAAACACGTATCGTGTTCTTGACTTCGGCGGTGTATATTAGCTAGTGGTAATATTGTAATGGTTGGTGGAGGGTATCTAGTGGCGGTTCCTGGTGGCGCTGTTAGTTTGCTTGTGCACGCACCGAGGGAGGGCGGGCGGTGCTATTCAAAAACTAGGAAATATACACCATTTTTTATTTCGCATGCGGATCTTAGCAAATTGTCTTACTTTTTTTATCATAAAGTGACGAGACGAGCAAGTCGTTCACCTGATGGTAAGTGCAACGTCTGCCCATAACAGATGCTTTGCTACTCAGAATATTTCTGTGTAGCACCACACTGCGCCCGTCACCTTGAAACATCAGTTCTTAAGTCTCATATGCCCACTGATTGCACTAGCTCTCAGTGCAGTCCGAAACACAGTAATGATTGCACACTACTGCTGCACGGCAGAATAACTGGCTCTGCGGTGGTTCCTACCTAGACGAATTCCTGCATAGGAATTCTACCATCAGACATAAAAAATTATTTTATTAAAATCTACGACAATGGCTTATGCAGTTTAAAAGACGAGCCGTATCCGAAAATCCCAGACGCTGCAACATCCTTCGGAAACTGTTTGATTGCTTGCACCATTTGCTTGGATCTGTTAAAAAATCCTAGCCCCTAGAAATAATAGTCTGCACCCAAGGGACCGGTGATGAACCACGTCGTCATTTTGGTACGAGTTAAAAATATTACTCCCTATTGCGTTCCCACAAGCAGTACCACACAACAGTGCATATTAGGGTATTAATATGAACGACTAAAGGCTGTCCGTACAATACCTTAGTCGCCTCTGACGACACCCTGGTAGGAAGGAGGTAGGTGCTGTTCTACTCTGCACACCTATCGGCTTTGATATCACTATTCGTTATAATGTTCCAATTTCCATGGAGTCCTTTAGCCGTACCCGACTAACTAGTCGGCCGTATGGTATAACATACATAAGATAACGATATACGATGTATCCCATAAGGGGTAGTCAGAGACTGGGCACTCACTGCAAAAACAGATCCACGACTGCCACAATCCACGTTTCACCAAAACAATATAATGCACTTGGTGTGATAGGTGGTGAGCCCATCGCCACCATGCGCTGTTGGGTGCACAGTGCAGTTTTATTCCTTACTCGCCTTTTACGAGATCCAATGGATGAGATGGAGTGGTAGTATTCTTTTAACGAGCCGCCACCACACCGCTCAAGTGGAATACATGGTTGATTATTGATACGATTTACTTTTAAATGAAACTAAGTTTACGGATTTTATCGCGTTTAATTTATTACTATTTATAACCCGACGTTTCGAGTGCTTTACAGCACCCATGGTCACGGGAGGACTGAGGTGACAGATGTCCTGATGTCATAGTTAACCTGGGGTACCTTCAGCTTTTAATTATTATCTTTGGGTCCGATCTACGCAGAAAGAGCTAACTGTGTCTTGAAGTCTTGCAGTGGTATGCTTGGTTTTTGATTTAATTTTATTTATTATTGGATCCCAAGCTGGTGGTAATACCCAACCATCTTCTCTATTGAAATTAGGATGTTTTTTGATTTCAATAGCCTCGCGATTTACTTAATAACGGAGTCTTAGGTAGGCTGGTGATAAGCCGCTCGCACGACATTCTGGGAAGAGCGCTTCTTCTGCTGCAAATTCAAAAAATATTTACAATATTTCAAATTTTGAAACGAAAATTTAATTCGTGCACCATTTATTTGAATCCCGGTTGGTCGACAAAGTTACGTAAGTACGAAATATTCATACATGATCAGTTATTGAACAGTTTTGACGAAATGATTTTGTAACTGTTTGTGTTTTTAGTGGTGTTATTGTTATTGATTTAAAAGTACATATCTTAAAGTTCTGAATTCTCTACTGTTCATCATCAAGTTCATCATCAGGCCTCATCATCATAATTGGCCCCTTTCAAATTAAGAGTATTTGCCGCAGTCTTCACCGTTGGTATCCGGATTTACTATCACAGTAACCAAGACGCTATGTGGTCAGCATAGCGTCTTGGACGCTGTGTTTTGTCTAGATCTTTTAAGTCTTTAATTTTCAACATTATCATCACTTCAGCCTATCACCAATCCACTGCTGAACACAGGGGTAGGCCCAACAGATTGCCACAAATATTTGTAGGTCTAATTTTGGGGAGATCTTGCCATAGTTGCCACGCTTGGCAGGCGGATTGGCAACCGCAGTTTATTTATTCAGATGTTATAGGAAGATGATCGTGCCAATCTTCTGGTTATAATTTTCCCTTTGTCGACTTTTACGACAACCGCGGGATGAGATGGGGTGGTCGATTCTCTTAAACCGCCACTGCATGGTCATTTTGTGATGCTACAATTTTTGAAATTATTCGGTTATTCATGAGCAAGAACTTCTAGAACTTTTGGTGTTATCAAACTACTGTTGCATGGAATTGAAGACTTACGATAATAGAAAACATCAATTCGCAAAACCAATGTACAAATAATTATTTCCGCAACAAGCCTTCAACTCCTGGCATACCGGTAGGATTGCTCTACTGCGAATGGAATGTAAAGTTCAATTTACTTTCCGTGTATTTTCTTTGGATATAAATATTTAACTTCCTGTGTCGCGATTTGTTTTCATATCCTCCTTAGATAGTTTCCGACGTCAGTTGCGGATTGGAAATTTTAAACGGAAACTGTTACTGCATTCCTTTTACCAAACGGTGTTTGTGAAATGCTTTCCATTTTTAAAGAAATTGAAATTTCATTTAAATTAATTGGTATTATCATTCAATTATTACCATTCACGCGATTTTTCTATTTTGTTTATTATTATATTATTACTTAATACTTTAGATATTAATACAGAAGAATCGCAATACCAAAAATAAATATTAATACTTTTCCTAAAAGGAAAAAAAAATATTTCTCTACACACATACATACGTAACTGTGACACTTTCTCATTGAAGTAGGCAGAGACCACATTTTTCTATTTGTTACGATCCTGAAACACATCTTTCGCTTCATCTACTTCCATGAGCGTTTTCAGAAAAAAAGAGAAATAAATTTTTAAAACAAATGATTTTTGAACACAACAATTTGTAGCCTCTGTACAAAAGTGCATATAAAATTACCGCTAAACAATGAGACATACAAATATTGATCTTTTTCGTTGGCTAATTCCCATAGCAATGTTTGGCAGGCCAATTCCCAACTGCAGTATTTGACGGCAATACCTCTAAGACGCGCCCCGTGTGGTAGCGGCTTAAGGGGATCTACCACCTCATCTCATCCCGTGGGTGTCGTAAAAGTCGACAGAGGGAAAACGAAAACCAGGAGATGGGCAGCAGCATCTTGCTGGAACATCTGAATAAATAAACTGCGGTTGCCAACCCGTCTGCCAAGCGTGGCAACTATGGCAAAATCCCCCCAAAACGAGAGCTACAAACTTTTGTGGAAATCTATGGGGGAGGCCTATGTTCAGCAGTGGACTTGTGATAGGCTGAAACGACAACGACCTCTAAGACGCGGTGAGGTGATTCATTTTCTTTTGCCGCCTATGCCACTTATATAATTGAATTGTACTTGCGATTTATTAAGTGATTTAAAAAGACTTAAAAATATTTCAAATACAATATCCTACATACCTGACCTGTGCGAGTATTTCGCACAGTATCTCGATCATCAAGAGATGGTGCCATCTACCTTCTTTAAAGAATGTAAACAACTCCAACCGACACCTGTCATGCGTAAATTTAAATCACCATTTTCGAAGAATAGTGACAATCATAATTTAAAATTAAGAAATAATACACACATACATAAGATCACGACTGTATCCCATAAGGGGTAGTCAGAGACTGGGCACTATCTGCAAAAACAGATGACTGTCACAATCCACGTTTCACCAAAACAATATAATGCACTTGGTGTGATAGGTGGTGAGCCCATCGCCACCATGCGCTGTTGGGAGCACAGTGCAGTTTAATTCCTTACTCGCCTTTTACGAGATCCATTGGATGAGATGGAGTGGTAGTATTCTTTTAACGAGCTGCCACCACAATAGTAAACTAGATAATCCAAAATTAAGACTGAATAAAGTAAAAAAAATCTGTGACGTACGAGTATTTATAATAAAATTCCAGAAGATATAGTAAATCTAACAGAGACTAAATTTAAAACTTATATTAAAAAAAAGTCTTTGCTCCAAAGTTTATTATAATTTGAATGATTATTTCAACGATAAGGTCGCATGGAAAGTATCCATCCAGGGAGACATCAAGTGATGTATAACACAATTTTTAGGTAGGGATGTCATGTAACGTTTTTATAAACAAAAAATTGTAAATTGTCTTGTTGAACACTTTAAGTGCGCTCTCTAAAGTAAAAGACAATAATTTAAGTATTGTTAATTTGTTTGGTAGACTTGTGTATGCCATACTCGCTTTAATGTCTCTGCTTGCGGCGGCGTCGTGTGGCGGGTCGTCCACTTCCCTTTGAAATGGTTGAGTAGGAAGATGGCTGCCACATGCGTCATACTTGTCAACAGGTGCTGTTGGTAGAGGTTGCTCTGCTCGAGCTTACAATTTACTTATATATTTATTGAATTAATCTTGTCTTTGATTTGAACATGGAGCGCTTTGATTTTTCTCGAGACTATTCTTTGTAAATTTAATTATAATGCATTTTCGACTAAGATAAAAAAGGACTTACAAAAAAGAAAATACATACGGAGTTTCTTTCGCCTGTTTCTTCTCCGTTAGAGAAACCTCATTACGACACGGCGGTAGATTGTCAAGAAATGACGTTTGACTAACGAAATTTATATTTCTTACGTCAAAAAATCAAGAATTTTCATTTCATTTCATTTTTATGTTAGTTGAACATATTGTCTTTAGATGGCGCTTTCTATATTAAAGTTTTTTAATCAACGTAAACATTAATTTTGATCTGTTTGTATATTTTTCGTCTTTAGCGAAGAACCATATTCTTAAAAATAATGTTTTAATTATTAATTTTGATGAAGAATTATGGTAAATCTAACGTTGCCACAGTAACATCTTTGAGTAATAATATATATGATACAACCTGTTCACAAAGAAAGTCAAGTAGATATAACAGCAAAACTAAAAAGATATACTGAATATTTTGATTTATTTTTAGTCGTGGGAGCTCAGGGGCCGGGAAATCTTTTTAAATTTGATTACGATTATTCGAATGACCTGTGTTCGATCCTCCTAAAATTGTTCTGCAAATTTTAAGTGTTAATTTACCACATGCTCAGTGGTAAAGAGTAACTTGAGGACAGCTCCATGTCTGAGGAACAAAAATATTCCTGAATAATGACTCCTCTCCTTATTGGTCTCCGTCAGTGGGACATTTATAGGATAATACTTTACTTTTTTTCTTTTTTTTAACACTTTATTTATCTGTTGAAAATCTATGTATTTGTGTTTATACACTGCTATGCCATATCTATTTCACTTATCGGAAGTGCTGTACGTGAAAGTCATTCAAACCAAATTCAATTCACTATCTGCATTAAATAGGCTTCTGCAACCCATAGGCTCTTAATTATATTCGAGGAAGGCTCTTGTATCTTGTCGCTCGTTGATAACACGTTTGCTGCGGCGCAATGGAACCTTTATAATAAATTCACGTTACTGATTTTCTATTCCTGATATCTATATTGAATAAAATAACAAATATATGTTATGATTATTAACGAATCGGAGTAAACAACTCGCGACAGGGAAGCTATTACTAATAACATAATTATTATGTGTAGTAGTAGTAGTCTGCTAAGTAACGCATCACTGTAATGAATGGGATTAAAAGTATTAATAAGTAAATTTTTTTTCATACCGAAGTGTCTAAAGAGGCGACTAAGGTGTTGTGCGGGCAGCCTTTATTCGGGCAGAATAATATAGTGCAGATAATATGCAATGCTGTCACTGTATTGCTCGGAGGAATGCAATTGGGACTAACATTTTTTGTTCCACTTGTCCCAAAATGGCGGGACGTGCTTCGCCACCCGTCACGTAACGTTTCTCGCGGGGATGACGTTGTCTACGGGAATTGTCACTGCCTACCCCTTAAATAGAAACAAATACATGATACAGTAAACCGCTCCTGCCTGATCCAGGACAAACTTATTATAGGTTATCGTGGATAGTTTTATAAGAAGAATTTTTTATAACGAAGAAATAAAATAAAAATAAAAGAAAATGAAAAAAAATTAATATTAACTAAAATAAATATAATGTTTTCTTTTATTTACGTGAATATTACACATGTCGTCATAGTTAACAAGGACTATCTTCAGCTTTTAATCAGGACATCTGTCACATCAGTCCTCCCGTGACCATGGGCGCTGTAAAGCACTCGAAGCGTCGGGTTATAAATAATAAAATTAAACGCGATAAAATCCGTAAAATTAGTTTCATTTATATTGAAATAATGTGTTTGAATACCCACTTAAACAGATTCCTGTATATGACATATTTCACTAGTACGTACTTACACGGTTTTTGCCGATATATTACAACAACAACATGTTTATTATGTATAATTTTGCGTCAATGAGGAACGTTATGAGTATATATTTATAGTCTGAAAATATATATTTATATATCATGTCAGGAATATCACGCGTTACGACAATTGGGAAGATATTATTTGGCTTATATTTCTAGAATTTCAATGTTCAATACTGATGTTATTTAAGTTACATACATACTTACATAAGATCACGACTGTATCCCATAAGAGGTAGTCAGAGACTGGGCACTCACTGCAAACGCAGGTGACTGCCACAATCCACGTTTCACCAAAACAATATAATGCACTTGGTGTGTCTTGGTAAGCCCATCGCCACCATGCGCTGTTGGGTGCACAGTGCAGTTTAACTCCTTACTCGCCTTTTACGAGATCCATTGGATGAGATGGAGTGGTAGTATTCTTTTAACGAGCCGCCACCACACGGCAAGTTATCAAGTGTATAATTTTAAGCATGGAATCAGTTGTTGTGAATGATGAAGTCGTGGTGTTTTTCATGTGCTATTACAATCATTTTGCATAACAAAACGTTGTTTTCCTTAGCATTGTCTACAATAAGTAAATACTTCTTATGATTTATTTTGCCAAACCCATCTCTGAGTCCAGTATTGCAGTTTTAATAAAAACTATGAAACAATCATTTAGCGTATCAAAACTAAATTTACCTCTAAAATTACATTCGCCTACATTTATTTTTTTATAAAGACGATGAACGCTTATTAAACGTATTTTTGCAGGTTTGTATTTCATTGATATTTGTTTTAATTAAATAATTTATTTTTACTGGTGATAGGATTCTTGTGTGCAAACATTACTTTTTCGGTCTGAATGGCACTCATAGCTAGTGTAATTACTGGGCATATGTCACGTAAGAACTGATGTCTCTGGGCGAAGAGCGCAGTTGTCATATATATATGTATATATTTATGGAGAATAAACTGTTTTGTTTCAAGATGTCTGTGGTATTCTGTGTGGTCCGACAAAAACTTAGTTGTCATTTTTAATTTAAACCTATTACTTGTACTCGTAATGAGAGCTGTTGTAGCTCAAGGGCAGAGCGCTTGCCTTAAATTCATAGTACGCGAGTGAGCTGAGCTCGATCCCGGCACTGGCCCCTCCAACATTTTAAGTGCTAATTTACCACGTGCTCAGCAGTGAAGGAAATCAACGTGAGGAAACGTGTACGTTTGAGGAATAAAAAACATTTCGTAGAAAACCAACAAACATTGAAGCAACGTGACGGACCCAGCTCAAAAACTCTCTCAGAAATTAAAGGAGGTCTGTGCTTAGCAGTGGTATATTAAAAGACCAAAATAAATATTACCATGACTCTTAATTAAATATAATATGCTCTAAAAATAATACAACGTTAAAATATTTTATCATTACGCAGAACAATTAATTGAATAAACAAAACATAGTAAGAATCCACAGCTTCATTATTTTTGCAGATGGCTTATCTAATTGTAAGTATTTTTAAATTAGGTAAATCAACCATAAGCTACCAACACCCTTTTGGGGGCGGCTTAAGAGAATCTACCACTCCATCTCATCCCGTGAGTGTCGTAAAAGCCGACGATATGAGCCGAGGAGATGGGCAGTAGCATATTCCTGAAACATCTGAATAAATAAACTGCGGTTGCCAACCCGCCTGCCGAGCATGGCAACTATGGCAATATTCCCCCAAAATGAGAGCTACAAACTTTTGTGACAATCTATGGGGGAGGCCTACGCATAGCAGTGGTGGTAGGATTCCTATGCAGGTAGGTACCATCTCAGGGCCAGTTATTCTGCCGTGAAGCAGTAGTGTGCAAACATTACTGTGTTTCGGTTTAAAGGGCACTGTGAGCTAGCGTAATCACTGGGCATATGAGACTTAACAACTTATGTCTCAGGGTGATGAGCACAGTGTGGTGTCTCAGCATTTGTTATGGGCAGACGTTGCACTTAAAGGCCGGCAACGCATCTGCTATTCCTCTGTTATTGTAGATATTCATGGGCGGCGGTGATCACTTACCATCAGGTGAGCCGCTTGCTCGTTTGCCCCCTATTCCATAAAAAAGAAAAAACCATATGGTAAACGTTTTGCTCGTTTCATCACACTATCCAATAGAAAAAGTAAAGGGGAGTAAAATTTTTTGACGTGGTTCGCCATCCGCCAAATCTAATTTTCCGCAGGGGCGAAAGTCGGCTACGGGTTTGGTCTCTTCTTTGCCCTAATATGGAAAAAACGCTTCATGGTATGAATGTGTTTTATCAATATCATTCTTATTTAATAGTGTACCATTCTAGAACCCGCTTTGAACCTTTTGTGCAAGTAATGTCACCGAACGTTTAAATTGTGTAAGTTTCTTTACAATTGTACTTCCATTGCAGTTATCATAAAAAAAAATCCGCTACGATCTTGACTTTCTAAACGTAACTTTTCTGTTATTAAATTTTAGTGTTTTTAGATATAGTTTTTGTTTTAAAAAAAAACCTCTAACTTTTTTGCAGCAAAGGCTAAAAAAGTGGTATACGAAATATTTTGAAGGCTTGAGTTTGCAAGATGTAAAATCGTCCAATTAGTAACTTACGAGTATAAGCAGTCAAAAGTAAAGTATTGCGTACGTAAAGAAGAATTAATTTTTATCAAATTATGTAAGGCATTTATGATTTATATATTTAAAGTATTTACTCACTCTAAATAGTTTTAGGCGAGCTTAATTCTATATGCCATTTTCGACCAATTAACCCTGGTTGACGAATGAATATGATGTCATGTATTCACTAAAGTAAGGATAAAAAAACGAATAAAATAAAAGAAAAATGTTGATATAGGCATTCGTTGGATTACGAATTACTAACTAATATTATAAATTCGAAAGTAACTCTCTCTGTCCCTCTGTCTGTTTGACTCAATCGTTAAAGCGAACTTGATGAAATTTGGCACAGAGATAGCTTGCATCCTGGAGACTTTTTATTCCAGAAAATTAAATAGTTCCCACGGTACTTTTAAAAAACCTAAATCCACGCGGAAGTTGTTGCGGGATTCAGCAAGTCTTCTATATACAATATTAGCACGTATAGAGAAAAATGTGTATCCCTTTAAATAAGTATGGAGAAGAAGTGTTGATGGTTAAACTTATACATATTTTTTTTTAATGCATGTCCTCCAACATGATCGGCCTGTGCTAGCTGCTATCCTTTCATACCAGTTCTCGCATTTTTGCCTCTCGTACTTTTATTCTTCATACTATTCTTTATATCATTCGTTATCTATTGTGTCACTGTGGGTGGGTTTCCCACCTAACTAATCTTACTAATTCAACAAGGTAATGGGGTTCTTTATTGAAATAAAGGATGCAAACAGGGCAGCATTTTGTTGTACCTTTTGTTATTCACACTATTTTAAGCTTAATGCAATTTTTTTATACAATAACGATCTTAGTTTCTATTACATTACATATTATTTACTTACATTATTTACTAATTACATTTTCTTTCTATGATACACTCATATAAATACTATATGTTGCTATCATACTTTCTTAAACTACTTTATTTCTATTATTTACTATAATAACTATTTTCCTACAGAATTCTAAAAATACGTTTCGCTGTCTAATTTTTATAACAGTGGGTAGGTTTTCTAAGCTTAACTTGATATCTAATTTTTTCTCTAGGTTCAATCTGTCTCTGGCAAAAACAGGGCATTCCACAATCAGATGTTCGACTGTTTCATATGCCTCAGGACCACAGAGGCAAGATGGGCTCCCCTTGCACTTGAAACGATTCAGGTACGAGGAGAACCCACCGTGCCCCGTGAGTATTTGCGTTATTTTGCCATCGATTTTCATTTTCTTGACGGTAACATATGCCGTCACCGCGTCAGGGAAAAATATCTTCGTTCCCGAAGCCGTTTCCTCCGATCTATACCTTCTATCCCATTTATCAATTGTCCCTCTCCGAATACAACGTCTGATGAATGAGACAGGGCACCGATCGTAATCCGGCTTCTTCTTTAATTTCAGGGCCGCCTCCTTTGCAAGCTCATCGGCTCTTTCATTCCCTGCCAGTCCTACATGTGCTTTAATCCAAAACAGGGATATAGACTTGTTTTGGAGAAAGCAACTATTTACGTTACTTCTGGCTTTGACTGCCAGGGGATGAGAGGAGCCGGAGTTTGTCACGGTCTCGAGTGCTGCTCTCGAGTCGCTATAGATTGCAAACTCGGATTTGCCGCGTATCAGTGCGACCTCCGTTGCCTTATACAGGGCTAGTAGTTCCGCATGGTAGACGGTGTAGTATGGCGATAGAGCAAGTTTGAGGGCCTTAGCCTCAACACCACCATTCCAAATGGATAGCGCCGCACCGACTCTGCCCTCAATCTTACTCCCGTCTGTGAAAATGCGCACAGCATAATCACTGTGGCGAGAATATTGTTCCTCGTCCACCAGGTTTTGGAACTGCAGCCCCATATGTTCTGCAGGATGTGGGGCTTGTATCTTCGGTGAAATCTTCTCAATCACTCTTTCGGCCAACTCACGTCTAGGTGCTCCCTTCTTAGCCTCGTATAACGAGGCTGCCTCACGGACTCCGAGGTCTAGAGGAAGCGTCCCCGTGAGTATGAGTGCTGAGTTGAGTGACACCGTCCGATACGCCTTACACATTTTCTGTGCAAAACCCCTCTGGACCGTGCCAAGCTGCTTGCGTACTCCTAATTTTTCTACTGTTATACTTAAACTTATATATTATACAAAGATACAGCCTTTTTCCCATATAAGGAGTAGGCAGAGGCCACACATTTAGCCCACCCTTTGCCCCCGCGGGAAATTAGACGCGACGGGTGGCGAATCACGTCCCCGCTATTTTGGTACGGGTCAAGAAATTCTTACTCGCCATTGTTCCCACGACCAGAAAATATTTTACAATGTGTGCACAAATACATTAAATAATATAAAATGGAACATTAATTATTTACGTTCATACTGACGCTGCCAATTACAAATGTCATTTGTTGACGTTCATACTGTCAATGTCATAACCCTTAATAGTCTATGGTCAAACAATAGCTCAGAGTAGAGATTGTTCCCAAAGAATTTTAAAATGTTGGCAACAAATAATTACTGGAAAATCAGTAACGTCAAACTTAAAAAAAAATAATAACGGTCGAATTTCGACCACAGGGCGACCACTTGTTATCAGCGCAGGGAGCTGGTGCTCGCCTTTAATGTCATAGTACGCGAGTAACCTGGGTGCGATCCCCGGTGCCAGCACCTCTATAATTGTTCTACAATTTTAAGTGTCGATTTACCACGTGCTCAGCGGAGAAGGAAAACATCGTGAGGAAACCTGCATGTCCGAGGAATAGAAATATTTCGAGGACATGTGAAGTCCGCCAACCCGCATTGGAGCTGCGTGGCGGACTTTTCCCAGCTCTAAAACCCTCTTAGAAATGAGAGGAGGCCTGTGCTCAGCAGTGGAACATTTATGGTGTAGTGTGGCCCACGCGACATATTTATATTGTACGTTCTGTTATAACTAAAAGAGTCTAAATAAAGTCATCAAAGAAGCAACATCGTCTCACATTAAAACCAAACCTTATTACGAGTACGTAGCGACCTTGCCAGGCGGTGCGCTGCAACAATGCGCGCACCGCCACGGCCTGCAGATTTTAATATATAATTATTGAGAAACATATATTCGCGCGCACCGCCGAGGCCTGCAGATTTAAATAATAAAAAAAATATTATTATAGAAAATAAATATAACCTACGATAAGATTTTACCCTGGACGTGACAAGAAAATAATATTAAGACAGAAAACAATATGAGACAAGGACACAATTTACTGTTACTTTTATACTTATACACTATATACTTATGTAATATGTACTTCTAAATATATACACAAATCATGTATAAATAAAAGAAGAGGAGTTCGACATTATCCCTGATATTAATGAGTAGGGTATTGCGGAGGAGTATACTCGTAGCTTGAATCATTAAAGAGGGACTGAAGAAACCATTACAGTTCTATCGAAAACTAATGTTATGAACATACGAATCGCATGTTTGCACTATAAATAATTGTTATGGAAGTGTTAACATGCAAAACGCATCCACGGTGCAGAAGAAATCCTAGTGTGGAGCATAATTTTCCTATCTGTATGGGGCTTTGATTTCATTCTATCACGCCGAAAAAACAAAACGATGTTTTACCAAACTGATCTGGACGTAGTCAGCCATGAAGTTCTCTACACATCAAGAATAAAAAAATGATTGCATGCTGTGCTAATACAGAAAAAACGTCAAGAATATTTATAAACGAATGTTTTCACGTATTTATTCCCTAATTTTAAACATCTTTTTATATTTTTAGTTACCAACTTGTTAAGTACCAACCAAAAAAACTTTCGTTATTTTGTATATGATTTAAATTAACTTCGACAACTTATGGCGCCTTTCGAATCCTTGCAATGAATCGTAGACCATATAAAATGAAACATTGAAATGTTTACGTGCACAAACTTTACCAATATCGTCGTTATGAAATTATGAGTTCAAAGAAAGTTCAGAAATTGTAGGTTGTGGCAAAGTGCGAAATTAGAGTAGAACTTTGAACAATAACAGGCTGTTAGGTTGTCAGTTAAACAATAATGCCTGTGTTGCGGCCATAAAATTTACGACACCATATCGTATTGATAACGCAATAGAAAATTAATAAAATATATAGTAGAGATATAATAGATGTTCTCAATTCGTCTGTATATTTTTTTAAGTATATTCGTGCGTAATTTCTTTGTTTATGAACCGATTTTATTTATTTATACTCCTTATTGCACACATTAAAGACAAATACAAAAAAAATGGTAACAAAATTTGTACAAACCTTCGATAAAGGAAATTTATTAAAAGCGGAAAAAGGAAGGAGGTGGGCACAAGATGTTAAGTAAATAAAGGAAAAAGAAGTAAAACAGTTTGTTTTTTAAAGGACACAATACTTTGAGCCTTTCTGACGTGCAACGGTAGTGAATTCCACAGCACTACAACTTTCACACGGAATGAGGAGTGAAATTTTAATGATTAATTTTAGTGGAAAGGGGTTTTTTTTATTGCTTAAAGTGATGAAACGAGCAAAGCGTTCACCTGATGGTAAGTGTAACGCCTGCCCATAACAAATGCAGTGTCACCCAGAAAATTTCTGAGTGACGCCACACTGTGCCCGTCACCCTGAGACATAAGTTCGTAAGTCTCATATGCCCAGTGAATACGCTAGCTCTCAGTGCCCTTCAAACCGAAACACAGTAATGTTTGCACACTACTGCTTCACGGCAGAATAACTGGCCCTGGGGTTGGTACCTACCTAGACGGATTCCTGCATAGGAATCCTACCACTAGTTACCGCAATATGGGACCACCATATTAATTTTGTCACGTTTTGATGATGGGATCCATGAGAAAAGCTTAAATTCCCATAAGCATGCTTGGAGCCGCTGCGATTTTTTGATTAAATTATTACGAAAAAAACTACGGCACCCCTTACCACGCTTGCCGTGCATTTCTGCAATATCAGGGGACTACATTCCAATCTTGATGCCGTCCACTACCATCTGGAGACGGCAAAGCCGGCCTTGCTTTTTCTTACTGAGACGCAGATATCCTCTCCGGCGGATACCTCTTATCTTTCCTACCCCGGGTACAAGCTGGAACATTCCTTTGTGCCCCGGGCCGGGGTTTGTGTGTACGTCAGAGAGGATATATGTTCTCAACGCCTCGGCAGCCTTGAAGGTAGGGACCTGTCCACCTTTTGGCTACGCATAGACAGCAACGACCACCCTCGTGTCTATGGGTGCCTCTATAGGTCCCACAGCGGTAATACCGAAACTGACCGACTCATCGATCACATCCAAATGGCTGCAGATTCTGTGCTACAGCAGATTCCACCCGCAGAGATCGTGATACTCGGCGACTTCAACGCCCACCACGCCGAATGGCTACGCTCTCTAACCACTGATCATGCGGGGAGATCTGTCTGTGACTTCGCCCTGGCATATGATCTGACACAACTGGTTACATCGCCGACGCGGGTACCAGATGTGGAGGATCATACGCCTTCCCTGCTGGATCTTCTGCTGACCTCTCATCCGGACAGCTATGTGGTCTCCGTCGATGCCCCTCTGGGATCTTCGGACTACTGTCTGATCCGGAGTATAGTGCCTATCATGTATGGCACTATAGGTCGGCGGATTGAGTTGGGATTGGGCGTTCTTTCTTTGCATCCTACCCATGTGGGCGGGTTTGCTTCTCGCTGGATGACCCCGACGTCGTTGCCGGGTCTGTCGTCGATGTGGTGCTTCAGGGAATGGACCTCTTCGTTCCATCCTCTGTGGTGCCCGTCGGCGGTAGGTACCAACCTTGGTTTGGTGGCACCTGCAGAATGGCATCTTGCCAAAAGCAGCAGTGTTACCAGGCCTGGGTTAATGCATCGGCGTCTCGGGATTCAAAATCTAGCGATTTTAAGAAGAAGTACAACTCTGCCTCCAGGTCCTTCAAAAGAGTCATTGCTGCGGCAAAGTCGGAGCACATTGGCAGAATTGGCGAGAGACTAGGTCGCCTTCCTTCGGGAACTCGTGCGTTCTGGTCTCTCGCCGAGGCTGTCCAAGGGAATTTCTGTCAGCCATCACTACCATCTCTGCACAGGGAGGACGATTCACTGGCCCATGACGCAAAGGAGAAAGCCGATCTTCTGGGCTCTCTTTTTGCGTCCAACTCGACTCTTGACGACAGGGGGAGCTCACCGCCGACCATCCCGCGGTGTGAGTGCTCTATGCCAGACATCAGGTTCTGGCAAAGCTCAGTGCGCAAAGCACTACTCTCCCTAGATATCAACAAGTCGAGTGGGCCTGATGGCATGCCACCTATTGTGCTGAGGATGTGTGCTCCAGAGTTGGCACCGGTTTTAACGCGTCTTTTCCGGTACTCCTACTCTCTAGGCGTCGTTCCGAAGTCATGGAAGACAGCTTTGGTGCACCCGATCCCTAAAAAAGGCGACCGCTCAGATCCGTCCAACTACAGGCCGATTGCCATCACCTCCTTGCTCTCCAAAATTATGGAGTCCATTATGAACTGCCAGCTCTTGAGGTACTTAGAGGAGCACCAGCTGATTAGCGACCGCCAGTACGGTTTCCGTCGGGGTCGCTCGGCTGGTGATCTTCTAGTGTACCTCACTCATCGATAGGCGGAGGCAGTCGAGAGTAAGGAGGAGGCACTGGCAGTTAGCTTGGACATAGCGAAGGCCTTTGATCGGGTCTGGCACAAAGCGCTTCTTAAGAAGCTGCCTTCTTACGGGCTTCCCGAGAAATTTTGTATGTGGGTCACCAGTTTTCTCACAGACCGGAGCATAAAGGTCATAAAGGTTTTAGTTGACGGTGCATGCTCGGACTCTAAGTCTGTGAATGCTGGTGTCCCACAAGGCTGTGTGCTATCACCAACCCTGTTTCTTCTGCATATCAATGATATGTTGCAAATTAGTAACATTCATTGCTATGTAGATGACAGCACTGGTGACGCTGTATACACAGGCCGTGCTAATATTTCTCGGGAACACGTTACCGGTGACGAGTACCGGAACAAACTTGTGTCTGAAGTCGAGTTTTTGTTAGACAAAATCTCGAATTCAGGCCGACTAAATATAGTCCAGTTCAACCCCAAGAAGACACAGGTTTGCGCGTTTACCGCAAAAAAGAAACCCTTTGTCGTATCACCTAATTTTGAGAGCACTCCCCTCGTTGCCTCAGCCAGTATCGGTATTCTTGGCGTCGACATATCGAGTGACGTTCAGTTTCGCGGTCACCTGGAAGGGAAGGCCAAATTGGCTTCCAAAAAGCTTGGCGTCCTCAGTAGAGCGCAACAGTACTTCATGCCGGACCAACGCTTGCAACTTTATAAGGCGCAGGTTCCGCCGCACATGGAGTACTGTTCTCATCTCAGGCCGGGGGCGCCCCAGTGTCAGCTACTTCCATTTGACCGCATTCAACGGAGAACGGCTCGAATCGTCGACGACCATATTCTATCTGATCGGCTTGATCCACTGGCTTTGCGAAGAGATGTTGCTTCCCTTTGCATTTTTTATAAGATCTACCATGGGGAGTGTTCCGAAGAATTGTTCGGATTAATTCCAGCCGCTGATTTTCACCATCGCACATTGCGGCACAGCGCAAAATTCCATCGTCACCACCTTGATGGTTGGCATTCCAGCACAGTGCGTTTTTCGCGCAATTTTCTGCCCCGCACAAGCACCTTATGGAGTCTGCTGCCGCCAGCGGTTTTTCCGGACCGATACGACTTAGGGACCTTCAAGAAAAGAGCCTATTCCTTCCTCAAAGGCCGGCAACGCATCTGCTATTCCCCTGGTATTGTAGATGTTCATGGGCGGCGGTGATCACTTACCATCAGGTGAGCCGCTTGCTCGTTTGCGTCCTCTCACATAAAAAAAATATATATATATTTCAAGGTAGCTCTGTTGCAATAGGCTTTGATTTAGCTTAAAGAACTCATAACTTGCCTGCTATTGCTAATCTTTACGAATATGATGGTGCCTTTGCATTAATTTAGATTAGGATATTTTTTGTTGCCAAATATATTATCATCATCATCATTTCAACCGAACACAAGTCCACTGCTGAACATAGACCTTCCTGTAGATTGCCAAACGCTCATGTACCTCCTACTTTTATAATTTTTCGCAAAAACCGTCCATGTCATTACTGCATCTAGTGGGGTCGCCCTAAACTGCATTTGCCGATTTGAGTTTGCAACTCGATAAACTTTCTTCTTCAACGGTTAACGATCCTTCAAGCCATATGGTCGGTCCGTTGCCACTTCAGCATCAACACCACCATCACCATCACTACAGCCTGTCACTAGTCCACTGCTGAACATAGGCCTACCATTTCCCGGTGGTTTTTCCATAGTTGCCAAGTTGGAGAAACAGAAGTTTATTAATTCAGATGTCCTTGAAAGATGCTGCTGCCCGTCTCCTAGTTTTCATTTTCCCTCTGTCGACCTTTACGACACCCACGGAATGAGATGGGGTGGTAGACTCTCTTAAACCACTACCACATTCCCGCTTGCAGATCCTTAATCGACATGTTGAGTTATTTAATTCGTTACATTTTTAATTTTTACATTATATTTTTAATGTCTCAATATCTCGACATAATTTTATAATCTAATATAAAAACCTGACTTATACACATCTATAATGAAACTGCGGTTGCCAACCCGCCTGCTAAGCATCTCAACTACGGCATAATCCGCCTAAAATGGTACCTTAAAAATTTGTGGCATTCTATGGTGAGGCCTACCTTCAGCAGTGGACTAGTGATAGGCTGAAATGATGAAGATGATAATAATAAAATTGTTATATCACAAAGCAACATTTATTTGTTTTAAAAAAGTTATAAAAACAAGTTCCCGATATTGTATTTAAACGTACTCGTGCGTCGCAGCTCAAGTTAGAATCTTAGTTAAGGGAGGATTATTGTCTCGACGGTAAATGTAAAAAAGAACTCTTGAATGTTAGTCAAATTAAATATAAAAATATTTCTCATTTATATGACCGCGTCCTAACTAAATTCCTATTCCTATCCAGGAATCCGTATAGGTAGGTACCACCCCAGGGCCTGTTATTCAGCCGTGAAGCAGTAGTGTGCAAACATTACTGTGTTTCGGTTTGAAGGGCACTGTGAGCTAACGTAATCACTGGGCATATAAGACTTAAGAACTGATGTCTCAGAGTGACGAGCGAAGTGTGGTGTCACACAGTAATTTTCTGGGTGACATAGCATTTGTTATGGGCATACGTTACACTTACCATCAGGTGAGCGTTTTGCTCGTTCCGTCACTTTTATGAAATAAAAAAAAACTTACTTAAAAAGCATTTTCAGTAACAAATTGTATGTTAGATCTCCTACAAATCCACTGTGGAAACCGCATTAAATTTCGTGTCGTAGTTTTTGCGTGATGGGCGTTGTAACATACAGACAGACAAACAAAATTTTTGAAGACACTCACAACTTGTGTTGTGAGTGTCTTCAAAAATTCACTCGGAGATATTTTGTAGGGGGCAATGATTTCTGAAAAAAGTTTTCCAGAAATCGGAAGAGTCTCTGAAAAATGTATTTGTGTATATTTAATACAAACAGACCTAGTCGAATTTTAAGCAGGATACGGAAGAACAACCCACGTTTTCAAATAATATTTTTTTGAACTGGTTTCTACATAATTAGGCAAAGAGAGATAGATATAATCCCAACCTAGTAAGGAGAAATGGCTATTGTTGTTTGTTTTATAAGAGATTAAATTTCAAAGGAATAAAGCTTTAACTAGCGGAAGGTTTTTACAAAGCAAGCTCCTTTCATTCCATTGTATATTCGGAGCATTCGTGTAAGCACTGCATTTTCTTAACGCCAAAGTTTTGTTTATTTCCACTGAACAATAGCCTTAGTACAATTTTACATTCGCTGGATTATTTATCAAACACTATATTCACATTAAAAAAATATTTTATTAGTATTTTTGAAGTATCACTAGAGAACACAGACTTCTCATTCAAATTGTGAAAAATGAATTACAATATTTCATCATAAACCTGCGGCTCGGCGGCTGTCTGTCAAAGAGTCAATATCACTTGATAAAGCCTCGTTCTGAGGTGAAACACGTGTCTTGTTCTCGATTTCAGTGGTGTGTATTGCCTAATGATAGTGTTAGTGGTGTAGTGTAGTGGTCCCAGTTCACGGTAGCGGTATAAGTTTGCTTGTGCACGCTGTAGTGGGAGAGCGAGCGATGCTCTTCAAAAACTAGGTTATACCAACCATTATAAATTTTGCATAAGGATCTTAGCATTTTTTTTAAACAACGAGCAATAAGGTGTATATGTTAATGCGTCACAATCGTAGACGCAAAAAAATTAACTTTCTTTCCTGATTATAATGCATTTACCCCAAGTAATGCCTGATTCTATTAACTATACAAATTATCTATCAGTCTTGATTTGACTACTCAGCCACCATCTAAGAGAAATAATCGAATAATCGAATGACCTACTTTGGAAACAATCCCAAAATTACCATACTAAATCTGCTAGACCTTAAATACCAAGTAAATGAATGATTAGCTAAACTTAGCTTAATATGCGTAGCGTGTATAGCTTCTTTTTCTTTAATGTGTATAGATCACTACTCCTGCAACGTAATGTATATAATATAATTTAAAAGAAATTGTTAGGATTTTGTAGATATCAAGTATGCAGCAAACCGCTCAGCCGCAGAAGCTCTGGGACCGGCCGTTCGTTAAATAGAACGCGAGTGACCATAGTGCGATTCCCGGTGCCGGTACCTCTAAAGTTGTTCTGCAATTTAAAGTGCTAATTTACCACGTTCTCAACGGTGAAGAAAAACATCGTGAGAAACCTGCAATTCTAAGCAATAAAAATATGTCAATGACATGTGAAGTCTGCCAACACGCATTGGAGCAAAGTGGTAGACTCTTCCTGGCTCCAAAACTCGCCTCCAAAATAATGTAATAAATAATATGTTTCATTTGTCTTAGTGTCTTTTATTGTCTCATGTTGTCACTTCTATTTACAACATAAACATTTTAGAAAATTCTTCGTCGATAAATCGGATTTGCAAATGAATTTCCATTCTTCATTTTAAACTTCAAACAAATAAAATCGGGTTACTTAAAGAATTTAATATAGATACATAATGTTTGACCAAAAAGAAATATTACGCAAGCATTACATTTACCCCGTATACGTATAAGAAAATACAACTTCACATGCATACATATAATTTTGACTACACAATGATAAAATATAATTTCAATAGAGAGCTCTACCTGTTACAGAAGAATATAATTTGTGAATGTTATACAGAATATCCGGCAAAATCAATGATTAGAAAAGAAACGAATTTTTGCTTATCGTTTTAAATTACAATTAAACATTGTTACTAAAATATTAAAAAAAAAACAATACAAATCAGAAAACTTCTTCAACATACCATGTTGTGTTAATTTTTAAAAGAGTTCGGTATAAAAAATTAATTACGTCGTATGTTTACAACACAAATCTTTATTTTTGAGATCATTTACAATTTCAAAACCACGAAGATCTGCCCAAGCAACTTATTCCAACACAGAATCTAATGTTTAAAAGTAAAGTAAAGTTTCAGCCTATAAATGTCCCACTGCTGAGCACAGGCCTCGTCTCATTTCTGAGAGGGTTTTTGGAGCTAGGAAAAATCCGCCACGCTGCCCCAATGCGGGTTGGCGGACTTCACATGTCCTTGAAGATATTTCTATTCCTCGGACATGCAGGTTTCCTCACGATGTTTTTCTTCAGCGGTGAAGGAAAACATCGTGAGGAAATCGTGGTAAATCAGCACTTAAAATTGTAGAACAATATTAGAGGTGCTGGCACCGGGGATCGAACCCAGGTTACTCGCTTACTATGAAATTAAAGGCAAACATAAATGAAAACTGTAATGACCTACTATTTTAGGGATTTTTTTTAAATCGCTATATGTATATTAATAATGGTTATAGCAAACATGAAAATTATAAGTGAATGTGTCGTAAATGGACTGAAGAATATAATGTATTGCTCTTGCACAGACATCAAGATCTGGTCCAGATATTTACTGGTGGTCGTTGCACTTACCATCGAACGTTTTGCTTGTCTCGTCCCTTACTCCAACAAAAATAAAATCAAAAAAGTAATTTTGCGATTACTATTTAAAGAGATTATTTTTGTTACTTTGATAGAAAAATAATAGCCAGATCGGCCAACAGTTTTGAATGTACTCGTACATCTGCGATCGCCGTGTAGCCATAAGGGAACATTCTTTCAAGGTATTTCTTCATCTATAAATATATCCAAATGACGGCACGGTAATGATTATGTTGATGACAATGATGATTCAGCATCTTCTTTGGGAATATTATTTTTTTGAGATATTTTTCTGATTTAAGGTAATGTGTAGCTTAAGCTTGATAGCAGATGTGATAGAGACTACCCGGCGGCAGCCCTACTGACGCAGGTTGCATTTCTCGGTAATGTGCCTATGCGGCAGTCTTACGCAGGTCGTAATGGTTACATCCAGCGTTGGTAGAATCACGTCTTGTTAGTTATGCCCAAGCCGGGTCAATTCATGACAGGGCTTCAGAATCTCGGGCGTCTAATGTTTTTGTAATAATTACAATTAAATAATACTCTTTAATTCTATACTATTTCATGGATTCTATATTTTATATGCTTTTTATGCAATACTAATTCCCAGCCCTTTTTAAACTGACTGGTACGCCTGCTCCGCTTTGAATTACGGTTCACTTCCAACTTCGGTAGTAGCGCGTTGCTTGAGTGGTGCTCACCCTACACCACGATGATGGTAAGTATGGAGTTTGCCTCCTCCACGTTTTTAAGCGAAGATCTTGTATTAAATATTTTGCAAATATTGTTAAACCTTTGTTAGCGGAAGAGAATCGTTATTTATGTCGTTTTCCCTCACAAATATTAAAAGAAGTGAAGCTCGCACGAAGCTAAGAAATAGCGGAATAGCGGTTCGAAAATGATTACTGTAATATAAATTTACAATTTTTAAGATTGTCCCATTGAAGCAATAACCTTGAACGCAACCTTACATATAATGCATCGACTCGTACTGAATATTTCGTGAATGTATTAATTGCTTTTAATATATAACGCGCAAACTTTTGGATAAAGATTAATGGATTTATAAATAAGCATTCTTTTACATGTGATGTTGTCGCACAACGAATTAAGACAATCTTTGTTTGATAATATATGTATTATTACACACGCAGTATGTACTTCGTGGTAAATTTAAAATTATATGAAACACTTGCTGTGCCCGCGGTTTCACCCGCGTAAAATAAGACGACCACATGATAATTAAAACATGAATTAAATCGCTTAGCTTATATGAAGTTAAATGATAAATTGCAAACAAGCGAAAGTAAGTATTTTCTTCCATTTGTAAAAAGTTATGTCAATCTTTTAACATCAACAGATTGACATGACAATTTCTCTTTTCATTTACATGTTTACACCGTGTTTTACGTTTTTTCGTTTCTTGACTGTTTTTTACTTTTTATAGCGAATAATAACCCTCCCTCCGTGCACAGGCACCTTCCAGTTTCACTTCAAAACGAGACACGTGTCGTGTTCTCGACTTCACTGGTATGTATTGCTTAGTGGTAGTGTTGTTGTGGTGGAGGTTATCTGGTGGCGACTCCCAGTGGCGGTAATAGTTTGCTTATGCAAGCTATTGAGGGAGGGCGGGCGGTCCTCTTCAAAAACTAGGTAATACACACGATTTTAAATTTTACAAATCAACTTTCTTTCCTTTGTTTTTTATTAACTACGAGGTGGATTGAAAAGTACTCGGCCTAACCAAGAAAATAAACACATACTAAATCAGTTATATTTTTATTTTTCTACATAATCACCATCAAGTTCAATACACTTTAGCCACCTCCCCTTCCAAGCATTTAGACCGTTAAAAAAAATGATTCTTCCTTAGAGTCAAAATATGCGTCTACAGCTGCTTTGACCTCGTTGTTTGTCGAAAATCTTTGACCTCCCAAGTGCTTTTTTAGATTGGGGAACAGAAAGAAGTCTGATGGTGCCAGATCAGGTGAATACGGCGGATGCGGTAACAGTCCAAAGCCACAGTTGTGAATTCCAGCCATTGACTGTACTGACGTGTGAACACGGGCGTTATCTTGATGAAACAGGACTTTTCTTCTGAGCATTCCTCAACGTTTTTCTTTTATTTCCTCTCGTAAACGACGTAGTAAGGTGCAGTAGTAATCAGAGTTTATAGTCTGACCCCTTTCAAGATAATCAATCATAATCACACCTTTCGAGTCCCAGAATACTGAAGCCATCACCTTATTTGCCGACAAAATCGACTTAGCCTTTTTAGGGGGTGGTGAACCAGGTCTTCTCCACTGTTTTGATTGTTGTTTTGTTTCCGGTGTACAGTAATGAACCCATGTTTCGTCCATAGTAACAAAACGATTCAAAAAATCATCTGCATCGGCTTCAAATAACTCCAAACAGTCGCGTGAAATAGTCAATCGCGTCCTTTTTTGTTCAACTGAAAGCAGTCGCGGAACCCACCTCGCAGACACCTTGTGGAAACCCAACTCGTTGACAATGATGTTTTGAGTTCGTTCATAAGAGATGCCTATATTCGGCTATCTCTCTAATTTTTAATCTGCGGTCTCCCATTATTAAATCAAGTACTTTTTTAATATTTTCGTCAGTAGTTGACGTCGAAAGCCTTCCAGAGCGGGGTTCATCTTTCACACTCTCTCTACCACGCTTAAATTCTGCTATCCATTTTTTGACGGATGAATATGACAGAGCACAATCGCCTAATTTACTGACCATCTCATCATGGATGGCTTTTGATGATAGCCCCTTCTTATGGAGGTAATTAATGACGGCACGCTGCTCGATTTGCTCCATTCGCGGAAATTATGACCGATTACTTTGTTAATAAATTTATAAAATCACAACTAATTATCGCACACGTTTCGAACTTCACACAATGAACTAGTCTGAACTGAACTAAATAATGTGGATAGATTTGATTTTTAGAATTGAATGGATCTGTGTTAGGCCGAGTACTTTTCAATCCACCTTGTATATATAGTTCCGAAACGTCATCGGATAAGGGGTACCGAAGAAGTGTGGACTAAAAAGTTAAGGAATTCACAGTACGAACAGCAACTATTATTTTTAATAAAGATTCAAAACACTTTGTCATAAGATAAAAACAGAAAGGATGAAAACGGATTTTTGTCTTACTGATAAGAGCGCGAGTTCGACGAGAAGATAAGTTATTCAAAATAGAGTAAATACAAGCAAGGTTATCAATTCTTTAAATTGCACTTTATTTATTTTTCTGCTAAGTAAATAAAAACCTATTTACACTTTAGATATACGACTTAAAGTGTAAGTTCAGAGCTCAAACTCAGCCTCTGTAATTAGAGATTTCTATTATCACAATTTCCGCATAACACCTTAGAGGGGAGTGTCTGAAAGCCATCGCTGTGTGGGATCGTGATCCTGTGTCGGCTTATTTTTAAGATCTTCGTATGTAAAGTTGTCTTTTCGTTCTTTTTTTTGTGCTGTGATAATTATATTTTTTAAATCATTTTATAAAACATTGTCTCTCGCTTATATGCGCATGGGATCCAGCCACGTGCAACAAAGCAAAACAAAGTAACAAGTAATGATGTAGACTTTGGCAAAACGATTGTCTTCTTTGTTTCGCAGGATTTGTGTGGCCCCACAGATAGTTGTTCTGGGTCCGCGTGTTTCTGCATATGCAATTGACATCTGAAACCCAGTAGTAGCATCTGTAATATAAAGGAAATACTCCAGGATTTCTCCGCACTAACGAACGACGTTTTTTTTAAGAAAAAGTAAAAATTATGTGATGAACACTCCCCACTGTTTTAGTAGTGATAAGAGCTTTAGTGTACATCGAAAGTAACGAGTATTTAATAATGGAGGAAATTTGCAGTTCAGCTATTCTTAATTTTTGTTGTGAATTTGTAAAAATATATACGTAACGTTAGGATCTACATAAACCTTACATCTAGTTATCCAGTATATAAATATCCAATTATATTTTGGATTTTCACATATTGGAGTACGTGTTAGCGGATTTCACATGCCGTCGAAATCTTCTTTTATTTGCATTAAATCTGGATTTTCTCACGATATTTTCTTTTTCGCAGATCATGTGGTGATACCACTAAAAAAAATTTTATTTGTGGCAACGCCTCATTGGACGGACCCCAAAGCATGAAATAAGGTAAAGACAAAGACGCCCGGCACATTTTATTAATTAGCTGTTTCTGTGGACTTTTGGATATTACATAATTATATCTATAATAAATACGTGGAGAGAAAAAATTGTACCACCTTGTTAGCTTACTGCGCGCACGAAATAATGTGAGATTTGTCATAGTTAAAGTTTTTATGGAGAAGAAGCGAAGAAGCTAAAATAAATTAAATAATATAAAATATTCGTTATTTACGTTCTTGGTTCGATTGTTTATGATCATACTGCCATTGTCAAACACATGATGATGACGATTTTGTTCTGGTCGATTTCGACCACGGCGTCAACTTCCGAATATTGTCGAAAGCTATCAACTGCGCAGGATATATTATAATGGCCACAAGTGTACGCGGAAACACAGAGGCACTCACTCGTCCCAACCTACCCGCCTGATGTAACGCTAATGCGATAAGATTGGATGTAGGCTAGGATACGGTGTCAGAAACAGTGGGACAATCACAACACAACCAGACCTGAAAACCATCAATTTGCGTTTTAGCACAAATGTTGGCTCCGGCTGGGATTAGAACACAGGACCTGCGGCGCACAAGTCACGTACTCTGACCACTAGACCACGCGGTCGTCATATAATAGTCCTTTGATTGTCGCCATATTCGCAAATTTTAAAATGTTGCCAACAAATACTCGTAATTACTCAAATCACAATAACGTTCAAACTTAGAAACGTATGAATTACGATCAAATATCGACAACAGGGAGGTTACTAGTTATAATTAATGATGTATGATTGACACCAATATAATTTTAATGAGTGTATGGCTTTTGGCATTCTAGATATAAGATGTCTGTGTCTGTTTTCTATCATGCCATTTAAAGCGTTCGAGACGATTCTTTCGAAGTCTCTACGTGCTCTTAGTTTTATTCAAGGTCGAGCCAATTACAGCCCGTAGTTTACGTACGGTAATATTACAGTGCGCTCTCACGTATCGGCGAGCCTGCAAGTGATTTATGCACTGTGAACACTGAAGGGGGAGATAAGAGGATACTTTGCGGAGCGCAGGAAATTCATGCTGTTATGAACGGACTGTAGGAAATGTTTGTGTGCGGATAACCGGCTTAAGTGTTTGTATTATGTACCCTGTAAACTTATTTATGAGCTATTTTCATTTTGCGTTACATGTTCGATACATGTTTTATGTAAATACGTAAGTTTTTGAGTGCGTAAAAGTGAGAAAATGTGATACACGAATAAATATTAGAATCGAGTACCTACTCTTTAACTAATTTACATGATTTTTCAATTTATGTTAATTTATGTTACAATTTCTATATGTTTAATTGAAATGTTAAAGTTTCTGAGGTTCCAAAAAAGTATGCTATTTATTTTTGACGTAATTATTTCTTTAAAACCCTATTTCAGAACAATGAATTTTAGTTAAAAATAATAAAAACTATTTTCTCTGAAATATATTCTATATAATATTTATATCTATATATATATCTATATCTATATATATATATATATATATATATATATATATATATATATATATATATACTATATATATATATATATATATATATATGTATATTAAAGATTAAACACAAGCAAATTAAACAAGTTGCATTTTTTAATAAAACAAATTTTACAGATTTTATCGCGTTTAATTTTAACTATTTATAACCCGTCGCTTCGAGCGTTTTCGAACCCATGATCACGGGAGGACTGAGGTGTCAAACGTTGTGATGTCATAGTTATTCCAGGATATTTTTAAATATAATGGTCCCATCTATGCTAAATCAAGCATGCCCCATCAAGGCTTCAAGATACTGTAATCTTGAAGCCTTGATGGGGCATGCTTGATTTTTTAAATTTAATTTTGTCAATTAAACGATCCCAAGCCGGTGGTAGTACACAACCATATTCTCTTTTAAAATTAGGATGTTTTTTTTTATTTTAATCGCCTAGCGAATCATCCTTGGTAGGAATCGGTTTTTGCAAGGATTTGCGGTCTATCAAATCTGATGTAATGTTAGGTATGATCTAGAACATGGTGACAAACTGCAGAATACCTGGAGCATCGATGCTTCACAGGTATATATTCTTTTAAGCGGGTTTTTATAGATCTTCTAAATGTATAATATTAAATAAAAGAAAAGAAATCGTTACGCTGTATTTTTTTTTTAAAGAAAAAAACATCAAGGCATAAGGTACCAGTATTACAAAGTTGCTCGTAGTTAATATTCCGGTCGCTTTAGTGGCATTTTTAGCGTTTACTTGCTTCAGCACGCACGTGAAACGTTTGGCAGGCTTTATTTTGTTTTAAGACGGTAGTAGAGGTCGCACGTAGTGGAGTAATGGACCGTTTTCTTTTACCCAAGTTCTTGAAATGAGACCTGCGACGTGCAATATGTTCTGGTTGTAACTTGTTTATAGACATTGTTATCAACAATGTAAAAAGCTATATGTATTGCTTTACTTTTATGCAGTTTATTCAAACATTTAAGGAATTTTAAGTTTACTTAATTTATAATTTCACCTATAAAAACACCTGTTTTGGCATGTTTATTTTTTTATGGAAGTAGTGACGAGGGAAGCAAAACGAACGCCTGATGGTTAGTAAAACGTCTGCTCATAACAAATGCTGTGTCACCCAGAACCCTGCACACGTCATCCTGAGACATCAGTTCTTAAGACTTATATGCCCAGCGATTGAACTAGCTATAAGAACCATTCGGACCGAAACAGAGTAATGTTGGCATACTACTACTTCACGCAGAATAATTGGCCCTGCGATGGTACCAAGATGGATCCCTGCAGAGGAATCTTCACACCAGCTACCCCAAAGCAATAGTTATTATTTGTATATCTTAATTTATAGGACACAAACACTTTTTGGGTTCTTTGTTTAAAATGTGTCAATAAATAATATATTTAAGTAGGTTTCATGATCTTAATCCTCTTCATCGGTTTGTTAATAGCCCACGGCAGTACATATGCCTCTCCCAAGAAGGGAGGATTTGCTATAATCAACGCTTGGCAGGTGAAGTAACGATTGCAGTACCAGATGCGTAGCACCATAGACCACAAATAACATGATACGTTTGTAAAAAATATTTCTAGAAGTCAGAAAAACTTGACATGTTGTATATTTTGCAGAATATTCGATATTTTAGTATAAAATATGATTTTTTTAAAGACACATGATACATACATACATATGTATGCCACAGATGTACAATGCATGTATGCAGAGACCACACCCGTAGCCCACTTTTTCTTTCACCACTGCGGGAAACGAGATGTGACGGGTCGCGTCGCCGCCATTTAGGTACAATTCATAAAATTCTAACTCCCTATTGCGTTCCCACGAATTGTATAGTCACAGCATTGTGGTATTATTCTGCACGAACATACCTCAGTCGCCTCTTACGACTCCTGGGTAAGAAAGAGGATGTGCTATTCTACTCTGCCGGACACCTTTCGGCTATGTATATGTAGCACATGATATTTGCGTCGTCGTTTCAGCCTATCATAAGTCCACTGCTGAACATAGGCCTCCCCCATAGATCGCCACAAAAGTTTGTAGCTCCCATTTTGGGGGGATTTTGCCATAGTTGCCACGCTTGGCAGGCGGGTTGGCAACCGCAGTTTATTTATTCAGATGTTTCAGGTAAATGCTGCTGCCCATCTCCTGGTTTTCATTTTCCCTCTGTCGACTTTTACGACACCCACGGGATGAGATGGGGTGGCAGATTCTCTTAAGCCGCTTCTTCTTAAGAAATCGGGTGCCAGGTATTAGATCCGTGCAACACTAAAATATTATATTACGTGCAAAAGTTTATGTAAGCAATTTCTACTCTTTTCTTTAGCGTTTAGCTAAGTTATTTTGTTATTTAAGTTTGAGTTTGTATATCTCCAAAAAGTTAATTGTATTGTTCTTGAGAAATAAAATGTTAAAACCTATTATAAAGGGATCAACTCTATTTAATTCTTATATGAATATTTTGACGCGTTTGTGCAAAATCTTTTGAATACTCATTAAAACAATATATTCGTTTATATATTTGATCATGGCCTCTCTTTGGCTTAACCTCACCGTTTGGCAGGCAGATTGTCAACTGAAATACTTAATGTTTGGCACACTATTCTTCACCAGGGTAGGTTTCTTAAGTCGGCCATATCTGTTATATATATAGGCGCTCGCTTTAAATATTCATAGTACGCGAGTGACCTCGGTTGGATTCCCGGTGCCGGAACCACTAAAATTGTTAATTGCAATTTTAAGTTCTGATTTACCACGTGCTCGGCGGTGAAGGAAAACATCGTGAGGAAACCTGCATGTCTGTGAAATAATAAAAATAAATATTTCGAAGACATGTGCAGTCCGCCAATTCGCATGGGAGAATCGTGGCAGATTCTTCCTAGCTCCAAAACCCTCTCGGAAATGAGAGGAGGCCTGTGCTCAGCAGTGGGACATTTATAGGCTGAAACTTTACTTTTTTTACCACACAAAAAATAATATTCCAAATAAACAAAAGTCACTATCAAAATACTTAAAACATTTTCTGCTTACTTAACACATGCTCGTACAAAGACCAAAGGTCCGTGAATAGTAGAGATAAAGCCAGTGACATGTGAATGTATTTTATCTCCGCCTGCGCGCCGTTTGTGATAATTCTGGAAAATTCCCCTTTGTTGCATCTATGAAGGTAGTCGATGTTATGCTTACCTAAACACGATAATAGAACAATAGTGTCAATTTTACTAATGAGATCCATTGCGAATTAAAGTCGATTTTCATTAATATGTTTAGTATACTGTTCGGATATCCCCAAAAGGTGATACATTTTTATGAATTACTTTCGATATTTCAAATAATCGTTTCTAAAATAGGGATAGGTAGTTATTGTGATAAATTATTTCTGGTTGAAAGCGGTTCCATATGTAGGAAATATTGCAATTTCCGTACTTAAATTCATTAATCATAATATTATTTAGTAAAAAACTATATATATTCTGCCAAGTCAATAGTATATCGACGTTTTTTTTGGGAACTAGCTGAACCTCGCGGTTTCACCCGCGTGGATGTCGTTAAAATCGAAAGAGGAAAAATAAAAACCAGGAGATAGGCAGCAGCGACTTCTTGGAACAAAGCAATAAAACAACTGCAGTTACCAAAACGCCTGCCAACCGTAGCAACTTCTCTCTCGACAAAATCTCTCCAAAAGAAGCGCTACAGAAAATCAACGACCCAGAAAATGTTCTCATTAACAACGTTATTAAGATCGGCAGTGTGTCGACTAGAGTTGCGTTACGTACTCAGAATAACCAAGCGGTATTCGCCGAAGGTCATACAGGTTATACGCATCTACCTCGGCACAACCTGATGATGAGGTGGAGGTAATATATGACTCTTAAGCCGCCACCAAACGGCCCTGCCGGCCGACTGCACCGCGCACCAGCAAACGAATGCTAAAGTCCCTCGGCGGCTAGTTCCCACACTAGTGTTAAGGAAGGGCGGTACTCTTCAAAAACTAGGTAACAGACATACTTTTTTTTAATTTTCACGCGGATCTTAGCAAATTAACTTTCTTTCCTTTTTATAATTGTTCCCGCAAAGTAACGCCTGGTTCTATTAACCATCTTAATTTCAGTTACCTACAATATAATTATTTGTCTTTGCATCAGCTTCTTACTACTATCACTAGTGGACATAGGTTTCCCCGTAGTTGGAAGGATTAGTTACTGATCGCTTGACAAACGGAATGGCGATCGCTGTACCAGAAATTTCGCGTGTTAGACACTGCTGTCCGTCACTAGTCTCGATAATTTGGAGTATCTCATAATTAAATGGCTGTACCGCCGAAATCCCAGGCAATAGGGTTGGACTGGTATTTGCCTCCGTCGATTATTACACACAGATATGAAGTCTTCCTGGCGAATCTTCAACCACGGCGACAACTACTGTATACTTGGTGGACATGATGCTTACGCCGGGAGCAGCAAACACTGCGTTACCGTGCTACGGATGACAGATCTCGGCGATAAGCGTAAGTCCACGAATGTATGGCTAACTTTGACTTTCATCCCGGTGGGTCTCCTGCACGCAAAGAAAGTCGCAGTGAGTTTTGCGATACAATTCGGAGAGAATCCCCGCTTTGTCTTGCGAGAACCCTTCGATGTTAACCGAGACGACACGTAGAGCCGGCTTTGATTGTGGGATTTGGTTTGCCATCGTGGTGAAAGGATTAGCCAATCAGGATAGATGTCTCGCTGATTGCCCAGGGTGCGCCGGATATATAAGGATTTGGAAATACGTCACACGGGGAGGCTCCTTTCATGCACCCCTCTTATTTTTGCCCCGTTGCTCCTCCACCTGCACGTTACAGGACTTAATGGAGGCTACTGAGAAGGCAATACTCGTAGCTGAGTTCTGGGCGGACAAAATTTAGGTAGCCATCGACACGCTAAGAAGAAGACTGTATACTTTCGGAACTTATCAACTGCGCAGGATATATTGTAGAGAAACAAGTGTACGCGCATACTCTACAGAAGCACTCACTCGTCCCAACTTACCCGTGTTCAATGTAATGCTCATGGGAAAAATCGCATGTAGGCTAAGATTTGTCAGACGTTGTCAGAGATACAGGGACAATTACAACACAACCAGACCCGAAAACCAACAAATTTTGTTTTTTCACAAATGCTGGCTCCGGCTGGGGTTCGATACCAGAACCTGCAGCGTGGTAGTCAAGTACTATAATCGCTGGGCGCCGCAGTCTCAACGGAGTTTTAGATATGTTACATCAATGAGTGCAGTTGGCTCAGGGCCGTGTTTTGTGACCAACTATAGCAGTGATTTATCTTAAACAGTGGACCTGTGAAGACGTTAATGTAAGTGTATGGAGTCATTTGGACGCAGTGTAACTTTTTATCTCGCTGATAGGTATCCAGCAGAGTAGAATAGCAGCAAAATATTTCCTACCGCAGTGTCGTAGGCGGCTACGAAGGTGTTGTACGGACAGCCTTTATACGTGCAGAATAACACCATAGTGTGCAAAAGAGAATACCTACGAAGTTTCTTTGGCCTTTTTCTTCTCCGTCTGAGAAAACTCATTACGAAACTGTGGTAGATTGTAAGAAAATGACATTTGACATTTCTTACGTTGAAGAATAAATCATTTTCATTTCATTCCATGTCACTATACTGCTCGTGGGATTGCAATATTAAGTATTTTTGGACTCGTACCAAAATGTCGGCGCCGTGCTACGCCAAGCGTCATGACACGGTTCCCGCGGGGGCGAAAAGTGGGCTACGGATGTGGTCTCTGCCTACCTCTAGCGAAAAGGGCGTGATTGTATGTATGTAACATTATTTTGCTGTAACCCGCAATTCATGTGAGAAGTAACCAGTAGCTCATCAATTCGAAATTGATTTTAGAATAGTCATCACGAATCCTGGGGACTATTAAGGTGAAATTGTTCTATATAATTAACGAACAGCGTAGTTAAATACTCAACATACCTTGCTGCAGAGTTGTGGGCTACAGTTTCAAATCGCAGCGGAGGCTAATTAAAAGCTAATTACATATGACGAAGCTAACTACAAGCTTTTACTGGTGGTAGGGTTCTTATGCAGTTATCCGTCTAGGTAGGTACCACACTAGGGCCAGTTATTCTGCCGTGAAGCAGTAGTATGCAAAGATTACTGTGTTTCGGTCTGACGGGCACTGAGAGTTAGTGTAATCACGCGACTTAAGAACTGATGTCTGAAGGTGACGGGTGCAGTATGGTGCCACTTAGGTGTTCTGGGTGATACAACTTCCGTTATAGGCAGACGTTGCACTTAACATCATGTGAACGTTTCGCTCGTCTCGTCACTTTATCCAATAAAAAAAAAAACAAATAGCTTTTATTGATTTTCTCCTATCCTGGTGTCTGTCTGGTAAATTTGACCCACTTCTCGTTGGTATAAGTAGTTCGCGTTAGCACTTCTCGTTAGTGAAATTTTCTATACATTTATAAATCGGATGACAATGCAATAATATTGTACCATGGAGCTGGTCTTATGATGGAGCTGGAAGTTGTCCATAGGAACTATTCAACTAAGAAAAATAGCTCCCACTTGTTTGGGTTCGATGGATCGTTTTGACAAGACTAAGCCTTAGTAATATTAAAAGTCCACTATTGGACGTAAGCCTTACAAATAACTCTTAAACAGAAGTGCGATGTTTGAAAACAATATTCTTGTTAGCATAAAGAAGACCATTGTTATCAAACAATGCAATAATTAATATTTATTTCTCTATTTTTGCAAGAAGAACCGATTGCTAACGTCAATAGTCATATGCATATAGTCACGCCTTTTTCCCATATACGGCGTAGGCAGAGGATACACTTGTAGCCCACGTAAATAATCATTTTATAAGTCAATGATCTGAAAACGGCTTTAGATAGCTTCGCTTTGTCATGCCTTCATTTTCCACCATTCTCATACCACCGTATTTGACAGTATATTTTTTTACGATAAGTAGAATTTTTACCGAACCACACCTTCAGCTGTCTTTCCAATATTCGTAACGATTTAGTCCATATATCCAAAATGGATTTCATATTGAAAACGGCAGCCATCTACGAGTATTAACTTGAAGCTCACCCTTATGGTTTTTGTTTTAGATTCCTTTGACCTTTCGATGAATAATACATTTACTAACACCGAAAAAACGTGATTCGGATGGATATTGAAACATACAACACGTTGTCTTAAAAAAAGGCATCCGCTCTAGGCTCAATACGTTGTAAGTCATTATATATCCATAGAAGAATATCAAGAAATATAGGATTGAAATAAAAATATTAACATGTTTTTTTACTCAATGTATATAAAACAATATATTTGGTTTATATTAATATTGCAAGATAATATATTTCAATAATTTATTCAATGGCTTTCGGTTCCAAGGAAATATAAAGAAATGAGGAACATGCTCTATTTTCTTAGAGTCGAGTCGTGACTTAAGAGACTGGAACTAACCTTAAATTTTGTAATTTGTAAGCAGCCTGAGTTAGATGCTCAGTTTTCCGACCGTTAGAAATTTAGTTGCAGAATTTTTTTTTTTTTTATGTTAGAGGAGGCAAACGAGCAAGCGGCTCACCTGATGGTAAGTGATCACCGCCGCCCATGAACATCTACAATACCCGAGGAATAGCAGATGCGTTGCCGGCCTTTGAGGAAGGAATAGGCTCTTTTCTTGAAGGTCCCTAAGTCGTATCGGTCCGGAAAAACCGCTGGCGGCAGCAGATTCCATATGGTGCTTGTGCGGGGCAGAAAATTGCGCGAAAAACGCACTGTGCTGAAATGCCAACCATCAAGGTGGTGACGATGGAATTTCGCGCTATGCCGCAATGTGCGATGGTGAAAATCAGCGGCTGGAATTAATCCGAACAATTCTTCGGAACACTCCCCATGGTAGATATTATAAAAAATGCAAAGGGATGCAACATCTCTTCGCAAAGCCAGTGGATCAAGCCGATCAGATAGAACATGGTCGTCGACGATTCGAGCCGTTCTACGTTGAATGCGGTCAAATGGAAGTAGCTGACACTGGGGCGCCCCCGCCCAGAGATGAGAACAGTACTCCATGTGCGGCCGAACCTGCGCCTTATAAAGTTGCAAGCGTTGGGCCGGCATGAAGTACTGTCGCGCTCTACTGAGAACGCCAAGCTTTTTGGAAGCCAATTTGGCCTTCCCTTCCAGGTGACCGCGAAACTGAACGTCACTCGATATGTCGACGCCAAGAATACCGATACTGGCTGAGGCAACGAAGGGAGTGCTCTCAAAATCAGGTGATACGACGAAGGGTTTCTTTTTAGCGGTAAACGCACAAACCTGTGTCTTCTTGGGGTTGAACTGGACTAGATTTAGTTGGCCCCAATTCGATATTTTGTCTAACAAACACTCGACTTCAGACACAAGTTTGTTCCGGTACTCGTCAACGTGTTCCCGAGAAATATTAGCACGGCCGGTGTATACGGCATCACCAGTGCTGTCATCTGCATAGCAATGAATGTTACTAATTTGCAACATATCATTGATATGCAGAAGAAACAGGGTTGGTGATAGCACACAGCCTTGTGGGACACCAGCATTCACAGACTTAGAGTCCGAGCATGCACCGTCAACTACGACCTTGATGCTCCGGTCTGTGAGAAAACTGGTGACCCAATTACAAAATTTCTCGGGAAGCCCGTAAGAAGACAGCTTCTTAAGAAGCGCTTTGTGCCAGACCCGATCAAAGGCCTTCGCTATGCCCAAGCTAACTGCCAGGGCTTCCCCCTTACTCTCGACTGCCTCCGCCCATCGATGAGTGAGGTACACTAGAAGATCACCAGCCGAGCGACCCCGACGGAAACCGTACTGGCGGTCGCTAATCAGCTGGTGCTCCTCTAAGTACCTCAAGAGCTGGCAGTTCATAATGGACTCCATAATTATGGAGAGCAAGGAGGTGATGGCAATCGGCCTGTAGTTGGACGGATCTGAGCGGTCGCCTTTTTTAGGGATCGGGTGCACCAAAGCTGTCTTCCATGACTTCGGGGCGACGCCTAGAGAGTAGGAGAATAGAAAAGAATAAATTTTTTTTACTCATTGAAAGTCATTCTTTTTTTAACTATACTGGTTTGCAAAAAATGCCTCTGTCCTGGGAAGAATCAGCTAGTAACACAGCGATAAATTCTTAGTCGGCTAGAAATAATGCACAATTACAAGATTATTAAGATGTAGAAATAGCTTGGTAGCGATCACCTCTTTCCCAGAGGTTTTAGATTTACGAATAATGTTATTTTCTTTCTTTCTTTCTATATTTGAGCACATAAACGGTAGGGTACGAGAGATCGTCTTAAAAGTCGATTGGTAAGTCGATAAATAATATACTTTAGGACATCTGAAGTCCGCTAACCCGCTCTAAAGCGGCAAGGCAGACGGTAACAAAATGTTATTAAAAGAAGTTAATTTGCTAAGATGCGCATCCGAAATATAGAATGGTGTACATTACCTAGTTTTTGAAGAGCGCCGCCCGCGCTCCCAAAGTAGCGTGCAATCTAACACCACCACGCGGTGGCTGTCTATCGCAGAGTTAATATTATTTGATAGTGCCTCGTTTTGAGGCTAAACAGGTGTCGTGGTCTCGACTTTATTAGTGTATATTACCTAGTAATTGAATTGTAGTGATGGAGGGTATCTGGTGATAGTTTCCGGTGGCGGTGTTAGTTTGGCATCGCCCGCCCTCCCAAAGTGCTCGGGCGATGCTCTTCAGAAACCAGGCAACACCATTTTATATTTTGCGTGCGACTCTAAGCAAACAAACTTTCATTGTAATGGGTTCCGCAAAGTAACACCTTATTCTATTATCAATTCAATGGAGTAAATCTTGTAATTTCAACAAGTACTTGTGTCCCATAAAATACATAGAATAACATACTTGTATATTTATTTCTGTGGTTATACGTTTACTATTCTAGGACTCGAAAATTTACACGAAATTTCAACTTAAGCACAGGTAAACGACACAGAATAGAATGTCCACTCTAAATAGAATTCTGTAAATGTCAAATTAGTCACAAAAGATAAATATTGAACAAAGAATTGGAAGAAATTCCGGTTTTGTGAGAGACTTACAAATCTAAAACAAAACAACACAATGTTTTTAGCTGTCCCAGAAAGAGGTATTGAATATCTTGCGAAGCACACTAACCCGCGGTAGAGCAGAATACCAGAATAACAATTAACATATCACATACATGAACAAACACATATGACATAAACAAACAATTCACATATCAATACTTAATGACAAGTGAAAACCCGTGAGTTTATCAAGATCAAGCGGACAGGAATGACGATAATATATAAGGCGATTCACACCTCACAAACATTTGATGACATCGTAGAGTAGTAGTCGGAGTACCTGATTTCTGCAATGTCCTGAGTTTGAATTCCTGCCGGAACTAAAGAGCCTATTCCTTCCTCAAAGGCCGGCAACGCATCTGCTATTCCTCTGGTATTGTAGATGTTCATGGGCGGCGGTGATCACTTACCATCAGGTGAGCCGCTTGCTCGTTTGCCTCCTCTAACATAAAAAAAAACTAGCATTTCTATAACACGCAAATTGTTGGTTTTCGGGTTTGGTTGTGATTATTTCTGTGACCGATCCTCCGATAATATCGAATGAGTGTTATAGCAGGCGCGTGTAAACTAGGACGAGTGAGTACTTCTGTGTTTGAGTGTATACTTGTGGCACTATAATGTCTCTTGCGCTGTTTATAGCTTCCGATACTATTCTAAACTTATTGCCGTTGTCTAAAATTGGGCAGCTGGAATTAAAAAAAAATATATATATATGTATAAATAAAAAATCACTGCGTCTATGAAAGAACATCACTTGAGAACGGCTCGACCGATATCGTAGATTTTTTTTTGTTATGTTCGTAAGTAAGATCCCAGTGCGATCAGACATAACTTATTTTCACATAAATGAAACCTTAGGTTCTCAGTAGCGTCTCATGTTCTTTGAACACATGCGTGCTTGTGGAGCTCGCCTTGTGACACCAGGTAAGAAAGGTAACTAAAAAGAAAAGTTATACGCGATATAGATTATTAAATTATTTTTGTTTTAATTGTTCCGACAGGCCAGTTTTGATCCCATTTGATCAGACGCTCTGGGATCTTGGATTATAATTGTTAAAGAAATATCTCAATAACAAAAGTGACTTTCAGTTTAACATTTCTGCTTTCACACGTTTTCATAACAACAAACAAATTCCGCATTGAGTATTATATATATGACATGAGAGTTATGAGTAGAATATCATATGTAGATTTTGAGTATACATATGATATTTTGCGAAAAAGAATTGAATTGAAAGCGATATTTCGGTGTATTTTCGGTACATTAAAATCACATCTTTGGTACATAGAAAAGTCTGAATGGCTGACTGATAGACAGACAACGCACAGTCTTAACTACTGGAGATAGAGACATGTTATAAAATAAACATACTTAATACTTTTTTGCTAAGCGCACTTTTCATTTTCATCATTAGTAATTTGTACCCGTGAGAAGCCGGGGCGAGTCGCTAGTATCTTTACATGAATATTACATATATAAGGATTGATCTAAAAAATTTACCGTATCCGTTAATATATGATGCCCGGACGACCGCGTGGCCTGGTGGTCAGAGTACCTGACTTCTATGCTGCGGTCTTGATTTCAAAATCCAGCCGGAGTCAACATTTGTGCAAAAACACAAATTGTTGGATTTCGGTCTGGTTGTGCTGTGCATGTGAAATGTAGTTATGTCTGTAAAACGCGCCCACGATATAGGAGAAATCTTCATTTTTTTTTAAATATTAAAAAAAGTTATAGTAAAATAAATAAGGGAGCTTTATTGACATCCGACAGTACCTAAAGGGTTAGCTATTATTTTGCTGAAATATTTCCGACGGTGTTACGTTTCTGGAATTTCAATACGGTTTTGGATACTGATGTTATCGACGTTATCAAATGTATTATTCATCGGAGGGAAACGTGTATCGCAAAGGCAGAAATCCTAGAGTTGTGGATGAGCTATTATTACGATTTCGCATAAAACAAAATGGCTTTCGCGTGAAGTAAGCATGGCGTCAATGTAAAGAATATCACCTCTAACTCAAGTCCCTAAACTTTGGAAATACTGTAAGACTCTCGATCTAAAAACTTTGTGTGTGTGACAAACTTTGTGGTGTGCTGCTGGTATCGAATAATAACTGTCAGTGTCAGTTAATACCAACCTCCCACTATTTCGAAAAATACTAAATGATGTGTGCGTGGACCTGTGATCACTGTCGGAAGGTTAACCACTGCCCCGACCGAGCCGACTACACGACAATGTCGCATCGGGCGAGGGTAGGTTAGGTCGAATTAGTGCCTTTGCATGTGTGCATACTGCGGCACTATATCTCCAACGCAGTTGATAGTCACTTCCAACACTACTCTGAAGTTGTCGCAATGGTCAAAAATCCGCCAAAATTTTACATTAGTTTTAAATGCAATGCAACGGATCTACCTGCTTCTTATAGGCGGTCACTCCATCTATCAGTTTTTTGTTTAATTTAACTTTTAATGATATTTCGATAACAATGATAAAAAAGACAATTATATTAACATTTATTAACATACCATTTTGTGGTTGCATTGTGATACAAATTTGGTAAGTGAGGATTATTGGGCCAGTTTATGTAATTTTGTTTGTAATAATCAAAAGTGCTATCAATTAAGTTGGGAAAGGTACCATAAGGTGTAAGATACTACTATCTCGGAAGGAGCAGGAGGAGACAGCAGTAGCTCAGGAGGCCGGGGTCGCTTACACGCTAACTACCGTATTTTCCGGACAAGGCAACTAGGCTTAGAAATAGACTTTGTCAACTTACACATATCTATATATATGTATATATAATTCTTCTATGCGTGTGTATGTCACTGAACTCCTCCTAAACAGCTGCAACGAAGTTGATGATTTTTTTTGTGTATGTTTGTGTGTTCCTTGGATGGTTTAGATTCAGAATTGAACCCTGTAGATGGCGCTGCAATAGCGTTCTAGGAAAATGACAAAAGTCACTCGGTATACGAATATAGTTAATTCGAATATCGAAAAATCGTTTGCTGAATCTGTTAACAGCAAACAAGTCAACGTTCGGGCAGCACAACGTCTGTCGGGTCCGCTAGTTATCTATAAATTTCAGCTTACTGCTTATATACACCTATGCCTATACTTATACTTCAAACTATGCCAAATATCATACTTATCCTTGGTCGAAATTTGCTTATTATACAGGTGTAAATGTTTCCTCTTTATATATACATAGATAGAAGAAGTCCTGTAAATAGTAATAAATGTTTACTTAGCGGGTCTAATGGCTCGTAAATAAAGCTTGCGTTACTTTCTATCAAAAATGAATCGCTCATTGTGATTAAAGCCTTTATCGATATGGGTGTTTGGGGATAGACCGACGAAATTACAAGGACCTTTGGCAAGAAAATCTGGTGTCGAATTGTCGAGCCAAGGTGATTCATCCATATCCAATCCTGAATAATATAAGGTACAAAAGGGGATTACGGAATGCTACCCCGTAATCCCTGTTGCAACATATAGTCCAGAAAATACTTTCAATATAATTATTCCAGTACCCAAAAACGAGTAATACCATCATAAAAGTATTACAAATACATTCAATTAAATAAAGTAAAACTTTGAATATGTGATTGACATTGTCACTATGAATGTAAAGTTCATAGCGGCAATACCAATCACAAAATAGTCTGTCGTTACTGCAAAATACTGTCCATGTCAAGGACGTAATAGTTCCACACAGAGTATTTAAAATATTCCCAACAAACAATAACTCAAAAAAATTAAATTACGGTCTAATTTCGACCATTGACGGCCATCTTATATATATAAAATGATGTAATTTTATTCTCATGACCCTTTAATGGAGACGTGGCAAGATGTTGTATGAAAAAAATTTATACTACAAAAATATAATGCTATCTGAACAAATGATAGAGTAGGCAAAATATTACAATTCAATTTGTTGTTATTTTAGCCGTGTGGTGGCGGCTCGATAAAAGAATACTACCACTCCATCTCATCCAATGGATCTCGTAAATGGCGAGTAAGGAATTAAACTGCACTGTGCACCCAACAGCGCATGGTGGCGATGGGCTCACCACCTATCACACCAAGTGCATTATATTGTTTTGGTGAAACGTGGATTGTGGCAGTCATCTGTTTTTGCAGTGAGTGCCCGGTCTCTGACTACCCCTAATGGGATACAGTCGTAATCTTATGTATGTATGTATGTTATTTTATTAGCCAATAAAAGAAGAGTGCTTTTAGTTATTTTTATTTATGATTTAATGCATACACTAAGAATTCTTTTTTATTTCATAAAGTGATGAAACGAGCAAATCGTTCTCTGCCCATAACAAATGCTGTGTCACCTACAAAAATTCTGTGTGACACTACACTGTGCCCATCACCCTGAGACATAGGTTCTTAAGTCTCATATGCCCAGTGATTACGCTAGCTCGCAGTGCCCTTCAAACCGAAACACAGTAAAGTTTGCATACTACTGCTTTACGGCCGAATAACGGATGCCTGCATAGGAATCCTATCACCAGTAGATTAATTGTGGGCTGTTTATTTTCCTTCTTCAGATTTTTGAATTCTTCTTCGGATGAATAGAATCTACCACCAATCGCATCCCGTTGGTGTCGTAAAAGTCGACAGATTAAAAATGAAACCCAGGAGATGGGCAGCAATATCTTTCTGAAACCTCTGAATAAATAATCTGTGGTTGCCAACCCCTCAAATCCCCCCATAATGAGAACTACAAATGTTTTTGACAATCCGTGGGGAATCTGTTCAACGGTGGACTAGTGATAGGCTGAATTGATGATGATGACGAGATTTTTCCTTCAGATTTAGATTAAGAGTACATACTGGTTTTTTTTAAGTATGAGTTGAATTTTCCCTTCAATCGTTTTAATTTACCTGTGTGAAATATACTCGTAATAACAACACAATTTTGATTTCTATGTATTTCTATCAAGACTGTATAAAATAAACGCTTACCGCTGTCGTTTCCATTAGGTAAGTAGTTATGAAATTATGTTTAAAAAGGATATGAAAACATTGTGCGACACAAAGGAAGCTTAATATTTATGTGTAATGAAAATACAAGTACATTGAACTTTACATTTCTTTTCCAGTAGGATTGCTCCGGGTATAGAATACCCGAGAACGTTGGGTTTTCGCGGAAATAATTCTTTGTTATGTTGTTCCGTAAAACAATGTTCCACTTTAATAGGCTTCCCTTGTTTGTTCCTATTTAGGTAGTACGCTGTGAATATGAAAACATTTAAAAAATATATTTTAGAAAACCAATTTTATTATCGACTATATATTTTCGGTGATGTAATTGCTGTTAGCCTTCTCGGCTTTTACAGCTTCATCGGATACTTATTATCGACTAGCGATCCGCCCCGGCCTCGCACGGGTAGGTAGATATTAGAAAGATAAATTACGAGTAGTACTTTATTTGGACAAATAGAGCAACCACAATTCCTTACACTAACATTTTTTGTAGCGACTATTCTCATCGGCGGCTCTACAGCTGGTCAGATAAGATTACGTTATTTTACCAAAATAATGTTTCATTTATGGAAACATAAGCCATGAAATATAGCCAGTGTTTGATATCTCGGTGATATATATACCCAAGTTGCTAGAAGCCGGGCGTCGGTGCGGCGTTCGAGAGTCAACGCGGCCGCTGTATTTTTTATAGAGCGTTTCAAAGTTTTAAATAAAAAAAAATGTAATTAAAATTACGAACTTCTATTCAATTGTTTCTAGTTAACAAAAATAATATGAGTAGGTTAGTAATTAATAGGTGTTAGTCTGTTCGAGCGTAGCGCGGCATTTTTCTTACTTTTAGCATTTTTATACTTGTCGTAACTTCTAAAGAATAGATCCGATTCGAATAATTTAGAGAGGACTTTACTTGTACATAATCAACCTTGACTATGAAACTATTTTGAAGGATAAGGATTAATATCGTGATACGGAAGTCAACATCTTACGATCTTACGGGTAGAACCCGTGTTTTGATAGACTTAATTGAACAAAAAACGGTTATTGTGACGTAACTATAATAGTTAGACATATAGCACCGTCGACTTTTTTGTGAGTAATGATTAGTACTATGAAAATGTAGTATATTATTTTCTTTATCATCAATAGTGTTTGTAGCGCACGGCAAATAATGACTTTTATCAGTAAATTTTTGATACCTTGAGTTACATCATAGCAATTTTCGAATGGATCTCTGTTTTTTTTTTTTTAAATTAAATAAAACTCTTGTTAGTCGGTGATAATGTAGTTGTACGAGTATATAGGTGATTTTTTTTTAAATTGGTTCAGTAGTTTTTAAGTTTATTCATTACAACCAAACTAAAAAAATCATATCTTTCCTCTTTATAATATTAGTTTAGACGACAAAAATACTTTGTAGTAACTAATGGGAGTGGAAGGCTTCTTTGTAGTTACCGAGCTGTAGCCTGAGCCTGTGTCTGAGTACTGATCAGTGCACAGATGTGTGAATGTAAAAAGTGCTCGGACATGCAGGTTTACTGACGGTGTTTCCCTTCACCGCTGAGCACGTGGTAAATCAGCATATAAAATTGCAGAAATATTTCAGAGGTGTCGGCACCGGGATCGAACTCAGGTTACTCGGTTGCTATGAAATTTAAGACCAGCGCCTGGCCTCGGAGCTACTGCGTGCATTTATAATTTGTGTGTAGTACACAAATTATAATTTTTTTTTAAATGTCTCATGTGTTACACAATATCTGCCACTTTTTCCGATTTCCTCTCATACACATTTCAATGAGTATGTTTATGAGAGGAAATCGGACGCTCGCGACTATTTCTGCGTGAATTATGGTTTTTTAAAAATACCGTACCATACTATTAGATTTCCCGGAAAAAAATATATCCTATGTCCGTCTCCGGAATTCGAGTGCTGTACACGCTATCTCTTTGTCGAATTTCATAAAGACTGAAGGACAGAGAGAGTTACTTTCGTATTTATATTATTATATGGCGACCGCGTGGCCTAGTGGTCAGAGTACCTGAATTCTAAGCCGCGGGTCCTGGGTTCGAATTCCAGCCGAAGCCAACATTCGTGATAAAACATAAATTGTTGATTCTCGGGTCTGGTTGTGTTGTGATTGTCCCCGTGTTTCTGACACTGCATCCTAGCCAACTTCCGATCTTATCGCATCAGCGTTACATCGGGCGCGGGTAGGTTGGGACGAGTGAGTGCCTCTGTGTTTGCGCGTACACTTGTGGCACTATAATATCTCCTGCGCAGTTGATTGCTCTCGACGGTAGTCGGCAGTTGTCACCGTGGTCGAAATCGGCTAGGAGAACATCATCATCATTATTATATCAGTATGGATACACTGAAGACAATATATCTTGCGCTGATGTCATCTCGTGGACGGAATATATCGCCGCGATTTCAATGAGTAAATATACCATAAATAGTTTATTTTGTCAATTTATGTTTGTATTTAGGAGTTTTAATGTCAAATGTAAGTGTAGCTAGTAGGAATAAATTAAAGAGGGTCCCATCAATATTAGCGTTTTTATAGGAGAAAGTAACGAAATGAGCAAAATTTTCACCTGATGATAAGTTTAACGTCTGCCCATAACAAATGCTGTATCACCCAGAACAATTATGTGTGGCATCACACTGTGCTTGTTCTTCAGTCTCATATATCCCGTTATAGCATTTTTACAATTACTGTGGCAAAATCTCCCCAGAATGAGAACTAAAAACTTTTGTGTCTATGAGGGTGGCTATGTTCAACAGCTAACTAAAAGGCTGAAATGATGATGGTAATGAATTACGGCTGTCAGTTCTCTACAGACCAAACCACAGCAATGCTTGCAAACTACTGCTTCGCGGCAGAATAACTAGCCCTGCGGTGTTACATATCTAGACGGATTCCTCCATAGGAATTCTACCTCCAGTAAAATTCGGTGACTCTGTATTGTTCTATAATATTACAGAAGTAGAAGTAGGTTAACAAAGAATCAGCTATTAGCTTCTGCGGTATGGGACGCGATTTCGATTCCCCCACGGAATAAATATTTGTATAAACTTAAGACTGTTTTCCAATGAGCGTGACATTGGGTGCTGTAAAGCGCTCGAAACTTCGGTTTATAAATAGTAAAATTAACGCGATAAAATCCATAAAATTAGTTTCTTTTAAATGTGTAGTGTTCGCGTAAATGTAAGAAATCACTAAAGACAGCTGTTCAGGATCGAGGTTTTTGTGTACTTCTTGTCTGTGAAAATGTGCAATTATTATCTGAAAACGCTCTCAGAGAATCAGGAAAACAAGAGAAATACTTGCGATGGTAATAATGGCATCGTGACGCTTCCGTGATGAATTGGAGCGACACACTGGGCGCAGAGAAAATTGATGACAAGGTCGCGGCATTTAATTCAAATATTCATAATCTTTTTAACAAGCACGCGCCCGTTCGGGATGACAGATTGAGGCGGTCTCCAGCTCCATGGATTACTGAAGATATCCGCAAGGCCATGGCTAAGCGTGATCGGGCATTTTGTAGATTCAAACACACTCGTTGTGAACTGATCTGGCTTTAATTCAAAGTCGCTAGGATAAAGTGTAACCAGATGGTGCGAGCTGTTAAACGCCGCTATATCCATAATAATATCTTGAACTCTTCAATGGCAGACTCATGGAAATTCCTCAAATCTATCGGCATAGGTAAACCTTCTTCTGACATTGATCCTACAATTGTCTCTGTTAATGAGCTGAATATACATTTTTCTTCTGCTCCTCAGCTGCAGGCTTCCATTAAATCTAGTACAATTTCTGATTTACTTTCTCTGCCAAAATCTCACAAGTGCACTTTTAATTTTTCTCCCGTCACTGATGAGGATATAAGAATTACTATTTCTTCCATTAAGTCCACGGCGGTAGGCTTCGATGATGTGAGCAGAACCATGATTACTATCATTCTCGACGATGTCACTCCTATTATTACTCACATCATTAATTATTCACTATTAACGGGGGTTGTCCCTTCTGTTTGACGTAAAGCTTTTGTTCTACCACTTCCCAAAATGAACAATCCCAGTTCTCCCTCTCACTTTCGTCCAATATCTATTCTCCCTTTTTTGTCAAAGGTTATTGAAGCTACCGCCCACAGACAAATCTCTAACTACATTTTTAAAAACAACTTTTTAACTCCATTTCAATCAGGTTTCAGGCCTGGGCATAGCATGACCACAACTCTTCTTAAAGTAACGGAAGACTTACGTGTTGGTATGGAGGAATAGCGATTGACTGTGTTAGTTTTAATAGACTTCTCTAACGCTTTTAATCCTCCTTACGTCTCCTCAACAACTGTATACGATTCATCTATGGCTTACGTAAATACGACCATATTTCCTCTTTTCGTTCTCAGCTTAAATGGCTTCCTATCACTTCTCATGGGTCCTATATAACACTTTGTACCTTGTTTTCCATTTTACACGATCCAGTTGTCCCTGCATATCTGAAATGTAAATTTCATTATCAGGGTGACTCTCATGAGCGCTGTCTCCGTTCTGCGGATAATTCCACTGTTCACGTCCCTTTCTGTCGTTCCGGCTTTCTTTATAATTATTTTGCTTCACACGCTGTAAAACTGTGGAATCAGTTACCAACCAACATACGGTTGGCTAAATCCAAGGCTTATTTCAAACGCCTACTCTGGGAGCATTATTTAACAATTAAATAGTAATTTCTAATATTTCTGCGTACTGCTCCTTCCATTAAAGTTTATATTACTTCTTTATTATATGATCCTTACACATAGTTTAATTTCAGAACTGTATGCGTATGTGTATATGTATAAATATGTATCTATTTAGTTACTGTGGATTGATTGTTTCAGATTTTTGTTTTACTAAGCACCCTAATATGTTCTCTGCTCAACCCAGAGGAAGACTGGTAGAGAATGCCTCTAGTCATTAAGTCCGCCTTTTTGTACACTTTTGTGCAAATAAAGTTTAAATAAATAATAAAAAAATACAAAACAAATTCTACAAACATAATTCGTTTTGTATTTTTTTCAAATTCGTAATCCGTATAAAACATTAAAAAAAAATTCAATGAGCCGTACAAGCTTATGGGTCGGGTGGTCGCCGTATATGTCATAGTACGCGATTGAAATGAAATGAAATAAAAATTATTTATTGTTCAACCTAAGAAACATAAATCTACCACCGTTTCGTAATGAAGTTCCACTGACGGTGAAGAAACAGAAGAAAGAAACTTCGCAGGTATTCTCTTCTTGGTATTTCTTTACTTTTCTTTACATATCTTAGTCATTAAACATTATATACAAATTTACTGTCTCATAGACAATAGAGGCAGGCTCCATGACAAAAATTTCAAATAGACTTAATAATACATAATATACATACATATAAGTGCATTTAGCAGACCAGCCTCCACAAACAGTAACTGTTTACAAGTATGACGCATGTGGTGGCTCAATAATATTAAAGGGAAGTGGCCTGAGTGACCTGCGTTCGATCCCCGGCCGGCACCTCTAAAATTGTTCTGCAATTTTAAGTGCTGATTTACCATGTGCCTAACGGTGAAGGAAACATAAAGAGTTTTTAGTTTTTGTTTTTATTAACTATTTGAAAGATATGTTTAGTCCGCCAACCAGAATCGGAGCTACGTGGCGGACTCGTTCAGTGTCCAAAACCCTCTTAAAAAGCCTTACTTGACAGTCTGACATTTATAGGGTGTTACTTTACTTTTACTATTGACAAATGGCCAGACCATAACAAAGATTAATTACAAAAATACATAACTTCCTGTCTATGCGGTGATAAATGAATTATCGTTTTTGGCCTAACAGTACTTCTAGCATTTCTTTCATCATTAGTGTAGTTACGAAATTGATTCCGTTTTCTATTGCAAATTTAACAGCTGTGTTACAAGAATATAACTCGTTTTTACATAGCGTACCATTTTTGAACTTGTTCTGAACCGTTATTGCTCGTAATTTTGCAAAACGTTGATATTGCGTAAGTTTCTCTGCAATTGTGCCTCCATTGTGGTTGTCGTAAACAAACTTCAGCCACGATATTAGATTGCTTTTCTGCCAATATTTTTTATATTTACGAAAGTTTAATATTTGTTGGCGTGGGGTGGCGGCGTAAGAGAATCTACTACCCTATCTCGTCCCGTAGGTGTCATAAAAGCGACAGAGGCAAAATTAAAACCAGAAGATAGGCAGCAGCGTCTTTCTGGAACATCAAAATAATGAAACTGCTGTTGTCAACACGCCTGCCGAGCGAAGCAACTGTGGCAAAATCCCCCAGATGAGGGGTACACAAGCGAAAACAGCCCTCTAGTCTCCGGCGGCCCCGTTAGACCTGGCTACGGTAGCGGTCATGGTTACAGAAGAATCTCTGGATGAAGAGGTCGAGCTACCACCAAAGACGACTGGACCTGGCAAATTTTAACGCACGCACGCTCTGTTCTCGCTTCGCTTCTCTTGGAGCTGGAAGAAGAGGTTCAGGAAGGGAAAGTTATGCTGGGATATTATAGGATTATCGAAGTCTATCAATCAAAAAGTTCAAATTTTATATTAAACAAAGACTTCATACATAGAAGATGATATCCCCTGGGAATGAGGTGATCGCCGCCAAGCTATTTCTACATCTTTATAATACTGATGTTATTGAACATTATTTTAAAAAAATACTGAAAAAAAAATCCCGGTGAGTTTCTTACTGGTTCTTCCCAGGACAGGGCATTTTTTGCGAACCAATGTAGTTAAAAAAAAGAAAAAAAATGACTTTCAATAAGTGTTATGTAAATAATCTATATTGAATAAAAAAAACTTGTTCTACCTCCGAAGAAAGGCGACCATCTTACCCAAGTAGGTATCGAGTTCACCGTTCACAAGTCTTATTAACAACGTTGATAAGATCGGGAGTGTAACGACTGGGGTTGTCTTATATTCAGAATAACCAAACGGTATTCGGTAAAGGTCATACAGGTATACGCACCTACCTCGGCACATCTTGATGATGAGGTGGAAGTCAACCAGAGATCAACTGGTGGAAGGATACCTTTATAGGAATCCACCCCAGAATTTTTCTAGGTGGCAGACGGTGCACTTACTATCAGCTGAACGTTTTCCTCGTCTCGTCACTTTATCAAATAAAAAAAATTTTGAAGGTACTTCAAGAGTCATCCATTCCTCCAAAATTCACTACACGGTGTTGATGGTAACTTCATCGCAAAACTGGGTATAAAAAAAGACGATGAGCTGGGACAGAGGCAATTCGGGATAGGGCAATGGAACCAAAGGGGACAACAGCTGGCTGACTTTATGGAGAAAGAGTGACTTTTTATGATTAACTCCTCCTCCTGGATGAGCCCGAACGGTTTCACCAAAAATAAGATCAACTTTATCATGACGACCAAACGACAGCTTTTCAATGATGACTCTGTGATCACTAGAGTGAAAACTGGCAGTGATAACCGAATGGTAAGACACCGAAAGGTACATTGAACCTGAATGTAAGGATAGAGAGGCTTGTGGAAAATGTCCATGAGGTGAGGGCAAAGTTTTTCAAGATTCGCCGCGGAAATAAGATCCAGAAACTCTCCGACCACACTCTTAATCTCATGGATGCTAAAATTGTAATAACACTGTAGTCCTCAACTGACGCGTCAGCTTATAGGCAACTCTCCTGAACAGACAAATGTCCCAATATTTGCCGAAACTGCGCAACTTCAATACAGCTCATATTGAAGAAGCGATGTAGCGAAACCATGGCTCCAAGGTCTTCACCACAGACCTGTCTGACGGAAAGCGCCAACTGACTATGATGAAGAACGAGAGCGGCGCAGTAATTTCTGCTAGACCGGAGATTTTGAGTTAGATCGAGAGATTTTATGGATAGCTGTAGACATCGTCGTTGGAGCCACACACTCATCCGACACTATTCCGATGATATTCCGGACGTCAGTCTGAGCGAGATAAGTATGGATCTCAAACAGCTTAAGAATGGCAAAGCGTCGGGTGAAGATGGAATTATAGAGGTGTTTTTGAAAGCGGGTGGAAAACCGATACTAGAAGTCCTTCAGAAGCGTTGTAATTCCGCCATCCACGGCGGCGTTACGCCGGAAGCGTGGATTAGAACCGCGATTGACCTGTTCTTCAAGAAGGGTGAAAACTGTCTCTTGAAGAACTTTAGACCGACATCGTTACTGAGCCCCTATGTGCTTTTCGAGAGTCATTACTAAACGTCTGACAAGCAGACATAGTTACTTCAGCAGTGCCAGATCGACTGTCGATATGTCGGAGTGCGATATTGTTTGTACAATAAAGCTACGACGGTTATCCGAGTATAGAATTAGAGTATGAAACCGATCCAATTGCAGAAAGGTGTATTATCCCCGAAATTCTTCACCGCTGCTATGGAAGATGCCTACTGGATTGAAAAGGATACGGCATGAACATTAATAGCGAATACATCACACACCCTCTACTTGTTAACGATGTAGTCATTAGTGCTGCTGGACCTTAGCACTATACTCTATGACCTCAATAGTATTTCCCAACGGGAAGGTTTTAAGATGAACATAGACAAAACATAAATCACGTCTCACGTCCATGTCACACCAATACCGGTTGTTCTTGGAACACTATGCTCGAAGCAACAGTTTTTAATTAGCGCGTTTTGCCAGTGATGACTTACGGAACCGAGACGTGGTACTTCACTGCAGGCCGCATGAAGAAGCTCAAAGTCGCTCAGCGAGCTCTGGATGTTCGGTATTTTTCTGCTAGATAAAATCTGTAATGATGATATCCGCATCAGAACTATAGCACCTTAGAGCTCTCAGGATTAGTAATCTGAAGTGGCAATGGACCGGCCATATAACCGATAACCGTAGGAGAAAAAATGTTCTCGAGAGGCAACCTAGTACCAAAGCAGCATAGGGAGACCCCCCACTAGTCAAGCCAATTCAAGGTGGCTAAGGACCGTGCTTTGTGGTAATCTATGGGGTAGACCTAACGTTAGTGATTATGACGACGATAGCCGATTTTTCTTTGTCTTTATTAAAAGACGCCGTATGTATACAATAAGATGACTTCTAAGAGAAAAATTTAAACAACCTACGCCAAAATGGATGACCCGTTAAACGATTTGTAGCCTCAGTTACGAGATTTATATCTTTTCTCGCGAACAGAAAGTATACAATAACATTTTGTCAATGTAATGTATCGGAAAAAAGGTCACGTTAGCTGCTTCTCAATCACAATTAGTAGTTGAGGTTAAAACTAAGTCATCTATTTGAATTATTCAATGTCAGAATTACTTAAATTTAATAATATTTAATAATAATTTCTTACCTTTAAATAAAAAGTACAGAAAATACAATAAAACTTTATGGGCACATATTCATGATAATCTTTTATTTTTAAGTAAGATTCTTTTAAAAACTTTTTTTCAATTTCAAATATTCCTTTTTATTTTAATTTATTAAACAAACTTACAAATGTTGTTTTTACATATTTTAAAATACTGTGGCAAGTGAATGCACATTCAACAACGTATACCAAAAATTAAGTACTGTAAATCGTAACATGTTGAGTTTTTTACTGGAATATACATATCAGAACAAATAATATTTTGCTATAAAAAAAATCTTTTTACGTTTAGTAATTTTACGAATTTTACCGTGTTTAATTTTTCTATTTATAACCCAACATTTCGAGCGCTTTACAGCACCCATTGTCACAAGAGGACTGAGGTGTAAGATGTCTTGATGTCATAGTTCTTTTTTTATCAAACATTTCGGTATCAGTGTCGCTGTACGCGGAGCGGAGCGAAATCCGGCATCAGTTAGATACTTATTAGTATTGAACAATTTCTGAGTATATTTTAGACGTTTACGTTGAGGGCCACTAGAGATACGATAAGACAGTTCATTATTAAGATAAATGCATGCAATATATTCCATACGGAAATTTTAATACAGGATTATTATAATAAAGCAAAGATCGGCATACAAAATTTAAAATAATGTGTATTACCTAGTTTTTGAAGAGTTCCACCCGGCCTTGCTTCGCGTTTGCGGTGTTAGTTTGTGTATGCACAAGCAGATTAATACCGCAACCGCGAAACCGCCACTAGATAACCTTTATTACTACAACACTACCTCTAGGCAATTCACACCACTGAAGTCGAGAACACGACACGTGTTTTATCCCAAAACGAGGCTTTATCAAGTGATGTGGTCTGTAAATCTAGTTTGCATTATTATTGTTTTTAGTACCAGTCAAAACCATCTCATTACTTTCTAAACATTGTTACATGTTAGAGTGGCACTAAATACGCTCTCTTTTGTGAGAAGGTCGATCATCCACTTGAGATGCATACACAAGGGGTAGACAGACAAAAAATATTCAAAAAAGGATATTTTTGGCTTCTTGTCTAGATAATTATTTCCCCCACATAATTTTTTCGAAAATGTTGTTACTGTACAGAATTGTCTTTCCTACAGTCAATATTATAAAATTAAGGTGATAATAAGACACGTTCTGGACAACTAATACTTAAAGCAATAAATAAGGATGACGTAATAAGTAACAAAAATCCTAAACTTTTTCTTATTTTCATTTTTATCCAATTTACAAAGGTTGAAGTTCTGCCAGTACTGTGTAAAATATACAGAAGGTTTCGAGTTATATGTTAATTCTGACGGTTTTCCATTTTCTAACCCATTACACATTCCATCTAAATAAAAGAGAAAGGAATCTCATGAAAGTAAAACAAAGCATTCCAAAACTAGAAATTATGCCATTATTTGTGACCTCTCGACGGCTCTGGGTATTCAATACCCTGAACAATTTGGATAGACGAACAGAAAAAAATATTTTTCTTAAAATATGCATATAAATCCGTGGTAACTCAGGGAGGCATGGTAGCTCAGGAGCCGTGTGCTCGCTTAAAATTATCGAGTTCGATCCCCGGTGCCGGCACCTCTAAAATGGTTCTGCAATTTTAAGTTCAGATTTACCCCGTGCGTAGGAAAAGAAAAGCATCTTGAGGAATCCTGCATGTCTGAGAAATAATAGTACTGCGACGAAATGTGAAGTCCGCCAATCTACATTTCACAGCGTGGCGGAGAGTCCGACTTCCAAACGCAGATAGGTACGTACTCAGTTATACAGTCTTAAATATTGACAAGTGTGTAAGCGATTACATTGTAATATATGTATATGACTATAAGGTATATGAGTTCTATCATCATCATCATCAGCCTCTAATTAGTGCACTGCAGGACGTGAGCCTTTTTCAGGTTGGAATGATTTCCTACCAGTAACAGGTCAGAAAATTTATAGATACATAGAAGAGGTGAAGTCATAAATCCTTCGCTGCTAACAAACATTTTAATTTTTTAACTCATTACTTAGATACTTTGATTCGTATTTCAATTTAAGCTACAAAATGGATAATAAAAGTAAATGAAAGGTCATTGGAGGAACATGCGGCCAAATCGAATATGTACCGTTAAGCGAACCCTAACCACAGTTACACGATTTAATATTTGTTTCCGCCAAGGGAGGAAATACTTTATCACTTTGTCAATGAAATGAGCCAGAAAAAGGGTCACGGTGGCTGCTGCCAAACGAATAAATCAAGTAGGGCTATCTTCATGTCGCATTCTCGATTTCATTTTGTAATACGTTATTTCCATGTCTTTGTCCTTTGGTGACAAAATGTTTATCACTGGATTAGCATTTTACTTTTTTTTTAAATAAATATTGAAATTTTACTGCATTAAGAGAAAACAAACATTTTCTATTAATATGGGGTTACTTTAATTTAGTACACAGGTAGTTTAATAAAGCATTTGCAGGAAGTCCATATATGCAAATGTTTTAGGTTCAATGCTTTGTGACAATAATATGGGGAGGCCTAAGTTCAGCAGTTGACTTGTGAGTCGCTGTAATGATGATGTTAAAAGAATTTTTACTATGAGTAACGTCTTAAAGACTGACATTATCTTTATGTTAATAGTTTTGGAAGTATTTCCAGAACTATTGCTACTAGAAGGGGAAATGAGAATAATTAATCAAAAAGTGTCATGACGTTTATTATTATGATTTATCTGAATTATTATTCTAATTTCGACAATATTTGTTAAATTGATCTAAAAAATATTGTGCACAAAAACTTGTGGTAAACCAGGTAATATGGTATGTCAATTTTCTTGGCAACAGAAACAACGTCGCTACAAAGTTCTCGGTAAAAATTTAAAAGTTTTCAAAACTACTTTCCACGGATCGTTAAGCTTGGGAGTATCAGTTTACTGGAATGTGATTTAAACAAGTCTGTTGTTTATTTTTGTTAGCCGTTTCATTATTTTTATGGTTCATGGTTTAAAAATATAGTTATGATTATTATGATTTATTTGAATAATTATTCTAATTTCGACGATATATGTTTAATTGATTTAAAAAATATTATTGTTTTTACAACTTTTTTAAATATAACACACAATATATTTAAATAAACTTTAAATATTATCTCCTACTTAATACGAGTATATATACAAATTTAAACATGTAATTGTGTACTGATAACTTTGTGCGTGAGTATGAGTGTTGATGTTAATAGTGTATGGAACACAAATTTCATGATACCATGTATATGAGTGAGAGAATATAATGCTCTGACAAAAATAGAGACGAGAACTTAAATTTTTAATTATATAAAAAATATTGTAAATATAATAAAATACAGTAAATATTCTACTGTGTGTAAAATAAATTATCTCACTTAATTTAGTTTGCTGCTATGTGCATAAACGTTATATACTACATCGCAATATAAACGCCAGGATTGATTATCATTGCTTCCTGTTTGTCCATTACAAAGGTCCCTCCCATCTTTCAGAACTATCCGTATATTTAATAGGAATAGAATTATCCATTCGACACAGCCAAGCACGAGGTAAATCATCACTTAAAATTGCATCAAACTATTTTAGAGCTGCTGACACCGGAGACCGGACCCTGGGATCGGATCGATTTGAAGCAACGACGGACGTCAAACACAAACCCAACTACCAAATTAATGTTAATTTGATGGAAAACTGATAATTGTAATTCAGAAATGGTTGCTTTTTGCTTCTATTCAATCAATCTGTGTACAGAACGAATAATATGCTACAAAATAATATTTAAGATACTTAAGTATCCCATGTCGATTGCTCCTTGTAGTTTACTAGACGTCAAATAACATTTGTGCAAATAGAGGCACACCCTTTTTTCATTGGAAAATGCATAACGCATACTCATCCTCACGGAGGCGAGGATGGTTTATGTCCGACTTGCACGGACTAAAACACCATGGTGTTTCGCATCCGCAACATGTTTTATTTTAGTTGTCTATATCATCAGACACAAATCAGAGGTATTTTGTAACTTTAAGTTATCTAAAACAATACTTTGTTCTTCTTAAATAACTTATAATAGTACATTTTTTTTCTTTTATAATTAATTATTTTTTTATTTTTGTAAATTTTTTGAATAGTAGGTAATATAAATAATTAATACATAATCTTCTTCTTGCAAAATTTTCTAATTAATATTTGTGTAAAACGTATGTCTATGACTACTATATGTGTAGAATTGTTTAGACAACATCTGTTACATTATACTCGTACATGCAGCCTCTGTTTTCTCTGTACATTACATAATTTAGTTTGTTTTTGTACTGCTTTCTTATATTTATTTTTATTTATTTCAACCTTTATTTCAGAATAAATCCATAGTAATTACATTTTCTTAATAATATTAGATATAATGCTTTATAAATAAACATTATTTGTGAGCGTGGAGCTGTATCGTAATCATAGGAGATTCCCACCGATCTATGCGCACGCTCAGACTAGTACTGGTGCCAGTACAGTAGACGTGCCAGTAGGGACGCACTTCATTAGAATTTTGTAACTCGTACCACTATGGCAGCGACGTGGTTCGTCACCCGTTGCATCTCGTTTCCCGCGAGGACAAAAAGTGGGGTACGTGAGTGGCCTCTGCCTACTCCTTATATGAGGAAAAGGCGTGACTGTACATTGGAATTGTAAGCTTTGTGGCAGTGTGTGTCTCTTGCAAAAACTTCTTGTATTATGTTCTTTCTTTTTCTCTTCTCATTGATTGCTTATGGGTTTTGTCGGTGAACCGACAGAGTAATAAACTTTGTCGGCTTACCGCAGTAAGAGTCAGATGCCTTTTCAGCAATCCAATATGAATTGGGAAAAATTTATTATTATTGGCTTTTTGATATTGTATTGTAGCTTCGCATAAAATATATTTTTGTTTGTTTTTGTCCTTCTACGTCTGTTTATAAGTATTAGAATTCTTTTAGTACTCTTGATTAATAATTTTTAATGATAATTTTTCAATAATGATAATTCGATATGATAATTTCAATATTGATAATTTTTCTGTTTAGTAGTCTTGATTTCATTGCAATTATTTCGTTTAATATAACTGATAATAAACTTGTGTTTGTGTGATAATATTAAATGGTGTGCGCTATAGCAGTAGGGTAGATGATGCCTGCCACAAACTAAATGACTATTTATACTGAATATTTCACTAAAATTAGTTAAAGAGGCGCGGGAGGCCTGAGGCTGGGGACTTGCTTTTATAGTTTGCGTGTGTCCGGGTACGATTCCGAGGTATAACTAATATTGTACTACATATACCACCAGTATATGTAGTACAATATTAGAACATCTGAATAAATAACCTGCGGTTGCCAACCCGCCTGCCAAGCGTGGAAACTATAGCAAAATCCCACAAAATGAGAGCTACTGACTTTTGAGGCATTCTATGGGGGGGGGGGGGCTATGATCAGCAGTGGGCTAGTGATAGGATGAAACGACGGCACGATCTATTCAAATGAGAAAACAGCAAGAACGGTTCAACATCTTAATCTGAACCCTACGGGGCTTAACTTTTAAAGATATACATTTTTAAGAATTTAATTTATACAATATTTCTCCGAAAGTTGTGTTGAAGTATATTTTGTAAAGAATGCCGTTGTACAGTCACACTGTTCTAAAGAATTGTTTTGTATAATATTCTTTTAAATTTTTGTTTCTTGTTTTTGTGTGGCAGTTGAAGGGGTTTTCCAGATAATCTTAACACACGAACAGCAAAATATTCAACAAACCCTGCCAGTGATGTATGGCGACCAACGAGTAAGCTGGATCGGGTTTTACAAAAATTTAAAATGTGTCGGAGAACTGCGGTTCCTCCTCGATTATTTAAAATTTGCGAGTTACTTTAACTATTTTGAAGAGTTGCAGAATCAGAATCTTCATGCACAGTCCGGTTCTGTAGATTCGAAGAGATTTTGGTTTACCATCGTGATTTTGGTCTACAAAATCTTGGCTCTGGATGTTCTATGTAAAGCTCTTTATTTAAATTGCAAAGTTACGAAACCAGTCTTCTTAAAGTGATTAATAGTTCTTCGCGAACTATCTCAAGACAATGTAAATTATTATTATTTTTCAGACTTATTGCCGAATAAAGTCGGTTACCATATTTTTTTTTTAAGATTACTCTCTAACATTTACTCATAATTTTATTCCAAGCCTTGAAGTGGTTTCAATCTTAAACATATATTTACAGATAGCAGATACTTTCTATGGACAGTAGTTTTCTGTTTAGTTTGACGTTGAAACGGATACGCCGCAAAGAGGCTGCAGTTTTTCTTATACGTTACATTTCTTATTTTGTATACTTTAATTTCCGTTTTCAGTTGCTCCTACAGTCTAAGTGCTATGTGATCTTCAGCAGTTATTGCGATCAGCTATTAACCTGCTCGGAAAAATATTTCAATGACATTCTTAAAGTCTTTAAATAACGGTCGCACATAAATGATTTTCCAGTCAATTTAAGTATAAGATTGTAGTTACAGACAGTTTATAGAGACTGAATAAGATTGTTTATTTGTTAACTGTGCTACTATATTCTATAATGGGATGTTGATCTCATATTGTAGCTTCATAAAAAAATCTTGTCTTGCACATTTTCAGTATGCGAATTTTTACATTAAGAGATATATAACATTCCATGGCACTTCTCAGGTTTTTCTTTGCAACTAGTTAAACGTAAACATTAGTATTATGAAATCAATTATGATTTAAAATATGCTTTAACTAAATAAATGATCGAAGATGGCACAAATTTTTTGTTAGACGGCTAGACGGATTCTTGCATAGGAATCCTATCACCAGTAAGTAGCAGTAGCCGCTGATTTCTTTAAGAAACTGGCAAGTATGTGTAGTAAACTAAATCGATTATAATAAAACTTTTTTTTTATAGAGTAGGAGGCAAACGAGCAGGTGGCTCACGTGATGGTAAGTGATCACCGCCGCCCATGAACACCTACAATACCAGAGGAATAGCAGATGCGTTGCCGGCCTTTGAGAAAGGAATAGGCTCTTTTCTTGAAGGTCCCTAAGTCGTCTTTAATTATAGATTACAATAAAAATTTTAGATTTGATTTCCAGTGATAAAAAGTGTGAAGTTTGCTATTGTAAATGTCCTATTGTGAAAGAAGACCATCAAGCGCTGGAAATAATTAAAAATATTGAAGATGTAAATGCAATAACTGAACGTTTCTTTACCATCTTAATCGATCGTTTCGATAGGTATGTGTCCTGTAGCGCTTTGGTTTCTGGTTTTAGATATCCACCGTGGTATTCAAAGTCGCCTATTTAATTAAATAAAGAAAAATGCAAATTTCACAGATACTTTTTCAATGTTAAGAAAACGTAGTCATAAACTAGAACGTAGAATGCACAGCAGTTACATTGTTTATTGTGAAAAGCAAATTTAAGGGAACTCTAAATATTTCTGGGCGTACATAACACATAAAAAAAAACAATATGCAAGACATCCCCGCTCAGTTATTTTTTCAAGTTAAAACGCTAACGGATGGGAATGAAATATGCAACGCTTTAAATTCATATTTCCAATCAGTATATATGTGTCAAGCCCAAATACTATTCAATCCCCAACCTCTGCAAATATAAATTCCGTTTATCTTACTTCTGACATAATTCATGGAAGAGTTGAAATCAATCAATAAAGGTGGCTAGATGCGATGGCATTCATCCTTTATTTATATCAAAATGTGCTGTTATTTACATCAAACTATACACGTAATAGGTTTCTTATTAGAAGCTTACAAAATTACAATAGGAATTTCAGTAACATAGATATCCTAACTTCGGAGGTGAATATATTTTGCAATTCACTTATTAGATTTATAACTTTGATCTTAAGTAAACTTTGACATAGTCAATAATTATCACCTAATTTTGCTAACAAGACAGATAATGTTATCTCTATTTTATTAATCGCCTCCCTTTGACGCCTCTTAACATCTTTTTTGTTATTCTTTTTCGTTTCTCGTCTTTATTTCTGTAAGTTCAACTTATTAAGTCATTTAATAAGCATGTCATATCCGGCACTATAGATCAATAATAATTAGGTTAAGTATAATACCATGTAATTAAAGCTTTATAATAACAGTTTGTTGCCAAATAAATTAAAAAAATAATAGTTATAGACTGTATTAAAATTTTACGGCGACTTGATTCGCTACCTGTCATGTCTCGTTTCCCGAGAGGGGCGAAACTGTGGGCTACTGATGTGGTCTCTCCCTACCCCAAAAGGAAAGAGGCGTGAATGTATGAAAAATATAATTTTAACCAAACCTAAAGACTACAACGTACAACGTACAAGAGTAATAACGCTTTTTACTCAATGCTTATGGAAGTATATACGGTATTTACAAGAAAAAAACTTTTTTTTTAAATATTTTGTCAGTCTGTCTGTTTGTTCCGAAACGGCTGGTTCGATTTTGACGTGATGTTTACTTACAGATAACTGATATTATAGCGGGTAACTTAGGCTACTTTAATTTAGAAATCTAATTAGGGTTCCGCGCAATAAAATAAAAACCCCAAAATCCGATTCAAATGGGGAAGTATAAATGTATATCATCGATCGAAGTCGGCTTTTCTACGCGGGTGAAACTGCGACGCAGAGCTAGTACATTAATACATATATTTAGTGGCCGCTTGAACTTGATGAATTTGTTGAAACAACACTATACAATTATAAAGATATTTCACAATGTAGAAAATTTGCAATTCGAAATGGCGATTCGCAGAATTTAAAGAATTCCGTTTAACTTTGAAGCAACATCGTAAATAGTCAAAGCACTCGAGCGAAACAAAATAAATTTACAGAGTGAAACTCTCTGCCGTACTGCCGCGGTGCGCTTTTAATCTAAGTCAAACGTCTATTATAGGGTATCTTAAAGACATATAACATGTATGTTTACAGCGGGCTAAAATAATTTATTTTATAACAGCTGTGGTTAGCCGTGTGGTGGCGGCTCGTTAAAAGAGTACTACCACTCCATCTCATCCAATGGCTCTCGTAAAAGGCGAGTAAGGAATTAAACTGCTCTGTGCACCCAACAGCGCATGATGGCGATGGGCTCACCACCTATCACACCAACTGCATTGCATTATATTGTTTTGGTGAAACGTGGATTGTGGCAGTCATCTGTTTTTGCCGTGAGTGCCCAGTCTCTGACTACCCCTTATGGGAAACAGTCGTGATCTTATGTATGTATGTATGGTTTAAGTTTCATACTGTGCAAGTGACCCGGGCTACCATCCGTCACCAGCGCAGTGGCTTAGCGATTGGCATCTGGGTGTTTGATTCCCGCACAAGACAGATATTTCTATGACTAGGTATTGTAAGGGGAGCCTTTATTCGTGCAGAATAATACCATAATCTGCAACGCTGTCACTAATCTGCTGCTGGGAACACAATGGGGAAAAAGAATTTTTTGCCACTCGTCACGTCTCGTTTCCTAGTATGTATGTATAGATAGCAGTTGCAGGTCATTAGTGCATATGAAAATCTATCCTCCACCTATACACATACAAATAAATCCTGGTGTGGGATAACGATTTTTAAAGAAAAAAGTTACAGATATGGTGACTCAGCGGTCAAGGAAATCGCGGGAAAGCTGCAAGTCTCAGAGAAATAAAAAATATTTCGACGGCGTGTAAAGTCATTAAATAGTGTAAGATCCCTAATCTTACACTATTTAATGACCTTGTTACTGAATCAATTGATAATGGTTGCACAGTCGACGTTATATACTACGGACTACAGTAAAGTTTTTGGTAGTATAGATACCAATACTCGTATATTGATTTCTTAATTATAGGCGATGGGGAGTAGAAGAGTATTGTTAATAGAATCAGGCGTTACTTTGCGAAAATCCATTATAATGAAGGAAGGTAAGTTACTTTGCTAAGATCCGCATGCAAAATATTTATAGACTTGTTTGCAGTGAATGCAGCGCCGTTTACGTGGGTCAGACTGGTCGCAATTTCGATACGCGATACAAGGAGCATTTGGCCGCGTACAGAAATTGCAATCCCGACAGATCACACTTCGCGAAACATCTTTTGGAAACTGGGCATAACCTAACTAGCGACCACACATTTAAAGTCGGCTGTGTGCTGGAACAATTAGAAATAATAAAACATAAAAATAATAACATTGCACTGCTGAATGAACAAACAAACGTCTCGAATTCACCACTTTTAAATATCTTTACATCCAGTACTTAAAGTTTAAATATACTCGAAGTAGTCGTTTGCTATCAATTCGGTCGCAAACGGCTGCTTATGTATTTCGCCCGTCTGTCGCAGAGACTATGACGCTTGATAATGCCTCGTTTTGGGGCGAAACACGTGTCGTGTTCTCGACTTCAGTGGTGTATATTATCTAGTGGTGGTATTGTAGTGGTTGGTGGAGGGTACCTGGTGGCGGTTCCTGGTGGCGGTGTTAGTTTGCTTGTGCACGCTACTGAGGGAGGGCGGGCGGTGCTCTTCAAAAAACTAGGTAATATACACCATTTTTATATTTTGCATGCTGATCTTAGCAAAGTAACTTACTTTCCTTCATTAGAAGAGTATTTGCAAAAATTACATCTTTAGATGATATTCATTCTGTTCAATCTGATCTGTGTCGTTTAGATTAATATTGTAATAATAACATGATATACTTGAACCCTTCTAAATGCTTCGTTGTAACCTTTTCCCGGAAAATTAATCCTTTCAGTTCTAATTATAAATTAAAAAACCGAATCTTGGAGCACACTGATACCATGAGAGATCTAGGATGCATTGACAGCATTTTAGCCAAAGCTATGCATTATTAATAATAATAGTGATTGTCCGGATTTACTAAGAAAAAAATATTTTAATGTTCCCCAAAAATTGTTACGCCTACTATTGTCTTATTTCAGTTCATAATTATAAACAAAATAGCTTTTTGTGTAGGTTCAAATCACTGCTTAATGATTTGAATAAAGTCTTAAAAGATGATATTGAAGAAGAACATGATGATTTTGACATCTTTAACTGTAATATTGCTTCTGTAAAGCGACAAATGTCATCGATTTTTTTTTGGATATTTATCACCTGGTTTACTTTCTTCTTTCTGTCTTTGTATTTAGTAATTTACTTCTATAATATCTATAAAATTAAAGATATTAAGTTAATCTAGTAAGACGTTTGTGTTATAACTTAAGTATTTTCTTTTTATTGTTATAATATTTTTATAAGCGAAAACCTGTAATTGGCTAGCAGTTTTCCTACATTATGAGCTTCTATGTTGTTTATTTAGCCGTTAGTTTCCTATGAAACGAAAAAAAACTACTGGTAGGAGGAGACGTCGTCCCAGATCAGACCACCCGATCTGGCGGGTAGCTACCCTTTGCCTTGCAATAACATTCTCCAAAATGGTGACCCCGACTTGGCTCGGCACGGAGACAGCTTCTCCCGAAGTAGTATGAACATCGCAACCAGCTTCTCCTAATCACAGCAAACAACGTCATCGGCAGCCATCGCAGTCACAGCATCAGGCTACTGTCGGCACATGGCGTGCTTCCTTGTCTCTCAGCTACTGAGGATCATCAACGGCGGCCCCTTTCCTCAGGCTGACTCCTGCGGTATCAACACTGTCTCCATAAGTCTAGACGAAATCATGATCCCGGGATGTGTCCGGACACAGCCTCACCGCATCGCCAGACTGCACAACATCTTCGGACGACTCAACATCTTCACGCTCACTACTACTCTCCCAGTCTCAGATAGGGAGTGATGTAGCGACATTTGAAAAATCAGAAGCTCAAAAAATATCCCATAATTCAGACATCGCGCTATTAAAGCTTCCGAGATGCCAACTATCCATACAACATCTAAAGATTACTGGTAGGAGGAGACGTTCTCCGCAGATCAGACCACCCGATTTGGCGGGTACTCTTTCCCTTGGCAAGAACATCCGACATTTTTTTTTAAATGACGCTAGTTATTAACACAAAAAATTGATTGAACGTAAACGTTTTAATGGTGTATGTTAAGTGAAGCTGCAGAGTGTGGGATTAAAATAAAAAAAATTATACGTCCATCGAGAAATTCTGAACAAAGGTCGTAAAATGTTCCGACGTTCAAACCAGTAAGTTTTTAGTGAAACTGCATTAGTAGTTAGCAACAGCGTATTTTGAAACTTCAGAGATTCAATTTCCGTAAAGAAAATTGGCTTGGAGTGTATACGGACCCTGAATTCAATAATGGACGAAGTTTAATAAGCTTTTACCATATCTTACATAGATGCAGACATCGGAGTTAATATAAGACGGTTCGCTAATACATTTATAAAACAATAAAATAAAAACGTCTGTTATAGAGAAGATACTATTCTTAATTTATTTTGTCCATTAATATACATTTCTTCCCTATTTGAGATATATATGATGATGATGATGATGATTTCACATAAAAATAATAATAAGATACTTAAGGGAAATGGAAGGAAATGTCACAGGCCGCGCCGTGCACAAATCTTCTGCATTGGTGCACGGCGCGGCCTGTGACAGAGTCCCAGCCGCCTCAGATTTTCTGCGAGACTGAGCGGGATTAACCTGTTCGAAGAAACGACCACCATATTTTCGGTCGGTACACCACCCCACATGCCGGTCACCTCGTGAGCCAGGTCCAGATAGTGAATTATCACCAGATACGAGTTTCATCCTTATATACGAGTATTAATAATTAAAATAGTGCATGAAAGAAAATGTTTTATGCTGATATAATACTGGATTTTTTTAGAATAGAGGTGGAATCAGAGTCAATAATAAATAATCTATGTAAAATTATTTATTATTGACCATGACAGACACATACATTTTGTATGGAAATCCGACATGGTCATTAATAATAATAATCATTTTATAACATTAATAACCATAAAAATTTAGTTTTCCATTTTTTCAAATTACATAATTTGTAAATCTTTTCGAATACATAAAATAAAAATATTATTTAGCCTAACAGTTGCGAATTAGTCTATTACTACTACTTGTTATTTTTTTTCGTGTCATTATCATATGAATAATACTGCTAGTGTAAATCCTAACAATATCATATGAATAACTACTACAAACTATTAAGTTCTCTTTCTTGTTCTTTGTTTAAGTCTAATAACACAGTATAAAATATTTGCATTAAAAACCATATGTTGAACAATATGGATTTGAAGATGTGGCCTAATGGTCAGAGTACTTGATTTCCGCGCTGCGGATCCTGGGATGGAATTCCAGGAGAAACTATTATTCGCGCAAAAACACAAATGCTGTACATGTGAAAGTAATGTCTGTGAAACGCACTCATGATATAGGATAAATCCTGGTGTGAAGCATAGTATTTTTTTTAAGTATGGAAATACCGATGCTCATAAAGAAATCCAGTCCGTGTTTGAAACCGGGAACGACAGAACGGGGAGTCGAAACGTTTTTTTTTTGGGGTACTTCCCGAAAAAAACAACAGCATACAGGTGAAATCCATCGTCTAGTCGTTTGATGGCAAAAAGGTGATGGATTAATCAGCTACTTCAGATTTCGTATACTTTTTTTGTGAAGTGCGCGCTCAGTCGTTCGCGTTGCCTCCAGGTGAAAGCCGTGATGTAGCCATCACAGCTTTCACTGAGTTCGGTACATTTCGCAATTTTATGATGCAGCGCAAGTTAACCGTTTTTCTATATCCTTTATTTATGAATCTTTATTTTTCTTTACTTTTTTGCTGTATATTGTGCTGCATGTTTATGTTGCTAATAAATATATTACTAAGTTACTTCCTAAGCACACTCTCCGAAATATAACCTATACGAAAATGACAGCTTTGTCACTTAGCGTGTGCGAGGATTTGAAGTTTTGCCTCACCAACTCGTCTTTATGCGCGTCTTTCCACTGCTAGCTAATTAATTTGACAGCATCAGCACAGAGATCGCAGCAGTACTCCATACATGACCAGACCCGAGGTCGATAATGAACTGTTCATGTGTGAAAAAGCAATTTTTGTTTAGGGCATACAAATATAGTAAATTCGTACAATATTAACCACTAGCATGAACCAACTGCAAAATATTTTGCCGTGGTAGCTCAGGGGATAGGCACTCGCTTTAAATTTCATAGTACGCGAGTGACCTGGGTTCGATTCCCGGTGCCGGCACCACTAAAATTGTTAATTGCAATTTTAAGTGCTGATTTACCACGTGCTCGGCGGTGAAGGAAAACATCGTGAGGAAACCTGCATGTCTGAGGAATAAAAAATATTTTCGAAGACATGTGAAGTCTGCCAACCCGCATTGGAGCCGCGTGGTGGATTCTTCCTAGTTTCAAAAACCCTCTCAGAAATGAGAGGAGGCCTGTGCTCAGTAGTGGGACATATATAGGCTGAAACTTTACTTTTAACTTTTACTCTCAACAGTTCGGAAATGTTGCACGAGAATAGATGATGACTTAACGGAAGTTCAGAAACGACTGCATGTAATGTGGTGTGGTAGAATGATACAAAAATATCACGGAGGCTATCTTTAGCACCATGACTGGAGATAAAAGTTGCGTTTATTGTTGAACCGGATAGAAAACATAATTGGCGAAATTTGACCAGAGAGAATTTGCCGACCAAATTTAGGAATGATCGAAGCAATAGTAAACAAACTGGATACTTGCCGACAGGTGTCCTGAAGAGTAGAATACCACCTAACTATTTCCTACCGAGGTGTCGTAAGAGGCGACTAAGGTACGAGTATTCTACGGACAGCCATTATTCGTGCAGAATAACACTATCATATGCAATGCTGTCAACGGGGCTTACACAAACTGGTTTAACATGGAAAATGGTGTTAGACAGGGATATGTGGCGTCGCCGTGACTGTTTAACCTATTCATAGACAATTGCTTAAAAGATTTGAAAAAGAGTGCGTATTGATAAAGAATGAATGGTCTGACTATCAAATGCCTCCTATACGCCAATGATCAGATTATATTAGCATCATCGGAGGATCAGTTGCAGGCGATGGTTAATGTTATGAATGGTGTCCTAAAAAGCAAAGGGATAAAAATTAATGTAAATAAGACGAGAGTAATGGTTTTTGAAAGAGAAGAATGCAGAGCTCTTATTGAAGGAGAAAGATTGGAACAAGAGAAGGCAGAAGAAGCATGAAAGAAAGGTTAATGCTGTGGAAATTGAGAAGTACAGCTGGACTAACTTTGATCGACAAAGTGAGAAACTGCGTGATAAGGGAACATTGCGGTGTGGTTGAAGATGTAGTGACAATGATAGAGAAAGGAATGCTTAGACGGTTTGGACGCGTAGGGTGGATGAATAAAAGAAAATTGACGAAACAGATTTTTGAGACGAGTGTGAATGGGAAAGCCGGTAAGGGTCGACCTAGGCGTAGGTCATCACGATCAGATCGGATAACTTTTGAGGAAAGATGACATTAAGAGTACCCCTAACCGACGACCGGGTGTATGAAAACGCTAATGAAAGTAGAAGAAGCGAAACATGTGTGTCAGGAACGAAGCAAGTGTAAAGATGTAGTCTTTTCCTACCCCAATGGGATGAAAGCGCGACTGTATGTGTGTATGTATGGTGTCACTATACTGCTCGTGGGAACGCAATGGGAAGTAAGATTTTTTTGACTAGCACCAATGGCGGCAATATTGTTCGCTACCCGTCACGTCTCGTTATCTCGGGGGCGAAAAGAGGGCTGCATGTGTAGACTCTACCTTCCCATATTCCCTTTTATGGGAAAAAGACTGTATGTACATCATTTATCAGGAAGTCTGAACATTACATTATAATTAAGCTTGAAAACTAAAAAACAATCAACTTTCACAACATTCTTGTTTCAACAGTGTTTGAGAAAAAGTTAATAAAATCGTGTTTTGACGGCCTAAGAAAATCTACCACCTCATCTAATCTCGTGGGTGTTGTAAAAGTCGACATAGGGATTATAAAAACCAGGAGATGAGCAGCAGCATCACCCTTGACTATATGAATAAATAAACTTCGGCTGCCACAGGCGAGTTGGCCAAGCACATACCTAGTGACCACTATGGCAAATTCCTCCCAAAATGAGAGCTACAAACTTTAGTCGTAATCTATGGTGGAGGCCTTTTCAGCAGTGGACTAGTGATAGGCTGAAGTGGTCATGATGATACATCTATAGATCCGAGTTTTCCTTTACCTCGATTTTTCCGAAAAATAAAGGATAAGGTCAGAGGTGTACGATTGGTGGTGACATGTTTTCGAGAGGCCAATGATGAAGCCTCGACCAATTAATATTTGGTTCGTCAAATATGCGAAATGTCTAAAAGTAGGGATTGTGTTTATCTCTTTAGTCGATTTTGTAGTTTAATAAAAAAGTTGCACGCTCGTTAGCGATGCAAATTTCTTTTCAAAACAAATACAAAGCTTAATCACGTAAATCCACAACAAAATGTAAAAATTATATTCATCCATCTAAACCTTTGCATACTGTCGTCGTTCATCGTCTTTTCTGATTAATACTTTTTTTAAATGAAACTAATTTTACGGATTTTATCGCGTTTAATTTAGATATTTATAACCCAACGTTTCGAGTGGTTTACAGCGCCCATGGTCACGGGAGGGCTGAGGTGACAGATGTCCCGATGTCATAGTTAACCCGGAGTACATTCAGCTTTTTATTTATTATTTTTGCTCCGATCTACGCAGAAAGAGCTAACTGTATCTTGAAGTCTTGCAGTGGTATGCTGGGCTTTTGATTTAATTTTATTAATTATAGGATCCCAAGCTAGAGGTAATACCCAACCATCTTCTCTATTAAAATTAGGATGCTTCTTAATTTCAACAGCCTCGCGAGTCACCCTTGGTAGGAATCAGTGTTCTTTTGCGAGGATTTGTGGTTTATCAAAGTAATGGTTGGGATAATCCAGAACATGGTCACATACTGCAGACTTCCGGAAGCGACGATGCTTCACGTCAGCTATAGGTTCTTTTACGCGGGTTTTTACTGATCATTTTGTTTGCCCTATGTAAGAGAGACCACATTAACAATCCAGCTTGTATACTCTTGCATCTTGTAGAGGGATGTTACACTTGACAGATCGTAAATCTGACTTCTCTTCTTCGGCGGCTTGAAAAATGTTCTTATGGAAGCCCGCTTCAAGATATAGCCAATCTTGTCCCTGACTCCTCTGAAATATGGTAGGACTGCAGGTACACGCTAAACTGTGGCCGGCTTCACTCGGTCACTACTGTTATAAATAGTCAAAAATAATCGCGATAAAATCCGTAAAATCAGTTTCATTTAAATGTGTTCGCGTAAAGATAAGAAATCATTACTTTTTTTTTTATTGTATAAAGTGTCAAAACGAGCAAAACGTTCACCTGATGGTAAGTGCAACGTCCGCCCACAACAAATGCTGTGTCAACCAGAATATTTCAGTGTGACACCACACTGCGCCCGTCACTCTGAGACATCAGTTCTTAAGTCTCACAGTGATTACGCTAGCTCATAGTGCCCTTCAAACCGAAACAAAGTAATGCTGGCACACTTCTGCTTCACGGCAGAATAACTGGCCCTGGGGTGGAACCTACCTAGACGAATTCCTGCATCCTCTGCTGAACATAGGCCTCCCTCAAAGATTGCCACAAAAGTTAGTAGCTCTCCTTTTGGGAGGATTTTGCCGTAGTTGCCACGCTTGGCTATTTATTCGGATGTTCCAGGAAGATGCTGCTGCCCATCTTCTGGTTATCATTTTCCCTCTGTCGACTTTTACGACACCCACGGAATGAAATGGGGTGGTATATTCTCTTTAGCTGCCACCACACGTCTATACTATAATCCGCCTTTAATATCAAAATAAATAAATAAGAATAGCAACACATTGACATCAATATGTCATGTAGCAACGACAGAGCAATTTAAGGGAAGAAAATACTTGTTTTGGTTCTTGCTGCTCTGTTAGATTATATACAAACTCGCTCTAATGCTATATGTGTCTTTTCTTGTGTATGTATCTTCCGACATCAGTGAGCATCTTCTGAAACAGCAATAATACCATGCAATAAAGAATACAATACAATAGATTTTTTTTTAATTTTATATATATCATAATGATTTCTTATATTTACGCGAACACTACACATTTAAATGAAACTAAGTTTACGGATTTTATCGCGTTTAATTTATTACTATTTATAACCCGACGTTTCGAGTGCTTTACAGCACCCATGGTCACGGGAGGACTGAGGTGACAGATGTCCTGATGTCATAGTTAACCTGGGGTACCTTCAGCTTTTAATTATTATTTTTGGGTCCGATCTACGCAGAAAGAGCTAACTGTGTCTTGAAGTCTTGCAGTGGTATGCTTGGTTTTTGATTTAATTTTATTTATTATTGGATCCCAAGCTGGTGGTAATACCCAACCATCTTCTCTATTGAAATTAGGATGTTTTTTGATTTCAATAGCCTCGCGAATCATCCTTGGTAGGAATCGGTGTTCTTTTGCAAGGATCTGTGGTTTATCAAATCTTATGTAATGGTTGGGATGATCCAGAACATGGTCATAGACTGCGAACAACATGCCAGCGGAATATGCAGAACTACTAAGACATTGCCTTACATCTGGCTATCTATTGTGGAAGGAACACTACTACAAGCAAGTAGATGGTGTGGCGATGGGCTCCCCAGTATCTCCCATTGTCGCCGACATCTTCATGGAAGACTTTGAGGAGAGAGCCCTCCGTACTTCTCCAGTAAATCCAAGATTCTACAAGCGGTATGTAGATGATACTTTCACAATTTTACCATCAGATAAAGTAACTGCATTTCTAGACCACCTTAACTCCCTAAACACTAAAATTCAATTTACAATGGAGTTAGAGGCAAATAACTCTTTAGCTTTTCTAGATGTTTTAGTAATTCGAAATCCTAATAACACCTTGTGTCACACTGTGTATAGAAAAAAGACCCATACTAACAGATATTTAAACGGTGAATCTCACCATCATCCATCACAGTTAGCTACCGTGGGTAAATCCTTGTTTCAGAGAGCACGAGGAATCTGTGACAGGAAACACCTGGCCGCCGAGCTTCAACATGTCAAGCAAGTTTTGCACGACAACAAGCTTCGGGTTCCGCGCCTACGTCGCAGTGACCGAGTGAAACCGGCCACAGTCGAGCGTGTGCCTGCTGTTCTACCTTATGTCAGAGGAGTCACGGACAAGATTGGCTATATCTTGAAGCGGGCTTCCATAAAAACATTCTTCAAGCCGCCGAAGAAGATAAGTCAGTTTTTACCATCTGTCAAGTGTAACATCCCTCTACAAGACGCAGGAGTATACAAGCTAGATTGTGAATGTGGTCTCTCTTACATAGGCCAAACAAAAAGATCTATTAAAACCCGCGTAAAAGAACACATAGCTGACGTGAAGCATCGTCGTTCTAGGAAGTCTGCAGTCTGTGACCATGTTCTGGATCATCCCAACCATTACATCAGATTTGATAAACCACAGATCCTTGCAAAAGAACACCGATTCCTACCAAGGATGATTCGCGAGGCTATTGAAATCAAAAAACATCCTAATTTCAATAGAGAAGATGGTTGGGTATTACCACCAGCTTGGGATCCAATAATAAATAAAATTAAATCAAAAACCAAGCATACCACTGCAAGACTTCAAGACACAGTTAGCTCTTTCTGCGTAGATCGGACCCAAAAATAATAATTAAAAGCTGAAGGTACCCCAGGTTAACTATGACATCAGGACATCTGTCACCTCAGTCCTCCCGTGACCATGGGTGCTGTAAAGCACTCGAAACGTCGGGTTATAAATAGTAATAAATTAAACGCGATAAAATCCGTAAACTTAGTTTCATTTATATATATCATTTACATAATACTAATTGACGTTATTTTTTTTAAGCTACAGTGGTTCGAATAGAAATGCCTCTGTCCTGGGAAAAACCAGTAAGAAACCCAGCGGGATTTTTTTCAGTCATTTTAAATATGCAATTACAGCCAAAGAAATACCTCTGTCTGATATAATAATAGTTGACGTTTTATTATGAAAATCAATGATGTATCATCAGCAAATAATACTATATCATAGTTATCTCCTACTAGGTAAGGTAAGTTATTAACGTAAATAAGGAATAGAAATGAGCCGAGGCTCGAAAACTGCGGGACACCTATAGATACTGCTGTCCCGGAAGAACTCGTATTATTGATAACTACTTTCTGCGTTGACATACTATATTACCTCACTACTTATATTATTTATAATTACTCATAACATATATTATTGCCACACTACTTTCTGAACGTGGTACCTACGGTAAATTTGAGTATCCATGAGGCTACGGAGGGAAGTCAGTTGGTGCTTATATTACAGGACAGAATCAAAATTAATTTACTGAGATCCGCATGCAAAATTTAAATTATCTTTACAGCCTAGTTTTGAACAGCACCGTCCGCGGCCTTAATAACACTTGATTATGCTTTGTTGTGAGGTGAACCACGTACCGTGTTCTGGGTACAGTAGTGTGTATTCTCTAGTGGTCATGTTGTAGTGGTGGAGGACATCAGGTGGCGGTGTAAATTTGTTTGTGCACGCTATTATGCCCTCCTGGCGGGCGGTACACTTAAGAACTTGAATACACAATCCATAATTTTACTATTGGATTTATTACATTTTATCATATTTTTTCGTCTCCTTCCTTCGAAAGGTAATACCTGATTCTTTAACTATTACTAATATTTTACAATGATACTATATAATTTCCAAAACTTAGATTTTATTCTTTGAACTTTATTTGTTTAATGATGTGCTTTTAATATATTCTTATGGTGCATGATCCGTTAGTTGACTGTAAAACTGTAAAGGAAAGAAAGTTAATTTACCAAAATCCGCATGCAAAATTTAAAATGGTATCTATTACCTAGTTTTTGAAAGCACCGCCCGCCCTATCTACCACAATAGCGTGCGCATGCAAATCAGCCGCAACAGATACTACTAGGCAATTAACTACTACTGAAGTCGAGAACACAGGTTGATGACTCTACGACAGTCAGCCGCCGAGTGAGCGATTCGGTTTTTAACTTTTATTGCGGATGACTGGTGCAAGGCTCCCGAGAAGGGAGCTCGTTTTGGACCGTCATCCTGAATCGAGAGTAACTGACTCAAGGGTGCCCAAGAGGGACGGTCTCGGCTCGGTCAGTTACTTCAATCGGAAGGGGGCGATTCGATCAAAGAGCTGCCTATTTATAGTCTCAGTAACGCAACCGGTCCTTATCTAAGGTAATTCGTTGAAGAAATTGCGGTAACGGCCGGTTCGTCACACGATCCACCGCCCATTCCGATGATCTGCGTGACATACGAGTAGCATTTGTTTTGGACAGACGTTTCACTTAACATCAGTTGAAAGATTTGCTCGTCTCGAACCATTATCCTATAAAAAAAAAGAAGTCTGACTTCAAAATACTTTACTATATGATTAGTTGGTATGGTTTGTTAGATACATTAAGAATACATATTATGATATCCATTGGCGCAATAAAAGATGTCTTAGTACTTCATGTAATGTACGATAATAAATTTTATGCATCCACATTAGGTGTCCGGCAGAGTAGAGTAGCACCTACCCCTTTCCTACCGAGGTGTCGTAAGAGGCGACTAAGGTATTGTACGGACAGCCTTTATTCTTTTTTTATTTTTTTATTTCATAAAAGTGACGGAACGAGCCAAACGTTCACCTGATGGTAAGTGCAACGTCTGCCCATAACAAATGCTGTGTCACCCAGAAAATTACTGTGTGACACGACACTGCGCCCGTCACCCTGAGACATCAGTTCTTAAGTCTCATATGCCCAGTGATTACGCTAGCTCACAGTGCCCTTCAAACCGAAACACAGTAATGCTTGCACACTACTGCTTCACGGCAGAATAACTGGCCCTGGGGTGGTACCTACCTAGATGGATTCCTGCATAGAATTCCTACCACCAGTAAAGTATTCGTGCGGATTATGCGTTTACTACTCGTGGGAACGCAAGGGAGTCAATTTTTTTTGACTCGTACCATAATGGCGGTGACATGGTTCGCCACCCTTCACGTCTCCGTTCCGACGGCGGCAAAGGCGAAAAGTGGGATACATGTGTAGAGTCTGCCTACCCCTTACATGGGAAAAAAGCGTAACTATATGTATGTATGTATTAAATGTAATAGTATGTACATTGTTACGATCACAATATAATTTAGTATATAGTTTAATTTACTTTTCATTTCCATAATTAACATGACACAATATTTACGTACAATGTTATCTGTGTAGCAGCAAACTGTGAAGCAAAGTGGAACATTACCGCAGCCAGTCACTTAGTACACTTGGTAATGCTCGCTCTAAAACGTTTTGAGGTGAATTCATGACGTATTTTCAAAGGAGTTGGTGTTTTGTTTCCAGCTTATGAATTTTGGCGCACCGATTCTCGTGACTCGTAAAAGTTGGAAACGTTTTCATATTTAAGCTATTGCAGATTATTTTCAAACAGAACAGTATTTGTAATTAGTAGACGGATTCCTACATAGGAATCCTACCACCGGAACTTACGTAACGTGAGCCCAATTCTCAAACAAAGGTAATATTATTACATATATCTGATATTGGGCCTGAACATATTGTAATTATATGTAATAAGTACTAACTGTGCTTCGCGATTTCACAAGCGTAAAAGAAGCCGACCACATGACTGCGCCGTACGGCATGATACCACGCTTATTTGCATTCACAGTACGGCCCTTCTTGGAAATTTTAAGTCCTTAGCGTACAGCTCCCTAAAAACATAGCATAAAGTTGTTTACTTTGAAATCTTTCTCGATTAATGATTTATCTAATGCAACAGAACTTTTCAAATCGGATTAGTATTTCCTGAGATTAGGGCGTTCAAACCTACACACTCTCCAGTTTTATTATGTTAGTAAATTACAGATATAATAGGCCGAGAAGTGTCCGGTAGAGTAGAATAGCACCTACCTCTTTCCTACCGAGATGTCGTCAGAGGCGACTAAGGAATTGTACGGAGAGCCTTTATTCCTGCAGAATAATACCATAATACGCAATGCCGACCATGGGAACGCAATGGAGAGTAGGATTTTTTCACTTGAGCCAAAATGGCGGCGACGTGGTTCGCCACCTGTCACGTCTCATTTGCCACGACAGCGATAAATGGGCTTCGTGTGTGGCCACTGCCTAAATTGTTAAAAAGGTGTAACTGTAGGTATTTAAATAAAATTAGAAAAAATAATCTTGCTCCTTAACATGCTTTTTGTATACAAATTACATTTCGCTGCTGTCGGTTCACCGTTGGTTTCACACGAGGTGATTATGCTGTAATATGTATCATGATTATTATGTATCATGCTTTGCAATTAGTGCACACTAAGAGCGCTTGAGAATTCTGTTTGATCAAAAGGCCAATCAATTAATTTGAAACTACACTTAGTTTTACTTATACTGCAATAGTGCTGTGTGCCAATTAATCATTAAATTGTCACTTTTTTTAGAAACGGGCATATCGAGACGAGTAGTTCACGAGAATAGCACCTACGTCTTTCCTGCTGAGGTGTCGTAAGAGGCAACTAAGTTATTTGTTCGGCCAGCCTTTACTCGTGGAGAATAATACCATAATATGCAATGCAGTAGAGAAAAATAATATTTTTACTCGTAACGAAATGGCGGCGACGTTGTTCTGAACCCGTCACGTCTCGTGTAAATTACTGTACTGTAACTATAGATATGTAAAATTACAATTGCCTAATGGTTTACGGTATAGACTGTGAAACATAATTTCACAGGTTCCTGACCAACTTGCGCTAGCTTTTGAGCTCAGTTGAAATGGTTAATAGAAGTTTAGTAATTATAATAGCATTGCTTGCATACTTTAAAAAAATACCCATACGAACTTGAGGCTCAGAACGTCTTTTTTCTTTAGCCTCGTCGTATTCCTTTCGTGTTCGGTCAAATTAAATGACACTCTTGTAATACATTCTGAATTTATTTTCAATAGGAATAGTAAAACGTATCCGTTTGATAATCCTTATAGTTTTGGTTTTTCTCGTGGTTGACTGGTCTAATACCACATCCCATTGATAAGTCGTAATATCGTTTTTTATTGGTATTTCTTACAATGTGCACGTCTTTCGAATAAAATGTTTTTATTTTAATTTCACACTTTTTCTATGTAATGCAAATTGACGGCCTATAAATGTCCCACTGCTTAGCACAGGCCAGAGGAAGGTTAGGTTATAAATAAGGTTAGTGAGTCATTAAGTTACTGCGACGTAGCGTAAGTACGCATTAACGTACGTGCGTCACTTCTAGGTGGGACTCGTATGCTCATACAGCGTTAACAGAACACATGTGTAAGGTTCTGTTTCCAGATACTTAGAATGCAAGGTACCCCGTTTCTCAACAATTGCATTGTCAAGAAATGGGGTAATTTGCATTCTTACCTACTGAAAATGTCGTTACGCCGAAAACTGCACCTTGCTACCCTTTGGAGTAATCGCTACTTAAACCCCGACTTACTTATATGATTATATAAATCCGTCCAGGTAGGTACCACCCAGGGCCAGGTATTCTGCCGTGAAGCAGTAGTGTGCAAGCATTACTGTGTTTCGGTTTGAAGTGCACTGTGAGCTGGCGTAATCACTGGGCATTTGAGACTTAAGAACTGATGTCTCGGGGTGACGTGCGCAGTGTGGTGTCACACAGAAATATTCTGGGTGAGACGGTCTTTGTTGTGGGCGGACCATCAGGTGAACGTTTCGCTCGTTTCATCACTTTACACACTAAAAAAATGACAAGTACAGTGATAAATCTAGATATTCTAAACGAAATTTTAGCTATGTCTATTGTATTCAGAGTGTCTTTTAGGTATGCAGCTCCTCGTAGCTGGAACGATCTGCCTCCACCATTGCGTGCTCTAACAATTGGAACTTTTATGAAAAAACTCCCACTTTGTAAAATTATGATCATAAAAGTACATATTATTAAAACACAAATTTTTATTCCACACAACTAAAAAGCTTCTATCCTCATTTTTTTATTGACGTCAGCTTTACTTTTAATGGCCGCTTGTCTTAATATTTAAACGGCGGGGCAGGGGGTGCGAAGAATCTCCGGAGGAGGAGATCTTGCTACCATCACCGACGACTGGACCTGGCAACATTCAACGCACGCACGCTGAGGACCGACGAGAAGATCTTGGAGCTGGAAGAGGAGGTGAGCAAGTTACGTATGGATATTATAGGATTATCTGAAGTTCGAAGACTGGGGGAGGACACGGTAATCCTTGAATCCGGTTATTTGTTCTACCACCGGGAGGGCGACCATTGTCCCAAGAATATGTCAGGTTTATTGTCCACAAGTCTCTCATTAACAACGTTGTTAAGATCGGGAGTGTGTCGACTAGGGTTGCGTGCCTTATACTCAGAATAACCAAACGGTATTCGCTGAAGGTCATACAGGTATACGCACCTACCTCGGCACATCTTGATGATGAGATGGAGGTAATGTATGAGGACATATCAGGAGCCATACATTCCTCAAAAACTCACTACACGGTGTTGATGGGAGACTTTAACGCAAAGCTGGGCATGAAAAAAGACGATGAGATGGTAGTGGGGCAATTTGGAACAGGGCAACGGAACCAAACAGGCCAACAGCTGGCCGACTTTACGGAAAAGGAGAAACTCTTTATGATGAACTCCTTCTTTCAAAAGCGGCCCCACAGAAAGTGGACCTGGATGAGCCCGGACGATTCCACCAAAAATGAGATCGACTTCATCATGACAACCGAACGACAGCTGTTCCATTGAACAACAATTTTTGTGGAACCAGAATGTCTCTGTGATCGCTAGGGTGAAAACCGGCAGTGATCACCGAATGGTAAGAGGCACATTGAACCTGAACGTAAAGCTGGAGAGGTCGCGTCTGGTGAAGTCCACGCTACGTCTATCTCGTGCCCTTATCCAAAACCCCGTGAGCTTTGAGCTCGCATTGCAAAATCGTTTTCAGTGCCTGGATGATTGCGTTACAGTGGATGATATGAACAAGAGGCTCGTGGAAACTGTCCATGCCGTGGGGGCAAAGTTTTGCAAGACCCACCGCACATAATTATCCAGAAACTCTCCGACCACACTCTCAATCTCATGGAGGCTAGACGGGAAATGAGGCTGCAGTCCTCAACTTATGCATTAGCATATCGGCTACTGAACAGACAGATCTCTAAATGTATGCGCGAGACCTTCGCAACTTCAATACAGCTGGTACTGAGGAAGCGATAGAGCGAAACCAAGGCTCCAAGGTTTTTGCCAGGGATCTGTCTGCCGGAAAGAGCCAACTGACTAAGTTGAGGACCGAAAGCGGTGGCGTATTATCCGCTAGAGCAGATATTTTGAGTGAGATAGAGAGATTTTATGGACAGCTGTACACATCATCGTTGGAGCCACACACTAGTGAGTAACGACCCAAGAGCAAAATCTCGTCCGACACTATTCCGATGATATCCCGGACGTCAGTCTGAACGAGATTAGTATGGCTGTCAAACAGCTAAGGAATGGAAAAGCGCCGGGTGAGGATGGAATCACAGCATAGCTTCTGAAAGCGGGTGGAAAACCGATACTAGTAGTCCTTGAGACGCTCTTTCTCTCCGGAAGCGTGGAGTAAAAGCGTGGTTGTCCTGTTCTTCAAGAAGGGCGATAATGCCCTCTTGAAGAACTGTAGACCGATATTGCTTTTAAGCCGCGTCTACGTGCTGTTTTCGAGTCATAACGAATCGTCTCGCAAGCAGACTTGATGACTTCCAGCCTCCCGAACAAACCGGATTCCGAAAAGGCTATAGTAGCATAGACCACATACATGGCGTATGTGGACTTTGAGAAAGCCTTCGATTCCGTCGAAATTTGGGCGGTGCTACAGTCGCTTCAGCGGTGCCGAATTGACTGTCGGTATATCGATGTGTTGCAGTGCTTATATACCAATGCTACGATGGCTATCCGAGTACTAAACCAGAGTATGAAACCGATCCAATTGCAGAAAGGTGTAAGACAGGGTAATGTTATATCCCCGAAACTCTTTACCGCTGCATTGGAAGATGTTTTCAAGCTACTGGACTGGAAAGGATACGGTATAAACATTAATGGCGAATACATCACTCACCTTCGATTTGCTGACGATATAGTCATAATGGCAGAATCGCTGGAGGATCTTAGCGCTATGCTCAATGACCTCAATAGTGTCTCCCAACGGGTAGGTCTTAAGATGAACATGAACAAGACGAAGATCATGTCTAACTTCCTTCTCACACCTATACCGGTTATTGTTGGGAACACTACGATCGAAGTTGTCGATGAATATGTATACCTAGGACAGATTGTGCGACTAGGTAGGTCCAACTTCGACCAAGTGGTCAATCGACGGATCCAACTCGGCTGGGCAGCGTTCGGGAAACATGCGTCACATCCTCTCGTCGAGTATACCTCAATCCCTCAAAACAAAGGTGTACAACCAGCGCGTGTTGCCAGTGATGACTTATGGAACCGAGACGTAGTCTTTCACTGCAGGCCACATGAGGAAGCTTAGAATCGCTCAGCGAGCTATGGAAAGGGCTATGCTCGGAGTTTCTCTGCGAAATAAAATCCGTAATGATGTTATCCGCAGCAGAACTAGAGTAACCGACATAGCCCTAAGGATTAGCAAGCTGAAGTGGCAATGGGCTGGCCATATGGCTCGGAGAACCGATAACCGTTGGGGAAGAAAGGTTCTCGAGTGGCAACCTCGTACCGGCAAACGCAGTGTAGGGCGACCCCCCACTACATGAAGCGACGACCTACACGGTTTTGCAGGAAGTCGATGGATGCAGGTGGCTCAGGACCGGGGAGGCCTATGTTCAACAGTGGACTATGGTAGGCTGAAATTCATCATTTGATGATGATGATACTTTTCATTTAGTGATTTTGGAATACTATTTGTTTTATATTTTACGCTATTCCCTACTAATAGTGAACAATATGTAAACTTGCACTTTAGTAAAACTTCTCAAAAACACAACTCAGATAACTAAATCTATGCAATTTTTTTCTAAATCTGTGCTCATTCTTTAACGTGTCATTTGATTCTAGTTAGGACAGACTATTTATTTCTTTAATTTTGTTTTATTTCATAAAAGTGACGGAACGAGCAAAACGTTCACCTGATGGTAAGCGTAACGTCTGCCCATAACAAATGCTGTGTCAACCAGAAAATTACTGTGTGACACCACACTGCGCCCGTCGCCCTGAGACATCAGTTCTTAAGTCTCATATGCCCAGTAATTACGTTAGCTATCAGTGCCCTTCAGACCGAAACATAGAAATGTTTGCACACTACTGCTTCATGGCAGAACAACTGGCCCTGGGGTGGTACCTTTCTAGACGGATTCCTGCATAGGAATCCTACCACCAGTAAAACTACAGATGAATACGGTATATAGTGACTTTGCAAGTCGTTGCGAGGCGAATTAATGTTGGTTTCTTACAAGCTACATATAATATAGTATTAATTAAGTCAACATCGGGCCCTATTTGAAAATCAGCGCTGCAGCAAGTTATGGGGTGGTACTCGTACCTACCTAGACGGTTTCCTGCATGGGAATCCTACCACCAGTAAAACTACAGATGAATACGGTATATAGTGACTTTGGAAGTCGTTGCGAGGCGAATTAATGTTGGTTTCTTACAAGCTACATATAATATAGTATTAATTAAGTCAACATTATTTGAAAATCAGCGCTGCAGCAAGTTAGTGCTGCTGCAGTTAAATCGAAACCATATTTGACTTTACATATTTTTGTTTCATAACTTGCTTTTTAATTGTTATTTTATTGTGTATTCATTTGCGATGTCAAATGAAAAACTTTTCTTTCTCATTTTCTTTATCACTTTCAAAACAATGCAAGTAAATATAACTGTAAAAATATTACGTATTTCTAATACGTTCTACATTTAAATTTCCAAATTTTTAATCTTCATTACGAAGGATACATCAAAGATTAAGGCTATTGTAAAAACTTTAGAAATATTTAACGTCCGCCGCTTTAAATAGCCCCAAGCTTAAGGGGTGGAATAATGTAAATTTGCAAACGGAGTGAAGCTCTTTGCCATGCCGCTGCAATGCGCTTTTAAACTAACTAAGCTTCTAAACGTATATGGGTCATTAAAATGAAAATATTTGCGTCTATAAGCTTGCCTTTAACTTTATAGTACGCGAGTGTCTGTGTTCGATACCCGGTCCGGCAACACTAAAATTTTACCAGTTTCAATGCTGATTCACTGCGTGCTCAGCGATAAAGAAACATGAAAAAAAATTCTGTATGTGTGTACTCATTTGCGATTCTTTAATGAGACGTAATGAAACCGAACCGTTTTTGAAAATATTGACAAAGGTGATGAAAAGTGTGGTCAACTTGTACAAGAACGTGCGAAAATATCGTGGTCAAAAGTCGGTCAGGCTTCATAGACTGTGCCAAAACCCGGGTTAACCCGCAATAAGATGATGCTGTGTGTATTACCGCCGGGCAGAACAATCGATTCAGATCTCTATTGCCAAAAACTGATGAGAATAAAGCAAGAAGTTGAGAGAAAGCGGCCGAAATTGATCAATAGAAAGTGTGTGAAAAAATTGTGATTTTTGTGGTTTTATGCTTTTTCATAACGACAACGCTGGACCACACACAGCTTTAGCCACTCAGCAAAAATTAAGAGATTTCAGCTGGGAGGTGTTAATGCCCTGACTTTGCATTTTTTTCTCTATATAGATTTCTACCTGTTTTGATCTCTTCAGAATTCTTTAGGTAGTGTCAGGTTAACATCAAGAGAGGACTGCCAAAACACTTGTCACGTTTTTTTGCTCAGAAGTCCCAAAATTTCTACAGCAACGGCATCATATCACTACCTTCAAGATGGCAAAACTCACGGAAGAAAATGGCACATATATGCTGTAATTAAAAGTAAATAACCTTTGGAAAAAAAATGTCTTGAGTTTGCATATAAAATGCAAAAAAACTTTTTCCCCAACCTTAGTTCGCATCTCAGAAACTTTCATAGCGCGATGATGGAATGTATGCGGTATCTCTTGAGCTTCTCAAGAGACAGATGTCGCTACATGGCCAGCAGCACATTACTGGAACACCTGAATAAACAAACTGCGGTTGCCACCCAGGCTACCAAGCGTCGCAACTATGGCAAAAACCTCCAAAAATTAGAGCTACAAAAGAGCTTTTGTGGCAATCTATGGGGGAGCTATGTTCAGCGGTGGAACCTATCACCAGGGCTGAAATGATGATGATGATGCAAATTATTCTTTTTTCAACATACTTCGATAACAATTTTGTTGAATAAAATAAGAAACGTGGTTTTCAACGGATGTCTCACACGGCTTGTTATCTAGAATTAGTATAAAAGGTTAAAGGGATTTCTCTTATAAATTAAAGGGCTAATAAAACACGTATGTATTATTAAGAATGAACAAAAGACAAATAAAAATTTCAAGTTAAACTCCATTAACTTTTCCTTTGCAAATTAGTATTCGACGGAAAGCCGATGAGCCGATGCTTAAAGCTAATTGCAAACATCTGGCACGCCTCTAGCCGACTTTCATTGGGAATTTTTAAATTTTTCACATATTTGCCCTTTCTGTTGCTTAAAAATCATTTGATGTTAAATTTTTAAAAAAAAATCATTTAATAGGTTTAAATTTTTTCCAAAATACTCTAAAAAATCAGAACTTTTCATTAAAAGTTGTATCGGAAAATAAAATATTACCCTTTTACTGAATATAATCGGTATCTACGTATTAAGCACATTCAATTTCTAATACCGTTTAAAATAAAATCAGCGTGGAGTTCCGTCGCGTAGTTTAGTGGTCGTATTTATTCTCCGCTATTGCTCTTTTATTAAATATACTTCACATGTCTCGAGGATCTTCGTAACTAGAATTTCAAAGGAACGTTGAGCGATCAAACCCCTTGCTTCAAACCCTTGTTTCAGTGAAAGAATGGAACGCTAACGGTATTTCGTTTTACACTTTTGAAATATTTAAATACCTCACTTAGTTTAAATTATTGGCTTTAATTACATTTTCATAAATATTGTTTAACGAAGTGTATAATTACATATATACAAAGGTCACTAGGTAAGTTCTGCATTATAAACAATCTTTAAGCAGAAGTTACTTGAAATTTTTATATAGATCACAGCTTGTAATACAATATATCTTTGCGTAAATTATTTCTTTGCAGGGCTACAAATTTTAAAGCGAAAAAAAAATTCGAAAGACGAGCTACGCGTCAAATTTTAAGTATGGATAGTTGGCATTTCCACCACGACTATGCTCCTGCGGATCGAGCTCGATGCGGCAGTTGAACGATTGTAGAAAGCAATTGTAAAAGTGCCTAAACATCCTGCTTACAGTCCAGGAGGTCTATTCTATAACTCTGGTAGATTTTGTGATCAGTTTTATTTTGGCGTGTGAAGCTCATTTATTGGTTAATGGGATCAAATAAAACCGAACCTGAAACAAACCAGAGTGATTACATTAGATCTTCCTCCCTATGAATTCGCTCTGTTTTCAGTTGTGCAATGGGCAGCGTGGGATGCAACATGTTCAAACCTTCCTGAAAAAGAATGGAATAAAATTTTTGACAACTAATTTTGACGTATTAATGAGTGTTCAAGATGAAACAGAAATTATTTTCAAAGACTTTAATAAATATGACTCTATTGCAGAAATTATCTGTTGACCAATGACATATATTTGGAACGATATGTAAAAATTCGTATAAATAATTGTCTACGCCATTCTTAACGCTTATTTAACTCATATTTAATTGTTTATATGAAGCCCAACACTCCACATTGCAATTTGTATACACTTCCATACATCGCTACACATAGGACATACCAGCCAATCAAAACCCACCAAACTTACTAATAATAAGAAAGCTTGCCGCCGACTCACTTACTTGCACATGCCACACTCGCAATTCAAACTGCCTACTACACACACCTAATAATTTAGAAAGTATATAATGTAATGTAATTTTATTTCCTTCAATTTCATCTTTTTATTGTTCTATCGAGAACAATAATAATTATCGTATATACGAGACGAGCAAAGTTTTCACCCGAGTGAGTGTAACATCTTCCGACAACAAATGCTGTGTCGCTCAGAACATTTCTGCGTGGCACCACACTGCGCCCGTCACCCCGAGACATAAGTTCTTAAGTCTCATATGCCCAGTGATTACGCTAGCTCTCAGTGCTCTTCAGACCGAAACACAGTAATATTTTCACACTACTGCTTCACGGCAGAAACTGACCCTGGGTTGGTACCTACCTAGACGAATTTCTGGATAGGAATCCTACCACTTCAAAAACAACTCTGTTTCTTCTCCTGACCCATTTTCATTTTAAGACCTACCTATTGGCACACTTTATTAAGGTTATTTAATATAATGGTCTGGCTTTATAGTAATTCTGCTATAACTGTATTAGTAATCAGTTTTGTACTAAGATTGTATACTTAGACAGACAATAACTTTACCATATAAAACTTTAAGTCTTTAATATACCAACACACAGTCTAGCCAAGGGTCACTGGGATGTGGCGGTTAATATTTTTGTGTGTCTTATAATGAGTGATACCATAAAATCAAAGATAAGTCAATGCTTTGGCTTACCAGTAATGTGCGCTTCATGATGTAGCTTAGAGATGATGCTCACCGCAGATATCCATGTCTAACAATGAAATCTGCATGACCTTCATTTTTTATTTATTATTTTATAAAGTGACGAAACGAGCAACACGGTCACCCAGAATATTTCTGTGTGACACCACACTGCGCCCGTCACATTGAGACATCAGTTCTTAAGTCTCAAATGCCCAGTGATTACACTAGCTGACAGTGCCCTTCAAACCGAAACACAGTCATGCTTGCACACTACTGCTTCACGGCAGAATAACTGGCCCTGGGGTGGTACCCACCTAGACGGATTCCCGCATAGGAATCCTACCACCAGTAGAATACTTGGTGGTCGACTTATCTCAAGAAAAAAAGATATTTTTTGAACACTGTATAAACAACAATGCAGCTGCTCCTAAGCTACTGAGCTTCCAGCCACTTTATACGATCCTGATGCCATAGATTTCTACTTCTTGAATGTCATACGTTCTATCAGTTTCACAGACATGGTGATGCCACCTTGCATATAATAAAATATACATAGGTAAAATAAAATATGTAAAAACCGTAGAGGTTTTGCCAATGTATTTTACGATCCAACAATCTGAAAAAAAAAAAATTGCATCAAAATTGCTTTATGAATATTTATTGTTCTAAAAACTTATATTAATAGAGATGTAAATCCCTCGGGGCTTAATCTGCATTACAAACGTGTGTCATTTTTATACTATGAAATTTTGATAAAGCGTGAAACACATTTTTATAACCTTTGCATTTTTAATATATACACAAAATATTCATTCTGCTTCCGTGTAAGCGTCCTTTTGCTTTTAGATTTTTAATCCTTATTTTCTTAGACGTTAAAACAAAAACTCTAAGACAACTTAATATGTAAATAGATTTTCGATTTTGTAAAAAAAACTAAAGTAAATTAGCATCCTATAAATGTCTTCCCGCTGAGCGCAAACATTCTCTCATTTCTGATTCTCTTTTGGAGCTAATAAAAGTCCGCCAATGATCCAATTAGAGATGAGGTATTCACTTCACGCATCATCGAAATATATTATCTCAGACAAGCAGCTTCAGTTGTGTCGGCACCGAGCATGGAACCCCGGTCACTCGTGTACTATAAAATGTAAAGCAAGGTCATAACCCCTGAGCCATCACGCTTCATTTTGTAATCAATCAAATAATTTTACAGTAACTTTTCCACGAACCTAATACCGTGATTGTCATATGGGAATTGAACTGATCAGAAATGGGCTACAGTATCTTTTGGGATAACGATATTAAACTGAGGCTGCCAATAGCCTGACTAGCCTGATATTGCCTATGTTGTTGGTTCATCATGAAACTCTCATCAGGAAACTACATTATCATATTAGAGAAATAGAATAATACTTATTTATTAATACCTAAAATTACATCCTTTAATACTCGTATGATTGCAACGGCATCACTACCTTGTTACTATTCTGCTGCCGAACATTGGTACGAAGAAGGAATGATTTTTAACCACTTTCACACAGTATAGGGTTAGATTTATTCAATCATTTTAATATTTATCAAAATATGTTCTATTTGTATACTTGTTTAGCATATTTGTATGTATATTTAATATGTAAGTATATTAGTATATGTATGTATATATGTATTAATGTGTTCGTTTAGGTATGTGCCAAATATATGTATGTATATTATCAATTATAAGTTATATATATTTATTGATAAGTACAAAGACTTTTTCACGCACACGCACGAACGCACGCACGCACGCACGCACGGACGCACGCACGCACGCACACACACACACACATACACACACCGACTGAGATAACGCAAAGAAAAATGCCCACTGGATTGTAGAAACTAAAAGGCAACCGACTTAACATATTGCACTCAGCACTACAGCAACAATATTACTGCAGCACTGATATTCATGTGGAGCTACAAGAAAATTTTCATTTTTGGTTTGGAATTTGTCGAGAGGGGTTAATATCCCTTCTTATATTACATAATTGTAACCTCACCTCCTTCATATACCTTTTAACCAACGCTTACATCAAGGAGTGCGACGCTTATCTGCATGTATATTTGAGATTTTGGATGGTTTTATGTTGCAAAAGTTTATATAATATTCAATATAACTTTTAGTTTTGATCATAATCAACCAGCGGCGCTTACGAATGATTTTACATACATTTATTTTTCCAAAGTAAATCTGCATCACTAACGAGCGGGCATTTTTTGTATATAACTACAGAATCGAGAATACAACGCATTGCATTTTTTTTTTGCATATAATGTTATACTGGAAAGTGGGTGAAAAGAGTTTTGATTATAATTTGTATTTTGTTTATATATTTAATTAAGGTACAATTAATGAGTTTAAAACAAAATTATACGGTAATTTAAAATTTATTCAGTATTATATTAAAAGCTTAGCCGTGTGGTGGCGGCTCTTTAAAAGAATACTACCATTCCATCTCATCCAATGGATCTCGTAAAAGGTGAGTAAGGAATTAAACTGCACTGTGCACGCAACAGCGCATGATGGCGATGGGCTCACCACCTATCACACCAAGTGCATTATATTGTTTTGGTGAAACGTGGATTGTGGCAGTCATCTGTTTTTGCAGTGAGTGCCAAGTCTCTGACTACCCTACTACCACCACTACTATGGGATATAGTCGTGATCTTATATATGTATGTATGTATATTAAAACAGGTATAAGTTTTAACTTGCATTAACGGAGAACTAAGGGATAACAAATCCTATTAATTATGGTGAATTCTTATAGTAGTTACTAACAAAGTTCCTAATCCGCGATTTATAGATTAAAGTGCAGTAATAATAGAGCTCATACACAATAATACTCACTTGTCTTCGTCGACCAATATGTAATGTAATTCGTTTGCTAAAGTCTGTACAAAGGGACATACGTAGTGTAAGAGATGCGGGGCAATTTAATCACATTTTATTTTACTGCTGTATTAAAAAGAGGATACAAAAGGCGTTCTTACTGAATTTGGTTTGGTTTGGGATTCTCCAATAGTAATCTTCTGAAAAATTTATGAAAGATAAGTTGGAACAGATTTACTAGTGGTAGGATTCCTATGAATGAATCCATCTAGGCAGGTACTAATGCTACGCAATGCTAGTGAAGGGCCACCCCCCACTAGAAGGAGTGGCGACCTGCAAGTCTTTGCGAGAGTCGAAGGAGGAAAGTGGCCCTTAACTATGTTTTTTGGCAATCTATGAAGGATTTTTAACAGCGGACATTTATCGTAAAATAATGTAGAAAAAAAGTTCTTTACTACTGTCTTTATATCGTATATCTGCTGCAGTCTCTTCAATACTGTACCTCACCAGCAGTCTTAATAATTTACGCCTGGTAGTTCCGTAAGTATTATTTTACGATAAACACGAGAAACTATGGGATGATTAATTAGGACATTACTTTAACCTGCTGCTGTTTAAAATGTTAGTCTTGTATATTTATTCAGTGTATTAGTCTGTCATAATAAGCTGCGTGAAAATTATGTATTATATTTTCATTCAAAGTGAAAGTCAAAATTTCGTTATTCAATTTTGGCATGTTTAACGCTCTTATGAACGTCAAAATCTACACCGGTTCAATAAATGCCATATTACATAAAGTCATTTATAGATTACAAAAAAAATTACATCATAAATTTAGTTTTCAGGGGGTTTCCAAGTGCAGAGTATAAGTTATTTCACACATCCTTGTCCTCTATATAATGATCTATTTTATAATACGCTTTATCTAATAATGTCTTCTTGATAAGTTTTTTTAAATCCATATTCGATTTTTGTGTTACAATTTTAGGAATTTTATTTTAAAACTTTATACATCTAAGAAAAGACTTTCTATTTTGAGCCAACCTAAACATAAATATAACCTCTAACGTGTCACCTCGACCCATTTTACAGGATACAGTAATTTTTTTGATAAATAAATTAATGTTTTTCCGTACGTACGTAATATGTTAGCTTTTTCCTCGACGTCATTCACAAGCGCATAAAAGATTTAGTGTGTACTATTCCTTCACTCACTACTAAGTTCTCACATCGTTTCTTTTGTTTCCAATGCTGTAATCTTTATAATAAAATAAATAAAATACTATAAATTTATTGTTTGTAAAAATCCGCTTGTAAGTTAGTCGTCAGTGAGTGGTTGCAGAAACGAAATTATACTTTTACGGAGAACCTACTATAATTATAAAGAAAACATTCAAGGATTGTCTTTGAAGAGTATTAATTTAAACATTTACTGCATAAATAGGAAACATTTCGGCTCTTACACACGCAAACGAACACACACACATAGAGACTCTCACTCTTATACACACCCATAACACACATATACACACAGACACATAGACGCACACACACACACACACACACACACACACACACACACACTAACACGCGCGCGCACGCACGTTATTTCTATACTGAATGAATTGTATTTAATAGGTAAATAGCTGCACCGATCCCGAGGGATGAGGACCTGGTGATCTGTTCTACAGGTCTTCGGTCTACCATAGACACCAGCTCCTCACATTACTTACCGGAACTACCTTATGTTTTATTTGTAATTTTTGTGATGAGAATTTTTTATTATTATTTTCAAAAATAAACAACGACGGAAGTGTTAAAATATTAGCCTGTACAGCAAAAATAAAGTCATAGCGTAAAAATATCGTACTGCTGAGCACAGGCCTTCTCTCATTCTTGACAGGATTTTGGAGCTGGGAATATCTCTCCATATCTCCAATGCGGGTTGGCGGTACTTCACATGTCCTCGTAATATTTTTATTCCTCAGACATACAAGTTTCCTTACTATATTTTCTTTCTCCACTGAGCATGTGGTAAATCAGCACTTAAAATTACAAAACCATTTTATATGCTCTTAAGGCGAGCGCTCGGCCTGTGAGCTACCACAGCTCTTTCTAAAGTATTTAATTTTTATTCTATGAACTTCCTTTGAAAAATTTAATTACTGGGTTCACCGGAACTACGAAGTGTATTTATTAAAACTAAAAATTAAAAGTGAAGAATAAACGCGGTCATTAAAGTCCGTTATGAAAGCGACCGCTTGTACAAGGGTCTTTTATAATGCAAGCGTAGTTAAAATTAATTACGTTTAGCTCTACTATGTCATATTATTTTCTTATATAAACAAGCAATTATAAGCATAAATGTATACAGATTATAAAACTAAAAAATCTCTTGAAATACATCATTCACATTTTTACTCGTACCAAAATGGCGGCGACGTGGTTTTTCACCCGACACGTCATGTTTCCCGCGAGGGCGAAAAGCGGGCTACGTGAGTTACCTCGCAATGTATAATTAGCTTTAAGTCACACATGCCTAGTAATTACAATTGTTATCAGTGCCCTTCAGATGGAAACAGAATGTTTGCCCACTACTTCTAGGCAGTTTTATTTACGACACTGTCTTAAGCGAGACAGAATCGAAGGCGACGTCACTCCTCCGCTGAAGCTGGAAGTCATAGTGAGCGTCGCCTGGCAATTTTGTGCAGTCTGGCGATGCGGAGATGCTGTGTCGTCTTCAGTGCGTCGAGACGAATGGAAACTGTCTTGATGTTGCAGGAGTTAGCCTGAAGAGAAGGGCTGCCCTTGGGGATCTTCAGTGGCTGAGAGACTAGAGAGCACGCGTTGTGTCGACAGTAGTCTATTTATTTCAGTTCTGTGATTGCGATGGCTGCCGTTGACTTTGGTTGTTGTGGTTAAGGGAAGCTAGTTTGGCGGATGATGTTGAAAAGGAAAAGAGTCTTGGTAACATTGAATCAGTCGTGCACCCTTTCAGTTACACACTTTTTTATTTTTTTATGTTAGGAGGTCCTCCCGTGACCATGGGTGCTTGCTTTAAAGCGCTTAAACGGCGAAAAAATTAAGTTTTATTTAAATGTGTAGTATTCGAGTAAATATAAGAAATCATTAGGTAGCACAAACTAGCCGTCTTTCACCACAGATTATAGTCCACCCTCCACACTCACCCCCACAGATACCGACATTGACTGTATCATGAAATATTTAGTCCTAGCATTGGCTTAATTGCTTTATCGCGACGATCGCGTGGCCTAGTGGTGAGAGTACCTGAATACCATGGTCCTGGGTTTGAAGGCCAGGCAGAGTCAACATTCGTGCAATAACACAAATCTTACACTGCATTAGGATGCGTGAGTGACCTAGCCTACCTCCGATCTTATCGCATAAGCGTTACATCGGGCACGGATAGTCCGGTACGAGTGGGTGCCTCTATTATTGCGCGTACACTAGTGGGACTATATCTCCTATATCTATATCTCCAACGCATTTGATAATTTTTGACAGTTAGCTGTCGCCATGATTCGAAAATCAACTAGGAGAATATATCTATTATAGACATATAGAACATATGTCTACTATGCTTAATCGCAGTCAGATATTTAAGGACTGTTGGTGAACAAAAACCGGCCACTTTAAATAAGTGTAACACAATAACTAAGTTAATGTGTTGCTGAGACTTTAATAAACACAAATTTAACAAATATTAAAAAGTAAAGTAAAGTTTCAGCCTATAAATGTCCCATTGCTGAGCACAGACCTCCTCTCATTTCTGAGAGGGTTTTAGAGCTAGGCAGAATCCGTCACGCTGCTCCAATGCGGGTTGGCGGACTGCACATGTCTTCGAATTATTTTTTTTTTTTATTCTCAGACATGCAGGTTTCTTCACGATGTTTTCCTTCAACGCCGAACACGTGGTAATTCAGCACTTAAAGTTGCAACTAACAATTTTAGTGGCGCCGACACCGGGAATCGAACCCAGGCCACTCGCGTACTATGAAATTTAAAGCGAGCGCCTAGCCCCTGAGCTACCACAAGCTACTACAATATTTGAGCAACTACAATATTAAATTGCTATGTTAATAAAAATATTAATTTTCATGTGTAGCAGAAGTTACGGCGAGGCTTGTTATAAAACTTGACGAAGAAAAACATTAGTGTTGAAATATAATCGGTTTGCTTAAAAGATATTCCGGCTGGCGTACAAAGACAAAGCAAAATTACTGCACGAAAGTAAATTATAATCTCCATTACTCATTTCTTTGTCTCGTTCCTTTCCCTTCTAAGTCTTATTTCCACGGGTAATTCATCTTCACTAATTGAGTATAATTACGGAGATGGCCAAGATTATGCTTCAGGAGTCACGTCACGTTATTAACATAACGAATTTTGAAACCAGATAATGATTATTTTCTTCTCCATTTATATTTATCCTTTTTCTTTATAATTTTTGTTTACAGAGATTAATTTTCTCGCGGCTCCTTTTGAACGCTTAAATTATAAGAAATATTTAATAGTATTCTTTGAATAATTTTAGTAACTTTTTAACTCAAGCTTAAAAAACATTCCTAGTTGAGGAATAAAAAAACGATTCCAGCCGTATACTTAAAAACATATTAAAATCTTTGTTTATTAAATATATATTTACAAATCTGTATTTGTTGGCTTTCGCGTGTATTGAACCTCTAGGGCTTTCATGATAAACCCTTCACCAGTCATAGCACCATATTAGCACATGGTGATATGAAAGTTATGTTATAATCACGGTAGTCATGTACTGAAAGTGTCATATCATGTATAAAAAACAGATTCATCTTTATATTGCAAGATACCTAATTAATACCTAAATATCTAAAAGTGCAAAGAGGATCAAGAGCTGAGAATACCAGTATATTCGCTATTTATTTTTCATAAATAAGCGTTCATTATCGATATAGACATGAATATATGTCAGCTGTATTGTTTTCATAATTCGTCGCTATTCAAGCTCGCCCATTTTTCGTCTCTGTCCGCCTTGTTTATCGATTTTCCTAACAATTGTTTTATTGAAGAAAGTGACGAGTCGGGTAAATCGTTCACTTGTTTGTCAGTATAACGTCAGCCAATAACAAATGCTGTGTCACACAGAACATTTCTGTGTGACTCAGAATAATTAGCCCGGGTGTCGTAATTGCCTAGACGGATTCCTGCATAGGAATCCTACTACCAGTAAATAAATCCGCGTCGTCGTCGTTTCAGCCTATCACAAGCCCACTGCTGAACATAAGTCTCCCCCATAGATAGCCACAAAAGTACGTAGCTCTCATTTTGGAGGGATTTTGCCATAGTTGCCACGATTGGCAGGCGTGTTGGCAACCGCAGTTTATTTATTTAGATGTTTCTGGAAGATGCTGCTGCCGATCTCCTGGTTTTCGTTTTCCCTCTGTCGTCTTTTACGACACCCACGGGGTGAGATGGGGTGGTAGATTCTCTTAGGCCGCTACCACACGGCCTATTATTATTAATATTTACTTACAATTTTAATTGTAGAAGCGAATTACCTGCAAAAATATCAACAATGCAAAGAAAAATTAACAGAAAACTTAAGTCTTACATATGTGTAAGTGTATATGAAATGATGAGGGATTCTAATAATATATTAGCATCTAAACTGAGTTTTACTATTGTAATTATCTGCATTAACTTTGTTTAAAAGACATTCTTGAATTTTATGAACCTAACAATATTGCAGTGAATTACTATTATTACTCCGCTTCCCACATGGTGCAAAATATAAACACATTCCTACTGTACTGGCAAGCTGCCAACTAATTTCAAATCCTGATTTTGACTCTCATAATATTTACTATGCATTGTCATGGCGTCTAATGAAACCTAATTTACAGTTAGCATTGGAGATTAATAAAAATGTGTGGATACAAAATATATTTTATACGCCCAAGATGTGATTATGTAATTATTATTTTTGAAATTATCATTTATTCCAATGAAAAGTTTAAAACTTGTTGTAAAATAATCTCAGTGTGGGGCAAACACGATTAAGTCGATGTATTATGATATAAAGTAAAAAAGTTTGTACAAATTTTTTATCATCTTCTTGCAATTAATACTTACTATATTGATCCGATCTACGCAGAACTAAAAGCTAAAAGCTGAAGTTGCCTGGATTGACTACTACATCAGAACGTCACGCCTCTCAGTCCTCCCGTGACCATGGGCTTTTTTATAGAAGGTTGAGCAAACGAGCAAATGGTCCACATGTGTGGCGGTGATCACTTAACGTCGGGATGTTAAGTGGTCCGCAATACGAGAGGAATCGCGGGTGCGTTGCCGGCCTTTGAGAAAAGAATAGGCACTTTTTTGAAGGTCAACATCGTATCCATCCGGAAAACCGCTGACGGCAGCAAGTTACACATAGTTGACTTGCGTGGCAGAAAATTCTGCCAAAAGCACACAGCGGTGGAATGTCAAGGTGATGTTGATGGGATTTTGTGCTGTAACGATTCCGAATCTCGACACTTACACACTCCTTGTTAAATACGATAAAAAATGCAAAGAGACGATTATCAAGAAAATACCATTCCTGAGATTTATTACTTTGCTCATGATATGTATTCAACCGTAGTTCATATATTTTTGAACGTTTTTGAGGTTTGAGTAATTATTTCTTGCCGACATTTCAAAATTTTATGGCGATAATGTATACTCTGTGCGACTATTCGGAATATTAACCACCACAGACTATTAACAAAATTTAACTAGGCCTATTCTCACAATATTCCGTGTGCGCAGAAAGGGCCACGAAGTTTTCTCTAGATTGCCACAAAAGTTTGTAGCTCCCATTTTGGGGGATCTTGCCATAGTTGCCACGCTTGGCAGGCAGGTTGGCAACCGCAGTTTATTTCATCAGATGTTCCAGGAAGATGCTGCTGCCCCTCTCCCGGTTTTTAGTTTTCCCTCTGTCGACTTTTAAAACAACCCACTGGATGAGATGGGGTGGTAGATTCATACATGGTCTTTATTATTAATACATAGAAGATTAGTAAACAGGACGAAGCTTGATGCCATGGCGCCGCATGATTTTTAATTTAAACAAACTGTGGCCATTTGAGGGCTCGTTTATGCATTTATTTTCTTTTCTTGTATGCAGTTTCCCAAATTATATAAATGGCCTAATAAAGTGCAATTGTACTTCAAAGTAATAAAACAAAGTAAGCATTAATTTCGGGAACATTGATTCAAATTAAAATTATTAGAATATATTTATATAACTTAAGACAATAAATAATTGCTAAGACAAAGCAAAACGGAAAGAAATTAATGAACGTTATATATGTTAATAATTAATAAGCGTCTTTTGGTGTAAAAGTAAAGTAAAGTTTCAGCTTATAAATGTCCCACTGCCGAGGACAGGCCTCCTCTCATTTTTGAGAGGGTTTTGGAGCTAGGAAGAATCCGCCACGCTGTTCCCATGCGGGTTGACGGACTGCACATGTCTTCGAAAGATTTTTTATTCCTCAGTCATGCAGGTTTCCTCACGACGTTTTCCTTCACCGCCGAGTACGTGGTAAATCAGCACTTAAAATTACAATTAACAATTTTAGTGGTGCCGGCACTGGAAATCGAACCCAGGTCACTCGTGTACTATGAAATTCCGAAAAAAAAAGTACGTTTAACATATTTAATACAATTACGGCTACGAAAAAAGCAAATAACTATTTCCAGCAAACAGTTGAGCTTTTACTTGTGGTTTTTTATTTGTTGTTTTGAAAATTAGTTTGCGACGAAAAGCCGATGAGCCGATGCTTGAAGCTAATTGCAAGTATCTGGCGCACCTCCAACTGTCTTTTATTGGAATTTTATCTTAAAGTACACATATTGTATCTGCATATTTTTATTTTGTGTAATAATTTTTCTAAATCTTTCTCTCATTTCTGAGAGGGCTTTGGAGCCGGGAAAAGTCCGCCACGCTGCTCCAATGCGGGTTGGCGGACTTAGCATGTCTTCATAATATTTGTATTCACCATACATACAATTACTTCACGATGGTTTCCTTCACCGCTGAGTACGTGGTAAAGCAATTAGCATAACAATTTTGGTATTGCCGGCTCCAGGGATCGACCACAGGTCACGCGCGTACTGTAAAATTTAAGGTGAGCGCCCGGCCTCTGAGAATACCATGGCAATGGTACATAGTAAGTAACTTATGTACCTGAAGACCACCACTAGATAATATACACCACTGAAGTCGAGAACACGACACGTGTTTCGCCCCAAAACGAGGCATTATCAAGCGTAATAGACTCTACGACAGACGACCGTCTCTCGGCGGTATTGTAGTGGTTGGTGGAGGGTACCTGGTGGCGGTTCCTGGTGGCGGTGTTAGTTCGCTTGTGCACGCTACTGAGGGAGGGCGGGTGGTGCACTTCAAAAAACTAGGTAATATACACCATTTTTATATTTTGCATGCGGATCTTAGCAAAGTAACTTACTTTTCTTCATTATAATGGATTTCCGCAAAGTAACGCCTGATTCTATTAACTATATTGTTTTGGATCAAACATAAAGAAAAAAGATAGATAGATAATTATTTATTGCATGCATGTTTTAAAACTGACCGACTACAGTCGGTGGTCATATCGCTTTAAGCGATTTCTGCCTGACAAACCGCGACTAAAAGGAGAATTCTTTATTTTACTGGTGGTACGATTCCTGTGCAGGAATCCGTGTAGTCTAACTTTTATGGCAATCTTTGGGGAGGCCTATGTTCAGCAGAGGATGCAAGAATCCGTCTAGGTAGGTACTACCCCAGGGCCAGTTATTCTGCCGTAAAGCAGTTGTGTGCAAACATAACAGTGTTTCGGTTTGAAAGGCACTGAGAGCTAGCGTAATCACTGGGCAAAATGAGACTTAAGAACCGATGTCTCAGTGGGACGGGTGCAGTGAGGTTTCATAGAGAAATTTTCTGGGTGACACAGTATTTGTTATGGACAGACGTTGCACTTACCATCACGTTCACGGTAAAGTGACGAACTTTATAAAATTTAAAAAATCTATGTATTTTTATAATCAGAGATATGTCTAATTTTACAGAAATATACATTTCTACATATTATATAATAAATAAAATATACTATTACCTACATAAATAAATTGATATAATACATGCATAAATACCTATACTATATTATGATGAAAGTCTGAATAAACATTGGATTGGAGAAGTTAAAACGTGATGATTCAGTAATTTATAAAAATCGGTAGAGACTGAGCTTCTTAAATGTGAAGCGGCCAAAAAAAAATCTACTCAAGCTTGTCCCTAATTTCCTAATGACTTATTACGCTTGTGTCTGTACTTGTTTAAATTAAAGGCTTACGTAAATTAGTTACACACCCTGTTTATAACGAAGTATCATTAAACATCATGACGGTGCTTATTTGCGAATAGTAACCAGTTAACTATTAAATTATTATTGTGCACTTTATTTAATGAAACTAATATAACATTATGACGCCTGTCTAAGCTAGAATAGGATGACAAGTGTATGCGAGAAAAATTAATAAGGATTAGTATGAAGTAAACCGTCTTAACGTAAACATGTTGTTTCTTTTACCAATCAAATGCCAATCAAATTAAGACCTTAGCGCACTTAACATATCGTCCAATCGTTCCGCATTTTTGTTATTGAAAAGACATTAAAAATAATAATTGTGCATACAACGAATAGTTTATGAAGAGTAATTTGGGAGGGGATCCAGAAGTATTATTAAGACAGTTTGCTATTACAGCAAAGTTTATGGCTTTGCTTTGCTGGTCTAAAACTACTCCAAAAAGTTATAAGGATCTGGAACTGCATGGGTTTTCAGATGCATCTGTTCACGCATGTGGCTTATCTTAAGGTAATTGATAACGATACAGTGCATATATTTATGATTGCTTCAAGAATCAAGGTTGCAAATTTGAAGCAGCTATCTATTCCGAAACTGGAACTTAGTGCGGCCGCATTACTAGCAGACCTCATCAATGAAGTCGCAAATCTTTTGAACCTAGCCAAAGAGAAGATGTTTGCATGGACTGACTCGATGGTTGTGTTCTCATGGTTACAATCTGAACCTATTAGGTGGCGTACATTTGTTGCGAACAGGGTGGCGGATATTACCCGAGTACTAGAAAATAATCGCTGGAATCATGTTCAGTCCTCTGATAACCCTGCCGATATAGCTACAAGAGGTGTTAAGTCATACGACTTAGCAAAACAGGACATTTGGTGGAATGGACCGAACTGGCTGAAACAAAGACATATAAGAACAGAGAGATTTGAGATACCACAAACAGAATTAGAACTCAAGAGTTCATTTCACAATTTCGTAAAAGAAGAACCAATTTGGGAACGTTTTTTATCTTTATCAAGACTGAGAAGAGTGTTATCGTACTGTAGAAGGTTACTGCAAAATAAACAGAAGAAAGATGAAATATTGACAGTTGATGAAATGAACTTAATAGAAACAAGATGCGTTAAATTTTACCAAAACAAAATTTATCATAATGAAATAGAATGTTTGAAACGGAATGGAAGAGTCAGAAGCAGCAGCACGTTGATTAATTTGACACCATATATTGATGAGAATGGATTAATGAGAGTTGGCGGACGACTAAATAACGTTGTCAACTTACCAGCTAATACCAAACACCCAATTATCGTTCCTGCTAAACAACACATTACCAAGCTTATAATACATGAATCACATACAAGAACTCTCCACGGAGGTCTTCTGCAAATGATGGCATACATTCGATGCAAATACTGGATCATTAACTTGAAGTCGGCCGTTAGAGGATTCATACGTTTTCTAAGTTAATTTTGCTTCCTATTAAACCTGAGTAGTAGAAACTTTAAAATTTAATATCTTATCTAGGGTGGCATCCATGGAATCAGTTAATTTATGTTTTTTTTTTTCAATTTTACTATATAAGGCAACACGAAGATGTTATTTCGATTCTATTTATTTTATTTTGTATGTCATAAGTAGTATGTAATAAGCATAATTACTCGTTCACTATAAACCAAACCACTATTTAGGTTGTTGATATGTCATTATATTAAATATTTTATTAATAATAAATTGTAGTTAAATGCTTTTCATATAGTTAATTTAATAAGATACAGTCCACTAAAGCTAACATTAGCAGCTAGCATTACAGTTTGTTAAGTTTTATAAGATTTATATTTAGTTCCAGTTTTGTTGTAGTAATCTGGTATAGTTTAGACTATTTGCTATATCAATGTATTACAGGGTTAGCAAGCAATGTATTCTTTGTTAGGAAATTTGTTCGTGTTAGGATATTCAATTGATTTGGATTACCTCACTTGTTATTTGTATGTACTTTGTTTACTTATATAACTATTTAGATTTTATAAATTTAAAAACTGTCGTTTTTGGCGGACGGCATGTCTAGCTAGAATAGGATGACAAGTGTATGCGAGAAAAATCAATAAGAATTAGTATGAAGTAAACCGTCTTAACATAAACATGTTGTTTCTTTTACCAATCAAATGCCAATCAAATTAGGACCTTAGTGAACTTAACAACGCCCAACACCTCAGCTCCACCGTGAGCATAGATTATAAATAGTCAAAATTAAGATCGATGAAATTGGTAAATTTAATTTATAAAATGTTTATGTTTAATATTTCCGTAAAATAAAAAATATGCACTTTATTGCTATATTACGAAGGTGTCCGGCAGATTAGAATAGCACCACCTATTTCCTACCGAGGTGTCATAAGAGGCGACTAAGGAATTGTACGGAGAGCCTTTATTCCTGCAAAATAATACCATAATACGCAATGCCGACCATGGGAACGCAATGGAGAGTAGGATTTTTTCACTTGAGCCAAAATGGCGGCCACGTGGTTCGCCACCCATCAGGTATATTTTTCCGCGCGGGCGATTAGTGGGCTACGGGTGAGGTCCCTGTCTACCGCTTATATTGAAATTATATTGAAAAGGCGTGACTGTATGTATGGATAAATAGTCTCATAGTAAATGACATGTTAGGTCTGATATTCCTGATAGAATTTATATTTTAAAACAAGTGGACCATCATTAGAAACTCTCATGTATCGTGGATGTGCCTAAAGGCAATAATTGCTCATGAACATCATCACCATCATCTCAGCCTGTCATTAGTCCACAGCTGAACATAGGCCTCAACCATAGATTGCCACAAAAGTTTGTAGCTCTCATTTTGGGGGGATTTTCCATAGTTTCCACGCTTGGCAGGCGGGTGGGAAACCGCAATTTATTTATTCAAATGTTCCAGGAAGACGCTGCTGTCCATCTCCTGGTTTTCATTTTCCCTCTGTCGACTTTTACGACACCCACGGGATGAGATGGGCTGGCTCGTAAACAAAATGCCAATATTCAGAATAATTATCTGTAAGCTGTTAAAAATGTATTCACGCGAGAATCAAACACGAAGCGCAGAAGATGACCGCTCAGTCACTGAGCCAACCAAGCCGTCAGTGTTATATCTGTGTACGAAATTAAAATTCTTTTTTTTTGTGCTGTATATGTATTCGTGTTTATTTTCTGCTGTGTTATTGTATGGACAGGCTTTATTCGTCCATATTAACACCTTAATATGAAATGCTGTCAATTACTCATCGTAGAAACGCAACAAAGAGCCAGATTTTACTCTTAGTCACCACCCGTCACACCTCGTTTCGCCTACCCCTTATTTTGGAGAGCCTTTATATGTATGTATAAATAAAAATCAATTGCCGCATGTATGAAAGATCATCGCTTGAGAACAGCTCGTCCGATTTGGCTGCTTTTTTTTGGTGTGTTCGTAATGGTCAGGACAAGGTTTGTATGAAAGAAAATTTTTGAAAAAAGGTTCTGGAGATAGTTTTTTTGGAGAATGCAATTCTCATTTTCTTCATTAGTAAATTGCACCCGAGCAAAGCCGGGGCGCGTCGCAATTTTTAAATAAATATATTTCACACATCGGGTGAACCCAGTAATTAGAATTTCAAAAGATGTGTGTGATCAAAGAAACCCTTGCTTAAACCCCAGTTTCTATGAAAGTACGGCACGGCACACACGCTGCATTTTGAATGAAGCTTTTAAGCTATTTGAATACCAACATTTAATAATAGTACAATTTAATAATTTAACAAAAATATTGAACCGCATTTAATAAATAAAAAGAAGCAAACGCGGGAAGGGGAAAGAAATCAGTAGTAGCACTAGGCACAAGTTCTCCTTATATTTCTTAGAATATTAGTTAACTTAGTTTGATCCCCGGTAGCGGCACTGACGAAAATTAAAACTCGAGGTCGACAATTGAGCTGCATAAACTATCAGCATATTAAATAACCAGTTCTATTTGACATCAGCAAACAGTTTTGTGATAAAAGTGTACCGGGGGGTTCTACGTAAACTCCATAAATGACTCCTTCTTTTTATTTTACTGGTCCTATGCAGGAATCCACCTAGGTAGGTATCACCCCAGTGCCGGCTATCCTACCGTCTAGCAGACGCAGCGGTGTTCGCATACCATTTTAATTATACGGCAAATGATACTTAGGAACCAGTGTCTTAAGGTGACGAGCGTAGAGCAGTGGAAAGTGGGTGACTCCGCACTGTTATGATTGGGAGTGATACTCGCTATCAGGTAGGTGACTTTTTCATAGCTAGTCTTACTTACTTCCATAAAACTTACTTGAACATTAAGCAGAATCTCGAAACATATTTTTCAAGTGATGGTGAATAAACGAAAACGAAAAGAGTGACTTTGGTTTGGCTTAACGATTTTTTATTTTTTAAATTTTTATTTGGAATCTGCTGCCGCCGACATTTCATCCGGACCGATACGGCTTCCCTTATGTTTTACGTTGGGACCTCCAAGAAGAGGGCCTAATTATTGTTCAAAGGCTTTCAATGCACCCGCAATTCCTCTGCAGAAGTTCATGGACGGCCATAGTCTCTGATTATTATGTGCGTCGTATAAATAAAACAGCTCACTTTACATGGTTTTTCTTCATTAAAACCAATTGAAGAGGAAGTGGCAATAGATTTAATCCTAAGAATAAGAATTACTCGTGATAATAAGACTAAGATGGGACGGAACGGAAGAAAACAAAGAAATGATAAATTGAATTTATAATTAAAGTTTCTGCAGCAATTTTGCTTATTAATTAAACTTATATTCTGTAGACTGATATTACGGGATCACTGTATTTTTACCCGTGTTGTTGTACTTTGCCTTTGGAGAACTTTGGGATTGTTGCAAACAAATAAATGATGAGTTATATAACTTGCGAACTTTGTAATATTTTTACAAATTGAAACAAATGTCAACTTTTGCTTTCAGTCGCTTATTTATTAAAAGTATTAAAAAGATATATAAAAAATACTAGCGGATGCCCGCGACTTCGTCCGCGTTTAAATATCCCGTGGGAAGTTTTTGGATACAAGATTTCTCTGTCTCGAATTTCGTCAGGATCAGTCCAGCGGTTAAACATTGAAAAGGTAAAAAACAGCCAGAGGGACACAGAGAGAGACTTTCGAATTTATAATATTAGGTATGTATTATGATTTCATTAAGTTTTCGCGATAAGGCATATTGGTCAGAGGACGTGACTTCTACGCCGTGGGTCTTGTGTACGAAATCCAAAACATGCAGAAACACAAATTTCTGGCTTTCGGGTCAGGTTGTGTTATGCTAGTGAAACATCTGTCTGTTAAACAAGTTAGTTCCCACTTGTTAAACTTAACATATGGTAGAAGAGAAAAAAAAATTTGAATTCTAAAATAAAAAATATTTTTATTTCTCTGGTGGTAGGATTCCTACGCAGGAATCCGTCTAGGTAGGTACCACCCCAGGGCCAGTTATTCTACCGCGAAGCAGTAATGTGAAACATTACTGTGTTTCGGTTTGAACGACACTGAGAGCTAGAGTAATCACTGGGCATATGAGACTGACATTAAGAACTGATGTCTCAGGGTGACGAGCGCAGTGTGGCGTCACACAGAAATGTACTGGGTTACACAGCATTAGTTATGGGCAGACGTTGCACTTACTATCAGGTGAAACTATTGCTCGATTCGTAACTTTATCCAATAAAAAAAAAGTTATTTAAGTATAACTATGTAAGTACAACGGAAATAATGGAAATCTAAATAAAAGTGAAATATTCGTTTGAGTCAGCCATTCGCCTGGTGGGTGTGATTTTCGTAATCAAAAATGCAAATCTGAAAGCTTGGAAATACTCTGATTTGCAAGTCTGCTTTTTCGTAAACTTAGTTTTAGTTTCTCCTTTGCATCCGTAGCTCAGAGATTTTTTTGTTTCTTACAATTTTGTTAAGTAACCATTTATTAAATAGTAACTAATAGTTCTGTATCAATAATACATCGATTTTCTTAGTTAACCATGTAAGGAGTAGGCAGAGACCACACCCGTTACCAACTTTTCGCTCCCGCGAGAAACGGAACGTGGCGGGTGGCGAATCACGTCGCCGCCATTTCGGTATGAGTCAAAAATTCTTAGTCCCCATTGCGTTCCCACGAGCAGTTAATATAGAATTGAATATTCTGGTATTATTCTGCACGAATAGAGACCGTCCGTGCAATACCTTAATCACCTCTTACGACTCCTCGGTGGAAAAGAGGTAGTTTAATATATAACTTTAGTAGTTTTTGAATTAAATCAAATCGTACACACAGACAATCCACTTCATCATCAGGGTGTGTAAGGTAGGTGCGTAAGACCTTCAGCGAATACCGATTATTCTGAGTATAAGTTAGGTAACTTCCAGTCGACACATAGTCGATTTTAATAACGTTGTTGATGAGAGACTTGTGGAGGATAAACCTGACACCTCCATGGGACAGATGGTTGTCCTCCTGGTTTTACAATAAGTAACCAGATTCTGAGATTCTGAGGTTGCAGATTATCAGATCTTCGAAATTAAAATAACCCTATTATAATATTCCAGCGTAACTTGTTCACCTCTTCTTTAAGCTCTAGGATCCTCTCGTCTGTCCGCAGCGAGCGTACGTTTTGTGTCCAGTCGTTGTTTTTGGTATCTCCTCCTGCGGAGATTTTTTGCACCCTTTGCCCCGTCGTTACCATGACACCTACAGTAGGCAGGACTAGCGGGGAAGAGAAGGGTCTTGGAAGAGTCCCGCCCTTGGTGCTCTTTAACGTGACGTACTTTGTATTACAGCCCATTTTAAATTTTGCATGCGGATCTTAACAAATTAACTGTCTTTCCTTTATAAATTTTTGAACCCCAACGACGCCCGCTTCGATTCTTAGAAATATTTTTTTATTGTTTATTTGTTATTTTATTTACTGGCATTACTATAGCGCAAAGCTTCTAATTTATAAGGACAAAAAAAATAAGTATTTCAAAGATAATACTTCCATGTAAAACTTTTCGCTTTGTTGTGTGGGCTAAACTTGTTCTATTTTTAACTACGCTTGCAGTATTTAATATAAAAGATCCTTGTGCAGGCGGTCGCTTTCATAGCTGACTTTAATGACCGTGTTTACTCCCCACTTTTAATTTTTAGTTTCAATAAATATACTTCACAGTTACGTTGAACCCATTAATTAAAATTTGCAAAGGAACATAAAATAATGTTCTAGTTAACGGTTAATAAATAAATTTAAGAAATAAAATGTTTTTTAATTGACAGAGTTGAATTAAATGAAACACGCTTCTCTGTTTCACGTTCCTTTTCACTACGTTAAAAATGATGTCCTTCCATAAATTCCGAGCAGTTCGCCAAAAACACAATAACATCGGCAACTTAGTCTATCCAATGATCCTATCACCGTGACCATTAAACAAATTCTATATCTAAATTTTTTATTGTTAATTACGGAGCCTTTGCCAGGAATATCTTAGTTAAAGCCAATGTTACTTCCGTATATACGAGTACTTTCTAGTCCACTGTCAATAACTGCAATTGGTTTTGTGGTATTCTTTTTATTCACGTACATTTTAGAAGATTTTTTTTTCAAATTACTTATAATAAGAATTCACTTAAAAATGAAATGAGTATAATCTTTCTAAGCAGACATACGAATTTCGTTTGTCAAACATTAAAGAAAAGTAAAGTAAAATCCTATAAAATGGTTGCACTGCTGGAGTGAGTCTGCCACGCTGCTCCAATGCGGGTTGGCGGATTTAACATTTCCTCAAAAGATTTTTTTCTCAGACAGGTTGCAGGTTTCGTTTTAACATTCTGTTAATAAGTGCCTATAAAACTGGTTTTTCAAATGTAATATATTGCATCCATATGTATACATAAGGATAACATTTAAGAAACTGTCATCCACTACATTTTAAATTATTCTGTTTAAAAAGCTATTTGACACATCTGTCTACCAAATACTCACTACTGTGAAATCCAAGTGGGATTAAAATACAGTACGGTTTCACGCCACTGTAATATATATATATATATATATATATATATATATATATATATATAACGGGCTGGTGCTGTTTTTCTCTATAGGCCGGGATGGGTCAGGTAGTAAAATTATATGACGCTAAAAAGTTCTGTCCTATCAATAACAAATAATTTATAATATAAAAAATACAGAATGTTTATATAATGGATTACAGTTTTCGTCGTTTTAAAATATACCTTCGGTTTAACACTGTCTTAAAATAAAACATATGAAATTGCAGACAATAACGAAACTAATACAAAGAGATACTTGGGATAAACTTATTGTTACCTTTTATTATATTTCTGAAACTTTTATTGCAAAATGTAATTTACGATATATCTAACAATACTCCATTATTGTAACTCTCTTAAAAAATAACTACGGTAATTTTATATAAATATAAATAACCATTTTGACTTACGATAATTTTTAGTAGTAATGTTTGTAATGTTCTGTTATGGAAGAAAGTAACGACGAGCAAATTATTCTTGTATCAAATGCTGTGTCACTTAAAACATTTCTGTTCAACAACCACATCTCCTACACTGCGCTCGTCACCCCTGGGACATGAATAGTTAAGTTTTATATGCCCAGTAGTAATTAACACCACTGAACAATAGTGGGCACTGACAAGCTAGTGTAAACCATAAGTGTTCAGCGTTCAGTGGTGGTAGGATTCCTATGCAGGAATCCGTCTAGATAGATAATCCAGGGCCAGTTATTCTGCAGTGAAGCAGAACTGTGCAAACATTACTCTGTTTCAGTTTGAAGGGCACTGTGAGCTATTGTAATCACTGGGCATATATGACTTAAGAAGAGATGTCTCACGGTGTTTGGCGCCGTGTGGTGTCACACAGAAATGTTCTGGGTGACACTATTTTTGTTATGAACAGAGGTTGCACTTTACATCTGGTGAACGTTTTGCCCGTTTCGTCACTTTATCCAAGAAAAAATGCTCAGAAACGACTGCTTGACGACTAAGTAACTGGCGGGGGTACTTATACCGATTCCATACCATTCGGATAGCAGGTAAAACTGTTAACGCTGAAATGTAAGCTGGTAGGATTCCAAGAATCCCTCTACGTAGATAACACCGCAGTACCAGTTATTTTGCCGTAAAGCAGTAGTGTGCAAGCATTACTGTGTTTCGGTCTGAAGGGCACTGAGAGCTGGTGTAACCACTGGGCATATGAGACTTAAGAACTGATGTCTCAGGGTTACGGGCGTAGTGACACATGGGCAGACGTTGCACTTATCGTCAGGTCTTGCTCGTTCCGTCACAACAACAAATAAAAAAAATTGTGACATACATTTCACCGGTATACTTTTCGTACAATTGTTATTTGTCTTTAACGTTTATTTTCCAGTTTTTGACATTAACTACATTATTCTTCCACGACAGTAAATCAAACTCATTTAAATACTAGCCTTCCCGATACCCCTAATAATAAATTAAAAAAACATATGTTAGAGTAACCTAGTCTGCGAGTAACCTGGGTTCGATCCCTGATGCCAGCACCTCTTAATTTCTTCTACCATTTTAAGGTAAAGTAAAATACGGTGAAGGAAAACATCGTGAGGAAACCTGCATCTCCGAGGAATAGAAATATTTCGAGGATATATGAAGTCCGCCCACCCGCATTGGAGCAGCGTGGCGGACTATTCCAAGCTCCATAACCCTCTCACAAATGAGAGGAGGCCTGTGCTCAGCAGTGGGACATTTATAGGCTGTTACTTTACTTTTTTTAACGTATAAATATCTTTATCTATTTCTCATTCGAAGTAGTAAATCAGTAATCAACGGTCCGCGTCAGAGTGTGTTAGACGCTTGGCAGGGTTTAATTTTTAAACGTGTACATTTTCAGACTAACGTGTTTATAACATTAAAGTTTTAACTTTCAGCGCCGGCAATTATGAGTGTGGAATGTTACAGTAAGTAATTCACTTTTGTTTCCATTATTTCAAATATATTCAGTTAGTGTTCAAACTATATCGTTATCAGCATAATAACAGTCCGTTAAAGCTAGTCTTCTAAGTAGATGTTTTTTTTGATTTTTTTTTTATTTGACCAAATTGACGGAACGAGCAAAACGTTCACCTGATGGTAAGTGCAACGTCTGCCCATAACAAATGCTATGTTACTCAGAATATTTCTGTGTGACACCACACTGCGCCTGACACCCTGTGACAACAGTTCTTTAGTCTCATATGCCCAGTGATCACGCTAGCTCTCAGTGCCCTTCAAACCGAAACACAGTAACGCTTGCACACTACTGCTTCACGGCAGAATAACTGGCCCTGGGGTGGTACCTACCTAGACGGATTCCTGCATTGGAATCCTACCACCAGTGAAAAGTACAGTTGTACAGTTGTTAGGAAGTAGACGATGTAAGAATAATTGCCGTAGTAACGTACGTACTGTTGACGCTGGATTAAACACAATTGTCAAACGGCAAACTCAAGAAGGTGTTATATCCCCGCGCCTTAATTATTTGTTCCCTTTATACCAGTTTAGGTATTAATGGGGTTCAGGTGTACACATGAATAAGGATGCTATACCGTGGATTGAATATCTCTATTTCCATTACATAATACGATAACGATGTTATATTAATAAACGTGTTAATCGATCTTAATAACGACTCTTTAATTCTCCATACGACTTAAAATATATTCTAACGCACACTAACGCTTTAACGTAACATAATGAGAATACTTGTTGTGTGCGTGTGCAATTATATTGTTCTTACAACCTCCTTTTCAACTTTCTTTTCAGAATCATAGAAATTGTTTGGCGTGGTATATAATTATTGGCTAATTTGTCAATCACATGGTATAAATGCTAATTTAAGGGTTTGATGGTGTTCTCATGAATCCTATCTTCAGAACTTGACCAAATGTATTCTAATAAAAAAGTAAATGATCCAAATCGTGATAAAGAATTATCGCTTCTCCTCATTTTCAAGTCGGTTAGAAAAACACTTGTCGTTTCTGAGCTTAGATCAATAATAAAACTTTAAAGTGATCCGACTTGACTTAACACTTTTCATTGTAAATATGGAATCGCTAGTCAGCTATTAGTGAATTTTTAAAAATAGCATTGTTATTGATGAGTTCAACAGGTTTAAATCATCTTATGACTCCTGAAACATAGTGTTTTAATGTATAACAATAAGTGCGTAAGTATACCAAATACATTAACAGTGAATATCCAAGATAATCTTGCTCATACTTGCTTTTTAACTAACAGGTCGTCTATATAACCTTCGCGTGATAGTTTTAACAGCAATCTTGTTAGAAAAAAGTGTAATGATGTAATATTTAATTATTTTTAATGTATTATTTTGTCAATACATTAAATGAAATAAAATAAAAGCAATCATAAATGCCGATAATCTAATTTCATTTATAATGCATAACATGATCCCAATACAGAGTGAAGCTATCTGCGGGGTAATGCAATTATGAATACATAACTGCATTTCCATCTCCTTATGACGAGGAAGTCTGAGAAATCTTTTAAATTACAAATGCCACTTACTGTTTTATCCGCAAAAGGCAGCGGAAAATGGTCATGAATTATTCATGTATGCTTATGCGTTTGTATTAATGAGTTCAGCCAAAAAATATATCAAAAATGGTGATTTTACACTTATGTATAATATAAATTTTGATTGGGCCCCTATGTGGTTGTTGGCCCCAGTTGTGGGTCACATTTTTTTATTTTATCAAATAATAAAATCGTCCAGGTAGTTTGTAAAAAGTCGAATCATTATTATTATATCAGCTATGCAGAGTTTACAAGACACCCTGTTATCAATATAGATATACTGTGATCGCCATTAAAGCTGTAGTTCACCGCTAAGCCCTTAATTGTCAATGACCTGCAAGCAGCTGCTTAGAGTTACCAGGTTTTACTTCATCTGGGCTGAAATCATACTTGCCCAGATACATTCTACGCTTGAACATTAAGGCTCACTGTTCAGTGAGAATACGCAGAGAAGTTCCGTCCTCCTACAAGACAGAATCTGTACAGTATTTTAGAAGTGTGCTGGTTAAGGTGTGTGAAGTGAAGACTCTAACATAAACATTTTAGAATTGCTTTTGTAGAACCGATTTCTACAAATTGTTGTTTCATTTTTGTATCCGTTTTTTGTCCCTATAAAAACTACGTACATCTAGTACGTCCATATTTAAAACTAATAAGAATTTAGTTACAAATGATTGGAGGAGGCCTATGTTCAGCAGTGGACTAGTGATAGTCGTCTGAAGTGATGACGATAATGATTTCAATGTTACCGACTATGAAGAAAAACTTGTTCGTAATAGAAAGAAAATTATATATAATTTCCTAGGAAGGTCGGTACAATAAATCATTTACAATTCAAAATGTAAGAGGGTTATTTATGGATATAATTGAAATAGGATTTTGTAGTTAAAATTGCCGAAATAAATTGGGGGCATTCGTAAATTTCGCATTCGCAAAGACAGCGATTACCCCTTAGTTATAACGTTTTGGCATGCGACGCAATCATTTTGGATACGGTATCATGTTTTGGATGAATATTACAAAAGTTCGGGAACATGAAATGTTATTAAATGTGAAACAAATTAATAATAAAATTAGTGTGCATGGTTTTTATCGTTTTCGTTACATAATCTATTCTTTAAACGCTTAAGGATATATATATATATAAAGGCCATGATGACTTTGAAGACTGACGAAATATGAATAAAGAATTAACAGCATGGATGAGATGGGGTGGTAGGTTTTCTTTAAGCCGCCACCACACGGCGGCGGGTAAAAGTCGGGAATACGGATAATCAAAACCAGGAGATCGGCTGCTTCATCTTCCTGGAACATTTGAATGTATAAACTGCGGCTGCCAAACCACCTGATAAGCGTAGCAACTATGTCAAAATACCCCCAAAATGAGAGCTACATGCTTTTGTGGCAATCTATGGTGGAGACCCTATGTGCAGCAGTGGATCAGTGATAATCTGACATGATGAGGATAATGAATAAACAAAAATATTACTCACTGTATTAATACTCACTTACTTATTACTCAGTATATTAAAATTTATTAATTAATTGATGAATATTAATTAAAAATAAACGCTGCACGAAAACGCAGCGCCCTAATTAAACCTTATAACTTTTCTCACATCGCGCGCAAAGATGTTTCACAACGTTATTGAGCGTTATTCCAAGAATTAACACAATATTGTAACTCGTGACTCGTTAAACAAATTTTATTTCCGTGAATAATAGTTCTAAAAAATAAAACCTGAATTTTTTTTCTGTATAACTGGCTTATCCTTTGTTAATCATGTAATACGGGTGAAAATGTTGGTTTTGTTGAAAACCTTTTAATTTTCAACGTTGTTATTTTTGACCATTTTACATTGTAATTTGTTTAATTGATGTTAGTTATGAATGAATGACGTCGACCTTCCTACGCCTGGTAAAGTAAGATCTGTTTTGCCTAGAAATTACAAAAGATTAAAAAGGATAAAGTAGTTATCAATAGCAAGAGTTCTTCGGATCAGCAGTATGTATGGGTGTCCCGCAGGGTTCGATTCTCGGCCCATTTCTATTTCTTATTTACATTAATGACTTACCTTACCTAGTAGGGGGCAACCATGATATATTATTAATGTTATTTGTTGATTGTTTGTTGACATCTTTGATTTTCAAGATAAAACGTCATTATATATGACGAGGTGAATAATGCTATTTCAAAATATACTAAATATACTGGTTTAACGTTAAGAATTTGCTTTTAAATGACAAAAAAACCAACATGTATTAAATTCACAGCACCAAATTTTAAACAATTATATGTAAGTGTGCATGTAAATGGGGTAGAGTTGAGCCCTGTGAATACCACTGTGTTTCTTGGAATAACTCTAGACAAGAAACGTCAATGGGGCCCCCATTTAACTAAACTAGCAAGTATACTTAGCTCTGCAGCTTATGCTGTAAAAAAAATATAAACTTAACTAGTATTGAAACTGCTAGATTAGTTTATTTTCATAGCATAATGTCTTATGGTATTTTGCTAGGGGGAAATGCGACTGACGACTGATTTTTGTTTTGCAAAAGAGGGCCGTAAGAGCTATTTATAATCTGGATTCTAAAGTGTCTTTTGGAGATAAATTTAAATAAATTAATCTTTCGATTTTATCATGGTCATTTAACTAAAACGCAGACACATTTTGCTCGTCTCGTGTATGAGAAAGTTGAGTAATTACAGCAATTTTTTGGTTTAAGTAAATGAAATAATTTCGATTTAAAATCTATATAGTTATAATTTAATATATAGTTAATGGAATCAGGCGCTACATTACGTAAATGCATTATAATGAAGGAAAAAAAAATTAATTTTCTAAGATCCGCATGCAAAATATAAAATGGTAAAATATTACCTACTTTTGAAGAGCAACCCCCCCCCCCCCCCCACAGTAGCGTGCACGAGTACATCGAGGTCTCGAATTCTTAAGTCTCGAATGCCCAGTAATTACATTAGCCACCAGTGCTATTTAAACCGAAACAGTAATGTTTACACACTACTGCTTCACGGCAGAATAACTGGCCCTGCACTGGTACCTACCTAGACGGAACACTACATAGGAGTCCTACCACCATATTTTGTTTATGTTTTTAGTGACAACATTGCACCCTTACTTAATAATAAACACCAAATCGCAGAAAATCCCTGACGTTTAACAAAACAGTATAACCCATATTTCGTTATCCACAATACGATATTTTGCATAGTCCGCCGGAAATATCTGACCACGCGAAACATTATCAATTCTAAAATGTGCCCCTGTTATTTTAAATTTTAATTTATTTTAAATTGTTTAATTCTTACAGTATTTAGTTATGAAGAAAGAAAAAAAAATATATGCTATTTGGCTATTATAAATAACTAGCTGATGCCCGCGACTTTGTCCGCGTGGATAAAGATTTGTTAAATTTCTTCAGGGAACTATTTGATTTTCCGAGATAAAAAGTATTATGTCCGTGCAAGCTATTTCTGTAAATAAAAATTATCCAGATCGGTTCAGCGGTTGAGCCGCGAAAAGGTAACAAACAGACGGAGGGACGGAGAGAGTTACTTTCGCATTTATAATATTAGTATAGATTAAGACTAACTTACGCGATTACCATTACTTGACGACTTCGATGTAGTTTTTAGTAATATTTTTATAATTTTTACTCAAAAACTATCTCGTATTACGAGATGAGAAAACTTTGTACCCCTTTTTAAGGATATTGCGTGCACAGCGCAGTGTAATATTCGACATAGTTTAGGGTTTATCTTTGTTTGAATAAGAATTGCAGAATTTCGTATTTCTTATCCTTTATTGACGGCATCTGACGGCAAGTGTGCAAACTTACTGGGTATCGGTCTGAAGTTACAGCTAGTGCATTTACTGCGCCTAAGAGACTTAAGAACTGAAGTCTCAAGTGACGAGCGCAGTTCACTGCATTTACACACATCAAATGTTCTGGGAGACACAGCATTTATTATGGGTTTTTACTATAAAAAAACATGTAGTATAATATTAAACTAACGTAGAAACTATTTATAGATATTACTCAAAGATAGTTACGATGTGATTTTCGTTAAAAAAAACATATTATCAAACACTTCACTTGTCGGCTCGGTTGGGGCAGTGGCTAAGCCCTTGGCTTCTGCGCGGCGGGTCGTGGGTTCGATTGCCGCACGGGACAAATATTTGTATGGCCTACATATAGTTGTTCCGGGCCTGGGTGTTTGTGCATGTGGAATTTATGTACGTAAAACGCACCCACGACACAGGTGAAATCCTACTGTGGGGCTTCGTTTAAAAGAAAAAACTGTCATAGTGTGAGTACTGAAGCTTCACTACTTCTACAAATACAACTGTCTACAATAATACGCAGAGTGTCTGATTCATGAGGACGGCGTAGCGAAGTGGTCAGAGTGCCTGACTTCTACGTTGCGAGTTCTGGGTTCGAAACCGAGCCGGAGCCAACATTTGTGCTAAAACACAAATTATTGGTTATCGGGCCGGGTTGTGTTGTGATTGTCCCCGTGTTTCTGACACTGCATCCTAGCCTACCTGCGATCTTATCGCATTAGCGTTACATCGAGCACAGGTAGATTGGGACGAGTGTGTGCCCCTGTGTTTGCGCGTACACTAGTGGCACTATAATATCTACTGCGCAGTTGATAGCACTCGACAATTTCGGAAGTTGTCGCCGTGGCCAAAATCGGGGAGGAAAACATCATTCTGATTCATAGCCGAGTAAGTAATATCTTCTGATTATAAATTTAAGAGTTCTTACATTTAAATATGAAGCGTACTTCTAAGATTTCTTCGAAACCAGACGAGGTAATTATTAACGACTTCTCAATTCATCTCGATTGTTTGTTTCCGCGTATTTTTGTTAATTACACTTTACCTATAGCATACTAATACCTTAGTACACTTTTTTTTTATTGTATAAAGTGACGAAACGAGCAAAACGTTCACCTGATAGTAAGTGCAACTGTTTCTGTGTGACACCACACTGCGCACGTCACCCTGAGACATCAGTTCTTAAGTCTCAAATGCCCAGTGATTACGGTAGCTCACAGTGCCATTGAAACCGAAACACAGTAATGCTTGCACACTACTGCTTCACAGCAGAATAACTGGCACTGGGGTGGTACCTACCTAGACGGATTTCGTGCATAGCAATCCTACCACAAGTAAATTACTGTACCGTAATATTATAATAATACCACTATGATTGACAACCTCGCGGCTGATTTACGACAATGGCGACGAATCCAAATATTGTCGCAAGTTTTCATTTGTGCAGGAGATACTCGTATTATTGAAATTAAATAAAAAATATTTATTCTCTGGAGTTCAAAATTCAGATTTCTTTGTCAAATGTATTTTTTTTTAAAATTGACCACCATTTTTAATTAGGTTCCTCTGTACGGAGAAGAAACAGGCGAAAGAAACTTCGCAGTCATCCCCTTCTTTTTAAGTGATTTTTTCAATGATCTTCTGTTATTGAAATGATATATCGCTGTGCTTAAAAAATAAAATGGTAGTAACTCAAAAAAAAACAAAAAATGGGATATTATCTTTCTTAGCTTATTTTTTAACGTGTATTTTCTACGCGTTAGCCGATAGTTGTCCGACAGTGTGGAATAGCAACTACCTCTTTCCTACCGAGGTGTCGTCAGAGGCGACTAAGGTATTGTACGGACAGCCTTTATTCGTGCAGAATAACACCATTATATGCAACGCTGTCACTATACTGCTCGTGGGAACGCAATGGCGATTAAGAATTTTTTTACTCGTACTATAAATGAAAGCCGTGGTAGCTCAGGGGCCTGGTGCTCGCCTTTTATTTCATAATAAGCGAGTAACCTGGGTTCGATCCCCGGTGCCAGCACCTCTAAAATTGTTCTACAATTTTAAGTGCTGATTTACCACGTGCTTAGCGGTGAAGGAAAACATCGTGAGGAAACCTGCATGTCCGAGGAATAGAAATATTTCGAAGACATGTGAAGTCCGCCAACCCGCATTGGAGCAGCGTGGCGGATTCTTGCTAGCTCCTAAACCCTCTCAGAAATGAGAGGAGGCTTGTGCTCAGCAGTGGGACATTTATAGGCTGAAACTTTACTTTTTTACTTTACTATAAATGGCGGCGTCGTGGTTCGCCACCTGTCGCATCTCGTTTCCCACGGGAGCGATAAATGGGCTACGTGTGTGGCCTCTCGAACAAGGGGTAGGTGTTTGAGAAAAAGGTGTAACTGTATGTTTGTTAGTAAGTAAAATTAAAAAAATATTCTCGCTCCTTAACATGCTTTTTGTATACAAATTACATTTCGCTGCTGTAGGTTTCCCGTCGGTTTCACAAGAGGTGATTATGCTGATTATGTATCATGCTTCGCAATTAGTGCAGACCAAGTGCGCTTGAGAATTCTGTTTGAACAAAAGCCGAATCAATAGTGAAAATACACTTAGTTTAACTTATACTGCAATAGTGCTGTGTGCCAATTAATAATTAAATTGTCATTTTTTTAGAGACGAGCAAATCGTGACGAGCATTTCACCTGACGGTAAGTACGTCTGTACATAATAAATGCTGTGTCACACAGAACATTTCTGTGTGTCTTAACACGTCACCCTGAGACATCAGTTCTTAGGTTTCAAATATATGTATAGTATGCATAGTGATTACACTAGCACTCATCACCCTTCAGACCACAACACAGTAATATCATTTGTATTATATAGGGAGTCCCAAAATTGACGCAAGATTTGAATTAAATTAAAAACGTATTTTTTTCTATAAATTCTTAAAGTACACAGGAATATAAGTATAATAACACATACGGCAAAGACCCTTCACGGAATCGAAATTTGTATTTTTCTCCTTCAATGCACGCGTGCTTATGGGCTTGTTGGCGTAGATTTTTGACTTCAAATAACCTCATAAAGGTGTTAAATCTAACGATCTGGGGGACCAACTTTTATCACTGAAGCGAGAGATTACACAGGAATTGTCTCATGCAGTAATTGAATTGTTTCACGAGCTGCATGACATGTGACACCGAAATATTGTTCAACAATGGAAACACGTTATATCGTTTAATGCTCCATTTTTACTTACCGTAAACAATAAGCTGTCAAATGTTTTTTTTTTTAATAACCAAAACTTTGCTGCACGAATGGTGGCAAATTAAAATCTTGCGTCAATTTTGGGACTGCCTCGGACAGATGAAATTATATATATATACCATTTTGCTGGATGAATTGTATGTATATATTTTTTTTATTTTCTACCATCACTTATCAACCACTAGGCCACGTTATCTTCAAAATGGCGCATATCAAGATATTTTTTATGTATTGTCAGCATTTAGTTAAATATCATTATTTAAATCGGCTGTTTTTTTATTGTTCTTAGAGTTATAGATATGCGAGTAAGAAATGTAACGCCGCTGCTGGAGTTGATTCGGCGATCGGCGTCACGGTGCCGCCCGCTGCTGTGCTGCACTTGGGGCAGCGATCCAAGGGCCTTCATAAAGAGATTCGAAAACGCGGGTCGATAAGTGTGGTTGACTGGCAGAGAATACCGATAGGCATTAAAACCGCAAATAGTTACCTTAATATTATAAGGAATAAAGTTTTAAATATAACGTCGCTGCTGGAGTTGATTCGACGATCGGCGTCACGGTGCCGCCCGCTACTCTGCTGCACTCCGACCTCTTTTGGGGCAGCGATCCAAGAGCCTTCTTTTCTTTAACATACATACGAGTATCTTTCTCTTTTACATGATCTTTTACATAGGGCAAACAAAAAGATCAGTTAAAACCCGCGGAAAAGAACATATAGCTGATGTGAAGCATAGTCGCTCCAGGAAGTCTGCAGTCTGTGACCATGTTCTGGATCATCCCAACACATCAGATTTGATAAACCACAAATCCTCGCAAAAGAACACCGATTCCTACCAAGGATGATTCGCGAGGCTATTGAAATTAAAAAACATCCTAATTTTAATAGAGAAGATGGTTGGGTATTACCACCAGCTTGGGATCCTATAATTAATAAAATTAAATCAAAAACCAAGCATACCACTGCAAGACTTCAAGACACAGTAAGCTCTTTCTGCGTAGATCGGACCAATAATAATAATTAAAAGCTGAAGGTACTCCGGGTTAACTATGACATCGGGACATCTGTCACCTCAGTCCCCCCGTGACCATGGGTGCTGTAAAGCACTCGAAACGACGGGTTATAAATAATAAAATGAAACGCGATAAAATCCGTAAAATTAGTTTCATTTAAAAGTGGCTAATTAGTCAGCGAAATCATTGTTTATGCTAAACACAAATCGTTGGTTTTCAGGTCAGGTTGCAATGTGCAGTGTTTCTGGTGCTAAGGTACTTCGTGTGGTCTTTTATTCAAGGCTATCGCATAAGTCATCTGACATCAGATACGGGAAGATAAAGACGAGGAAGTGGCTGTATAATTGCGTTAGTACTTACGGCATTATGATAAATTCTGTATGGCACGAATACAGATAACACATGAAATGAATCAGTAAAAATCGGCCAGGAAACCATCATCAATCACAATAAATCACATCAGTTTACAGCAAGAAGGTAGCTGCCCTTCGTTATAACAGTTTGACATGCTACCGACGACGACGACCGCGTGGCCTAGTGGTCAGTGTACCTGGCTTCTACGCCGCGGGTCCTGGGTTCGAATACCAGCCGGAGCCAACATTTGTGCTAAAACATTGTTGGTTTTCGGGTCTGGTTGTGTCGTGATTGTCCCGGGTTTCTGACACTGCATCCTAGCCTAACTCCGATCTTATCGCATCAGCGTTACATCGGGCGCGGGTAGGTAGGGACGAGTGAGTGCCTCTGTGTTTGCTCGTACACTTGTGGCACTATAATATCTCCTTCGCAGTTGATGGCTCTCGACAGTATTCGGAAGTTGTCGCCGTGGCCTAAATCGGCTAGGAGAACATCATTGACGTGCTATGAGATCATTTAAGTTTATTTTTTATTTTTATAATTTTAGATGGATTTTTTATAGGAGAAAGTGGTGAAACAAGCAAAACGTTCACCTATAAGCGCAACATCTGCTCATAATAAATGCTGTGTCATCCAGAACATTTCTGAGTGGCACCACACTGCGCTCGTCACCCTGAAACTGAGACATCAATTCTTAAGTCTCATTTATGCCCAGTAATTACACTAGCTCTTAATTCCCTTCAGCACCAAACACAGTAATGTTTTCACACTACTACTTCTCGGCCGAATAACTGGTCTTGCGGTGGTATTTTCTTAGAGTAAATGATGTATATACTCGTAATACGAAAACATTTATAAAATAAAATTAATCCAAGATTGATTATTGACATAAAATCCTCCAATTGGTAAGTTGATTCTTAAAAATAATAATAAATATACAATTACTCCAATTGATCTCGCCGAATAACTAAAGTTTTCGGATTTCATCGCGTTTATTTTTAAACTATTTATTTCTCGTCGTTTCGAGCGCTTTATAGCACCCCACGAGGGATAGAGATGTTAAATGTCCTAATATTATGGTTAATCCCGCCTGTCTTCTCTAATCCTTTTAATTATTTATTTCGGTCCGATCTACACAAAACGGGCTATGAGCTTCGTGAAGTCTTGCAGTGGTAAACTTGGCTTTGAATTTATTTCTTTTAATATATTTCTTATTTTTTTTATCCTTTGATTAGCATCTGCCTTCTACTTTTCACTGTTGACTGGTAGAGAATGTCACTAGGCATTAAGTCCGCCCATTGGAGCCCTTAGCTTAAGGTGTCTGCAATAAAGGATAAATAATAATAATATATCGATATTAGTCTATCTATCTATTAATTATACGATCCCAAGCCAGTAGCAGTACTTAGCCATCTTCTCTATTGTAATTAGGATTTTTTTTATTTAGCCCACAATTGTGGAGGCTGAGACTGAAAGAATTTCTCTTAGTCAGTTTTGAGATTTTTATATGATTTGAATTTTGTTCCACTTAAAGACTGCTTCAGTGACCGGAATAAATTGTTGTCAGATGTCCGAAAGTAATGTCCGAAGACTACAAAGGGACACTGAATCTCTACCAAGGTATTTTAATTGATGATGAGCTGGAACGTCGTCTTCGGCATTTTTCCCGAATCGCAGCGGGGATCTGGCGGAGCTGAGAAATGAAAACATTTTATTTTTATTTACTTATTCCAACAAAAGATTACAAAAATATTACAAATTTCTTCCTCGCCAACTATAATCATAGTTTGTAGGCGTTCAGGTCCTCTTCTTACTTTCCTAACGTTACCTATTTTAACATCGATAATCCAATACTTTTAACTTAAAGCAATATACATAAATATATATACATATACATACACACACACACACACACACACACACACACACACACACACACACACACACACACACACACACACATATATATATATATTAATAACATAAAAATAAAAAAGCAACATAGTAGAACCATCTGACAATGGGGATTGCATTATGGCTGGCCTGGATCGTTATAAAAGACGTAGCTTTCATATCCCGTTACTAAATTTGGTAAAAACACTTTCTGTTGTGTATAGAGTACAAGACAGAGCAGATGATTTCATCTATCATCATCTATCTATCAATACTGTGCTGCATTTCCGCACTGCGCTTATATACCCTTCTTTCGAGAATATTCTACAATATGCTGCAAGTACTTACCCTTAAAAAAACAATACAAAAGGTATAGGTACATAATAATGTGTTTTATTATTTTTTTACCAACCTAATTAATTTTTGCTAATTACTGTTATGTTAATTTCACTTTTTAATCAATTCGAAGTCTCAAGCGCTCTGTACTCTCTTTGCAATGCATGATGCATAATCACCGCGTAGTGGCGATCGTATTTAAATAGTGAGAGATGGACTAGGTAGTACTGTACGTTTCATGATATCTAAAGAAGCAAGGGGAAAGTTTTATACGTTGTAAAGACACGGAGCTGACTTGTAGTAGACACGGTTAAATGGATCGACTCGCCTTTGAGAATATGCTTGTTTGAGGTATAAAAATATTTCGACGACATGTGAAGTCTGCCAATCTGCATAGGAGCAGCGAGGCTTCCCGACCCCAAAACTGTCTCAGAAATTACAGAAGGCCTGTGCTCAGGATTGGAACATTTTTATGTTGTTATTTTATTTCCTATCCTTACCAAGGAAAAGCTTATGTTAAGCAATGGAGTATTAAAAGCAAATAATAAATTAAAGAATAATAAATCAGAAAAAAAATGTGATATCTGCGTAGTGAACTCGTTAACGTCCGTAATTTAATGTATGTCAGTAAATTTTTTAAAACATATTAACACGTTTTTGCCATGTGGCCACCACTCCATCTAACTCCCGTGGGTGTCGTAAAAGTCGACAGAGGGAACATTAAAACCAGAAGATGGGCAACAGCATCTTTTCAGAATTCTTCTGAATAAATAAACTGTGATTGCCAACCCGTCTGCCATGCGTGGCAGCTATGGCAAAATCTTCCCTAAATGGCGAGCACTTCCGTGGAAGCTATCAACTGCCGAGAAGATATTATAGTGCTACAAGTGCACGTGTAAATATATAGGCACTCACTCATTCTTACCTACCTGCGCCCTATATAACGATCATGCGATCGTCGTCGTCGTCGTCGTCTGTCCAGCCTATCACAAGTACACTGCTGTACATAGGCCTCCCCCATAGATAACCACAAAAGTTTGTAGCTCTTATTTTGGAGGGATTTTGCAATAGTTGCCACGCTTGGCAGGCGGATTGGCAACAGCAGTTTATTTATTCAGATGTTCCAGGAAGATGCTGCTACCCATCTCTGGTTTTCATTTTCCCTTTGTCGACTTTTACGACACCCATGAGATGAGATAGGGTGGTAAATTCTCTTAGGCCGCCACCACACGGCAAGATCATGCGATAAGATCTGAATATTCCATCGAATTAGTCCTTAATATTATGCAAGACGGGGCGAGTGAAGATCTAAAGTTACATTCTTTACATACATACATACACACAATCACGTCTCTTTATTACTGGGGTAGGCAGATACCCACATCTTTCCACTTGGTACTTTTAACGTGGCCTTTCTTTAAAACATTTCCGATCTTATCGTGATATCAAACGTGATAAAAGTTGTTAAGATCCGCATGCAAAATATAAAATGGTGTATATTAACTAGTTTTTAAATAACACCGCCCGCCATCCCTCCGTGTGTTCGTATGCATACTAACACCGCCACAAGGAACCGCCACCAGATACCCTCCACCACTACAATACTACTAATAAGTAATATACACCACTAAAGTCGAGAATACGACACGTGTTTCCCCCCAAAACGAGGCATTATATATTATACAATGTCAAATATTATTTATTGTAATCTATTGTAATAGAGATAAAAGTTTCCTCAAGTGTTCCGTAGTTGGGTACTTAGTTTATTTTAAATGGGTATATATACGACTTTACGCTTAAATACGATGAGGAAGTGCGGGTAAATCGTCCATTAGAATTCAGCTCGCGATTTCGCGGAGTCAAACACTCGAGACAGACCGTTAAAGAGTTACTTCGTCTGATTTAAAAGAGATCTCAGGCGTACGCTCCATAGGGAAATGGAAATGCACTTAATGCATACGTAATCAAATTATCAACGTGCTCGGCTGACTCTGAAATAGGAACCCTGTTAATATCTAACAGTCATGTAGTGTATTGTAGGGGAGATTATATTATTTAGTTCTCTTGATAGTGTGATTGAAATAGATCAACAGAAAAAATTCACCTGCCAGGTAAATTTGGATCACTTTTTTATAGGATTTTTAACAGGTAGTAGTTTTTTTTTATTGGAGAAAGTGATGAAACGAGCAAAACGTTCACTTGATGGTGCGCTTACAATCAAGTGCATGTTTCTCGTTTCATCACTTTATCCAATAAAAAATAAAAAAACTACTACTAGTAAAAGTTAAGAACTGTCTCAGGGTCACGGCCGCAGTGTGGTGTCACACAGAAATGTGGGGTGACACAGCATTTGTTATAGGCAAACGTTGCACTTACAATCAGGTGAACATTTTACTCGTCTCGTCACTATATCCAATAAAAAAAAAGGGATCCGTCTAGGTAGGTATCACCCCAGGGGCAGTTATTCTGCCGTGAAGCAGTGTGCAAATATTACTATGTTTTGGTCTGAAGGGCTTATGAAAATTAAGAACTTAAGTCTCTGGGTGTACGGCGCAGTGTGGTACTACACAGGAACATTCTGAGTAACTCAGCATCTGTTATGGGCAGACGTTGCACTGTGCATGTTGGCACACTGCACATGCATGCTTCGCGGCGGAATAAGTGGCTCGGCGGTAGTACCTACCTAGACGGATTCCTGCATAGAAATCATATTTGTAAAAGTGGTAGGATTCAAGAGAAAGTTTAAGCACATGTATTCACTCAGTCTATATGAACGCTAACTCGTGAATTCTTTATTTGAATTAGCGAAAGCAGAAGTCATTACATGTATGTCCAACATATGAGTTATTGGTTTCGGGTGTGCATGTATTGTTTGTCGCGTGTTTGTGACACTGCATGCGATCTCAACGCATATGCATCAAACCGGGTTGGGGAAAACAAACAACAACTTAGAGACCATAGTTTTTTACTCTGGGACTGACTCTGTAGGGTGCTATGGAATGGGTAAACAAAAAAAATGGTTTATTATCTAATCATATTGTACTAATAATTAATATACATTATTCCTCTTTAAAATTACGTTGTTCACGGTAATGAACCACTCATTACCCTGACCAACGTACGAGTATCTTCGAAAATCATATGATTCATAGAGATACATATTCATAATAAATAACATTTGAAATATAATAACGCGAAGTGAAAATCCCTGACTTTTCACAATACTGTTACATATTACGTATTCCACAATATCGCATATATTACGCATATTCTGTTGGAAATATGTGACCATGCAACACATTTTCAATTGAAACATTTCACATTTGTGAAATATGCCTTCATTAGCGGTTCGAATTGTTTTGCTGTTTCAGTATTCTGTAAGTAGTAAATGGAAAAAATATGATATTCTTAACATACATACAGTCACGCTTTTTTCCCATTTAAGAGGTAGGCTGAGGCCACTCACGTAACCCACTTTTCGCCCCCGCGGGAAACTAGACGTGACGGATAGCGAACCACGTCGCCGTCGCCGCCGCCAATATGCCACCATATTCTTAACGTGTTTCCTTATGAAAATGAAAAGATTTTTTTTTTAATTTTCTTTGAACGTAAGAAATATAAATTTCGTTTGTCAAACGTCATTGTTTACAATCTACCACCGTATTGTAAGGAGATTCCTTTGACGTAGAAGAAACACTTGGCGAAAGACAACTCCGTAGATATCCTGTTTTTCATTAATCCTTTTTTATCTTAGTCAAAAATACATTATAAATAAAAATCATTAAAAATAGTTTGAAAGAAACCTAAAGTACGCTTCATGTAAAAAGTTTAGGCAAGATTTAATTCTAAATTTATAAGTAAGCAAGCTCAAGTAGACCAGCCTCCACCAACAGCACCTGTCCACAAGTACGACGCATGTGGCAGCCATTGTCCTCATCAACCATATTAAAGTTGAAGAGGACGAAGACTTAAAATTAGAGTGCCCGATTACGACGCGGTAAGACTACTACTAGTCCTGGGTTCAAATCACAGCCAAAGACAACATCTGGAATTACGTCATAGCCTTCCTTCGATCTTATCTCACGAGCTTATTTAAATAAAATGCTTATGCGCTCGAAACGTCGGGTTATAAAAAGTACGCGACAAAATCCGTAAAATTTAGTTTTATTTAAATGTGTAGTATTCGTGTAAATATAAGAAATAAATATCTCACGAGCGTTGTATCCAGTATAAAATATTAATGAAGGAAAGGAAGTTAATTTGCTAAGATCGGCATGCAAAATATAAAATGGTGTATACTACTTAGTTTTTACCTTCGGTGACGCAAATGGTCCCCACCGAAATATGCAGCTCCTTGACCGTGCCGCTCACTCGACGGCTGTCTGTCGTAGAGTATAAGACACTTTAATACCTCGTTTTGGGGGAAAACACGTGACGTGTTCTCGAATTCAATGGTGTTAGTTTGCTTGTGCACGCTATTGATCCCTCCCGGAGGGCGGTGCTATTCAAAAACGAGTTAATATGCACCGTTTTATATTTTTCATGCGGATCTTAGCAACTTGATTTCCTTCATTATAATGGATTTCCTCAATGAAAAAATAATAATAACGTCTGATTCTATTAAATATAAAATATTGTTCACTTTAAACTGACGTTAAACAGTTTTAAGTTTAAGTATGGTAAAATTAATAGTCGTATTATATTGATCCGCAACATGAACAACAAAGTATATTACAATTATAATCAGCAATGATTATTGAAATAATCAGCAATGATTATAAAAACAAACTTAGTTGATAAAGAAATAAATAAAAATTAAAAAAATGATCATCTTCAACACAATTTGCTAAGCATTCAATGTGTTTTATAAAGTGACAGAATAGTTTATTCATTTAAAGCTTAATTGTTCCTCTTAATATTAAGAGTGGAGCCGTGTGGTGGCGGCTCGTTAAAAGAATACTACCACTCCATCTCATCCAATGGATCTCGTAAAAGGCGAGTAAGGAATAAAACCGCACTGTGCACCCAACAGCGCATGGTGGCGATGGGCTCACCACCTATCACACCAAGTGCATTATATTGTTTTGGTGAAATGTAGACTGTGGCAGTCATCTGCTTTTGCAGTGAGTGCCCAGTCTCTGACTACCCCTTATGGGATACAGTCGTGATCTTATGTATGTATGTATGTAATATTAAGACACGAATAAAACAAATTGACGCCTGGAATTGTTATTTTTTAAAAAGTGTTTTACTACTTTCACGAAAGAACACTTATTTGACGCCTTTCAATGTCGTAATTTTCTCCTATAAAAAAAAACCTTAAAACTTATATAACAACTAAATCCACTGAGATATGGTAATGAAAAAAAAGTTTAGTTAGTAGGATTACTAACCTAAACTAAATAATTACCAGTGATACACGATAAGTTGATCGCAAACTACTACTCTACGTTACTCACTATCCTCTAAGCATCTGCCATCTGAATTCTTCAAGTCTGAAAGAGTATTATAATGAAATGGGATATAAAATAAAACTATTATTTGAAACTAAATAGTAAGAGAGTTGCCGATACAACCAGCGCAATTGAGGAACACTAATCCTATGATTAGAAGAAGAAAACGAAGAACCATATCTTGAGTCAAAGAAAGATAATGAAACTAACGCAGATGATAAGAAGGCTTTATAGTTAATTTCTAAACTATAAACTTTAAAATTAGCTTCTGTACTTACACAGAAATGTTTTGGGGGATACAGCCAAATTTAATTCAGACGTTGTTACAAACTTCGAGTTACATCGGACGGGATTAGAACTTTAGTAACATTTGTTGCAGCTTTAGGTTAATTTTAGCCGTATATTGTTTTATATTCTGAACGCCAGATAGTTTGATAGTTGAATAAAAATTAACACGTTGTTTAATTTGCAAATCTTGTAAACGTTGAGTAGTAATATACTTTATTAGATTTATAATACATTTACAGTAAAAACAATGTAAAAAATGGCGATAACTTTGTGGGGTTACTTAGATATTACACACAACACATATAATTCTTTAAGAAGATTAATACCTATAAATGTTAGGATACTGAACACGGGACTCCTCTCGTTTTTAAGAAGGCTTTGGAGCCGAGTACGTCACGATGCTCCAATTGTGTACATCACATGTTCTGGAAATATATTTATTCCTCAGACATGCAGGTATCCTCACGATGTTTTCCTTCTATGCACCTGGTAAATCACCACTTAAAGTTGCAGAACAATTCTAGAGATGGGATAAAACCTAGGTCATTCGTGTACTATTTAACTTATGAATAGCCTAGGCCCCTGAGCGAACAATATTTTCAAGTAATAATAACATTAGGGTTGTATGGTAACAGTAGAGACTGCATTGTTTAATATTTAAAACGTTACAAATACACGATGTCAGGATACGGTGGGTTCGGGTTTAATTTGGGAGTTTTTCGTATCCTAAACAGGTTACAGACCAATTCTCACCGAGCCATGCATCCATGTGTATACTTTTTCATTTTCATTCATTCATTTTTTTATAGTAAAGTGACAAGACGAGCAGAACGTTGACCTGGTGATAAGTGCAACTTCTACCCATAACAAATTCTGTATCACCCAGATCGTTTCTGTGTGACACTACACTGCGCCTGTCACCCAGAGACATCAGCTCCCAAGTCTCATATGCACAGTGATTACTCTAGCTCTCTTAAGACCGAAACACAGCAATTGTTTGCATACCACTACTTCACAGCAGAATAATTGGTCGTGGGGTGGTACCTAGGCGGATTCCTGCATACGAATTCAACCACTAGTGTCTCGTTGCCTCCAGTCATCAGATTCTAAACATCATCTAAGTATTTTTCAAGACAAATATGATGAGCCCAAACACTTCCCAGCTCCAACTTGAGGCATTCTACATCATCTAGGTCTGTAGTACTTGTCTAGTCTAAGATAAATGTAACGAGCGAACACGACGGTCTCATGATGAGTGCTTGAGGAGTTTTTATGACCAACATCAGGCTCCATTACGAGACGCGGGACCTATTTAGGTCTAAAGTACATGTCAAGACAAATCCAATGAGCCTAAACACGACGAAGTTATGTTGAGAAGTTGTGGAACCTATATGACCACCTCCCGGCTCACATGAGACCACCTCCATGGTTCCATACCAATGCATCGAAGTTACACAAGTGTTCCAAATTTCAGCTCCGTCGGTTGGGAGGAATTGGTATAAAATTCAGCTGCAACATTTGATTAACACGGCAAGTTAAAAAAATTACATACATACAGGAAGCCTTTGTCCCGCCGAGGGTAGGCGGAGACCACGTACGTGGCCCATTTCACAATGACGCGGGCAACGAGGCGTGACGGGTGGCGAACCACGTCTCCACAATTTTCGTACGAGTCAAAAAAGTCTGTATAAAAGGTTGTAGCAAATAAAATATTCGTAACATTATTTTTTTAATTTACACTAAACTTTTTCAAAACATTTGTTATAAACAAATGATCAAAAACATAACGTACAAAATTACAGAGATCCTAACAAAACAATTTTTTTACGAGCATTACGGATTAACAAAGGCTGAATACATTTCTGGTTTTATTTTTTTGTGAGACCATTAAACTTGAAATAAAGTTTGTTCATCCAGTTACGCGTTACAGTATTCAATTTAATTGCTGTCATCACTATGTATATATTTTTTGAATGTAAAATCTTCATAATCGTCCCGTCATTCTTAGTATTATTTTTAATTTGAATTAGGTTTGTTTGTACTTCTACGCCGCAGGTCCTGGATTCAAAACCCAGTTAGATCTAACATTTGTGCATTTGGTTTTTGGGTCTCGTTCGTCTCGGATTTTTTTTTTGTAAGAGCACGTTACATTGTATGCAGTGCAGTGGTGAAGACGTGCGAGTTTCTCTGTTTGGGCACACACTTATGGCACTATAAAATCTCCTGCTCAGATTTTTCCATGACTACTGTTTTCTACTTTATTAATAAACAAGCTATTAAGAGTCCTCGAACTTTTACTGGTGGTAGGATTCCTATGCAGGAATCCGTGTAGGTAGTTACGACCGCAGGACTAGTTCTTCTGCCGTAACTACTTTACTTTATTCAAACATTTCGGTTAGATGGCTATTAACAGCTAGTGTAATATTTTTTTTATGAGTAGAAGTGATGAAACGAGCAAAACGTTCATCTGATGGTAAGTGCAACGTCTGCCTATAACAAATGCTGAGTCACTCAGAAAAATTCTGTGTGACACCACACAGTGCCCATCACCCTGAGACATAATTTCTTAAGTCTCATATGCCCAGTGATTACGCTAGCTCTCAGTGCCCTTCAGACCGAAACACAGTAATTTTTGCACACTACTGCTTCACGGCAAAATAACTGGCCCTGCGATGGTGACCTAGACGGATTCCTGCATAGAAATCCTGTAAAGGAACCAGTGTAATTAAGGACTGTCTCAGGTTGACAGGCTTAGTGTGGTGCCACACAGAAATGTTTATGAGCACAGCATTTTTTATCGTCAGACTTACCATTAGATCGTCGATAACGTTTAGCTTCATGATGATATGACCAATAAATGATACGAATGATAAATTTCTCTAACCTCATCAACTGCTTCAATACTTTTTATATAAGCTTAACTTGTGGTGGTGGCTCAAGAGTATGTACCACCCCATCTCATCCCGTGGGTGTCGTAAAAGTCGACAGAGGGAAAATAAAAACCAGGAGATAGGCAGCAGCATCTTCCTGGAACATCTGAATAAATAAACTGCGGTTGCCAGACCGCACACAAACAGCCTCCCCAGCGTGGCAACTATGGCAAGTCCGTCCAAAATTATTTTTGGCACGAGTGTCTCTGTGCTTGCGTGTACACTTGCGGCACTACAATATCTCCTGCGCAGTTGATATGATATATATGACAACTTCCGATAGTTATCGGTAGCCAGGAGAACATCAAGTGTGTACTTGTTGCATCAGGTAACATTAACATAACTTAACGTTAAATAACTCGTTATATTAAATATTAAATTTGAAAAAAGCTTCCTTTAAGAAATGTACAAGTCTATTTTCGTATAAATCTTGCCTTAGGTTTTCACGTGAAAACATCCTGTATTCAGTTTCAACCTATTATCAAACAACCAACGTTTCTTTGTAAAACGTGCTTTAGCGAGCATAGAAGCGATCTTGATGTACATACGAGTACAATGCTTTTGCATTTTCACTAGCATTATTCGCCATGGAAATATATTGCCAAAGCATTTTCTTTACAGTACATTGTAAATTATTTTAAAACATTAAAATACGCATGCATACAGTCACGCCTTATTTTTTATGTTATAAGGGGAAGAGACCACACCCATAGGTCACTTTTCGCCCCCGCGGGAAACGAGAGGTAACGGGTGGCGAACCACGTCACTGCCATTTTGGTGCGAATCAAGAAATTTTTACTCCCCATTGCGTTCTCACGAGCAGTATAGTGACAGAATTGCATATTATGGTATTATTCTGCACGAATTATACCTGCCCGTACAATACCTTAGTTGCCTCTTACGATACCTCTGCAGTAAAGAGGTAGGTGCTAATGTACTCTACTGGACATGTGTACTACTGGACACCCTTACGTATATGTAAAGTTGCAGTAACGTACTGACTGAACACATAATTGGGACAGATCGACATGGGTAAGACCACGATCTCACATAACATATATCAACGTTGCTTCGTCGAAAACCGGATAACCAAAAATTAACCACTAACTAGTCTTCCCAACAGTGTCCTCATGCGCTGTCGCATCCACAATATTCTATTCCTCATCGAGAATGAAAGTATATAGGCGTCTAGCGGTGACTCCTTTTCGTTGCTAAATGCTAAATTACTTATTACTGGACTATTCAAAAGTAATAAATGCTTATTAAAATCGTCTCCAAAATTAAGCAATAAGATGAATAGAAGCGTGATAACTCAGGAACTGGGCACTTACCCCCCCTATGGGCTCACGCCTTGTCGTGGCGGAGGGGGCTAACCGTGGCTTGGTCAAAATGGTTGGCCTGTGGCGTCAGGCTGGCCCGAGGAGGTCGCTTCGAGTGGGCTGCGGAAGCCTACTCTGGATGCGAGCAGGGGGACTGCATGGGGGAGCAGTACGCTGCCCTCCGCAGCCGAGGAGGAGACGCGGGGTAGGAGGAGTGTGGGTGTATCGTTGCCTCTCTCCCTATCCTCCGCGACTACTTAAACCTAAACAGGTAACCTATTTGCACCACAGTGACATCCGTTACACCAAAACGAATTCTAGAATCCTATTCTGGTTGAACAAATAAATGTAATAGCGGCATCTTTGTCACCACATGAGAAACTCAAGATATTGCTAATACGTCATACATCACGTTGTTTAAGTTTCATCGATGCTATTTTTTAAATTTAAAATAATTGCTGGTATTTCTAACTTCCTTAAGTTAGAAAGCCTTCTAGCGCTACGAGTCTTGTAACACGGGTATTATAATATTATCTGTTAACAGGGATCAGAGTGTAACGGATCTGACGGCGGCGTCGCGATGCTGAGCGTTGAGTCATCGACAGAAGCGATGTTGTAGTCCGTACTCTTGGGACGAAGTTGTGAAAATCACCAGGCTATCAGCACTACACATCAAAACAAGCTAGCTGGAGTCATCCTCCTTAGATCAGACATCCGAATTGGCGAGTTGATACAATTTCCATGGTACTTTCATTCTCCCAAAAACATCCACAATAATACGTAGGAGTATAATGATTAATTTGAAAATCATTTTATTTAAATTTTGGTAATAAAAATAAATAGCAACTTGAATATAAAACTGTAATTCTTTTAGTTTATTTCGGTTGTGTTTGATGTAATTAACACTAAATGAGGAAAATGGACAAATATTAAATTAAGAAATTGAAGAGACAGGATATTGAAAATATATAATTTCCGAAAGCTTTTATACTTGAAAAAGCTGTTACTTAATATGAAAAAGAAATAAAGCAGTAATATTAATATTTCTTTAGTGTGATTTCGAGCGTTATTTTTTTAATTCAGTTGAAAAAATATTTTATCGTCAAATGTATTGAAAGATATAAAATTTCGCAGTAAAAGAAAACAAAGTCAGAATATCTTTTTCGAATTTAGGCTTACTTAAAGTTCTTGTGAATGTCACAGTCCACACCGGTACGAAATAAGAGCTTCTCAGAGGATAACCGGCAAGAAACTAGGCGGCCCTGTTTTTCAATTGCGTATCACTTATAAATTACAATTTAACATGCGTAAAAATTAACACTTATAAAATTTCACTGTGAAGGTCCCGTGAAGAACTAACCATAGAAAAGACCCTATGAAGTAAGGTCCTTTTCTTTTTGCCGTGTGGTTGCGGCCTTAGAGAATCTACCACCCCATCACATCCCGCGATTGACGTAAAAGTCGGCAGAGGGAAAATGAAAACCAGTAGATGAGCAGCAGCATGTCCCATGAACATCTGTAATACAATACACTGCGGTTGCCAACCCGCCTGCCAAGCGTGGCAACTATAGCAAAATCCCTCTAAAATGAGAGCTACAAACTTTTGTGGCTATCTATGGGAGAGGCCTATGTTCAGCAGTGGACTTGAGATAGGCTGAAACGACAAACGACGAACGAAATTTCACTGTATACGAACAACACGCTATGTGATCCCGGCGTTGCAATACGATAATTTTATGTACACTTCATCATGTGCTCGATGGTGAAAGGAAAAAAACAACATAAGGAAACGTTAACGTATTATTTATCATACATAATTACAGTCACGCCTTTTTCCAATATAAGGGGTAGCCAGAGATAAAAACCGCAGCTCACTTTTCATCCCTACGGGAAACGATACGTGATGGGTGGCGAACCAAGTCGCCGCCATTTTGATACAAACAAAAAACTCACTCCCCATTGCGTCCCCAGAGGTGTACAGTGACAGCATTGCATATTATGGTATTCGTCGTTTCAGCCTATCACAAGTCCACTGCTGAACATAGGCCTCCCCCAAAAATTGCCACAAAATTTTGCAGCTCTCATTTTGGGGAGATTTTGCCATAGTTGCCACGCTTGGCAGGCGGGTTGGCAACCGCAGTTTATTTATTCAGATGTTCCAGGAAGATGCTGCTGCCCATCTCCTGGTTTTTATTATGGTATTATTCAGCACGAATAAAGGCTGTTTGTACAACAAATTAGTCGCCACTAACGACACCTCGGTAGGAAAGAGGTAGGTGATAATCTACTGTAACACACTCATACATATACATATGTATTACATATTTAAACATATACACATGAGTTGCAGTACCGTACTGGCTGTACCGTACCGTGCTGGCTTACTGGTGGTAGGATTCCTATACAGGAATCCGTCTAAGTAGGTAGCACCCCAGGGCCAGTTATTCTGTCGTGAAGCAGTAGTGTGCAAACATTACTGTGTTTCGGTTTGAAGGGCACTGTGAGCTAGCGTTATCACTGGGCATATGAGACTCACGAACTTATGTCTCAGGGTGATGGGCACAGTGTGGTGTCACACAGAAATTTTCTGGGTTATACAGCATTTGTTATGGACAGACGTTGTACTTACCATCCGGTGAACGTTTTGCTCGTTTCGTCACTTTATACATTAACAAAAAAATACAAAATGAGTACAGATCGACCTGGGCAAGACCACGATCTCTCATAACATATATCAAAGTAGCTTCGTTGAGAACCGGATAACCAATAATTAACCAGTAACGAGGCTTCCTCGTTGAGAATAAATGTATATAGGTATATGTAATGTATTAGGTGTCTAGGGGTGATGTCTTTCCGCAACTACATGGTAAATTACTTTTATTTTCTATATAAATAAAAATTAATTGCCGCATGTATGAAAGAACACCACTTGAGAACGGCTCGACCGATCAGGCTGTTTTTTTTTATGTAGTGATCGTAATTGTCAGGAAAAGGTTTAAAACAGAAAAATTTTGGTAAATCCACCGGAATAGTTGGAAATTTGGATGGTATTTTTGTATTAAAACGTTAATAAAAACTGCCGCCCACTTTGGCAGTACTGGAGTAAAGCACACTTTCTTCAATTAGTAAATATCACCCGTGCGAAACCGGGGCGGGTTGATGGTTTTCAAAAATATCTGTTTCTGGTTTGATGCAATTCGGTCTTGTTAACACGTAGTCAGTACTACCATATGTGTTTTTTTTATTGGATAAAGTGATGAAACGAGCAAAACTGATGGCAAGTGCAACGTCTGCCCATAACAAACGCTGTGTCACCCAGAAAATTTTTGTGTGACACCACACTGTGTCCATCACCCTGAGACATAAGTTCTTAAGTATCATATGCTCAGTGAATACGCTAGCTCACAGTGCCCTTCAAACCGAAATACGGTAATGTATGTACACTACTGCTTCACGGCAGAATAACTGGCCGCGGGGTGGTACCTACCTAGACGGATTCCTGCATAGGAATCCTACCACCAGTAAAACCACCAGTGTTTATAAGCCTATTAACGCCATCTACCGCGTTATTGAGACAAGGTAACAAGACCGAATGCCCAGAATCCGACTTAAACTACATCTCGATTTTTTTTAACCCTAGGAACATAATGTATGCACCATATTCACACATTATTATATTGTTATAACAAGATTTCACCCGAAGGTTATGCTAACCAAAGAGCATAAATACAAACGAAACACTTTATTATTAAAATAACGCTAGTGTATTTATTTATTCTGTTAGACTACATTAGCGTTTCAAAAACCAGTTTAATAATCTCTTATTTGTGGTAGTTACGTGGAAAATATCTTTTTAGTTAAGGGGACAATTGATACAACTCAATTATAATTTTACATCTCAAACTATAATTTGAATTTCCTCATCACAATATCTTATTTACATGAAATGTAATATTAAGACCATTACCATTGAAATATCAGGACGGCAGCTGCGACAGTGACTTTGTATTTTATTCTGCGACATTTTTGATTAATGGGACTCTCGTAGATGGCGACGGCACTTAGAGAGCGCTAAAACACACTTTCACAACTTCCAATAGGTCGTTAAGTAGTCTGGTTCAATTTTCATCTGTCATAAAATAAAAGTGTCCTCCAATTGCCATTACAAACTATAATTTTATGTAGTGTTTCAAATTAAGAAGATATTGTAGATTAATACGATAATGAATCATTAAAAATGGAAAGTTAAAGTCCTTCTGATTTTGAAACATGAGTTTACCTGATGATAGGATTCCTGTGCAAGAATCTGTCCAAGTAGGTACCATTGCAGTGGCAGTTATTCTGCCGTCAAGCAAACATTTCGGTATGAAGGGCACTGTTAGCAAGTGTAATCACAGGGCATATTATACCGGCATACGAGTATGTTCCGAGGAATTGTTCGGAATCATTCCAGTCGCAAAGTTTCACCTTCGTAAATAGTGCCACAGAACCAAATATTACTGAGGGACCTTCAAGAACAGAGCCTTTATGTTGTATATATAGTTCGCATCTCAGAAAACTTTCATAGCGCGATTATGGACTGTATGAAATATTTACTAAGTTCCCCATGTGGCGACATAGATGTCGCTTCATCACTCCCCCGCTGAGACTGGAAGTCATAGGTTAGCGTGGAGAACTTGTAATGTCAGGCGATGAGGTGCAGTCCGGAATTGCGGTGGTTCGGAGAAGCTGGCTGCGGGATGTTGATACCGAGGTCACCATTTTGGCGGATTATATTTCCAATGAAAAGGGTCACCTACCTAGACGGATTCCTGCATAGGAATCCTACCACCACCCTTTTTTATTTTTATTCAAGTCTTATTAGATCGTTATGATTTAAATAATTAACTTATGCATAGGAAATACTTAAATATTTTATAATCAATAATCAATAAAATAGCATATGCTATGTAAATTGTATTTTTATTTCGAGGTAATTTCTGGGTTTCTGCTCTTACTACGTTAAGCTTTGGAGGGAATTAAAATAAAATTTATTATTTGATTTGCGGATTTCGTGAAGTAAAATAACTGTTGTATTTTTAATTAGCACTACTCTAGGTTATTTTTATACTTTTACCACTATTATAAAATATATTTTTTTTCGAAATGTGACATCAAAAATATCTGTTTGTCTATTTAAACGGCTGTAAACTGTAACTCACATAAGTAAAATGATCATAGTCTAATACTCGTGGCATAATGCCCTACGAGCAGACGTGGATACAATTTCTTTAGAAACTTCACCTGCAAGTATATCAAATGCCGCTCTTCTCTACGGCAAATGATACACATAAATAATCTTCACTTAGAGATCCTTATTCACGCCATTTTAAACTACGTCTCGAATACTCCTAACACCGCCCCGACTCTTACAGAAGTCACTAAGATTTTCAAACTCCAAACTCTACAAGATCGCAGGCGTACTACAAAATAGAGAGAGTACAGAAGCAAAACTTTCAACCGATGATAAGTGCACCGTCTGCCCATAACAACTGATGTGTCACCCAGAACATATCCGTGTAGCACTACACTATGTCCGTCACCCTGAAACATCAGTTTTTCATAATATATACAAATACTCCATACAAAATACTCCTATAATATATACAAATTTATCAGTTTTTATTTGAATTTAGATATTTTAATTATACGCATATACATATAACACATTTAAACGAATTGGATATTTCTATTTTTTTTATTTCTTTCGATAATCGAACCCCCGACTGGCCTGTATGAAACCTAAAACCTCACGAAGAAACCAGTAGCGACACTTGCGCTCGGACTATTTTAACACTATTAAAGATTCCGTGTCTGTGAACGACGTTTATGTATGCGTTGCTGGAGCGCACATTATATGAAGCTCGCCTTCTGTACTATGTCTAATTTATTACAATATAATACATTGATATGTTACAATATTTTTACAACCCTAACTTCATTAAAGTGTTAAATAAAAAAATGACAGCAACGTGTTTGAAAAAAACTATTTTTACGGATTTTATCGCGTTATATTTAAACTATTTATAACACGACGTTTCGAGCACTTTACAGCACCCGTGGTCACGGAAGGACTGAGGTGACAGACGTGATGATTCGCGAGGCTATTGAAATTAAAAAACATCTTAACTTCAATAGGGAAGAATGTTGGGTACTACCATCGGCTTGGGATCCTAGGCAAGGCTTCACAATACACAGTAAGCTCTTTCTGTGTAGATCCGACTAAAAAATAATAATTATAAGCTGAAGGTACCCCGGGTACTATGACATCAGGACATCTGTTACCTCAGTCACGTCAGTCGGTAAAGCCCTCGAAACGTCGGGTTATAAATAGTTTAAATTAAACGCGATAAAATCGCGTAAATATAAGAAACCATTATTACAGCAAGGTGATTGAAGTAAAAGTTTTCTTATTATTAAAGGAAAGGTGGTTTTATATTGGTGGTGGAATTTCCATGCAGGAATCCGTAAAGATAATTAATTACATTATATTAATACACGCGGTGGTATTATACCAGTAAATTTTTCGTGAAGCATTAGTGTCCAAACACTACGGTGTTTCGGCATGAATGGCACTGATACATAGCTTAATTACAGGGCATAGAAGATTTAAGAAGTAATATCTCAGACAGACGAGCGCGCAGAAATGTTCTAGGTGACACAGCATTTTAATGGGCAATTTTTTCACTTGACATCAGGTAAACGATTTGCTAATTCCGTCACATTCTTCTATATAAGAAGTGACAATCGGGCACACAGTCTTCCTGATGTAGGTGTGTTTTTACCCTTGAGAAAATATCGAATTCATCGATGCCAATGATTGGCACTCCGGTTTCCATCCATCCCTATAACAAACGCGGCATCATTTGTTATGGTGAGTGATGATACACGTTTGATTTGTTATCTGTTTCGTTCAATTTGTACAACTTCTCACAACGAATGGATGTAAGACATTTTTCGTGTCCTCTCAGAGAACTAGTTAATTATTTTAATGGAGAAGAAGGCAAATGAAAAATTATACTTGAGACATCTAAAATTTCACTCTTAAAGATTAAAAATCTAAGTGTTACGTGCTCCAAAAAATAACTTTATTATTTTATATTAGTTATCAATGACAAATGGGCATCATAACTATTTAGACACAGCCTTTTCTTCGTAATTCATAATGCGTTCAGCTAAGAAAGGGAAGAGTTTGTCTGCTTCTGTTATTTCGTCGGATCACATGTAGGTGTCTTCAACAGAAGAGTCAATGGTCTCCTCCTAAGTAAACTAGTAAATGCATTTACCATCCAGAGCTGCATCGCTACTTACCATCAGGTGAGATCGTAGTTAGATTCGTCGTCGTCGTTTCAGCCTATCAATAGTCCACTGCTGAACATAGGCCTCCCCCATAGATTGCCACAAAAATTGTAGCTCTCGTTTTGGGATTATGCCATAGTTGCCACGCTTGACAGACGGGTTGGCAACCGCAGTTTATTTTTTCAGATGTTCCAGCAAGATGCTGCTGCCCATCTCATGGTTTTTATTTTCCCTCTGTCGACTTTTACGACACTCACGGGATGAGATGGGGTGGTAGATTCTCTTAGGCCGCTACCACACGGCTACTAGTTAGATTATAAAAAATAAATTAGTGTGAATTAAGAGATAAAACGAATGACGATAACAGAATTAAATAGCCGTTAAGGTAATCTCCGATGACAATGCTGTAACAATTACAACACGTATGATTCTACTATTCAGAACAATTTACCAGTTCATTGAAGTGGAACGAAGCTGCTGAGCGTAAAAGAAAAATAACGACGTATTTTCAAGATATTTAATATTATCAGATAATATATTTAATAACAATTCTATGGAAGTAATTTCGCAAGACACATTTTTTGATATTTATGATGAAATGATACTATTTTTTATTTTTTGATATTTATGTACTATATCAATCAATAAAATAAACATCATTTTGAAATTATCTTAATGACACAACTTCACCGATGCTTTCGGAAGCTATCAACTATGCCGGAGATATTATAGTGCAAACAAACGGCAAATGCACGCCAAACACAGAGGCGCTAACTAGTCCTAACTTGCCTACGTCCGATGTAACTCTCTTGCGATAAGATAGAAGGTAGGCTAGGGTGCAGTATTGGAGACACGGGAACAATAACAACAACCAGACCCAAAACATAACAATTAGTGTTTTGTCACAAATGTGGACCCTAGCTGGAATTTTGATCTTGAATCCGCGGTGCCAAGTACACTGACAACTTTTCTGCCACGCACAAGCACTTTATGGAATCTGCTGCCGCCAGAGTTTTTCCGGACCGATACGACTTAGGGACCTTCAAGAAAAGGGCCTATTCCTTTCTCAAAGGCCGGCAACGCATCTGCTATTCCTCTGGTATTGTAGATGTTCATGGGCGGCGGTAATCACTTATCATCAGGTGAGCCGCTTGCACGTTTGCCCCCCTTCCATAAAAAAAAATAAAAAAAACGACGCCACGTGGTTTCCTCAATGTACTGCATTTATGTTAATGCTTATACAGTTCTTTACCTATTTGTCATGTGTCAATAATAGGTGTTTAATCATTCCAGTGTTGTGCCACACTGAAACGTTCTGGGTTTGAACTTGCCATCAGGTGAAGGATTTGCTCGCTTCGTCAGTGCCTTCACTAAAAAAATACTGCAATTAACCTTTTTCTTAGTAATAACAATATCGAGAAGACTACGTAGCAGCGGGTTCTTGTTTTTTTTATTAAGTGATAACATTAATTTTCATTATAATTTAATATAATAATATTGAGACTGATTTTGATAATCAATAGTGTTTATTGGCTATCTTTCCCTCATTATATCATAAATTGTTATGTATTTTTTATGTTTAGTTATAACACCCATTTGTTATTTTTATTATTTCAAGGTATTACTGTGAGGGTTCTCATACAGAACTGATGTAACAAAAATAGGTTTGATTATTTCTAACTGTAATACTTGAAATCGTCACAAGCGCTAGAGGTCGCCGATGATAGCCGGTGGTCGCCCAGGGATTATGTTGAGTTCTCAAAATTTGAAGAAATATTTATATTATATATCGATGATATTTTCCGTTTAACTAACATCCACGTTAAATGTACCAACAAGGCCAGTTATTCTGCTGTAAAGCAGTGATGTGCAAACATTACTGTGTTTCGGTCAAGGCCACTGAGAGCTAGAAATTAGTAGGCATATAAGAAGAACTGATATCTCAGGGTGATGGGCGCAGTATGGTGTCACACAAAAATGTTATGGGTGACACAGCATTTGTTATGGATACACTTTGCACTACTATCAGTGAACGTTTTGCTCGTCTCAACACTTGATCCAATATCAAATCGGCAACGAGGACATAATTATAGAGCATAAATTAAAATCGTCCGGATAGGTATCACAGTCACGGAATACCACCATACGAAATAAGTTTCTGCGGCTTTTACGATTAGTGGCGAGAGTCGGATAACTAGATAACTAATAGATATTGCAAATGACTCATTCTAGTCCTGAGAGACATTTTTGAAGGGAAACAAACCAACAAAGCTTACACATTGTTGAATTATTTATTCAACAATGTGACAAATATTATATAGACTGTAAGCTCATTTGCTACGCTTGCTTACATAAAAAAATAATTACTCGTACAATGTCAATAAAAACTAAAAGTTTTCCTACTATCACCAACTTCGTTTATCTTATTAAGCTGTAAATAAGCATATTAAAGGAGGGAAAGTTAATTTGCTAAGATCTGCATGAAAAATGTAAAATGATGTGTATTACCTATTTTGCATGCGGATCTTAGCAAATTAACTTTCTCTCCTTTACTATAATGGATTTCCGCAAAGTAACGCCTGATTCTATTAACTAAATAAGCATATGCAAGATTTGAGTAAAACCACTCCGTAAATCAACCTGTGTTACTGTTACTAAAATATATTGTTTATAAAATATAATGTTTAACATTACAATATTGTTTATTACTTTTTGTTGTTCCAAATAAATAAACAAAATAAAATATAACTTCAAATAAAACAAATACAACAATTCAATGGTTTATTATCGGTACATTCAAAGCATTTCTGGGTGCCTTTATTTAGACTTAATATTATTATATACATCTTATTGTAGTAACAGCACTGAGTCATGATCATCAAATATAATAATTCGATACTGTTATGAAGTAAAGTGAATATGTAGTTTATACATCAGCAAATTTACAGACATACAAATAATGTTTACATGTAGATAAATAGCTGGGTGCTTTAAATATCATAATACCGATATTAAGGCAAAGCTTTAATCGTAAATCAGCACAGTCTATGCTATAAAATCAAAAGCGTTCGCTGTTATTAAATTATCATAAAAAGGTAATTTTTTACCAAAAGATAATACAATGAAAATTTAAACTTCAGAATTTATATTTCTAAAAATAAACGCATCTGGTGGTAGGATTCCTATCCGTCTAGGTAGGTAGTACCCCAGGGCCAGTTATTCTGCCGTGAAGTAGTAGTGTGCAAACATTACGGTGTTTCGGTCTGAAGGCCACTGAGAGCTAGTGTAATCACCGGACATATGAGACTAAAGAACTTGTCTCGGGGTGACAGGCGCAGTGTGGTGCTACACAGAAATATTCTGAATAACACAGCATCTGTTATGGGCAGACGCTGCACTTACCATAAGGTAAACATATTGCCCGTTTCGTCACTTAATGAAATAAAAAATCTTAACACAGTTGAAACTATAATAATGGAAATCTAAAATAAGATATAGGACACATAATAAAGAATAGGAAGTCCCTAAAATTCAGTTACCAACTGTAACGTACCCGTGTCTTTCAAGCATGCGTAACCATACCTTCGATATAGTTTTTTTTTGAATTCAACACATTTTTAAATCCTGTGCGATAATGGTTTTATGTTTATTTTATTTCTAAATATGGCAATTCAGAGCGTTGCTTTGTGTACATGCATTGTAATACCTAACGCTAGCGTAAAAAACAGTGCATTGTCATCGAGATACACTGACATTTTCTCTGTCAAAAATATAACTTTCTTTTACTTTCACTACTAAATGTTTGTGTTAAATTAGTTTTCTATCTAAAATTAAAATTAGATATTTCGGAAACAGTACATCAATGATCAGTCGTATCGTAACAGAATACAAAAAGCATGATTTAAAGATTTTTATATTTTTTAACGATTTTTTTTTTCTTACCGGCTCATTTATGAAGAAATGTAATTACTGTTGTGTAATTTTCTTTGGTAATGCAAAATTAACTCGTTTAAAATGAAGTTCGGATACCACAAATTTCAAATAGTTACGAGTAAGTACTGCTTGCGAAATACTTAACTTTAACACATTCCTTAAGTATAAGTTGCGATATTGTCGGCATATTTATACAACTATCCTCAATTACCTTAGACACATTAATCTTTAGTTATTCATGTTATAAACATCACGTAAGTTAGATATACACAAGTCATCACATTTCATAAAAAAACAAAGATGAAAATTAAAACGTCTTGATTAGAATATGCTCAGAAAGAGGCGCTGTAAGCTTTGGTATGATGTTATTATCTTTTGCATTTTTCTCTTTTCTATGCATTGAACATTTCTTGCCTTTGAGTCCAATTTCAGATTTATTATGCGTAGTCTTGATTTGGGATGAAATTGATAAGCCACGCTTTTTAATTTTACACGTTTTAATATTGCATGCACTGTCTCTATTCTTATCACTTTTGCTAACATCTTCTTGTTTCACACTTTTTGTCTTGTGTTCATTTTTTTCAAACGTATATTCTTTTTGAATATTACCTTCGTTTTTGTTAAGCGGTCCTACCTCGATAATTAACTGGGAGTGGTCGAAGCATGTGGTTGATTTCTGTATAAAAAAATTGATGTTAATCAATAGTATGTCGGTAATTACGAGTATTATTACGTCATTATTTTGCGATAGTACATTAATCTATCTACAAAGTACGTTATCATCTTTAATATAATTTATGGTTGCAATTAATATTTCATTGTAAGATACTCACTACTGGGTTTACTGCCTTACTGTAGATTTGAACTCGACCTTCCAACTCCATTTTGAGCCGCCAATCTCTTAAATACATATGTGCGGCGGCCATACTGGGCCAACCTCTGCGCCATGTTTGCCATCTATAGCAATAAATTAAAACAGTTTTTTAATATTTACCACTGATGTGTCTACTAACCCTTATCATAACGTACATAGGTTTTGTAAAAGTCGAGTAAGGGAAATGCCTGAAAACTTAATCGCGGCTGATAGATGCAATATATTATAACAATGTAATTTTTTATTACAATGAAAATTATTTCAAATCATGGACTACATCCGCTGCTGAACTATCTGAGGGCAATTGCTATGCACATGCAAATGCTTAGCGGAAGCGCATTGGTAACCAGAATATGAGTTGTAGCATTCTTTTGTACAGAAGGACGCGGTGATCTAAATTTGAGGCTTACTTTTACTTAAACTAACTTCTGTGGCATCTACAATTTGAATAGGAGTGCAAAATGTACTACAATAACTACATTTTGCAGTTTTTTTCTCACCGTGTCAAAAGTTGTAATGTTCTTGATTTCTGCCCCAGCTTTCTATAAATCAGTGCAGTAGACCGAAACGAAATTATATCCCCTCTCACTGCACTTTCAATATTTCGGTTTTTAAAAGTGAGCCGTGTGGCTTCGAGGTAGAATTTAGACGCCGGCCCAAAAAGCCCTAGAAAGTTAAATAATAATAATATGAAGTAATACCATCATTTATATATTATGTCACTTAGTAGAGCTTCTATAGTTGAATTTAGTAATTAATTAATTGACGACCGCGTGGACTAGTGGTCAGAGTACCTGACTTCTAAGCCGCGGGTCGTGGGTTCGAATCCCATTTTTGCTAAAACATAAATTGTTGGTTTTCGGGTCTGGTTGTGTTGTCATTGTCCCCGTGTTTCTGACACTGCATCCTAGCCTACCTCCGATCTTATCGCATCAGCGTTACATCGGGCGCGGGTAGGTTGGGACGAGTGAGTGCAAACACAGAGGTGTTTGCGAGTACACTTGTGGCACTATAATATCTCCTGCGCAGTTGAAGGCTCTCGACAGTAGTCGGCAGTTGTCGCCGTGGTCGAAATCGGCTAGGAGAACATCTTCACATTAATATTATTAAATACTATTATTTCTCCAATTTTTTTGAACTGCAATTAAATATTTCATAATAAAAATTATTGATTATCAATGTCCCAAAACAAAAATCGTTTTACCTTTTTCCTTTAACCAATTTCCATATAAAACATAATATTCCCAATTATTAGGTTCCAACTGCACTAATCTCGACAAAACCTTCTGTTTCTCCGGTTCTGGTATCAGTGTCAATAGTTCGACGTGGGCTTGAACAAATTGAGGTCGCAACAGCACACATTTCTTCAACATTTTGATTGCTAGATTTGTGCGTCCGTTCTTCCTAAATATAAAAAAAAATATTCTAAATTCATACATAAAAAATTTAATGATTTCTTTTATTTACGCGAATACTACACATTTAAATAAAACTATTTTTTACGGACTATGACATCAGGACATCTGCCACCCCAGTCCTCCCGTGACAATGGGTGCTGGAAAGAACTGGAAACGTCGGGTTAGAAATAGTTCAAAATGAGACGCGATAAAATCCGTCAAAATTAGTTTCATTTAAATATATACATTTACTGATCTTTATAATCGGTTACAACCATTATTAAAATCATTATATTCTAATGGATTAAGACTAAATTAAAGTGCTGAACATACAATAGCAATTTATTAGTGCCGTGTGGCGGCAGCATAAGTGAAATTACCACTCCACCTCATGTCATGGGTTTCGTAAAAGTCGACAGAGGGAATATAAAACCCAGGAGATGGGCAGCAGCATATTCCTGGAAGATTCCTGGAAGAAGAGTTTTGCTACAGTGTGTTTTTGATTCCGCCATCATCATACCTTGGTACCGTATCGTAAAGTTTACCAAAAAAAGTAAATAATAATATAATGGACTGCATCCGGTGGCAGAATTCATAGTACGCCTAAACTATCTTTAGTAGTAATAAGGAGTAGCATCTAAGTTTTCTAAAGGACTGATTTTTTTTTATTGGATAAAGTGACGAAACGACCAAAACGTTCAGCTGATGATAAGTGCAACGTCTGACCATAGCAAATGTTGTATCACCTAGAACATTTCTCTGTGACATCACACTGCGTCCATCGCCCAGACACATCAGTTCTTAAGTCTCATATGCCCAGTGATTACGCCAGCTCACAGTGCCCTTCAAACCGAAACACAGTAATGTTTGCACACTGATGCTTCACGGCAGAATAACTGGCCCTGAGGTGGTACCTACCTAGACGGATTCCTGCATAGGAATCCTTCCTCCAGTAAGCTGATACTTCGATCGCTGATTTGATCTGTCGGTGTAAAGTGGCCATTAGAGTCCACCTTGAGACTTATATCCAGCAGCGGACTTTTAAGAGGCCGATAATGATGATAATGATAATAAGCCGAGGGCCAAGTCGTTTTATCCAATGATGTAATATTTTCATATAACTACGACATGAAAGATGCAATTCCAATTCAAAAACACTGTCTTTTTAACGCTTAGATCAAGTGATTAAGTCAGTAATGTTGGATATTAATAATAAGCATCACTTTCCAATACAAACAGATGGACATATATATTTAGTGCATTATTAGAAGATCCGCGCCTATAAAAAGTATTGTTAGTCTCTATTCTATGAATTAATTAAAAAAAAGGTGTATAATTACTTGTATAACTTCCCAAGGTTGTAACGTGCGTTAACGTGGTGCTTATTGAACTTTATTGCCTGCAAGAAATGATATTCCGCATTCTCCATTCCGGCAACAAGAGTGCCGATATTATTATGAGCACTCGAATATGTTGGCCACAGTCTGTTAGCAAAATTATTTGTTTTTAATAATGTAACTGCTAAAATTAATCATAGTGATTTCATGATCTAGCTATAAACAAATCGAATCAAAAGAGAAATTATTGTTTTAGAATTATTTATGACTTGTCAAGGTCCAAGCATTGTGTATATACCAATGTAAAAAACTAACTTAACAGTTGATTCGTATAATGATGAGAATCGGAGATGCAATCACTCAATGATAACATCTATCTCGATGTATGTAAATTGACTGTGCACTTTTCGAGTGAAAGAGCCAACAATAAGTAACAGTATGACGAATTCGAATGCGTTAGTACATTAAATAAATAAAATCAAAGATTACAAATTATGTGAAATGAGGTAATACAATTTTCCCTTAAACCAAAATGTACAATCTCCGATCGAGTCACACTAATGTCTTTGTACCTCAAAGCTTCTTTGTAATGTTTGATAGCGTTGTCTTGCTGCTCCGTCTCCCGAAGGAAGTTTGCAAAGTTGTAGTGCAGTTTAGCGTTCTGCGGCAAAGTCACTAAATCCGACCTGAAACAAACAAAACACATTTGGGGGTGATTTACACCTAAATCCGACAACCGTAAAGCGAATATTGCGAGGTGTAAATCGTGGCAAACATTTTACGTTACGCTTAATAAAATTTCGTGAGCCGTAATGAATGTTTCATGGAATAAAAATGTGACTGCCAAAGGTTTAAATCAAAATAATCTTATCGAATCACGTCGTCTGTTAGAGGAAATTTAAGTATAAATATTTGGTTTTCATGTTTACAATTACAAAATTTACAGTTTAAGTTGACAGGAGCAAAAATGTGTAAAAAAATTAGCACGTATTATTCAACTTACTAAGGTAACGAAAAATAAAATAAATGTATCTAGATATATAATGTATATAGAAAAACGAATGTAATTTTCTAGTAAAAAATTATAATTATAAATTATTTTGAATGTAATAAGTAAAATTCATTTATTAAAAATAAATTCACGGATTTTATCAAGTTTAATTTACGTTCAAGTTTAGTTTAGTTTAACCACGGAGCCACTACACACAATTAATAATTAATACTTGAAGGTACTCCAGACTAACTATGACATCATAAAGTCTAACTCTTCAGTCCTACAGTGACCATGGGTGCTGCAAAGCGCTTGACGCGTTGGAAATGAGTAATAAATTAAAAATCCGTTAATTACGCTTTATTCAATATTCAAAAACAATATTCGTGTGAAAATAAGAAACCACTAGAAGTAAATTTGGTCATTGGTAAATTTAATAATGGAAAGAAAGTTAATTTGTCAAGATTCGCATGAAAATCTTAAAAAAGTCCGTATTACCTAGTTTTTGAAGAGCACCGCCCGCCCTCCCTCAATAGCGCCTCAGCCACCGTAAAGTCACTGTCGTAAAGTCAATATCACTTGATAATACTTGCCGCATGAGTACCTAGCGGTATTGTTGTAGTAGTGGAGGGGATCTGGTGGCGGCTCTCGGTGGCGGTATTAGTTTGCTTGTGGGCGCTATTGACGGAGTGCGGGCGGTGTTTTGAAAAACTTGGTAAACACCATTTAAAATTTTGCATGCGGATCTTAGCAAATTAAATGTCTTACCTTTATTATAATAGCCTGATTATATTAACTAAAAATATTTTCTTGGATAGTACAGTGCCTTTCTGGAACAGCTTCATAAACTAGCAGCATTATAGCATAGCTACAGCAGCCTAATGCTGCTAATTTAGCCGGTTACCAAATCTGTTTCGTGTGATATATGTTACAGAGCTTCCACTTCAGTCCTCAGTGGTGATATCGCATCTAAATTTTTCGAAATGAATCGATATAACTAATAGACCCACGTGAACCTAGTACCAATACTTTGACCTAAGTGCTTGAGTGTTAACTAGCTTTTGTGTTAAGTTTTTTAACATATGTTAAGTTTAGTATTAAACAGTATGTATTCATCTGAAGTGATGTAACTATCTAATAATGAAAGAGATTACCAGGAGCACACCCATACTTGCACTAAATCATATTAATATAAATTATCTGATGAAACTTCAACCAAAAATAGAAATGTCAAAATCTCCTACATTTTTCCTTAAAAGAATCCACATAAATATTGAAATATAATACGCTTAGATTATCAGAATCCAGGTAAAAAGGAAAATGTCACGAAACTTGTCAATACCATCAGTATTATTATAATCAAAGCCACTGGCTGAATTGACACATGATAAATAAATTTTGTTTCGTGTTTTTGTGACGATACTAACTAAATGTGGTAACGAAGTTATATTTTCTGATATCATTCAATATTTATTATATAAATATAAAATTTATGCCATCATGTCCTCCTCGATGATTGCCATCACGGTAAAGTCTACGGGATAATAATCAAAAATCTATTCATCTTACTCGATTATCCAGTTATTCTGCCGTTAAATAGTAACAAATAAACATTCCGGTTATGGTTATGCAGGAATCTGTGGAGGTAAGTATCATCACAGGGCCAGTTATTCTGCCGTGAAGCATAAGTGTGTAAACATTACAGTGTTTCGGTTTGAAGGGCACTGACAGCTACTGTAGTCACTGTGATGTCTCAGGGAGACAGGCAGTGTGGTGTAACACATAAATGATCTGGATTTCGCATTTGCATTTGTAACACATTCGTTACGGACAGACGTTTTACTCGTTTCTTTACTTTATCCAATAAAAATAACTTGCCATCACTTACTATAACTACACTGGTACTGTTAACATAACGGTAATTTGTGTGCAATGCAATAATAAAAAAAGTAATTTACATATCGTTAAAGAAAACACAAACATGATATTGAATAGTTTCAAGTTACTGTCGAAATGAATTGTTTTAATTTTTTCGTATGTAACTTATGATAACAAGTAATATTGCGTTACTTAACCTATTAAGAATTTATACGGTATGTAATCTTCTCTTCCAAATTGCCAATGTTCCTGCTGCATATTTATATACCTTTTCTTTTTCTTCCTATCTATATTTGCCTCGAGAAACCGGAATGAAACGTTCGATATGAAAAGATGTATCGACGCTAGATTTGACATTACTAAGAGAACACCACCCCAACAAAGCACGTCTCGTACGGCATGTCGCGCCCACAAATTAATTACAACGCTCTAATTTTACAAAACCTGAACTTATTTCTCCCGAAAACGCAACCGTAATCAAAAATCGATCATTCTTATTTAATATCAATTTCTTAAAGTTTGTATGCCTTAATAAAGCTTTCTGTTTTTTTACATTTTAATTAAAGAAAAACTGGAAAGAAGTAGTGATATGTCGTATAAAATAGAATATATACCTGAGGAGTGTTGCTCGGTCACGCCAGTCAGCATTTCTGCGATAGGTCCTAGCCACTCCACTGCTAGCCAAGACCGCTAAACCAACTATCAAAAAAGCTTTGGTGCCAGGTTTTGAATACCACATCAACTGAACACCGTAAGCCGTTATTATAACGCTACCAACACTGTTGAAAAAAAGTATTTATTAAAAAAATGTATATGTGAAGAGTTCATTGGCAAAATTCTTATTAGAAACTTTTAGCTACCAATGCAGCTGATAACCAATGCAATATTTTTGAACTCACATTTTTTTATCAATATTCAGTTAGTTTGAAACTGAGTGACAAATGTTTGGATCATTGTAATTGTACAAATGGTTCCATTACATCAATGGAAAGAAGATGATTATTATTTTTTAATTGTATTACGTTGCTTGTAATTAAATCATTGACTTTCTTATGCTTGATATTTGTTTAAAAATTATGCATTAATAAAGGAGTACCTGGGTATGTAAAGAACGCGTTCAGCTATGACAAATCCGACAGTTACGAATAAATTACTAGCTGGTACAAAGGGAATAACTAGAAATAATACTCCAATAACGGCAGGCGTATGCCGATGTATCTGAAAACAACATTTCATAATGAGCGGTGGAATCATTTTAATAATAACTCAAAATTTAAAACGCTTTAAATTTAATATTACTCGAGCGACCTGAGTACGATGCCGAAGCCGGCACCTCTAAAATTGTTCTGCAATTTTGCGAATAAGTCCTGATTGACCACGTACTCGGCGGTGGAGCAAAAACATCGTGAGGAAACCTGCATGTCTGAGGAATAAAAATATTTCGAAGACAGGGGTAGTGCGCCAACCCGCAACTCGCGAACTCTTCTCGGCTGCAAAATCCTCTGACTTCACTTTTTTTAACAAAATAGAATATACGAGTATTATGCTCTATGTCAAAGATTTTGTTAAAAGAAGGAATCAATATTTAATTTGTACACACAGCAAGCCGTAAAAACAGTAACAAACACTAAGCCGGCTTAAGAGAATCTACGACCCCATCTCATCCCGTGGGTGTTGTAAAAGTCGATAGAGGGATAAAGAAAACCGGGAGATGGAACATCTGAATCAATAAACTGCGGTTTGCCAACAAATCCCCCCAAATAGAGAGCTACAAGCTGTTGTGGCAATCTTTTGGGGAGGGCTATGTTCAGTTGTGGACTAGATGTGGGCTGAAGTGATGATGACACACAGTAAGACATTAAAATAAAATTCGAATTCCAGAATTTATAAATAATAACTCAAAAAAACCTATCTGTCAAAAATCGTTACCTCAATGTCGGCTATACAGCGATAGCACAGAAGCAACAATGCACCGAAAGCTGCGCATGTGAGAAAATTTCTCGGATCCCAGCCACTGGTAATAAGAGGAACTGATCCCATCTGCCAGTCGTGACTAAGTGTCCAAGGGCACAGAAGTAGCCACCAGTTGAATGCCGCCAGATAGCAGAAAGTCATCAGCCTGTAAATTTATTTTTGATATTAATTCAGAGAATCATCACCATCATTACAGTGCAGTTACAATATCACTGTATAACATAGATCTGAACTTGAATTACTAATTATAAATGATGTCTGCTTTCCACGTTGTTATTTTTCTTAAAATCAGCTGAATCGATTTCAGTGAGGTTTTCACAGTTGGACAGTATGGTTCGTTGGTGAGATTTCGGTTTAAAGAACTTTATGTTACTTATTAACACAATACACAACAATGTCACGTACATGAGTACATTAACACAATTTTAAAGTCACTTACAAAGAACAGAACGAAGTATGTGGTCTTGATTGCGTTATTATAGGTTTCAGTCTTAAACCTAACTAGTTATATGCAGGCAAAGTCATGAAAAAGGCTAGTATAGTAAATATAGTATCACCTGATATATTATATAATCTACCAGTCTACACGTGTACTTTTATCTTAAATGACGATGGTAGATTATCAAGATAGATTTTTTATGCTTGCCCTTAGTACTTCAGTGATTATAGTTTTCATTTAGATTTACGTAAAACAATCGCAATCTGGCAGTATTGTTTATATTATTAATACCGTTGTTATATATTTTATAAACTTTTTCTACTATTATTTTTGCTAATACGAAGAATTTCATAATTTTCTTATAATAATCAAAAACAAATCAATTACTTTTGTAACTTATTTTATATTATAATTTACCTGACAAATAAACTAGGATGAAAAGCAGCCGGGTTGTCTTGCGGTGAAAACGATGGCCATGTTCCTTGCAGCAAAGCAAGCCGTAGACATATCAGTAATGCAAGAGACACTATTACTTTGAACGTTCGGATTGACAATCCTGTACATTTCTTCTCAATTTTCCATGAGTAAACTGACCTGAGAATGCAATACTGTATTAATATAATACAAATTAAATGTCAACAAACTTTCTCCAACATCTCTCGTAAACTGAATTCAGCAGCTCTGTATAAGTGTAGCATTGTAATTGTTGTTACATTTCCTTGTACTGAAGATTTCTCGATTCAGTAATATAATACTAAACACTTATAATCCTGAAATGCCATTAATCAGTTAATGCTTTTCCACTTGTATTTCTTCTGTATTTCTTTAAACACTTTACGATAATCAACAAAACGAATATTAATCAAATGCTTTTCCACTTGTATTTTTTCAGAAAAAGTAAAAATTTTTTAACTCTCCCCACATCTATTTTAAGTGGAATCTTTAAGACCTTTGCAAAATTTCTAAATGGAATTCCTTCAAGATGTGTTATTTTTCTTACACGTTATCACGAAAAGAAGCCGTAAGCAAGAAAATATGCAGACCAATGAGAAAAAGAAACTTTAAGACATTCTCAACAATGTCTTTTAGAAAGCTTCTAACGGAAGAATTTTCATTAGAAAATGTGTGTTACAAAAGAAATCCAAGTGAATAAACAATGTACTTAAATTTTTAGGTTTCAGTTCTAACATTTTTTTATCAAATCTACTTTTTTGTTTCTTGACAATTTAATTTAATTAATCAACATTATATATAAAATAATTTTTATAATCTTTGTCTGGATCTTAACTTTTTTTACATTTTCATTCTTTTATTTTTTTATTTTTAGGTACGAGTACCTTTTACTTTAAATTCATATAAATGTGTTTATGTTGGTTTGTTTATTTTAAATTATGTTTAAATTATTTAATACAATATTTACTTTATTAATCTCTAAAACGTCGTGATTACAGTTTAACTACAATCATGGCGTAGTATAGTAAGTTGAATTCGCTAGATGTCACATTTTCCCTGATTATTTTTGTTAGTAAAATTTAGTTTAGTTTAAAATAGATACAATAGTTACTTATATATATTTAAGTATTTTTAAGAACCAATAAGTGGCATTATTTATAAATGTCTAAATACATACTGAAATCAGTCCAGCAAGTAATAAGTTACTTCATCTTCTTACGTATTAACCAACAAAGAGCTGAAATTTGAAGGATAACCAGAATGGAAGGCATAAATTTCCTTAATTTGAAGGTGCAACTATTGAGTTTTTAACTTTTATAATTTAGCCGTCAGGATATGAGAACATATGTATATTTATATATGATGCCGTTAAGAAAGTTTACCACCGAATCTGATCCTGCGAGTGAAGAAGCGATTCCAGACCGGCACGGAACTGAGGTGTCTGTCACTGAGCTCGCCGAATCGCCTTCCAAGAATGATGTTTAAAGAAAATCCTCTGCTTTAAAAATATCCATTTACAATCAGCTGTTCATAGGCTGATTAAGAGGGTAAGGTAGATTAATGTTGATAAACAGACCAATTAAATACCACTATAAACCAAGACTTAGTAGTGTAATGAAGTGGCAATGGATCAGGGCTGAGAGGGAAGAAAAGTTCTCGAGTGGCAACCTCGCACCGGCAAATGCAATTGTAGGGCGATCTTGCCACTAGAATGAGCGATAACCTGCATCGTTTTGCGACTACTAGTGTTCTCAGAAGGTTTACAGTTATTAAATAGCGGTAAATCTATGCTCATTTATATACGTAGTAGTTGTAGTAAACTGAAAAAAAAAACTATAATCAATGGCAGATATCATACCTTTTTACGAATGGCCAGCATCTGTAGAAGTCAACGGCAAGATTAAGAAGAAGTATTGTTATGCCGGTCTCTTTTGCCAGCATACTAAGTGCTCCGAGAAATACACTCAACCACACGCTTTTCTTCCCGCTTGTAGATCTAAAAATTAAGAAAAATGATAAAAATGAAGTGTATTTTTATTTTTTTTAGGAGGAAGCGACGAGTCGCACAAAACGTTCATCTGATGGTAAGTGCAACGTCTGCCCATAACAAAAGCCCAGTAATCCAGAAATCTTGCACACGTTCCCCTGAGATATCAGTTCTTAAGTCTCAAAAGTGTCCAGTAATTACACTTGCTGTCAGTGCCCTTCAGACCGGAACATATTAATGTTTTTGTTTTATAGAAGAGGGGGCAAACGAGCAAGCAGCTCACCTGATGTTTGAGAAGTTTAACCGGACTGATTTCATAGAAATTTTTGGATATTATACTCGTAGTATAAATAATATTAGTACAGAATATGAGCATTTCTTGTTTTGGCCGTAGAATAGAATAGAATAGAATATTTTTTTATTCAATATAGATCATTTACATAATACTTATTGAACGTCATTTTTTTTAAACAACACTGGTTCGCAAAGAAATGCCTCTGTCGTGGGAAGAACCAGTAAGAAACCCAGCCGGATTTTTTTTTCAGTCATTTTAAATATACATCAATACAACAAATATACATATCATTTTAAATATATTACAGCAGTTTTATAAATATGTAGAAATAGCTTGGCAGCGATCACCTCATTCCCAGGGGTTATCATAATACGAGTACATGTTTTTCTTAATATTATAATAACCCTTTTTAAGTAGTTTAAAAGTCTTTGCTTAAAAAATAGTTTGAACTTTTTTATTGAAAGACGGGTACCTGGCATAATTAATGTGCTTGTTCCTGGTATTCACATTATGAACATCATTTATTTATTAAGTGATTAATATTCTTATGTACATACATAATGTTTTCATATACATATTGAGAGGCCATGGTTAAGATATTAATTTCTTTAAATTTATCTCTAAGATACACTCTAGAGCCAAGATTATAAATAGATCGCATGGCCCTCTTTTGCAAAACAAAAATCACCTCTACGTCAGTCGCATTTCCCCATAGCTTATCATAAGACATTATGCTGTGAAAATAACTAAAATAAACTATTCGAGCAGTTTCAACATTAGTCAAGTTTCTAATTCTTTTCACAGCATAAGCTGCAGACTAGGTTCTCTCATCTTGATGCGATAATAGTAGCACCATTAAAGAATTTGCCACCCCATTACATCCTGTGGGTATTCTAAAAGTCGACTGTCGGAAAATGCCATAATTATGTTAAAATACAACATTAAGAATCCAATAAATATTATATCGCTAAAATAAATAAAAAAGTTTTTTTTTCAATGGTAGTGTTTCAGATAACTGAAATTATCGCAATATTTTTTTATTAAACCTTTTGGATATTACATCGCTCTATACAAAGAAGCTGGTCTAATTTACTAATTATAATTATTTATTAATTAAGTTTTATACTGTTTTTCCTAGAACGATGTCAAAATTAGACAATATACAAAATATTTAATTACCTATGGTACACTAGTAGAGATGATAGAAAGAATATACACGCCAAAACATCTGCTCTCCCCACCACTCCTGCTACCTGTCGAATAAATAGAAAAATAAAGTAATCCGAATAACTAATTACTTAATTTATTAAATAAATCATAAAAACGATTTATAAATAGATGCAGCAAATTTATGACTGCAGTGAACTTTTCGGTCATCGACCTGTGTTTAATTATTTGCCTTTAACGATATTGTAGATGTGTGCCCATATTTATTTGTTGCGTGTTAACAGTCCATGATTAACAGTCCATACTAGGTCAATTTAAATGAATATTATATTAACAGTCAGATGAAATTTGATAAAAAAAAATATATTTAGTAAATTATTTGTCTAGATCATGGTCTAAAAAATTAAAGTGTCTGTTTGTAATAACAGATTTTTACTTAATGTTTAAGAAAGTTTATGCGGTACTTATAAGAAAAAACTATTTTAAAAAAAATTTCTGTCTGTCTGTCCGTCTGTCTGTTTGTTCCGGCTAATCACCGAAACGGCTGGAACCTTCACTGAGAGATAGCTGATATTATATCGGGCAACTTAGGCTACTTTAATTTAAGAAAAATAATTAGTGTTCCGCGGAAAAAAAATTAACCTCGAAATCCGATTCAAATAGGGAAGTATATACGTATATTATCGATCGGGGTCGGTTTTTTTACGCGGGTATTTTATATTACTTTAAGAAATCTGAATATTAGAGTTATAAAAATAAAAATATATTAAGTCCGCCAAATCGTATTTCTGCAATGTGTTGAATTGGGAAAATTTAAGCTACTAAAATAACGATAAGTGACCTAGTACCTATTTAAATAACGTTTTCAAACAACGCCGTACTAAATTCACATTTTAACTAATAGATCTAGGAGCAGAAATTTCGAAATCAGTTGGACTTTTTTTGGTAATTTGTGGCTAAGGGCATATACTGTACAACTCAAATATTACTACCCAATTTACATTATTCGACTTCTGAAATTGGTATTACTGTTCTGTGTTACAACCTATACAAAAAATAAGTATTTTAATTCCTAAGTTAAGTCGAACGATTTTGCAATCTATTTAAATTCTTTCATACTTTCATGATTATAAACATGAATATATCCGTATTATATTTAAGAACAAAAAACTAAAATTGACTCTAATATATAAAATGCTAGGGCATATCAGTATAGTGGCATTGATTGGTCTGAAATTGTGGACTTACGAATGTTTTTGTGTTATGAATTATTGCGCAAGGCTAATGACCTCATAACTAATTTCTTAAACGATGCTTTACTTAAGAAACCATGGTAATTGTTTTTAATGTAATTTTAAATTGTAATTGTCAAACTGAACGTCACTTTTTTATTAAGATTTCAATACAAAAATACAATCCATATTTCCGACTTTTTCGGTGGATTTTCCAAATATTTTCTGTATACAAGCCTTGTATCTTGCCAATTCTGAACACCGCAAAAAAATAAGCCTAAACTGTCAAGCAGTTCTCAACCGATAATCTTTCGTACGTGCGGCAAATTGATTTTTAAAAGAAGAAAATTTTTTAGACGTAGAAGATAGAACATAGATTATCTTTACTTACAATAAGCCACGCTTGTACTGCAGTATTAAAATGGTTATGAATACAATATATAAAATTGTCACAGAATTTGTTAATCTATTACACACTAGTTGTATATGTGAATTTCTTTTTACCTCATTTATATTCTTTAATAGGGTTTAGTAATTTAGAACAGAGAATACTTCTCGCAAATGATAAAATAAGAGTTATTCTAGAGCTGACGCTACCTAATTGTCCCCCCTGTAATTTTAGTCTATTGTGTATTTAAATAATTACCGCTTCAGTATGTACAGGATGTACTGCAAATAATAGGGCCGCCAGTGCGGCGAATGGACGTTGCAGACGAGCTATTGTTACACAGGCTCTGGCGACGAGCGCGCAACACGCGGCATGCAGGGAGACATTACAGATATGCCACCACCACGGGAGAAGGCCCGCTAGAGCATGATTAAGTCTGAAACAAAAAAAAAAGAGAATTCATTATTTTTCTTTAAATTTTCACTAGACCATTTTCCACTCGGGCTGGATTTCGATACAAATTTTTTTGTGAGTACTGGTAGGAATACCTAACTTTTACGCTGCAGATCCTGAGTTCCAATCTTAGACGGAGTCAATATTTATGCAAATATACAAATTGTTGGTTTTCGGGTTTGGTTGTGTCATGAATTTGAAATGTATGCCTGTAAAACGCAGTCACGAAATAGGAGAACTCCTAGAGTGGGCGGGGCGTTTTTCTTTTAATATTGAATTGTAATCCTTTCCTTGTCACTAGCTTAATGTTCTCACAATATAACTTGTTCATGTGGCCCAAGGAATACGAGCAACGAACGTTTTAAGATTTAATAAAACGAAATCACTAGTAATTGAATATCAAATTCAAAAGTATCTTAATAAAAGGTTTATACCTTTTATTAAGATACTTTTGAATTTCTCTAAAAGCAATCACGAAAATTTAAATTATTTATACACTTTAGAAATAAATTCTTGTTCTATTTTAGCTGATCAGATTATATTGAAATTATTTTATTTTTATACTCTCAAATGAAACCTTGAATTTTAATTTTGTTGTTCCGAGTACGATCATAGCAACACTATTTTAAGGCTGGACAGTTCTTTGTCCAACACCATTATTCCGATCACGTAAAGACCCTTTCTATGCTAACGCGCCCTCTCTGTCATATTATATCTATATTCTATCATATCATCAGCTTTATTTTATCATATTTAAAACCTTCACTACAGCGCCCTTCAAACCGGTAGACATCGATGTTTGCATACTATTGCTCCACGGCAGACTGACGCAGCGGTGGTACCAACCTATTCGGAATCCTGAATAAGAGGTACACCATCAGTAGAACTTCAGATTTACTTGATAATGTACTAATGCTATATGTTATGGATGTACGAAATAAAATAAAGGAGAGGAAGTTAATTTTTAAAGATCCGCATGCAAAATATGAAATGGTGTATATTACCTAGTTTTTGAAAAGCAATCAGTAGGGTGCACAAGCAACTTCACCGCCACCAGATAACCTCCACCACTACAATACCGAGAGGTTCGGCGGCAGTCTGTCGTAGAGTCTATAGCACTTGGTAATGCCTCGTTTTGGTCGTGACTTCAGTGGTGTATATAACCTAGTGGTAGTACGAGTATTGTAGTAGTGGAGGGTATCTGGTGGCGGTTCCCGGTGAAGGTGTTAGTTTGCTTGTGCACGCACTGAGGGAGGGCGGGCGGTTCTGTTCAAAAACTAGTTAATATACACCATTTCATATTTTGCATGCGGATCTTAGCAAATGAATTTCCTTTCCTTCGTTATGATGGATTTCCGCAAAGTAACGCCTGATTCTGTTAACTATACGAAATAAAGTATTTCATTCCTTTTTGGTTTTTCTGACATATCGCACAAACGTAATATTTATTGTTATTTTAGGGCGATAGCTGAAATGAAACTTAAATGCAACGTCATCTGGTGGTGAAACATAAATGCTCCATGTCCGATAGTCGACGCTGATTGGTTTCCCAATTAAAATTCAGGAGTTTATCGATTCGACAGTCAGAAGTAACAATGAACGTTAGTCACAGATGAAATTGAAAAATTACGGAATATTTCAACCAACATTGAAACAAAGGCAAGGTAAATACGATTTTATTTGTTCGCCCTGAGAATGTGTCTACAAGTCGGTCGATATAGTGGTCTCAGGACACGCGCTAGTCCTGGAGCTGGAGCCAGAAATTGTGCTAAAACACAAATTGTTGGTTTTCGGGTCTGGCTGTGTTGTGATTGTCCCCGTGTTTCTAACACTGCATCCTAGCCTACCTCCGATCTTATCGCATCGACGTTACACCGGACACGGGTAAGTTGGGACGAATGAGTGCCTCTGTGTGCGCGTGCACTTGTGGCACTATAATATTTCCCGCGCAGTTGATAGCTCTCGACAATATTCGAAAGTTCTCGCCGTGGTCTAAATCGGCCAGGAGAATATCAATTATTTTCTAAATAGATTCAAATCAGTGATTCAGCATAAAACTCAAAAAGAATTAATAAATTTGGTTTTAACATGATACTGAAATAATACGATATATACAGCAACTGAGGCAATAAAAAAATACATTGTTCAGGAACGCATTGTTCATTTTTTATTACCCTGCCTCATTTTGATGAAACGAAACGTCAAATCCATTATCGTTGAACCATCAGGTCGGCAGCTGTGACAATGACTTCATTTTTTACTCAGCAACATTTTTGATTAATGGAACACTCCTAGATGGCGACAGCATTACTGTGTTAAAGTACACTTTACAAGTTGTAGCGGATTCTTTGCGTATTCTGTTTAAATTTTTCTTTGCCTTAAAATTAAGTGTTCCACAACTGCCTCAACAGAATTTGTGATGATAGCTGGTGTTCAGAGTACATAATTTTTACGTCGCGGGTCCTAGGTTTGATCAGCATTCGTGCTAAAAACAACAACTGTTGGTTATCGGGTGTGGTTGTATCGTGATTGTCCCCGTGTTTCTGAAATTGCATCCTATCCTACATTCGATCACTTATCTTATATATTTTATATCTATCATCCCTTAAATATAGCGTTAAATAGAGCGTGGGTAGGTTAGGACGAGTGAGTGCCTTTGGGTTAGAGAGTTTGAGCGTACACTTGTGGCACTATTATGTCTCCTGTGCAATTGATATTTCCCGACAGTATTCAGAAGTTTTGCCGTGGTTGAATTCGGCCAAGAGGACGTCGTCACTACAGTACTTTATGTCTAGATATCGAATTTTTGAACGTATAATGCATTTTTGTAACTTATTTAATTTAGTTTTTTAATAATTAATAGCTCTGTAGGTATTAATAACTAAAATGTCATAATAAAATCAATTATTTTTTAAACAGAATTTTAAACTAGGTTTCAAACAACTCATAAGAAGTCATAATGAAATATTTTAATGAATAGTTACCTTCGAATATATGTAATAAATGCAACTTAGATAAATACAAGTGCAACGAAATACATGTTTGGTTGTGACGCTCTCTTAAAATTAGCAGCTGTTAAGGCGTACTTTTAAGCGTGATTAAAAACGAAATTTCAATTTGAATGCAAATAATTTATTAAAATAAGTCAATAAAAGTATTGGATTGCAATGGTAAATACGGTTTAAATTTAATGTAAATAATTAAATATATGTGTTTGTGTATATTTAGTTATTGATATTTCAATTGCGTTATTTCTGTTTCAGGTCTATCTGAGTATTTAAATGTGTTTTAATTATTTCAGTAAATTAATTGATTATGTGAATCTTATGTGACAGTTTGCGCACGTCATTTAAAAATCCACTCATTTAAGAAATAAAGTATTAATATTAGGAAGAGTTAATCTTCATTTGCATTTCATCGCGTTTATTTTAAAACCATTTACGCTCGAAACGTCAGAAAAAAATTAGTTCATTCTTAAATGACCGCGATAAATCTTTAGTTTTATTAAATATGTAATATAAGTGTAAATATAAAAAATCGTTATACAAAAAATTTAATTAAATCTACAGGAACTGGAGCATCAATAATATATTTGCCGTCTACACCGATCGACAGATTTTATAAAGCTATTTCCGCAATTATATAAGCGTGACATTTCTGAAATAAGGAAAATAATTGACAGCAATAAATGGAAATAGAAAAAGCCGTTACAGCTTATTGGTAAGCTATACTGTTTTAGTAATATGTTGATAGTAGTTAGTAGTAGGTAATGGTGCCTCGAACCCATTCTAGTTGTCTACAATTTGTGAAATTAAACGCTAAAATACAGCCCTTCTTATATTGTCCAATGGTAGAATAATCACATGTGAGACATCAAGCTGGCGCAGTAGATAAATGATTCGCGAATGAAACAACACCATATATACATACATGCAGTCACCCATCTTTTACATTGGGGTAGGCAACGACCACATCTTTCCACTTACTATGATCCTAAAACACATCCTTCGATATTTCTACTTTCCTGAGTGTTTGCATACAAGCTCGTCGGCTGCAGTTACTTTTGACATGGCCATTCCTTTAAATATCGTTATACGTTCGTCTACATATAGCACTTATATGACTTGCAAATAGTTGTTCCGGGTCTGCATGGTTGTGTAAGTTCAATTCATGTTTGAAAATGCGCCCAGCAGACATCATAGTGTGGTATTTCTATAAAAATAAACAAGGCCCTGATACCTGAGAACACCTGTGTGTGAATTACGACAGTCCGCAAAGGAGCAGCGTGGTGGACTAAGCCTCAAAACCTCTAACAATGAAAATTGGTATGCGCTTTGCAGTGAGACTTGAAAAGGCTTACGTTATTGTTTATCATTACGTTGTAATTGCTCGCTTCGTGTTGAATTTATCTTTTTCTCTTTCATTTTTACCCAAAAAAAAGGTTAAGCCGTCCTTGACGGCGACAACTTTGTAAGGAAGTTGTTGACGTGGTCGATATTTTTTTTATTCGATAAATTGACGAGACGAGATATACGTTCACCTGATGATAAGTGCAACGTGGCAGACATAACAAATGCTGCGTCACCCATAAAAAAATTCTGTGTGACACACTACGCCCGTCACTCTGATACATCAATTCATAAGTCTCATATGTCCAGTGATTACACTAGCTCCACCGAGAGCTAGTGTACTTTTAGACCGAAACATCGTAAAGTTTTCACCCTACTGCTTCACCGCCAATAACTGGCCCTGTGATGGTACCTACCTAGGCGGATTCCTGCATAGGGATCCTACCAGTAAAGGCTAAAATAATAATATCATAAGACGAAAGGATTTACCGTAATCGCCACTCTTCGCAGTTGGTGATTGGTAATCACAGTACCTCGCAGATTTAGACACTTTTGCTATTCAGCCATCAGTCTGACGCCATGAGAACTTTCTAGAATTTCTTTAATCGACTCTTACGACGCCTACTGATGAGACGGGGCCGTTACCACACGTCAATAAAAATGTCTTTAGTAAGTTATAATTATTACTACTTTAATTCAACAATTTAATTGAATGCGATAGGTGTCCGGCAGATTAGAACAACACCTTCCTCTTTTCACCGAGGCGACTAGGGCTTTGTACAGACAGCCTCTATTCGTGCAGAATAACACCATACTATGCAATATCACTATAGTGCTAGGAACGCAATAGAGTAAGTATTTGACACTTACCAAAATGGCGGCGATGTGGTTCACCACCAGTCGCGTCTCGTTTCCCGCGAGGGCTGAAAAGTGGGCTACGTGATTGGCCGATGCCTACTCTTTATATGGGGAAAAGGCGTGACTGTATGTATGTGTATTCAATTAAACCTACAACAATCAACTCTGACAGAACACACTTATGTCGACTATTCTAGGTCTTCTTTAGTTGAAGTGATATAAAAATCTTGCACCGAATAAAATGTGTCCAAAATAGTTTTTAGGTCACATTTTATTTGGATTAAGCTTGTGTAAGCTCGATCTGCGGCGGTTTCATGTTTACTAGATCTAAGTTTGTGTGTTTGCAGTGTTCTTAATTGTCAGGACGAGTTTGTAAATTCCGCCAGAAAAGTCGGAAATTTGGATGGTGCTTTGGTATTAAAATCTCAATAAATAAGTTACGTTCAGTTTCACAGTTCTACTGCCACATGTTTTCGTAACAACAATGTAATAATTCCGCATTGAATATTGATATTTTGCGAAAAATAATTGAATTGAAAGCGATATTTCAGTGTGTTATCGATGCATTCGAAACCGTAAGCACGCATGCAAAGACGGGGCGGGTCGCTAGTAAAGAATAAAGAAATAACAACATAACGGCTTTTTTATTTTTTTCATCTATAAAGTGATGAAACGAGCAAAACGTTCACCTGATGGTAAGTGCAACGTCTGCCCATAACAAATGCAGTGTCATCTAGAACATGTCTGTGTGACACCTCACTGTGCTCATCACCCTGAGACATCAGTTCTTAAGTCTCAAATGCCCTGTGATTACGCTAGCTCACAGTGCCCTTCAAACCGAAACACAGTAATGTTTGCACACTACTGCTTCACGGCAGAATAACTGGCTCTGGGGTGGTACCTAACTAGACGGATTCCTGCAAAGGAATCCTACCACCAGTAAAAATCTGCCATCAAATAATCAACCATCTATGAATGTAACTAAATAAACTTTGTCTGCCTCGCTTACTCACACAAATCCTAAGTTTATAGTTAAACATTAAATGTAAACAATCATAATAAAAACTAAGAAAACTTATTACACATAGTTGTTATGACACTTCTATCGTACCAGACATTGCTTCGCGGCAGAATAACTGACCCTGGGGTGGTACTCGTACTTACCTAGACGGATTCCTGCATAGGAATCCTACCACCAGTAGATACGGCTACACAGATATAGCTATATTTATCGCTTGAATCCGAGAATACATTAGATCCTTTCGTTTTTCAGTGATTTGGGTCAGTGTGGTGTAAATTAAAATCGCCAATTTGCATCTTAACGCGAATTACGGAAATCAAAAGAAGAGGTAACAAATTAACTAAATCGGTACCGCCTTAAACGCTTCAGCTTTATTCATAAAGCGAGGAGTATTTCGCTGTATTCAAAATCGACGACCTATATTAATTGGTTGATCAGTATTCACCAGTCGTCTAATTGTTGCAACTAATTTGCGGAACAGCTCGCCGTATTTCTAATTGTGTTTTGTAACGAATCGCTTCCACGGTTAACTATCAGCCACTGATCGCGAAAATCGGTTATACTGTTACTGTATACTGATAAATTTTTAGTCATGCGAAAGTGATTACCACGTAAATTACTAAAAATTAATAAGTCGAAACGTTTCATTATTTCATCATCATCGTCATCATTTCAGCCATTCACTAGTACACTGCTGAACATAGGCCTCCACAATAAATTGCCACAAAAGTTTGTAGCTCACATTTTGGGGGGAATTTGCCACAGTTACCATGCTTGGCAGGCGGGTTGGCAACAGCAGTTTATTTATTCAGATGTTTTGGTTTTTATTTTCCCTTTGTCGACTTTTACGACACCCACGGGATGAGATGGGGTGGTTAATCTATTAGAAAATAAAAATAATTAGTATTAATTCTTTAATCTGTTAGAATATACATAATATTTACAGATTGCACCTTTGTACGCTAAATCCCTGTTTTTGTCTTGTCAGTCGATTTTTATGGCGTACATGAGTACCGGCTGCAACTTAATTATTTCTGAGATTATGTCGGACCTAACATAAATAAAGTTCAGTATTTTTGTTTTTATTTTACTGCCTCTTAATGTCCGCACGGGATGTAACGTGTCCACTTGATTGCTTTTTAATAGCCACTTACGTTACCGATAGCGCTCCACAAAATCTATCCCTGTACAAAATTTCAATTTTTTGTTCTTCTTTCATTTGTCATTTTATGTCGAGACATCAGTTACTTTATCTACTTTAAAAAAAACTATGTTTTCTCTTTCTTATATTTGTGCCAATGTTATACAATTAATAAAAATAAATTATACTTTAGTTATTAATTTAATAAAACTACTTTTACGGATTATATCGCGGTTAATTTTTAAACTATTTATAACCCGACGTTTCGAGTACTTTACAGCACCCATGGTCACGGGATAAAATCCGTAAAAAAAGTTAAATTTAATTAGTAATATTCAGTAAATATAAGAAATAGTTATTAATTAATTATTATAACGTAAGTTGAGGTGTCATAGTTAATCCAGGCTACGTTCAGATTTTTAATTATTACGTTTGGTCCGATCTACGACGACTACGGTGTCTACAACCTTTGCAGCTATACCCTTAGCTTCGAATTTTAGTTTATTAATAATAGACTCACAAGCCGATGGTGTTATCTCTATTGAAATTAAGATGTTTTCCAATTAATACAATAGCCTTGCGAAATAATCTCGGCAGAAGTCGTTGTTCTTTTGCGCTGATTTGGTGTATCAAATGTGGTATAATGGTTGGGATAAGCTACGATGTCTAACACTCTAGTCTCCTCATGACCATAGGTGCTGCAAAGCAGTCAAAATGTCGGGATATAAATAATTAAATTGAACGCGATGTAATTCATAAATTTAGTTTTATTAAATAAAATTGTTTTTTTTTTATTTTAGCTATTCCTATGATTATAAATAAGAACACTATTCAAATACACCCTTATGTTTGTTAATTTTACTTCCCGAATATGTTGTTTTACTTAGCCATTGTGTTATAGAACAAGAGAAACTAGAATAGTTTTGAGAATGTGTTCTGTTTAAATTAAGCTAGTGTAAACTGGAGGCGTGACAGTTTCGTGTTGACTTTCCAACTTTGGAACTACTGACGTATGTTCACAAAATTATTTGTTGCATCCTATTATGAATCGAGTTTGTATGTTTTATGATTTTAACACGAATGTGTTGCAACATGTGAAAATAAAGGTAACAATTTAAATATAAAAAACACGTCATAATATTAAAAATAGTGAACCTATTACGATGACGTCCGCTGCAAAAATAAAGTTACCAATATAGTCCTGATATAATAAAGAATCAGATGAAGTAAAAACGGCCAGCTTTTTAGCATTTACAACCAATAACTGTTAGGGAAGATAGGTACTTGAGTGGCAGCCTAGTGTACAGCAACCCCAGTGTATCGTTTTGCTGGAATTTGATGAATGCAGGTGATTTGGGATAGTATACCAGTGATAGGCTGAAATGATGATGAAGGGATAGGTTGAAACGATCTGGGCTATCTGAGGCTGAAGATGATCTAATAACTTAGATGACCTAAGTATTTAAAGAAATACTTTGTAAGGTTTTTTTACCAAAAAGTGACGATAGAAGCAAAACGTTCACCTGATGGTAAGCGCAACGTTTGCCCATAACAAATGCTGTGTCACCCAGAGAATTTCTGTGTGATAACACACTGCGCCCATCACTCTGAAACATCAGTTCTTAAGTCTCTTATGAGAATAAAGAGAGTAATTACACTAGCTCTCAGTGTCCTTCAAACCGAAACACAGTGTTATTTGCACACTACTGCTTCAAAGCACAATAGCTGGCCCTGGGGTGGTACCTACCTAGACGGATTCCTGCACAGGAATCCTACCACGAAAAATGTGAAAAGGTTATCTTTATACATTGGAAAATGTACGAGGAAATGATGAAACGTTCAATATTAAAATCTAACCATCAAAATTGCACTACACAAACACCTATTGGAGCATTGATGCCCGCACGGGCGGCTACGAAGCGTCCGCTTGATTGGTTTTTAATAGCCACTCACATCGCCCATGATATCATCCTGTAAAACCGATCTCAGTTTCGTATCTAATTTTCTTCGTCGTGTTTTAGATTGTAATAGGCTTCCACATCAATCTTTTTCATGGTTTATTGAAGTTCTTTCACGATCAATAAGTACCTATAAAATAGAAATGTCTGGTACGATAGAAGTGTTATAACTACTATGTGTAATAAGTTTTCTTAGTTTTTATTATGATTGTTTACATTTAATGTTTAACTATAAACTTAGGATTTGTGTGAGTAAGCGAGGCAGATAAAGTTTTTTTAGTTACATTCATAGATGGTTGATTATTTGATGGCAGATTTTTACTGGTGGTAGGATTCTTTTGCAGGAATCCGTCTAGTTAGGTACCACCCCAGAGCCAGTTATTCTGCGCTGAAGCAGTAGTGTGCCAACATGACTGTGCCTTGATCTGAATGGCACTGTGAGCAATTGTAATCACTGGGCATATGAGACTTAAGAACTGATGTCTCAGGGTGTAAGGCGCAGTGTGGTGTCACAAATAAATGTTGCTCTTACCATCTGGTGAAAGTTTTGCTTGTTTCATCACTTTATCCAATAAAAAAAAGATAGATAGAAATATTAGTAGTTATATATAATAATAATAATAAATAAATCTTTATTGACACAAAACATTTTTACACAAACTATATGTGAAGTCCCTGACTTCTGAGCTAGGTTTATTTAAACCTGTGTTACAGAAGTCAGTGTCTTCTCCCATTTGCAATGACACATTCATTTATTCGTGAATAAAGACTACACTAATGAAAAAACAAAATGCACTTTAGTTGCGTTAGTGCGTGTGTGTGTGTGTGTGTGTGGGCGTGTGTGTGTGTGTGTGTGTGTGTGTGTGTGTGTGTGTGTGTGTGTGTGTGTGTGTGTGTGTGTGTGTGTGTGTGTGCGTGCGTGCGTGCGTGCGTGCGTGCGTGTATGTGTGTATTATTATATATATATATATTTGTTCATACAGATGCAAGTTATGAAATCTAAAAAAGATTACAATTTCTCAAAATCAAATATAATATGTATAATGCATATAAACTCTAATAATTCATCATAATAAAAACTTCTCAGTTTCATCATAATCTAGGCTCAGTATCCAAGTTTTTATCTTTTTTTTCATTTCAAACACTGAAAGTGGGTGTATGTTGTGAATATAAGATATAAGATAGAAAGATAGAAAAAAAAGTTTATTTATATCCTTACAGAAGAGGTGTATAAAAATAAACATAGGTAAATACTTACTACTGTAATGAGACTGGAGAGTTTGAATGTCTGAATGCGCTAACCTCAGGAAATACTTATCCGATTTGATTTTTTTTTGTGTAAGATAGTCCGTTTATTGAAAAAAGTTATAAGTTATAAAACGTTATGCTCCATACTTATATTTACGAGAGTAAAACCAAGGGACACAGCAATAATAAGATAAGTGTAATGTTTCAATGGTTAAAATTAAGTGCATAAGTTTCTAGAAAAAACGTATGTTTTTTTTATTGCATAAAGTGATGAAGCGAGCAAAACGCTCACCTGATTGTAAGTGCAACGTCTGCCCATAACAAATGCTGTGTCACCCCGAAAATTTCTCTGTGACACCACACTATGTCCATCACCCTGAGACATAGGTTCTTAAGTTACATATGCCCAGTGATTACGCTAGCTCACAGTGCCCTTCAAACCGAAACACAGTAATGTTTGCACACTACTGCTTCACGGCAGAATAACTGGCCCTGGAGTGGTACCTACCTAGACGGATTCCTGCATAGGAATCCTACCACAAGTTATATTATGTATGTATATCACGCAAGGCAAACCGGTTTTAACATGCAAAACGATATATTACACCGAAAGTTTCTGTATCGCAGTTTACTTCTGATTTATTGGTTTTTGTGTATACCACTTCGATTAGTACTACGAATTTCATCTAGTGTTCGTCTTGGTTTCTATGAGTTGTGGACTTAATTTCTGCACCAAAAATGACGTCATTCTGGCCGATTTTCTACCACTGTAACCACTTCCGGGTGCTGTCTGAAGCTATCAACTCCTGGAGCTGTTATAGTGCTACAAGTGAATGGGCAATACTGTTGACAGCGACAACTACGAATTGCTGTCGAAAGTTATTAACTGCGCGGGACATATTATTGTGCCGTAAGTGTGCGCGTTAACACAAGGGCACTCACTGGTGCCAACCCACCCGTGCCCGATGTAACGCTCATTCAATAAGATCGCAGGTAGGCTAGGATGCAGTGACAGAGACACAAGAACAATCACAACACAAACAGACCCGAAAAACCAACAATTAGTGTTTTTGCATAAATGTTGGCTCCGCCTAGGATTTGAACCTAGGACCCGCAACGTTATAGTCAGCTCTAACCACTACGCTAAGCGGTCGTCATCATACTCGTCTTTAAATACTCGCACCCAATCTAACGCTCATGCGATATTACTACTGGTGGTAGGATTCCTATGCAGGAATCCGTCTAGGTAAGTACCACCCCAGGGCCAGTTATTCTGCCGTAAAGCGGTAGTGTGCAAACATTACTGTGTTTCGGTTTTAAGGGTACTGAGAGCTAGCGTAATCACTGGGCACAAGAGACTTAAGAACTGATGTCTCAGGGTGATGGGCGAGGTGTGGTGTCACACAGTACACAGTTTCTGGGTGACACAGCATTTGTTATGGGCAAACGTTACACTTACCATCAGGTGAACGTTTTGCTGGTTCCGTCACTTCTATGAAATAAAAAAAAACATTACTACCACTAGGCAAAACACTATGCTATAAACAATAGTGCCGCCGAGTGGATCGGCGTCTGATTGCCGCGTCTATTTTGAGGTAACACGTGTCGTGTTGTCGACTTCAGAGGTGTGTATGTCACTACATTTATTATAATGGATTTCCGCAAAATAACGCCTGATTCTATTAACTAGAGAATAAAAGGTATATGATACGAGACAATCACATCTCAACGAAATAAAGAAGCCGACAATTTGTGTTCTTGTAAAAATGGTGGCTGTATCTGGGTTTCGAACCCAGGTGTTCATTAACTGGTGGAAGCATTATATGCATTTCTATGAAATCCGTCTAGGTATGCAGCACCGGCAGGGCCAGTGTCCGAACATTATTGTGTTTCGGTCTGAAGGGCACTTCAACGCAGTAATGTTTGCTCACTACTGCTTGGCGGCGCAATATTCACGCATAATGAAACTTATTGTTCATTTTAAATGTGTCTGCTCTTAAGTAAAAGGAAATGAAATATGAATATTTGTTCCATTGACATTAAATCCCAGAGGCCAAGTGGTTAGAGTAACTGAATATTAAACTGCGGGTTTTTTTTTAATATGAGGAAGTGACGAGACTCGGAAAACGTTTACACGTTTACATACCTAGCATGCAGAGGAAGAGCTTCGCTTCGTCTTTTGTAAGAGAACATCAAAAAACTGGATTCAATTACTTAGAATGAAGCTAGTACAATTACCTTCTTAAACTACACCGCTATTCAATCCTTTAAAGTGCTAATTTACCACGCGCTTGTCGAAAAAAGTAACTTAAGTTAACCTAAATATAACGTCTATTCAAAAGTATATACGTTATTTAAATAAAACTACTTTTTTACGGATTTTATCGCGTTTAATTTTTGAACTATTTTTACCCGACGTTTCGGACGCTTTACAGCACCCATGGTCACGGGGGGACTGAGGTGACAGTTGTCCCGATGTCATAGTTAACCCGGAGTACCTTCAGCTTTTAATTATTATTTGTAGTCCGATCTACGCAGAAAGAGCTTACTGTGTCTTGAAGCCTTGCAGTGGTATGCTTGGTTTTTGATTTAATTTTATTAATAATAGGATCCCAAGCCGGTGGTAATACCCAACCATCTTCCCTTTTGAAATTAGGATGTTTTTTAATTTCAATAGCCTCGCGAATCATCCTTGGTAGGAATCGGTGTTCTTTTGCAAGGATTTGTGGTCTATCAAATCTGATGTAATGGTTGGGATGATCCAGAACATGGTCACAGACTGCAGACTTCCTAGAGCGTCGATGCTTCACATCAGCTATGTGTTCTTTAACGCGGGTTTTAATGGATCTTTTAGTTTGCCCTATGTAAGAGAGACCACATTCACAATCCATTAAAGATCCATTAAAACCCGCGTTAAAGAACACATAGCTGATGTGAAGCATCGACGCTCTAGGAAGTCTGCAGTCTGTCACCATGTTCTGGATCATCCCAACCATTACATCAGATTTGATAGACCACAAATCCTTGCAAAAGAACACCGATTCCTACCAAGGATGATTCGCGAGGCTATTGAAATTAAAAAACATCCTAATTTCAATAGGGTAGATGGTTGGGTATTACCACCGGCTTGGGATCCTATTATTAATAAAATTAAATCAAAAACCAAGCATACCACTGCAAGGCTTCAAGACACAGTAAGCTCTTTCTGCGTAGATCGGACTACAAATAATAATTAAAAGCTGAAGGTACTCCGGGTTAACTATGACATCGGGACAACTGTCACCTCAGTCCCCCCGTGACCATGGGTGCTGTAAAGCGTCCGAAACGTCGGGTAAAAATAGTTCAAAAATTAAACGCGATAAAATCCGTAAAAAAGTAGTTTTATTTAAATGTGTAATTTTCGCGTAAATAAAAGAAAACATTATATATACGTTATTCCATACTACAGCAACGGTATAGTCTCTATGGTTCATCTACTACTTCTTTTAAATGGTAGTAGACTAAACCCAGCAGTAAGATGTTTCACAATCATCATCATTTCAGCCCATTACAAATCTATGGGCCGATCTCATTGACTGCCAACGCTCGGTTCTGAACATAATTTATATTTAAAAAAAAAAAAAAACTACTTTTACTATTTTATCTCATTTACACTTTTATTATTGAGGCTAGTTATGGATTCAGATATCACGTATTTTTCCGCGGGTGAAGCGACAACGGAAACAGACGAATAAAATATTATAGAGTGCAAGTGCAACTTGGCAAAGAAGTGAAATAAATTGCAATCACTTTGGCACAACATTTTCATCTCAGCACATTGCAAACAGGATGCCAGAAATTGACCACGACGATTACACTTATTCCGTACAATTTTTTATCTTGATTTACAGTTATTGCTCGCTCGGCGAAGGCGGTACCTGAACATTAGTCACTGGGACATATTATTTGCTCTGGCCACTGTTTTGTCACCTAGCGCAATTTCGCCGTTATTATCGTAATTTGTTACTACTATTTCATTTTTAGCGTGTGATTCTTAACAGATGACCAAGCTTAATATGACAATAAGGGCAATACTTCATCAAGATTAAATGATTAAAGATTTTGCGTCCGGTACAGTAAACTAGCACCTACGTCTTCCATACCGAGGTGTCGTACCGAGGTGTCGTACCGAGGTATTGTACGGAAAGCCTTTATTCTTGCCGAATAATATTGTAATATACAATGCCGTCACTATACTGCTCGTGGGAACGCAATAGAGAGTAATAAAGTTCGGAGTTCAGATCGAAACAGGAATGTTTGCACGCTGTTTCATGGCAGAATCACTCGCCCTGCGGTGGTATCTACCCAGATTGTGTGGCTCTTTATTTGCGCGTACACCTTTACCACTATAATATCTTCTGCGCAGTTGATAGCTGCCAATAATAGACGGAAGTTGATATGTCGAAAATTAGCCATATAAACATATGAATAACTGGATTGATTCGTCATCGTAGCACGCTGGCATTATATCATCGTCAGAATAAAATTTGTGGTCTGGCAAACCCAGACGCTGACATTTGCCTTAGTCAACGCTACGGCGAAAACTACTGAAAAAGTTATCAACTGCGCCAGGTGCTTTTATAGTGCCCTAAGTGTACGTGCACACTCACACGTCCCATCCTACCCGTGCACGATGTAAAGCTCATGCGATAAGATCGGAGGTAGGCCAGGGTGCAGTGTCAGAGACACGAGGACAAACGACACAACAAAACCTGACATCCAACAATTTGTGTTTTTGTACAAATGTTGACTACGTCTGGGATTCGAGCCCAGGATCCGCGGCATGGTAGTCAGGTATTCCATCCACTGGGCCACGCGGTCGTCACTCATGACAGAAAATACGGCGATGAACTTTATCTAGCTATCCATGGAGGAGGCCTATGTTCAGCAGTCGACTAATAACAGGCTGAAATGATGATGATGATGTGTGCCGGCACCTCTAAAACAGTTCTGCAATTTTAAGTGCTGATTTACCACGTGCTCACCGATGAAGGAAAACATCGTGAGGAAACCTGCATGTCTGAGGAATAATGAATACTTCGAGGACACGTGAAGTCTGCCAGCCCGCATTGGAGCAGCCGACTCTTACCGGCTCCAAAACCCTTCCGTAAAAGATAAGAGGCCTGTGATCAGCAGTGGAACATTTATAGGTTATTGTAACAGTCTATACAGATTTCTCAGTTAAGTAAAGTAGTAACTTTACTTAAAGTAGTTACCTAAACTAAATTAAAAACCATTTATTTCCTAAACATGTATTTATATAAAGACTAATAAAACTTGGACCGTTCTATTTCCCAAACTACTATCACTAAATGGTGTAATTTCTTTAGAGACTAATCTGTTAATTAATTATTCTCTTAGTCGAAAGTTATAGAACAAACTCACCGACTTAATAACTGTGTTGTGGACCGACATTTCTGTATACGTATAACTTGCATTTAAGGTCATACTTAGAAGTATATTGAGCTAATTTAATGCTCTTAAAGTAAAAAGAAAGAAAATAATAATTAATCGAGTCAATAAAATATCATAATAAAAAAGGAAACGACTTAGGTTTTGCTAAACGCGAAATATTTTAAATAAATAAAAGTGCGTATAAATAAAATAGAAAGTAAGTAAAATAAAAAGTAAAGTAACAGACTATAAATGTTCCACTACTGAGCACAGGCGTCCTCTCATTTCTGAGAGGGTTTTGGAGCGAGGAATAGTCCGCCACGCTGCTCCAATGCGGGTTGGCGGACTTCAGGTTTCGCATCAGTAAATATTAAAGTTACCTAAAAATCTCCTAGTGCTGAATAGGCCAATAGGCCTTCACTCATTTTTTCATGTAACAGGGAGGAGTCCGCTTCGCTGCTTCTTTGCGGACCGGCGGACTTCACATATCTTCGAAATGTTTTAATTCCTTTGGCATGCTCGCGTCCTCACGATATTTTCATTCGCTGCTGAGCACATGATACTTTAAAATAAAGGGTCAGCGGCAGACCCCTGACCAGGGCACAAAGTTATTGAAGTTGAATTTAATGTAAAGTTATTAATAATATTTACGAATTTAGGACACGAAAATAATTACCAAAGTTTATTAAAATGGTTAATCAGTATAACACTATCAAGACTGCTAGTAATTACTATAAGCAAAGAACAAGCGTCTACTGCTACTGAAATTAAGTTATCTCAATTTTACGGTAGAAGGAGCACGACTCTTTTGCAATTTTGAGTCACAAAAAATACTTTATTACGAAAGAAAGACTTTATTTTCATCTACAACACGACGTTCATTAGAATAAGACAAGTTAGTAACAATACATTTATAAAAATACGTTATATTACAACTAAAGTTTACTTAACGTTTTTAAATGCTTATTATGCGAAAGTAACTCTCTCCCTCCCTCTATCTGTTAGTTATATTTTCACGGTTTAACCGCTGAACCGAAGTTGAAGAAATTTGGCACAGAGATAGCTTGCATCTTAAAGACGGACATGGGATACTATCCAAATACTAATCAAATAGCTCCCACGGGATATAAAAAAAATCAGCTGAGATGGAGTCGGGGGGGAGGAGGAGTTATTGCGACGTGCCACTCACCCAATCCTCCGCGACTTTGGTGGGGCCGCACCGTCGATGCGGCCGTGCTTGGGCCTCTGTTGAGATTATAATAATGGACTATGCGCTGCTCTTCTTACCCTCCGCGGTCAAAATGTGGTCGCCTGTGTCGCCACAGACTAAATCCGTCGCTGAGGGTGAGAAGGCTGGTACTTCCGAGTCCTCGTTTTCCAGGCCCTCGTGGTCTCCACGTAGCAGACTCGGGGGGAGAGGGGGGTTGGGGTTGTGCACACAGAGAGAGATCGTGTTGGAAGGTGCGTTGTGTGTTTCGGCGCACTCTGCTGGAAGAGTAAGGATGAGGAGTTATCCTTTCCTGAGAAGAAGCTGCCAAAGGCGGCCGGCATCGGTGGAGCTGCAGATGTGTGCGTAAGCGTTCCCGTGGCTCCGCCAACTTGCGGCGAAGGCGAAACATCCAGAGGTTTTAGTCGGTGCAAGTCAGACATAGCCCATCCTTGCCACCGCGAGGGCGGGTTAACTTTAGGAATTTCCCCATTTTAAAAAAGAAAGGGTCCGGCATAATTGAGATGGTTACTTCGCCATCAATCGGAGGCGAAGACATTTTCTTGGCATCTGCCTTAAACATCCACAGGATGACAAGGCGTGGCAGATTTTCGTATGTATGAACTAGATTATTTAATATTGAACCTGTATATTATATCGAAATATTTAGCTTTTTCTACAATAAATCTTTACAAATTCACTGAATTTCATTCTGTTACTTATAATATGATTTGTACGAAATATATGCCCATTTAAAAAAGATAAATATAATCAAACTCTACACAAAAACTTTCTAAGAACTGTTCAACCGTAAGTATTCTTTCATAGATATTTTATAAATATTTATTCATAAAACAGAAAAATTTATCAGCGAAAGCACTAAATTGATTTCACCCTTTCGTAAACATAATAAATTCTCGAAAAGTTTACTACATACAATAGACTATAACAATACCCGCTTTGTTAGCTCAGGGCGCAGACTACGAACTTATGCCATTTATAATGTACCCGGGGCGATCCAGTAGTAAATAAATGTCTGAATGCTTTTCTCTATGCATACTCAGTATTATGTTATAATAATTTTATATACTTGTATTTAGTAAGTTATGGGAGACAAAATGTAAGAAACCTATCGCATAATTACTTTAATCTAAAGAACTATAATCGATTACCGATAGGTGTCTGGCAAAGAAAAATAGCACCTATGTCTTTCCTACCGACGTGTCATAAGAGGCGACTAAGGTATTATAGGGACAGCCTTAATTCGTGCAGAATAACACCATAATATGCAATGCTGTCACCATACTGCTCGTGGGAACGCAATGGGGAGTAAGATCTTTTTGACTCGTAACAAAATGGCGGCGACGTGGTTCGCCTCCCGTCACGTTTCGTTTCCCGCGAGGGCGAAAAGTGGGCCACATGAGTGGCCTCTGCCTACCTCTTATTTGGGAAAAACGCGTGATTGTATATATCTATGAACGTAATTATCACTTTGTTCCTGTAAACTTGAATTTTGAGATTATCGCCGTTAGTCATCGCCGTGAGCCTTTCGAAGATATCGCCAACTAATCTAGTATACATTTTTCTTTGCGTTTTATCATCCCTTTTTTTAGGTGCACTTAGCCGCACTCGGTTGATAAATTTTGAGTGAAAAGTTTCTGTAGACCTCACTATGAATATTAAATTCTCGGCTACAGAGAATAACTAGTCTGGCCACAAATACTGTTACATAAAAACTTTTCTTTTTTTCAACTTTTTAATTATTTTGAATTTGGAACGCGTATATTATTTTAAAAACTTCTTTCGATTTTGCGCGATTTCACATTATTTTTCGTGTTCATTATCAAATTACAATATGGAATGGGGTGTTAAAGAAAATAGGATTGCAGTGATCGCCTTGCACAAAGTAGGTATGGGAGCCGTCGGTCATATTCCAGACACTTCAAAAGCTTCGTATCAGCCGTATGTTCGTATATCGTACTATCAACAGATACAACAACACTTCCTCTGTAGAAGACCAGAAAAGATCGGGGCGGCCGCGAGCTGTTAGACCTACAAAGGCTGTTAATACTGTTAAAGACAGAATTCGTCGAAACCCCATTAGGAAGTAAAAAATCTTATCGCGAGAATGAAGATTTCCGCTAGGACTCTGTCGCGTATTATACAACAAGACCTGAAGCTCGGTGCTTATCGTCGATATACAGGACATGCCCTAAATAAATCCTTACAATTAAAAATTAGAGTGGATCCATCAAAACGCCTTCTGTCGCGATACGCAGGTGAAAGGCACAGAAATTTCTTTCTTTCTTTCTTTAAATATCCTCTTTACCGATGAAAAAAATTTCATGATTGAAGAACACTATATAATAATAATAAGCAAAATGATAAAGTGTACGCTCACAGTTCTAAAGAAGCTGCTCAAGTGGTCGGAAAGGTACATCCTGCGTCAGTACATTTTTACACTACATTTTTGTGAAAAAGGAGTGAAAACTTCAGCCGAAGTGTATCAAGATACAGTCTTGGATCATATTGTGAAATCTCTCAGCAATACACTTTTTAAAAATATACCGTGGAATTTCCAGCAGGACTCTGCACCTGGTCACAAGGCACGAACTACCCAAGCCTGGCTTGAAACCAACGTTCCGGACTTTACGAGAGGTGAAGACTGGCCCTCATCTAGCCCAGACCTCAACCCTTTAGACTTTAAATTATGGGCAGTTTTAGAGGACATGGCCTGCTTTAAACGACACAGCGACATTGAGTCTCTTAAAAAATCTTTGGAGCAAGCAGTGGCGAAATTTCCCTTGGAAACAGTGCGTAAATCCATACAGTCGTGGCCAAACAGATTAAAGGCCTGTATAAAAGCCAAAGGTGGCCATTTCGAATAGAATATTTTTTTTATTTTTTGCTGAGACTAATAAATATGTAGGTAAAAATTTTAATAGTATTACATTACTTCATCAAAAAAAAATACATTTTCATTTGTAACCAAAGTTTGGTCGGCCTAGGTGTTTACAGAATATCACGAGTCTCCTACACGAGTGACCTGTGTTCAATCCCCGGCGCTGCGTAGATCATACAAAAATTATAAATAAAAAGCTGAAGGTACTCCGGGTTGACTATGACATCAGAACATCTGTCACCTCAGTCCACCTGTGGCCATGGGTGTTGTAAACCACTCGAAACGTCGGGTAAATAGTCAAATTAAACGCGATAAAATCGGTTCATACCTCGCAGCTCATACCTTGCTGCCGATATTTTCTCACCTCTGATATTTTAGATCTGTCAACTTTGACGTAGTTATTTCACCGTCACAAACCAAATATTGTTAAATTCAAAACCATAATTATAAGGCCTTATAGAGGTCCTTTCATCCTTACATAACATTTTGATCTTGTATAAAAGTCTCTTTCATAAAGACATTTGTGTGTTGGAAGTGGGTTAAAATTAGTAAGAAAATTATAGAAATCTAGTAATCATAAAACTACATTTGTTAATAATTGTTCATAAAGAATTTAATCTTCTTTAAAAAAGAAACTTTAGATAAAATATAAGAAAATAATAATTTTTGATAAAAATGACACATTAATGAATTATATAAATAGTAATTAAAAAAAAAAACAGAATCGGTGTTATTGTAAACAGTTTCATGAACAAAATATTTAAGTTGTTAGCCGTGGATGGTGGTAATATTCTTATGCAGGAATCCGTCTAAGTAGGTACCACCCTAGGGCCAGTTATTCTGCTGTGTAGCAGTAGTGTGTGTTTTAAGGGCACTATGAGCTAGGGTAATCACTGGGCATACGAGATATAATATTACCATACGGAAATGTTCTATGTGATACATCATTCGTTATGTGCAGACGTTGCACTTACCATCAGGTGAACGTTTTGCTCGTCTCGTCACTTTATCCAATAAAATTTAAAAAGAAACATATGTTTGTATTCAAACCAAATATGAAGTTAAGCAATTTATTCAATAAGAAACATCGCATTCACAATTTCAACGTTCACCTCCTTAAAATACTAATTTATTACATAACGATATGAACCCAAGAATATATTTCACAACCGTATTTGCAATGACAAGTAATTAATTAAAACCTTCGTTAAACATAACAAAACCCTATCATGGAAACGACTCAAACAATGCTCGCATTGTTCAAACCAAAACCAGGTTGTTAACTTTATTCGTAAATTTCGCAGTCGAAAGTTTATAATCGGTGACAAATTAAATAAATAATTATATTTTGAATGCACACTTCCATAAGTGTTTTAGCTTAGCTTTTAGCTGCTTTATTCCTATGCAGGAGTCCGTCTAGGTAGGTACCACCCCAGGGCCAGTTATTCTACCGTGAAGCAGTAGTGTGCAAACATTACTGTGTTTCGGTTTGAAGGGCACTGTGAGCTAGCGTAATCACTGGGCATATGAGACTTAAGAACTTATGTCTCAGCGTGATGGGCACAGTGTAGTGTCACACAGAAATATTCTGAGTAACACGGCATTTGTTATGGGCAGACGTTGCACTTACCATCAGGTGAACGTTTTGCTCATTTCATCATTTTTTGCAATAAAAAAAACTAAATCATCAAATATGATGTTTTGTATGCAGTGTACTAATAACACCATTGAGCCGTGGTAGCTCAGGGGCTAGGCGCTCGCTTTAAATTTCATAGTACTCGAGTGACCTGGGTTCGATTCCCGGTGCTTACACCACTAAAATTTTTAATTGCAATTTTAAGTGCTGATTTGCCACTTGCTCGGCGGTGAAGGAAAACATCGTGAATAAATCTGCATGTCTGAGAAATAAAAAAAAATTCAGAGACATGTGCAGTCCGGCAATCCGCATTGGAGCAGCGTGGCGGATTCTTCCTAGCTCCAAAAACCCTCTCAGAAATGAGCAGTTTTGGGACATTCACAGGCTGAAACTTTTTTTTTAATAACACCATCTCATCCCTAAGGTGTCATAAAAGTCGACAGAGGCAAAATGAAAACCTGGAAATGGATCCTCAGGATGTTTTCCTTTAATGCTCGGCACTTGGTCAATCAGCACTTAAAACTGAAGTATTTTATAAGAACTATTTTAGAGATGCCGGTGGCTCAAACTCAGGTTACTAGCACACTATTAGATTTTACTTATGTGCCGCGTAGTGGTGGCTTAAGAGACTACCACCCCATCTCATCCCATTGGTTTCGTAAAAGTCGACAGAGGGTAAATGCAAACGTCGAAATGGGCAGCAGCATCTTCCTGGAACATCTGAATAATTAATTGTATAAATATAATCCCAACCATTACATCAGATTTGATAGACCACAAATCTTTGCACAAGAACACCGATTCCTACCAAGGATGATTCGCGAGACTATTGAAATTAAAAAACATCAACTTCAATAGGGATGATGGTTGGGTATTACCACCGGCTTGGGATCCTATTATTAGTAAAATTAAATCAAAAACCAAGCATACCACTGCAAGGCTTCAAGGCACAGTAAGCTCTTTCTGCGTAGATCGGACTAAAAATAAAAATAATTAAAAGCTGTAGGTACTCCGGGTTAACTTTGACATCAGGACAACTGTCACCTCAGTCCCCCCATGACCATGGGTGCTGTAAAGCGCCCGAAACGTCGGGTTAAAATAGTTTTAAATTAAACGCGATAAAATCCGTAAAAAGTAATTTTATTTATTATTTGTTATTTCGTCTTGTTCGTATTTTCTTATTATTTGAGTCATGTAATTGAAAGATTAAATAAAAGAATTGAATAAAAATGTATTTATTAAAATTTAAAATGTGACGTAATTTAAATAGAAACGAAAGTACAGAATACGATGTTACCTATCGCGTATTTATAAGTTAAAACAATGTAACAAAACGATACTAAAAGTGATCTTTCTTCCTACAACTTCAGGTCTGTAATTATAATTAAGGTGTACAATTATAATCAATAATTATAGACCTGAAGTTGTAGGCAGAAACATCGATTTTTGTAAAAGTTGTAACATTTTGTGACGTTTGATAATGGAATATTGAATTAATAATACGTTTATCCGCTATTTCCTTCAATAAGTCCCCAAAGATTTTCAATTGAGTTTTTAATTGGATGCTGTAAAGCGCTCGAGGTGTTAGAAGGCTAAGGTAAATTAAACGCGATAGAATCTGTAAATGTAGTTTTAACCAACTTTTAACTTAACCGTCATTACTTACAGCTAAATTTGTTATAATATTGACTAGTAATTCTTTAAGACATGATTGAAATCTGAATCCGCTATAAAAGTTGTACAAAAATAATTGCACCTTACTCTTATATCGACGCTTAAATAAATTTATTTCCCCATACGTGATCCACTCCACGGTTATAGTAACAGTCTCCGTCGATAAAGGCTCAGGATGAAAAGTTAGGAACGGCTTCATGATGAATGTAACGTACTTTACTTTGGCGGAGATCTGTAATTTACTACGCGGCGACTGTTATGTCTGTGACACGCCTGAAAAATTACTTACGCACTTGCAATCGATTTCCGATTGGATTGAATTAGTAATGTAACATCTGTGCCGTACATCTTTTCCAGTTGTGTGCTCGTATAGTTTTGTTTTTAATTTTATCTGAAGTGGAGTTGATATTTTATAAACATTTCTCAGGAAAATAGAGGAAAATAGATTTCCTATGCAGGAATCCGTCTAAGTAGGTACCACCACAGGGCCAGTTATTCTGCTGTGAAGCAGTAGTGGGCATATGAGACTTAAGAACTCATGTTTGAGGGTGACCGGCGCAGTGTGGTGTCACACGGAAATGTTCTGGGTGACAGCATTTGTTATGGGCAGACGTTGCGCTTATCATCGGGTGAACGTTTTGCTCGTGTCGTCACTTTATACAAAAATAAAATCGAACAATTTCAAACGATAGATCAAAACATTAAATTGAATAAAAGGAAGTTAATTTGCTAAGCTTCGCGTGCAAAATATAGAATTGTGTATATTACCTAGTTTTGAAGATCTCCGCGCGCCCTCCCTCAGCAGCGTATTTTGCATACGAATTTTAGCAAATGAACTTCCTTTCCATCATTATAATGGATTTCCGCAAAGTAACGCCTGATTCTATCAACTATAAACTTTAAATTCGACATTATTTTATTTAAAAACTTGTGACGAAACCCACAGTCCTGATGGTAAACAACTACCGTGGCCCATTAATAACTACAAAATCGAAACGAAGGTGGATTTTGCATCCCGTCGATTGGTCGTCGAAGTGGTTTAAGTATTTTTGCACCACGGGTTCGAATTACACCGATGGCAATATAATGTGCAAAAACAAATTGTCCGTTTTCGGGTCTGGTTGTGTTGCGCGTGTGAAATGTATGTCTGCAAAATGCACTCCCGATACATTGCGATTGAGTTTCCGGTTCCGGTCGCTCACAACACGAGATTCAGTCTACCATTGAATGAATTTTTGCTGGTATTCTGTTAGAGCATTGTAAGTGGCACTTTTGTCGTACTAGCTGCATGTGACTCTTCCGAATAAAAGTATGACCATTCTCGATTGTCTTTAAATTACAAGGCATTCTACAAATTTATTATTACTATTTAAAGTAAACTGTATGATCGTTAGTTTTTAAGGTTTTTTATATTTAATTTTATACTTCTTAACATCTAATTAGGGCAGAGCGTTTTCGTAAAGTACAGGTTAAAATTATATTCAATTACATTTAATAAAAGCCGTGGTAGCTCAGGGGCCTAGTGCTCGCCTTTAATTTCATAGTAAGCGAGTAACCTGGGTTCGATCCCCGGTGCCAGCACCTCTAAAATTGTTCTTCAATTTTAAGTAATGCTGATTTACCACGTGCTTAGCGGTGAAGGAAAACATCGTGAGGAAACCTGCATATCCGAGGAATAGAAATATTACGAGGACATGTGAAGTCCGCCAACCCGCATTGGAGCAGCGTGGCGGATTCTTCCTAGCTCTAAACCCCTCTCAGAAATGAGAGGAGGCATGTGCTCAGTAGTGGGGCATTTATAGGCTGAAACTTTTACATTTAATAACGCTAATAACGTTACAATTAATTAATGTCAAACCACTAAAGACTATTTAGAATATCATTGTCATAAATTTATGGCATTGAGCTTATGTTTCAGTCATTATTTTGACTCGACGATCAGGATCACTCATGTCTGTCTGTCCGTCTATCACAGCCATTTGCTTTTGCCATTGAATCTACCACTCTACTCTACACTGCAATGATGATGATGAAAAGAATAATTTATAGAATAATTTGTACCCAGAACGATAATGTTGCCTTTATTATAATTTGACTCTTTAATTATATTTTTAATTATAATCTTTTTTGTGTTGTTATAATTTTGAATTATGTGCAAATCCAAATGCATATAATCGATATTAAAAAAAAAATCGATTGATCATCGCGTATGTTCTTTCTAACGATGGATGAAAGATCGGTTTATCGATGTGCGCGCAACATGCTAACAATACTACACAGATTAAGTATTTAACGTTTTTATATATGCATTTGGTAGTTGTATACGCCAACGACGACATTGGCAGCTGTAACGGCCCCAACTATGATGGTTGTTCCCAAATATTTATTAAAACTTTATTCTTTTTGTATATTACTATAATTAAATTTCTTAGGTGTCCGGCAGAGTAATATAGCACCTACCTTCTTTCTACCGAGGTGTCGTAAGATGCAACTTAGGTATTGTACGGACACTCATTATGAGAACAGAATATTACCAATGCTGGCACTATCCTGCTCGTGGGAACGAAATGGGGAGTAATATTTATTTGACTTGTACCAAAATGACGGCGACGTGATTCGCCACCAGACACGCCACGTTTCTCGCGAGGGCAAAAAGGCGTGACTGTATGTGTGTAAATTCCACATGTAAGTAAAATATTTGTTCATTCAGTAAACCACGCGGACGAAGCCGCGAGCATCAGCCAGTATAGTAAATATAATAAGTTAAAGTGTAGTGTGATGAAATGTGTCTTAACTGCTATTAAATGAACTAGGCGTAGTCTTGATTTACTGATAAACTTATGACCGCTCACTTCGGAAGACCGTTCAACATTTTTAAGACATATTTGCGGCTTAGGAGCGACCGCTTTAAATCCTTTTTGGGTAATGAAATATATGGGTAAAGTGATATTTAGAAATGCTTTCCAGTTAATGTTTAACATCATGAAGAAAATGACAAGACGAGCAAAACGTTCACATGATGAGTAGAACGTCTACCAATAACAAGAGCTATGTCACCCACATTTCTACGTGGCGCCTCACTGCGTCACCCGTCACCCTGAGACATCAGTTCGTATGTCGCACATGCACAGTAAATTTACTAGCTCTCAGTACCCTTCAGACCGAAACACCGTAATTTTTGCACACTGCATCTTCACGGCAGAATAACTGGCCATGCGGTAGTTCCTACCTAGACGGATTTTTGTACAGGAATCCTACTATACCAGTAGCTCTAGCTCTAGCTTTGGTAGAAGACATTATTGTCGGTGTCGTTTCATAATATCTGTCAGAATTTTGAATACTTTTTTAAGTTGACGATGATGATGACCTGAACGACTTTTGACTAGGGCGACAACTTCCGAGTACCGTCGGAAGCTATCGACTGTGCAGGAGATATTATAGTGCCACAAGTGTACGCAATAACAGGAGCTCTCACTCGTCCTAACTGAGCTGCGCCAGATGTAACGCTCATGCGATAAGATCGGAAGTAACCCAGAATGCAGTGCCAGAGGCACAAGAACAATCATCACACAACCAGAACCGAAAACTAACATTTTGTCTTTTTCACAATTTACGACTCCAGCTAGGATTTGAACTCAGAACCCTCAGTATATAGATCATCGTTAGACCATGCCGTCGACATAGTGCAAGTAGACACTGATTGACTGTAACGGCTCGACAGAGTCAAAAGCTTCAATGACTATCTTCACTCAAGTCTTTCCGGCGAGGGAAAACATGGCGACGAAACTTGCATGTCTGAGATATATGAGGCATATGTATTGACGGCATTTAATGCGCCTACCCACATTGGAGCTGTGTGGCGGACTTTTTCCGGCTCCAAAATCCCTCTCAGGTGGACCTTCATAGGTTGTAACTTTACTTTTTTTTTAAAGTTCATTAAAATACAGTAAGTAATAATGACAATCTCTTGGCTGATTAAGACTGCCCCGCCACGATGTATGTTTTTGATATAAAATCATAATTTTATAAAAAATTAGCCCAAATAATATTAAGTCGGTCTAAGGTTTACTTTTCGATATAGATTGGACAGACCAAAATTCTTCTATAAAATAAACCATACGGTTGGTTTAAGATCGTAGGTTTATTTTATTACAATTAAAATTGCATTAGATGAATTCAAAGTTGTAATTACAAACATTAATTTGAAGCAAGCATTAGCATTTGTTACGATTTGCGTGATTGTTCACAGTAAATGTCTCCGTACAAAAATAACATTTTCGGTTATGAGTCGGCACTGGCAGGTACGGCTTATGACACTTTGGCAACAAAATGACGTCCTAAATGTGTTTTCTACGTTAATGTATACGGTACGGTGTAACGCCGTAGTCATTTCTGCCGAGCAAAACTAAATCAACTTACAAATTTACACATGTTTGTCACGAAATCATCTGAGCAATATTGATTATTTTTCGTATGCAAATGAAGTCATTGAAAAAGGAAAAGGTTGTTTTTATTTAGTATTTATATAGATAATGACGATCATTTATACAAACTAGATGCCCGATAATAATAATGGTCGAAATTCGATAACAATCAATTCATTACTTTTTTAAGTTATAATAATTACGCACACATTATTGAGCTTTGAGTAATTTTTTTTATTGTATAAAGTGTGGTAAGTGCAACGTCTGTCCACAACAAATGCTGTGTCACCCAGAATATTTCTGTCTGACACCACACTGCGCACGTCACCCTGAGATATCAGTTCTTAAGTCTCAAATGCCCAGTGATTACGCTAGCTCACAGTGCCCTTCAAACTGAAACACAGTAATGCTTGCACACTACTGCTTCACGGCAGAATAACTGGCCCTGGGGTGGTATCTACCTAGACGGATTCCTGCATAGGAATCCTTCCACCAGTAAGGTGAAGGTAAGTATCTGTTGGTACATTTTAAAATATATGGCGACAATCTCCGTCTAGGTAAGTACTTCAGTGTCAGTTATTCTGCCGCCAAGCACTGGCACGCAAACACTCTGAGAGTGAGTGTGAAAGACTCTGAAGCTAGTGTAATTTAGCTATTGGGAACACAACTACTTATTTGACTCTTACCGTCAGGCCAATGACCTGCTGGGCTCTCCATTTATTACCATTAACAATTAATTTATTTATTTATTATTTAAAACTTTATTTGCACACAAAAAAAAATAAGTTCCTCAAAAGGTTATAAGTTTTATAAGCGAAAACCTGTAATTGGCTAGCAGTTTTCCTATTTTATTAGTTTCTATGTTACTTCATTTAGCTGTTGGTTTTCCATGAAACTAAAATAAAATAAAATAAATAAAATAAAAATAAAACGGCGGCCAGACCTTCGTGTCGTGCAAAAGATGTAGTGGGTGCCAAGAGCAAACAGTAAATTAACTAATAATGTTAATAATAAACAAAAATCCGACTTCAATACCTTATAACATACAAATTATATTTATGTATGTCATAGTAAATTAAATTAATTGCTTAATCGTTCACTAATCTAATCGTTCTTACCATTTTGGTAGCTTTCATTTGATGTTCTTAAAGAAATTAAACTTTTTTATTCGTCACTATTTTGATTTATCATATTTACGAGTAAATACCCTTTAGCATTCACACAACTCAGACGAATCTTAAAACGCCTCATATGTTCAAATATATAAGGTTTAGGCTAAAGGGCGTGCTAAAGAAACAAAAATACATACATGCATATTTTGAATTTGAAAAACATTATCCTCTTCCTGCGACAATCGAATAAAAGGGATTGAAACGAAAAATTACATACATACATAAATAAGATCACTTCTGTATCCCATTAGGGGTAGTCAGAGACTAGGCACTCACTGCAAAAACAGATGACTGCCACAATCCACGTTTCACCAAAACAATATAATGCACTTGGTGCGATAGGTGGTGAGCCCATCGCCACCATGCGCTGTTGGATGCACAGTGCAGTTTAATCCTTACTCGCCTTTTACGAGATCCATTGGATGAGATGCGAGTGGTAGTATTCTTTTAACGAGCCGCCACCACACGGCTTAACGAACGAAAAATTGAGTCTAAAATATAATAGATTTATGTAAGGAATATCAAAAATACTAAGGTAAGGTAAACGTTTCGGTACATATTTTTTGCTTACGAGATTCTAGATAAAATAGGACAGCTTTCGTCTATAAGGTTTTCAGATGAAAAGTTGGCAAATGCTTCTTGAAGAATGTCCCTTTCTGTATTCTGCAGAATGGATGTAGTTTATCACACGGCGATGGCTTTTCTCAGACACTATACGGGAAATTACTTACGCATTTTGTGATTTATACACTCAATTTTACAACAAGAGAATTCAAGATTTTAAGGTGTTACTAGAAAACGAAAAGAGAGCTCTGAACATCAGAATAGATAAAAAACTTAGAAATCAGCCATTGGTTACTTGAACAGAACAATTTTTCTTGTTAGCTTATTTGTATTGCCAAAGTGTATTTATTAAAATACCAAAACCGGGAATTAAATTACCAACAAAATTAAACAGTGTGAACAAGTGAAAAAAATTAAATAGGGCAATAATAGCTCAGAGGTTAGGCGCTCGCTTTAAATTTCATAGTACGCGAGTGACCTGGGCTCGATACCTGGGCCGGCACCACGAAAATTGCTAATTGCAATTTTATGTGCTGACTTACCACGTGCTCGGTGGTGAAGGAAAACATCGCGAGGAGACCTGCATGTCTGAGAAATAAAAAATATTTCGAAGACATGTGCAGTCCGGCAACCCGCATTGAAGCAGCGTGGCGGCTTCTTCCTAGCTCCGAAACTCTGTCAGAAATGAGAGGCCTGTGCTCAGCAGTGTGTCCCACTTTATAGGTTGAAACTTTAGAGGAATCATCTCGGGTGAATAATCTTTCCGTAGGTATCGTGAATTATAAGAATAATAAATAAGCCTCGATAACAAAATAAAATAACTTTTTAACTCATCTGCATAAGTAATTGACACTTAACTGAGATTAAAACATTATTAATATTCATACATACATAAGATCACGACTGTATCCCATAAGGGGTAGTCAGAGACTGGGCACTCACTGCAAAGTCAGATGACTGCCACAATCCACGTTTCACCAAAACAATATAATGCACTTGGTGTGATAGGTGGTGAGCCCATCGCCACCATGCGCTGTTATGTGCACAGTGCAGTTTAATTCCTTACTCGCCTTTTACGAGATCCATTGGATGAGATGGAGTGGTAGTATTCTTTCAACGAGCCGCCACCACACGCTAATAATTTCACTCAAATCACTAACATAATCACCACACGTTAATATTCATGTGTGGTTTTTCCGTGAGACATTTTACCTGTGACACATTAAGCACAGCTTGTATCGTGAGTGACAACTATTTACAAACGATTATATTTATTTAAAATTTAAGAGCACCGTACGTAGACAATACAAAAACAAAAAACTTGTGTAATAAACATAGAAACTACCACAATGTGCGCAAACTATAAACTAAGTATAATTTTTTGACTCGTACAAGAGAATACAAATGTATTAAAAGTAATAATGTTGGGTTGTGGAGTAATATTTAGATAATGAGATTGAATGAATGCGAAATTTGTAATTAAACAATATTTTTTATGGATGTAAGCGAGGAGACTAGCAAAACGTACACCTGATAGTAAGTGCAACGTGTCGCCCAGAAAATTTCTGTGCGGCACCACACTGTGCCATTTTCACTGAGACATTAGCTCTTACGTCTCATATGCCCAGTAGTTACACGACCTCTCAGTGACATTTAAATTAAATTAAATTAAATATCACTTTATTGTACACCATAAGAAAAGATACAAAAAGGAAAATAAATAAATAAAAGGTACAATGGGCGGCCTTATCGCTAAAAGCGATCTCTTCCAGGCAACCTTTGGTTAGACCGAAACAAACTCACTACTGCTTCACGGTGGAATAACTGGCCCTGTGGTGTTACCCACTTAGATGGATTCCTACATAGAAATCCTACCACCAGTAATGATATTTTTTTTAAGATTAGACACAGAATCATTATCATCATTACTAGTCCACTGCTGAACTGCCTACGTCCCCTATAGATTGCCCAAAATACAGTGCATATCGTCGCTTCATCCAGCGGAGGGTCATCCTTAACTGCGGTTGCCAGCCCATAGCCACTTCAGCTGACAAATTCTTCGAGATGTGTGCATCAGTTACTCTATTTCTGCTTCGGATATCATCGTTATGAATTTTATCGCGCAGATAAAAACCGATCATAGCTCGCTGAACGACTTTGGAATAACCATTGTATAATTATCTACACCAGTGACGGTCAGCAAATTTTTACTGCAGTCAACTGAAAAAAAATGGGCTGAAATGTCGATGATGATATTTTTCAAGGCCAACCAATGAAATTAAGGGCGTGTTAGTGCAGGAAGCGGGCGCTTGCCTAATATTGTAAGCAAGTGAACTTTCTTCGATCTGCGGAGCACGGAACTACCAAAAATATCATCAACTCAAGCTGAAAAGGAAATCCTAATCATCCTGGGCTGTAGGGAAGGTAAGGGGTCAAGAGATCTCACCATACACGAAGCTCAGGGGCTATTATCAGAGGACGTGGTGATTGTGAGTGCCGCTAAAACAAAATCGAAAATTTACAGCAGTGTTCCACTCTCAGTTATGGCGATTTCAAATAACACCGACAGTTGCATCTACTACACCGTCAGGATCAAGAATGACGCAATCGACCGCCTAATAAAACGGGCAGAAGCTGCCACAACTAGCAGGGAAAACAACAAGAAGATGGCGATACGCAGTCGGAACATAGCCGTAGTGAACTCCGCAATAGTTGCTGCGGGGCGAAGATGAACACACAGTGTGTCAGCATGATGGGAAAATAAAATGTCATGCGAAAGGTTGAAATACTGTTTGTGCTATATGTAAATAATAATGATGGATACATTCAATATTTAATTTAAAAAAATGTGAAGCAAAACCAAATGCAAAAGATGAGCCTTAAGAGTGAAGTTTAGAAATGTTCAAGTGTTTCATACGTGTACCGCAGAGCAAACAGATGTAATAAAACAGGAAAAAAAAGATGATAAAAAAGAAATGAAAGATCGTCACTTGAGAAGGGCTCGACGGATTTAGCTGTTTTTTGTTGTGTTTGTAATTGTTAGGACATGGTTTATATAAAAGAAAAATTTTGGAAAATCCACCGGAAAAGTCGGAAATTTGGATGATAGTTTTGTATTAAAATCTCAATAAAAAAACTGACGTTCAGTTTGATAGTTCTGCTGCCACATAACAACAACAAAATGTGATGTGTTGCGATATCAGTTTATTTACTAGATATACATTCTTTTTATTTTTACCTACATAACTTAAAAATATTGTTGTAAATGATAATTTATTGAACCTCGGAACAACATTACCCCATAAATAAATTAACGATAATTTTATTGGCAATGACACCAAATTAATTTAAATCTCTTCGAGAAACATAAATGTTACGACCCATTTCGAAGAACAGTGTTCGGTGTTCGGGTTGCCAACTTTTGTCATTTATTATGTACCTGAGGCTTTTCGACGGTTGATAAATACTAAACATTTTTCAACAATTAGAAACATATGTGCATAGTTTAATAGTTAATTTATTTCCGTAGTTTGATATTAGTAATTATCGAATTATAATTATAATGATATTTTATACTACACTTTATAATACTTTTCACTTCTCTTCACGTTCTCACTTTCTAATTTCAACACACGCCGTGTTGTGGAAGCGTTTTAACCTACCATCAATGAAAATTCACAGCAACCATCTCTATAATTCCAATTAAAAAATCAGATGTAACAGGAAGTATTGTCTAACGATTAAAATGTCGACACTGCAATCACCAATCCGCCTGCTAAGCGTGACGATTAATGTAAATTTACTCTTCCGTAAATCCGTAAATTTACGCTTTCAAATTCCGTTCCGGGCATTCGTATACCACCTCAAGGCCATTCATTTTGCCGTGAAACAGCAGTATGCAAACATTTCTGTGTGTCGGTCTGAAGGGCACTGATAGCTAGCGTAATCACTGGGCATATGAGACTTAGAACTGAAGTCTCGCGGAATGGACGCACTGTGATGCCACACAGAAATGTTATAGGTGACACAGCATTTGTTATGAGTAGACGTTGTGCTTAAAGTGAGGTGAACGTTTTGCTCGTCTCGTTACTTTCTCGTATTAAAAATTTACAATGCAAATTTGCAAGAGACCTAGATCCAAATGTTGATATTGAACAAAAATTTACAAACAATAGAATAACCTTATTAAATATGGCAAGACTTTAACTATTCAGATCAGTGATGGAAATGCGTGGCAATTATGACAAAGTATTGCTACAGTGGATTGTTGAGAGTTTAATAATGAATATGATATCGAACTTTACAACGTAAAATAACTCCGAATTATATTAAGCTTGACATTTGACGTTAGAAGCGAATCAAAATAATCTACATCAATATTTTATGCAAATTACTCTGACCCCATGGCCGCGTGATTGGACACAGTGAAGCGGAAATTTCAATATAAAAGTTGAGTTGAAGTCATCATTATCAGGGGCATACTAAGAAGTTTCGGCTTCGTCGATCGTGGTAAACATACGATCCGTTCGCGTCCGACGTTCGTTTCAACGTTCTGTATTTGACATTTTATCTTTAGTTGACGCTGCTACCAAATGTTATTTGACGTCTAGTATTTCGTAGTAAGACAATATTTTTATCGACTTTACCAGAATTATACTTTTCGTTTTGTCAAGCAGTTCAGTCAAGCAAATCTTCAGTAAAAGTCAACAACCATTTTAATGTCGTTCGACATTTTGAATTATCTATTGTCACTCTCGTGACTGATACCTTATAATTTTGAAACTTACTAGTTAATGGGATGCTTTTCACTTTACAGGGTCGGATTCCTAAGTAGGAAGCAAAACGCTTCGATCGAATGAAGTGAAGAAGATATATCCACAGTGAAAGAATGGAAACCCGCCATGCGTTTTGTTGTTCGAAGATGGAAAGAGGAAGGGGGAATTAGTACGTGTGATTCCTGCGCTTACTCTCCAAAATGTAATCTGTAGACCACCGCGAGACTGTGGAGAGACTGGCCACTCTACGCATGTGTTCGAGACTCGGCAGATTGGTGGCCAAGTCACCGATCACTCATCTATTCAATGAATCCAAGGCTGCTAGTTGATATTTTGGAGCACCAGCCTATATGTGGTAGTAGTACTCTACAGCTGACCGGACTTGAGCTTTATATAGGGTCAGAAGCTGTCCCAGAGTAAAGTTTCGCCGCACTTTTGCAAGTAATCTCAACTTTCTTGCAGCTACTTTCGCTTTGAATTCAATGAACCGCCCAATGTTAAGGTTTATTCCTCAGACACATTGCGAAAAGTAGGAGCCAAAGTGAACGGAAAAGAACAGACGTTTTCGCGTTTTGGTGGTTAAATCTGTACTTTTAGTGGCTTGTCTAAATTACCGTAAGTTTGTAGACGGATAATTAGTAACTTAGGAGATTACTGATTTATTTTATATGTTGTGCATAATTTAATAATTCTTCAACAAAAACTTCATCATCATCATTTTAGCCTGTATCTGGTCCACAGCTAAACAAAGAGTTATTTTGCTGTTATTTTGGAGGGATTTTGCCATATTTGCCACGCTTGGCACGGGTTGCCCTAGTTTATTTATTCAGATGTTCCTGAAAGATGCTTCTGCCCATCTTCTGGTTTTACGACACCCACAGGCTGAGATTGGGTGGTAGATTTTCTTGAGCCACCATCACAGGGCGCAACTGACACAAATTAAAAAAAATACTAACATGTGTCAAAATGTATGATATGACCTAATATTAAACGTAAGTTATAATAGCAATGCTCACAATATATTAAGCTAAGCATGCTTGTGTCGTGGTAGCTCAGGGTCCGAGGGCTCGCTTTAATTTATGTGTTATCTTTTAACGTTGCCGGGACCTCTAAAATTGTTATTTTAAGTGCTGATTTACCACGTGCTTAGCGGTGAAGGAAAATAATGTGAGGAAACCTACATGTCGCATTGGAGCAGCGTGGCGGACATTTCCCGGCTCCAAAACTCTCTAAGAAATGAAAGGAGTTCTGTGCTCAGCAGTGGGATATTTATAGGTAACTTTACCTTTTATTTTTTAAGCATGCTTTGAAATCCAAATATTAAAAATATTTTAATATCTATTGAAAATAATCGGACTGTGAATGTTTCTGGGGAAACCGCAAGGGTGTTTTTAACTTTTTTGCTACCGCCTCTGACCTTTTTCGCGTGACAAATGATTCACAGCGTGACAAGTGAAGGGAAGTTGTAGGCCCAGCGGCTCTCGCAAAAAGCACCCAGTGGTTTTTTATTCTTTTGTATCTAAAAAAAGTGTCGCCGTCACGGGACGCTCATGTGAAACATAGAAATTGATGGTTATTAAAAGAATTTACAATTAAAAGATTGCCATCAAATAAATATGGAGTAAAATAAAACAAATTCGCATCGCGGGATGTTCAATAAAAAAAAAAGATTTGAAAACAGTGACATCTATTGATCTCGTAATGAAGTAGTTAGTCACTTCGTTAATCACGTAAAATTGACGGCTAGTTGCTTTTTTAATTATTATTTAAAAATCTATATTTTGTTTGCTGAATTATTATTTAAAAATCTAACGTTATAAAAAATACTTTATTATTATATCGCTTTTATTTCTTCCAAATTATTATACTCGTAGCTTTAATTATTTATGAATTTAACGTTATAATTTGAGCTGTACTTTTCCGTCAAGAGTCGGTCTTACTCCAAGGTGCGACAAAAGATGTTTCACATCAAAAAATGGTTGTTTTATTCAAAATTTCATTTTCAGAGTTGTCAATTAAAACTACATTTCCATAAAAAACTTTAAGCCGATAGGTGTCCGGCAGAGTAGAATAGCATGTTTCCTACCGAGGTGTCGTAAGAGGCGACTAAGGTATTATACGGACAGCTTTTACTCGTGCAGATTAACACCATAATATACAATGCAGTCACTATACTTCTCGTGGGAAAGAGTAAGAATTTATTGACTCGAACTGAAATTTCGACGACGTGGTTCTCTACCCGTCACATCTTGCTTCCCGCGAGGGCGAAAAGTGAGCGTCGTGAGTGGTTTCTGACTATCCTTTATATGGGAAAAAGGCGTGACTGTATATATGTGAACTTATTGCTTACAGTGCCACAAGTCGCACTACGCGCAATCGCAGGGGTCACTCTTCCTAACATGCGCCAGATAAAAGAGTACAGGCGATCAAATCAGAGGTAGGCCACGATCGTGTTTCAGAGACACGGTGACAATCAGAGCACATCCAGATCCAAAATAAACAATTTGTGTTTTCGTACAAAGATTGACTCCAGCTAGGACTTTTACCCAGGAACCATAACGCGGAAATCATTAACTCCGTACACTGTAACGTATTCAGTATTTTACGTATAAACGTATTCCCGCCGGGAATTTCTGTGTTTTGTAAGCCACTTACTGAAAGGTTGGCGACCGTGTAATTACATAAATGCTGTCTGAATCTGTCGGCAGTGTCATGGAGTTTTCAGTTATTTCCGGTGCAAATATTAAGGCCTGAACCTTACTCTTTTCTTAACCCAAAACGTTACATCGGTTTGGAAGAGGTAAGAATTAAATTTTCGTTAACACTTTCGACACTATAAAACATTCTGTTAAAAGAACTTCTGTCCAAGACGTTTTTTTCACAGAGCCGTAACTGATCATTGGTGAATACTTTCTTTTTTTTAAACACAAAAAAAAAACAAAAAAAGAGTAAAGAAAAGTCTTTACTCTCGAGAATAATACTTATTTATATTATTAATGTCAAAATGTGTATGTTAGTTTCTTCGTCATTTCAACCTCGCACAAACGGCTGAAGAAGAACTGCTGAAATAATTTGGCATAGAGATATTTTTGTCATGATTTTGTTATAGGATACTTTCTATAAAATCTTGTTTCTTATTTTTTAAAACATTTTACATTTGTTCTTCTTAATATTGTAATTGTAAACAGTAGTAATTCAAATAAAGAACGCCTGTATTTAACAATAAATAATTGAGAGAGGCTGTTTTCACCATGACCTACTTAATAGAAACTTATTCAGTGTTTTATTGTATTAAAACATATTTTTTGTAAGAGAGTAAATGGAATCTACCACCCCATCTCATCCCGTGGGTGTCGTAAAAGTCGACAGAGGGAAAATGAAAACCAGGAGATGGGCAGCAGCATATTGCTGGAACATCTGAATAAATAAACTGCGGTTGCCAACCCGTCTGCCAAGCGTGGCAACTATGGCAAAATCCCCCCAAAACGAGAGCTACAAACTTTTGTGGCAATCTATGAGGGAGGCCTATGTTCAGCAGTGGACTATTGATAGGCTGAAACGACGACGATATTTTTTGTTGGAAATATGACAGATTTTATCGTTACATTTCAGTTACAGTATGTTTTAAAAACGTGCTATCTATAATTTGTATTTGTGCTATAAATAAATTGAAGTGACTGTTAGTAATATCAAGATAACAGCTTTTTACTCAATGCCTATGAAAGTATATACGGTGCTTATAAGAAAAAAACAATTTATAAATTGTTTGTCTGTCCGTCTGTCTGTTTGTTCCGGCTAATCTCCGAAACGGTAGGACCGATTTTAACGAGACTTTCACTGATATATAGCTGATATTATAGCGGGTAACTTAGGCTACTTAAATTTTAGAAATAATTAGGGTTCCGCGCAAAAATGTAATACCCCAAAATCCGATTAGAATATGGCGATATACTCGTATGTATATACATCATCGATCGGGGTTGGCGTTTTTAAACAACTAGTATTGAAATAAAGGGCAGAAAAAAATTGACCACAATGGTTATTATGTGGTTTAGTGGGAGTTGTTGAGTGCTTTCCGTCTAAACTTTATTGAATTAAAGAGTCTTATTTCGGTCTATATTCAATCTTCATCCCACTTTCTTCTCGCTCGCTTTAGTGACTCATTGAAGCAACATCTAAAGCAAATCGAAGATGATAGAACATACATCTATTCCGCTGATGGTGAAAGAATGGGAAATAAGAAAATATAGACTGTAGCGTTAGAGATTTATTTGAAAATCTGCCACCCCGCCTCGGTATACCGTGGTTGTTGTAAGAATCGACTCAGCTCAACTCGGTCAGGCATTTTAAGAGATACCTGGACCGGTAACGGATAGCAGTGGACTTTAACCAGGTCGATGACAAACCGGAAGATGAAGACGTAGTCAAAATGGTACAAAAATAATTATGGAACATCTCAATAGCGCGCAGAGCCGTTGTAGGGCCACCCCCATAATGTGGAGTAACATCCTACAAGGTTTTGCGGAAAAACGATGGATGCATGTGGCTGCGAACAGTGTCTTGTGGCAATCTATTGGAGAGGCATATGTTCAATAGTGGACTAAGATAAGATTAAACGATGACGATGATTATGAAACGTATGAAATTAGTGAAACGCAAAATTTACATCTGATAAGAGAAATTCACCGAACTGGCATCGTAAACCACAAAAACAACATTTTATGCTTTCATTGCTAAGGACAATTTACCGCCTCACTGGCGCTGAACGAAGATATTAACGCGAAAGCGAAATGCAAATGTTTTGTCGATTTATTTATTCAAAATGGATTAACATATTACATATTTATACATAGTAAAAAAGGATTCAAGCCGTGGTGCCAAGAAAACATGGTGCTGAAACCTGCATTTCTGAGGAATAAAAATATTTCGCGGACATGTGAGTTGGCCAACCCGCACTGGAGCAGCGTGGCGTGGCAGCTCTTCCTAGTACGAAAGCTGTCCCAAAAAACCAGAGGAGGCCTGTGCTCTGCAGTGGGATATTAAAAGGCTCTTCTTTTAAATAAAATGAATGCACAGCTTTTACCAGTTCGTGACAATAAAGTGTAATGATATCGAGAATAATAATAATTAAACTCGTGTGTGGAAGTAGAATTGCACTGAAGTTATTGTTGTATTAAAGACTATAAAACGACTAATTTTTATATAGACAGTATTAGTGTAGTTGGAAACAGTCTAACTACCCACCTAAGAGTGTATTACGGTTTTAATATAAAAGTAAAGTAACAGCCTATAAATTTCCCACTGCTTAGCACAGGCCTCCTCTCATTTTTGAGAGGGTTTTGGAGCCGGGAAGAGTACGCCACTATGAGATGTACTTATGTGCCGTGTAGTGGTGGTTTAAGCCCCACATCCCATCCCGTGGGTGTCGTATAAGTCGACAGATGGAAAATTAAAACCAGGAGATGGGCAGCAGCATCTTCCTGGAACATCCGATTAAAAGAACTGCGGTTGCCAACCCGCCTACCAAGCGTAGCAACAATGGCAAAATTCCCCAAAATGAGAGCTACAAACTTTTGTGGCAATCTATAGGAGATGTTTACGTTCAGCAGTGGACTAGTGATAGAGTATGATGATGATGAGATTTAAGACGAGCGCTCGGCCTCTGAGCTACCACGGCTTGTTTTTAATGTGTAATAATCTGTACATATTAATTAATTTAGTGATGTATTAACTGCACTAGTTTTGTCTAAACTATTTACAGGATAATAAGTTATTCAAAACAAGGACAGTAATAGTATTTCATTGCATACAGCGTTTTAAGCATAGCTTGAGTGTGTGTACTGTGTAAGCATGGTAATATATACAGTCTTTTAATGGGATACTAATATGTAATAATATGATATACAACACGGTATGACAAACAAACTACATGCTTTTTTAAGGATGAACCTTTATTAAAGTCTGTATTTAATAATAACCAATTCACTATAAAGGTCAAGTGCCCCATATACGAGTAAGCGACATATTGAAACGATACTTAGGCGTAAATTATTTTCCTGATATTTTTAGTCGTATTTAAATTAAGAGTCCTTTGATTGAATCTTTTTTTTTATTGAAATGTATTAAAAGTGAAGTAAAGTTTCAGCCTATAAATTACCCACTGTTGAGCATAGGCCTCCTCTCATTTCTGAGAGGGTTTAGGAGCTAGGAAGAATCGGCTACGCCGCTCCAATGCGGGTTGGCGGACTGCACATTTCTTCGAAATATATTTTTTTTATTTCTCAGACATGCAGGTTTCCTCACGGTGTTTTCCTTCACCGCCGAGCACGCGGTAATTCAGCACTTAAAATTGCAATTAACAATTACAGTGGTGCCGGCACCGGGAATCGAACCCAAGCCACACGCTTACTATGAAATTCAAAGCGAGCGCCTGCCCCCTGAGCTATTTGCGGATCAAATATTTTTTTATGACAATGTTAATTGTTTTTTACATTAAATTTAAAAAAAAAATTCTTAATTTAAATACCGTTGAGGAAAGCTCTTAACTAGTACACAATTTGCGTTATTCATCGGTTTGAAAATAGAATATTATTAATTTCTAAGCTACGCTCATAAATTAAAAAAATATTCTTTATGGAACAGATTATCACAAAATGTAAGCCGAATTTCTGGTATTTTATGTAAGAATGATAAGCAAAAGTAAAGAGATGACTGCAAAGGATTCCTTTTATTTTGTTTTTGTTCTGAACAGCGCTGTTCAACGTCAATGGAGCGGCAAATTGTTCTGAGCAATGGAAATACGAAATGTCTCAATTGTTTCTTTATGATCATAATCGCGCAGTTTGCTTTATCAGCTGAAAAACTTTTTGTTTTAACATTATCCAACTGTTATAAGCTCATTAGAACAGCAGCATGTTTTTTCTTGACATGCTTTCTAGATATAGCGGCAATTTTTTTTTTAATTTAGACAGCTATTGGTGAGATGCCGGTATATGAGTAGGCAAATAATTATTGAAGTAATTACAATGGTGACTAATGAGGACATAGTCCATCTGTCTTTGGGCAAGTACATCAGACCTCAATAAAGTATCAAGATGTAGAATATTAAAGAGTGCGGTGGAAAACCCCGTTCTCAATTATTGGGTCTCCGGATCTCTTCATTGACCATACAAAACTTAGAAGCATTACTTTGCACTTTGTATTCTGCGAGAGCTGGTTTTTTTCCGTATAAAGTTAAATATAGCAAGATTGGTACAACACATAATTTTCATTTAAATTTCATGCTAATCTTAGTACATTAATCTTTTCTCTCCCATGATATAACCTCGTTACGTTATCTCTCATAAACTTAGGATGGTAAATCGGTAAAAAAGTTATACTGAATTATTCATTTCTACTTGTTACCTTCATTGATCTTAAAATTTCCTTCTACGGAAATGCGGAGATATCTCCTTTTCAAGCCAAATAAATTTCAATTTCAGACACTTGTATCATTTTCTTACAACGGTCTTGCAAGCCGTACCTGCCTGTACCGAGTTACAATTCAACAATCATATTTTATTGCGTCTTCACACGCAACGGAGGACAAACTACAATTTGTTTTTTTTAAAACAATTACGAAGTAAATCATAAGAAATTAAAGAGTCGACAACAGCTAATAGTCATGCGATATTACACGCTTTACGCGCATTTTTAAATATTATTTGAATTCAATGAAAACAAGACTTCGCTTTATCATTATTCTGTGTCCACACAGAATAATAATAAACGGGAAACTTTCACGCTGTTTAGTCCCTTAAAGTTAAAGTCTAAATTTCTTTATTCACCTTAGGCTTGTGTAAAGCTCTTATGAATGTCAAAAGTTACCCAGGTTAAAATATAAAACCTTATTTTATGACACAAAAGTCAATTGTCGGCCCGATTGGCGCAGTGGCTAAGCCCTTGGCTTCTGCGCCGCGGGTCGCGGGTTCGATTCTCGCACGGGACACATATTTGCATGGCCTACAAATAGTTGTTCCGGGTCTGGGTGTTTGTGCATGTGGAATTTATGTCTGTAAAACGCACCCACGACACAGGAGAAATCCTATTGTGGGACATCGTTTTTTTTTTAAATAAAAAAATAATAATAATTTAAGATAACATGAAAAAAATGTCGTGAACTAATAGCAGAATAAAAATTGGTTAAAACATTGGTGGTAAAAACCCGCAATACACGGAATTCCAATTCATCCATTTTAGAGAATAAGTTGACTGGAAATTATTAGAGCACAACGTAACCATATCGTTATAAGACTATGCTAAGGGGTGATTTGCCGCATTCGAGGAAAACTTCACTGGCATATTGGCGAACGCAGACCAGATAGATACCTTGCACCTTAAACGCCACTGCCAGTTACCGATCTGTGTAGTTCAGATCTAGAATTTTCCAGATGTTGTTCCGCCATTTGTTAGAAGCTATGATGTTTTCTACGCATTTCCCTCAGTCGACTCTTACAACAGGTATGCGATTAAATAGCGTAGCAGGATTATTACGCTGCCAACACAAGAACATAATCATTAAGTGATACATATTTTCCCAGTAGGTGGCTCATAACAGGTATAAACAGACAAAACTTTATACTTCTACAATACATGCTGAGTGAGTGTTTAAAAAATAATGTTTCTTTTTAATAAATTCATTTTCACACCGTTAAACAAAACAATCTATTGTGTGATGTGTCTGGGTGACGAGTGGGAAAAACAAAACTTCCTGTATGTAACCCATATCAAAATCAGTAGATTTAGATATCGTGTCGTTTGGGGCTGTGGCTAAGCATTTTGCTACTGCGCTGCGAGTCGCGGGTTCGATACCCGCACGGGACAAATATTATGACCTGCAAGTTGTTCCTGGTCTGGGTTTTTGTGCGTGGAAACTATGGAAAACTCCCTCCCAAATTCAGAGCGACAAACTTTTGTGGCAATCTGTGGGGGAGGCCTTTGTTCAGCAGTGGGCTAGTTATGGGCTGAAATGATGATGATGATGAACGCATTCACGACTCGAACGATCCGACGACGTGAAATCCTAGTGTCACTTTTGTTGAAGTTTTTTTTTACATAAATACATACATAGGATCACGTCTGTATTCCATAAGGGGTAGTCAGAGACTGGGCACTCACAGCAAAAACCGATGACTGCCACGATCCACGTTTCACCAAAACAATATAATGCACTTGGTGTGATAGGTGGTGAGCCCATCGCCACCATGCGCTGTTGGGTGCACAGTGCAGTTTAATTCCTTACTCGCCTTTTACGAGATCCATTGGATGAGATGGAGTGGTAGTATTCTTTTAACGAGCCGCCAACACACATTTTTTTACAGCTGACATATTTCAGTTGATTATTCCACATTTATTCAAGCATTTCCTTCTGTCTGTCAACTTTTATACGTGACAAGATTCGACAAGACACATACATGACAAATTTTTTTTGGTATATTTTTATAGATGAAAGTGACGATACCAGCAAATCGTTCACTTGATGGCGTTTAACGTCCGCCCATAACAAATGCGTCACAATGTGTCACCTAAAACATTTCTGTGCCACCAAACTGCGCAGATCACCCTGAGGGATCAAATCATTGTCCCCATATAGCACATTAATTATACTTTATTTTTATTAATTATACAGTAATTATACTGTATTACTTTTAATTTTTAAAAACAGCATAAGTCCTGAAATTGTACAGTATTTTAAACTATGACGTAAGTGGTATTTAAATGAAAATTTAGTTTATTTATATTTCAAACAGTACCGCAAAAAATATAACACATTATATAAAAGTAAAACCAGTTGGTAAATGTTTTATATGCAAATTTATTGAAACAATACGTGAAAATAAAAACACTTGGTGTGTATAAGCTCATAACAAATTAAATTTAAATTAAGTTTGCAGGTATAACAGTAATTAATTACGGAAATTTAATTAGGAATTGTTAAAACAGGGCTCATTTAGCCCACAGTCATGTACCCAAGTACACAGCGTAAACTCAAATTAATGGAAGCTCACTAATTAGAGGTTAACTTTGCTTGCCGCGTTTTATATTGCACCGAATTATCATTTCGCTACTGACACTGAAAGTCACCTCAAGCTAGTCGCAATGAAGTACCCAGCGGGAGATTGCTATTAATAAATAAAAAAAATTGAAACCGCTTGAAAAATTATAATCCGTATTTTCTTGACAGAAATAAATTAAGCATACTTGTCTGTCTGAGACTGTCCTATTATATTACATTTTTTTTTTTTGGTTTATTTGATTACATCACAGCGACGTAGAGAAATTCCCTATGTCTCTTAGTGATTGTATTACATACACACGTACAACATAGTTACACTTTTTCCTATAATGCGTAGACAACTCCACAGCCCACTTTTCGCTAGCACTGACGGGACGGACGGCGAACCATGTCGCCGCCATTTTGATACGAGAGAAGAAATTGTTGAACAACGTTTCATATTATGATATTATTCTCCACGAATAAAAGCTATCCGTACAATACAATACATATATTACAATAAATACAATACAATATTAATTATCAATAATAATTAATAATAATTAATAATAATAATTAATAATTATTAATATTATTAATAATAATTGTCAATACAATACCTAAGGCGACTCTTACAACACCTCGGTAGGAAAGAGTTAGGTGCTATTCTAAACTGCTTATGATTGTATTCACACATGTTATGTATCCAAAATGAAGTTTGGTTTTTAATGGGCGTGCTTATCTGCCGAGTGAAACGGTTATGGTAAATCCTCTCAACTTAAAAGAGATCTACATACAGCATTCTGCAGCAAGAAAAAATCACCTAAATTCACATCCTAGACGGGAAAATATATTATGTGCAAAAAAGTGATTGGCGCCATGTTGGCGATGGAATGAAATGAAGGTGGAATCGTGGCGGTTTATAGCAACTGGATGTGTCATTTGACATTTGCAAGAGGAAAGTGGTATTCGGCTCTAACGAATTATCACTTACTAGTTAGAGTACTAGATAACATGCACTTTCGTCCGCTCGTTACCAGTTTAACCGTGACAGCTAAGAGCCGTGGTAGCTCAGAGGCCGTGGGCTCGCCTTAAATTTCGTAGTACGCGAGTAACCTGGGTTCGATCCCCGGTGCCAGCACATCTAAAATTGTTCTACAATCTTAAGTTCTGATTTACCACGTGCTCAGCGGTGAAGGGAAACATCGTGAGGAAAGCTGCATATCCGAGGAATAGAAATATTTCAAAGACATGTGAAGTCCGCCAACCCGCATTGGAGCGGCGTGGCGGACTATTCCCTGGTCCAAAACCCTCTCAGAAATGTCAGCAGGCCTGTGCTCAGCAGTGGGACATTCATAAGCAGTTACTTTACTTTACTTTTTTTTTTATTTAATAAAAGTGACGGAACGAGCAAAGCGTTCACCTGATGGTAAGTGCAACGTCTGCCTATAACAATTGCTATGTCACCCAGAACAGTGTGACACCACAATGCGCCCGTCACCCTGAGACATCAGTTCTTAAGTCTCATATGCCCAGTGATTACGCTAGCTCACAGTGCCCTTCAAACCGAAACACAGTAATGCTTGCACACTACTGCTTCACGACAGAATAACTGGCACTGGGGTGGTACCTACCTAGACGGATTCCTGCATAGGATTCCATTTTATTCCATATAAAATCTGTAAGGTAATTATTTCATAAATGATGTAAGTTTTCATAAAAACACAGTGAATAAGTTATCAGTCGCTTAACTTTTCACTTCTACGGGAGTAGGTACGAAATATAAAGGTCGCGAACGCTCAACCATTAATTAAGTGCGTGAAAAGAACGCGATGACGGTGTGCGGCTGCGAGGCGACGTCGGCTCGGGTTTGAATGATGGTAATGGATAGGCTTTGAGTATGAAAATTATGACTCGCACCTGAATAGCTATTTGCCGCCTTTGAAGATGTTTTTAGGTCGAAAAAATGTTCGCATCTAAGAATAATATTATGACGTACTGTAAATATTTACCTCGCCGGGCATCTAATTACATATTGTTCGGTGGCCGCCTTAATTATTTAATAGAGGCTGGTTGCACCGAGTTTCAGTTAAATAAAAACTTGTCGATCATTGCTGCGATCGTTACAGAGGGTAAAGTGGGCGAGTTGTTACAAAAATGTTGCCCTGTCTTAAAATCATGTAATTATAATATTAATGATGCTATATAATGCAGCAAATACGAACAGTACAAATCTGTGTACATGGCAACTTACGTTACTGACTTGACACAAAACAATAGGATACATTATTTAAAATGTATTAATCAACCCGCTTTGTAAAGAAGACTATTTGGAACTGTACTACAAAAAAATTCCAAAAAATTATGAATCAGTATTTTAAAGTATTTTAATTTTTTATTCTAAATGGGAGCTTGGTAGTGAATACTGGGTCTGGCAGAAGAAACATGAAAGTAAGATTAATGCTTAGGAAATTAAAGTTTGAGAAGTATAGCTGGAGTGAGTAACTTCGATCGACAAAGTGAGGAACTGCCTGATAAGGGAACGTTGCGGTGTGGTTGAAGATGTAGTGACAAAGATAGAGAAACGGGATGCTTAGATGGTTTGGATACGTAGACAGTATGGTCGGACGCCCTATTCCCTGGGAAAAGAGCGTCAAATACCTCGGGATCACAACAAGAATGTGCGTAACAAGGCGGCTTTTTCTCAAGCCGTCTATATCCGCTAACTTGCTGCTCAAGCAAAATGTGCCTTAGACACAAACTTCGCCTCTACAAGACATGCATAAGACCCGTAATGGCCTATGCATGCGTCGCATTCGCTCACGCGACGGGCAAACGTTTAAAGAAACTACAGAACGTACAATACAATAGATTCTTGCGAGGTGCCACCGGAGCCGGCTGGTACCAACCCAACGTAGACCTTCACAGCGACTGTGAAATGCCCTTAATCTCTGAAAACTTCAGAGAAATATCACGGCGGTTTTTCGAAAAAGCCGCGGTTCATCCAAACACGCTGGTGGTTAAAGCATCGGATTACGGATCGGATAAAAACGCGACTGAACGTAAACGTCGCCCGCGAAACGTGCTAGGCGACACGGACGTCTCAGCACTCCCTGACCACGATACGGTCAACCATGATCCAAGCAACACTGTACACACAGTCAATAGCTTGAACATAACACGCACAACGTCGCGCGACCGCCGTAGAGAGCGGCGTGCAGCTGTCGAAAATCACACCGCGTACACAAGTCACACGCGTGTTCTAGGGCGGTTCTCACCGCCCAGAGTTACCGACACACAAGTCGACAGTCCGAACGGAGGCCCGCAGCCTCCCTCGGACGGTCATTAGATGACTTAGAATATTTTTTTGGAGATATTCACAGTAGCGCAAGCACGCAGCGAACGCGACAGTGCGAATTTCGATGTTTTTGTAGGAGTAATATTTATGTATTTATGTTTGGGTCAAACCACCTGGCACGCGGACCCCGGGCCCGCGAGCATACCATCCGATGAAGCTGTAAAAGCCAAAAGGCTAACAGCAATTACATCACCGAAATTATATATAGACATTATAAATGAAAGAAGATTGACGAAACAGATTTATGAGGCGTGTAAATTGGCAGGCCGGTATGGGTCGACCAAGACCAGGGATCCAAATCAAAAATCCAATCCAAAAAAAAAAGCAAAGTGGTCCATATGGACCCCTTGGGTTCGAAATCGATTTCCTAGGGGACGACATAAACGAAAACTGATTTTCGAGGTCGACGTGGTCTAAAAATCGACCCCTATTAATTAACACAAGTTCTTATTCGAAACTTTTAATATACAGTATAAGTTGTGTTATGTGTACCAACTTGGTATAAGAATGACGAATATTTTAGTGGTAAGTAACATTGTGGCCCGTTCGATTCCACCGCATATCGGCCTATAAGCCTCCTCAAGGCTCTAGGCAAGATATACGAACGCCTACTACTCGCCCGCTTAAGAGACTTCATGCAGTCTCGTGGGATCCCCACCCACGAGCAGTTTGGATTCCGAGCCAAACACTCATGTACCCAGCAGGTGCACCGCATAACGGAGCACATTCAATCCCGCTTCATACGCGGGCTTCATACTGGAGCGCTCTTCTTCGACGTGGCGAAAGCGTTCGACAAGGTCTGGCACAACGGGCTCGTATACAAGTTATACGGACTCGGTGTGCCAGATCGCCTCGTACTCATCATACGAGATTTCTTACGCAGTCGAACCTTCCGCTACCGCGTCGAGGGGTGCCTAAGTCCCGTGCTCTACACCCTTTTCACGAACGACATACCGCACACCAGCGGCGTCGAACTCGCCCTCTTCGCAGACGATACCTGCCTCTATGTGTCTGGGCGTAATCCAGACACTATCTCTAAACGCCTCCAATCCGCAGCCCGAACCCTCGGGAACTGGTTTCGGAAATGGAGGATCGAGGTCAACCCCATCAAAAGTGCAGCCATGTACTTCTCGCGGCGCTTAACGCCGCGCCTCCCCACCATAGAGATATTCGATCGTCCAATCCCCTGGGAAAAGACAGTCAAATACTTAGGCGTCCTATTAGACTCGAGACTCAGCTTCGGTCCACATATTAACCGAGTAAGGAACCGAGCGGCGTTCGTCCTTGGCCGATTACATCCATTACTAAATAAAAATAGCAAAATGTCCCTACGTAATAAAATTACACTTTACAAAGCCTGTATTCGGCCAATTATGACATACGCAAGCCCCGTATTTGCGCATGCCTCCCCGCGTCAAATTCACCGACTTCAGGTAATACAAAATCGATTCATGCGTAAAGCCACGGGAGCACCGTGGTTCGTGCGTAATGCTAATCTTCATATCGATTTAGGGCTTCCTACCATAGGCCAATATCTAAAGTTGGCCTCTTGCCGATACTTCGACTCTGCTGCCACGCACCCCAACCCTTTGGTTGTAAGTGCCGCCACATACAACCCCCTCGCGATACACCAAAACTCGACCCGCGGAAAAAGTGACCATCAGTCCTAAAAAAAAAAAAAATAACATTGTGGTACTTTTTTTCATTGTTTACTTTTTGATCAACCGTATTTTGTATCAATAGGAAAAAACCAGAAATAGGGTTTTTAAAGTAATGATTTGAGGTATATAGTAGTTCATTTTGGAAAAGGGATGTCTTGCTCAAAATAGTTTGGAAATTCCTGACCTAGACGTATGTATCACGGAAAGAGGCGTGATTGTATGTATGTTTGTTTTAAGTATATAAATTACTTTAAAACTTAGCAAAACAGAATATATGCAACACCAAGAATAGACGAAAGTGTATCTGCCGAGATATGCAAATCATTTCGAGACTTGTAATTTAGATTTGCTGTCATACGCACTAGGCACTGTCGTCTTAGCAAATTTTGGAAACACGCCAAGTATACGCAACGGAGGCTGAAGGAAATGATTATTAAATTAATGTACCCGTTTGTTACGCTCCGGAGTTACATTCATTAATGTAGAAGATTAAATGAAGTGTAACGCTATTTTCAACGTAACTTTGCAAGACGTGATTTCCTGATTTATCTATACGAGTAAGCATGGTTTATGTTTAATATGATATAGAAGTACAAGGTTAGTGGTAGTATAAAAATAATAATAGTCTTTATTTGCTTCTGAATACGGTATTATACACATACATACAGTGACGCCTTTTTCCCTAAAAGGGGTAGACAGAGGCCACTCACGTTGCCCACTTTTTGCCCTCGCGGGAAACGAGAAATCACGGGTGCCAAAACACGTCGCCACTATTTTAGTACGAATTCTTACTCCCCCTCCCTTAGGGGAGGCTCTATGTTTAACAGTGGATTATGATGGGCTTAAATGATGAAGCATTAGTGACTAAGCTCGTGTAAACTACGAATTATACATTTATGAACACTTGGCTGGTGCGAATTACGTTTCTTTATGCAGAAGGTGCTGTTAATCTCATGGTTATATTTATTCATTCTATAGCATTTTACGACACCCACGGGACGGAATAAGGTGATGGATTGTTTTACGTCAGCGGCGTATAAGTAGGCACATATTTATATATTAAAAAAATACACTAACACGTAATACATACATACATACATAGAGTCACGTTTCTTTTCAATTGGGACTATCCGAGACCACACCTTTCCACTTGTTACGATCCTGACTGACACACATCTTTCGCTTTTTCTACTTTTATTAAAGTTTTCATACAAGCTCATCGGTTACTTAATACAATTTTGAAGTGAATGGGACCAAATAGCCCTCTTTTTTCTCCCGCGGGAAATGAGATATGACTGGTGGCAAACCATATCGCCGCCATTTTGGTACGAGTCGAGATATTCTTACACACCATTGCGTTCCCACGAGCAGTATGATAATAGCATTACATATTGCATAATTTATTCTGCACGAATCAAAGGCTGTCTGTACAATACCTCAGTAATATCTAATACAGAGTATAATAATGACTCAGTAAGAGGTAACCTTAATTTAAGAAGATTTAGGAAGATTAAAGTAAAATAATATTTACAAAATGAGAATATATGGCCATACTCGAAGTTGATAGGCTTAGTTACTAGTCTGCGGTCAATAAAAACAATGCGAAAAAATATGTTTCCGAAACCCATCGCAACTTTAATTCAAACTGTTCGTGTTTTTTAAACAAATGTTTGTAAGAAACAACATGAACATTAAATCCCTACTTTTAGTTAGTATGGCAAACAATTTTTGGGATAAAAGAAAGTTGTAAAAACTACAAGCAACAAAATTCACCCACAATAAATAATGTTTATTTGTAACATGTTACATTTCATTATCAATTCAACTACTCCGTAGTGCATTACTCGACAAAGATAATATACAATGTATAATGCATCGAAGTAAATGCGATTACCCTGTACACTTGCGACTGCTTTGGTGAAATGTATGAATTAGTATTATAAGATTGTGTTGTACTGATTATTATAAATACTGTCTCTATAACATTCAATTCGCCGATTCAGATCCGACCGCGTGGCTTAGAGGTCAGATTGCCTACTTCTACGCCAGAGATCTCGGGTTCGAATGCAATGAAGTGAGGGTCCTTTATTTTTCAACATAACGGATAATAATTTAATCTGCCAATCTTTATTTATTCACAATCTCCCACCGTTTCGTAATGAGAGGCTCTGACGAAGAAGAAATAGACAAAATAATCTTCCGAGGTATCCCTTTCTTTGTAAATCTTAATCTTACAATAAATATTCTATACGAATTTACAAGGAAAGGAAAAAGAAAGGAGATGGCTTAAGAGAATCTGCCATCTCATCTCTTCCCGTGGGTGTCGTAAAAGTCGACAGAGGGATATGAAAACCAGGAGATTGGCAGCAGCATCTTCCTGGGACATCTGAATAAAAAATTGGGTTGGACAACCCGCCTGGCAATCGTGGCAACTATGGCTAAAGCCCCCAAGATGACACTGCAAACACTGCCCAGCTCCGATTTTATCGTATCAGCGTTACATCGGGCGCGGGTATTTTGGGACGAGTGAGTGCCTCTATGTTACCGCTTACACTTGTGGAACTATAATATCTCCTGCGCCGTTGATGGTTTTCGTAAATACTCGGAAGTTGTCACCGTGGTCGAAATCGGCCAGGAGGATATCATCATAATCATTCAGAACAACGAAATGGTATTCGGTGAAGGTCATACAGGTATGTCATACTACCGCGACGCACCCTGATGCTAAGGTGGAGGTAATGTATGAGGATATCTCAAGAGCCATAGATTCCTCTAAAACTTACAACACGGTGTTGATTAGAGACTTTAACTCTACACTGTGGATTAAAGACAATATCTGATATAGAACGAGAAGTCTGTTGAACACAAACTTTTGCAAGACCCGATGCGCAAATATAATTCAGAAACTTTCCGACCACACTCACAATCGCATGGAGGCTAGCTGTGAAATTAAGCTGCAGTCCTCAACTGATGCGTCAGCATATCGGCAACTGGATAGACAAATCTCCAAATCTATGCGGCGAGACCTACGCAACTTCAATATAGCTCGTATTGAAGAAGTGATAGAGTGAAACCAAGTCTCCACGTTCTTTACTATTTACCAGGGATCTACCTGCCGGAAATAGCCAACTGACTAAGTTGAGGACTAAGAGTGGCGCAGTCGTTTCCGCAGGACCGGAAATTTTTAGATATTTTAAGTAATCCTTCAGTAGCTGTTTCATTCCGTCATCCGCGATGGCGTTGTGGTTGTCCTGTTCTTCAAGAAGGGCGATAACGCCCACTGTAAGATCGCTTCTGAGCCGCGTGTATATGATATTTTTAGTATAAGTCAATTTCTCAGCGAGAGGCAGCTCAAAGTCGCTCAGCCAGCTATGGAAATAGCTAAGCTCAATGTTACTTACATAGAGACCACATTTTTCCACTTGCTATTCCTCTACTTTCATTAGCGTTTTCATACAAGCTCTTCGGTTGCGGGTACTTTTGACGTAGCCTTTTTTATATAATATGTGTTACAAATACATAAAATTGAATAAAATAAACATTTATTTCGAACAGAGCCGAGATTGTCGTCGTAAAATATTAAAATGTTGCCAACAAATAATTACTCAAACCTCTATAACGCCCAGGCTTAATTTTTTGTATGAATTACGGTCGAATTTTGACCACAGGCTGACCACTAGTATAGATATATACAGTTCAAATAGTGACCTCCGTCACTGCAAATTATAGTATAGTAGGGTGTAAGGTACGAAGATTCTGGTACTGGGATAGCCACTCCGCGAGTCAGTGGTGATTATGGTCGATCATCCCAACTTGGGAGAGGCCTGTATATGCAGTAGTTGATTATTTGACTGTATACTTTTAGCCATAATATACATACTACGAATATATACACTATGTTCATCTCGAAAAGCGTATCTTTGAAATATTTTTTCAAATGGGTGTTGTGGTTCCTTAGATTACCCTCCAAGTATACACAAATTCACAAAATTGAAATATTTTTATAATATTAAATATGAAATCTTTGCATTTGATGTGAGTGAATGTTAAAGCATCAGACATAAAAAATATAGTCAAATGCCGCTTTTCCAAAACGACGTCTCTAACGTTATTTTTAGAAAAATGAAAAGCTTTGAGTATTTTCATTTATTTACGACGCAATGGTTTTGTGTTGTAAATTTTTCAAAGAGTCATTATAAATGCAGGAGCACTAGGCCCGCAGAAATTAAGGATTTCATTAAAATAATAACAAGTCTAGTGTCCTTTGCATTCTGAAGTGATCTCTCGTTTACGTTGCCAACAAAAATATATATACGAGTACTTATACAAACGGTAAATATGACATTTTGCCATGCAGTGAGCTCTCAGCAGGAGAGAAAAAGGTCAGCAAAATATTTTTAATGGATGTAAAAGACAAGACTAGTAGATCGTTCGTTTGATGATAAGTGCAACGTTTGCCTATAACAGTTGGACTATGATACAATACGTATTATTGTAAGGATTTGTGTAGTATCACATTGCGCTTAACAGGCTGTGACGTCAGTCCTTAAGTCTCATCGAATTGCACCAGCTAATGTTTGGGCACTACTCCTTCACGGCAGAATAATAATTGGTGCTACCGTGATACAAACATGCATAGGATTCCTACCATGTAGTGATTTTTATAACCTTATGTATCAGTGATTTGGTACATTTGGCTTATGAAAATACTATATCTAATAACAGCTTTGTGTTTATGTAGCAAACTTTAATCTAATGATAGTACTTCTTTGAAATAGATAATGTATAAATAAATCTAACAATCACTAACCATGACTAATAAAATAGCTTGTTCAAGTAATTAGATTCTTGGCAAGAAACTCCCTTGATACATAAGCCCCGTATAAATCTTTGATCCTGACTTGAAACGAGCGCCCAAAAACGTGAGGAGCTTTGTGTTTTACAAGCTTTCCCATCCCGAATATAACTCTCCCAGTAAACAAACACAGCCAAATTAAATGTTACCGACCTAGATTCTTTGAAAAACGACGTAAGCACCACATATAAAATTCAAAATAAGAATTATGAATTAATTTATCCGCGTTTTAAATTTATGAATTACCAAATTTAAGATATCTTTTATATGGTATATTATAGTTTTATTCACCACGTATGAAAGAAAGAAAGATACTCGTAGGATTCGAAACGAATTTGTGAAAAAAACACTAGTGATTGATTTTTGGGTCTGGTTATGTTGTTTGTAAGACATAATGCAGGAGAAACAGTGTATGGGATCGTTTTTTTTATAATTAAAAATAAAAATTAATGAAAAACATCGTGAAAACCTGCTTGTCTTAGAGATTACATTATAGATCGACGGTATGTGAAGTCCGCGTTCTAGTCTTGGCAATTTGACTTTCAATATTATTTCTATTCTGTAGAATAGTTTGATAGGCCGAAATATGCTACGGTGCAAGTACAAGCGGTACTAAAATGTAAATATTGAATTAAGTTTTATTTTGAACAGTCTATACTCATCACTTTGTACTCATATATATATATATATCTTAACATATAGAATAAAACAAATAATCACTTAAGTGACAAAAGAAACATGTAATTTTGCTACAAATCAGAATTTCACCATTTTTATTGTTTCTATTTTATCATTACTTGCTTCTACTAAATACTGTAAATAGGACTGATCAAAGTATTAAATATTATTAGTATTAAATTCCTTAACCACAAAAATCATGTTATGAGGCAAAGTAAAGCCATCATCATAATTTCAGCCTATGACTAGTCCACTGCTGAACATAGGCATACCTCATAAGAAAAGTAAAGTAACAGCTTATAAATTTCCCACTGCTGAGTATCGAGGCCGCACAGTTTCTCTCATTTCTGAGAGAGTTTTGGAGTCGGGAAGAGTCCGCTACGCTGATCCTATGAAGTTAGCGGATTTCCCATGTCCTCGAAATATTTTTATTCCTCAGACATGTAGGTTTCCTCATGATGTTTTCCTTCACCGCTAAGCACATGGTTGTAGATTGGACTCGTAGTGTGGATTTAGTAAATTAAATACTCCAATAAATAGCTTCAGCTTTTAATTGGTACGTAAAAGTTTACAAGCACAAAACGTTAGAAAATGAGTTCACAAAAGAAAGTCACACGAGTAAGAATTACAGAAAGAGAGCAATAGGAAGACAGTTAAGAAAGCAGAGCACGTGTTGAGAAAAGAACATCTACGAGGGTGGATTGAAAAGTACTCGGCCTAACCAAGAAAATAAACACATACTAAATCAGTTATATTTTTATTTTTCTACATAATCACCATCAAGTTCAATACACTTTTGCCACCTCCCCTTCCAAGCATTTAGACCGTTAAAAAAAATGATTCTTCCTTAGAGTCAAAATATGCGTCTACAGCTGCTTTGACCTCGTCGTTTGTCGAAAATCTTTGACCTCCCAAGTGCTTTTTTAGGTTAGGGAACAGAAAGAAGTCTGATGGTGCCAGATTAGGTGAATGCGGCGGATGCGGTAACAGTTCAAAGCCACAGCTGTGAATTCCAGCCATTGACTGTACTGACGTGTGAACACGGGCGTTATCTTGATGAAACAGGACTTTTCTTCTGAGCATTCCTCGACGTTTTTCTTTTATTTCCTCTCGTAAACGACGTAGTAAGGTGCAGTAGTAATCAGAGTTTATAGTCTGACCTCTTTCAAGATAATCAATCATAATCACACCTTTCGAGTCCCAGAATACTGAAGCCATCACCTTATTTGCCGACAAAATCGACTAAGCCTTTTTAGGGGGTGGTGAACCAGGTCTTCTCCACTGTTTTGATTGTTGTTTTGTTTCCGGTGTACAGAAATGAACCCATGTTTCGTCCATAGTAACAAAACGATTCAAAAAATCATCTGCATCGGCTTCAAATAACTCCAAACAGTCGCGTGAAATAGTCAATCGCGTCCTTTTTTGTTCAACTGAAAGCAGTCGCGGAACCCACCTCGCAGACACCTTGTGGAAACCCAACTCGTTGACAATGATGTTTTGAGTTCGTTCGTTCATAAGAGATGCCTATAATCTCGGCTATCTCTCTAATTTTTAATCTGCGGTCTCCCATTATTAAATCAAGTACTTTTTTAATATTTTCGTCAGTAGTTGACGTCGAAGGCCTTCCAGAGCGGGGTTCATCTTTCACACTCTCTCTACCACGCTTAAATTCTGCTATCCATTTTTTGACGGATGAATATGACAGAACACAATCGCCTAATGTACTGACCATGTCATCATGGATGGCTTTTGATGATAGCCCCTTCTTATGGAGGTACTTAATGACGGCACGCTGCTCGATTTGCTCCATTCGCGGAAATTATGACCGATTACTTTGTTAATAAATTTATAAAATCACAACTAATTATCGCACACGTTTCGAACTTCACACAATGAACTAGTCTGAACTGAACAAAATAATGTGGGTAGATTTGATTTTTAGAATTGAATGGATCTGTGTTAGGCCGAGTACTTTTCAATCCACCTAGTATTAAAATGATACTAGAGAAAGCACGATATAAAATGTAGCGCATGTGAGCAGGTAGTCAACGAAAGGCAAGCGTACCGGGTCGCGACAGTATTCTCACTGTTAGTAATATTTTTGTTAATTCATGTTTATTGATTTTTTTTTTTGATCGTAATTCTAATATACATGTATAATTTTTACTTCTGTCACGTTTACTGAGACGCACGCGTTTTTTTTAAATTATTTGCAACAGACGAGAGTGCGAGACCAGCTCACGCTTACCCCATTTTTATTAATATCTGTATATATTATGTTTCAAGAGTTAGTGTCGGTATAAAATATCTCCTGTAATACTGTATCAAACATTTATTGAGCTTCTCGTGTGGCGACATAGTTGTCGCTACATGGTAAATCAGCACTGAAAATTGTAGAACAATTTTAGAGGTGCCAACAATGGGCCACCAAAGCATGGCAACTATGGCGAAACCCCCCCCCCCCCCCAAATAAGAGCTACGTTTTTTGTGGCAATCTATGGGGGAGGCTTATGTTCAGCAGTAGTGATAGGCTGAAGTGATGATGATGATGTACAATGGGAATGGAACTCAGGTCACTCGCGTTCTATTAAATTTAAAGCCATCGCCTCAGCAAGCACGGTGGATTTTATTCATTTGCCGTTATCATTATATGCTTGAATACTTTCAATAAGGTCGATAATATTAAGAACCCGCAAAAGTCATGTTTTATGGAAGATTTTAAATAATTTACTGAAACTGGTTTCTTTATTTATTTGTTGAGCATACATACAACATTCAACACTTACCTTAAATCAATATCTTATATAAAATCAATCACAGTGTTCAACAAAATGGTGTCACAATTAGAAAGTGTTTATTTCTTGTGACTAAATTTCGTGGAACTTTGTAAGCGTATAATTATTTGTATCGTGGTGAAATACCGTACCAACTGGTACCATTTCTTCGGTAGTATTGACGTTGAATTAGAACCAATAGATGTTCATTTGTTAAGACTTCATTTCAATGAGGGGCGCTTGTTTTTATAAAGGGACCCCTGACAGGTGTAAATTCTCTCTATTTCTATTTATCTATTTACTTCTCGAATTGGAGCATATAATTGTGCGCCTATCATAAGCAATCAATAACGTTTGTTATATCTCGTAATTATTACAAAGTCACTTTGAATTTGAAATAAAAAAGAAGTTAAAATATTTCAGATATACATTACATTGAAGTGTCAATTAGTAAAATAAGACATAATTCTATTAGGTTTCGTTTTTTTTTTCTTCATCGGTATAAATTTTAATCCTTATAAAAAAATTCTAAACTGTTTTATTTTATCAAATTCTTTCGTCATATTCTTCACTAATTCTCTCAGAGCCTCCTAGTCAGCACTTTTCCTGATTACGACGCTTAAGGTTCATTACATATTTGGATCAGTTGTGCAATATTCTACGAAAAGCTTTCCGCTGATTGGAAATCGTCCGGATATTAACGAGTCACGTGATCGAAATAACCGATAATTTATTGACAGTTTAAAATCAAATAGTCGATTTTGTTATAATTTATTTTAGAGTATATTACTTACAAAAATATAGGGCAATGTACTAACGAGGAATAGCGCAAAGTATATTCTTTAAGGTAACACTTCCTATCGCAAGGTCCTGAGCCATCGGCATCCATCGACTTCCCGCAAAACCGTGCAGGTCGTCGCTCCATCTAGTAGAGGAACGCCCTACATTGCGTTTGCCGGTATGAGGTTGCCACTCTTGAATCTTTCATAGGCTAAATTGATTCTTTCTTAACTAATGCTTAGTACGTTTCTATTACAATAATACTTTGCGTGTTAACATGCTGAACAAGTGCCATTGCTCATTGCCACTTCAGCTATCTAACCCTCTCAGAAATGAGGGGAAGCCTGTGCTCAGCAGTGGGACATTTATAGGCTGTTACTTTACTTTACCACATTTCAGTAGCCAGGGCTTGCAAGTGCAAGGCAATAGTTATTAACACACATGTTTGTTCTCTATATATTGATGTATTTTATAATACGTTTTATATAATAATTGTGTAAAAATGTATGTTAGTTTTTTAAAACTCATGAACATTGGGATAGATTTTGATAATTGCCGCGGTAAGTAAGTCAAAATTTTATTATTATTGGCATCTTCCAGTAATTTTCGAACATATGGCTTTGGATGAAATTTTGGTAAAACGGTACAACGCTAATCTAATTGTGGGCTGGCATGCGATCGTATTTGTTCCAGCTTTCATATGGTTCATTACATCAAAAACTGGCATAATGTAATCTATAAAATATGAACTATAATACTGATTTTAATTTTAATTTGGTACTTACGTCGCTACGCCACCGCAGCAGAAGTTGCGCTAATGCGCCAATTAAGAGCAATCTTGTTGTTCGATTGACTACTTAATTTTTAAATAAATTGTTTCTAGCCATGTGGTGGGAAACAAAATCCAGGATCTTCTGGTTCCAGGAAGATGCTGCTGCCCATCTCTTGATTTTTCTTGTCCCTCTGTCGACTTTTACGACACCCACGGGATGAGATGGGGTGGTAGATTCTCTTAGTCCGCCACCACACGGTAAACAATTAGGTTAATAAAATTAGGTAAAGCCCTTCGCGCGCCTTTCTTAAATTTCATAGTGCACGAGTGCCGTAAGTTCGATCTCTAGTGCTAGCACCTCTAACGCTATTTTAAAATATTATGTGCTCAGCAGTGAAGGCAATCATCGTGAGGATACCTGCATGTCTGAGGAATTAAAAATATTTCGAGGACATTTGAAGTTCGTCAATCCACATTGAAGCAACGTGGTGAAAATTTCCCAGCTCCGAAGCACTCTCAAAAACGAGAGGAGGCTTGAGTTCAGTGCACCATATTACTTTACAAAAATTAAGTCTATCACAAAACACTCAAGAGAAGATTTATTTTAATTCAATAAAGTGACGAAACGAGCAAAACGTTCACCTGATGGTAAGTGCAACGTCTACCCATAACAAATCCTGTGTAACCCGTCACCCAGAGACATCAGTTCTAAAGTCCCCAGTGATTACGCTAGCTCTCAGTGTCCGTCGAACCGACACACTACTGCTTCACGGCAGAATAACTGGCACTGATGTGGTACCTACCTACATATACAAGTACATATTACAAGAAACCTATAAGCGCACATGAATGGGTATGTGCTCGTATGTACGCAGTACTTTTATATTATCGGCGCATCATTACGCGGTTGCTGTATTAAAACACCGAAATATTCTCTCAATTACACGTTTATATTAAAATCTGCGATAACGTGGCAGTTAAACGTCCCACGCACGTAGCGAAGTTACGGATTTCATAAAACTTGTTTTATTCGCGGCCGTAAAAGAGACATTATATTATATCGTTCCCTATACGCAACGCCCCCGTTGTGATTTCTTTACAATGCCGCTTTTATAGCTCCCGCGTACTTTATACATGTTACTGTGTGTCGGTGCACGTTCTCAAAAAGCAAAGAAACAATAATAGACTTGCTTCAGAAAAAATATTAAAGTGTTAAATATTTAAGTTCAATTTTGAAAAAGTTTTAATACGAGTATGAGTGCGTGGAACAGTATACTCTTCATCGTCACCATCATCATCATTTCAGCATATCACTAGTCCACTGCTGAACATAGGCTTCCCCTATAGATTGTCACAAAAGTTGAAGCTCTCGTTTTGGGGGTATTTCGCCATAGTTGCCACGCTTGGCGGGCGGATTGGCAACCGCAGTTTATTTATTCAGGAAGATGCTGCTGCCTATCTCCTGGTTTTTATTTACCATCTGTCGTGTGGTGATTTTTACGACACCCACGGGATGAAATGGCTTGGTGGATTCTCTTATGTCGCCACCACACGGCAGTACGTAGTAATATAATATAATAGTAATATCACCCATATACACATTATTCGAACACATCGGTATTTTAATATCATATAGCCTTGTTATTATAATAGACTGACAAACCGAAACACAGTGGTGTTGCCACACTACTGCTTGACGGCATAATACTTGACACTGCAATGATACCTACGTAAACGGTAACCTAATTAAAAAATCTACCAGTGAATAATGACAATGATGAACGCTTTTCCCACGCCCTTTTATCTAGTCCCAGCTCGTAATTAATAAGACATATTATACAATGTTATCATAATTCATACATATATACATAAGACACCCCACTTTTTCATCAGGTTAGACAGAAACCACATCCTTAGCCAATTTTTCGCCACCTCCGGAAACGTGACGGGACGGGTGGCGGACCACGTCGCCGCCATCATGGTAAGATTTAAATTTCTTGCTTTCCATTTCGTTCCCACGAGTGTGTATAACGAATATGTATAATATTAAATTTATGTGCAAAAAGTTTAGCTAGAGAAATGCACGAGCTACAGTACATACCTACAAATCCTAAATATTGGATTTGTCGATACTCGGAGCGTTCAAGCCATAAGCACATTATAAGTATTTTATTGTTCTCAGGCAATCCTGTGGGATTGCAGCGCAACACAGTTCATTGACTTTATTGCAACCGTTAAATGTATAATTCTAACTATTAGCTTTAGCGTATCGTCCGCGCTCTGTTAAAGCCTCGAATGAAATCCTTCCTGATTTACTTGCGGGGATTTGTTGTAAAATAAACTTATCGCATGCAATTTGATATTTATTCCAGCCAGCAAATAAATTTTATTTGCTGGCTGGAATAAATATTAGGAATAAAATAAATATATTAAGAAGGAAAATTAAAAAGGAGATGGGCAGCAACATCTTCCTGGAACATCAGAATAAATAAACTGCGGTTGCCAAAGCGCCTCCCAAGCGTGGCGACTATGGCAAAATTCCTTCCAAAACGAGAGGTACAAACTTTTGTAGCAATCTATGGGAGAGGCCTATGTTCAGCAGTGGACTAGTGATAGGCTGAAATGATGGTGATGAATAAAACTATTATTTTTTCACGGGTATAGAAGCTTTCTCTTTTTAGGAGTTCCTTCTCTTCTTAGGAGTTCCTTCTCTTTCTAGTACTTTCAAGTTCTTCTGGATCTTGAGTGCAAAGTCATATAAATATTTGTTCGGTCAGTTGCTGTGTCAACCAAGCAAAATTTGTTGTTTTGTTTATAAAGTTCAAGTCTTCCATTTATTTAAAAGCCACTACTTGTGCAGGATACATTAAACAAGCACATGTTTTCAATAATTTTATAAACAATATAGCTATTGTAACGCTGAAATAGTTATTTACCATCAAACGAAGTCATGGTAGCGTCACTAATGTGAAGACAAAAAAATATCTAACACAAATTCTGCTTTCTAGATAGGATAACACGACATTATATGATTTTGTTTATTTCATAAACTGTTTCTCAAATGTCCTGTTATTCCTAGTAAAATTCGGATAATAATATAACATCTGAATTATAATGATTTCCTTACGTCGCGGTAGCGACTTGTACACAGTTGTACACCGTGTTGGTGGAATCTTGTACACCGTTTCACCTCTTGGTGTTGCAAAACTCGGCTAACTATAACTATAGGATAAAAATGCCAGAACGAAAATGAACAGACCGATGAAAGGCAATAGCGTCTAAGGTATGAGACGTTAGGATAGTTACTGCGTTCGCTAATTCGTCTTACAAGTGTGGTAATTGCAGCAAATCCTCTTTTCACGGGGAGGCCTATGCTTAGCAGTGGACTATTAAGGCACATGATAAGTAATATTAAATATATAGAAAGGAGCCTGGCGCGCGCCTTAAATTTTCTTGAAACTCCAGTTCGATCCGTAGTGACGGCATGAGTAAATTTTTTAATTACATTGTAATATTATACGTGCGTTCAAAATAAATATCGTGGCTAAATCTGCATCCTTGATACACATTTAGTTGTGTTCAAGATCATTTAAATTTTCACCACACATATTATTATCTGCATAAGTTATTTTAAGCTACCGTGTTAACTAAATTACTGCCTGGGTCAATTAATGTACTCGTATGATTTAGAGATAACATCATGCTGGCCACATTTTGGTACTAAAAGACCACATACCTTACTACTAGTTATTTTGTTCCTTCTCTAAAGTCAATTTACTTTTAAATAAGGAATATCTGGAGTCACTTTATTGACAAATGCACTTTAATAAAATAAAGACATGGCATTACTAATGCACACAGATGTATCTAACATAAAAATAGTGTTCGTATCAAGATACCTTCCCGTAATAAAACCGGAGGCGAACTTAAACAAGAAGCAGTATCTGAACATAAGGGATAAAGTCGAGGCTATCTGCTGTAGTTGAATCCAAATGGTCCAAGTTATAAGCTTAATGCGATCATGTTAAAATATGCGAATATGTACTTGATGATTTGTTAGTATACAAATGTATGATCTATGTTATTACTAAACCTAAACTTATTATTAAGATCCGTCTTATAAGAAACGCCGTTCCGTTAGAAATAGTGCATCAACAACTCACATGTCTTCTGTCCAATCTGCTAGCAATCAGCTTCAGGATGCTGTTGTTACTGCCCATCCACGTATGCACCAGGGAATATCATCTTTTGCACATAGTGGGACAAACGCAGTCAACCTGCGCTGCCACAAACATACCTGATGCGCTACCAAAACGCAACAACCCCATCAGCGCCATAAATGCATTGTTGTATTGTACACGAAAAAAGTTGTATGATTAAATTAATATTGAATATAGTTTTTTTTATTGAAAATATTGACAATACGACTATGCAGGAATTCGTCTAGGTAGGTACCCCAGGGCCAGTTATGCTGCCGTGAAGCAGTAGTGTGGATTACATAGTAGTGTGAGTGCAAGCATTACTGTGTTTCGGTTTGAAGGGTACTGTGAGCTAGCGTAATCACTGGGCATATGAGACTTAAGAACTGGTGTCTCAGGGTGACGGGAGCAGTGTGGTGTCACACAGAAATTTTCTAGGTGACACAGCATTTGTTAGGGGCGGACGTTACACTTACCATCAGGTGAACGTTTTGTTCGTTTCATCGCTTTATGCAAGAAAAAAAAAAGTACTCTACATGCTGAGAAGTACCACACGCCAGTCCATAATTATTCCAGTAACACCCATAACTTTACACTGACACGGTCCGTGTAACATCGCCCTAAGTTTCCATTAGAAATTTGGTTCTTATGTCTCAAATGAGCCCTGTTCACTTGTTACACTACCTTCATTACCGTTCAAACCGAAACCAGTAAGTATTGCCCACTACTGCTTCATGACAGAAAAATTAACAATGCGGTGGTAACACCTACCTTGGCGGATTCCTGCTCAAGAATCCTACTACCACCACATATTTGCAGTAATGATTCATTTGTGAACCTTGTATTTTTTCTGTGCTTTGGTCTGGTGAAAGTGGTTAATTGCCTTTTAAATTTTATAAACAATAGTTTATAATAATTACTTAACTCTAGCGGCACTAATACCGTATAAAAAAGTAAAGTAAAGTTTCAGCCTATAAATGTCCCACTGCTGAGCACAGGCCTCCTCTCACTTCTGAGAGGGTTTAGGAGCTAGGAAGAATCCGCCACGCTGCTCAAATGCGGATTGGCGGACTTCACATGTCTTCGAAATATTTCTATTCCTCGGACATGCAGGTTTCCTCACGATGTTTTCCTTCACCGCTAAGCACGTGGTAAATCAGCACTTAAAATTGTAGAACAATTTTAGAGGTGCTGGCACCAGGGATCGAACCCAGGTTACTCGCTTACTATGAAATTAAAAGCGAGCACCAGGCCCCTGAGCTACCACGGCTTAAATACTGTATACTTAACTCTAACTTAACTAAAACTTAACTCTCTTGCAACAACTATTTATTAAGCTACAAATATGTAGGAACAATAAGTAGCCTCCGTATCTATAAGCGTACCCACGTAGATATTATAAAGGTTCATGTTCTCCGAAAAATTGTATAATAAATAAAATATCATTCACATTTTGTCAATGCATTGACCTTAAACGTAAATCAAATGAAAAACTAAACTTTTTTCGTTTCTATAAGGAAATATCTGGTAACACTAAGTAATTATTTGACAGTAATATCCCTCATAGTTCGAACCTAACTTCTCATATGTGATCGAAGTCATAGATTCAATTTATACTGTATAAAATATTCTAGCCACTAAGACGTAATTTATATAAGTTTTTTTGTGTATACGGAGTAAAATCGCTTTATCTTATGACTCTGAACAACTTTGTAGAGCACGGACCGCAAAGCACTTAGGTATATAATATTTTTATTACTGTCCCCGACCCCGCTTAGAAAGCAAAGACGGCCCACTAAATAAAATATTCTCCTCAAGAACGTTTGTATTATTGCCGGATTTACGTTACTCCAGCTCACAACAACATTTTTTTTTGAACCCAAAATGATTTCATCCCGTGCCGTGGTTTCATAATGTTTATGTCGTACATTAATACTGAATTCTACTAGATTACCTTAACCTACAACCGAGGTAGTTGTCAAAAATGTTGAAATTTATTTTGCAACTTATCAACAAGGTAAGGTATACGTAAATAAAACGAAGCTGCGGTAGTTTAGGAGACTGGGAGCTCGTCTAAAGTTTGCCCCGATTTATCCCCGCTACCAGCACCAATAACTCGGTAACTGCAAATTTGAGTACTGCTTTACCACTCTGCGGTAAAGGAGAACATCGTGAGGAAATCGACATATCGTGAGAGTGCATTCTACAAACAAATAGTATTTCGATAAAATGCGAAGTGCGCCAACCCTCACTAGTGAAGTGTAACCCTCATTGCCCTGCTCTAAAAGATTTAAAATCAGTGCTGCCTATTTTATTAAAATAAAACTCACATCCTTCGTTGAATTTTATTAGTAAATTATTTTTCATAAAAGATTATCATACCGCTATTCACAATCAGATTGTCACTAGCGTGAAGAACTCTTATTATCTCTAGTTAGTAAGTTCCTATAAGAATTGAAACGCGCTAGTGTGTGCACATCGTTGCTTGGTGATAGAATAACTGGTACTACGGTGGTACCTACCTTGGCGAATTCCTGAGTAGGCTATACTAACTAAGATGAGGACAGTTATATACTTTGTTTGTCCTAAAAGGTTACTGATAGCAGAATCAGTTTGGAATATAAACAAATACAAAAGGAAATTGGTAGTAGTGACAATCTGGCCGATATTTGAGACGGCGACATTATCCGACTAGGATACGTACATACAGTCACGCGTTTTTCCTGTATAAGGGGTAGGTAGAGGCCTACACACGTAGCCCACTTTTTGCTCCCGCGGGGAACGAGACGTGACGGGTGGCGAACGACGTCGCCATTTTGGTACGAGTCAATAAAAAATTCCCCCTTGCGCTCTCACAAGCAGTATAGTGACGGCGATGCATATTATGGCGTTACTTTGCATGAATAAAAGTTGTCCGTACCATAACTTAGTCGCCTCTTACGACGCCTCGGTAGGAAAGAGGTAGGTGCTACTCTACTCTGCCGGACACCTATCGGCTATCCGACTAACAACCATAAAGGATCAACGTAGGATGCATCATAATGCAGAAAGTATTAATGGAAACATTATTATGAAAAAAAATTGACGGGGTAAGCAAATCGTTCACCAGACGTTAAATGCAACATCTGCCTAAAACAAATGCTGTGTCACCCAGATCATTTCTGTGGACGGTATCCCGTACTGTTCACCCGTTTCCACTCTCAGTTGTTCAATTCCGTATTAAATGCACTAGCTGACAATGCTTTTCAGACCACAAGACTGTTATGTTTTCAGACCTCTACTTAACAGCAGAATAGCTGGCACTGCGTTAATACCTACCTAGCTTTAAAACTAGAGATATCATCAAAGCATTAGATGTCAATCCTTATATATGGGACAGTTACTGTAAGAAATCAATTGAAAGCAATAATATGTGTGATGTACAAATATTGGTTTTTTGGCCATGTTGTGGCTATTAAAGAATCTAATATTAAATTAGACGCACGGATATGCCAAAAAATATCAAGGCCTCTAACTGATGGGGGAATAGCCGTGTCACATATACAAAACTTAAACTTTCGACGGGCAGCAGCTATGAAAGCGCAAGATGTCAATTATTACGATCGCCAGCCCCACTTGCTAAGCGAGGTGAATACGGAAAATTCTCTCAACTTGGGATACACCTGCAGACTGATTATGATGACAAAAGTTGATTTCAGCCATTTGAACCCAAGAATCTCAGTGAAGCAATAAGTCATGTTGATCACTACGACAGGCTTTTTTAAAATTTTAAGAAGAATGTATAATATATGTCTAATAGGATTCAGACATATTAAAACCGGAAAAATTGTAACAGTAATATTCTATCAACTGATAAAAGATTGATTGAACTTTAATTAGACGAGTGGTGTAGTCTATTTAAAGTTAAAATATGAAAAGGTAATGTTATTGACATCAAAAGGTTAAAAATATTACTAGATTTTGTAGCAAAGACAGTAGTATAGGTTAATTTCAGTAAGATTACAGTTACATTAATGAAAAAAGTTACATTAATATTGGTTTTCATTCAAATAATACGCAGTACTGCTGAATCTCAATTCCTCCCCCATTCAGAATAGATTAATCATTCACGAGAAAGGCGGAGTTAACTGCAACAATTTGCCACACTTGGAAGGCGAGTCGGCATTCGCAGCGTAATAGCATGCTTCAATGTATGTTACTCATTATCCCCTTTTAAATACCTACTCGTATATAATTAATACTCTAAGTCACTTTTAAAGCTAGCCGTGGCAGCAGTACGCAAGTGACCTGGGTTCGATTCCCGGTGCCGGCACCACTAAAATTGTTAATTGCAATTTTAAGTGCTGATTTACCACGTTCTTAGCGGTGAAGGAAAACATCGTGAGGAAACCTGCATGCCTGAGGAATAATATATATTTCGAAGACATGTGAAGTCCGTCAACCTGCATTGGAGCAGCGTGGCGGACTCTTCCGGCTCCAAAACCCTCTCCGAAATGAGAGGAGGCCTGTGTTCAGCAGCAGGGACATTTATAGGCTGTAACTTTACTTTACTTTTTTTTACGGTGCTAAACGGTTTTTGATCACATGATGACACATGTTCTATTCATATTTTTTCTCATAAATATATGAAATTGCATATAGTTACGATTCTCAACTACTGTATTCCCTGTTTGGAGATTATCTTGAAATTACTAAAAATTTAAGCCCTAAGTCTTGTGTTAGAAGATGAATACAAAACGGTACACTAGATTAGAAGATATCCAGCAAAATCGTATTAAGGAACTAAAAGTACACTTACGGAAAATATACATCACACAGAAGTTTATAGGCAGAAATTACATTTTCTCATAAAATTAAGATCCGGGATCAGTGATAATATTTATGTGCCCAGAAAATGTTACGTCGTATTGGGAGAATAGTTTTTTCCATAAAATATCCTTCCTCCCATCACCTAACAGTTGCTAATGTTACGATCGCAAAGCCAATCAGCCACTAGTTTCATAATAAAATATGACTTTTTTTATTGTATAAAGTGACGAAACGAGCAAAACGTTCACCTGGTGGTAAGTGCAACATCTGCTCATAACAAATGCTGTGTCACGCAGAACATTTCTGTGTGACACCACACTGCGCCCGTCACCCGGAGACATCAGTTCTTAAGTCTCAAATGCCCAGTGATTACGCTAGCTCTCAGTGCCCTTTAAACCAAAACACAGTAATGATTGCACACTACTGCTTCACGGCAAAATAGACGGATTCCTGCATAGAAATCCTACCACCAGTGATATTAATTTTTCCTCAAAAACGTTAAGACTGATATATTATCAGAATGAACATGAGCTTACAAAGACTAATATACGTCAAGACACAATCTCTATCGAACACGCCAACCGAATTAAAGAACTGTTGCACTCGGAGTCTGCGAAAACGTTCATACTTTCCACACAAAGTAGTATTATTTTTAGTATACAAAGAGTAAAGAAATATACGGAATGTCAATAATTTCTAAATTAAGATTAAATATTATATAACATAATATAAAACTCTTTTTTTAAAAAGCTTTATAGCCGATAGGCAGAGTAGAATACCACTTCTTTCCTACCGAGGTGTCAGAAATGGAGCTATTACCTCTTATTTGGAAATCTGTTATAAATACGTATTTACGTTTTCACTGATCATTCATTTCGTTACAAAACAATATCCAAATGTTAATCACACTACATCTGGTTAGATGTAATCTCACAGCGTTAAGTGACATAACTCACTGACATACTAGTTGGCCATTTGCCCAATATACCACCATATCCATTGACGGAACTTATTTCTTCAGAAACATACTCAATCACATTGCTGTTCAATATATAAAAGTTAATTTACGGATTTTATTCCGTTTAAGTTTCGATTCCTTGGTCATGGGGAGATCGAGATGTGAGATGTCCTAATGTCACATATAGATAATCCGGGCTACCTTCAATGTGAAGACTCGTATTTTTTTCCTTTGTCTCGGTAATTTAATAAAACAATTTTCCATAATTACTAATAGACTATATAAAAAAATATTTAAAAAAATATTGTTATTAATTCAATATTTAAAAAATATACAAAAAATTAAACTAATTATGAATACGAAAGTAACTCTCTCTGTCCCTGTCTGTTTGTTACCATTTCACGGTTTAACCGCTGAACCGATCTTGACGAAATTGGGCACAGAGATAGCTTGTATCCATGAGACGGACATAGGATACTTTTTATTCCGGAAAATCAAATATTTCTCAGGGGATATTTAAAAAAAAACCTATATCCACGCGGACGAAGTCGCGGGCATCAGTTAGTTTGTATTATATATCTTAAAGACGTTGTGAAGCGCTGAAACCCTATAGATTTTTAAATATATTTATAAAAATGAAACGTAGGTCATTACTTTTTAGGTATTAAAAAAAAATCTTAAATATTATTTATCCAATAATTTCTACTATCTTAGTATAGAATTATATCAGTAAGACAGGCGCTTTGCAACTGTGTTTGAATAAATTGGCTATATTAATCTTTGTCACTTATTACTCCATAAACTCCGCCTTGATGAATTGCTCGCTACCTGAATGAAAGAGAGTGCCGGGGATTTTAATTGCTGAGGAATGCCGTCTGAATAATTAGTATTGATGTCATCGCTATAAACAAGGAATAACTAAGACCGTTAATTGTAAAGCAGTCGAGCAGTAATTTTATCAGTAACCTATTTACTTTATTGTATCTTGATTAATTTATTTCAAAGGAAATTATCAAAGAATATGGCATCCGCCAACTCTCGGTGGAGCTCCAATTTCATAATCGGAGAAGTCATGTCTTCATCATCATCATCATCATTTCAGCATATCATCATTATTATCGCTAGTCCACTGCTGATCATAAGTCTCCCCCATTAATTGCTACAAAAATTTGTAGCTCTCATTTTGGGGGGGATTTCGCCAAAGCTGCCCCGCTTGGCAGGCGGGTCGGCAACCGCAGTTTATTTATTCAGGTGTTTCAGTAAGATGCTGCCGCCCATCTTCTGGTTTAAATTTTCCCTCTGTCGACTTTTACGACACCCACGGGATGAGATGGGGTGGTAGATTCTCTTAAGCCGCCACCACGCCACCACACGGCCTTACATGATACGTATTGTTACTGACAGTTGAATGCCTGAGTTTCATTTCTAAAAACTCATTTTTCTTTAAAGTAAACTAGAATCACCCCTTCATATTACTTTAATGCAGAAGAAGAGTAAAGAATAGAAGAACGATCACAATCGAAAAGGATAATTCTAACCCTAAACAAGCTTACACTAGGCGAATGGCCAACTAGTTTGTAAGTGAGTTTTTATTCATACTTATTGCGTTAAAAAACTAACGCTGCTTCCAAGTAGTCTTTACATTATTTGTAGTTTCTAAAATTTTTGTTTTGTAATGAAAGATTTCACACTAATTGTGTAACTGCTGTTGTGCTTGGTAATATCTGGATAATCATTACCATAAAACTGCTCCAAAATAATTTGCCTAATAATTATGATTTTAGGGTTTTATTTATTTATTAAACCTTTATTATACACCTTAATTAAAAGGGTATGTGCAATGGGCGGACTTAATGCCTATTGGCATTCTCTCCCAGTCAACCCGTGGGCGTGAAGAAAGTTGTGAAGGTTGTGTTTTAGTTTGTCTTGTAGATTGAAAGAAAATCGATAAATGATTTTATATATTTATATGTATTCATATAAGTTGTGTTATCACAGGAACCGGACGCTTGCTTAAATTTTATACAACGCGAGTGAGTTCAATCCCCGGTACCGGCACCTCCAAAATTGTTCTACAATTGTAAATGCCTATTTACCACGTGCTCAGTGAATGAAAACACTGAGGAAACCTGGATGTCTAAGAAATAAAAATAATTTGAGGACATGTGAAGCCTGCCAACCCGCAGAATTATCCACAACATGGCGTACTCTCCCCGTCTCCAAAACCCTCTCAGAACCGAGAGGAGGCCTGTGCTCAACAGTGGAATATTTATAGGCTATTACTTTACTATTTTAATGTATTAACATATATCCCAAGCCGTGGTAGCTAAGGGGAGCACTCGGCCCCTTAGCTAGCACGGCTTGGGATATAATTTCCTTTGCCTTTAATTTCATAGTACGCGAGTAACCTGGGTTCGATCCCCGGTGACAGCACTTTTAAAACAGTCCTAAAATGTTAAGTGCTGATTTACCACGTGTTCAGCGGCGACAACATCGTGAGGAAGCCTGCATATCCCAGGAATATAAATATTTCGAGGATATGTGAAGTGCGCCAACCCGCATTGGAGCAGCGTGGCGGACTATTCCCCGCTCCAAAACCCTCTCAGAACCGAGAGGAGGCCTGTACTCAACAGTGGGACATTTAAAGGTTATTTCTTTACTCTTTTAATGTATTCATATAACCCAGACGAAAAAATTTTCGAGATACCATAATCAAAGTTATGAAAAATATTGCAACAATTCTATACAAACATATGTTCCATGTAACGAAACTTTCTGGACTATATAACTATCTATTTATGCTGAAACCCTTGTATTGTGACTTTCCGTATTCATATATCGTGTGTTCAAAGCTATGCTCGAACTTACAGCTTAAAAGGATTCTTTGTATGTTTTTATTATATGCCGCATACCCGTTGCATTATCTTGGATTCGATCCAAAATGCGAAAGTCGATATAAATGTTGCTAAGCCAAGCATGTGATTGAACCAGTTATGTAAACGACTACCTTACCGTGTATTTATCGTTGTAGCCATTTATTTGTAATAGTTCATACATAAATGTTTAACTTAGTATATTTAATATCTTTCGTGATGCTACTATTTTTATACGTACTTACATAAATACATTCGCGCCGTTTTTCCCATATAAGGGGTACGCAGAGATCATCCACGTAGTCCACTTTTCGACAGCGCGGGCAAAGGGACGTGTTGCTGTTGGTAAGAGTCAAAAATTTCTTACTCCCGGTTCCGGGAACGAGCATTATAGGAACAGTAGTTACCACACCTCGGTAGGAAAGAGTTAGGTACTCTGACACCTACAATATTTATTTTACTGTAACTGATTCATTTCACAAAAGACAACCTACAAATGTATCAGTTATGAAAACAATACTTATAAGAATAATATAGAAGTGGATGATTAACAAAAAGGGCAAAAGGCAGGTATTTATGTACAGTTAAAGTAACTAATAATTATTAAGTGTGTGTGATTGGCAACACCGATGAATACCATCTGTCAATTAAAAGTAAGTTTGTATCTTAAAAAGTACACTTGACGACCGTGTGGCCTAGCGGTTAGATTACCTGACATCTGCGCCGCAGGTAACGGGTTTGAATTACAGCCGAAGCCAACGTTTATAAAAAAACTCGTGTTGCTCGTTTTCGGGCCTGGTTGTGTTGTGATTGTCTTCTACCACCGATCTTATCGCATAGGTGTTAAATCGGGAGCGGGTGGGTTGGGACAAGTGAGTGCCTCTGTGTTTGCGAACACTTGTGGCACTATCTCAGTTGATAGGTTCCGACAGCATTTTGAAGGTGTCGCCATGATCTAAAATCGGCCAGGAAGACATCATTAGTACGTACTCTCCAAGGGGTAGCAGTAGGAAAGTTATGTAGGAATGTATGTTATGGAGGTGAACATGTTATCTAGTATCGTTCTGCCAAACCGAGAATCGATTAAGATCGAGTTCATTAATCTAAAATATTATATATGTATGTAGGCGCCTCATTTATAAACTTATGAAAAAAAAAGTGTTTTAATTACTAAGTTCTCTCGAAAACTTTTTATTACTTAGTAATTTAAACACTTTTTTGTTTCTTGGAAGCGTGCAAAACGTTCACCTGATGGAAAGTGCAACGTCTGCTCATAACAAATGCTGTGTCACCAAGAACATTTCTGTGTGACACCATACTGGTCCGGCACCCTGAGACACCAGTTACTAAGTCTCATATGCCCTGTCATTACGCTAGCTCACAGTGCCCTTCAAACCGAAACACAGTTATGTATGCAAACTGCTGCTTCACGGCAGAATAACTGGCCATGGTGTGGTATCTACCTAGGCGGATATCTGCATAGGAATCCTACCACTGCTTGTTGAACAAAACAAAATAATCTAAGTAGATGAGTGAGAGAGTCTAAGTGATCTCTACAAAAAATATGAAAATGATCGGCTAAATGAGAGTCAGACTCCTACAGGCTACCTGTAGAAGTCCGACTCTCACTCGGTCGATTAGGTACCTAGGTAATCAATTAGGTACCTGGTTACCGATATCCTCCAGTTAGTTCATTAAAATTTTATATTTAAATAATCATGACCTAGTAGTGTATTTCTATGCCTGGAGGTAGTTCATGTCTTTTTTATTCTCTATATTTTCTGTGCATGGGGACATTGAGTGCATGGGATTTCATAAATCACAAATCCTTGCAAAATAACAACCTACCAAGGACAATTCATGAGACTTTTGAAATTAAAAAACATCCTAATTTCGATAGGGAATATAATTGGGTATTACAACCGGCTTAGGAAAAATTGAAACCGTTATTGTTAACACAGTTCAAGACTTTATGGTATCTAGACCACAATTTTAAATTTTAAATTGCTTGCTAGCATATTATTTCATTGAAAACTGTTCGACAACCGCTCCGGCGGCCATGTTGAATAGGGCACAATCGAGGCAGTTTCAACAAAGTCTAGCGTGCATTATTATACTGTACGCTCCGAGCGTAGTTCGCCCTCTACGTACATCGGACCCACAGACAATAATACGTGTAACACAGCGGGCAAAATATTCTGAACAGTGTTTGTTTAACCTGTGTTATACAAAAAAACGTTCCAATCTACAGGCATTCTACTTATTACATTTACAGTTATTTTATGAATTATTTTTAATCTGTTTCAACTCAACGTTATTCGTCGCCGCCATTTGGCACAAGTGAAAAAACTACTACCATTATACTCGGCCACTATAATGCGCTCCCACGAGCAGTATAGTGGCAGCATTGCATATTATAGTGTTATACTGCACGAATAAAAACTGTCCGTACATTACCGTAGTTTATTACATTACGACGCTTTAGTAGGAAAGAAGCAAGTGCTCGCATATTACTTTAGTGAAATTATTGCACGTACACACATACATGTGTTATATTGAACCGCCAATTTCCTGCGCTCTTTCCATTGTATGAACGATATAAGACAGCATTGGAATATGGTCCTCGACCAAGTACCTACTATTCAATGATTAACTATATCATATAAAAGTATGCAAAACCATATTTCGTTTGAAGTCAACAAAATAAGAACGCCGCTAAAATATTATATCTTGCGACGCATTTATTTGTAACTCTTGTAAGTATTCATAAACTCTACAAGAGTGATACATACAAACATACATACAGTCGTGCCTTATTCCCATACAAGGGGTAAAGAGAGTCCCCTTAAATAGCCTCCTTTTCGTCTTAGCGGGAAACCTGATCGTGACGTGTGGCGAACCACGTCGCCGTTTAGCACAAGTCATTATTAATTCATACACTCTACGAGAGTGTATGAATTAATAATAATGAAATTGATTAAAAATGTCTAAGACTCCCTAGTAAATACAACTGAGAATAAAATATTTTTTCTCTTTTATTGAGTTAATGTAATACTCATTATTAAAATAATGACATGGGTATTTAAATATAACATTTTGTAAAACATTAGGCTGCTCACACAATATCGATAATTTGATCGCAATTGGGACGTTGCCAACGGTTATTAGTCCGTACGTATCGAGCTCTGTAATTACGGTTCGCAGCGAGCCCAATTGATCTTATTGTTCTCGGCCATATCCCGACTGGGGTATCATCAGTATAATTGAAACATTTGAAATGGATATAACTTTAGGAGAATTCTTCAACATTACAGTTTTATTTTAACGTCAAATCATTTTTGTTCGTGGTATTTACCTCGAAGTAATTTTAAATAGTTAAGACGAGTTCGATAATGAGATGAAACGAGCAGAACGTTCACCTGATGGTAAGTGGAACGTCAGCCCATAACAAATTCTGAGTCACCCAGAACATTTCTGTGTGACACCTCATTGTGACCATCACCCTGAGACATCAGTTCTTAAGTCTCATATGCCCTGTGATTACGCTAGCTCACAGTGCTATTCAAACCGAAACACAGTAATGTTTGCACACTACCGCTTCACGGCAGAATAACTGGCCCTGGGGTGATACCTAACCAGACGGATTCCTGCATAGGAATCCTACCACCAGTAAAGGGTACCATAGGTCCAGGTGACTACTAATATTTGTGAAGTACCAAATCAAATGTTAAAAAATATACGTCTCTTTCTTAGACCTAATGGATGATCGCGATTAATAGTACACCACACTGTGTGTACAAGTACAAGTCTCGTATGCCCAGTGATTACGCTAGCTCACAGTGCCCTTCAAACCAAAACACAGTAATGTTTGCACGCTACTGTTTCACGGCAGAATAACTGGCCCTGGGGCGGTACCTACCTAGACGGATTCCTGCGTAGGTACAGGTTTTAAAATGTAATTTTTATATTCTGTCGAAGTAGTAAGGACTTTTTAACACCTCTTATATTATTGCGGTCAATGGTGCTATTTATAGGCTGTTACTTAAGAGCCGTGGTAGCTCAGGGGCTAGGCGCTCGCTTTAAATTTCATAGTACGCGAGTGACCTGGGTTCGATCCCCGGTGCCGGCACCACTAAAATTGTTAATTGCAATTTTAAGTGCTGATTTACCACGTGCTCGGCGGTGAAGGAAAACATCGTGAGGAAACCTGCATGTCTGAGGAATAAAAAATATTTCGAAGACATGTGAAGTCCGCCAACCCGCATTGGAGCAGCGTGGCGGATTCTTCCTAGCTCCAAACCCTCTCAGAAATGACAGGAGGCCTGTGCTCAGTAGTGGGACATTTATAGGCTGAAACTTTACTTTTACTTTACTTTACTTAACTAAAAAAATAACTGCTTATAATATATCCCACTGCTGAACACAGGCCTTCTCTCATTTCTGAGGGGGTTTGGAAGCCGGAAAGAGTCCACCACGCTGCTCCAAAGCGGGGTATTAGACTTAACATGTCTTCATTGAATATTTTTTTCCTCGGACATGCAGGATTCCTCGCGATGTTTTCCTTCACCACTGAGGTAAATCAGCACTGAAATCACAGATCTAGTTTGGAGGTGTCGGCAGCGGGTATCGAACAAGTAACTCGCGTTCTATTAAATTTAAGTCAAGCGCCCAGTCCTAGAATACGAAATAAAATTATAATACCTCTTATATTATTAAAGTCACAAAATTTGCCTTAGTCAATCTTCAAATAAGAGAAATTAACATGACATACTCTAAAAATATTGAAATAATACAACATACATGAAGCGTATAATTGAAACAGGAACTTAGCAATATTATCGGGGGGCAAAAGTTTCCCCCGCAAGGAAGTCGAATGACGAAGTTTCTCACCTCGTAGAACTATAATCGTAACATTCGCGTACTCGTTCACATACGACCGTTATCAATAATGTTGCCGATAGAGCTGGCGGAACGCGACCCCCTCCCGCCCACACGCTCTGGCCCCCTCTGTTGGCGGTAAGGAAATGTTCATGTACTACAAAAACCCGAAGCAAGAGAATAAAGATTAAAGCAACAATTCACTAGGGATTCCGTATACAATAATGTTTATTTATTTATTTATTATTTTTTGTATTTACTTTATTTAAAAATAAAGGACTACAAAGGGCGGACTTAATGCCGTATCGTTTATGCTGCCGTTTTGGATTCTATTCAATGCGTAGTCGTCGTCGTCGTTTCAGCCTATCACAAGTCCACTGCTGAACATAGGCCTCCCCCATAGATGGCCACGAAAGTTAGTACCTCTCATATTGGAGGGATTTTGCCATAGTTGCCACGCTTGGCTGGGGTTGCCAACCCGCCCGGTTGGCAACCCCAGTTTATTTATTCAGATGTTCCAGGAAGATGCTGCTGCCCATCTCCTGTAACTATTTTTAATTCGTAACTCGGACTCTTTGCTTGTCACTACAGATATATTTTCTATTATAACGTAGGACGAAGCTGTACTTAAGATTAATAAATAAATATATCATGAACGCAATTTACTAAGATCCGTGACGGGATATTATCAATCGATATTGACTGTTATTATTTTTTAATAAAGTAAACAGTTCACCTGATAGTAAGTGCAACGCCCATTACAAATGTCGTGTCACCCAGAACATTTCTGTGTGACTAAAACTAAATGATACGCATTTTCAATTTTGCATTCGGATTCATTCCGTCAATAATTTTTTCCGCAAAGTACCTAAAAATTTTATATAATCGTAATTTTTCAACTTTATTATTGACAAACTTATATTTTCTTAGATTATAACTCTGAAAATAAATTTAAAAGTAATCCATTAAATATGTGCTAAATAAATACTGCGAAAATAGTTTATTGCAAAAATCACACGATTATTTATAACTCAGATATTTTGTACACAGTCAATGCGGCTGCCATTGATCGCCAATGATAAGTCAATAAGTACATTGTCACCTCTGAGTATTAAGATGTTAGCCAGCATATTTAGAAATGTACCTCTACCTCTCTGATTTTACGAATCACATAATTAAGTATGCACCTAATTAAGTCACTCGGCGGCTGACCGTCGTAGAGTCAATATCACTTGATTATCAAGCCTCGTTTTGAAGTTAAAAAACACGTATCGTGTTCTCGACTTCAGTGGTGTGTATTACATAGCGGTGGAGGGTATCTGGTGTCGGCTCCTGCTGGTGATATTAGTTTGCTTGTGGACGCTATTGAGAGAGGAAAGGCGGTGCTTTTCAAAAACTAGGTAATGTACACAATTTTAAATTTTGCCTGCGGATCTTAGCAAATTAACTTTCTTTCCTTCATTATAATAAATTTCCGCAAATTTACCCCTGATTTTATTAATTATAGGTATACAGTTTTAAAATCTAAAATTCGATACAATCCGTAATGTAAAGTAAAATATGAGTGCAAAATTAAACTAAAAATGTTGCATATTAATATAGAAAGTAAGTATTCAAATATTTAACTTAGTTAAAAATTCGTCGCTTTTGTAAATTAATAAACACAAACAACATTAACGTGAATAGCCTTTTGCAGCTTAACATTATTTTAAATTATGAATAACGAATTCATGATAGCACTGTAAAAAAAGAAAGTAAAGTTTCAGCCTATAAATGTCCCACTGCTGAGAGCACAGGCGTCCTCTCATTTCTGAGAGGGTTTTGGAGCTAGGAAGAATCCGCCACGCTGCTCCAATGCGGGTTGGCGGACAATGCGGGTAGCACTGTAAAGGCAAGTTGAAATTATTTTTAACCAACACCACTTTTATTGGTGGTAGAATCACTATGCAGGACTCCATCTAGGTTGATACCACCGCAGGATCGGTTATTCTGCCGTAAAGCAGTAGTGTGCAAGCATTACCTTGTTTAGGTTTTTAGAGCTCTGACGGCTTGTGTAATTACTGGGCATATGAGACTTAATAACTGATATCTAAAGGGGACGGGCGTAGTGTAGTGCCACGCAGAAATGTTCTGGATGACACAGCATTTGTTATGGGCACGTTGGCATTACACTTACCGTCAGGTGCACGTTTTGACTCGCCCCGTCACTTTCTCGTGTAAAAATATCTAGGTGAAATAATTTCACCGAATATTTTTTATCGTCTTCCGGAATGATGCCCACTGAAAATATTTTCTGGGAAATGGTTCCGGATATTGTTTAGTTTAGCTTCCACTCTATAGACATCTTCTGTAACTTGCTGTCATCTACTAAACTGCCATTTTGCTTACGATGGGTTTTTTTTTCAAATTTTTCATTCAGTTTTAAAATGTGTTAAAATTTTTCTATTTAAGAAATCATATTTATAAAGTTATTTGTTGATGTATTAGTTATTTGTTTAGTACACTTTGTATGATAAACCTATCGTAACTAAGTGGTTTTAGTAGTTTACTCACGGACCCCTAATAAGATTACGGGACCGTCCCAGAGGCGTTTCAGACCTATTGGTTTTTGCAGAAAAGCCCCCCCCGTGTAATCCGATTTCAGTTGCTTACGTGTTTGTTTTCATATTCTCTAGGCAAACTTATAAGTTTTGGCTCTTGCTCGCTTTGTGAATAGTTTTATTTTATTTAGGCGTCGCCATTTTTATGCCCTTCATATCTATCGACTTTGTAATTACTTCCATATCTAAATGTAATAGGGAAAAAAAGGTAATTTGCGAATATCCGCATGCAGAATATTAAACGGTTCTCTCGTAAGAGTAACCCTAAACGGAAATGGTGATTTTTTTTTTAATTTTGCAATTTGGGTCGAAATATTACAGGTTTCATCAGTTCTAGGTTTTAGACCATATACGGTCTTATTCAGTTTATTTTATGTACATACATGTTTTATGTTTATGTTGCATGTGCCGTGTGGTGGCGGCTCGTTAAAAGAATACTACCACTCCATCTCATCCAATGGATCTCGTAAAAGGCGAGTAAGGAATTAAACTGCACTGTGCATCCAACAGCGCATGGTGGCGATGGGCTCACCACCTATCACATCAAGTCCATTATAGTTTTGGTGAAACGTGGATTGTGGCAGTCATCTGTTTTTGCAGTGAGTGCCCAGTCTCTGACTACCCCTTATGGGATACAGTCGTGATCTTATGTATGTATGTATGTATGTTTTATGTTTTCTTTTACTGCATATGAGCACTGCATACGTTACAAATTAATTATCGCTGAAAATTGCTATTAAAAATTATAGCCGTCACCATCGGTTCGGACATCTGTATAATAAATAATACAATTATTATTAAAATTTCGTCAAAGCCACATCGGAGGCAACTGAATCAGGCTAGTTCTCGTCTCTAAGTAAAGACTGCATCTGTCCCCTGGTTGTACAGACGTGGTACGGAGGTCTGATAGACTCTTCGCGCAGAGAAGTTTCTGAAGCAACTGCATCCGCTTTTATTTCTTAACGCTGGGCTTGTTCCCCTATTTTATAGTCATTGATCCCTTGCTGTTTAGTGGCGGTTTAAGAAAATCTACCACCCCATTTCATCTCGTGGGTGTCATAAAAGTCGACAAAGGGAAAAATAAAACCAGGAGATGGACAGCATCATGTTCTTGGAACATCTGAATAAATAAACTGCGGTTGCCAACTCGTCTGCCAAGCGTAGCAACTACGACATAACCGCTTTAAATTGAGAGCTACAAACGTTTGTAGCAGCGAGCAGCAATATTTATATACATTGACGAATCGGAGGTGTGAATGAAGGAAATCTTCATTTTGCCTAAATCATAGCTCTTTTTACTTTAACTTCTATATTACCCAATAACAAAAAACACATTTCAAAACAATATTCGTGAGTTATTAGAACTATTCTAGTTGAAATAGCTGAGAAATAAACAATATAGACTAACAGAGCTGGCATATTAAAAAAATAATTTGAGCATGAAATCGAAAATAATTTTTAAGAGTTAGATTGTGTCAATAGAGATAAAATGAACTTTACAGTAAAAGTAGTATCTGTAAATGAATTACACGCATATTATAATTTTAACCGTATGACCATCGCGTATGTGAGTCTATTAGTCTGCTAGTTGCATTTTACTTTTGTTGACGTTTACGACGCCAAGGGGACGCAGGGGATACCTTGGCGTCATAAAAGTCCCCAAAGTTAAATACAACTAATAACATCATGTACCATAGTAGTCGTCATAGAGTAGCCGTCTTAAATATGCCAGACCTTCAGTCTTCGGCTATTTATTCAGCCCCCCAACAATTCTAATCATCATCTACTGGTGGTAGATTTCTTATGCAGGAATCTAGCTAGGTAGTTACCGTCGCAGTGCCAGTTATTCTGCCGTCAAGCAGAACGCAGGACTTTACTCTGGTTCCGGTTTGAAGGTCACTGATAGCTAGTGTAGTTACTGGACATATGAGATTTAGGAACTGCTGTGACAGGCTGACGAGCGCATTGTGGTACCACACGAAAAAAAAAGACAAGAGCGTACTCCTTCTTCAAAGGCCTGTAACGCACCCGGAATTACCCTAGTATTGCGGATGTTCATGAGCGGCGGTGATCAATAACCATCAGGTGAGCCGCTTGCTCGTTTGCCCCCTCTCCTATAAAAAAAAACAGATATGTTCTGCGTGACGCAGAATTTGTTATTGTCGACTTTTTTTGCACTTACTGTCAGGTAAACGATTGGCTCGTTTCGTCAATTTCCTCCGTTAAGAAAATATGAATTAGTAAAAAGAGAATTTTCTAACATGTTATAAAATTTTTAATTTTTTTTAATATTCTATAGCAAAACTAAATATTTGTTTTCGTTAGAAACTTAGGATCAGTAACTACTCTCTTGAGCAAGATTAAAACATATTTTATTATACGCAGGGCAAACCCTGCCACTCGTACGTCCCCACATTTTTTACTCAATGTAACTGTCGGAATAAAGGTTCGAATGTTATTGCCATGAAAGATATATTCCTCTAAGATACTTTATATGCGAGGTTAATACAGACCTTATATCGTGAATGGACATTAATTATATATTTATTATTACATACTAGAACCGTGTGGTGGCGGCTCGTTAAAAGAATACTACCACTCCGTCTCATCCAACGGATCTCGTAAAAGGCGAGTAAGGAATTAAACTGCACTGTGCACCCAACAGCGCATGGTGGCGATGGGCTCACCACCTATCACACCAAGTGCATTATATTGTTTTTGTGAAAAGTGGATTGTGGCAGTCGTCTGTTTTTGCAGTGAGTGCCCAGTCTCTGACTACCCCAGGGATACAATCGTGATCTTATGTATGTCAATTTACTAGTAAACAAGAACGAAATACGAGGTACGAGTATAATTACGAAGATATCATGGTCAGATTAATCTCAATAATCTTGTACACGTGTACGGGTATCGAATTGTATTGTGAATCGTTGATGGTACATTACATTAGGGTTAAGCTCTATCAGTCGGAGCATAACATAATTACAATCGGGAGGCCTTTGTTTCGCGAGATACAATAGCAGTAAATCGGCTTCAGAAATGGAAATGCATATCGTCTTGGTATTGATACATTTCATTGAGGTACGCAATTATACACTTATCGATATTTCCCATTGATCTGTTGATAATGCCTTTGAATAGATAATATGGATTGTATAAATGAAAATTTCCGCACTGCCAGTGTGTACCAATGTGGTTTTGTACCAGTTAAGAAGATTTAAAGAACAAACTAAATTAGCGATTTCTCTCAGCTGTGATAGCTTAAGGTTCTTTGCCTGAAATTTATATACACTACACGTAAAGACGCTCATGAAAGTAAATGAAGCGTAAGATGTATGTTAGGATCGTACCAAGTGGAAGGATGTGGTACTACCCACCTCAATGGGAATGAGTCATGATTGTATTTAAGAATGTACAATACAAGTGATATAAGTCGTTACTCCCGTAAATTCTCCAGATAAAATTGAAAATATGTAGACACTACTATCGGATCTCATATATTACACAAAATTTGTCAAGAAACCAGCACCTGAGCCACTGATCGGTCTTGCCTCGGTATAAACTCGGCATGCAAGCGATAATTATACAGTACTGTAAAACAGATATTAAAATAGGCGATAGGTGTCCGGCAGAGAAGAATAGCACCTGCCTCTTTCCTACCGAGTCTTCATCATCATCATCATCATTTCAGCCTTAGTCCACTGTTATATATACGCCTCCCCCATCTAGGTCTAGGAAGGTTTTTTTTATGTTGGATAAAGTGATGAAACGAGTAAAACTGATGATCCGAATCGCTCGATAACATCTGCTCATGACAAATGCTATGTCTCCCAGAAAATTTCTGTGTGACACCACACTGTGTCCATCACCCTGAGAAATATAGTCTTAATTCTCATATGCCCAGGGATTACGCAAGCTCACAGTGTCCTTTAAACCAAAAACAGTAATGTTTGCACACTACTGTTTCACGGTAGAATAACTGGCCCTGGGGTGGTACCTAGACGGATTCCTGCATAGGAATCCTACCACCGTAGTTCCGTTTGATCTGCTGTTAAGCACATTACTATGTTTCGGTTTGAAGGGCGTTGCTAACTTGTGTTTTTACTGGGCATATGAGACTTAATAATTGATGCATTTGTAATGGGCAGACATTGCACTTACCATCGAACGATTCGGATCGGGTGAACGATTTGCTTATCTCGTCACTTTATTCCCTAAAAATATTTTTTTAGAGCACGAGATAAATATTGTGGGAAAAGATTTAACAGATTTATTATATCAAACACCTCCATAAACGCATAACCAACAGAAGTGCGAATTCAGCGCACTAGATAAGAGTGACTCTTTGTAAGCGAGCATGGACGTCGACGTTATCAGAATTTATTAATGCGGTCCCACAGGTGCGGCAGGGTTATCTCTCTACCGTCACGTTTATACACATACATAGGTCGTTGTGTCGGAAATAATGGCAATTTTGCCGAACTACCAGCATTCATGAAAAAAATCATGCGCTATAACAGAAAAAAGGATCCACCAGGCCGATTTTTCACCACGGCGTCAACTTCCGAAGACTATCTAAAGCTATCAACTGCACGAGATATATTATAGTGCCAGAAATGTACGCCCAAACACAGAGGCACTCTCTCGTCCTTTCCTACCCGCAGCTGATGTAACGCTCATGAGATAACATTCGTGGTAGGTTAGGATGCAGTGTCAGTGACTCAGGGACAACCACAAAATAACCACACCCGAAAACTGACAATTTCCGTTTTTGCACAAATGTTTGCACCGCCTGGGATTCGAATATGGTTCCATGCAAATAAGGAGACTTTATAGCAGGCAAAACAAAGTATTAAAGTAAATTATATATTTTATCAGAGAAAACGATGAAAAAAAACAAGATATAATAGTTCAATAACTCAAAAACCATTATTTGAATACTACTTAATTTACTAAAAAAATATCATTTACTGATTTTAATCATCATCGTCATCATCATTTCAAAAATTATATTATAATAGTAATTGTCACAATACACTATTCCAACAACTGAAAGTTTGTCGCAGCTGTACGCGGTATCCTCTCTGATATATTAAGTTACGTGTCCCTGCACACACGTTGATAAATAGACGTACCGCAAAGAATATTTATATGCGACTTTAAGATGTTAGAGAATGAATAAATAGGGTACAGCGTCGTATTATGAGTATTTATTTGACAGCTTTGTAAATTTTTCCTTCGTTGATATGCTTACATTTGCTTACTATGTGCAATCATAATATTTATTACAGAGTACTCAAATTACTTCAAACTTAAAACCCATAGTCCCGTCAAGAGCTAAGCATGATTAAAATTATTTAAATAAAAAAAATAATTTTTAAGTTGATTTTTTTTATTTGAGAAAGAGACGAGACGAGCAAAACGTTCACCTGATGGTAAGTGTGACGTCAATGTTACCTTAAATATTTCTGTGTGGCACAGCACTACGCCTATACCCTTGAGACATTAGTTCTTAATTCTCATCAGCTCAGTGATTACACTAGCTCTCAGTGCCCTTCAGATAGAAACACAGTAATTTTTTTATTGGATTAAGTGACGTTCATCTGATGATAAGTGCAACGTTTGCCCACGTCAAATGCTATGTCACCCAGAACATTTCTGTGTGCCACACTGCGCCCGTGACCCTGAGACATCAGTTGTTAAGTATCATATGCTCAGTGATTACACTAGCTTACAGAGCCCTTCAAACCGAAACATATCAGTTCACTGTTCAATCAATGTTTGCATACTACTTACTGTTTCACGGTAGAATAACCTATCTAGACGGATTCCTTCATAGGAATCCTACGTCCAGTCGATGTCATGTCAGTCATGCACATGCTTATGGGAATTTAAGAGTTTTTCTCATAAATTTCATGATTGGTACTTGACCAAATTTATGTAGGACCTAAGGTACCCCTTTCTAATAAAAATAATCATCGAAATCGATCCACGTGGTAAAGAATTATCGCTGAACATACATAAAACAAAGATTCAGAAGAAAACAGAACCTCTCCCTTTTTTGAAGTCGATGAATAAAACTATGGTGATTCTGATTAATTGACAGATATTTATTCTAGATTACAAAGTCACGTGGCAGTCGCTTCAAAAAAAAATGCAATTTAGTCCATTGATCAGGTTGTTAACATTAATAAATTGAGGTTGGTTAGAAGAAAGAAAAAGTTGAAGAAATGCTTATGCGTATCCTTTGGCCTGGTAGTCAAAAATTATAATTTGATTTATTATTTCCAAATGTTAGATAATTGTTGTTTTAAGACTATTGAAAATAATATAATACTGTACAAACGAAACATTTTGAATGGTTATCCGTTTATTTGATCAGATACTCCGACTAGTACAAATTAAATAAACAGTGATTGAAATGAAACTAATTTTACGGATTTTATCGCGTTTAATATTTTACTATTTGTAAGCTGAAGGTACCCCAGGGTTAACTATGACATCAGGACATCTGTCACCTCTGTCCTCCCGTGACCATGGGTGCTGTAAAGCACTCGAAACGTCGGGTTATAAATAGTAAAAAAATTAAACGCGATAAAATCCGTAAAATTAGTTTCATTTAAATGAGTAGTGTTCGCGTAAATATAAGAAATCATTACGTTAACAGTGATTGTTGATTAAAACTAACTCTATAACATTATGAAATCACTTACCTAAAAGACAGCGTAGTCAACGGTCTGTACGATTTATGGCTATTTGCATCTGCCATAGGCGTTCCCCAAAAGTCGTTCAAGAGAAGTTGCTTCAATGAGTTTGTACCTATTACGTCACCGTTCGTCACTATAGCAGGTATATCGTCGTGAACAAAATCACCATTCAAACTGTTCACATAACTAAGCACGGCAGTCGCCGTCACCATTACATAAATCACGAAATCACTATTGCACATGCCCCTCGCCTTATTCTCTTCTCGAACAGTTGGCAGCGACCTTCTCTTCATCTTCGGACTCGTTTTCAACTTTATTGTTACATTCCTACATCTGCACATTTGTTTTAATTTTCGTGTTTCACTGATATTCGATACCTGAAAAAAGGACACAACATGTTACAAGTATCTCCTTTTAATAAACTAACAAATCGTTAATTAACTGCTTTTATTAATTTATGTAGCTTTTTAAGAGAAAATGTATCGCGCTCTTATTTTGAAACGTATTCAATTTTTATATTCAAATATTGTTTTATTTGATTTAAGAACGCTGCAGTATAGCAGGATTTCTCCTTTATCATTCGCGAATGTTACAGAATTAAATTTATTTACAACACAAGCAGACCTGAAAACCAACAATTTGTGTAAAATGTTTCATTTTTTCTGACCTTAGGTGCTCTGACCACTAGTCCAGGCGGACGTCAATATTTATATTATTTGTAATAAAACTATTCAGAACTAGTATTAAAGTTAATGATCTTACGTTTTTCTCTAATTGCACCGTGCTCGGGTTACATTCCTCGGCCGATTTCTCGGTATATGTACTGGAATATTTTAATATAAATAATTTCTATAGAAAAATTCCAATGGTCGTGTTTCGAAGAAATTATTGCATGGGCGCCGATAACAAAACGTTCCATTATATAATAAAAATGGCAAAGAAAACTTCCTTTGTACAGTATCGAACTGCATATCTAGGATTCGTTCGGGAACTTTCCGCACTCTCTCTTGCGTGGAATTAGTTTTAAAACTCGAATTAGTTTTTTGAATTAGCCCAAGGAATATTTGAATTAGAATGCACGTCTACTACATTTAGTTATGTTCGTGTGAACCAAATGGGAGATCAATGCATTTTTTGATACAATCCAGACATACATACATAGACATGCAGTCATGCGTTTTTCACCCGAAGCTTACTTTTTGTAAGTCTTCCTCCTCGTTGCGTTCCCACGAACAGTACAGAGACGGCATTGCATATTATGGTATTAATCTGCACAAATAAAGGCTGTCTGTACAATAACTTTGTCTTTTCGTTTGTAAGGAATAACTTGTAAACAAAATCCGTATATGGCAAACAATTTTTGGGACAAACCATAAACGAAAATTGTAAATCCTACAAGTGACACATTGCGACAAAATTCACACACAATATATTCTGTTCACTCGTAACATCTTACGATTCATTATCAATTCAACTACTCCATAGTGCAATACCTAAGTCGCAGTCGTATTTGATATCCTCCAGCCTTTTTAGTACATTGATTTTAAAGAGACATTATTTATTACAATTTAGTACTACACTAACGCAGTACAAATCTCTGATTTTTCCCTAGTTTGTCAGACAAAGGTTAAAAACAAATCTTCGCTTCGTAATTTAAAACATTCAAAGATATGTTAAAGCCGTCCTAGCTCAGATATCGAACGGTCGACTTAAATTTCAATGTACGTGAGTGACCTGATTTCGATTCCCGATGCCGGCACCCCTAATATTGTTTTGTATTTTTAGGTGCGTATTTACCAATTTTTGAGTAAACCTACATGTCTGAGAAATAAAAATATTTTATGGACATGTGGCCGCCAACCCCCATAGAAGCAACGTGGCGAACTCTTCCAAGCTCCAAATCCCTCTCTAAAATGAAAGTTGTGCACAACTGTGGGACATTTGTAGGTACCTTACTTTTATCTAAAATTCGCCAACTAAAAACTGTTTGATGAATCACGATTTAAAATCCTTTCATAATTGGTTGAATTCTGCGTTGGGTGTGTATGGAAACATATTATTTTACTGTTACTTTTCGACGGACGTAAGAGCGGAAATAGCTGAATGGTCAAGCAAATAATGAAGTTTATCACAGCCTCTAGACATGTGTTGGAGACACTAATGATGTAAGCTGATCGATCAACGTGGCAAACGATGAAAACGTTGCAAGCATTATGCATATTCCAAATATCAGGAATAAATGTTATACGATATTTTAATGTTCGGCTTCTTTACTTTGTGATTTAATCGATATTTATTTGCGTTGTGAGAGAATCTTATCTTACCGGTTGGCGCAGTGGTTAAGCGGTTGACTTCTGCGCCACGGGTCGCGGGTTCGATTCCCGCACGGGACAAATATTTGTATGACCTACAGATAGTTGTTCCGGGTCTGGGTGTTTGTGCATGTGGAATTTATGTATGTAAAAGCACCCACGACACAGGAGAAATCCTACTGTGGGGCATCGTTTAAAAAAAAAAATGTGGGTATGTAAGACGCGAAAGAGTATTAATTAAACCTAGTACTGAATAAATTGGGAAACGAGAAAGAAAGATAAACTAAGCTAATTTCACAATCTGCTACCCGTCGTCGGTCCGAGGATTTTCGATCTGGCATTTTCGAAATGGTTATTACGCGATATCTCGGAAGCCATGAGATTTTCTGACCTTTCACCTTAGACGGCTTTTACGACACTCCCGACATTAAATATTTAGCATTTTTTTTATTTGATATGGTGACGAAACGAGCAAGACTCCTCATGGTGAGTGCAATGTCTGCGCATAACAAATGTGTCACCACAATGTGCTCGTCACCCTGAGACATCAGATATTAAGTTTCATATGCCCAGTGATTACGCTTGCTCACAGTGCCCTTTAGACCGAAATACAGTACTGCTTCACGGATAACTGGCCTTGGGGTGGTACTTACCTAGACGGATTCCTGCATATAAGTCTTACTACTATAGTACAGCTGGAATACAAAAGAATCATTTTCACAAAGATGAAGTAAAAGTCGATAGTTTGTTTGTTTGTACGCGCTAACCTCTAGAATTACTAATCAAATTTTAAAAATTCTTATTGCATTAGATAGCCTGTTTATTTAGGAAGATTATAAATTACTTCATACTACGGCTTTAATGAACTGCACCCTGAGAACCGAATATGGTTAGGCACGACGGCGACATGTAGTTGACCGCATGGCGCAGCTAGTAATTTATAAACAGGAAAAAGATATAAAAAATTACTGGTGGTAGGAATCCATTTGCAGGAATACGACAAGGTTACTACCCAGAGTCAGTTATTCTGCCTTGAAGCAGTCGTGTGCAAACATTACTGTGTTACGGTTTGAAGGGCACTGTGGTATGACTGGGCATATGAGACTTAAGAACTGATGTCTCAGGAGGATGGGCGCAGTGTGGTGTCACTCAGAAATGTTCTGGGTGACACAGCATATGCTGTGGGCAGACGTTGCACTTACCACCAGGTGAAAGTTTTGCGCGTTTCATCACTTTATCCAATAAAAAAAATCAATGAAATTTCTTACATGCTAAACAAACTTGTATAACTTCAACCGAAAGAATATTTATAACTATCGTCTCTTACATTATTCCATGCTCTATTTTAATTACATATGTAAATTATAATCCAAAGAATTTTAAAAATGTTATTGCCTCCAACATGGAAGAATTACTACTGTGTCATGCAGGGTAATAGGTAACATGACGGCTTACATGCCAGCTTGCATGCTTTATGCCTGGCCCCGTATCGCCTGTCATTAATATTGCATGCATGCTTGAACGTAGAAAAGCATGCGCTTGGAGACTGCAGAGTCAAAACATTTTGTTCTACAGACAAAACTGTAGCTTATTACACGATTATGAGAAATAACCAACATTTTTGACGTAGAAGATCCTTCTGAATTTTCATTAACTTTCTGTCAATTAAATTAAAACTTTACATAATTTGGATAACTAGAAAAGTCTTAACGAAGATATATTTTGTAATGATTACAATCATATTTAATAATTAATTAGCAGGAGTTAAATAACAGTTATGTTCGTTCTGCTAAACAACACAACAACATCTATATCATAAACGTCGTGAGCTTACCTACAAGCTCACGATGTTTATGATATAGAAATCAAGTTGATATCTACTATATAAATTAGTTTATCCTTTGTATGTTACCATCGTGTGGTGGCCGCTTAATTGAATCAACCAACCCATCTCATCGCGTGGGTGTCGTAAAAGTCGACAGAGGGAGAATTAAAACCTGAAGGTGGGCAGCATCTCCTGGAAATAAACTGCAGTTGCGGTTGCCAGTCAAGCGTGGCAACTATAAATCCCCCCAAAATGAGAGCTACAACTTCTGTGGCTATCTATGGGGGAGGCAGTTCAACAGTGGACTAGAGATAGGCTGAAATGATGATGATGAATGTGAAAATGATTTGTCAGTTTTTTTTTTCTCTTTATTTTGGCAACAAACAGTCATTTATACAAAAAATATGATACAATTGTCTAAAAAACTATAGACCTACAGTGCCAATAAGATGATTTAGTTAAATGAAAAAAACAAGGTTACATGCTAAGACGCAAATTATACATATATAACCGATGTAAAATATAACCGTATAATGTAACCATAATAAGAACCGATAGAATACAATATTTTATTTTTTCTTTTTATTTTATTTTTTATTCTAACAGATTTAGAAGAAAAAAACGTAAGTTAGACATCAATTTTTGAGAGATCTGTTAAATAAGTTAATATAAGTGAATTACGTTAATATTAAAAAATTATAATTACAGTTGCGACTACAATGGCATCTTCCAGTTAACAATCAGAAGTTGTCATGTTAGTCCAGTTATTCCGCCTTGAAGCAGCGGTGTGCAAACATTACGGTATTTCAGTCAGAAGGACACTGAGGGCTAGTGTAATTACTGGGCATGTAAAAGGACATTGCCCAAATTCTCTTAAGAATCAACATACGTTTGACATATACCATAATTCTTGAATAATTTTATGCCCTTTTGAAATACTTCAATAGTTGTATTGAACTCAACGGACACTTCAGATGAATAAAAGAAAATTATATAGGCATTTCATTAAACACCGATTACCGTTCCCCTAATATCATCTAAAATACTTGCTTCAGCGCTGGATCCGTAAGTTAAGATACAAGAATCAATCTTTGATTTGATTTTGTTGTTAAATGTAATTTTTTTTTCGATTGTCTTTTCAACAACCGGATTATAAACAATTGATATTTTAACCAGTATATATTAATAATAATATTTAAACCTAAAATCGAACAGCAAGGCTATTTAGAATAATCTCAAAATCGAAAATATTTTAGGTAATAAATAAATTCGGAGAAGAGTCCGTCGCTTTAATCTGCTTTCATGGAGAAATAGGTGTTATTTTGAACCGAGTAATAAAGGTGTTTGTCTTTGTATGGGAGCTGAGCAATGTCCTTTAGGAACTGATGTCTCCGAGTGATGAGCGCAGTGTGTTGCCATACAGAAATGTTCTGATGAAAGGCATTTGTTATGGGAAGACGAACGATTGGATCGTATAAATCGCAAAATGTAAACACCTGGAACAAGCATAAATTAATAATGCCAGTTACTCGACTTCACAGGGTCAGTAACTCTTTTATGGGGCAATGTATACGTTTTTACAACAAACTCCCAGAAAGTGCACAAAGTCTTTCATTCAAAAAGTTAAAATTTTATATTCAACAAACACTTCATGAAAAGGGTTATTATAATATTAAACAATACATAGATGATGATAACCACTGGGAATGAGGTGATCGCCGCCAAGCTTTTTCTACATTTTTATAATACTGATGTTATTGTACATTATTTTAAAAAATGACTGAAAAAAAAATACCGCTGGTTTTCTTACTGGTTCTTCCCAGGACAGGGCATTTTTTGCGAACCAGTGTAGTTAAAAAAAAGAAAAATAAAAACTTTCAATAAGTATTATGTAAATAATCTAATCGAATAAAAAAAAATCTTTTCTATTCTCGTCGTTATTTTCAATAAAAAAGGTGAGATTGTGATAAAATGTTAACTTAAAAAAACACAAAAATATGTTACCAGGCCATGTATTACCTATTGCTCATTTAGAACTTAATTATTAAGCCCACGTAATTTATGGGTGGATTTAGTTAATTTATAGCCTATAATATACTCAGCCATGTTTACTAACTTCATCAAATTAATGAGTACACCCCCACCCGCTTGATGGTGGTCGTTTATGATTTTATTAGAGCGTGTAACAGTTTTAATGACTAGTGAGCTGAACAAAACCACGTAAGTACAGTAGTATTTCGTATTGATTTGGAGCAAAATGTAATATAAAGCCTTTTTGCAAATAATATTGACACATTTGCTGGCAGTTAACAATAACTGTGGTCTAAGAGCAATGGTCTATATGGTATTAACTAACGAGACGACGGCGTCCTTCACGTGATGGTTAGTGCCACGCCAGCCCATAGTTGCAATACCACCTAAGACATCTAAATTCTAAGTTCTGCTGATACCGCGTTGCTTTCGTTTCCCTGAATCATCAGTTATTTAGTCTGCGTCCTCAGTAATTTCACTAGCAATAGAACATTTCAAACCATAAAGCAGTATTGTGCACTGCTTGGCACACAAAAATTGACACCGCTTCTACCATACATATGTTATAACTTACTCGTTCACAGTTAACAGAAAATAGGTTGTATAAAAAAAGAAAAAAAATCGCATAATCTTTGAAATTAATGTTAATAACAATTTAGTAAGGAAAAAAAAACATGGCATTTACAAAATTATAATAATTTATTAATAGTAGTAGTTAGTTAGTAGATAGTAGATACATATAATGATACTGAATTTTCACATTTGCACAGCATTAAAGTGGTGGTCGGATTCCTATGCAGGAACCCGTCTAGGTAGGTACCACCCCAGGGCCAGTTATTCTGCCGTGAAGCAGCAGTGTGCAAGCATTACTGTGTTTCGGTTTGAAGGGCACTGTGAGCTAGCGTAATCACTGGGCATTTGAGACTTAAGAACTGATGTCTCTGGGTGACGGGCGCAGTGTGGTGTCACACAGAAATATTCTGGGTGAAACAGCATTTGTTGTGGGCGGACGTCGCACTTACCATCAGGTGAACGTTTTGCTCGTTTCGTCACTTTATACAATAAAAAAAAAATTGTAGCTTTAATTAGCACCGCAAAATTATTTTCATCAACATCGCCATTATTTAAAATTTATGTATATTTCAGATTTTCTTACAACACTGCTCCTAAAATGCTATTTTTAAAATTGGTTTGAACAAAATGCAATAAATATGATATATAATATATTTCATAATGCACGAGTGATCTGGGTTCGATTCCCCGTGCCGGAACCACTAAAATTGTTAATTGCTATTTTAAGTGTCGATTGACCACGTGCTCGGCGGTGAAAGAAAACATCGTGAGGAAACCTGCAGTCTGAAGAATAATAAATATTTCGAAGACATGTGAAATCCGCCAATCCGCATTGCAGCAGCGTGGCGGACTCTTCCCGGCTCCAAAACCCTCTCAGAAATGAGAGCAGGCCTGTGCTCAGCAGTGGGACACTTATAGGCTGTTACTTTTGTTATTTTTTTACATTTCTTCCATCTTAAATAATATTCAATATTCATAGCTACTTATTTCTATTTACTAGTGGTCGCTCTGTGGTCAAATTCGACCGTAGAAAATTCATAAAAATTTTAAGTTTAAACGTGATTGAGGTTTGAGTTATTGGGTAATTATTTGTAAGCAACATTTTAAAATTCTATGGCGACAATATCTACTTTGTGCGTCAGTTTGACCACAGACTATTCTGTGTTTGTCATTAGTTTTACACAAATATGTACAAATGTTAGCTTTCTCGCTTCATCTCCTCACAAATTTTAACTATGCCAAATCTCTCACTACATCGTGCGCGTAATATGCTTCCAAAAGGATACAAAGTACTTCCACGTATTTATACACAGAGGTGCAGTTAAGAAAAAAAAATAAAGTTCATAGTTGAAAAGCTAAAATTTACTTACTAGATACAAAGCCAAAAACTAAGAAACATCTACTTTTCAATATGGTGGGCAATATCAGCGGTTATGAATTTTCATTTGGCCTGCTCAGGAACGTTGTACGTGCTCCAAATATATTATACCGCACTGAAGAAAAAATGCCAAGAAGCTACATCGCGCATTAAATATAAATATCTTGAATTTGCGGCACCCAATATACCGTGAACGTGGTTACACTGGATATTTTGCGCTATGAAATAAAAAATACGCCAAAAGCGCCTAATATGTTGATTGACGGGAACTTTTCTTGCACGCACATTCTGTATTAGATCTAAAAGAAAATGTTTACATGAATCTTATTTTTTATATCAACTGCATACTTATTATTATAAATGCGAAAGTACTCTCTGTCCCTCTGTATGTTTGTTACCTTTTCACGGTTCAACCGCTGAATTGATCTTGACATAATTTGGCACAGAAATGGGTAGGCATCTTGGAGACGGACATAGGCATAGACATAATTTTGTCCCGGAAAATTGAATAGTTCATGGGATATTCAAAAAACCTTTATCGACACGGACGAAGTCGCGGGCATCAGCTAGCCATATTTAAATGCATCAATAAGTTTGGTGATCACAGCAGCATAAATGAAGCAAGAATAGAATTATTCAATACTAGTATTCACCAATGATACTGTAACGATATACTATCTCTAATTACGTATTTTTACGTTTTAGAAAGATTTAAGAAAATATTAAAAATTATAATAATAAAAATGTATGTTAATTATAAAAATGGTGGTCCAAAAAAGTTGGGAAAATATATATGAGGACCAATCCCAATTGTGAAATTTCATTATTTTCAATTTAATTTTTCTTGGCATAATATTACATATATCAGTGCCTAAAATTACTTTAAAACATATAAAATATATCCAAGAGACCTTATCTCTCGAAGTACTATAGAAGTTAATTAAAAATATTACAATATAAAATTAACTTCATTTGTATGGAAAATACTCTATATAGTTATTCATAATAAGGAAGTGTTCATGTAATGCCAATTATAAAACCTATCTTAAAACCAGAAGGTGTTCGTGTAATGACTATTACAAAACCAATCTTAAAACTAGAAAGTGTTCGTGTATAGCTAACACCATACTATTAAGTCCGAGACGCGAGTACCGTGCGGAGGGGCATACCAACAGCTCAACATAGGCGTGTGTGAGGTCGAGCATGACTCTCTATAGTATCAAGTTGCATAGTGCTAATGTTCCATACAAAGATCCTATGTAAGTAAAGTATATGATAAAATGGTCTATCATTGCAGGTCTCTTGTAAGATATGATATTATAAAAATGAGTTGGAACTTAAAATTATTAAGATAGAGAATTCATTAGACTTTCATACAATCACATAAGAGAGGGTGTGGCTTTTAGCATTTCGGTGCTGGAGCTTACTCTTTCGCCCCATGTCTTAGAGCATTAGTTCTATGATACATGGTTCATACACCGGCGTCTTAGTGGCTTACTATTATGACACGTTGGTAAATTTTTTAGTTAAACAACTTTTGCCAAAGTCGATAATTATCATATAGGGGTGTTGTGAGGAGGCACCATCTATGTGATAGTCACAATAATACTTACTGCTATTGTGGTATTGTGTTTTTAGTGACGGTTATATGAATGAATTGCATCTGATTCAATACAACTTATGATTCGGGTTGACGGAGGTTTTTTGCAGAAATGTAGATGTTTGCTGAGACTGTATAGAGGCCCTTGTGTTGGCGTATGCCTGAGCTATGGTCGTAATGATGGTTGTTGCACCTGTGACAATGCGTCTTAGTGACAGTTGCTTAGATGTCGTTAATATAATGGTTGCGTCTTGCACTTGGTTTGACTCACATTTTCTTTAGCTTTGTCCAAGTCGGGTCTCTCTATAACGAGACTGCAGACTGTCTGCCCTCCATGTGTTGATTAACAACAATATTAAATAAAGCTCTCAGTAAATTTCCACAAATGAATGATAACTGGAAACTTGGTAGTGAGTGAGACAAACTTGATCGAAATACATAATACTCAACGTCAATTACACAAACCCATTTGACGAATATAATAGAATGCTGATTGCCTGATGGCTGAATGATAATTATAAATGATAAATAATGGCAAAATACATCATTACAATGGTTGGTGGAGCTAATGCGTCTACTTCATGCGGATGGTAGCTGGCGGGAGGAGACTCTCAAGGCTGCAGCCGAAAGCTGCACAACGTGGGACCCCATACCCTTGAAGTGAGCAGTGGACTCACGACGTGCTCTGCGGCAAATTGCCGTGCTGACCTTGTATTGGATGTTGATGCCACACACTCGACATTCATCTGCAGTTGCAGCGGTCTGGCGAAGTGATGGCGCGTACGGAAGGCTTTACTAGTTTATTGGGCCGAGTGCTCATAACTGCTCGACGTGTGCCAAATCCATGCGACGTACATCCACGAAGACTGGACTTAGCTGTATACTTGTATGATGTAAACACGCATTGACATGCGAGACTTCGGTCTAAGTTTGTGCTTACGCACTAGCAAGAGGCCAAGCCCTCTTTTTGCTGGTTCGCCAGTGTTGCTGTGGACTACGGTCCTTGTTCCCGACTTCTTGTCCTGTGTCGGGGGGAGCGCATGGATTGGAAGGCGCTCACCGCACACGGCGGGAGTTGGAGCCGTGTGCCTTCCCCACATTTCTTTAATAAAAATGTTGGGGGAGCGATAGCTTGTAGTGGGTTATTAATAATTTAATGTTAATCTTATACAGGTGCGGAATACAAATCTCTTTGCAATAGATATTAAACATTGTGAACCCTTTACAAGAGTATAGGGAATAGTAATTAATTAGTATTAGTACACTGTCTTGGACTTGCAGCTTCTCTAGTGAATAAACATTTTTCCATGATACACCTAAAAGAACAAGTTACTAAAAATAAACACAACGTAAATAAAAGAGTCCTACCTATGACGATCACAATTTATTAACATATATCATTCAAATGGCCTAGAATGAAATAACCTTTAGAAATTGATCTTGAAAAAGATTAAGTCGATTTTCTGGTCACGAAATTAATTTATCAACGTGAAAGTTGAATAGTTACAATACGTACACACTTTCCTATTTGGAACGGATTTTGGGGTTTTAAATTTTTTGCGCGGAACCCTAATTATTCTTCTAAAATTAAAGTAGCCTAAGTTATCCGCTATAATATCAGCTATCTGCCAGTGAAAATCCCGTCAAAATCGCTCCCGCCGTTTCGGAGATTAGCCGGAACAAACAAACAGATTTTCTTTATTGCAAATTTCTTATCAGTACTGTCTCTACTAACATCAGCATTGAGTAAAAAGCTCTTATTTTGTAATTAAAAACTGACGCTTCAATTCAATTATTTGCATAAATAGATTATGTACATAATGCTCATTGTACATATTGTTTATACGAGTACTACACTAGTTCGCAAAAAATGTCTCTGTTTTGGTGTTGGCAAGATCGCCACCAAATATTATCACTCATTTTACGTTGGTATAGCGGTTGCTCCTACCAACGTTATTACAACAGGACGTCTAATCGTTCATTTATGGTCCCGAAAAATTAGTATGTTTATTGTGGCTGTGCATTGCTGTGTAATTGTGAACTCCTGGGAGGAGTCCTGGTTTTTGCAGTGTGCCGCCACGGATCAACAGAATCTACCACCCAGTCTCATCCCGTGGGTGTCGTAAAAGTCGACAGAGGGAAAATTAAAACCAAAAGATGGGCACCAGCATCTTTCTGGAACATCCGAATAAATAAACTGCTGTAGCCAACCCGCCTGCCGAGCGTAGCAATTAAAGCAAAATCCCTCCAAAATACTCCAAACTTGTGGCAATTTATGGGGGAAGCTTATGTTTAGTATTGGACTGGTTATAGGCTGAAATGACGATGATGATGATAAATTATAATTTACCAGACGCTTCGCACATCAGTTGCTGCTACCCGCCTCCGGTAGGTGTATTTTCAGATTAATTAAACATTTTTCGTGACACCTTCATGAAACATTATTGAATAATAATTTTTTAAAATATCCAGGTCAAAAAACCGATCATCTGGTATTGTCACAAATACTGGCGTCGGCGTTTATTCGAACTCAAAACCTGCGATACAGCACGTACGTGACTATTAAGCCTGTTGCCAATTTTATACTTGACATTGACAGGTATGTTATGTTCAATAGCAACTCACAGGGCAAAAAATTTAATACAGATTATAAAAATCAACGAATGACGAACGCATTCAAAATATTACTACCAATAAATAACATGTTGTATACGTTACATATTACAAAATACTGCTACACTACTAATATAACTACACGTATTCCGTGTGTATGTGTATGTATGTATATATGTATATATATATATGTATGTATGTGTATATATATATATATATATATATATTATGTGTGTGTGTTTATGTTTATATACGTGTAGGTATATTTAATAAGTATTATATATTATATCGTCCCTTTGTAACCGTCTTCGTCGTTTACTCACTGCCCAAAGGTTATCTGGCAGAGAATGCTTTTAGCATTAAGTCCGCCTTTTGTTCCTGTAGTAAGGTTCAATAAAGAATAAATAAATAAATATTCCATACATACTCGTAGAGAGACATAAAGAGTTAACATATATAATTGGTAGGATTCCTATTCCGGAATCCGTTCGTCTAGGCAGCTACCACCATCATTCTGCCGTGAAGTAGTAGTGCGTAAACGTAACTGTGTTTCGGTCAGAATATATTGATACGAGTAGCTAGGGTAATTCTTACTGTATATATATGAGGCATAAGTACTGCTCTCTCAGTTTTACAAGTGGAGTATGGTGCCACATAGAAAGGTCCTGACATTGCACCTACCATAAGGCAAACGATTTTCTACTGTGATTTGTTTCTTCACTATAAAACTCTGCAAAAAAATATAAGACGAAAAATTTCCCAATCCGACACAATGTCGACAAAATAGATCTTTGTGACAAGAGCGAAACAGGACATTTTGCATGCTAACGTTTTTGTCATCTTGAATCTCAATAACGCTTATTAGTAGGTGGTATTTTTCTGAAATGGTGGCCTATTCATTCGGTTTATAACAATCTCTAAACAATTAAACAGTTAAATTAAAGTTTTCAGGCTATAATTATAGATTTTGTTGACAACGCTACTAACTATTATTTACGTTAATTTTACGTCTACATTTTAGCGACGTTTTTGGTACCTTTTGTGCACTTATTTTTCCTTTGCTTATATTTCCTAGGTTGAAAATTTTTAGTTTTTCTATATCTCTATATATATTCACCCCATACGTTACATTGATAAGATCCTTACATTGTTTAGACACGAGGAAAGGACGGATGAAAGAAGATTGACGAATCAGATTCATGAAGCGAGTATGAAATGGCCAGCCGGTAAGGGTCGTAGGCGGCGAACGCATTACGATCAGGTCGAAGACATTTTAACAGAAGACCACGTTGAAAATACTCGCAACCGATGATCTTGTATGAAAACGCTCATGAAAATAGAATAATAGAAAGATGTGGTCTCTGTCTACCCCTCTAGGAAAGAGACGTGACTGAATGTATATATGGATATGTTATAGTTTATTTGTAAATGACTTTTTGCCTTTAATGCCCTATAACGTTCATCCCCAGTGTAAAGTAAAAAAGTAAAGTTTCAGCCTAACAATGTCCCACTGCTGAGCACAGGCCTCTTATATTTAAATTTTTTATTTAAATATTTCTTTATTTCTCAGACATGCAGGTTTCACCTCACGATGTTTTCCTTCACCGCCGTGCTTACCACGTGCTCGGCTCAGCACTTAAAATTGCAAGTAACAATTTTAGAGGTGCCGGCACCGGGAATCGAACCCAGGTCACTCTCGTACTATGAAATTTTAAGCGAGCGCCTAGCCCCTGAGCTGCCGCTCCTCAGTATAATTCTAATTAATAACTGTTTACGTTGCTTCACTACACATGTTTGGAATGCAGCCAGCTTCGCTCAATTTGATTGAGAGCTTAGTATTTGCCACGTTAATTTCGTAAACTACATATTGCTGAATTTTGAAACTAGATAAGTGTCCAAAAATTAGGTTTCAAATCAATTAAACAGTAATACCCACAAATTTGAAATAATATAATATTTCCATGGCTCTCTATGTATTAAAAACAGCTTTAACTCTCCACCAGATGCGATGTAACAATCTTTGGGAATTTAATCAGAACTGTTACATAGCTTTGAGAAGATAAAACGCATTATGATTTACAAATGTGGTGTCTACAGTAGATGTCTCAAGACCGTTTTTATTCAATGGTTAGGTATACAAGGAAAGATTATATATATATATATATATATATATATATATATATATATATATATATATATATATATATATATATATATATATATATATATGTCAAGGAAACTGTATAAACCAAATTTTTTTCCCTTGTTTGAAAATATTTCCTCTCGCTTCATATGAAAATAGAAATGATGAAGTTCTTAACACTGAGATAATTAGTATTTCTAGAAATATTTTTGAATTTGTCGCTTATCTAAAATAAAAAATGAGTAAATTGTTATTCAAAAAAAAAACAATCCCAACAAAAATCAGCTTCTATAGGATATAGTATACCAAATTTTTGCGAATTAGAGTGCCAAGAAAAAGTATAACTACCCGCCGGATCGGGTGGCCTGATCTGGGGAAGACGTCTCCTTCAACGAAGAAACTTCAGAACTAAATATAGTTAACATCAATGAAAAAAAACGTCAATCGCGCGATGAAGGACGTATTATTAATTTCTTGAGCTTCTCATGTGGTGAAATCTATTGTCACTACGTCATTCCCCTGCTGAAACGGTACGTCGCAGTGACCGCGGAGAAATCTCGAAATGTCAGGCAAAGATGAAGTAACGATGCAGTGAGGCTGTGCCCAATGCCTTGAGACTTATGAATAGTAAACGCTAGAGTCTACTAGAGGAGAGCGGCCCGCCGTTGATCAACATACCGTGGGTCAGAGACTAAGATGTAAGCTTTGAGCTGACAATAATCTGATGCTGTGACTGCGGTGGTAAGATTAGTAATTTCTTGAGCTTCTTGATTTTTTTAACGATGTGCCATACTATGATTTCTCCTGAATAGTCAGTGCATTTAACAAACACAAGTTTCACATTGACAGCACAACACGATTGTATCTACTGTTGGTTATCTTTAATAAATAAATAAATATTTTTTTACGCCCCTACCACATCGTGAACTCTCAGAAAGGGTCGCGTAAAAACAAATATCGAATATTTAAATTCATGGCAGTCGAGTACGTTATAAGCAGACTTTTTAAGGCTTCAAATGTGTGATAAAAAACTTTTAGTACCCAGCATTCAATTTTATGGCACTTGCGTTCGTATTACATGATAGAGGCGGCTTTATTCGTTAGGAATTCTAACATGTATACGATTTCTCAATCATAGCTATAATATTTTGGGCTGAAGAGGTGCATGATGTCACGCCATAAATAAATCATTGCAAACAGACAAACAGAAAGAGTCAAAACTGCAAAGCACTGCACGGTGGTTTAAAGTTGCAAGCTTATCGATATTCTATATAGCACGTTTCGGAGAAGTAAATAAAGTATCATAAAACTTTCTAATTATTCCATCCCCATCCCCAGTTCTTTGTAACAGAACAGAGAACAGAACGGGTAAATTCTGTTCATTTATATTCCAGGTATCTTCGATGTGCACATAATGTTAGTTGTATTGTATGTTATGCCCTGTTAAGCCCATTATGCTGTATATCTTTTTTTTTAGTTGTTAGAATCCGGCGTTACTTTGCGGAAATCCATTATAATAAAGGAAAAAAAGTTAATTTGCTAAGATCCGCATATGGTGTACAATACGGTGGTTTTAAATGTTGCATCTTAGCAAATTAACTTTCTTTCCTTTATTCTTTTTTTTTAAACCTAAACTATCCAAGCAATTTTTAATAATTGTTTCAAACAAAGGGTTGCCAAACAGATGATATTTTCGTCATCAATTTTCTTTAAACCAAAGTCACAAGCGGGAGGCCTACAGGTGTAATAAACGAGAAAACAACAACTCTGGGCTGCCAGTAATGGGATGGCAATATCCGAAAAGATAACATCTAATTCAAAGGACAGCGTCACAACACGTTCATTGTGCTGTAACGCCGTGCGTATCTGTAGTGCGTCAGAGATATATGCCGTAACAGACGCAGGCGATGCAACACATTCATATAACGGTTACGTTCCTGAAAAGTATAGTAGCCAGTGATTATAACAGCTACCTGTCCAATGTACAAAGTACGTTAACGAAGTTGAATTTTTATTGTTAACTAACAAAAATACTATTTCATTAACGATTACATTTGAAATAAATATTTTTTTCTTTTTCTGCCACAAAATGCCACTATGTGGAATTTGCAGCCGTCAGATGTTATCACTTACAAGCGGTGAGCCGCTTGCTCGTTTACCCATCTTCTATAAAAGGTAAAATATTTAAGTATAACTAAAAGTAAGGTGTGCTTCTCAAGAGAGGAGAATCTACCACCAAATCACTATCTCATCTCGTGGGTGTCGTCGCCGGAGGGAAAATGAAAACCAGTAGATGGGCAGCAGCGTCTTCCTGGAACATCTGAATAAATAAACTGTGGTCGCCAAACCGCCTGACAAGCGTGGCAACTATGGCAAAATCCCCCAAGAAAAAACCACTATCCACTGTTTTAGCAATCTAGGGAGGTCTTTGGTCAGCAGTGGACTAATGACGGGCTCAAATGATGCTGATGATGATGTTGAAACGAAAAATATATAATGTGAAATTCATTTCAATAACTAAACGCAAAGTTGATCCAAAATCAAACAAAAGAACAGTGTTAAAAAGTATCTCTCTACGAATATAGAAACCACAAGTCAGCAGTTCACGACCAACAGTAATTTGCAACTAAGTGACGAAGGGAAATGGACGATGTGATTACAGACGGCCGTAGAAAGCCACTTGACTCTACCTCCAATGGGACCGTAATGTTAACGAGAACGGTTCAGTAAAGCGGTCGTAGAAAGTTTTTGTATTTCAAATACAAGAGTTTTTCCTGCCCTCGCGCGGAATAAGAATTTGTTTTGCGATTGCTAACTTTATTTTCAACTGATTAATTCACATGAGATTTAGTAAATAACACTAAGAATACAGAGTGCATTAAAATAAACAATTAAAAAAAAACGCAACACTAAGAAATGCTCTGGTTTATGTCATTTCAATAAATAAAAAAAAAATATTATGCGTGTGTAAAAATATTAATGTATATCAATAAGATCGGAGGGAGGCTAGTATGTAGTTCGTTCAGAGATATGGAGACTCACAACACAACCTTATCCAAAAATTCTTTTTTTATAAATTATATATGTTCATTTTAATTACATACATTTCTTGTTTGTTCTTGCACAAACGTTGGCTTCGACTGGAATTTGAGCCTGCGGCGTGACAGTCATACGCACTAGGGCGAGGTCGACAAAAATCAAGATATTACGTATATGTGTTGTCACCTCTGTGGACCGAGTTATCTAGATCGTGTCTTTCTTAGTACTTTGGCGTCTGGTTCGCGTCAAGTACCACAGGAAATGTTGCAGCATTAGACAATCTATAACCTTCGCTGGTATTTTAGTTACCCTACTTACGTACTGATGATAGGATTATACTGATGGTAGGATTCCCAGACAGTGATCCATCGAGGTGGGTGCCAGTTACTTTGCAGTAAAGCAATAGTATGCAAACAATACTGTGTTTCGGTCGGAAGGGCACTGATAGCTAGTGTAATTACTGGGTGTATTAAATTCAAGAATTGATGCCTCAGGGTGACAATCGCAATGTAGTGCCACACAGAAATCTTCTAGGTGACACAACATTTGTTATGGACAGACGTTGCACTTACCATAAGTTGAATATATATCTCGTCACATTTATATTAAAAAAAATTTGCATCAGATCGAAGACTATTGCAGGGTCACGTCAAAGTAGCAACCGATGAGCTTGAATGAAAACGCTAATGAAAGTAAAAGAATCGTAAGATGTGTGTCAGGACCGTAGCAAGTGGAAAGATGAGGTCTCTGCCTACCCCAATGGGAAAGGTGTTACTGTATCATACATACAGTAACACCTTTACCATTGAGAAAAACCGCGTGGCCTAGTGGTTAGAGTACCTGACTTCTACGCCGCGGGTCCTGAGTTCGATTCCCAGCCGGAGCCAACATTTGTGCTAAAACATAATATGTTGGTTTTCCGGTCTGGTTGTGTTGTGATTGTCCCCGTGTTTCTGACACTGGATCCTAGCCTACCTCCGATCTGATCAGCGTTACATCGGGCGCGGGTAGGTAGGGACGAGTGAGTGCCTCTGTGTTTTCGCGTATACTAGTGGCGCTATAATATCTCCTGCGCAGTTGATGGCTCTCGACAGTATTTGGAAGTTGTCGCCGTGGTCGAAATCGGCTAGGAGAACATCACTATTGAGGTGGGATACTATTATTATCATATACATCATTATTCACTTCAGCCACTTTTTCTATGAAAAAAACGTAATAAACCGCATTTCTGTTGAAATGATCAAACGTAGCCTTGCCTTATGGATACCTACTAGGGTCCAGTACGTGATAAGAATTTAGTTAATCTTCAGAGGACTGAATACGTAAAGTCATCGTACCCTTGTAAAAGCGACAGTTCGGTAGGGTGAATTTAGTTCGATCAATGTAACTGGGAAAATACATTTTTTTTAATACGTTAAAATATTAAGTAAATTAATTAAGTGAATAACAGAACTTAATGGCGTAACTGCTTAATGATTTCTAATATTTACCCGAATATGACAAAAACTAATTTAACGGATTTTATCGCGATTAACTTGTAACTATTTATAAACCGATGTTTCGTGCGCGGACACAGGTGATAGACGTCCTGGTGTCATAGTTAATCCGGATTTTTGGTGCGATCTTCAAAGAATGAGCTTACTGTGTCCTAAGTCTAGCAGTGATATGCTTGGTTTTTGATTTAATTTTATTAATGTCATGGGCGCTGGGCTGTAAAGCGCTCCAAACTTTCCTCATACATCTACTTCTACGGTTCATGGACAGTAAGTGACAAAGCTAAATATTCTGCATAAACAACAAAATGCAAATTTCTGCGTCATATTTATTACCAATAAAAGAATAACAACAGGTTTCTTAAGAAAAAATTCAACAACATATTTCAATTAAAAATTACAAACACCGAAGAGATATATTCCCTGTTCTAAAAAAAATTGATAGGAAGATGAACTTGCAATATGTTGCGAGATACCGCTACTTCATCTTATTAAACGTTACTCAGTCGACATTTTCCAGAAAAGGAGTCCCTAGCATGACTTTCATTTCCATTCAGGAAACCATTCCACAGGGACCGCTTGTCGTTAAGTTATCGAAGTCAGTCGTAAAAAAAATATGTGACATAAAATCAATACTATATCTTAGTTAACTTTACTCATACACTCATAATTAAAGTATTTTATTAATGCCTCTTGAATGAGAAATAAGAATAAGAAATTATGGTTATTTAATTTCATGCTGTAAATTTTGTTGTTGTGTGCTGTCTTTTAATAAAAAAAGTAACAGGTCATAAATGTCCCACTGCTGTGCGCAGGCCCTCTTCTTATTTCAGGGATTCGGGAGGGAGCCGGAAGAACCCGCCACGCTGCTCCAATGCAGGGTGGCAGACTTGATGAATACTGAGATAGAATGGATCTTTGATGGAAATTTTCAGTGTCAGTCTGCCTGTACGAACGGATTTAACTCGAGAACTATCAAAGCTACTGACATAAATTGACCATAGGTTATAGAAAACTGGGGGATCAACAAGACTATGTTTCATCGTGTTTGTTTCAGCGGTTCCGTAATTAAGAAAATAATTTCGATAGTATTCCACAGAGCGCATCTATGATATAGCAGCAAAACCACAGACAATTTAAATTTCAAAAATTTCTATTCCCCGATACTTTTAAGGCCCTTTACACTTTCTTTATGTTATTAATCTTAGACATTCAGCATTATTACACTTAAGTGCAATTATTACACCTAAGTGTGTTAATGCATTAATGTATATTAATTTACTGCAACGGGAGACCAAAAATACAAGTTAAGTGATTGCACGGCTTATGTACATTAATTTATGGTCTATTGTGTTGTAAATAATAATAATAATTTATTTATAACTTCAGATAACAGAGATCCATTTCATAATTATTAAAATAAAATATAAATACCAAATCTTATAATATTTTGAACATGTTATTATTAATTATTCAAAAGAAAATTATTCTGTTAACTTTATAAACTGTATTATAAGTAGTTTAAACAGCAATAAATTCGACCATTTTCTAAATATGTCACTGTACGAGCAATTGCAACAAATCGTTTTAATGAGAATATTCTGCGACCCATAAACGAAGCCTCTAAATCGCGCGATACGGTGACGGATCAGTGCGTCCAGGCCGGCAATGTGGGCCTCCGCGAACATCAGGGACGCGCTACACCACCGCGGCTGACGGAACAGAACACGAAACGCATCATTGTACTGCACCTTCAGCCGCCGGTACTCCTCTTTGGAGTAGTTCGTCCACAGCTGCGGAGTGCAGAGAGGCTGACATGAAGCTGCAAACAACGCTAGTTTAGAGCTCGTGGAACATTTCTGAAAACGACGAGCTATCATGTTGGCACGCACTGATAGAGCACGTCGCTCGCGATCTATGTCATAGCCGTCGCACAGATTTTGGGAAACAATGTGCCCCAGGTACCTGAATGTTTTAACCCAATCCAATTGCGAATTACCTAAATACACTGGAGGGATATGAACCTGAACCCTACCACTTCCAAAAAGCAAACAGACGGACTTGTTGGCGTTATACAAGAGGTTATGATCCACCGCATATTCTTCGCATCTCTTGAGCAATGCACGCAACGCACTAATCGAAGGGCTCAAAAGCACCATGTCATCGGCGTAAAGTATATACATTTACGTTTTATAAAGTAAGTTGTTTAATTTTCCAGCTCAGCGGAGAGTGGATGGTTGAAATGAACACGGTCGTCCTACCAATTCAAAAGATTCAAAACGTGTATTAAACATAGATTATATAGTAAGGGTTATTATAATATAAAAAAATAAATGGATGATAATAACCCCTGGGAATGAGGTGATCGCTGCCAGGCTGTTTCTAAATACTAATTCCTCATGTAATATTTTTTGTTATTATTCTAAAAAGACGTTGAGAACTGACTAAAACAGATCATACCGGCGGAGTTTCTTTCGCCTGTTTCTTCTCCTTAGAGAGGGGCCTCATTAAGAAATGGTGGTTCATTAAGAATTACATATATGAGACTTAAGAACTGATGTCTCCGGGGAACGCATTCCACATAGAAATGTTCTGGGTGACATCTCATTTGCTATGGGTAGACGTTGCACTTACCATCAGGTGAACTTTTTGCTCGTGTCATCACTTAATCTAATAAAAAAAAATTCTTCTACATAAGAAATCCAGATTTCGTTAGTCAAATGTAATGTTTTTATCATAATAATTATAAATACTGATTTACAATTATTACTGGATTTCTTATGTAGAAGAATTTTTTTTTATTAGATTAAGTGATGACACGAGCAAAAAGTTCACCTGATGGTAAGTGCAACGTCTACCCATAGCAAATGAGATGTCACCCAGAACATTTCTATGTGGAATGCGTTCCCCGGAGACATCAGTTCTTAAGTCTCATATATGTAATTATTACACTAGCTGTAAATGTGCCCTGCAGACCGAAACGCAGTAATTTTTGTACGCTACTACTTCACGACAGAATAACTGACACTGCGGGACCAGTGATGTACCTAGACGGATTCCTGCATAGGAATCCTACCTGTAATGAATAAAGAAAATAAACGATGATTGTAAATATTTTAAATTAAAGGAAATGAAAATTATAAATTATAAATTTATATATATAATTTGAAAATTATAATTCATAATATTAAAGAAAACATGGATGATGATAACCCCCTGGGAATGAGGTGATTGCTGTCAAGCTATTTCTACTCGTATATGTTTATAATACTGCGTAATTGTATATTATTTTTAAAATGACTAAAAAAAAAACCCGCTGGGTACCTTGCTGGTTCTTCGCAGGATAGAGGCATTTCATTGTGAAACAGTGTAGCAAAAAAAGGACGTTCAATGAGTATTATGTTAATTATCTACTCGTATATTGAATAAAAAATACTCTATTCTATTCTATTCTAATAGAATCCAAATTGTAGCGTCATCGGCGTCATATGGGTTGGGTCTATTCAAACCGTAATAACTCACTTCATCAATTTTTGGCTGACATACGGCACTTTCCAGAGTATCTGGCGCAAAGCTTATATTATTTTTCTACCTAAATCCACTGATTGTAGCCTTTTTACTCATATACACGATTTTTTTAACTTGCAATTTCTATCTAAGGTAGCTGTTGCACATAAATAGGTTTCCGTCTTATTTTCAAAAAAATATTGTCTCCCCAGATCAGTCTAGTTTTCGACTTGGTCATGGTACAACTGCTGCCCTTCTCAAGGTATCCGACTGAAGATATCCGAAAGGGCAGGCAAAATTCTTAACTGACAGTTCTTATCTTAATAGATTTTTCTAACGTATTTGATGCTGTTGGCCTTGATGATGTTCTCTCTTATTTTAATATCTTATATTCAGTCTAGGATTGGGTCCCATCATATCTACCGGAAAAAAGTCATTAATCCGACATGGTGTGATGTATTCCGAGACGACACTGGCGTTCCTGAAGGTAATATTCTCTCTTCGCTTTTGTTTTCTATCTATCTTATCAGATTAAATGTCAAGAGCTCTTACCATCTTTATGCTGATGAAACATTTGCAGTACATTTGTTAATAAGTTTGTTGTCTATGATATTAATGAAAATCCCTCTTAATGTCAAGCAATCAAAAATCAAAAGGCTTAGGTAACTCCAGACAATTATCAAAACTAGACCTCCCCACATTACCATCAATTGTGTCGAATTTATTCCATTTTGTCCCCATGTAAAGTATCTCAATTTCTATATTGATAGTTGTTTAGCATGGAACAAGTAGGTTAACGTGGAACAAGCTTTTGTTTGTACAGTGTCTCATTCTAACGATTATTGACTAGGTCGATGTGAGTTGCCCAGATTTGTCTTCTTATTTATTGATCGTCTACTTAATGATCCTGATACGATTATTAACATTACATTCATGGTCTCCGTAACTACGATCATATATCACCCTTCGGTAATCAGCTCAACTGACTGCCAATTCATCACCGCAGATATATTAGAATACTCTGCACCCTTTTCATAATACTAAGTGATTCATGTGTTCATGAGTTTTTAAAATCTAAGTTTCAATACCTGTTGTTATTGTTATTGTTGTTCAATACCTGGTAGATTCTCATGACTCTATCGCATAGCTCTCAGTTTGAAGGGATCTTACCATAGTTGCCACTATTGGCAGACGGGTTGGCCACCGCAGTTTATTTATTCGGATCTTCTAAGTAGAGTTGCGGCTGCCCATCTTCTGGTTTTCATTTTCCCTCTGTCGATTTTTACTACACCCACGGGATGAGATGAAGTAGTAGATTCTTGTGTTTAGTTATAATTAAAATCTAGTTTGCCAAAAGCACAACAATTAAACAAACGCCATAAATGTAAAAACATATAAAAGTAATAATCGCAAACAACATCTGCGAAATCTAATTTATTCGTCGAATCTTGTATCCAAAGGCTATTGGTATATCTCAAATCTTATTAGAGCGTCTTCTTTATCGAATTAAGTGCCGGCTTTGATTGATGAGTTGAGAAACTTGAATAGGCGTTCGCTGAAAGGTATTTATAAGGAACTGGCACGTTATTACTGTTTATCTATACTTATCGCTGCTCCAATGCTCATGAAAATCAATTAATAATAATAAAATCAGCTATTACACGTCTTACTGAACCAAAGCCCTATCTCTCTACTGACTATAGTAATTGTGTGTTTATTACGTTATGAAAATAACGTTTAACATGCTATAGAAACTGAATTGATGCGTGAATTGGAAGTGGAATTTGTTCAGCAGTGAAAGATGATAGGCTGATAGTAAAGAAGATACCATAGAAGGTATTCTAACCACGGGAAAAGAGAAATGGCAATTTATTATCATAATGTAAATAACGAAACAACGTTGTGTTGTACAAAAACGGGTTTTGTAAATCGTTTGGCAACGAAAAGTATATTTATCCAGCCATGTCTTCGCTTGAATTATCTTGTTGATTATCTTCTTTATTAGTTTATTCTGCGAAAACTCACCGTCTCAGTCCCTCCTTTGGAATTACCGTTACAGATTCATTCCTTTAATTTAAATCCCTTTACGGATTTCTTTAACAAATACATGACTCGATACATTTTCTGTTCAATAAAGGTATTTTCTTTTAAGATTATTTGGAGAACCGTGATAATTTATTTTCCATTATTAAAGTAATAAATGTGACTTTATATCTCAGAAGAGATAGGGCAGATCTTTAATAAAATGAAGGAGAATTTCGCAAAGAAAAGTTTTTAATACAGATTTTTAAAGGTCATTACGATAGAATGTGAAAAAGTTCATTATATTAAAACGGGCTTTCGATGCATAGTGCTTGAATTAAAGATAAAAAAAAAAATATTAAAGAAAATATATTTTCCGCTTACTCTGTATGCCGTTTTTGCTTAGAAAAAAATATATCTTGATGTTCATTAATGTGATACGTGACCAAAATTTATTATTTTGTGATATGTAAAATTCACAGTATGAGACATTGACAACCATCCCGAGAAAATCCAGATCTAATACATACAGACCAGTGACGAGCGACTAAGGGTTTTACTGGTGGTAGGAATGCATGCAAACCGACTATATAGGTACCACTGATAGGCCAGTTATTCGATTCGATTAACGATAGTAAACCACGACCGTTTTCACGATCGTCTGATCGCATCTTCTACAACACAGTATGTTTTTCGTTGCAAGGTCTTAGATCGTACTGTTTTAGTGGTATAGTAACATAAATTCATTATTATCATTGCATTATAACTGTTGATATATTTTCTGTGCAGGAATCCCCCTAGGCCGCTACGCTACACCGGAGTGTCAGTTATTCTGATGTTTAAAGGTTTGTAGTTTTTTTTGGGCAAACGAGCCACTTGCTCGTTTGCCCCCTCTTCTATAAAAAAGTAAGGAATAGGCTCTTTTCTTGAAGGTCCCTAAGTCATATCGGTTCGGAAAAACCGCTGGCAGGGTAGTACTGGTACCCGTAGTTAGGGTAATTTTAAAGTTTCGTCAACTTGAGACATCAAGACAACAAGAGACGAGTGCAGTACGGGTGCACAGGAAAAACACAGAAGTATTGGAAAGTTCTGGGTGACACCACTATCTTCAGGGGCGGATTTCCCTGTAGGCTGCGTAAGCCCGGGTCCAAAAGCGGTAAAATTATTTTTTAATAGTCACGCCCTCTGTCAACCCACACGTAGGATGTCTTAAAACTCAAAAATGTATAGCATGTAAAGATACTGATTTAGATTTTCGTTTTTTACTTTATTTTTATACGTCATTCAATTTTTCATGCTTTGCAGGGAGTAGTGAGGCGGCAACATTCCGTAGGCCTAGGGTATCGAACCCGCTCTTGGCTATTTTTGTGGGTAAGCCTGACCCTCTGATTATCAGGTATCTTCTTTGTTATATGACTTCCTAGTTTCGTCATTTACTTCTTCCAATAAACATATAATAGTATAAAAGCGTATTATAGTAAAATACTTAATGTACCATAATCGTAACACTAAGAGAAAAAAAAATGTTAATTTTGTTTCTTTGATCTTATTTAGGTTTGATTCAAAGCAATAAATTAACTGAAACGGAATACAAATTAGCCTTTGTTTAGATACAAATTAATTAATTTTGGAAAACATTTTAAAAGTAATTTAAGTTTTAAGAAGCTTTTTGTACATTTTACCGTCCAAAATTTCGATACGGTTGAAAAAATACGAAGTCTCAACAGAATTGAAACACTATCATACATATATATAATGAAAATATACATTAATTACTAGCAAAAACCGGCATACGTTGTCCTGGCTGTGTATATCTAATAAAGGTCGATACGCTGCGGTACAGCGCCATCTAGTGACGCGTTCTAATAAAGTTGATTAAATAAAAACCTCCATAAATAAATACATACGTGTGCCAATTTTCATGGTGATCGGTCAAACGGTGTTGAAGTCTATTAATCTCGAACATATATACTAACATCTATTTTTATTTACATACAGATAAACATCAACTAAAAATGCATATAAAACCACAGTCGTCTTCGAATCGGTGAAAAACTTTCTGAGATATAAAATTTTGAACAAACGAAAATCATATAATCAATTTTTTTGATAGGTTGCCCCACAGTGGGAATTTCTCCTGCATCGTGGATGCATTTTACAGACAATTTCTCATGTAGAACACAACCAGACCCGAAAAACAACAATTTGTGTTTTTGCACAAATGTTGGCTCCGGCGGGGAATCGATCCCAGGATCCGCGGTGCAGAAGTCAAGTTCGCAAGCCAGGGCGCAACGCGGTCGTCAATTTTTTATTTACATACATTTATAGTAGAATATGATGACACTGAGAGTTCTGACACGTTGTAAGACGAGAATCGATAAGATTTGTGCATGCGAAAACCAAAAAAAAATTTAGTTAACTATTAAAAAAAACATGATAATTTAAAATTATGTTCACCCGGTAGTCTTTATACCTCTGTCTGTCAGTCTTTATTTATTTTGTGGATTAAGCACAATTATTTAGCTAGTGTGAAATATTTGAGGCCTACTGATATCTTTTTAACTATTACTTCATTGCCTCGGCTGACCAGAGTCAATTTTTCCGTTCACGATATAAAGACTACCGGGTGAACATAATTTTAAATTGTCATGTTGCTAAAGTACTCTCACCACTCAGAGGACACACTAGAGCACACACAAAGGATTCTTACCGTTTTGTCAGTGAGATTAAAGACCTACACCTGACTGGCAATGAAACTAATAATAATAATAAGTTTATTCACAAACACAAATATTTACATAAAAACACAATTTCAACACTTACAGTAGTAGTACAGTTATTGTACAGTTTTGATGTCCAGTCTCTATTCACATCCTACTCATCACGCCTACCGGTAGACGACTGCATCTCAATTGTATCTAGGAAGCTAGCTGAGAACAACATGCCAGCGGAATATGCAGAACTACTAAGACATTGACTTACATCTGGCTATCTATTGTGGAAGGAACAGTACTACAAGCAAGTAGATGGTGTGGCGATGGGCTCCCCAGTATCTCCCATTGTCGCTGACATCTTCATGGAAGACTTTGAGGAGAGAGCCCTCCGTACTTCTCCAGTAAATCCAAGATTCTACAAGCGGTATGTAGATGATACTTTCACAATTTTACCATCAGATAAAGTAACTGCATTTCTAGACCACATTAACTCCCTAAACTCTAAAATTCAATTTACAATGGAGTTAGAGGCAAATAACTCTTTAGCTTTTCTAGATGTTTTAGTAATTCGAAATCCTAATAACACCTTGTGTCACACTGTGTATAGAAAAAAGACCCATACTAACAGATATTTAAACGGTGAATCTCACCATCATCCATCACAGTTAGCTACCGTGGGTAAATCCTTGTTTCAGAGAGCACGAGGAATCTGTGACAGGAAGTACCTGGCCGCCGAGCTTCAACATGTCAAGCAAGTTTTGCACGACAACAAGCTTCGGGTTCCGCGCCTACATCGCAGTGACCGAGTGAAACCGGCCACAGTCGAGCGTGTACCTACTGTTCTACCTTATGTCAGAGGAGTCACGGACAAGATTGGCTATATCTTGAAGCGGGCTTCCATAAAAACATTCTTCAAGCCGCCAAAGAAGATAAGTCAGTTTTTACCATCTATCAAGTGTAACATCCCTCTACAGGACGCAGGAGTATACAAGCTAGATTGTGAATGTGGTCTCTCTTACATAGGCCAAACAAAAAGATCGATAAAAACCCGCGTAAAAGAACACATAGCTGACGTGAAGCATCGTCGTTCTAGGAAGTCTGCAGTCTGTGACCACGTTCTGGATCATACCAACCATTACATCAGATTTGATAAACCACAGATCCTTGCAAAAGAACACCGATTCCTACCAAGGATGATTCGCGAGGCTATTGAAATCAAAAAACATCCTAATTTCAATAGAGAAGATGGTTGGGTATTACCACCAGCTTGGGATCCAATAATAAATAAAATTAAATCAAAAACCAAGCATACCACTGCAAGACTTCAAGACACAGTTAACTCTTTCTGCGTAGATCGGACCAAAAATAATAACTAAAAGCTGAAGGTGCCCCAGGTTAACTATGACATCAGGACATCTGTCACCTCAGTCCTCCCGTGACCATGGGTGCTGTAAAGCACTCGAAACGTCGGGTTATAAATAGTAAAAAAAAATTAATCGCGATAAAATCCGTAAACTTAGTTCCATTTAAATGTGTAGTGTTCGCGTAAATATAAGAAATCATTATCTACAATTGTGCTGTACAAATATTGGCACAGAAAATGTTGGCCGCTTACTTAGCCGCACATCGTCGAAATATACCGCAGTGAAAAAACTGCTAATAATATTGGTAGCGTTCAGGCGCGAGTTCGGATAATAAACTTGGGATTATCGAATAAAACCAATACTTATTCAACTACTTCATCAGCCTTTCAATAATCTACTACTTTTATAAGAGAAAGGAACGAGACGCAAATCGTTCACCCTATGGTAAGTGCAACGTCTGCCTATAACAAATGCTGTTTCTGCCTAAAACCCAGAACATTAACGCACAGCGCTTGTCCCCCTGAAACATCAGTTTTTAAGTCTCATATGTCCAGTAATTACACTAGCTCTCAATGCCCTTCAGGTCAAAACAGTAGTGTTTGCATACTACAGCTACAAGGTGGAATCGTTATGGTTACGACGGTTCAGTTAAAAGATCGCAAAAAAAAACATTTCGCAGTGCTTTAATAGGTTCACTATGCTTTATTTTCTGGAGTTACATGTCGCTCATAAGTTTTGATACTTTTTTTTAAAACAATAACTTTTTGTATATTAATTTACGATACACAGTGTACGGTAGACGTTGGTTACTTCGTTATTTTATACATTCGGGTTAAAGCAGCTCAAAGGTCATTATTGAGCTTGGAAAATATTCTTTAAGATTCGAAGTTCACAGCTTACATTGCTACTCATAATACACCATCTTTGGTTCATAATCAGGTGGACAAAAAAGTTTGTAAAGTTGAGTAATTCTACTAAGAAAGCTTTGAATACGTAGTCATTGGACAATCTTTCAGTCAGCATACAGATACCGCGTTTAAAAAATTCGTCATCTTATGAGGCGATCCAAGAATCGACCAAATTTTTAGCTTCTACGTACGAAGTGAACTGCTGCTCGGCCAGGTCATGAGCCATCGACCGGAAGGAGTGGTATCGCGAAGGAGCAATATCTGCCAAATACGTCGGATGCTGTAGGACATCCCAATTTAGCAACAGACTCTAGCAACATGAGGCTGAGCGTCGTCGTGCTGAAAGATCAGTTTGTCATGTTTTTTAGCAATTTGGGAGCGTTTAAGCTTCTATACTCTGCTCAATCGCATCAATTGTTGTTTGTTACGTACCGCAGTGATGGTTTCGTTAGGCTAGTGTAGCTCCAGATGCACAGAATAGGTTCTTGTCATGAATATTTGGTTTGGCCTTTTAGAATATCTTGAATCATAATATAAAATAAATAAATAGTTTCTTAAGAATAGCAAAATAGTGATTTCTTATATTTACGCGAACACTACACATTTAAATGAAACTAATTTTACGGATTTTATCGCGTTTATTTTTGTTATTTATAACCCGACGTTTCGAGTGCTTTTCAGCACCCATGGTCACGGGGGGACTGACCCATGGTCCCCAAAGAAAGTTTCATTTAAATAGCAAAATAGGATAGTTTAATAGGTAAACGAAATTGTGACGCTAAGGTTCACAAGGAAAAATTATCGGGCAGGTACTTTGACCAGTCACGCGGTTGTTGTGCTCAGTGGCTCAAATAATCTCAGTTTTATTACAAATCGAAATGCTTATATCAACTATGATAATAAAGAATATTTATAAAACTTAATACTTATTTTTACGAGCTTCTTTTATTATATTTGCAATTGAGTCTCATCCTCAGACCCCAGACCCTCACTCAATTTTAGTACTTAACACAAACTTTGAAAAACAAAAAGGTGAAAAAATATTTGTTACTGACATAACCAAGGCGTTTTCAATTTGAAAGATAATTAAAAATGGAATAAATGTTGTTTTTATATTGTAACAATATTTGTAGCCGGCTACTTCCGTCTTATTTTGGCCAGTCTATACGAGTAGTAGTCTGATTTTGTAAAAAGTAAATTCAAATAAATTAAACCCCCACTCTAGATAAATACGGAACTTGTAAGAGACGGATGCTTTGAATTAATAATTGTATTTACGTAAGCAAAGTAAAACGTACCTTGTTAATGTCCCAAAAGAGACGTCTGAAATAATCAAATAAGAATAAAGTTGTCTTCACAAATAACGTCTGCTAAATCTAATCCATTCTTTGAGTCTCGTTCCCAAAGATTCGTCTCAGACAGTTCGACTCTCGTTAAAGCGTCTTCTTTATTGAGTTAGGAAATAATAGAGAAAAAAAGGCTGAATGGGAAAATCTTTGAAGGGAAAGCTGATTTTAATACGAAATCTCTGAATAATCTTCGAATTGTACACAAAAGAAGAATTATACAATTAAAATCAGTAGAGATTTATTTAATGTTAATATGTTATTAAAAAAAAAGATTAATACTATTATTTATAAAATTTTGTTGATATTATAATAAATTCGGTGGCAACATTTTACGATACAGATAATAGTTTCTTTAAATACAAACAACACAAATAACAAACAAAATTTATTTTATTTTATATGCATGACAGTTCTGTGACAATAAACTTTTTCTTTCTTTCTGTCTTCTTTCATTTACACCTGGCAGCTAATTCAACTCCGCAGTCGTTTCATTGAATATCCTTGAGCTGGCTGTGAAGACGGCCGCCACAATTTATCAGCATTATTTTTTTCGAGTTTTCACCAATTTTCATTCATTTATCGACCGTCATTGCATTTGTGAGTCAAACAGTAAGTTGCCTTCGAAGATGTTCACTTTGTGAGGTTTTTAAATTTGTGATTGATAATTGCTTCATTATGTGATTTTGAATTCTGTGACCAATTTTCCAGTGTTACATCGAAGCCGTAAATTGACAATGCAATTAGACTTTGCAATATTGAGAATCAATCCACTGCAGATGAGAATTACAAAACTTAATGTTTTGGAAAGAACTGGCGAATACGGAACAATTAAAGTGTTGTCGACCTACAAATTGTTTCCTTTCACTTTCGTTTTGATATTTCTACCGTTATCACCGTCCATCTACGGAAAGTGTTCCAAGCATTATCCCAGAAATTTGACGGCGGATACTATCACTAGCAACGATAGTTATCCAAGGTATCGTCGTCGATATAACTGTAGAGAATCGTTAACCGCTAGCACATCGTTAACATAATTCTAAAATGTAAGTAGAAAACCAAAAAAGAAAATTACAAAATCCGACCAGGTAGGTGCCGCTGTGAACTTGTGGCTGTAAAGTTTCATACTTAAATGTGACAAATCCGTGTGGTGGCGGCTCGTTAAAAGAATACTACCACTCCATCTCATCCATTGGATCTCGTAAAAGGCGAGTAAGGAATTAAACTGCACTGTGCACCCAACAGCGCATGGTGGCGATGGGCTCACCACCTATCACACCAAGTGCATTATATTGTTTTGGTGAAACGCGGATTGTGGCAGTCATTTGTTTTTGCAGTGAGTGTCCAATCTCTGACTACCCCTTATGGGATACAGTCGTGATCTTATGTATGTTAAATGTAATTCAGAAATCAAACTCATCGCGTCAAATATCGGAACGGGTAGGACAACGTCTGCCAGTCAGCTAGTAACTTAATCATTTTTACCTAACTCCCATAAATGTATCAGTTATTGTCTTACTACAATCGATAAAATGTGACCACATTAGACGCAGTGATTCTGATCTTGACATATCTGCACATTTGCTCGCAAATGTTCATCATCATCATTTCAGACAGTTATAAGGTCAATACAGGTGTCCGCAGAGTAAATATTATGGTGCGTAGCATTTAAAGGCAGAATAATGAAATTGTGCGACGCCATGATCGACCTTAATTTGTGTGATTTCAGATTAGCCTTTAAGAGGTCGGTGTTAAAGTCCCCCATGGTAATGTGATGTGTGTAAGCCGAACTTACTCGTAACAAGTTATCTTTCAAATCGGACAAGTAGTCAACTTGGGGTGGACAATAGATGACTCCAAGGAACACTTTAACACTCTTGACATTAACTTCAACAAATAAATATTCCATTGAACCTGAATATAGTGAGGGGGAAGTATCTAAAATTTTGTAAGAAAATTAGCTACGCAAGTAAATAGCAGCCCCCCCCCCCCCTCTTTTACCAGTAATATATATTTTCGGTGATGTAATTGCTGTTAGCCTTCTCGGCTTTTACAGCTTCATCGGATACTAGCTTCATCGGATACTTCTTTTACCAGTACGATCGTTACGGAGCAAAATAAATCCTGGAAAACTGTGAGACTTGGAAGTAAGTTCAGGCTTTAGTCAGCTTTCAGATATGAGTATAGCATGTGCTGCAGTTGAAGAGGAAGTATCCAGGAGCTCCGTATGACGTTGAGGTATACTTTGCTCGTTTATATTGCAAATTTTTGAAACTTATCACTAATCAATGATCGTAGTCACTGGATCATCTGTGGCATCCACAAGCAAAAGGGAAGAAAAGCTGCTACAAGTAGAATAAACAGATTCATTATCTGACATAAGTATGTATGTGTATAAAAAATATAAAAATAAATTAAATAATATATATATAGTTATATATTGCAAAGGAAATTACTATAATATGTATATCTCCTTACAAGACCCCCCGGCCGACTGTTTAAAATCATAAAAGCAATCGCACAAAAAATTATAATAGCCGAATTAAAAACGAAAGAAAAAAATAAAATTACATTATTATGTGTTCACAAAAAAAGAAAGAAAAAAAAAACAACAAAAGAAATATTGACTCGAAAATTTAACAAAAAAAAATGATACAAATAATTATACTAAAAAAAGTTATAGTAACCAAATTAAAACAAAAGAAAAAAAATAAAAAAACATAACTACGGGTAAACAAAAAATGAAAGAAAAAACAACAAAAAAAGAAGATTTAACAATGACAAAATACGGCGTAAAACGGAACAACATAATTGCGTCGGTCACATACGAGTACAACTTACTAGGTTCGGGTAGTTGTTTCGTAACATAAAAAAACAAAGGTCAAAAACAACTCCAATAATTGTTCGCATATTACTAGTATGGATGTTGCGAATTATCGAGTAAAGCAAAGTCAGCTGTGTTTTACTGGTGGTAGGATTCCTATGCAGGAGTCCGTCTAGGTAGGTACCACCCCAGGGCCAGTTATTCTACCGTGGAGCAGTAGTGTGCAAACATTACTGTGTTTCGGTTTGAAGGGCACTGTCATCATCATCATCATCATCATTTCAGCCTACCATAGTCCACTGTTGAACATAGGCCTCCCCCATAGATTGCCACAAAACACGGTCCTGAGCTACCTGCATCCATCGACTTCCTGCAAAACCGTGTAGGTCGTAGCTCCATCTAGTGGGGGGTCGCCCTTCACTGCGTTTGCCGGTACGAGGTTGCCACTCGAGAACCTTTCTTCCCCAACGGTTATCGGTTCTCCGAGCTATATGGTCGGCCCATTGCCACTTCCGCTTGCTAATCCTTAGCCCGCCGCGGTGTGGTAGCGGCATAAGAGAATCTACCACCCCATCTCATCCCGTGGGTGTCGTAAAAGTCGACAGAGGGAAATGAAAACCAGGAAATGGGCAGCAGCGTCTTCCTGGAACATCAAAATAAACAAACTGCGGTTGCCAACCCGCCTGCCAAGCGTGGCAACTATGGCAAATCCCCCCAAAATGAGAGTTGCAACACAACGGCCCCTAGTCTCCGGCGGCCCCGCTAGTCCTGGCTACGGTAGCGGTCATGGTAACGGCGAGCAGGGGGTGCAAAGAATCTCCGGAGGAGGAGATCTTGCTACCACCACCGACGACTGGACCTGGCAACATTCAACGCACGCACGCTGAGGACCGACGAGAAGATCTTGGAACTGTAAGAGGAGGTGAGCAAGTTACGTTGGGATATTATAGGATTATCTGAAGTCCGAAGACAGGGGGAGGACACGGTAATCCTTGAATCCGGTAACTTGTTCTACCACCGGGAGGGCGACCATCTGTCCCAAGGAGGTGTCGGGTTTATCGTCCACAAGTCTCTCATTAACAACGTTGTCAAGATCGGGAGTGTGTCGACTAGGGTTGCGTACCTTATACTCAGAATAACCAAACGGTATTCGCTGAAGGTCATACAGGTATACGCATCTACCTCGGCACATCCTGATGATGAGGTGGAGGTAATGTATGAGGACATATCAAGAGCCATACATTCCTCCAAAACTCACTACACGGTGTTGATGGGAGACTTAAACGCGAAGCTGGGCATGAAAAAAGACGACGAGCTGGTAGTGGGGCAATTTGGAATAGGGCAACGGAACCAAAGGGGCCAACAGCTGGCCGACTTTATGGAGAAGGAGGGACTCTTTATGATGAACTCCTTCTTTCAAAAGCGGCCCCACAGAAAGTGGACCTGGATGAGCCCGGACGGTTCCACCAAAAATGAGATCGACTTCATCATGACGACCAAACGACAGCTGTTCAATGATCCAGTGCCTTTCCAGGGCACTGTGAGCTAGTGTAATCACTGGGCATATGAGACTTAAGAACCTATGTCTCAGGGTGTGCCCATCACCCTGAGACATAGGTGAGTGAGGACAGTGTAGTGTCACACAGAAATTTTCTGGGTGGCACAGCATTTGTTATGGGCAGATGTTGCACTTACCATCAGGTGAACGTTTTGCTCGTTTCATCACTTTATACAATAAAAAAAAAAGTCAGCGTAATTATTTATTGTGCGCTTAGATCTCGCTTTCGACTTCGGCGGACTGCTATTATTATTATTTCATCCGATATTCATGGTACATCTTAGTATCAGAAGGAGTATCCACTGAAGATTTTTCAACTTGCGCAATAAGTGTATCGAGATCCCTGGAGTCTGCCAGCCGATGTCGCTTTCCGCTAGGCAACAACTATGACATAAACATTCATATATATTATCAAGTGACCAAACTTGCCTGATGCCAAAATGTTTACGTGCAGCAATGAATAATGTTTGGCGATGGCGCTTAAGACACTCGGAAAGTACATGTAATGTAGTCCTAAAGGCGATTTACTACCGATTTGCTCAGCGGTGAAAGAAAACATCGTAACTGAACCTATGAAGAAAATTAATTTAAAGACTCGATTATGAAGTCCGCTAATTCTCATTACAAAAACGCGGTGGATTCTTCCCGAATCTAAAGCCCTCTCAAATCTAAAAGGAGGGCTGTACTCAGCAGTGGGACATTTATAGTCTGTAACTAATCATCATAAGTCCGCAATCAGTCCACTGTAGGGCGTAGACCTCACTTAAGCGAGAGACATTAAGCTTAATTGCGACGACTAGACAGACGACTTTAAATATAGAGATATAATTTTAGTATAACCCAATTATTTTCTTTATTTTTATTCTTATAGTCTCAGTCTTGTACTTCGTTCGTACTCGCACAAACACTTCTAAAAATAAATTAAAAAAAAAGTAAAGTTTCAGCGTATAAATGTCCCACTACTGAGCACAGGCCTCCTCTCATTTCTGAGAGGGTTTGGGAGCTAGGAAGAAAATAAATTTTAGTAGCTTTGTAATAGTATTTTAAAATTTCGTAAATTACACGATTTTTGTTATTTATACGAACAAAAATAATTCGCCAATCTATCCACATAGTATTTAGGCGTTCCGTTCCTCTTGTTATTTACCTCACGTTTTCATTCATTTCTTAATTAGATAACCTTATCTTGTACTTTTAATATAAATACTCAATAATACAAGTACATACTCGTAGATATATAACTTAAGTCAAACTTATGATTGAAGTTCCAGTTTAACATTCGATTTCATTTAACGAAAGAAATATTTATTTCGATGAACAGAAAACCACTTCTTTAAAACAAACAGCAAGATAGATTAAAAACAACATAAAAAACCCGAACATTTAACAAAATTTTGTCATATAACGACAATGACTGAACATACTGTGACACGTGTCATGCATTGGGAAAACGAATCTCAACTCAACTTAATGTCGCAGTTGAGACTAAAGTGCTGGTTTTCAACGAGCCCGAGCCTGTAAGAATCTAATAATAAATTTACATCTTTGACACCACACTACCAGCAAAATGTACAGAATGAGTAATAATATTGTTTAACAAAATGAATACTCGACCAGTAGCTGAAAATCAGTGCTCGCTTCCTTATGAGCAGCTTTCGAGTTCATGCATTCAGCTACGGCCGGCATTTACGTCTGTCACAAACTTATAATTATAAGTCTTGCCAAAAACACGGTCTTGAACCATCTGCATCTATTGACTTCCCACAAAACTGTCGCTCTATCTAGTAGGGGGTCGCCCTACACTGAGCTTGCTGGTACTGGGCTGCCACTCGAAAATAATGAAATGTATGTATTTGTATGAATTATGTAAGGAAGTTACTGTACGACTATCTATGTAAATCCATGTAAAATTTAAATAAACATATTAGCTGTTTTATAGCAGCGTTTGTAAAAGCACAACCTAGATTTAGGCGCAGCAATAATTTTCCCGTTAAACAAGAAAGTGCCGCCTTTCCCACTTAATCGCTGCCATTAGCTAACCACAAAGCATGCGGTTACTAGAGATGGGGAAATACAAGGCGCTATTAGCAGTTTAACGCGGGAAATAATATTTTATCACGAGGGAGTAAATCATAAAATCGTGTGCGTTTAATAGACAATGAAATTAACTAAATAAAACATACAGGCTACTAAATTATTAATGAAAATTTACGATACGTAAAAAACCCTGCAGAGCCTCGACTTTAAACAATTCGTTGAAAGAAAACAATTAAAAATATAGCGACTACATTCGTATTACTTTTAATTATCTTTCTCGTAGTCTAAGCTGGCTTTTTTCGAAATAGACTAGACCGTCTAGTGCTAAAACAGCCATATTATTTTAACTTTGTTTTTATGTGTATCATTGCCAGTTAGTGAACAGGTACAACTTAGAACAGTGATTGAGTTACGACTGGTGCAAACTGATGGAGAACACTTAACGTACTTACAAAAACTACAATAGTGTAAATGTGCATCTTCCGAGAGTACTCAGTTGTTCGCAGTATTTTCGCCAACTAAAAACTTTGAAAAAAATGTTTTTTGTGTCTATTGTGTTAGTTTATTTGAAAGTACGATTACGGCAATAGAAAGTGCTTCTTTTGGGTTAATAATTTTTCCGATCGAAGATGTAGTTACTTTTTTAAATTTCAAATTTTCTTCTTTCTGCCTATTATAATACACTCTAGACCACACACTGCACACGGCCAAAACACCACGATCAAGACCAATACAACAGACGGCCGCTCAACTAGAGGAGCTGCAATTGGAATTTCTGCGACATCCACCGTATTCCCCGGACCTTGCTCCAACAGATTACCATTTTTTCCGGAATTTGGATAAATTCTTACAAGGAAAAATATTCATCTCCGATGTGGCAGTCCAAACCGCCTTCAGAGAGTTTATTGATTCTCGCCCCCGTGATTTTTTTAGTAAAGGGATCAATAAACTACTTTTGACACTCTCCTACTGGTGGTAGGATTCCTATGCAGGAATCCGTCTAGGTAGGTGCCACCCCAGGGCCAGTTATTCTGCCGTGAAGCAATAGTGTGCAAGCATTAATGTGTTTCGGTTTGAAGGGCACTGTGAGCTAGCGTAATCACTGGGCATTTTAGACTTAAGAACTGATGTCTCAGGGTGACGGACGCAGTGTGGAGTCACACAGAAATATTCTGGTTGACACAACATTTGTTGTGGGCGGACGTTGCACCATCAGGTGAACGTTCTGCTCGTTTCGTCACTGTATACAATAAAAAAAAAGATGGCAAAAGTGCATAGATAACAGTGGTACATATTTTGATTAATTAAATATATTTTACAAAGAAATTACTTTTATATTCCTCCCATACAAAACTCCAATTTCATATGTATAAACCTGATATATTCCTTTAGTTTTATATTGGAAAACGCACACTCGAAACCCAGTTCTTAACTATATTTCCGTGAATCTTGATGACTACGAGTAAAATATGTTAAATATACAAATGTTTTCTCCTAGCTGGATTCAATCATGCGGCTCCCACCTATGAAAGCATGATCATTTATTGGGCTTATCCGGTTGCTGTGCAAAACATTTTTTTTTATTGGATAAAGTGACGAAACGAGCAAAACGTTCACGTGATGGTAAGTGCGGCAGACGTTGCACGCAACAAATGCTGTATCACCGTAAACATTTCTGTGTGACACGACACTGCGCCCGTCACTCTGAGACATCAGTTCTTAAATGTGATATGGCCAGTGAAAAGCTAGCTCTCTGTGCCCTTCAAACCGCAACACGGTAATGTAACACACTACTGCTTCACGGCAGAATGGCCCTGGGGAGGTACCTAGACGAATTCCTTAAGTAATTACGTTATTCATTACTCATCATTATCATGATTATTCTTAAACTCTAGTATTTAGGTATTTTAAGGAACCCGAAATTCTATAGTTTAGTATAGTTTTAGATTTATTTATTTAAATATTGTCTCAGAGTGAACCCAACTATAAGTTATAAATAACATAATAACTATCGTAGTCCTAATGATAATAGTCCAAGCAAGGCTAAGCGTTGGTAAATGTGTCTATGAGACCCTCATTATACCATGGGGTATGTGACGATAATATCAGACGATGTAACTAGACGCTTGTAGGGATTAGAAGGGAGTGGAAATGTTTTAACACGTGCCATTAGGTTTTATGATATTTTTTCTTAGCTATATCGCGTGATATATTGTGTGATGTTATAATACTTTTTCGTACTTACTACAAAGGTAAAGGGCGCTCGACTCAACTCTGAGTACGCAAGCAATGTGATCTCTGTCCCTGGTGTCAATACTGTATGGAAAATATCGTGGTGCTATTTTGTATATCTAAGAGATAATAAATAAATTAGTATCTGTACAGTACTTGGCACCCTAAATGGTACTGAAAGTATGTGGCGGAAGAGGCCGGTGGCATGAGTTCTCACTGTCACTAGAAATATCTTGGTATATGAAACCAAGATATTTCTATCTCACAGTGTGTTAGTACTCGCAACCGACGAGCTTTTATGAAAAGGCCCATGAAAGTATAAGACAATAAAGATCCCGAATCACAAAATCACGAAAGTGTGTCAGGATCTTAGCATATCGAAAGATGTGATCTACGCCTATCTCAATGGGAAAGAGGTGTGACTGTATTAAAATGATCGTGTCATGTTTTTCTTTATAGGAGAAGGAGCAAACGAGCATGCGACTCACCTGATGGTAAGTGGTCACAGTCGCCCACGAACATCCGCAATACCAGAGGAACCGGCTGCGTTATCGGCGTTTGAAAAAGGGTAATAGTCAATAATCACACCGCGTACACACGATTCACCCGTGTTCCAGGGCGGTTCTCACCGCCCAGAGTTACCGACACACAATTCGACAGTCCGAATGGACACCCGCAGCCTCCCTCGGACGGTCATTAGATGACTTAAAATATTTAAGATTTTCGAAATCGCGAAAGCACGCAGCGAACGCGACACAGTCCGAATTTTGAGGTTTTTGTAGGAGTTTTTATTTATTTATTTATGTTTGGGTCAAGCCAAACCTGGCACGCGTGCCCCTGGCCCGCGAGCACAGTATCCGATGAAGCTGTAAAAGCCGAGAAGGCTAATAGCAATTACATCACCGAAAATATATATTGAAAAAGGAGGCTCTTTTCTGTAAGGTCCCTAAGTCGTATTGGTCTGAACAAACCGCTGGCGGCAACAGATTCCACAAAGTGGTTGGGCGTGATAGAAAATTTCTGATAAAGCACATTAGTGGTGGAATGTCAGTCATCCAGGTGGTGCCGATGATGTTTTGTGCTGTACCGCAATGTGCGATGGTGGAATTTAGCAGCAGAAATCAATCCGGGCAATTCATAAACCATATGTCATTAAACATATATACACTGAAATCGCTTTTAAACGTGTTTATAAAGCCAATATGCAGTGCACTTAAAGCCTGTTTAATTTGTGTATCGTTCAGTTGATTTATAGCGTGTAATGCGATGTGGTATATGATCGACGTCATAAAATTAATGAGCCGCTTGCACCATGCGCTTGTTAAATTTGACTATCGCTCTTGTATCAATAGTATGAATATTAAATTATACTGAAAATTGAATGTACGATTTACGAATATTGTGCTTTACGTATCCAATTTCGTCTGTTCAAACACTAAATTGTGCCGGACGTAAAAATAATTCAGTAATGTGAATGAATTAGACAAACACGTATTTGTTAATTTCATGTATTTGATATTTTAATGTATTGTATTCTTCGTCGTGAAATAATATTTTACATAATATTTTACTGGTGGTAGGATTCCTATGCAGGGATCCGTCTAGGTAGGTACCACCCCAGGGCCAGTTATTCTGCCGTGCAGCAGTAGTGTGCAAACATTACTGTGTTTCGGTTTGAAGGACACTGAGAGCTAGCGTAATCACTGGGCATATGAGACTTAAGAACTGATGTCTCAGGTTGACGGACGCAGTGTGGTGTCACACAGTAATTTTCTGGGTCACACAGCATTGTTATGGGCAGACGTTACACTTCCCATCAGGTGAACGTTTTGCTTGTTCCGTCACTTTTAAGAAAAAAAAATTGACGACATGTTGTAAAGTCTCCGTACTGGAGATGCGTGATGGACACTTCCCGCCACCTAAACCCTCCTCAAATGAGGTCAGTGCTCATTAAATGCATTCAGGAGCATACTTATTAAAAAAAGAAAGAAGAAAGAGAATATATTCAGAATATCAATGAATAAGTAATTCTACCGAAGGCGACTTAATAAATCAAACATGACAGAAAAAAAGTCGTATAATAAATCAGCGTCAAGCTAAGTAATACTCGTATATAACTATGAAATTAAGAACTAATTTAATTTTGTAATTAATTTATCTCTGCTACTACTTAAAATGGCGTGCCTATGCACCAATTTGGTGACTTTTGATATTTTCATGACGAACTTTGAATATTTCATTGTTTCTACCAAATCAGAAAGTTAACACAGTTACACCATCTTCAGAATGAATACATCTTTACTATTAAATACTCCACAAATAAAAAAGGTTTATCTTCCCTCTTTCTGTCTGTCGAAATATAAATACTACGTACACACGTACAGTATATCAAAAACCACTTAAAGTATTTTCATAGAAAACGCACACGCTATTTTACTATTGGTGGAATTCCTATGAAGGAATCCGTCTAGGTAGCTTCCACCGCCAGTTTATTCTGCCATCAGGCAGAATTCGTTTGAAATTGGTAGCATAACAAAACTACACAACGTGTAGTCCTGTGGATGTTTTAAATGTGAGGAGCTTAATAGGAAAATGACCTGGCGTCTTCCAACAGACTGCAACGAATCCATCTTGTAAAATTGTATATGGAATGCATTAAAGGTGTAGCGACATCTATGTCGCCACATGAGAAGCTCAAGAAATATTCGCATACGTCCATAATCGCGCTATGAAAGTTTTCTGAGATGCGAACTATATATACAACATCGAAATATTACTAGTTGGAGGAGACGTCCTCCCCAGATCAGACCACTCGATCTGGCGGGTAGCTACCCTTTTCATTGGCAATATAATATGCCAAACTGGTGACCCCTGTATGAACAAAACGTATTTACCAATGTAAATGTATAAGAAATTAAAATAGCCTAATTTTTAAAGGGCATCGCCCGCCCATTTGAAATCATAAAAGTTTCAGCCAATAAATGTCTCACTGCTGAGCACAGACCTCCTCTCATTTCTGAGAGGGTTTTGAAGCTATTAAGAATCCACCACGCTGCTCCAATGCGGGTTGGCAGACTACACATGTCTTCAAAACATTTTTTTTATTTCTCAGACATGCAGGTTTCCTCACGATGTTTTTTTTCCTTCACCGCCGAGCGCGTGGTAAATCAGCACTTAAAATTGCAATTAACAATTTTAGTGGTGCCGGCACCGGGAATCGAACCCAGGTCACTCGCGTACTATGAAATTTTAAGCGAGCGCCTAGCCCCTGAGCTACCACGGCTTCTTTTGAAATCATGTACAATCAAAATGAAACTAGTACTGGACAATGGTGTATATTATCAAAAATCAATTTATAACACGTCACGAGTTAACTCCACAAGGTATTACTAAGTGTTGTAGACCACACGATTTACAGCAGCAGCCGAATGAGAGACTCTGCGTCTGTCGTAAGGTTTTTTAAACGTGTACGAATTTGGCGTGTATCTTAACTTTATTTGCCGTGGTAGCTCAGGGGCCTGGGGCTCGCCTTTAATATCATAGTAAGCGAGTAACTTGGGTTCGATCCCCGGTGCCGGCACCTCTAATATTGTTCTACAATTTTAAGTGCTGATTTACCACATGCTTAGCGGTGAAGGAAAACATCGTGAGGAAACCTGCATGTCTGAGGAATAGAAATATTTCGAGGGCATGTGAAGTCCGCCAACCCGCATTGGAGCAGCGTGGCGGATTCTTCCTAGCTCCAAAACCCTTTCGAAATGAGAGGAGGCCTGTGCTCAGCAGTGGGACATTTATAGGCTGAAACTTTTTAACTTCATATGTCTCCTTTTCTGTAATGGATTTACGCAAAGCAATTCAGAACTTATTTAATTAGACTGTTTGATTACATAAATAGATTGATCGATGAGTCCAATAGTAATAGTATCGTAAAATAAGTTACGCTGAAGACGTGGTGTTGCTGAACATATCGACCAGTGCAAAGAAGAGATTGCTGATTGCAGATATAATAATGATTTCTTATATTTACGCGAACACTACACATTTAAATTTTATTATTTAAACGGATTTTATCGAGTTTAATTTTTACTAACCCGACGTTTCAAGCGCTTGACAGCTCCAATGGTCACGGGATAAAATTAGTTTCATTTAAATGTGCAGATATAATGTAATGAAAAGCAAATTGTTGATATAAAGTGGGATATAAATGTTGATATAATGATTTCTTATGTCTACTACCGATCTACGCAGACCATCGGACCAAAAATAATAATTAAAATCTGAAGGTACCCCAGGTTAACTATGACATCAGGACATCTGTCACCTCAGTCCTCCCGTGACCATGGGTGCTGTAAAGCACTCGAAACGTCGGGTTATAAATAGTAAAAAATTAAACGCGATAAAATCCGTAAACTCAGTTTCATTTAAATAAATGTTGATAGATCAATACGTCCTATAACTATTGTAGTGAAGTACGCACTAAACAGTCTCTAATTTCAAATATCCGGGCCTGGCCAACGGAAATCACCATAACAATTAGGATATTGAATGGAATCGTAGAACGTTCGTGTTTTATGTAATATGTTGGTATGTTAGGTATTTGCGCGACAGTCATCCAATACAAGTAACACTTTCACTAATAAGGCCTTATACATATGTTTTATGCAGACAATTGATGGAATCACTGCACTATTTTTTACATATTTAATAAAAAAGTTAAAGCCGACCATTCTTCTGAAATAGTTTTGGAAGCGGGAGAAGTCCACCACGCTGCTTCAGTGTAGGTTGGCAGACTTCGCATGTCTTCGAAATATTTTTATTCCTCTGACATGCTGAGTATGTGGTGAATCATTACTTAAAATAACAACTTTAGAGGCGCCGGCACCGGTCGAACTTACTGACAATACTACTTTTACAGTACGCAAGTAGATACTTGCGTACTATAAAAACTATAAAACTTGATACTATAAATAAAATTAAGACAAGCGCCCGGCCACTGAACTATCACGGCTCTTCGGCATATTCTCATATATCCAATATAATAATCTAATATTATTCAAGAGCTTGGTGAAGTTTCCGTTGTTGTACCTCAGAAATGTTCGCAGAGGAGTAAACTGCTTTTTAATTGCAAATCTCTACATCAAACGCAGATTTATATATATTGAATAAAACACATATACAATTATGTGTAACACGTGCGTTATTTCTGGCTTATAAAATCGATGTAATGACTGTCATTTTAGTTACGGAGAATTATACTGATGTCTAGACGGCTAGCTGAGAAATTGCCAACGTAATGGCGCATCATTAAGAAAATGATTGTTTAGGCATAATATGGCTATGCCGATTGAAAATTATATACTATGCGAATAAGTTTAATATTAGAAACGCTTAAGACATAAAGAAACATGATCAGAAAAATGTTTAGAAGCAAAAAAAACAAGACATGTCAATTCGAATTGATTCTACTTGTGTGGGATTGCGAAATATGTATTTTGATGCCACGTTTAATAAAAGCGTGTTGCAACTTTCAAACAATATGTAATTTAAAGGAGAGGAAGTTAATTTGCTAAGATCCGCATGCAACGTATCAAAAATGGTGTATATCACTTAGTTTTTGAAGACCTCCGCCCGCCCTCCCTCAGTAGCGTGCACAAGCAAACTAACACCGCCAACATACGACATCACGGCGACTGTCTGTCGTAGAGTATAAAACACTCGATAATTGTTTTGGCGCGAAACACGTGTCGTGGTAATATTGTATTGGTGGAGGATATCTGGTGGCGGTTCCCGGTGGCGGTGTTAGTTTATATAACTAGGTAATGTACACCATTTTATATTTTGCATACGGATCTTAGCAAATCAACTTTCTTTCCTTCATTAGAATGTGTTTCCGCAGAGTAACGCACATTAACTAAATATAAAATTTTCTTCATTTCAGATATGACATTGTATTTTTTGTATACATCCAGTGACTCTCTCATAGGTATGTCACACATTGAGACAAATGATATGTACAACTCAGCCAAGAAACCTAGCTACAATAGTTTCATGGTGCCTGTAGATATATTTTTAACTTTTTTTGTACATGCATTGAACATGTTTCACAAAGCGCTCGCTTTTTGTGCCACGTACGATCGAATCTAGAGATAACAAATGATTTGTTTGTCAGCTTCGTATATTCACACACAAAATTTGGAATTGTTGGATTATCACAACGTTTTCATATCATATTTCATAGTTTATAAAATAAAATCTTTAAATTTTCGTATCATAGCAATGTCTTATATTCATTTAAATAACTGCGACCCGTGAAATAAGTCGACCACTTGACTGCGCCGCATTTTCGACAATTCTCGGTAATATTCGGTTCTCGGCGGGCGGCTCGTTATGGTACCAAAAAGTTTTATATTCCTTCATCATCATCATCATTTCAGCCCATCACTAGTGAACATACACTATGAACATACCTATGCCCGTCTCCAGGAAGCAAGCTAACTCTGTGCCAAATTTCGTCAAGATATGTTTAGCGGTTCAACTGTAAAAAGGTAACAAACAGACAAATGTACAGAGAGATTTACTTTCGCATTTATAATATTAGTATGGATAACCTTCTTAAATAAATGAGCTATCTAAGGAAAGAAGATTTTTTTTAAGTCGGGTTAGTATTTCGTGAACTTAGCATGCTCAAACTTCCAAACTCTCCAGCTTTATTATACTGGTACTGGTGGTAAGATTCCTATGCAGGAATCCGTCTAGGTAGGTTACACCGCAAGGATATTTATTCTGACGTAAAAAAGTTACTGTGAGTGACGTAACATTGCTGTGTTTTGATCTGACGGGCATTGAGTGCTAGTGTATCAACGTTGCGTATGAGACTTAAGAACTGATGTTAAGGTCACGGGCACAGTGAGACACAGAAATATTCTAGGTGACACAGCATCTGTTATGGGCGGACGTTGTTCTTACCAATGTGTGATCGTTTGCCCGTCTTTTCACGTTTGCTTATAAAAAAGTATGATAAGTATCGTGTTGCGGCGGCGTAAGAAAATCTACCATCCCATTGCGTCCCCTGGGTGTCGTAATAGACGAGAGAAATGCCAGAAAAAGCTGATGGCTTAAGACAGATGGCAGAATTACCTACTAAAAACATATACAAAGACCCCGGGCAGCAGCGTCTGGTACTGGGATCAAAATCTGTCTGCAAAGCGTGGTATATATGGCAAATGGTCCCTTCTTGGAAGAGGCCTTTGTCCAGTGGAAATAGGCCGATGATGAAGAAAACGAATCGTTGAAAGTTCAATTGATAGCTTGACAAAACACAACAACGATAGCTTTGTACAGATTTCGTTTGAAATTTTTGCAATTCCGCCCTAGAAAAAGATTAGCGTCATTAAATTAAAGGGCTTTTATCCGAGGCCCATGCACCTGTAAAAAATGAGTAAAGTTGTGATGAAGAGGACACCGCGTTCTGTGAAGCCTGTAAATATCTTACTACAGAGCACAGTACTTCTCTAAGCATTTGTTAAATACATATACGATTACTACGAGTATTATGAACAAGATTCGTCATAAATTGGTTTATAATTGAGAAAGAAAACCATTTCATTTGGTTGCTGAATTTGAATTTTAAATAATTTTAGAGTTCGAAATAAGAGGAACAGAAAAGTATGTTGATAAGAGGTGTTACTAGTTAATAAAAATTTTAAAGGGAAACACCCATTTAAAAGTATTTGCTAGAGGTATCAAGTACAGCTCTTTCTGTTGTATGATTTAAAATAAATTCATAAAACTGTATTGTACTCGTAAGTACGTTTCCTTCAGAATAAATTTTATTTTTAAACTATTACTTTCGGCACCTTATCTAGTTTTGAAATATTTGATGTAAAATCACCAGAAATAAAACATTGTCTATTTTATGAATCCTTTAATCTGCAATATGTTATTTCATTTCCCGGAAAAAAACGCGACTACAGATTTATTAGATAAAAATGGATACAAAAAATACGTTTTCCAACACTATGTGACAATATCGAGGTCATGTGTTGTCTGCCAGCCGCAGTATTGTTACAAATATATGTCCTGCATGCATTTGTTACCAATGGAACGGTAAAAGTAAAAAAATCGATGTGAATATCTACACATTTTTACACGTTTTTATATGTTAATGACATTGCAAGTCATATAATCATTATAAGTGCAATTTTTTTCATAATCATCATTATTTCGGCCCATCATAAGTCCACTGCTGAACATAGGCCTCCCCCTAGACTGCCATAACACGCGGTGCTGACTTACCGCAATACCGTATAGGTCTTCGCTCCATCTACACTGCGTTTGCCGGTAAGAGGTTGACATTCCAGAAGCTCCAGGACCTTTCTTCCACAACGGTTATTGGTTCTACGAGCTATATGGCCGGACCTTGCAATTTCTGTATGCTGATCCCTAGGGTTGTGTCGGTTACAGTAATTTCTATCTTGCAGAGAAACACCAAGAATAGCCCTTTCCATAACTCGCCGAGCGACTTTGAGCTTCCTTATGGTGTAACCGGTGGGTTCTACTTGGAGGTGCTGGGTTCAAATCTCAACCTTCACCTCTGCCAGGCAAGAACTCCAGTTACAAGGTTACAGTTGTGTTGGTGTTGAGCGTGTTTCTTATCACTAAATGGTGGAGAAGAAAAATGAGTTAATGGCAGTTACAACTCTATTTCATTTGTCCGCACCGTGATGATTATAATACATAATATATCCAACACCAGGTTTATGAATAATAACAATAATCATATTTTTACTGAGTCGCAAGCGGGCAATTTAGGTTCTGATGTTAATCTACACAATGTATAACAACGGTTAATATCTAGCTTATGTTATGCTACCATTTTCTACTTTAACAATATACTTTTAAATGATTCTATTTGGTTACAATTAATTATTGCTTCGCTACATTACGAAATTAACCTCACTCCGAAGAACTTTTCAGAATGAGCAACCCGCATAAATTCATGTCACATATCTCAATGACACTGCAAATGTTGCCATATACCATGATTTCTAAACATACATCAAGATCTAGGCTCTAGCATTTTAAATCATATTAATAATTCATAACTATTATCCATCTATAACTACAATCGAACCCATTCACGGTACAGGACAGCAACCATTGGTTCCTAGTTAGCTGACACTCCCTCATTTCCTGTGCATTCCAAAATCACCACAGGAAATCGTCAACAAACATTGCGTGGCAGAACATCTACTTCCACCGCAGTCGAAAGTAAATAAAAGTGGCCTTGATGACTGTCGATTACATCATTATGTCTGTTTTTGACCTGATGACTTTCTTGGAGCACTCGGTAAATACCGATCTACCACAACAACGCAAGCGCAACTTTTTGATAGGTAAGTTTCTTAATGACAATTGACACAGAGTTGCCAGCATAATAAATTTTAATGTACATGATACGACTAGTGCGGTCGCGAACGACGTTACAATGCGGCATGCAGTTAAGACATACGTCTCAATTCCGGATATCATCACTAACAACAACAAGACTACTGTTGTATTTTTAACAAGCAGTAACCAATTTTCAACAATACTGAACGTGCCGAAAATATTGTATAGTACTTGGATATGTATATTAAATTTTACGTCATCTAACCGCGCTGCAGTACATAGTACTGGCTAGCGTAAAATAGTTTAACTCAACTTGGGAAGGCAAGTCTGATAGTATGTGAACATAATATCTCAGAATATCAGCCAATTTCTGAAAACGAAACATCCCATTATAGTCCTATATAGCGACACCGATCTTGATAAACTGTGTATAAATTTAGGTGTATAGACATCAAGAGCACAGAGGCGACTTGTCATCAGGGAGATTATTTTTAAGCGCTTTAGTCACCCTCTACACCAATAAAATATATTTTTACATGAATCGAATTAATAAAATTCTCTGTTTTATACAATGTAAACACGTTTCACAAAGGTTTTCGTGTGTGGGAAGAAAGCTGAGTATCTAAGATCAAGTTTTATGACATTCGTGACTGTGTTAGACGATAAGAAAGGTTTTATATGTCCTCAGGGAAGACTGAGGCTTGTATAATAGTTTTGTTATTACGAAAATGGAATCTGTAACAATGTAGATTTCATTTTAAGAATACTAGAAATGTTATTAACATATCTAATGTTAATAACGGACGTAGCATCGGTGTAGTTTGGTGGCGGATAAATAGAATCTACCACCCCATCACATCCCGTAGGTGTCGTAAAAGTGACAGTGGGCAAAATACAACCCGAAAATGGGCAGCAGCATCTTCTTGGAACATCTGAATAAATAAATTGCAGTTGCCAACTCGCCTGCCAAGCGTGGCAACTATGGCGAAATCCCCCCAATTTTGTAGCTCTCATTTGAGAGCTACAAACTTTTGTGGCAATCTTTGGGGAAGGCCTAGACATCACACATTTTGCTCCGATGCACCCTAGGCAACGGTCAGTACAGCGATCTTTCTGGCCGTTGGCAAATAATCCGACGAGAAGGCCTCCTCCACGTACTCTTTGGATAAGCGGAGGGGATAATGGAGCAGTAGAGGAGTAGAAGCCAGGCGGCGGAGATGCAACTGATTTGCGGCCTGACTTGAGGTGGCGAGCACGGAAATTCCGTTAGCCCCTAATGGAAGAATAGGTGGAGACTCGTATCTCCATCTCTGCAACTAGAAGGGCCGTAAAGAGGGCGTGATGACCGCCTGATACCTAAAGCCCGAAGGCGGTGTAAGCGGTGTTCCATCGCGGTCCTAAATGTTGATAAGGTAAAGACCTACAGATCTACTGCTTTAACGAGTTGGGCTTGCTAACAGTCGTCACCGTCGGGGTTGATGTAATATAATGTATTCTATCGCCATTTGTTGGGATTGCTGTAATGTATTCGAGCAATCCCAACAAATGGCGGTGTCGCGCAGTTGTAGCCGGTAGGAGCGCGGCATAATCCCTTCGTTGCCCCGCGGCGAAAAGTTTTCTGTGTAGCTTTCCTGGCAATAAAAAAGTACAATAACATTTTCATTCATTTAACGTCCCAAATTTTGACAACAGCATATTAAAGAAGGAATTCCCTATAAGTGTATGTAGTCTTGACCACAATATATTGCTTAGTTTATTTACAAGTAAAGAATAAAAATAAACCACCAACCACGTAACGATAAGTGGCAATTGCCGCCCGAGTTAATAAACAATTAAGTATGTAAGAACGTGTATATAAGAAAATTTTGAAATGATAAATGAAGCGTTATATGTATTCGTATGTCCACATCATCACACACTATATCAAATACCAAATACCAAAATATTCTTCTGTTATTGTCCACGAGAGTACGATGCTTCCTCGATCGACCCAGTTACTCTAGATACCGCTGCAGAGTGCCATAACTATCTACTAAATAAAATTCTTATACATAAATACATTTTTAATATCTTCTGTCAAAATCTTGTGGTCTGGTTGTGTTGTGCATGTGAAATTTATCTCTGTAAAGTGCACACACGATGCAAAATAAATCCTAGTGTGGGCCATCGGTTTTTAAAGAAAACAGAAAAAACTAAACAGTTGGCTTTATGAATAAAAAGCTTGTACATCAGTTCACTGAGTAAGTCCCCATAATGGCATCCATTAGACATCCAGTCGCGGCGTCAAATGGCCTCCGGTGGTCGTTCTAATCTCACCGTCCATTTCCCTTCGACGCTTAGTTACAATTTACCGCTGTGTGCGAACTTCCGATATAAAGCCAGCATTAGCAGGTAAAGTAAGCTAATTCAAAGTGCAAACTATTGTTCATTTACCTTATGCACTTTCGAATTAATTTACATAAGTCCTTAAAATGTTTGATCAGAATGAATAGTGTTAAATTTATTTACGAAGTTACGAGGCTACGCTAAATGGTAAATTGCATATTTAAGCTGATATATTTACTGCAAGTATATATTTGTACAAAAGCAGAGAACATAAATGATGGCGTTCGGAAACTAAACGACGACCTCAATCGCATTTACTGGTGGCAGGATTCCTATGCAGGAGTCCGTCTAGGTAGGTACCACCCCAGGGCCAGTTATTCTACCGTGAAACAGTAGTGTGCAAACATTACTGTGTTTCGGTTTGAAGGGCACTGTGAGCTAGCGTAATCACTGGGCATATGAAACTTAAGAACTTATGTCTCAGAGTGATGGGCACAGTGTAGTGTCACACAGAAATATTCTGAGTAACACAGCTTTTGTTATGGGCAGGCGTTGCACTTACCGTCAGGTAAACGTTTTGCTCGTTTCATCACTTTATACAATAAAAAAATATAATGAATGTTTTTCCACATTCAATGGATGGATTGAAAAATATTGAAAATTGTTATTAAATTGCGTTTAGCAAAAGGTATTGCGTTATGTTTTTGGTATCTTAGTAGAAATTCTTAATATTTGAGTTTGAATGTATGAGTGTTCCTTAAAATCCGCAATGGTGGTGGAATATTGTTCCAGGTATGTTTTATTGATATTTATCGTTTTATTTAAGGTGCTTACTATATTCGATGTCTTATTATTACTCATATTTGTCCTATATTATCATATATTTTATCATTCTGTTCACTTAGTTGTATTTGTTACACATAGACACGTACGTGCATTCTCTCTTTACTTACGTAGTGGCTCCACCGAAAAACAGCGCATTCTTTGCTGAGTGGAGTCCATTTCGACTTCACAATACAGCATTACTTCTGTTTCCAGTGTTTTACAGACCTTGTTTCTTTTTTTTTTTCATTTTACTGAATATTTTTTTTTATTTGCATTCTCTGTTTTGTATTGTGCACGTCGAATAAAGTATATATATGTCTATGTCTAATGCTGAGAAAGTATTAATCAAATCGATATATTTTTTTTAAAAAAATACGTTATTATAGTTATATGCCGTCATTATTTTAAGCTATGTATGTATTGGTAATAATTAAGGTCAATAAAATGAAACAATTAAAATATACGTCGTAATAAATTTATGACTTAATGTTGTACTTTCTACGTCAGTATCGTATCATCATCAGAATCAGGATCGCTGAAACAATCTTGGAGATAATTATTAATTACTTTACTTTTTCACAATAATAAAAGAATATTTTTTTTATTTCATCGATTACCGATTTTGTCCTATCTCTAACATTTTTGAAACATGCCGTAGCAAGGCTACGGTATGATTCGTAAGAACGTCGTAAATAATTAGTTTCATTTTTATGAACGTCGTAAATTTCATTAGTACGAATTATTTTAGTTTAATATAACATGCTGGTTTATATCTGAAGCTCTGTATGATTGTTTAACCTTGGGTGTCGTAAACGTTGACAGTAGGAAATTTTAAAGTTGGAGATGGGCAGCACCATCTTTCTGGAACATCTGATTAAATAATCAGCGGTTGCCAACCCGCCTGCCAAGCGAGGCAACTATGGCAAGATCCCTCCTAAATAAGAGCTACAAACCTTTGTGGCAACTTTTATGGGGGAGGCCTGTGTTCAGCAGTGGACTATTGATAGGCTGAAATGATGATGATGAGGTATCATCACCAATGACAACCGCCTGGCCTAGTACTCAGAGCATCCGGTTTCTTCGTCGATCCTGGGTTCTTATCCGAACTGGAGTGAACATTTGTAAAAAACACTAATTGTTGATTTTTGAGTCTGGTTTTGTTGCGAAGTAACGGGCAATTGAAAGGTTTCGAAAATAATCAAATGAATAATCAAATGGCATCATGTTCCGACATCAATTTTTCCCTTAAATAGAAAACTATGTCTGTGTGCGACTTAAACCTTAATTTAAATATCTGAGATAACGTCTAGGAGCAGATAGAAGATAACGGATATTTTAACTGTTTCGGTTTAGAATACAAACGTATGCTCTGAACTCTATTTTACTGGTGGTAGCATTCCTATGTAGGAATCTGTCTAGATAAGTAACACAGCAGGGTAAGTTATTCTGCCGTGAAGAAATTCGTGACGTGAAAACGTGTAAACATTTCGCGTATGAGTGGGCTACGGGTTTGGTCTCTTCCTCCTAATATGGGGTAGGAAAATGTGATTGTATGTATGTAGGAGACTTAAGAAATTATGTGACTGAAAGACGGGCGCAGTGTGATGCCATTTATAAATATACGGAGTGACACAAGTGAAAAAGCTACTTTTACGGATGATGTTCTCCTAGCCAACTTAGACCACGGCGACAACTTCCGACTACTGTCGAGAGCCATCAACTGAGCAGGAGATATTATAGTGTCACAAGTGTACGCGCAAACACAGAGGCACTCACTCGTTTATGTTTTAGCACAAATGTTGGCTCCGGCTGGGATTCGAACCCAGGACCTGCGGCTTAGAAGTCAGGTACTCTGACCACTAGGCCACGCGGTCGTTAACTTTTATGGACACGTTGTACTTACCGTCAGGTGAATCTTTTGCTTGTCTCGTCACCGTCCCATATTAAAAAAAAACACAACCATTACAATATTATTTCACGAAAAATCTATTAATTAATTATTAGGCTAACGTTAGATAATATACTTTCAAGAATTATTTTCAAGAAGCATAAAAATGCGATAGTTCAACCTCTAGCGCCTCGTTAAGGCGGCGTGAAATGGGAGGGTCGAGATGGAGAAGTTCGGTGGGGATTAAGCAATTTAGGTTACGAGCGAAGTACTTACATGTATTTATTAAAACTCGAATCCTAGTATATTATCATGTTAGATGGAGTACTTAAGCGAAGAAATTACTAATAAAATTACTGCATTATTTGTAGACAATGAAATTTAATTCTTCAATGCCTATTTGGTTTCCTAATCCGAGAATTTTCGCAGTTGCGCATACACGTTTACTGGTGGTAGGATTTCTGTGCAGGAATCCGTCTAGGTAGATACCACGCCAGGGCCAGTTATTCTACCGTGAAGCAGTAGAACAAACAAACATTACTGTTTCAGTTTAAAGGGCACTGAGAGCTAGCGTAATCACTGGACATATGAGACTTAAGAACTGATGTCTCAGGGTGACGGGCGCATTGTGGCGTCACACAGAAGTGTTCTGGGTGACACAGCATTTGTTATGGGCAGATGTCGCACTCAGCATCAGGTGAACGTTTTGCTCGTTTCGTCACTTTTTCAAATAAACACGTGTTGCTTTTGATGTTGTTATTTTTATTTAATTATTGTTTATTCTGTATTAATAAAACATATTGATTAAAACCGTCAAAAATGGAGGATATCTGTGAAGTTTTGTCTTCTTCAGTCAGAAAAACCTCATTAATTGACTTTGAAATTTTGACTTTGACTTTGAAACCATTGTAAAAACGTCATTTGATCATTGATACAAAAAAATGTAAGATACACAACAGTTCCATACATTAATCACTTCAAATAGCGTCCAACGATCAATCAAAACATACAAATAAAGACAAAGATCACAAATTCCGATTAAATAACCCGATATAAACAAATTTAATCTTATGCCCACATCTCAAAGTACTTTTTTAAATGAAATCAACTATCGTTTCACGACGGTTTGACAGTCCTTGCGTTGACACGGCTGACGTGATGCTCCTCGAAATGAGCGCATTGTGCGCTCTTTTTTTTTGAGGATGCTTTTGAGTCGCTGACTATTTTATTCCTGGCCCAATTTCTGCTACGGCAACTTCTTTCGATTAAGAACCAGAATTAGTTATGTATGGCTAATATAGTACTGTAGGTATTTGAACGCTAACACGAAATCACTTATTCCTTTTCACCTTCTCGTACTCGATGTGACACATGTGCCATAATTAAACATTGGAAGACCAAAATATGTCTGATGTGGTTGAAGACACTCTAGCTTTTAAAGGAGATCTTTGTTCAAATAGGAGTCAGGCGCATCTTAATCAATAGTCTGTAGTTTAAGTGTCTGCATAAGCATGAGCTAATTCTTAAACTGTAGAAAATTCTTTAAACGACGATGTAATTGTTGCTGTCTTTGACGACATGTATTATCGATATACCGCTATAAACTAGGCTCTTATCAGAAACATGAAAATTTGCAAGCGTTGTTTGTCCACGAACTTTCGCTGAAAAGTTACAGTTACGAGTGTTATAAATAAGGTAACAAAGAATGTCTCCTTCACCTGAGTCATATAAAAGTTATATTATGCCAAACACTGAATCTAAAGCGTTTTGACAAACTATGATTTATTTTCTAGGATTATTCGCTTCACACTTCAAATCGAACATCGTAAATCAGATAACTCGTTGCTTAAGTCATAATATAATGTGGTATATGCAAAATACAAAGTTTTTTTACAATAATAAAACGACCTTTTCTTGAGACCTATCTATTATATCTTTTCTCTATTGTAACTAAAAAGTAAAATAAATTATTAAAAAAAGAAACAAAAATCTGATCTCTCGTCTTTATGTACTAATAGCATTGTCTTTATTTTTGTTAGTCTATTGTCTGTCCGAACGAAATTAACTTGATAGCTGATAAAGCTGTTGTATTGAAATTTGCACAAGTAATAGACAATAGTTCGGGGACAACTTAAATTTGTCCTCTGATTTTGGAGATACATGAATTCAAACGTAGGAGCACCGCACACAGTGTATGTTATATTTTTGATATGAATGTTAAATACAAACACCGAGGTAAATTATTTACTGGAATACAATAATATAGTATGTGATGGCGATATCATAAGAATTTTTTTTTAACTTGGGAAAAGTTATGGAGCGAGCAAAACGTTCATCTGATGTTAAGTGCAACGTCTGCCCATAACAAATGCTGTGTCACTCAGAACATTCCTGTGTGACACCACACTGCGCCCGTCACCCTGAGACATCAGTTTTTAAGTCTCATATACCCATTGATTGCGCTAGCTCTCAGTGCCCTTCAAACCGAAACACAGTAATGTTTGCTCACTACTCTTTCACGGCAGAATAACTGGCCCTGGGGTGGTATCTACCTAGACGGATTCCTGCATAGACTCCTACCACCAGTAAAATTATTAAAAATTTACTTGTTTATATATTTACTTTTAGTATGTCAAATACGGCGTTCATAAAATGAAGCGCTTTGTATCTACCGTGTATTTTTGATACGGCTTGGTTGTTAGTGTTATTACGACTGAGTGATGTAATTTTTTCCCTGTCAGTACTACTAATGTTATTTATTTATCAGTTGCTTTAGCGCACAACAGGTGAATATATATATATGTATGTACATATGTATATGTATGTATGTATATATATGTATGTTTCTAGTTACGTATGTAAATTTTATAAGACATTTATATATATAATTATTATAATATTATTTTATTTTAAATAAATAAATAAAAATAAATAAGCAGCTCCTTTCCTATAGATGGTTTTTCTATTGTTTTTTTATCGGACTAACGAGCATACTGTTCACCTGATAGTTGATCACTGCCCTCCATGAACATCCACAATACCCGAAGAATTACAAGTACGCCGCAGGCTTTTGAGAAAAGAGAAAGCTCTTTTATTAAAGGTCCCTTAGTCGTATACATATATACTTATTTTCACCGCCTTTTTCCCACATAAAGGGGTAGACAGAGGCCCCACGCGTAACCCACTAATTGCCTTCGGGGAAAACGAGACGTGATGGGTGGCGAATAACGCCGTTTGTCATTTAGGTAAGAGTCAAAAAAAATCTTAATTCCCATTGCATTCCCACGAAAAACCACTGGCAGTACAGATAGAGCAGATACCAACCACTTTATGGTTGTTCGTGACAAAAAACGTCCCGTGAAAAAGTGCAGTGGTGGAATGAAAACCATCAAGGTGATGTTGATCTAATTTTGAGCAGTGCCGCAATGTTTAATGTTGAAACTCAGCTGCTGGAATGAATCCAAGCAATTCTTTGGAACAATCTCAGGCTATGGATCAGCAGATCAGAAAAAACTTGTTCGTCGCCGATTTGAGCTGCTCTGCGTTGGTTTCTAATAAAAGGAGCTGCCATTGGGGTGCACCGAACTAGAGATGAGAACAGAATTCTATGTGAGGCCGAGCTTGCGCCTTGTTAAGTAGTAAGCGATTGGACGGCTTTTAGAGGCCATTTTGGCAATCCCATTCAAATGAACGCGAAACTGAACGTCTACGCCAACGATTCCGATAATAGCAGAGGAAACAATGCGAGGTATATGAAGCTATACATATCGTTACGCCCGTTTCTCATACAAAAGGGTAAGCAGAGTCCACACACTCAGCCCACCATTCGCTCCTTTTGCAAACGATACGTGACGGATAGCGAACCATGTCGCCGATATTTTGGTATGTCAAAAAATTCCAGCCCCCCATTGCATCCAACGAGCAATATAGTGACAGCATAGCATATTATAGTGGGGAAAATGTAGGAGCTATTCTACTCTGCCGGACACTTATCCACATTGTACATGCTGCTGAACATAGGCCTTTATAGATTGCCTAACAACACGGTCCTGAGCCACCTGCATCCATCGACTTCATGCAAAACTGGAAAGGTCTTCACTCAGTCTAGTGGTAGGTCGCCCTACACTGCATTTGCCGGTACTAGCTTGCCACTCTAGAACCGTTCTAATTACTTCTATTAAAATGTATTTTCCGATCTTATCGTATAAGCGGTACATCGAAAATAGGTAGGTGAAGACCTATAAGTGCATCTATTAGCATTAATACTAACAAAAACAACAGAAGAATGTAAAGTGTCACACAGTTCCCTCATTGTTGTTAAGATATAAAAGGTGTTCAATGCATACAGTCAACTATGATACATAGAATTACAAACGATAACCAGAATTTTCCTTTGCTCAACATATACAGGATATGTACCTCACGTTTCGTTGAATATTGATAATCGGTATCAGCTTATCCCTACATTTCACAATGCTGCTATTGTTGTCCCTTGGGTTGAAGTCTTTATCTGAGATGGTATTCAATTAATGTATATGAGAGGTATTACTACTAATGTAATAAATCATACATTTCATTAATTATATTTATTAATCGTTTAACTAAATATAATAATAATATTTACATCAAGAAAAGATAGGAATGCCGGTTATTAGAATATCATGAACAAAGTGAATTTATTAAAATCTGCATGCAGATATGGAGATTCAAACAAATTAATTTTCTTTCCTTTAGTTTATCTACCATACCGTAATGGATTTCCGCAAAGTAACGCCTGATTCTATTAACCATAAAGCTAGTTGTCAACACCAATGAATAGCCGGCGCCCAAGAACGGAGGCGTTCCTCCACATTTAACTCCTAACTCCCTATCCTCCCTCTGATTTATGGCCACATTACACCCGCAATCTCACTTACAACACACCATTATCCATGCACAGAAATTAAACGACAAACTACTTTATGAATATATGTTATTATATTAGACGTAAAAGAGTACAAGATGTACAATTATTATGTATCGTAACTGTAAAAATAGACGGATTTTTTTTTAAATTTTAAAGTCTTTTCGAGGTTATAGTTTAAAAGTTTTTTTTTTATTTGATAAAAGTGACGGAACGAGCAAAATGTTCACCTGATGGTAAGTGCAACGTCTGCCCATAACAAATGCTGTGTCACTTAGAACATGTCTGTGTGACTCAACACTGTGCCCGTCACCCTATGACATCAGTTGTTAGGTCTCATATGCCCAGCGATTACGCTAGCTCTCAGTGCCCTTCAAACCAAAATACATTAATGTTTGCACACTACTGCTTCACGGCAGAATAATCGGCCCTGGGGTGGTACCTACCTAGACGGATTCCTGAATAGTAAGTGAACTATTGTTGAACAAATTTATTAACAAAGATACGAGTACTAATTATCTCAAAATCAATAAACTCGTCGAGGAAGTTTATAAGAAGAATCTATCACTAGAAGGTATCAATCTTAGTTCATCGAAATATGCGACGACTACTTCATTCTATAAATTGAGTTTTTCCATCAATAGCGACCTTCTGAAAAGTCAATTTTCCCCTCATTCCTCCTACTTTGACAGTTAATAAAAGCGCCGATAGAGACACAATTTGAATTGCTAATGTTATTTTTCTTAAAATTACTTTGATGTACTATGGATTAAACGTCTATTATATTTAAAGATTGTGTGCCCGATGGAAGCCGTACGGCGTTGAGGGGAAAAATATTTCAATTTGCCTTTGTTTAATACGAGTAGATATTTTATTAGTTTAGTTGTTTTGTTGACAGCAAGTTTTTTAAAAATACATTTCTATTGTTTAGTGGATTTTTTTGTCTTTCTAATATTATGTAACGTTCTTTACACGCAATAAAACATAAGCTTATTACGAATATATAGAAAAAATAGCACAAAAATGAAACAAGTGCTTCATAGTCTAATTCATTATTTTTTTTCTGAAAAATATAATAATAAATGTTAAATAACAGACAAAGAACTTTTTAACTTATTTTGCATACAAAATAAATGTGACAGTTTTCCTGCAACTAACATACGTGAAGCAAAACGATGAAAACCGATTAGATAGATAACAGCACATTTAGACTAAATTGCTATGTCAACTACGATAAAATGATGTGTAGTTTTGATACGGAAATAATTGTTGAAGCTTTCACTCTAATAGCATGGACGCTGTCGTTAAAAGTGAGAATTTTATGAATAAAATATCATGTTTTCGTTTTGTATGTCACCGTTCCGAGGAAATCCGTTTAGTAGTCCGATTTTTTTTTAAATATTTTTACGTGAATAAGTATTTAAATGAGGACTCAAATCATCTACATCTTTTCTAACCGATAAGTTGGCGCTCCGTCAACTTAGAGAACTAAAATATTCCAGCTTTTCCTTTATTTTTGCTAGTATAATTTCTGCGTTTTCCGTCATTCACTGTTCGCAAATAGCATCATGCTATTATCACTGGTATTCTATAAGGGCGTGGTATTTCTTTGAACGAGTCGACCGATTTATATGCAAAAGTTAGAGTTTAGCTGCACCTTGGCTCTACTGTGATCAAAATGAAGATTCAAGTTCATCAATAACTTCGTCTACGTAGCTGTATCAATTGCTATCGTGATCGCTATTATCATCAGCTGGTAAAGAACAAGCAGTGGATGCTCGACTTAGGTCTCAAATTGGAAGGCTTTTATTATTGCATAAAGTGATGAAACGAGCAAAACGTTCACCTGATGGTAAGTGCAACGTCTGCCCATAACAAATGCTGTGCCACCCAGAAAATTTCTGTGTGATACTGTACTGTGCCCATCACCCTGAGACATAGGTTCTTAAGTCTCATATGCCCAGTGATTACGCTAGCTCACAGTGCCCTTCAAACCGAAACACGCAACTGCTTCACGGTAGAACAACTGGCCCTGGGGTGATACCTACCTAGACGGACTCCTGCATAGGAATCCTACCACCAGTAGAAATAAAAATGTAAGTAATGGCTATGCCGTAATCGCAACGCTCGACTAACGGATTAACGAACGCAGTAGCAGTCGATTCGTACCTTTTTTTGGTAGTATCGAAGCGAGCAAGACGTTAATGTGATAGCACATGTCAGGCCTGCTTAAAAAGTTGCTGTGTCATCCGTAATTACTCTGGTATTGCGGATGTTCACGGGTGGCGGTGGTAACTTACCATCGTGTGAGTCGCTTGCTCGTTTGCTCACTCTTCCATAAAAACAATTCAAAAGCTCTGTGTAGCAACGCAGTAAGCACATGACCAAAATACATCGGTTCTTAATTCTCACATGACCTGTAATTGCATTGGATACAGTGCCCTTCACACCGAAACAGTAGCGTTTGCCCAGTACAGCTTGACGACAAAATAAATTACACTACTGTAGGCAGATTTTACCCAAGTCGCTGATTTCGATACTGGCAACTACTTAGATGGATTCCTATGCAGGAAAGTCTCTGAGTAGGTACCACCGCAGGGCAAGTTATACTCCCGGGAAGCTAATGTAATAAACCTTACTATGTTTCGGTCCATAATAGCACTAAGAGCTAGTGTAACTACTGGGCATATGAGACTTATAGCCGATAGGTGTTTGGCAGAGTAGAATAGCACCTACCTCTTTCCGACCGAGGTGTCGTAAGAGGCGATAAAGGTATTATAGCCTTTATTCCTGCAAAACAACTCCTTAATATGCAATGCTGTCATCATGAAACGAAATGAGGAGTAGGATTTTATACCTTACCACAATTGGCACCAATTTTCCATGGGGGCGAAAGAGGGCTACATGTTTGCCACTGCCTACCCCTTTATATGGGAAAGAGGCGTGACTATATGTATGTGTATGAGACTTATGAACTGATGTCTCTGGATGATAAGAGAGACAGAGCATTTGTTATGGGCAGACTTTGCAATTACCATCAAGTGATTTACTCGTCTCGTCACCTTCTTCAATAAAAAAAAACCAGTTTCGATAGTTTAGATTTTAAATGTAATTACTTCGTAATCATCATATTAGCTTTAGTATATAGTTTATATTTATATATAAACTATATACTAAAGCTAATATGATATAGTTTACTATTGAACTTGAAATATTTGACACACTTCGTAATTGGTTTGGAAGCTGCAATGGTAGAAAATACTTACTTTTACAAAACTTTAGTTGCCCAGAAGAGAAGATGTGTAGTTAATAATCTTCTACCAGCACAACAGTGCCAAGAAAAGCGAAGTATAAAAGTTCAAACATTTCATAAGTATTCGTTAGACCCAATTATTTAAAAAAAAATTCGTGGTAGTAATTAATTAGTCTGTATTCTCAAGATACTTCACATTTTCTTGGCTTCGCAGGAGTAATTAAGTGACTCGATGTATATATTCGCAAACAATAGTAACTAAAAAAAATACCTCATTGAACATTAGCAATTCAAAACCCAGTATGATAGTAATCTTTAAAAAAATCGATATCAAATAAAAGATGGCAGAATTGTAACATTGTTATATTTTAACGGTGTATTTAGCCGTGGTAGCTCAATGGCCGGGCACTCGAGTTCGATCTCATCGTGGAAGAAAACATCGTGAGGACATCATGTAGGTTACATGATGTCTGAGAAATAAAAACATTTCGATCACATTTTAAGTCCGCCAACACGCATTGGAGCAGCGTGTCAGAATTTTCTCCACACCAAAAATCTTTTAAGATACGAGAAGAGGCCTGTTGCTTAGCAATGGGAAATTTACAGGCTGTTATTTTAACGGTGATTTCAATACACATAAATAGATCTAACTTGGAGAAATAGTTGTAAATTTAGCAGATATCCTTGTATATTATAGAAGAAGTATACTTAAGAGAGGGTGACGGGCGCATTGTGGTGTCACACAGGAACTTTCTAGGTGACACAGCATTTGTTATGGGCAGACGTTGCACTTACCATCAGGTGAACGCTTTGCTCGTTTCGTCACCTTATACAATAAAAAAAGTCCTTTCGTGTTTCAGACATAACACATTATTTACCGTCTGAACATCAATTCGACTAAAACATTAAAGCTGTCGTTTCTAACTTTTAATTGACAGAACATTTTTAAAGGTCTTAAATATATAATACTACAAATATAATAAAATAATTAATTTTAATTTTTTTACTTTATTTTTATTATTATGTGTATATTGTCAATTAAAAAAAAAGTAACATATTTCTTTTAATTGATACCTATTCCGAAACTTAATTTCACTAACTATACGATGACACTCATTATACACAAAGTATTTCTTAAAATTATTTCTTTTGAATATTTAAGATAACACAAAGAACTAAATAGCTCAAAGAATTCTATATTGAATATCAAATGGGATAAGTTTCTACCAAGAAAATTATACAACATGATAAGATCCAAGAAAAACATTTAATATTACTTAGAACTTCCCAAGAGTTTTTGTGTTATATTTTTTTGTGATAGGTACTGAAATATTTAGAAAAGATCATTTTGGTTCTATAGCATTATATCTATACTGATATTATAAATGTGAAAGTGACTCTCTCTGTCGCTCTGTCTGTTTGTTACCTATTGACGGCTAAACCGCTGAACCGATCGTTATTAAATTTGGCACAGAGATACGAGGGGTGATCCAAAAGTAATGATAATCAGTTATTTCTAGTGCACACAAAAATACAAAAAAATTTCAGTCACTTACTCAGTTAACCACTAGTTCAGGGAAAAAAAATCATATAAATAGGCCACGATTCCCGGGAGCTACATTCATTTGAATACGGACTGTCAAGGAGTGAACATCAAAATGGAAAAACACGAAATCAGAGCTGTCATTAAATACCTCTGCTTGAAAAAAATGTCTACCAAAGACATACACAGCGACTTGGTGGAAACATTAGGGGACTCTTCTCCTCCATATTCCACAGTTGCACGCTGGGCTAAGGAGTTTAAGTTGGGAAGAACATCGACGGAAGACGAACACCGCGAAGGACGCCCATCGACGTCCCTCACTGAAGAAAATGTGAAAAAAGTTGAAGAAGTTGTATTGGAAGATCGAAGAGTGACTATCAGGCATGTAGCTGAGGTCACAGGGATCTCATATGGCAGCATTCAAAGAATCCTTGCGAACGAATTGCATATGAGAAAGGTCTCCGCGCGTTGGGTACCGAAAATGTTAAACGACGAGCAAAAGAAGAAACGAGTCGACATGTCAAGAGCAAATCTCGAAAAGTTCCAGGCAGACAAGGATAATTTTTTGTCACGTTTTGTGACCATGGACGAGACCTGGATCCACCATTTTGATCCTGAAACAAAACAACAATCGATGACATGGAAACGATCCGATGAACCGACGCCGAAGAAATTCAAAGTGTCAAGCTCAGCAGGGAAGGTTATGGCGTCTGTTTTTTGGGACGCTGAAGGAATAATCATGGTGGACTACTTGGAAAAGGGGGCCACTATTACAGGCTCCTACTATGCAGAACAAATAAGAAGATTGCGGGAGGCTATTAAGGAGAAAAGGCGAGGCAAACTGCGGGCTGGAGTGCTGTTCCATCAAGACAACGCACCGGTTCACAAAGCTGCAATTGCCATGGCTGCCATTCAGGAAGCGGGCTTTGAGCTGGTGGAACACCCCCCTATTCACCAGATCTAGCCCCCAGCGACTTCTATCTCTTTCCACGACTCAAGGAACACCTCCGAGGCAAGAAATTTGACGATGATAGCGACGTGATGGCCGCGGTTGAGGACTTTTTTGAGAGTCAAGATAAAGATTTTTTTTCTAAGGGAATTTTAGGATTAGAAAAGAGATGGACTAAATGTATAGACTTGCTAGGAGACTATGTTGAGAAATAAATTTATTTATTTATTTTATTCATTGTGTTTATTATTGATTATCATTACTTTTGGATCACCCCTCGTAGCAACGTAGGATACTTTATATTCCGCAAAAGCAAATAGTTCCCACGGGATATTTGAAAAACCTACGTTCACGGGGACGAAGGTAAAGAAGCTAGTTTTAATATATATTACTACGTCGGAGATGCCGACAATTGCCCGGGACTACCGTGGCATCTCGAAGACTTGTCTTAAATACAATAACACTCTAGTGACCCGAGTTCGAGATCGTTCTCTAAAATTGTTCTGCAATTGTAAGTGCTGATTTACCACGTGCTCAGCGGTGAAGAAAAATATTATGAGTAAACCCGTATGTCTGAAGAATAAAAATATTTCGAGGACATGTGATTCAACCCGCATTGTTGCAGCGTTAACGACTCTTCCAGCTCCAAAACCTTCTAAGGAATGAGAGGAGGGCTGTGGCTTGCACTGAAGAATTTTTCGGCTGTTACTTCATTTTTACGTTGAAGGTTAAATGCTGTAAGGTTAATACATAATACCATCTTCTGTTTGGAAAATATAAAATACGGTGCAAGCATCCATTCGGTCGTTGTAGGTTAACATTATTTCCCTCCCCACGGGTTCACGCCTTGTTGTGGCGCGGGGGGGGGGGGGGGCTTAGCAACCGTGGCTTGGTCACTCACGGTAAAGCTAAGAGGAGCCCACATAGTCGGCCTGTGGCGACGGGCTGGCCCGAGGAGGTCGCCCCGAGTGGGCTACGCAAGCCCAGTCCGGATGCGAATAGGTGGACTGCTGGGGGAAGCTGTACGCTGCCCTCCGCAGCCGAGGTGGAGTCGCGGAAGAAGAGGAGTGTAGGTGTATCGATGCCTCTCTTCCTATCCTCCGCGACTCTGGAGGGGCCGTACCGTCGATGCGGTGATGGTGGACTATTGGGGGGAGGAGTTAGTCGACACTGCTAACCCTGCCCTTCGCGGCCGAGATGGAGTCGCGGGGGAAGAGGAGTGTAGGTGTTGCGTTGCCTCTCTCCCTGTCCCCCGCGACTTTGGCGGGGCCGCAACGTAGATGCGGCGGTGGCGGGGCCGCGGAGGGAGAGGAGTGTTGGTGTGTCGTTGCCTCTCTCCCTATCCTCCGCGGCCGAAATGTGGTTGGCGGCGGAGCCACAGACCAGATCCGCTGTCAGGGCCGGGAAGACTGGTGCTTTCGAGTGCAGGTCTCCTGGCCCTGTGGCCTCCGCGGGGCGGACTCGGGGGGGTTCGTTGCGCGCACAAAGGGGGCCGTGCTGGCAGGCGCGTCATGTGTTCCGGCGCGCCTTGCTGCGAAGGAGAGTGGGGAGGAGTTGTCCTCTCCCGAGAAGGGGCCGCCGATGTTAGGCAGCCAGCGCCGGTGGGGTCGCGGATGTGTGCGTGAGCGTTCCCGTGACCCTGACAACATGCGGCGAAGGCGGAACATCATGGGGTTTTAGTCGGTGCAAGTCCGACATAACCCGTCCTTCCCCGCGTGAAGGCGGGTATGCGTTAGGCATTTCTCCATGTAAAAAAAAAGGTTAACATTTTATTCTGTGTGGAATTATTTGTTGCTTTCGGCTTGCTTACTGGTTACGCAGTATGTGTAATTGAGATGAATTCTACTTTGACACATTTCTCTATATTTAAAGTACTTTGTTTTTGCTATATTATGCTATCTTATTTTTTTAGAAAACTTCAGACCAAAGTTGAATGAAGCCATAAGTTTCCGTCAAGTATATCTTTAATCTCTATAAGTTTTTACAGATATACATAGTAGGAAGTTGCATTTTAAGGAATAGCCGTGTCAAAAGTATCTTTTATGAAAACGCGAGTAATGAAAACGTGTAGGAGAAGCGAAAGATGTATGATAAGACCATAGCAAGTGGAAAGATGTGGTCTCTGCCTACCTCAATGAGAAATAAAGAGGCGTGACTCTATGTATGTATCTATAAATTGGTTATCGCACATTGACGACCGCGTGGTTCTAGTACAAGCTGCCTTTTATGCCGTGGGCCTTGAATTCGAATCCCAGCCGGAGTCAAATTTTTGTAAAAACACAAATAATGATCTTGTTGTGTTATGATTGTCCCCGTTTCTCTGACACTGCTTCTTTGTCGCGCGAATGGTTCGGGACACATGAGTGCCTCTTGTTTGCGCGTACTTGTGGCACTATAATATCTCCTTCGCAGTTGATAACTTCCGACAGTAGTCGGAAGTTGAAAATCGGCAAGAAATATATGAAAGGAAATGAGATGACAATCATTTCTTCATCAACGTAAGAAATATACATTTCGTTTGTCAAACATAATTTTTTACAATCTACCACCGCTTTGTAATGAGGTTCCTCTGACGGAGAAGAAACAGGTGAAAGAAACTCCGAAGGCATCCTCTATTTTTTTTTATCTTTATCAAAAGTAAATTATAAATAAATTTACAAAGAATAATAAAAAACCAAAGCACGCTCCATGACAAAATGTTATACAAGATTTAATAATAAATGAATAAACGCATTGCAAACTCGAGCAGACCAGCCTGCCCTCCACAGCACCAACAGCAACCCACCAACGTATACTTAGACGTACTAGACTTTATTTTAGTTACTTTGAGGATAACTCAAAAAAATACGGGGCTTAGGGTGTACAGCTAACTTACGTGAAACACATGAATTCAAAACTGTCAATTAAAATTATATTAAAAATGTAGACTTTTATTTTATCCCGAGAAAATCTTGCAAAGTTCATTTTCACCCTGATTGCAAAAAGCAGCGCGATGCAGCAGCAAAGCCAATTTGTTAAATGACGTCTATTTAAATGAGAAAGATGACTTCAAAAAATAGGCTGATAAAAATAAGAAATCTAGTGCGATTCGTGAAGTACATACTACATGTAAAGAAAGATAAAAAATAGGAAAACATTTAATTGATACAAACAATGTAATATAAAAACGTAACCGTAACGTAAACGTAATATAATACTATAAGCATACAAAAAAATCTCCCGTCCGATCCCACCGCATATCGGCCTATAAGCCTCCTCAAGGCCTTAGGCAAGATATACGAACGCCTACTTCTCGCCCGCTTAAGAGACTTCATGCAGTCTCGAGGGATCCCCATCCACGAGCAGTTTGGATTCCGTGCCAAACACTCATGTACCCAGCAGGTGCACCGCATAACGGAGCACATTCAATCCCGCTTCATACGCGGGCTTCATACCGGAGTGCTCTTCTTCGACGTGGCGAAAGCGTTCGACAAGGTCTGGCACAACGGGCTCATATACAAGTTATATGGACTCGGTGTGCCAGATCGCCTCGTACTCATCATACGAGATTTCTTACGCAGTCGAACCTTCCGCTACCGCGTCGAGGGGGTGCGATCCGAATCACATCCCATCCTAGCCGGCGTACCACAAGGCTCAGTCTTAGGTCCCGTGCTCTACACCCTTTTCACGAACGACATACCGCACACCAGCGGCGTCGAACTCGCCCTCTTTGCAGATGATACCTGCCTATATGTGTCTGGACGTAATCCAGACACTATCTCTAAACGCCTCCAATCCGCAGCCCGAACCCTCGGGAACTGGTTTCGGAAATGGAGGATCGAGGTCAACCCAATCAAAAGTGCAGCCATGTACTTCTCGCGGCGCATAACGCAGCATCTCCCAACCATAGAGTTATTCGATCGTCCAATCCCCTGGGAAAAGACAGTCAAATACATAGGCGTCCTATTAGACTCGAGACTCAGCTTCGGTCCACATATTAACCGAGTAAGGAACCGAGCGGCGTTCGTACTCGGTCGATTACATCCGTTACTAAATAAAAATAGCAAAATGTCCCTACGTAATAAAATTACACTTTACAAAGCCTGTATTCGGCCAATTATGACAGACGCAAGCCCCGTATTTGCGCATGCCTCCCCGCGTCAAATTCACCGACTTCAGGTAATACAAAATCGATTCATGCGTAAAGCCACGGGAGCACCGTGGTTCGTGCGTAATGCTAACCTTCATATCGATTTAGGGCTTCCTACCATAGCCCAATATCTAAAGTTGGCCTCTCGCCGATACTTCGACTCTGCCGCCACGCACCCCAACCCACTGGTTGTCAGTGCCGCCACTTACAACCCCCTCGCGATACACCAAAACTCGACCCGCGGAAAAAGGAGACCGAGGCACGTCCTCGAGGACCCTGACGACGCGACCACTATTGCCCAAGCGCTCTACTCAACACTACACAAACACCCATTATCACCATCATACCGCCCCCGCCGTCGGCGTGGACGTATCAGACAAAGTTATTCGCGATACCGCCGCATCTCAGGCCGGTTCTCCCCTAGCAGTAGTGTCATAAACAGAAGCGTCGCTGGAGTTTCTTGCGCCATTTCTTCTCCAGCGGAAACGCATTCCGAATTGGTGGTAAACTTATCTAATAATAATCATGGTATTAATAATTATAGTAGTAGTAATATTGCCCTCCCGATTGCAGTAACTGACCGAGCCGAGACCGGCCCCCTTGGGCACCCTCGAGTCTGTTACTCTCGCGAACAGGATGACGGTCCAAGCCGAGGTCCCCTCTCGGGGGCCCTTGCGCCAGTCATCCATAGATAAAGGTTTCGGCTAAGCGCCCTCAGCGCTATGCCACCTTTCAATCCGGCGAAGCTGTAAAAGCCTTCGGGCTAACAGTGACCATCAGTCCTAAAAAAAAAAAAAAAAAAAAATCTATACAAATAAATAAAATTGAAGTGTCTGTTTGTAATAACAAAGTAACAGCTTTTTAATTAATTCTTATGAAGGTTTAGACAGTACTTATAAGAAAAAATCTATTTTTAAATTCTTTGTTTGTCTGTTTGTTCCGGCTTATCTCCGAAACGGCTGGACCGATTTTGACGGGACTTTCACTGACAGACAGCTGATATTAGTGCGCTGTATGTACGTATATCACCGATCGGGGTCGGCTTTTATAAAGGGGTAAAACTGCGGGGCACGGCGAGTCAATAAGAAAACTATTGGCACCTAAAGTTAAAATAAAATAATATAAAATAAGAGAAATATGCTTCAGATCAGATCAATGCCACTCTCTAGAGTAGTTCCAGATAGTTGTAAATGAAAATTAACTGGTGGTAGGATTCCTATGCAGGAATCCGTCAAGGTAACTATCACCCCAGGGCAAGCAGTAGTGTGCAAACATTAGTGTGCTTCGGTTTGATGGGAAATGAAAGCTAGCGTAATCACTGGACATATGAAACTTAAGAACTTTTGTCTCAGGGTGATGGGCGCAGTGTGGTGTCACACAGAAATGTTCTGGGTGACGCAGCATTTGTTATAGTTAGTAGTTTATAGTTTTCGTACGTTTTATCTGTTTCGTCACATTTTAGAATAAAAGAAAACCAACTCTGATATTCATCTGTAACTTTATTGCACCACAGATGTCAAGCTATAAGCTAATATAGATTGAAAAAACGATGGCTCAGTGGTGAGATAATAAAATAGCGGACTGTATTATATGGTTTTATAGTTTTAAACTGCACAGCGGTTGTCGTTAAACTACGGTAAAAAAGTTAATATGCTTGCGAGTGCTCCTAATAAGGCGTAACAGCTGACTGGCCCGCCGCGACGCCGTTCGGATCAACCAGTAGATGCGCCGTATGTCCCCCGCTCCTCACGTCCCCCCGCCTCGCCAGTGCTGTCGAGTTAGATGACTGAACAAAGGTATATCTTATGATCATGTTTGCACCTCTCGTGTACTGTATTCGTAAAGTTATGTACATTCTATTGTTCTCTATTTCACTTAACACTGTCAATGTCCTGTTGTTCGAGCTAAAAGCGAACATTACATTTTTCCACATATTAAAAACCATTTAAAACCCATTACCAACAGGAGATTCTCGATCGCATGCCGATTTTCAAACTGGACGATATGAATAAACAAATAATTCCTAGTAAGGCTCCCGGAACACGTGCGACTGAGACATAAAATGCGAACGTGAGCAGTGGTAATTGCTATAAACGATCACGTGATTGCGAAACGCACGCCGCGTAGTCGACAATACCTAGGTAATGACGATACGATTCGACGTAGTCGGATACATTTTACGTTTAGTACGTACTTGTCCGCGTTCGTCGAAAGAAATCGCATTTGACTGTTATTGCAGCTGGAATTTACTTCACATTTATAAGATTTGATATTTTTAGGGATCCGTACTCCTTATAATATCAATTGAATTTCTGTTGGTCTTTCTCAGTAACTCCACGATGTAGAAACTTGAAATTTAACATCTCATTTGCCATCATATTCCGAGCTACACTTTAAAATGTATTCTTATAAGAATTAAAGAGATAACAAAGAAAGTTTTACAAAAACTACATATATATATCGTATCGTAACCACGAAATAATCACTGAAATTGACAATGAAAATTTTCTTGATTGTGAAAATAAAAGAAGCTAGCGGTCAGATGAGCTGGACCATGTAGTCGTCATACAATATTTTTAAAGAATAAGTACAGTATTATGTTTTAACAGACAGCACTTAAAATTATTTTTCTTGTCTGTACATTTTTCTATATATTTATTCTATATTAATTCTATGCAGGAATCCGACTAGGAAGGTACCACCTCCAGGCCAGTTATTCTGCCGTGAAGAAGTAGTGTGCAAGCATTACTGTGTTTCGGTTTGAAGGGCACTGTGAGCTAGCGTAATCACTTGGCATTTGAGACTTAAGAACTGATGTCTCAGGGTGACGGGCGCAGTGTGGTGTCACACAGAAATATTCTGGGTGACACAGCATTTGTTGTGGGCGGACGTTGCACTTACCATCAGGTGAACGTTTTGCTCGTTTCGTCACTGTATACAATAAAAAAAAATCCGTTATCGTGAGCGGAATGGCAATAATCGATGAGCAAATATTTGCAATCCAATTCGAAGCGATTGTTCTTGTCGTTCGGATTGGTTCAGACGGTTTACCAACTTCCCTTTCAATACGGAAATCACTCGAACGTTTTAAGGGACTGCTTAGGTTTCATTTTACATTGGTTAAGGTTCCGTATTATCACCTGCTCTCATACCTAGGTATGAGAGCAGGTGATAATACGGATAATGTGGTGAAGCTGGGGAATCTTATAGGAAACACCTGCCAGATAATTTATAGCTTTATTGTGGAACAGACTAACAATAACAATAAAAAATGCATTCTAATATCTTATGACATAGTTAAGCGATAGGTGTCCGGCAGAGTAGAATAGCTCCTACCTCTTTCCTACCGACGTCTCCTAAGAAGTGACTAATCTATTGTACGGACAGCTTTTAATAACATCATAATAGTCAATGCTGACATTATACTGCTCGTGGGGACGGAATGGGTTTTGGACGTTTTGGTACGAGTCTTCTTTGGTAAGAATCTTTTGACTCGCACCAAAACGCTGGCGACGTAGTACCAAAAGGGCGAAAAGACAGCTATGTGAGTGACCTCTGCCTACTCCGTATATGGGAAAAAGGCGTGACTGTATGCATGTATGTATTCAATAGTTAACACCGCTAAACCACTGACGATTGCTAGTTCGGCAGTTAGTAGCGGTTAGCATACCCGCCTGTTGAGTTGGGTACTTGGTTCGTTTCGAATGCTTCATTTTCTAGTAAAAGTCAAGTAACAGCCCATTAATGTCCCATTGCTAACGACAGGCCTCCCCTCAATTCTGAGAGAGTTTTGGAGGCGGAACCGCCAGCGTGCTGTTTTACTTCGCCGCTGAGCACCCGGTAAATTAGAGCTTAAGATTGTAGGAGACGCTACAAACTTGTGGTAATCTATGGGAGAGGCCTATGTTCAGCAGTGGACTATTGATAGGCTGAAATTATGATGATTGCAGAACAATGTTAGTGTTGCCGGGGATCGAACTCATGTCACTCGCGTACTATGAAATTTAAGGCGAGCGCCCGGCACTTGAGCTATCACGGCTCTTTTCTAGAAGTCTAGAATCACATTTAGTTTTTTAGTCGCATTTAATTTTTTACTGTATAAAGTAACGAAACTAGCTAAACGTTCCCCTAATGGTCAGTGAAACGTGTTCCAATAACATATGCCGAAATCGACTGGGGCGTACCTTATCATCATAACTAATAGCATATTTTAACGACACAATTCGTAGAGTTCTTTTTTCGAAACTAAACATTTACGGTCCTATTCACTAAAAAACAAATACTTATAATAGATGTATATTACTGACTAATTATAAAGCTAATTAGTCATACTAAACGTATTATAAAATTTCGCTATGGGATACTTCAATATGGTTATGTAGTCGTCCTAATCAAATTTCATATCAATATAGATGAAACATCCGTGAATTTGTATATATTTGGCTGCAAACATCTGCCAATATGAGTAATCTCTTTGTAACAAGGCTTATGTTTTTTATGAACAAGACCGATATGATATTTAACTTGAGATATTATCAGATCGTTTTTCTTGTACATATTTTGTCGCGGAACTTCATTACACATGTATATTTTAATGTTAATATTAAACTCAAAATAATTACTTTAGCTTTCACACTAATGACATTGATAGCGCCCCCATTAGTGGATGAAGAGTTGAATAAAATATTATGTTTTCTATAAAATTGACGTCCAGATCGAGGACACACGTAGACTATAATTCTATGTGGATAGTGAATGATGTTAATAATAATATTTTCAAATTTGTTTCATGAATTCAAATAATTGTAATGTGACACAAGTTGTGACGCCCTGTCAAGTTTATCAAGTGTTATCCTTTTTGACGGTAGCTTCTAACTATATATAGTATCTATACATATATTATATATGAATCTGAAAACTTCACGTGTCTGTATATTTAAAAATTTTAGGAAATAAATTATTGAGGGACGATAAAAATAAGTAACTAAATATATTTCTATCTACTCTTTCTAACTCATCACGCCTAAAGTACTAAATTTAATCAAAATACACAGTAATAAAATCATTGCGGGTATCTTTCTGTAACATTTAGTCTTTGTTTTATTAAAATCGGTTTATTCTCTAAAAAGTTATGAGTATTTGAAATTTACGAATTAGTTAAATGGTGGTGATGAATCAATGCACTTCATTTAAATCTCATCTAAGAAATGGTAAAATAATTACGTAAAATTAGGTTGATAAAAACTTAATACCTAATACCTGAAACACACTTAATGAAAATATAATTTTATTATATCTTCTCACAAAGAATATCCTTGAAACTAAGTACAATATTTAATCAGTATCACTAGATGGCGTTAAATTACGATGTTAAGATTCTCCGCTGTTTAAATGTCGTTGATATTTTAGCTTTAGATATAGACACACGTTAATATTCCGATTCAGGGCAGGTGCTACTGCATTCTATACTAACTGCTGCCATCTGATTTTTAAATATTGTACTAATTATACTAATTTAACATTACGCTTTAAAAGATAACATTTTTATCTATACATATAATAAAAATGTATACTGCACGTGTCTGTACTTTTTAAGATTTCGAACGAATTATAAAAGGTATCTTTGCGTAACATTCACTCTTTGCTTTATTAAAATCGGTTCATTCTATAAAAAGTAATGAGTATTTGAAGCTTACGAATTTGTACAATGTTGGCGATGAGTCAATTAAATGATCTAAGAAATGGTAATAAAATGTGTAAAATAAAGTTCTTTGGTATTAAACTAACACCTGAACCTGAAACACAGCAAATGAAAAAATGTTATTGTGTTTTCTTACACAGAACATAATAACATTTTTTCATTTGCTGTGTTTCAGGTTCAGGTGTTAGTTTAATACCAAAGAACTTTATTTTACACATTTTATTACCATTTCTTAGATCATTTAATTGACTCATCGCCAACATTGTACAAATTCGTAAGCTTCAAATACTCATTACTTTTTATAGAATGAACCGATTTTAATAAAGCAAAGAGTGAATGTTACGCAAAGATACCTTTTATAATTCGTTCGAAATCTTAAAAAGTACAGACACGTGCAGTATACATTTTTATTATATGTATAGATAAAAATGTTATCTTTTAAAGCGTAATGTTAAATTAGTATAATTAGTACAATATTTAAAAATCAGATGGCAGCAGTTAGTATAGAATGCAGTAGCACCTGCCCTGAATCGGAATATTAACGTGTGTCTATATCTAAAGCTAAAATATCAACGACATTTAAACAGCGGAGAATCTTAACATCGTAATTTAACGCCATCTAGCATACTGATTAAATATTGTACTTAGTTTAAAGGATATTCTTTGTGAGACGATATAATAAAATTATATTTTCATTAAGTGTGTTTCAGGTATTAGGTATTAAGTTTTTATCAACCTAATTTTACGTAATTATTTTACCATTTCTTAGATGAGATTTAAATGAAGTGCATTGATTCATCACCACCATTTAACTAATTCGTAAATTTCAAATACTCATAACTTTTTAGAGAATAAACCGATTTTAATAAAACAAAGACTAAATGTTACAGAAAGATACCCGCAATGATTTTATTACTGTGTATTTTGATTAAATTTAGTACTTTAGGCGTGATGAGTTAGAAAGAGTAGATAGAAATATATTTAGTTACTTATTCTTATCGTCCCTCAATAATTTATTTCCTAAAATTTTTAAATATACAGACACGTGAAGTTTTCAGATTCATATATAATATATGTATAGATACTATATATAGTTAGAAGCTATCGTCAAAAAGGATAACACTTGATAAACTTGACAGGGCGTCACAACTTGTGTCACATTACAATTATTTGAATTCATGAAACAAATTTGAAAATATTATTATTAACATCATTCACTATCCACATAGAATTATAGTCTACATGTGTCCTCGATCTGGACGTCAATTTTATAGAAAACATAATATTTTATTCAACTCTTCATCTACTAATGGGGGCGCTATCAATGTCATTAGTGTGAAAGCTAAAGTAATTATTTTGAGTTTAATATTAACATTAAATTATACATGTGTAATGAAGTTCCGCGACAAAATATGTAAAAGAAAAACGATCTGATAATATCTCAAGTTAAATATCATATCGGTCTTGTTCATAAAAAACATAAGCCTTGTTACAAAGAGATTACTCATATTGGCAGATGTTTTCAGCCAAATACGAGTATATACAAATTCACGGATGTTTCACCTATATTGATATGAAATTTGATTAGGACGACTACATAACCATATTGAAGTATCCCATGGCGAAATTTTATAATACGTTTAGTATGCCTAATTAGCTTTATAATTAGTCAGTAATGTTGATTCTAGACTTCTAGAAAAGAGTCGTGGTAGCTCAAGTGCCGGGCACTCGCCTTAAATTTCATAGTACGCGAGTGACATGAGTGCCAACCCTCGGCAACACTAACATTGTTCTACAATCATCATCATTTCAGCCTATCAATAGTCCACTGCCGAACATAGGCCTCTCCCATAGATTACCACAAGTTTGTAGCGTCTTCTACAATCTTAAGCTCTAATTTACCGGGTGCTCAGCGGCGAAGTAAAACAGCACGCTGGCGGTTGCGGCTCCAAAACTCTCTCAGAATTGAGGGGAGGCCTGTCGTTAGCAATGGGACATTAATGGGCTGTTACTTGACTTTTACTAGAAAAGGAAGCATTCGAAACGAACCAAGTACCCAACTCAACTGGCGGGTATGCTAACCGCTACTAACTGCCGAACTAGCAATCGTCAGTGGTTTAGTGGTGTTAACTATTGAATACATACATGCATACAGTCACACCTTTTCCCATATACGGAGTAGGCAGAGGTCACTCACATAGCTGTCTTTTCGCCCTTTTGGTACTACGTCGCCAGCGTTTTGGTGCGAGTCAAAAGATTCTTACCAAAGAAGACTCGTACCAAAACGTCCAAAACCAATTACGTAAAATTAGGTTGATAAAAACTTAATACCTAATACCTGAAACACACTTAATGAAAATATAATTTTATTATATCTTCTCACAAAGAATATCCTTGAAACTAAGTACAATATTTAATCAGTATCACTAGATGGCGTTAAATTACGATGTTAAGATTCTCCGCTGTTTAAATGTCGTTGATATTTTAGCTTTAGATATAGACACACGTTAATATTCCGATTCAGGGCAGGTGCTACTGCATTCTATACTAACTGCTGCCATCTGATTTTTAAATATTGTACTAATTATACTAATTTAACATTACGCTTTAAAAGATAACATTTTTATCTATACATATAATAAAAATGTATACTGCACGTGTCTGTACTTTTTAAGATTTCGAACGAATTATAAAAGGTATCTTTGCGTAACATTCACTCTTTGCTTTATTAAAATCGGTTCATTCTATAAAAAGTAATGAGTATTTGAAGCTTACGAATTTGTACAATGTTGGCGATGAGTCAATTAAATGATCTAAGAAATGGTAATAAAATGTGTAAAATAAAGTTCTTTGGTATTAAACTAACACCTGAACCTGAAACACAGCAAATGAAAAAATGTTATTGTGTTTTCTTACACAGAACATAATTAATGTAAGTACAATAGGTAATTACGTATTTTCGCCTTGGCTGAGCCCGCGAGCACAGCTGTCCGAATCCGATGAAGCTGTCTAAGCCACAACGGCTAGCAGCAAAAACATCACCGAAATTATATCAAATATTTGTCTTTGGGTGCTGAATGCTACACGATATATATATATATATATATATTTATCTTAAAACTCTATATGTTATTGCTCATAGAAATTGGCACAAACTTTGGGAATTTATCGTTATAATTTTAAAATTTGTTTATTTATTTCTTTATTGTCGAGTTTTTAATTATTATTATAGAATAGAACAGAACATTTTTTTATTTAATATAGATCATTTACATAATACTTATTGAACGTAATTTTTTTTAAACTACACTGGTTCGCAAAGGTTAGTTGGTTTGGGTATACATATTTTTTATTAATTGTAAATACTAATTTTAAATTGTGTTGTAAATATGTACAAATAAATAAAATTGGAGTGTCTGTCTGTGATTTCGCAATAAAGTTTTTTCTTAAATTCACATAATATGTATGGGATTAAAAAAATAATAATTTGCATGGTACCAAAACTCAAACAAAACTTTTTAAAATTTTTGTCTGTCTGTTTGTTTGTCCAAGCTAAAATGAGAAACTTTTATTGACGGGTAGGGTACTTTTCAGAAAGTAATCTGAGGTACGTTTTCATTCGGAATTATTCAGGGTTTTTGCGTAAAATCTGAAAAATTGTAGAGATTTGGGTCTATGCGGATGGATGTGTTTCGCGCGGCTTTAATTTGGGTTTGGGTTATCATTATTTTCGTTCATGGCAGTTTTTATTTTAATACATACATACTAACATATAATCACGCCTTTTTCTGATACAAGGGGTAGGCAGATGCTACACATGTAGACAAAATAGTAAGATACAGTTTTAATATTTCTCTTAATATCATAGTAAGTCGTTCACGACATTCATAGTTCTTTCATTTACGTCTTTCCCTTATCTACACATATAAATAAAATTGGAGTGTATGTCTGTCTGTCAGTCTGTGATTTCGCAATAAATATTTTTTCTTTACCGAAACTCAAAAAAACACGTGTTTTTAAAAATCATGTCTCTGTCTGTTTGTTTGTCTGGGCTAATCACCGAAACATCTGAATCGGTTTTGGTAGGACTCTCATTGACGGGGACTTATTACAGAGCAATCTAAGCTACTTTTTATTTCAGAAATATTTAGTGTTCCTGCGTAAAATCTGAAAAACTACAGAAATTAGGTGTTTTCCCCGCGGCTTTAATTTGCATTTTGGTCATCATTAATTTCGTTCATGGCAGCCAAGTATTTCTCTTAAACCATACTTAATATTATAAATGCGAAAGTTATTCACAGGGACAGACCCTCTGTCTGTTTATTAACTTTCACGGTTCAACCACTTAAACAATCATGACGACATTTGGCACAGAGATAACGTGCATCCTGTAGACGGACATAGGATACTTTTTATTCCAGAAAATTAAACAGTTTCCACGGGATATTTGAAAAACCTATATCCACGCGGACGAAATCGCGGGCATTATATATATAATATATATATAAATAATATATTTTTGTATCAGAAAATACAAAAAGTTACAAAACAGTTGTGAAATTTTATATAAATTTTAATGAAACCAAATTTTATATGATTTACAAAAATTTGCTAATTAAAATAACTTTTAATTGAAAGCTGTAGATACGCCGAATTAACAACGGCGTCAAGACATCAAACATCTGAGTCAGTTCGTGACCATGGGTGCCGTAAAGCGCTCGAAACGTCTGGTTAATTATTATTATATATAGGGTAATTAATGTATAAGATTATTTATCTTACGTTTATTAGGATTGACATTAAGTAATCAATGTGTTGCGCTGTTAACAATGTTTTAATTGTTTTAGCAATAATTTCAATGATCAAACTACACTATTACAATATTTATAAAAAAAACGCTTCCCTGTAAACAAAGAAACGACATTTACAGTTTATTATTAAATTGCCAATTCCTTTTAACAATTTATATGACACATATTTAAATTCAATCGTTAATCAATACATCGTTCCCACAGACTATCTAGAGATATAGATTATAATTTTTAAGTTCCGATAGCTACACTACTTTATCTATATTACATTATCTACGCGGAATGCGATAAAATTAATAATTAAAAAGTACTCGTACATTTTCTTAACAAATCTATAATATTCACATACTTATAATAAATTTAATTAAATTAAAAAATGTTTACTAGGAACATCAAAATACGCCCGCAACTTCTCAAATTCAAAAATTACTGATTTCAGAATAGTTCCCGTCGTTTGAAAATCAGCCTCAACGTACAAAGAAATTGCTAGCGTAAATTTTTTATATATTTCTTCAGTGTTTTATTCTCTTTTCTTTTAAAAAAAACGATGCCGTTAGCAGGATTTCTCCCGCATCTTGAGATTGGTGTTTAGTTAGTGGAGTTCTGCTATGTTTTTCAGTTATAAATTTCACATGCACAACAAAACCAGACCCGAAAGCAAACAATTCGTTTTTACACAAATTTTAGTTCCGACCAGGATTCGAACCCAGGACCTAACGTAGAGGTCGGGTACCCTGACCAGATTTAGAGCACGCGGTCATCATATATAAAACATTGTATTATATCTAATGGTGGTAGGATTAGGCCATTGAAGCTGATGTAATTACTGGGCATATCAGACTTAAAAGCTGACGTTTAACGGTGACAAGCGCATTGCAGAAAAATGAGATTCCATTACACTTTAACGAAGCTAAGTTACATTACTATCCCTCAGGAACCATAAATTTTTCCGTAAAAATAAAGCCTCAAAACTGTCTGCATACCAAAAATTCGGTCGATCGACCACACCGTTGAAGCGTGAAAGTCGCACAAACAAACCATTTAACCAACAAACACACTTTCGGATTTTTAATACGTGTATGGATTATATTTTATGCACCTATAACAATATTTCTCAATATACACTATTGAAGAGGAGATAATGCCAATCAAACCAAACCTACTCTTAACACGAAAAGTCTTACAGTCATTTTCACGTCAGTATATATCATTAAATATTATTTCTATGGATAAACAATAAATTGGGCAAAATTATAAAATTATGTCTGAACATTATTGTAGATAATAAAATTATAAATTTTGGTTGGAATTGTACTTGCTGTAAAGATAAGATTAAAATAGTGTAAAATAGGTTTAAAAAAAGAATGTCACTACCTTTTTGCTAGTTTTTAGTTTATGTATTGTTTCTTAATTTCTATCTTCTTTTTTTAGTCTTAATTTCAACATTTTCATGTGTGTTTTATTTTTGTTATAATGTTTGATGGCTGATCGTGAGTTTTTCGGGCTTAGGACACCGACAGAATAACAGCGCTTCAGTTAGGCCACTGCAGCATTATGCTGAGTCGGATGTCTTTTTGTTACTGTAGTCCTACATTGTCTAATTGTTTATGAGCTTTATTTTTATTTATTGACCTTTATTTGAATTACAGCAGCAAATATATATATTTCTTCTTTCTTTCGAATATGTAATATTCCTAAAAAATATATTATGCTATTAACATAAAGTTACATAACAGTAAAACTCTATCAGTAATATTCAAAGAGTGGTTTTTGAAGACTATTTTCTTCTTATTCAGTAGTCCTACCTTTCTACTTACATTGACATGCTTTTGATGTTTTACATATATGTTCATCCGAGTATATGTATAACCACTAGTGTTTGTATGTATATTTTGTTGTATGTATTTTTTAAAATATATACATATGTAATAATTTGTTTTAACCTATACATATTAAATTTATTTTATTTATAATTTTGGTGTTTACTTGAAACCCACTGAAATTCTCTGCTTAACTCGTGGTTGTCTGGTAGAGAATGCCCAATCGCATTAAGTCAATAAAGTTTTAAAATATGCCTGGCGCTCGCCTTTAATTTCATAGTAAGCGAGTAACCTGGGTTCGATCCCCGGTGCCAGCACCTCTAAAATTGTTCTACAATTTTTAGTGCTGATTTACCACGTGCTTAGCGGTGAAGGAAAACATCGTGAGGAAACCTGCATGTCCGAGGAATAGAAATATTTCGAAGACATGTGAAGTCCGCCAACGCGCATTGGAGCAGCGTGGCAGATCCTTCCTGGCTCCTAAACCCTCTCAGAAATGAGAGGAGGCCTGTGCTCAGCAGTGGGACATTTATAGGCTGAAACGTGACTTGACTTGACTTGAAATTACTTTTTAAATTACTACTTAGTATTACTAATACATTCACAATTGAAAGAGCACCTACATAAATCATCTATTATACAAAGCACTAGAGAAGTATCAATCATATAGTCCGAGTCTGAAATGGTACTCTAAAGCAAACTGTAATATACTATTTGAACAAAACGAAGTTCGTTCTGAATATCGAAGAGAACGAAAACTTTTCATGGTTGTTCATAACGAATTTACATCGCAGACGTAGGAATATTGTTCTGTCAGCGATTTGTGAGAATATCGATCATGTAACTCAACTTAATTCAAGTTTCATCGAACTTCGTTTTATACGTACACCGTCATTATAGTATTTATTACGTAGCATGTGTGTGTGTGTGTCTGAAACAGTGACTGAAAGATGTGAGTACATGAGTAGTAGGAAAGACGATATCGTTTAACGAGTAGTAGGATTCCTATGCAGGCATCTGTCTAGGTAGGTACCGCCCCAAGTCCAGTTAGTCTGCTGTGAAGCTGCAGTAATGTAATGTTTCAGCCTATAAATGTCCCACTAGTGAGCACAGGCCTCCTCTCATTTCTGAGAGGGTTTTGGAGCTAGGAAGAATCCGCCACGCTGCTCCAATGCAGGTTGGCGGACTTCACATGTCTTCGAAATATTTTTAATTTCTCAGATATGCAGGTTTCCTCACGATGTTTTCCTTCACCGCCGAGCAGCGTGGTAAGGCACTTAAAATTGTAATTAACAATTTTAGTGGTGCCGGCACCCGGAATTGGACCCAGGTCACTCGCGTACTATGAAATTTAAAGCGAGCGCCTAGCCCCTGAGCTACCACGGCTCAAAACTGTAAATTACTATGTTTCGGTTTGAAGGGCACTGCGAGCTAGTGTAATCACTGGGTATATGAGACTTAAGAACTGATGTCTCATTGTGATGGGCGCAGTGTGGTGTCACACAGAAATATTCTCGGTGACACAGCATTTGTTATGGGCAAACGTTGCACTTACGATCGTGAATGTTTTGCTCGTTTCGTCTCTGAATACAAAAAAAAAAATGACTACTCGGCCACATGATGATGTCCTCCTCGACGACGACAACTACGGAATACTGTCGCAACGTATCAACTGCGAGGAAGTAATAATAGGGCCACAAGTGTACGCGCAAGTGTAAGATCGGAGGTGACCTTGGAAACAGTGTCAGAGACACAAAGATAATAAGGATAAACCAGACCCAATAACCAAACTGTGTTTATGCGCAAATGTTGGCAGCGGCTGGGATTCGAACCCAGGACCCTCGGTAGTCAGGCACTCTAACCACTAGGCCACGCGATCACCGTATGCTTGTGACTACGATATTTTCTTATTCAAAAACGATTTTAAAGAAAGACAACTTCCGAATACTGTCGAGAGCCATCAACTGCGCAGGAGATATTATAGTGCCACAAGTGTACACGCAAACACAGAGGCACTCACTCGTCCCAACCTACCCGCGCCCGATGTAACGCTGATGCGATAAGATCGGGGGTAGGCTAGGATGCAGTGTCAGAAACACGGGGACAATCACAGCACAACCAGACTCGAAAACCAACAATTTGTGTTTTAGCACAAATGTTGACTCCGGCTGGGAATCGAACCCAGGACCCGCGGCGTAGAAGTCAGGCACTCTGACCACTAGGCCACGCGGTCGGACATAAAATATATAATATAACACACACCTATAATATTTATGTAAAGAATATACACTTTGTTTGTTCATCCTCTGACTCGAGAGCATCGAAGAGAACAACGCAAGGATGTCTATTTTTATTGGAGATAGTGACGAAACGAACAAAACGTTCACCTGATGCTAAATGTAACGTCTGCTCTTTTCCTACTTTCATTTTCTTCTTTATTGGATAAGGTGACGTAAAGAGCAAAACGTTCACCTGATGGGAAGTGCAACGTCTGCCCATAACAAATACTGTGTCACCCAGAAAATTTCTGTGTGACACCACAATGCGCCCGTCACCCTGAGACATCAGTTCTTAAGTCTCATATGCCCAGTGATTACGCTAGCTCTCAGTGCCCTTCAAACCGAAACACAGTAATGTTTGCTTCGCGGAAGAATAACTGGCCCTGGGGTGGTACCTACCTAGACGGATTTCTGCATAGGAATCCTACCACCAGTAACAAATGCTGTGTCACCCAGAACATTTCTGTCTGACACCACTGCGCGCCCAGTGATAAAAGTTCTTATGATTAAAATCGGCCGGCATTATGAAACAGCGCTGAAAAAGTTATCAGTTCAAAATAGGGTTCGCGACACAGTACAAAGATCGCTTCAGATAATACTCGTTTTAAAATAATTAAATTAATGAAACTAAAAATTCGAATAGTATTATCATCTAAAAAATCTGTGCATAACAAAAATAAATGTCTCACTACTTAGCAACGAAACGTATCTGCACTGCGGTAAATCGAACAAAAACTGTCACGGCAAGCACTTCTGGAAGTGCTTTCATCGAACTATGATTTATATTACTGAAAAGTCATCCAACTTAACGACGCATAATTCACATCAATCAGAACATTACTATTGCAAATCTACTTACATAAGTTCTGTCGCCTAAAACTTAGAAAGTGTCGCACAAGGCGTTCATTTATTTTCGCTTTGACATCTAACAAATGAAAGTGTAAACGTTTTTTTTTCAAAGATATTTATTTATTAAGCTTTTGGTAGCAAGTTATAAACAACAGAACAACGATAATTACCAGATAGGTAATGTCACTGATTTTAACTTTAATATATATACTAGCGCTATAGAAGCGTTTTATATATAATAATGAAAACAATGACGGATAGACTGTGACATATGTCCATAAAACTCGATACGGAAAATCTTAGTGTAGATTGTTTTTTTTTTTCTTTCAGTATAACATCAAAAATCCTAAAACTTTTGAGATTTATTTGATGCCTTGGATAGTAGACAATCTTATAAAAAAGAAACGCTAATTATTCAATATGAAACTTTTTTTATTGTATATTGTGACGAGACGAGCAAAAAGTTCACATGATGGTAAGTGCGATGTCTGCCCGTAACAAATGCTGTGTCACCCAGAACATTTCTGTGCGGCACGACATTGCCCCCTTCACCCTGAGATATCAGTTCTTAAATCTTAAATCCCCGGCATGTTCCCACAGTACTGCGTTACGGCAGAATAACTGACCGTGGGGTGGTATCTACCTAGACAGATTCCTGCAAAGGAATCCTGCCACCAGTAATAGCACATCACTGGATTCCTATACAATAATTTGTTCGTAAAAGATATTCAGAGAGTTATAACGTCATAAAAAGCGTGACTTAAACGCTTCATTGCATAGCTTTTCAAGTATTATTTTTTTTTATGAAACTATGCTTGTAACATTCAGGAATTACTTTCTTACTGAACTATGTTGTTTAAACAACAATTTAAAAAAAATACAATAAATGCATTATTGGAACTACGTACCCAAAATAATTTATGTAGATATCGGGACACATCTGAAACCAAAAAACATAAACCTTTATAAAAGTGTAATACATATAGTAGTTTCAATAACATTAAGAAAAATATTCGCAAATCGTTTTAACTGACTTAAAATGAACTCAGCTTGTTTTCACGTATACCGCAAAATGTGAAGAAATTTTTTTTTTCTTTGCGTTTTAATGCGTTAATTTGCTTTTTTTTATTTAATAAAGTGACGAAACGAGCAAAACGTTCACATGATGGTAAGTGCAACGTTTGCCCATAGCAAATACTGTGTCACCCAGAACATTTCTGTGTGATGCCACACTGCGCCTGTCACCCTAAGACATCAGTTCTTAAGTCACAAATGCCCAGTGATTACGCTAGCTCTCAGTGCCGTTTAAACCGAAACACAGTAATGTTTATGAGACTTAAGAACTGATGTCTCAGGGTGATGGGCACAGTGAGGTGTCACACAGAAAGGTTCTGGGTGACACTGCATTTGTTATGGGCAGACGTTGCACTTACCATCAGGTGAACGTTTTACTCGTTTCATCACTTTATACATAAAAAAACACTACTTCTTGACGGCAAAATAACTGCCCCTGGGGTGGTACCTAACTAGACGGATTCCTGCATAGAAAACCTACCACCTGCTAACTATGTACATCTATTATTTTTAAATTAATATTGTGTTTACTGTTTGTACACCCTAATAAATTAAGAAAAAAGCGATTCTAAGCACCGTTAATACAATACATTTTCAGCTTTACACTTTTAAACAGTGCAATTGTTATCGATCAACAAGCTTTCATACATACATACATAAGATCACGACTGTATCCCATAAGGGGTAGTCAGAGATTGGGCACTCACTGCAAAACAGATGACTGCCACAATCCACGTTTCACCAAAACAATGTAATGCACTTGGTGTGATAGGTGGTGAGCCCATCGCCACCATGCGCTGTTGGGTGCACAGTGCAGTTTAATTCCTTTCCCAAGCTTTCATATCCTATTTAAAACACTAAGGCGATAAATTTTAAAAATCCTTTCTTAGTGCTCACGTGCGTGTCATTAGGAACTCCTGTGCAAAATTTCGTGCTTCTAGACCCACCGGTGTTCCAATTTTGATGTAGATGTGGGTAATGTGGAAGAACTAACCTTTTTTTTAAATCAATAGTAAGTACAGTTGTCGCAGTAAAAGAATAGCAGGCACTCTAATAGTCAGGCGTTCCTCCACATTTAGCTCATCACCCCTCCCCCTCCCCCATCTAATTTACGACCACATAACGCCCGCAATCTTACTTCCAACACACCATTATCCGCGCTGCTCAAATTAAGCGGGAAGCTACTTTATCAACTCGTAAATGGCTGAAGGTTTTAGATACGCCTACGATCTTGTAAGATCAATTATGAGAAAACATAATTTTATATTGTTAATGAAAATAATGCACACTGACAAGGCTTCTAAATTTAAAAAGGCTGCCTACTGACAACGATCCGTTAAAGAATGAGAACATATATATACATACATACATACAATCACGCTTTTTTCCCATATAAGTAGGCAGAGACTACACACGTAGCCTACTTCGCCCCCGCGTGAAACGAGACTTGACGGAAGGCGAAAGACTTCGCCGCCATTTTGGTACAAGTCGTCAAATTATTACACACCATTGCGTTACCAGGAGCAGAATAGTGACAGCATAGCATATTATGGTTTTTATCTGCACGAATGAAGGCTGTCCGACCTTTTACAACACCTCGGTGGGAAAGAAGTAGGTGCTATGCTACTTTGCCGGACTCCTATCGGCGTAGAATGAGAACACTAAGGCTTAAATCGGCGTAGAATGAGAACACTAAGGCTTAAGTGTTCTTGTTTACATTACGGGTATGTATAAATGATAGCTTTGCCATGTTTTTTTTATAGGAGAGGGGGCAAACGAGCAAGTAGCTCACTTGATGGTAAGTGATCACCGCCGCCCATGAACATCCGCAATACCGAAGGAATCGCGGGTTCGTTGCCGGCCTTTGAAGAAGGAATAGGCTCTTTTCTTGAAGGTCCCTAAGTCGCATCGGTCCGGAAAAACCGCCGGCAGCAGCAGATTACATAATGTAGTCGTGCGTGGCAGAAAATTTCCGCGAAAAATGCTGCGGTGGAATGCCAACCGTCCAGGTGGTGACGATGGAATTTTGAGTTCTAACGCAAAGTGCGATGGTGACAACCTGCGGCTGGAATTGTTCCGAACAATTCCTCGCAACACTCCCCGTTGTGAATCCTGTAAAAATGCAAAGAGATGCAACATCTCTTCGCAAGGCCAGTGTATGTTTTAAAATGACTTTGAACCAGCACACGTTACCCATACAAAACACTTTTCCAAAGCTTTTACTTAAATAGAAAATAACACAACAACAACAGAAGAAAACACCATTATGTTTGAACATATTGTGAATCTATTTGTTTTTTTTTTTTTATTTCACAAAAGTGACGGAACGAGCAAAACGTTCACCTGATGGCAAGTGTAACGTCTGCCCATAACAAATGCTGTGTCACCAAGAAAATTATTGTGTGACACCACACTTCGCCCGTAACCCTGAGACGTCAGTTCTTAAGTCTCATGTGCCCAGTGATTACGTTAGCACACAGTGCCCTTCAAACCGAAACACAGTAATGTTTGCACACTACTGTTTCACGGCAGAATAACTGGCCCTGGGGTACCACCCCAGGGCCAGTTATTCTGCCGTGAACCACCTAGGCGGATTCCTGCATAGGAATCCTACCACCAGTTGTTATAACGAATACAATTTTGAATTTATTCAAAATCGTCTATAACTGTGTTCGAAGTGATTTCATCAATTAATAAAGACTAGCGGTGAAGACAAAGTTATAATATATTCATTCTGAATGAAAACCTTGGAATTTATTGAACGTTACTCGGAAATTATTTAAAATATTCATAGAAGAATATTTATTACAAATACAAAGCAGTTCAGTTATAGTTATTACAATATATTGTGTGGTGGCGGGTGCCCACACCACTAAACCACTGACGATTGCTAGTTCGGCAGTCAGTAGCGGTTAGCATACCCGCCTGTTGAGTTGGGTACTTGGTTCGTTTCGATTGCTTCCTTTTCTAGTAAAAGTCAAGTAACAGCCCATTAATGTCCCATTGCTAACGACAGGCCTCCCCTCAATTCTGAGAGAGTTTTGGAGCCGGAACCGCCGGCGTGCTGTTTTACTTCACAGCTGAGCACGCGGTAAATTATAACTTAAGATTGTAGAAGATTTAAGCCATGTGGTAGCGGCTTATGAGAATCTGCCACCCCGTGTCACCTCGTGGGTGTCGTAAAAGTCGACAGTGGGGACATAAAAACCAGGAGATTAAATAAAAAAACGGAGGTTACCAACCCGCCTGCCAAGTGGGGCAAATATGGTAAAATCACCCCTAAGCGAGAGCTACCAGCTTTTGTGGCAAACTATGGGGGAGTCCTATGTTCAGCAGTGGACTAGTGATGTGAGTGAGTGGATAGTGATGACGACCGCGTGGCCTAGTGGTCAGAGTACCTGACTTCTAGGCCGCGGGTCCTGGGTTCGAATCCCAGCCGGAGCCAACATTTGTGCTACAACATAAATTGTGGGTTTTCGGGTCTGGTTGTGTTGTGATTGTCCCCGTGTTTCTGACACTGCATCCTAGCCTACCTCCGATCTTATCGCATCAGCGTTACATCGGGCGCGGGTAGGTTGGGACGAGTGAGTGCCTCTTTGTTTGCGCGTACACTTGTGGCACTATAATATCTCCTGCGCAGTTGATGGCTCTCGACAGTAGTCGGAAGTTGTCGCCGTGATCGAAATCGGCTAGGAGAACATCATCATCACTGATAGAGCGAAATGATGATGATGAATATATACAAATATTTTTTGTTACTAGTATTAAATAATTATGTTATAATATGAAATTTGCCAGTATTATTAACCCTCGAGGAGACACAATCGATGCATGAACTTTTGCCAGTAATCCAGTTTCTGGCTCAACTTCGTAATTGGGCGTTGTAATGACCCGTTGTAATGAACTCTTACCGTCACAATGACAAATAAAATTAAAGTTATTTCGAGTTTTATACCAAGCACTTGTAGGCTTTGTATTATTTAATATATTTTACTATATGAAAATTAAAGTCCTCGTTTTAAGAAAAATATAGAATTCTTTATGAGAAGATAGAATATACCCTAACGTGTAATTTTAAAAATCGAACATGGACGAAAGTAAAATTGGTATTTAAAAACGTTTCTAATAAAAATATTTTTATCTTTTTCATAGAATTTGGATATTATTTTAAATATACAATAAGAAATCCCACGCGCATACGAGGTCTAATGATAAAGACAAAGGGAAATTTGCGTTAATGTGTGAGGCGCTCATGGCATGAAATCATGTTTCGACTTCCGCGTAACTATGAAAATACCATTACTTTATCCATGTCCTTGAAATCTACCAAGTAATTCTTGCTTGTAACTTTATTCCCGATTTTGTAAGATATTTAGTTCTCAGTGCCCTTCATATCGAAACAGTAATATTCGCACACGTTTACTTCACGGCAGAATAACTGGCCTGAAAGTGGTACCTACCTAGACGGATTCCTGCATAGGAATCCTACCAACAATCAACATTAATTATTAGTGATACTTTCACTGATTTTATTTATTTTATTTGTATCAAGTACTGTTTATTCGTCGTTTCTACTTTTAATAAAAATAAAAAATATTTCATTCTGATGCTGGTGGTAGGATTCCAATGCAGGAATCCGTCTAGGTAGATACCACCCCAGGGCCAGTTATTCTGCCGAGAGGGAGTAGTGCGCAAGCATTAACTGAAGTCTCAGGGTGACGGGCGCAGTGTGGTGTCACACAGAAATTTTGTGGGTGACACAGCATTTGTTATGGGCAGACGTTGCACTTACCATCAGGTGAACGTATTGCTCGTTCCATCATCTTATGAAATCAAATAAATAAATAAATAAAAATACAATGCAGTGTCAAAAATAACGTTTCAAACTTTAAGCGGTCTATTTCCAGATAAATACTTTTAAAGCCGCGAAGACGTCCTTGGGTAAGACTGCGAGAAAATTACAAGAGAAGCCAGTCCCGAGCAATAATTATACTCGACTCGAGTACTCCCTAAATTTTCACCCTCGTTGTAGAAAGTTTTTTATCGCGCTATTTAATATCTGTTTCAGTTGTTAAATGGACATTCTGTGGTTGTATTGAATGCTCTATTCATATTATTGTATTTAGTAGTATTTGTGGTAGGATATTTGCTTAAATTACCAATATAACTAAAATTATATAATAAACGGCTTGCTTTAATATCAGCAAATATAGAAACAATGAAATCTGATATGTGCAAAACTCTTGACGAATTAAATACAATATTAGAAGAAAGCAAAGAAAATATAGAGAATCATGAATACTCTGAAATATCACAACAAGATCACGAACCAGGTGCAGACCCAAACTTAGAAAATAAATCTGTAGATAACAAGCCTAAAAAAATTTGTATTCTTAGCTCTAATAACACCAATAGAGTTCTCTCAATAGCTGAACAAACTTTTAAAGATAAAAATTACCAGATATGTCACCATCTTAAACCAGGCTGTCGTTTGATGGGATTAGTAAATGACTTAGAGTCAAAACTTACGAAATTTACTTTAAATGATTATTGTGTCATATTCGTAGGCGAGGAAGATTTTAAAACAACTACAAATTATTATAATCTAATCAAGAATATTAAAGACAATATAGCTAAAATTACATATACTAATGTCATTATTTGTTTGCCTACTTTTAAGCTTGGTAATTATAATATGTTTAACGCCAGAGTTGAAAGATTTAATCGACAACTGTATTATGATAATCTTAAAAAGGAATATTCATACATTGTGGATTCAAACAGAGACCTTGCATACGACAATACCATGTTTTATAGGCATACTGGTTCTATCAACAACCGTGGTTTGCATTGTGTGTTTAAATCATTAATTCAAGAAATTAATTATGCAGAATCGTTTTTTCGTTAGAAATAAATCTATTGAATTAAAACACGATAAAAATATGTACAGTAGTAATAAAGTGAAAACAAAAGTAACAGCAATGCATCAAAACATCCAAGGCATATTAAGTAAAATAGACCAGTTAGAAATAACTTTAGAAGAATGGGAGAATATTACAGGAAAAATTGATATTCTATGTTTCACTGAAACCTTCTTAAAACGTGGTGCCGAAGCCAACTTAGGTCTTAAACACTACCAACTAGCAGCGTCATTTTGTAGGACAGACCAACGTAGAGGTGGGTCCTGTATTATGATATCCAAGACCTTGACTTATAAGACTATAAATACCCCAATCGAACCTATTCCTTTCACTTTTGAGTATTGTATTACAGAACTGTTAAATTACGAACTTATAATTGTTTGTATTTATAGAACAAAAGGCAAAAACGAAATACATAAACACAGCGTCAATCTATTTATACACAACTTAGAAAACTTACTTCAATACATAAATAAACGATTTAGGGAAAAACATATTTTGATATGTGGCGATTGGAATATTAATATTTTAGATGTTAAACTTATCGAATATGCAAAATCTTTAAATTCTATTCTGACAAACTTTAATTTAAAGAACCACATCTTACTACCTACAAGACAGAGTTCGTGTTTAGACCTGATAGCTAGTAACATTCCAAATGCAAATTCACAAATTCATTATATGGGACTTTCTGATCATGAGACATCGCAAACTCTGACGTTTGTTGTGCTTCATAAACACACCAAAAATACAATAAAAAGCTGGTTTGAGTATAGGAGAGATTATAGTAAGGATTACATCAGGAAATTTCAAGAGTGTATGACAGCTCTGTCTTTTAGTGACGTATATGCCGAAAGAAACACGGAGAAAGCGTTCAATATCTTTCATGATTATGTTATTATGTTCTATAATCTCTGTTTTCCTATAATAAAGGTTAAAATATTGAATAAGCCGGCAAAAACAAGATGGCTTTCGAGGGGCATAAAACGCTGCTGTGTAGTAAAAAGAGGGCTTTATTTAAACTATAAGATGGGAAGAACCAATAAATCAAACCAAAAAACTTTATATCGTACATATGCAAGACTATTGAAAAAATGTATCAATACTGCCCAAAAACTAAATGCTGAAAGGATTATTAAAAATGCAGACAACAAAGTGAAAGCATCATGGCATATTATTAACTCTAGCGTTAAAGCTGTCAGTAAAACTAATCAAATAGAGTCAATGCTACTACCGGAAAATGATAGACTTAGTTGTTGTCCGAAAGAAATTTCCAACTCATTTAATATTTTTTTTATAGAACTAACATCTAAATCATCTTTAACTGAAAATTCAACAAGGACATCTATCAAAAAACTAAATGAAACAAAAACAATTTTCTTAAAACCTACTGACCCAGGAGAAATAAATAGGATTTTTAGAACGCTTCGCAACACAAATTCTACTGGCTATGATAATCTTAATATACGATTGTTAAAAATGTGTGCTGGTAATCTGTCCTACCCATTAAGTCATATAATCAATTTATCCTTTACCGAAGGAATCTTTCCCTCGCGATTGAAGTATTCTATCATAAAGCCCCTTTATAAAAGCGGGGATAAAACTATGATGACGAATTATAGACCTATTACCTTAATACCAGTGATTTCAAAATTGTTTGAGAGAATTTTTCACTCCCGACTTTACTCTTTTTTAATATCCCAAAATATACTAAGTACAGAACAATTTGGATTTAGAAAGAATTACTCAACAACTTTAGCTTGTTTTAACTTAATTAAACTAATAACAGAAAAAATGAATTCAGGTTCACGTGTGATTTCTTTATTTTTAGACTTGAGTAAAGCTTTCGACTTTGTATCGCACAAAATTCTGATTCAGAAACTATCTCATTATGGTATACGTGGAAAAGCAAACGAATGGATCGAGAGCTATCTTAAAGAAAGAAAACAGAGTGTAGAAATTACAACTACTATTAAAGTCGGTAAAAGTTATGTAAAGTCATCGCATAAATCTGGCTATTGTATAAATAGTTGTGGGGTACCTCAGGGTAGCGTATTGGGCCCATTGCTATTCCTGGTATATGTAAACGACTTACCTGATGCCACAAATCACAACTGCATTTTATTTGCAGACGATACAACCTTAGTAATAGAATCTAAAACTAAATCTGACTTAGAAACTAAAACAAATAAAGCAATATCTAATATAATAGACTGGTTACATGGCAATAATTTGAACATTAATTTATCTAAAACTAAACTTATTGAATTTCAAACATATAATAGCCAATCTTATAACTTAAACATAAATCATAATAATAAAAAAATTGAAGTTGTAAATGAGGCAACATTTTTAGGCTTGAAAATAGATAAATACTGTAACTGGAAGTCACATATAAATTGTCTCTGTAATAAGCTTGATAAATATGTATACGTTTTGAATAGATTAAGGCTTACAGTTTCCCAAGCAGTTGCGCAAACAGCATACCATGGTCTGGTGTCTTCCAGGTTGAGATATGGCATTATTTTATGGGGTAACTCTACAGAATCTATTAGAGCATTTAGGGCACAAAAAAAGTGTTTACGCGCAATCTACGGCATGGGCTATTTGGACAGTTGTAAATCTAAATTTATATCCAGTAATATTTTTCCTCTTCCATGTTTATATATGTTTGAAATATGTGTTTTTGTACAAAATAATTTAAATTTATTTCAAAATGTAAGAAATGTTAGAAGTCAATATAAACACACCCTTCATGTACCAAATCAGAGATTGACAGTTTATCAGAAAAATGTTTATTGTATGGCCATTAAAATTTATAACCGTTTACCTGATATTTTCAAGAATAAAAAAAAATCGACAATTCAAAAATGACGTAAAGAAATTTTTTTTAAGCAAATGTTATTATGATATTGGTGAATTTTTAAATGACAATAATATGTAATTAATTAATTATTATTATTTATGAGTTAGTGAGAGAAATGTAACTAAATGCCTGATTATAATTTATGAATGTTATATTATAAATGGACATGTAAATGATCAACAATTAATTCTATATTTATTTTATATTTGCACACTTTTTATTCAAGTAAGAGCATGCTGGAATGTTAAAATTTTATAATACCTTTTTTTAAGTACCATGTCTCTGGCAAATAAATCATTTTGAATTTGAATTTGAATTTGAAAAAAACTTTAAAAAACATTATAAAAGGATCACAATCAGTAATGCCATATCCATATCATAGCATATGAGCTGTGTTGTGAAGTGCTAAAGAAAGTGTGCCACCCTATCTTATTCCGTGACGTCAATATGCCTACTAAGACCCGATTTCACCGATCGCTTTGGAAACCAAGTTTAATAAAACCACGTTTTATTGAACTTAGTTCAAATTTATCATCTCGGTTTTCGTCTAACCGATTTCAGCGGCTCCATTTTGATCGCGTTCAGATAAACGAAGTTTACGTGAAATATCGTCACAATCTCAAAACAAAACTCGATGTATTTATTGTTTTGCGACATCAAACAGTCTGTTTTTATGCACAAGACACATATGTATGCAAACAATAAACAAAACGTATTAAAAATATTTATTGTGTTTACATAGTTGTGCAATTGACAATGACAGCTCTCTAAACGCGTTTATAGAGCTGAACATCGAAAATTGGGCGTTCAGAATTTGAACCGCGGTTAGCTTTAATCGCGTTCAGTTGATGTTGGTGAAATGCAAACAGTAGCATTGAACTCAGTTAAACACTTAAGCTTCGTTCAGCTTGAACTGATCGCGTTTAGTTTCAACGGTGAAATCCTCCCTTAGCTGTAATTCCTATTTTAGAAACCCTTCCACCCTACAATTCAAAATTATTTCGTAATGCATTATTATTATGGTTTATGTCTGTCAGGCATTTTATACCGACCTTCATAATATCAATTAATGTTTACTCGAACATTAACGGCATTGTAAAATAACCTGCGCATGTATATGTCTCTATTATTCTTTATTAAAAGTCTAGATACTTTTAGACTAGTCTAGTCTAGTTACTTGCAATGAAAAAAATTAAGAAACGAAAAACCCGGCTGCAATACATTCAAGTCATATTTATGTTATTACTAGCTGTGTAAAAAAGACGACCCCGTTCGATTACATATTCCCTACTTCAATCGGATTGTAGGGTTTTCATTTTTTTGCACGGAACCCTAATTATTTTTCTAAAATTAAATTAATCCAAGTCACCCGCTATAATACGAGTATCAACTATATGTCAGTGAACGTCCCGTTAAAATCGGTTCGGCCGTTTCGGAGATTAGCCGGAACAAACATAGAGAGACAGACAAAAATTAAAAAATATTGTTTTTCTCTTATGTACCGTATATTTACTTCAATAAGCATTCAGTAAAAGCTGTTACTTTGTTATTGCAATAAGACACATCAATTTTATTTATTAGTAAAGATTTGATTAAATAGGTACCGAACAAAAAACATTGCACTGCGCATTCTACGTTGCTCAAACTAAATCCTATAGATGATAGATGTTTTTCTTTTTTTGCGTTTTTTAAGGACTAAGATTTTTTAATAATTTGGTAATTTTTTCTATTTTTTACACACTCGGGTTTTTTGTTTATTAAAAATTTAATTGCAATAGTATGTATGGAATTTGCTATTTACTAGCTTTGAAAATGAAAAAAGTGTTTATAACATTATTTTTCTTTTTAACCCTCTCTATTTTGATTCACAGGCGCCATATTTAAATATTATACGCTGTATCACTCCCACAATTAGGACGAAATTAACGACACCTCGTATATTCTAATGTATCAAGCCCGTTAAGCTAGAGAGCGTGCGAAAGAAATAAATATATTTACATACACCCGAAAAACGTTACCTCCTCCTGAGGCAGTCGAGTAAAAAGAATAAATATTAGTGAAAATCGACGTACATAGAATAACAGTACATAAATTAAAGTACATAGGATTCCTATGCAGGATTCCGTCTAGGTAGGTGCCACCCCAGGGCCAGTTATTCTGCCGTGAAGCAGTAGTGTGCAAACATTACTGTGTTTCGGTTTGAAGGGCTCTAAGAGCTAGCGTAATCACTGGGCATATGAGACTTAAGAACTGATGTCTCAAGGTGACGGTTGCAGTGTGGTGTCACACAGTAATTTTGTGGGTGACACAGCATTTGTTATGGGCAGACGTTACACTTACCATCGGGTGAACGTTTTGCTCGTTCCGTCACTTTAGTGAAATAAAAAAAAAATCCAACATCTTAAAATATTATGAATGCCAATGAAGTCAGAAGACCGTACCTATTTAACGCTCGCTTTTGTTTTATGTGGATTTTGTCTGTCCACTGTCGGCATTGGTTATTTTTGCATTTCGATTAATCAATTTATCATCACTTCAACCTATCACTAGTCCACTGCTGAAAATTGGCCTCTTCCTTAGATTGCCACATGTTTGTGGCTCTCATGTTGCCATATTTGCCACGCTCGGCAATCGGGTTGGCAACCGAAGTTTATTTACTAAGATGTTCCAGGAAGATGCCGCTGCCCATCTTCTGGTTTAAGTTTTCCCACTATCGACTTTCACGACACCCACGGGATGAGATAGGTTGGTAGATTCTCTTAAGCCGCTACCACACGGCACATTCAATTAATGTATTTGTATAATCGTCACGTATATTTTATTTGCAATATAGCAATGTTTTATAAAGTAGCATTATATTAATGATTTATTTATATAATACTACAATATAAAAAAATGATGACTTAGGAAGGTCTGGACTTAATTATGATCATCAAAAAATCTGCTAAAAACAGCTGTTAGGCTGTTACTAAAAACTCGGGACAATTTGATGAGATGTCTCTGCAATTATATTAAAGATCTACGAAAGAAAGTAACGCTATTCTACTTAGCTTTAATATTTGATGCTGGTGTCACTAACATTTTCTGGAGTTGGAAAAAATCGCCATGAAAGAGAAACAGTAAATACTCTGGAGCAGGGAGGTGGTCTCTTAGCGAATCCAAAACTGTCTACACGAGAGGAGGCCAGTGCCCAACACTGGGGCAAATGTGAAGTAAAGTAAAGTTTCAGCCTATAAATATCCCACTACTGAGCACAGGCCTCCTCTCTCATTTCTATATATTTTCTTCATATATTTAAATAGTCCTTACCACGTGAATCATTACTTCAAATTGAAGAACGACTTCAATTTTCAGAGGATAAATCGTATACCATAAAATTTAAGGCGATCTCCTATGCCACCATGGAACGGTGTTCAATAATTACCGTTAAAATTATTTAATGAAAACATTTCCTTAGATTGTTAATCATGAATTTGTATTTACAAATAAATTATTCATCAATTCATTTGCGTGGCGCTTTACATAAAGCTCAAAATTGTGGTGGCAGCTTAGCCTTTACGGTCACAACGACTTAATTAACGCTCATTTGGCAATTGTTTACGAATATTATCGCTGAAGGCTGCGGGTTCAAGAGTCACATTAAAGAAATGTTTCGGGCTAGCTAATTCATGTAGTTTCCTCTGAGATCTATATATAAAATCTGATTGGAAATGTTTTAGTTTGCAAAATTAATACAAATTCATCGAAAGCATTTTGAAATATACATATATATTAAAATGGTTGTAATCGTTGAATTTTACGCTACATAAGTTATAAATAAATATAAACTATTGTTTTTCAAACGAGTTAAATCAATGAGTATGGAACCGTACTATTAATACCTCCTTTCTTAGACTTCATTCCTATTTTAGACTTAATTTTTTCAATGAAACATACAAATATTTTTTTTTTGATAAATTGACGAAACGTGCAAAACTTTTTCCTTTCTCATGAAAACGAAGCCCCTCAGTAGGATTTCTCTTGTGTCGTGGGTGTGATTTACAGACATAAATTCCACATGCACAAACACCCAGACCCGGAACAACTATATGTAGGCCATACAAAAATATTTGTCCCGTGCGGGAATCAAACCCGCGACCCGCGGCGCAGAAGCCAAGGGCTTAGCCACTGCGCCAACCGAGCCGACGTTCACCGGATGTTAAGTGCAACGCCTGCCCAAATGCTGTGTCACCCAGAACATTTTTGTGTGACATCACACTGCACCCGTCATCCTGATACATCAGATCTTAAGTCTCATACGCCCAGCGATTATGCTAGCTCTCAGTGCCCTTCAAACCGAAACAGAGTAATGTTTGCACACTACTGCTTCGCGGCAGAATTATTGGCCCTGGGGTGGTCCCTACTTAGACTGATTCCGGCATGCATCCGACCACAAGTAGAATACTTAAATAGCAAACGTAATTGCTGCAGGCTTATTCGATAAGTGTTATACTGACAGAGCAAAAATTCTAGTATATTATACATATACTAGTCTTTTTGCTTGTGTGACAAGTGCATATATCAAAACGAGCTTTAAAATGCAACCACTGTTTACCCTCCTAGTGTAGCCCTAACCCTAATCATATCTTGGCGAATCATGATTGTCTGAAAGAAAGGTTTATGCTTTCTGTCCCTTTCAGTTATCGCTTATTTTCTATATCATCATCATTGTCAAAGCCACCTTTCATGAGTCCACTGCCTAAATAAAAGGTTAAGAGCACGGTTTACTTCGCTCATATGATGCATCCATCGTTTCCGTTAATTTTTTGCTCCAATTCAGCATTTCATATCTTACGGCGTTCTTTTTTTTTGTCTACAGTCGTAAGCTAGTCAGGGTCAAAATTTCATTATTATTATTATTATAAACACATTTCAACCCATAACAAGTCCACAGATAAACAAAAAAATCCCTGATAGTTCGCTACAAACCATGGTCCTGAGCCACCAGCATCCCTTGACATCAAATGATGGATGGATATCTGACTTAAAACCACACCCACGACACACCGTCATTTTTGTGTTGATTTATTATTTAAAAAAAGCGACCTATTGAGGCATAAATACGTATTTAAATAATATATATATATGTATATATATATATTTCAAAATAAGCAGCAGTCAATAAGTTTTGAATTAGTGGTATAATTAACAGAAAAACGTTACTTGGAACGATGGAAATGGCTAACAGTACAATTTGGGTATTGAATTGAATATTCAGTCACTGTACAATACAATATCATTTCCACGATACAATACAATGTCATCATTAAGCATCACAACTCGATATTAGGTTTGCATTGACCTCAACATTATAACATACATTATTCAAGTTCATCTATTAACTTATCGAGTTATGACCAACAATTAATACAAAACGTGGAGGGTACCTGGTGGCGGTTCCTGGTGGCGGTGTTAGTTTGCTTGTGCACGCTACTGAGGGAGGGCGGGCGGTGCTCTTCAAAAAACTAGATAATATACACCATTTTTATATCTTGCATGCGGATCTTAGCAAAGTAACTTACCTTCCTTCATTATAATGGATTTCCGCAAAGTAACGCCTGATTCTATTAACTATACTTAACTTTCTTTTAAAGACATTGTTAGCCTCTATCAAGAAAAAGGATCAATCATTTATATCGAGACCATCAGCAATTATTTGTTAGTCCCATTACTTGAATGAGAAAATGCGACAGTATCGAATGTTCTGTTTACGTGGGCGTAGCGGATTTGCGATAATCGATGGGCAAACATTCCACCGACAATTCAATTGGATGCCACTCACTGCTGCTCCTTCTACAACTATCCGTCCAATAATATAACTACTACGTTTTATAACATTTTTTTTTCTTTTATATACGGATTTTATCGAAGCGAAACTTTTTTGAGCGCGATGAAAGTAAAATTTTAAAAGTGCAACGTTTCTGCGTGGCGTATTGGTTACTATGTCTGACTTCTGCGCCGCGGGTCGGGTCGGGTTTGATTTCCGGCCGGAGACAACATTTGTGCAAATACACAAATTGTTGCTTTTCGGGTCTGGTTGTGTTGTGCATGTGTTGACTGTAAAACCACCAACGGTACAAGAGAAAATCCTACTGCATCGTTTTATTTAAAAAAAAATGTTTTACAATCGTAAGTTTTTCTTTTACATAAGAAAATTACGAGACGAGCAAAACGTTCCCCTGATGGTAAGTGTAACATTTGCCCAAAATAAATTTAACGCTACTCATAACCCTTCTGTCTGACGTAATGATGCACCCTGTATCAGTTCTTAAGTCTCATAAGCCCAGGAATAGACGAATATCTGAAAATGATTCCTGAAAACCAGAAATTTTTTGGAGCTAAGATATTGCCGCCCGTGATCTACGATTAAGCAAGTGCATTGACCTCACTTTAAAGCGATCGTTATACCAACACACAGAGGTATTTGAACAGCGTACAGTACTCGTGTAGTATATAAAGAAATGCTCATAAAAATTTAATTGAGAAACCGACTAAACGGAGCAGCACAAAACATGCTCATGCGAATTTAAGAATTTCGTAATTTTCTCATAGATAGCATCATCAGAAATTGACCAAATGTATATGGGACCACCCCTACAGTACCCCCTTTCTAATAAAAAAGAGAATCATCAGAATCGGTTCATAAACAAAGAGGTTACGCCCGAACATACATAAAACAAAAACAGAATAATATATACAGACGAATTGAGAACTTTTTTCCTTTATTTTCCAAGTCGGTTAAAAAGTCAGAATAAAGCGAAAAGTCGAAAGAGTCGAATGGTTAATGGTGCTTCAGAACGTGACGTCGCAGAATCGAGCTCGCCATTCGATTGTCCTGAACGTGAACCATCTCCTAGTACAAATTATTAACCTTAGTTGAAGTGGTTAACAGGAATATTAGATAGGTCTATTTTGTAAAGAAGTATTCTTTAAAAAAACTATTTACTGGTGGTAGGATTCCTCCAGGAATCCGTCTGGGTAGGTACCACCCTAGGGCCAGTTATTCTGCCGTGAAGCAGTAGTGTGCAAACATTACTGTGTTTCGGTCTGAAGGGCACTGTGAGCAAGTAATCACTGGGCATATGAGACTAATGTCTCAAGGTGACGGGCGCAGTGTAGTGCTACACAGAAATATTCTGAGTAACACAGCATCTGTTATGAGCAAACGTTGCACTTACCATCAGGTGAACGTTTTGCTCGTCTCGTAACTTTATCAATAAAAAAATAGAATAATATTCTGCATCGTTCCACTGTGACACAAGTTTCTGCAGGTATTTTGTAGGTATAAATGTTATATGAAATTCTGGCGGCACGTCGCTATTTTCACTTCTGGACGTTTATTAGGTTACGGGGTCAATTTGGCGTGTAGCTTAGTTCTACAAAAATATAGTAACTGTATTGGTCCTAGCACAATTTTTATAAATTAAATCTATATACTTCTAAAAATACTGTTACTTTAAGTAACCATTAAAAAGGCAGTAGTAAGATATCAACTAACGATTTCTTTTATTTACGCGGATATCACCCCAGGTACCACTCCAGGGGCCAGTTATTTAGTTTTCACCGCCCAGAGTTACCGACGCACAAGTCGACAGTCCGAACGGAGGCCCGCAGCCTCCCTCGGACGGTCATTAGATGACTGAAAATAATTTTTTCGAGATATTCACAGTAGCGCAAGCACGCAGCGAACGCGACAGTCCGAATTTCGATGTTTTTGTAGGAATAATATTTATGAATTTATGTTTGGGTCAAACCACACCTGGCACGCGGGCCCTGGGCCCGCAAGCCCAGCATCCACTGAAGCTGTAAAAGCCAAAAGCTTAACAGCATTTACATCACCGAAATTATATATAGTGTTTTGAAGTCTTGCAGTGGTATGCTTGGTATTGCCATTGCAAGACTTCAGGTTTAATTAAAGGTTAAACTAATTTTGTACAAATCACAAATAACTTAATATTTTTCTTTTAGTTTTATTTATTACGTAAACTCGTATGAAATCAGAAACAGTCCTCTGCTGGCTTTATGTCTCTCTTAAATTGGGAAAGTAAATATTTGTTAAAAAATATAAAAAAACAAATGATTTACGACTTTCGAAGCATTATATTTTTGTAACTTACCTAATTGTTTATTTAACACCATGTAAGCATTATTTATATTGTATTGCATAAGGTTATATTAGTTATAATACGAATTTATGACCGCGTGGCCTTTAGATCAGATTACCTGTCCTGTTACTCGTGTCTCTTAAACTGTTTTCTACCCTACCCCAGATCTTGTGAAATGATGATAAGGTCGAAAGAGTGCCTCAGTGTCCGCGCGTACACAATAATATCTCCTACGCCGTTGATAGCTTGCAGTAATGTTTGGAAGTTGTCGTTGTGGTCGAAAATCGGCCTAGAGAACACGGTACGGATTCGTGCACTCACTTGTTCGTACCTCACTATATCCTTCCTCTGTCTTTAAGTTGATTTATATGATACTTAGTAAATCCTATGCAAATGCACTAAGATAATATATAGATATTTACTTCGTCTTCATAATCATCGTAGTTTGAAAATGAATAACGCAGTTGTGTTAAGTAATAAGATTTAAACTGAAATCAAATTCCATCATGTCGTAAAAGTAAAATATTGCAACTTTGTAAAGTCACTAATTGTAGAGTTTACATGGCGTTTTGTAGCTCCTGTCCATCACAATGGCTCATGCCATTGTCGACACTATAATATTAGCGTAAAGTCGTTTATTGCGTACTATTCCTGCTAATGTCATAACCTAATAACTCAACAAAAGAAAGCAGGAATAACAATGACATCGTTATCGCTAATAAGTCATCGTTAGCATAAAATGGACTTCTTTCATCGGCTGTGTTAATGGCGAACGAGTCTTTTCGGAACATAACAACGTTAATAAGTATTTTTCGTTGTTTTCCAAAACGTCTTTGTTCAGATGCTCGTTGTGATTAAATCATAACTTTTTAGTTACTAAACCGGACATACAATAAATATTTTATAAATTATTATCGATATTATTGCTGTGATTCCGATCGTGCAGAATAACACCATAATATTCAATGTCGTCATTGTACTGCTCATGGGAACGCAATATGGAGTAAGAATTTTTTGACTATACCGAAACGAAAACGACGTGGTACCCGTCACGTTCGTTTCCCGCGAGGGCTAAAAGTGGGCTACATGAGTGGCCCCTGCCTACCCCATATATGGGAAAAAGCTGTGACTGTTTGTATTAATCCCCGGTGTCGGTACCTCTAATATTGTTCTGTAATTTTGATTTACCACGTGCTCTGTGGTGAAAGAAAACGTCGTGAGTAAAACCCACATTGGAGCAGCGTGGTGCACTCTTACAAAGAAGGAAGGTTAGTTACTTTGCTAAGATCCGCATGCAAAATATAAAAATGGTGTATATTACCTAGTTTTTTGAAGAGCACCGCCCGCCCTCCCTCAGTAGCGTGCAAAAGCAAAATAGAAAGCTTGTGCTCAGCAGGGGAACATTTAAAGGCTGCTACCTTTTTATTATTGCATTTTCCATGAATCTCGGCGGCTGACTGTCGTAAAGTCAATATCATTTGATAATACCTCGTTTTGAGGTGAAACACGTGTCGTGTTCTCGACTTCAGTGTTGTGTATTGCGTAGTTGTAGTGTTGGAAGGTATCTGATGGCGGGTCCCAGTGGCGGTATTGGTTTCCTTGTGCACGCTATTGAGGGAGGGCGGGCGGTGCTCTTCAATAAGTACATACACACCATTTTAAATTTTTCATGCGGATCTTGGCACTTTAACTTTCTTTCCTTTATAATTTTTTTCCATGAATATTCTCTAACTTACTTTAGAATTTGTATAAATCGAGAATCTTTTGCAATATGACTATGAAGCAGAGACTAAGTTCTTCACAAGTTTACCGAGCAAAAATAATTTTTTGCAAATATTATGTTAATAGAGTTCAACAGTTCTTAATTTGAAGCCGCCCGGACAGACAAAGATAGAAATTGTAGTTTAATAGCAGATTTGGTTAAATTAGCAAAATATATTGATTGTCAAGTTACTCAGCTGTTAAACTGGTAGATCACACGATTATACATGAAATTGGCAATCACAACAAAAGCGCTATAAAGGAACAAGATTATGTATTTCGTCTAGAGATAACGGTAATAATCGATTTTTGATTTTTTTTTAAAAACGATGTCCCGAATCTCGGAATTCTCCTAGATCGTGGATACGTTCTGCAGATAAAATTCCAACCCAATCACACTCAAACACGCAACAACTGTCTGCACATCGGACCCGCGGAGTCACTGCGACTGCCGATCCGACATAAGCCAAGCTGAGAAAATCATTCAATTTAAATTAGAGCACCGAGTGGTACTGACGCGACTGAAAAATATCTTTTCGGTGCTAGCAGTTGGGCCATAAATTAGATCTGCTGAAAGGAATAACTTCACATGTTCAATTTCTCTATTTGAAGTTGTTGGTTGATTTGCTGTTTTTTTTTTGTTTTTGCAATAGAAAATTAGATAAATGATGCCTTCCACTGATAAAAAATTCAAATTTAATGTCCTCAATACAAAATAACGACTCGTATATTAGTGCCAGCGAGTGACTACTTATATATATGGTTTGTCCGGCAAATACGGTACAGTACCAGGTAAGCGACCACGGCCTCCCGAGGCCTGCTGTCTCCTCCTGCTCCTTCTACAATAGTAATAACGATTGGTATAATAATGAAAGCTATGCAGCCAGCGATTGACTACTTGACATAGTTGATTTGTCCGTCAAACACGGTAGAGTACCAGGTAAGCGACCCCAGCCTCCCGTGGGCCTACTGTCTCCTCCTGCTCCTTCTACGATAGTAGTATCCTACACCTTATAGTTCCTTTCCCGACTTCCGCATTTCCTATCCTAAGTCCAATTTCAAAGTAATATTTTCCCTTCCTCTCCGGCAAGCCAGTGATGCTACTGCTGCGTGGCAAAGAACGAGGATGGTGCCGATCTGCTCTGGGGTCGAGCGACCACAGAATAGGGCTAGCTTCACTCAAGCATGCAGGGCTGTTTGGGCGGACAACATCTTCCTTAGCTTTTCGTGGGAACGCAATGAGGAGCAAACAATTTAACATACATACATAAGATCACGACTGTATCCCATAAGGGGTAGTCAGAGACTAGGTACTCACTGCAAAAACAGATGACTGCCACAATCCACGTTTCACCAAAACAATATAATGCACTAGGTGTGATAGGTGATGAGCCCATCGCCACCATGCGCTGTTGGGTGCACAGTGCAGTTTAACTCCTTACTCGCCTTTTACGAGATTCATTGGATGAGATGGATACATTAACGGATATAAGGTCTCCAAAGAAACTCTCACGTCATTGGTGAACTAACTCTTAGCAAAATGCCGGCGACATGGTTCCGCAACCGTCAGGTCTCGTTTCACTAGGATAAAAAAGTAAGCTACGGATGTGCTCTGCCTACCCTAATGAGATAGAGGCGTAAACGTATTTATGTATGCATGTATATTAGTTTCACGTACTTTGAAACAGTTAGTACCTATGCAAAATTTTAAATAACCAATTCTATTCATTTGCAAAAAATATAATACAAGCGTAAATTAGTATCGTAAATGACTGTTTAATAAATTGTTTAATTACTAAATAGGAAAGAAAATATATATTTTTTACTTGAAGTTGGGTCATAGTTATTTATTAAGAACTATCAATGTATTAACTTTTTTTCTGTTTTAATAAACGATGCCCCACAGTAGGATTTCTCCTGTGTCGTGGGTGCGTTTTACATACATAAATTACACATGCACAAACACCCAGACCCGGAACATCTAGCTGTAGGTCATACAAATATTTGTCCCGTGCGGGAATCGAACCCGCGACCCGCGGCGCAGCAGTCAAGTTGGCGCAGTGGTTAAGCACCACTGCGCCAACCGAGCCGACATTGTATTATCACAATTTATTCATAAAAATGACCAAAATAAAATAAGAGTATCCCGAAGAAGAGTATACTGCCATAATTACGAGTTACTTACACATAATAAACAAAATGATTTAATGCGCCACCGGTATTTCCATTCTAAAACCGAGATGGAGCCAAAGTTCATTATTTAATCCCCCGGATTGTCCCTCAGCGCGGGTCTAAGCACTCAGAGATGGGCTCATAAATTTTGTTTAGCCGCCGCTTTCCTCTATGAATAAATAGAACTTATGCCTTATACTACTGGCGCCCCTTCCTTGTACTGGTTTTAGGGTCATGACAGAACAATTGACTGCAAATATTTTATAGGTCATGAGAATAAAATATTAATATTTCTGAATATAAACTCTAATAAGTTCAGATATTCTTCAACATAAACACAGAATTTGAATTTTGCTTTTGCGCGTACATATAGTTATGCCTTTTTTTCAAAAGTGGCAGGCAGAGACCACACACACACTTTTTGCCACCGCGGTAAACGAGAGGTGAAGAGTAGCGAACCACGTTACCGCCATTTCCTTACAAGTCAAAAAATTCTTACTTCCCGTTGCGTTCCCACGAGCAGATTGCATATTATAGTGTTATACTGCATTAATAGAGGCTGTTCGTACAATACCTTAGTTGCCTCTTACGACATATTGGTAGGACATGCAGGATTCCTATGCCGGAATCCGTAGGTAGGTCGGTAGGTACCACTCCAGGGCCAGTTATTCTGCCGTGAAGTAGTAGTGTGAAAACATTACTGTGTTTCGGTTTGAAGGGCACTGTGAGTTAGCGTAATCACTGGGCATATGAGACTTAAGAACTTATGTCTCAGGGTGATGGACACAGTGTGATGACACACAGAAATTTTCTGGGTGATACAGCATTTGTTATGGGCAGACGTTGCACTTACCATCAGTTGAACGTTTTGCTCGTTTCAGCACTTTATCCATCAAAAAAAAGGAAAGAGGTAGGTGCTTTTCTACTCTGCCGGACACATTTCGGCTAACTTTTGTATAATTTAAAAATTATTTAAATGAAATATGTTTGCCGTGTGGTGGCGGCTCGATAAAAGAATACTACCACTCCATCTCATCCAATGGATCTCGTAAAAGGCGAGTAAGGAATTAAACTGCACTGTGCACCCAACAGCGCATGATGGCGATGGGCTCACCACCTATCACACCAAGTGCATTATATTGTTTTGGTGAAACGTGGATTGTGGCAGTCACCTCTTTTTGCAGTGAGTGCCCAGTCTCTGACTACCCCTTATGGGATACAATCGTGATCTTATGTATTTATGTACAGAACTCTTCATCCTCCTCCAAACATATTTAACGGTCAACGGAACCAGGCGTTACTTTGAGGAATTACATTTTATAATATCCATTTTAGTAAGAAAATAAAGTAGATTTGCTAAAATCAACATTCGTGTGATAGGTGGTGAGCCCATCGCCACCGTGCGCTGTCGGGTGCAAAGTGCAGTTTAATTTCCTTACTCGCCTTTTGCGAGATCCATTGGAGAGCTCTGTATACGCGAGAATGTCGTTATTGCCCACTTAATAATTTATTGCTGGACTGAAGCTACGCTTGGCAGGCGAATTAGCAATCGCAGAACCCGATAACTTGTTTCTTAGACGTGTTCACATCATCAGTCTCGATAATTAAAGTCTGAGATATTTGAAATGATTATTTCGCCCGCTAAGTCCGTCTTATGCAACCAACACAAGTGATTTATCACTAGGCATATGAGACTTTAAAACGTATGTCTCATGGTGAGAGTGCAGTGTGGTGCCACGCAGAAATTTTCTTGGTGACACAAAATTTGTTATGGACAGACTTTGCACTTACCATCAGTTGAACGATCTGCTCGTGTCGTTAATTTCTTCCATAAACAAATGTTCACGATGTATTTTTAAAACGTAATGTTTATAAATCTTAAGTTGCAAGTAAAAACTCAAACAACGTTCATTATCCCTAATATGGTTGAGAATTGCGATTGCGATGCGTAGTACTTATGAACAGGTGTTTCTAGTGGAGACTGGTGTACATACATGTTGCATTGCACTTATAAAATGTATGTACAATTTCCCTTGTGTAAAATTTTACATAGAAACTTTTTAAGTATTCTTTTGGTATGTAATTTATAAAAAAATAAATGGCCACAGTCTTGTTATTATTAACAGAGTTTTGGAGTCGTGAAACTAGTGTGGGTTGGTCAGCTACACAAATCCTGAAAACATTCTATTACATGGATGTATCCTTACGATGTTTTATGTATTTTTATGTATTAGCTTCCATTTTAAATAAAACTTTCATTACGGCGGCAATCAATTGAAAAAGGTTACATTAACATCTAACCAGTCATCGGTTTAGTTGTTTATTCGAACAAAAAAAGAAGAGATCAGTTATCGACATACATACATGTGTTCACGCCCTTTTCCCACATAAGGGTAGGCAGAGGCCACTTTTCATCACCGCGAGAAACGAGACGTGACGAGTGGCGAACCAAGTCGCCGCCATTTTTGTACGAGTGAAAAAATTCGGACTCTCCGTTGCGTGCCCACGAGCAATATCGTGACACCATTCCAAATGATGGTGTTTATCTGCACGGATAAAGGCTGGCCATACCTTTGTCGCCTCTTACGGTACCTCGGTAGGAATGAGGTAGGTGCGGTTCTACTCTGCCGGACACCTTTCGGCACCGAAAGTTATCAAAAGTAAAATATTGTTTTCATCTAGCATAGGAGAAACTAATTCTTCGTTATTATTATGAGACAATTACATAAAAATGGATATATATATATATATATGTTTTTCTAAACAGTTTTAAAGAAAAACTGAAACTTTTGAGAGAGGTGGTAGGATTCCTATGCAGGAGTCCGTCTAGGTAGGTACCACCCCAGGGCCAGTTATTCTACCGTGAAGTAGTAGTGTGCAAACATTACTGTGTTTCGGTTTGAAGGGCACTGTGAGCTAGCGTAATCACAGGGCATATGAGACTTAAGAACCTATGTCTCAGGGTGATGGGCACAGTGTAGTGTCACCCAGAAAATTTCTGTGTGCCACAGCATTTGATATAGGCAGACGTTGCACTTACCATCAGGTGAACGTTTTGCTCGGTTCATCACTTTATGCTATAAAAAAAGAAGGGATTTTGGAGACTGAAACAATCTGCCCGGCTGGTACAATGCGGTTTAGCGGATATCAGATGTCATGGAATGATTCCTCATTTCTTAGACATGCACGTTTTCTCACTATATTTTCTCTTACATAAAAATTCAATTGATAGTTTCAGTGGCGCCAGCGCCTAACATAACACCCAGATCACTTGCTGCCTTATTTTTTTTTATTGTATAAAGTGACGAAGGTCATACAGCGAAGGGTACATTTCTGTGTGACCCCACACTGCGCCCGTCACCCTGAGACATCAGTTCTCAAGTCTCAAATGCCCAGTGATTACGCTAGCTCACAATGCCCTTCAAACCGAAACACAGTAATGCTTTCACACTACTGCTTCACGGCAGAATAACTGGCACTGGGGTGGTACCTACCTAGACGGATTCCTACCACCAGTAAATAAATAGAGTAAGTAAATAAAAAATATGAATTTTAAGGCGAACGCCGGAGTCCGGAGATATCACGGCTATCGGAAAATATAGCGTTGAACATATAATATGCCTTTTTGTTAAACAATAACGCTAATCGATTACTCCAATAATATAGTGTAATCATTTACAGTGTTAGTTTCCAAAGTAGTTAACCCGTTATATCCTGTGGGAGCCGGAGGTACTCGAACAATACCCACATCGATCACCCGAAACTTGCACCACGTTGTACAATGCAGGGTTGTCAAAACCCCGAGAATTACACGTTTACACGCCAACACATCGGCTTTATCTTGTTTACTCAGATACCAGCGACCCTCGCGTCGACATATTTGATTACAATTGAAATTCGCTGTGAAGGGTTGGGGAACGCGATTCGCTTTGTTGAGTTAGCCGGGGTACATCGATCTTGATTATCTGATGGAATAATATTTTTTTATGTATTTATTTGTTAATAAAATAATAAAATTGTTTGTCTTATAAATAAATAAAAAACATTTTTTTTATTGGATAACGTGACGAAACGAGCAAAACGTTCACCTGATGGTAAGTGCAACGTCTGCCTATAATAGATGCTGTGTCACCCAGAAAATTTCTGTGTGACACTACACTGGGCCCATCACCCTGAGACATGAGTTCTTTAGCCTCATATGCCCAATGATTGCGCTAGCTCTCAGTGCCCTTCAAATCGAAACACAGTAGTGTTTACACACTACTGCTTCATGGCAGAATAACTGGCCCTCGGTTGGTACCTACCTAGACGGATTCCTGCATAGGAATCCTACCATCAAAGTACACGTATAAAGTAAGTTATTTAAACCATCGCTTAATAATAACAATAGTTTACAATAACATACATAACAATAATAATAGTTTATAATAACAATAGTTTTTTGTTTTAAAAATAAAACAAAAAACGTGGAAAACGATATCATTTTGATATATCATTTATTTTCTCCAACGTGTAACTTTGAAATCAACGTATTTTATTTGAAAATCATGATTAAAACGCAGTAATAGATAAAAACTCTCAAATCGATGAAAATGAAATTTACATACATACTTACATAAGATCACGACTGTTTCCCATAAGGGGTAGTCAGAGACTGGGCACTCACTGCAAAAACAGATGTCTGCCACAATCCACGTTTCACCAAAACAATATAATGCACTTGGTGTGATAGGTGGAGAGCCCATCGCCACAATGCGCTGTTGGGTGCATAGTGCAGTTTAATTCCTTACTCGCCTTTTACGAGATCCATTGGATGAGATGGAGTGGTAGTATTCTTTTAACAAGCCGCCACCACACGGCTTATGTAAAAAAATAAAATTTGAAGGGTCATAATATTTTTAACGAGAATCTAAGTATAGCACTTAACGGAATACCAGTCCTCCAACGTGATTTGAAGATTTTCATTCCATATTTTGAAAAGCGTGCGTGTCAAAGCTTCCATTGTTATACTAATGCATGCTACTTTTGTTAACATTATCTTTGCCAAAGTAATCTATAGAATTTCCATTACCACGCAACGGTCAGTTTTTTTCCAGTACGCTGTTTAAAACCATAATACACTCGAAAATAATGTACTATTTATCGCGATCATCCATTAGGTCTAAGGAAGAGACGTATATTTTTTAACATTTGATTTGGTACTTCACACATAATAGTAGTCACCTGGACCTATGGTACCCTTTACGGGTGGTAGGATTCCTATGCAGGAATCCGTCTGGGTAGGTATCACCCCAGGGCCAGTTATTCTGCCGTGAAGCGGTAGTGTGCAAACATTACTGTGTTTCGGTTTGAATAGCACTGTGAGCTAGCGTAATCACAGGGCATATGAGACTTAAGAACTGATGTCTCAGGGTGATGGTCACAGTGAGGTGTCACACAGAAATGTTCTGGGGGACACAGCATTTGTTATGGGCAGACGTTGCACTTACCGTCAGGTGAACGTTTTGCTCGTTTCATCACTTTATTCCATAAAAAAAAAATGTATGAAAATATATCTGTGTGACTCATTACGTAAGTTTTCTGTAAGTTACACACACATTATATATATGTGTGTATATTATAATACATTCACGAGCTATATTTAGGTCATACCTAAATGCATACAATTCGACACATCGCTAGATTTCTATGACAAGGTGGAAATATATACTCGTAGTTACATCTGAGTTCTTTATCGTAGGTAAACATTTTCATATCTTCGAGATGGTTAATAGAATCAGGCGTTCATCATCATCATCATCATCATCTCAGCCTATTACTAGCCCACTGCTAAACAAAGGTCTCCCCCATAGATTACAAAAGTTAGTACAGGATTTACTTTGCGGAAATCTATTTTATATTCCAATACTAATCATACTAACTTATTAAATACTTTTTTGATTACTTTTTTGACATTCTAACGCACTCATAAACAGACGAATAATTACCTACAAAACCTATCTATTACCCAAGGGGTGGAGACCTGGTGTCCTGAAATACAGGCCAAAAAGCTTAGTTTAGGCACCAGTCTCCCACAGTACTTCAAGAGATGTGTTGTGTAATATTTCTTAATCATGTAAGTCGTACTATATTTTGGTGAGAAAATAAATCATTATTATTATTATTATTATTACATACAAAAGATCACGACTGTATCCCATAAGGGGTAGTCAGAGACTGGGCACTCACTGCAAAAACAGATGACTGCCACAATCCACGTTTCACCAAAACAATATAATGCACTTGGTGTGATAGGTGGTGAGCCCATCGCCACCATGCGCTGCGGGGTGCATAGTGCAGTTTAATTCCTTACTCGCCTTTTACGAGATCCATTGGATGAGATGGAGTGGTAGTATTCTTTTAACGAGCCGCCACCACACGACTTATATATATATTATTATTATTACTTTATATTTTAGCAATTTACTACTATTGACCATGCTGAATATTAATATACCTTGTCTGAATAGATTGTAGGCTATTTTGCTCGACTGTATATAATGGCAAAAGTAAATTGAATTCAGGTTGTCAAAAGAGAAAATGTCTTCGTAATAAAGCGCAGCTACGCTGCAGAAAAATGCAGAAAAATGCACTTAGAAGGTGACCCGTCCCAGATGCCGTGAAATAAGAGACTAATTTTTACGCGATCTAAAAGAAGCATATTATTAAACAATGCATTAAATTAGAATGCAGTTAATTTGAACTTTATAAGAATCTTTTCTAAGTCAGCGCAAATACGAATACTGAAGACAGCGATCGAAACTTCATTTTTTTTTATTTATGAAGTATCGAGACGAGCAAAACGTTCGCCTCATGGTAAGTGCAACGTTTGCCCATAATACTCGTAGATGCTGTGTTACTCAGAATATTTCTGTATACCCACACCACACTGCGCCCGTCACCCTGAGACATACGCTAAGTTAAGTCTCATTTGCCCAGTGATTACACTAGCTCACAGTGCCCTTAAAACCGAAACACACTAATATTTGCACACTACTGCTTCACGGCAGAATAACTGCCCTGGGGTGGTACGTACCTAGACGGATCCCTGCATAGGAATCCTACTACCAGCAGATTGGCGATTCGCGATTTCGCGATCCACCAGCGATTTAGACCACGGCGACAACTTCCGAATATTGTCGAGAACTATCAACTGCGCAGGCGATATTGTAGTGCCACAAGTGTCAGCGCGAACACAGAGGCACTCACTCGTCCAAACCTACCCGCGCCCGATGTAACGCTGATGCAATAAGATCGGAGATCGGTGATCGGTGATCGTGAACGATAATCAATTTTAGCACATATGTTGGCTCCGGCTGGGATTCGAAGCCAGGACCTGCGGCGTAGAAGTCAGGTCCTCTGACCACTATGGCACGCGGTCATCAGTATCCGCAACAGAACTAGAATAACCAACATAACCCTAATGAGTAAGTCGAAGGGGCAATGGCCCGTCCATATTGCTCAATGCTCATAGAACCGATAACCGCACAGGTGGAGAGGTTTTCGAGTGGTAACTCCATACTATTAAACACAGCGTAGGGTGACCCGATAGTAGATGAAGCGGAGACCGCTACGATTTTGCGGGAAGTCGATTGTGATGGGCCGACATGATGATAATGATGATTTTTGAGACCGTCGACGTCGGTAATAGTATGGAGCGATCATAAACTTTTCGGCAAAATGGCATGTATTATAAATTAAATGTATAAATTTTTACCTAATTTCATTTGTAAACCAGTTCATTCATTCGATCATTTCATCATTATAGAAGCCAAATAAATGTTTTAAATAATAATTAAAAATTACTTTTAATTTTTGCAAAAAAATATATAGTGACAACCTTAGTACTAAAATGGAGAGTAGGTATTTAACTCAACAAATGGGTAGTTTCTGTACTCCGGCACTGACTCCGGCTAAAAAATAGATCAAAACGGTGATCTGTTTCATCGTTGAATAGTTATACGCAATGTTTAAAAAAAAAATCATTCTATCAACAGCGACAGGTACCAGATGAGGAGGGAGTTCCACTAGGAACTTCTTCACGCGAGACCTTACGGTACTCGTGAATAAATTATTACTGTGAGACTAAAATATTACTTTAGCAACTAGCACGTAGTCAACACTTTGTGTTAAGATTACTACGTGATTAAGCGACCAGTGGCTGCAAGCTTTGTTTAGGATTTGTGTTTGAATTCTAACAGAAGCTGATATTCGTAGATACACAATTAATGGCAGTTATTTATGCAAAAAAATGACCCCTTTCATTTTATTTGCACAATTTTTTTATAAAAAAAGGAAAGTTTCAGCCTATAAATGTCCCACTACTGAGCACAGGCCTCCTCCCATTTCTGAGAGGGTTTTGGAGCTAGGAAGAATCCGCCACGCTGCTCCAATGCGGGTTGGCGGACTTCACATGTCTTCGAAATATTTTTTATTTCTTAGACATGCAGGTTTCCTCACGATGTTTTCCTTCACCGCCGAGCACGTGGTAAATCAGCACTTAAAATTGCAATTAACAATTTTAGTGGTGCCGGCATCGGGGATCGAACCCAGGTCACCCGCGTACGTTGAAATTTAAAGCGAGCGCCTAGCCCCTGAGCTACCACGGCTTTAATTTTTTTATAATAGTATTCAATAGTCGTCAACGTCGAAAGTCAAAGAGAACAGATGAAAAGGCAAAGAGAAACAGCCTCCAGTGCGTGTTGCCAGTGATGTCATAACCGAGTCACAGCTCTTGATGTCAGTCCGTATGCGGATATGAAGATATTGCTAAACCGTCATCACATAGCAAATATAGTGTAAACTCTGATCGGTAAAAGTTTAAATAGAAAAAAAAATATCTGTGCGATAAATTAACAGTAATATTCGTAAAGTCATATTATTGTAGCTTTTCACAAAACAATCTTACAGTAATAAAGTCCCTAAAAATTTCCTTTAAATGTTTGATTCAAAAGAATGGAAACAGTTAATTAAACAAATCGCGCGTGGCGCTCGGTCCGGTCCATGGATTATCTTGAGCTCCTTACCCTGATCCGGACTCTTGCGCTAACAACTTTTTAATTCGTCTTTTTCTTTTTCAATCCATTAGAGCGATTATCATTGTAAATTCTATGAACCTAAGAGATTTTGATGAAATTGAAATGATCAAAGGATTTTATAAGATGAGATTGGTTTTATAAATGATGTTTATTTTGGATGAATGAAAAATAAACAATTCATTGAATTGTTTATTTTTTAATACAAAAGTACCGGAAATACCGTTGTGATACTTTTGTATCTCACTACTGTACTATATAATATAATAAAGCTGGAGAGTTTGTAAGTTTGGTCTAGTTAATATCAGGAAATACGAATCGGATCTGAAAATTTAGTTTTGCATTAGATAACCTGTTTATAGATCAAAGTTACACGCTATTAAATTTCTTACTACGGCATTACACTAAAGCTAAAGCTGAAGTCGCAGTTTCGAACCAAACATTACCGAGAAGGGCCAAACATACGACACATTTATGAATAAGCTTATTTTACGCAGCTAAAACCGCGGGGCGTAGCCAGTATAAATTATGAAATGATGACGCTTAATATGTTCTCATGGCTTATCAACTGTAGTAGGTATTATAGAGTCATGATAAATATTAGTGAAGAATTGTTGGAGCAGGTATAGAAACATTACCTTATCAATTACTGTCTTCAACTTCAACTTCTTCTTATACATAAGCTTGTAAAAAGTTTATTGCTGACCATAGACCATCCCTAAGTTGATAGGATTTATCGCCACTCTTAGCGGATGGATTGGCAATCGCACACTTTTCACTTCAGACAGATAATATAGGGTCTGGTATAATTAAGGTGGTTTTCTAACCATTAGTCAAAGGCTTTGTGATTTTTTTGACATTTCCCTTAGTCGACTTTTACAGGACTCGCTTCGGCATGGAGGTCTGGTTGTGTGGTGCATGTAAAAAAGTAAAGTAAAGTAAAGTTTCAGCCTATAAATGTCCTACTACTGAGCACAGGCCTCCTCACATTTCTGAGAGGGTTTTGGAGCTAGGAAGAATCCGCCACGCTGCTCCAATGCGGGTTGGCGGACTTCACATGTCTTCGAAATATTTTTAATTTCTCAGACATGCAGGTTTCCTCACGATGTTTTCCTTCACCGCCGAGCACGTGGTAAGTCAGCACTTAAAATTGCAATTAACAATTTTAGTGGTGCCGGCACCGGGAATCGAACCCACGACACTCGCGTACTATGAAATTAAAAGCGAGCGCCTAGCCCCTGAGCTACCACGGCTCGGTGCATGTAAAATTGAATAAAATAGCGAAGAGCATTGTTTTAAAAAAAAAAACTTGTGACGAAAATGGAATTCTCGCTAGGAATAAAGAAAATAATTAGGACCTCATATGCTGGTGTTCAACTAGCCACACATGTTCTCCAGGCCTCGGAATATCTTCATGACACTATCGGTGTGTTTTGTGATCTCACAAAGGCATTTCACTGTGTAGAGCATAATAATTTAATTCGTAAACTTAAATACCACGGCATTCATGAAGCCTCACTAGGTCTCTTATCATAGAACTTAACAAATTGAGAGCAAAAATTAGCGATTAACGGTGTTATATCGTTGTCCAGTAAAAATGGGTGTTCCTCAGGGATCGATCCTTGGTCCATTTCTGTTCTTGTTTTACATTAATGATCTTCCTTATTTGGCATAAAATATGTCTGATGTAGTTCTCTTTGCTGATGATATCTCATTGTTGTTTAAAGTTAACAGAAACGACTTGACGCTGGAACAGCCCAATAAAACTCTGAATATTGTTTCCTAATGGTTTGCGGCAAATAATTTACTTCTAAATGCGGGTAAAACAAAATGTCTACACTTCGGAATGTCCAAGTAGGCACATAATTTTAAATTTATGTGCATACTTGGACATTCCAAAGTGTAGATCTTTCTTTAGAAAATTCAACTGTATTTCTTGGAATCGCTATTGATTCCAAGTTACAATGTGGAGCACATATCGAAAAAATAGCTTTGAAATTAAGTTCTGTCATTTTTGCTATTAGAAGGATTAGACAGTTGACTGATGAGGCTACAGCTAATTTGGTCTATTTTACATACTTCGACAGTATTGTGTCCTATGGCGTATTACTGTGAGGTCAAACAATATTTATTTTGCAAAAACAAGCATTTCGGGTAATGTACGCCTTGAGTTCTCGCAAATAGCTACGAGAACTATTAAAGCATATTAATCTTTTGACACTTCCATCTTTTCCATTTTTATGAAAATATAATATACGTACGGAAACTCATATATTTATTTAATAAAAAGTGACTCTATGCTGTAGAATGGGCCGTGGTGACACGCGAGAGGTCCCTGTGTTTAGGTTGACCAAAACTACAAAATCTTTTCTGAGTAGATCCATAAAATTTAATGACACGTTTTTCAAAAACTGTGACTCGAAAAACTGATATAGAAATCAACAAACTTGTCAAGAAGACATTATTAGAAAAAGCGTATTATAAAATTGATCATTACATAGAGGACATAAATGTGTGGAAATAACTTTTACTCTGTACTTGAAAACCCCTTGGCTACTAAATGTATGATGTAATTCTTATTTAATTTATAAATGACATTATATAATAAGACATTGAAAAAAAGAAAGACCCCCCCAGAGTTTCTTGCCGGTTCTTCTCTAAAAAGGTCTTATTTTTTGAACCGGTGTAGATTTTGACATTCTTATGAGCTTTACACAAGCCTAAACTGAATAAAGAAATTTTGATTTAGACTTTGTGACTTTGACACTGCATCATAGTCTAGATCATCTAGGGTAGGTTGGGACAAGTGTGTGCCCTTGTGTATGCGCTTAGACTTGTGGCACTATAGTATCTCCTGCGCGGTTGATGACGTCCGAAAATATTCGGTAGTTGATCGAAAATAGGCCAAGAGGACATCATCTTAATTTTCGACCAACCCAATGTCGACCAACGTTTTTTTTATGTTTGTCCGGTTGTTCGTTAGTCAATAAAGGTGAAAGCTATTTTGTCACTGAGATGTGATCTATTTTGACACGGCACTACAAATTGTATCATTACATGTTGTTCTTTTTTCGAATAAAAATGTTTCTTTTTTTCTTTGTCGAGGTCGAGTGTGTCGTCGAGTGTGAAATCCGCAGCGATCCAATATATCCATCATGCCTCTTACGCAAAGTATGGCGACATTGACTTACTTCTAATAAACAAAGTCGATTTATAGGGCATAAATAATGAACCAGGGATTTAATCTTTATTTCTTCTAATTGTTACTGCGAGAGAAACGCCGCCAATACGCTTCATAAATTTTCGTTGATTATCCTAAAAATAGGAATATCTTAATATAAATTTTAACCTAAAGCAAAATTGAAATTATTAATTTTGATAACATACATACATACATAAGATCACGACTGTATCCCATAGGGGGTAGTCTGAGACTGGGCACTCACTGTAAAAACAGATGACTGCCACAATCCACGTTGCACCAAAACAATATAATGCACTTGGTGTGATGGGTGGTGAGCCCATCGCCACCATGCGCTGTTGGGTGCACAGTGCAGTTTAATTTCTTACTCGCCTTTTACGAGATCCATTGGATGAGATGTAGTAGTAGTATTCTTTTAACGAGCCGCCACCACACAGCTTTTCAATTTTCAATTTTGATAAGTGAGTATATATTTGATTACAGTGAAGTTTTTTACTAGTTTTAGGAAATAAATCACAATTTAACTTTTGTGAATAAATACAAACTTTTTCAGAGTATTATGTAAAAGTTTTGTTTCCATTTAAATCGGATTTTTAATGTATTGTATACGCTAATTATTTGTAGCTTAGTATGTCATTCCGCTATATTTTCCTTAATTAAAAATGTAGGTATGTTATGCCCGCAATGCGGAATGTAAACTCAAAATGCTAAATCAGTTTCAGAACTTTAACATACATACATAAATACATACATACATACATACATTCATACATACATACATACATACATACAGTCACGCCTTTTTCACATATAAGTGGTTGGCAGAGACCGCATCCGTAGCCCACTTTTCGCCCCCGCGGAAAACGAGACATGGCGGGTGGCAAACCACGTTGCCGTTATTTTGGTACGAGTAAAAAAAATCTTATTTCTCATTGGGTTCCCACGAGCAGCATCATATATGATGGTATTATTCTGCACGAATGAGGCCTCTTACGACACCTCGGTAGGAATGAGGTGCTATTCTACAACTTAACTTTTACTAAACTTTAACTTTAAATAACATATTTATATACCTTATACAATATAAAGCCATTTGTCGTAAATCAAATTAGTTGTTGATAAAATTCCGGCGTAACTTTAGTCGTTTATCAGAAGGTTTTAGTAACACTCCCACTAAATCTGCATGAACAGTAAGTACCTGACTTATTCTCGCATGTTCTACGTTCCAATCCCAGCCGTAACCAAAAATTTTTCAAGGGTCTTGACGATGACGATCTCTACTACTAACTTTTTAACGGGTGATATGTACCACCGTCTGGTCTCCTATGAAAATTTGAAAAGCCAAGTGTATTATGTGTTATCAACAAATGTTTATTTCCCAGATTGCATCAATATTAAATTTTATTTTACGGGCGTACTGAACTACTTTCAACTGGCAAGCGAAACTGTTATCCAAGTTGCAGGCAAAGCTCGTATGTTTAATAGTTCCGTGAGGTTTCGAGGCTCACATTACTTTGGTATAACTACTTTGTAACACACATTTTGGTCTATACGAAAATTTGTTATCATTGTAATCTACATATAGCGTTAGTTACTGATTTTTTATAGAATAAAATGACGACGCAAGTAAAAGTTCACCTGATGGTAAATGCAACGTCTCCCTATAACAAATGTTGGGTCATTCAGACCCCCTGAGACATCAGTTCTAAAGTATCATATGCCCAGTATTTACACTAGATATCAGTGCCCTTTAAACCGAAACAAATTAATGTTTGCACACTACTGTCCCTGCGGTGTTATTACTATGATGATGATGTTCTCCTAGCCGATTTCGACCACGGCGACAATTGCCGACTACTGTCGAGAGCCATCAACTGCGCGGGAGATATTATAGTGCCACAAGTGTACGCGCAAACACAGAGGCACTCACTCGTCCCAACCTACCCACGCCCGATGTAACGCTGATGCGATAAGATCGGAGGTAGACTAGGATGCAGTGTCAGAAACACGGGGACAATCACAACACAACCAGACCCGAAAACCAACAATTTATGTTTTAGCACAAATGTTGGCTCCGGCTGGGATTCGAACCCAGGACCCGCGGCTTAGAAGTCAGGTACTCTGACCACTAGGCCACGCGGTCGTCGTTATTACTATAAAACCACAGTGAAAACTTTACATGATTATTTAAAAATTCTTGGTGATGAATAAAGGAAGAAAATATGTTAACCAATCAAATCTCACGAGGGTGTTAAGGGTTAATTACAGTGAATGCCTTGAATCTTATAGAGTCAGAAAGGTGGCAGATTAACAATCTCAAAATTGTCAGGTCGAAATACATCAACCGGTGTAAGGACGTACTGTGGTCGCCAATTTATAGGTAAAATGGGTTACTACAAAAGAACCGTAAGGCCTATATTGAGCAGCGAACAATTACTAAGCCAATAATACAGATATTAATTAAAAAAAATTGTTAATAATAATAATTAAAATCTCATTCGAATTTCAAATGCTAATAAAATTTCCTATCAATAAGTCGGTAAAGAAATTTATTAATTTATTTATCTACCTTCATATACACGACAATGTATTAAGTATACGTTTTAATAATATATGACGTTTGTTAAAATACATAACATGAAAGAAAATAATTATCTTGAGTGTTGTAATGTTAGTTTACAATACGATTTACATATTCCTAGCACTTGCCCGCGACTTTGTCCGGGTTGATACAGGTTTTTTTAAATATCCCCTGGAAACTATTTCATTTTCCGAGTTAAAAAGTATTCTATGTCCGTCTTCAGAATGCAAGCTATCTCTGTCCCACATTTCGTCAAGATCGGTTCAGCGGTTGAAACGTGAAAAGGTAACAAACGGACTCAGAGACAGAGAGATACTTACGCATTTATAACATTAGTATCATCATCATCATCATTTTAGCCTATCACTATTCCATTGCTGAACATAAATTGCTCTCATTTTGGAGGGATTTTGCCATAGTTGCGACGTTTGGCGGGAGGGTTGGGAACCGCAGTTTATTTATTCAGATGTTTCAGAAAATGCCGCATCCCAATATTAGTATGGATTAACATAATTTTCAAGTAAAGTTATTTCAAATATCAAAAGAATATAACCAACAGCTATGTATACTGCGATAAACATCTTAGCAAAGACCGAAATCCATATTATAAAGTAGTGCACTAAAGTTATGTAAGGCTCAAAATCTTGCGGGACTATAAAACATTTAAGCTTTGCTTGCAACTTAGGCAGCTGTTTCAAATAACTCGTTAAAACTGGGTTCAGTATTATCATAAAATAGTTTAAATTTTTTGATATCGAAACCATGTTGGAAATAAGCATAGACTATATCAACATACAATAACGTTACTTTTCTAACACACTTAACAACAAAACAATCTTATGAATAGCAAAGTAAAATTTGTAACTTCACGCCTCAAAATTAAACTAAAATATCGGGAAAGGACTTTGTCCAGTAGTGGGCTGTAGAATGCACTGTAGCGATGATAACGAAGGTCTCTATGATGATGAGTAACTCTAGTGATGATATATTTATCTTCACATAGAGACAATGACTACGACGCTTATAAAATATACTGGAATAGGATATTTTTGCATAAAACTACGTCATTGTAATAACGTTGGAAATATATAAACTAGTCATAAATTTATATTTAAAAAAAATGTAGGTTGTTGTATGTGTAAATTTTATATTATCTGTTGAAACAGAACGCCAGAGAATGAGAAGTAAGAAAAAGGCATAACATATTGAGCTGATTAAAAATGTAATAGTTTTCAGCCATGTTGACTTTAGCCTGTTATCCATTACTGAAAAATAGACATCTTTTTGCAATTTCTGATGTGAGATATAATTGCCATAATTACCATAGAAAAGACGGAAAGTCTTCTGCATTAAATTGTTGTTAGTTAAAAAGATCTGCTGCTTTTGCCTTTGTATATTTATTTAATGTAGTTAAGTTAGGGACCCCACACAACATGCCACTCGCGGTACAGTATGAAGTCCATAATTTTTAACGTCCCGAGTATTAGACAAATTTTATTCTTAATAAAAAGAAATTATTTCTTTAACCTAAAATAAAAAGTAAATACGAAAATAATTTGTGTGTTAAATTTTATAATTTCTTTATAACGGTCATATATACCATAGACATGGTATGTATATTGTAATTAATTTAAGTACGTCATAATCAATAAGATAGCCTATTTAAATCAACATTCCGGAATATCGTTTTTTTTAGAATAAGCTCATTATTATGAAACGTCATACATTCATTATCGACTTTTAACTCATTTATTATTAATTCGAATTCGAAGTGTCCTTAAGTAAATGGTGAACGTGCTGGGATATTACTCACCCGTATAATTAAGCTTCTTACAAGGTCACATTTGATACAACTTTTTCAATTGTATAAGAACACGGTAAAGTAACGAAAGAAGATTTATTATATCTATATTCTAAAAGGACAACTTAATGCAGTCAATGAAATTTCAGCCCACTTTGCGTTCAACAGTTCTCGTAACGCGATACGCCGGCAGTCGTATTTTGCATCCGCGACAGTTGCGTGCGTGCGATGAAGGCACGTCAATTCTGTTCGACGGCTGCCTATCGACTGACACTACGGAAGGCTCCTACAACATGTTTCGGAGCCTCTGCCAAGCTGCAGTGATAACAGCGCATGCGTAATGCAACTTTTCTCTTATAACATCTTAAAACAAGCTTAATTGCGCTCCCTTCAACCAAAATTGATATTTATTGCAACGGTGCCATGAGCAATTTGAGTACCATATGAATTGCTGTCCTGTTATCATATTTCTGCGGGAAGTCGCTTGAAGAAAGTTAAGAAACACATGTTGACAAGTGAACTCGGTCAGGCCAAATCGTCTCGTCGTTTTAAATGGGAGAGATTGAACGCACAACTTTCGATGCGATATACAAGACATAAATACAAGTAAGTAAGACAGACGAGGTCTTCTCTGTTTGACTGTGTAATTTTTTTGGATAATAGATAATGACTGGGACTACATATGTCTTTATTTATCTTGATGTTTCAAAGGAAAATGTATTTTCATATATTCAAACTCAACTCGAACAGTCATAAAAACATCTACTGAAGTTTTTAACGTGAGATTATCACAGCTGGCGTCATAAGTGATTCTAACGCCTCTTCTTACCATTGGTGACGTAAAGTCGATTAAGGGACTGGGAAGACTTATGGGCAGCACAACTTTATATGAGCTCCTAATGATTTAGATTGTAAGGGAGGATCTTATTAGTTTTTTGTTTCCCTATAATACTGAAAATGCTTTTAGACCTACTAAATAAATATGTTTTGTAATTTTCAAATACAGGTCAAGTAAATTTGTTTACGATTTACGTTTCTAGACTAGTCGTTGTTCCATATAGGGGAGGTTTCAGTCGGCATTTACTGATACTAGATATCAGCTCAGCAATCCATCTTTCTCTTTCCTGAACCTATTTCCCTTACCTATGCGTTGTCAGTTCAACGAGCTTTGTGACCGGCTCATTGCCTATTCAGCTTATTGACTGATTGTAGATTACTTTATTCCTACTGCGGTGCCGTGGTAGCTCAGGGGCTAGGCGCTCGCTTTAACTTTCATAGTACGCGAGTGACCTGGGTTCGATTCCCGGTGCCGGCACCACTAAAATTGTTAATTGCAATTTCAAGTGCTGATTTACCACGTGCTCGGCGGTGAAGGAAAACATCGTGAGGAAACCTGCATGTCTGAGGAATAAAAAAATATTTCGAAGATATGTGAAGTCCGCCAACCCGCATTGGAGCAGCGTGGCGGATTCTTTCTAGCTCCAAAACCCCCTCAGAAATGAGAGGAGGCCTGTGCTCAGTAGTGGGACATTTATAGGCTGAAACTTTACTTACTTTTTTACTGCGGTTACAGTGATTTTCGATCCACTTCCGATTTTCGATCGCGATTCCATCGCGACGAGAAACCTCGTGTATTATTTTATTTTTTTAAATATAATTGATTTTACAACTTTGCAGCCGACAGGCTGCCATAAAAATATATACACACGGAGTCAACATCTTTGTTATGAAATCATTTATGGCAGTTGTCTCTTATGCTTGTCGCTGTAAGCGTTCTGCAGATTTTGTGTGGTTTTAAGATATAGCCCCACGCTCACCCCTGTACCTCATAAATACATCTTAAATATGGATGGATTCAAATGTCTGAAACACAGCAATTAAAAGTAAATTATTTATTTTAGATTTATTATTTCATTTATTACAAAAACATAGAATTTTTATGAGTTGTTTGATGTTTTGTTTGCAATTTTAAAGCCTGACAGTAATTGAAAATTTTTCTGAAATTGCAAAAATATTCAAATTCCTTATATACACCGCACAGTCGGGGTAAATTGCAGAACACCCTTTTTTATTCCTAAAATTACCAATAATTTTACTAATACATTTTGTTAATTACAAAATAAAATCTTTTTATCAGGAGAATTCGAATAGTTTAAAAGGCAAAATCATGATAGAGCGTAACAACGTGAAATTGTAATTTTTTTTATAAGAATACTAGCAATGCTATATTAACATTACTAATATTTCTGCTAACCACTCCAACTAAGCGTAAAAGCTTGTGCTAGGAGATGGTTCACGACAACAGTCAAATGGTAATGACTTAATTCTTTTTATCAAGTATGAACTTACTAACTCAGAGTGACGAATATTTATTGAGGTGTGTTTGTACGAGTATATTTAAATTTTTTTAATTTTTTTTTGCGTGGAACTCTAATTATTTATCTAAAATAAAAGTAGCCCCAGTTACCCGCTATAACATCAGCTATTTGTCAGTGTAAGTCCCGTCAAAATCGGTCCAGCCGTTTCATAGATTAGCCGGAACAAACAGACAGACAGACAATTTTTTATTACTTGTTCTTTTGTTATAAGTACAGTATATACAGTAATATATATACATTCATAAGCATTGAGTTAAAAGCTGTTATTATTTTATTACAAACAGACACTTGAATTTTATTTATTTGTATTGTATAGATGTAAGTTTCTCTAAACGCCGTCATCCGGAGAGGTCTTGTCTCTTAATAAATATTTACACAGTTTCCGAGCCGTGCGAAATATTTAGAGAGGACGGCACGAGACTCGTCGTCATGACTGCGGTCCCTAGAGGGGCGATGCCCTTGTATCGGACCCTACATGCGTAGAGCGTAGATATTAGCTTAAAGTTCATGTCAGCGGCTACGGCTGCAATAACTTCCCATTCATAAGACCACAAGAGCTGATAATCTTCTAGGAGAACTATTGATCAGAACTACAGTTCTTTAGTTCTTTCAAGGCCATTACACCTTACAATGAAAACACTCTTACGAGTTAACCTACAGTACATACACACATAGTTACGCCTTTGTCCCATATCAAGGGGTAGGCAAAGGCTACAGACGTAGCCCCCGTGGTAATAAACAATGGAAATAAATAAAGGGCTAATAGGTGTCCGGCAGAGCAGAATAGCACCTACCTCTTTCCTACCGAGGTGTCGTAATGCTATTTTATTAAAACAGTGGTGCTAAGATACCTGTGCACGAGTCCGCGTAGTGCCTACCCAGTGCCAGTTATTCTGTCGTTAAGTAGTGATGTGCATACACTACTGTTTCGGTTTGAAGGGCACTGAAGTTACATACGAGACACCAGTGTTAATAGTGACGGGTATATTGCGGTCGTATACAGAAATTCTAGTGGGTAGTGGGTGAGATCTCACTGTTATGGGTAGGCGTGATATCTGCAAGGCGAAGTTTTTGCTGGACCCATAATTAAAAATCATACAAAAGTATGATTTTTTATTCTATCGATGTATATTTATACACACATTTTAGAAAGATCCATTGAGTCCATTAATTTTTCATTTTTTTTATTTTAAATGGTAGTATTGCTGGAACATATACATATATGCGATGTCATGAACATTACTTCGTATTGTACTTTTTACTTTGTGAAACACCTAAAACATTTAAAATTATAAAAAAAAATTATTGGATAAGGTGACGAGACGAGCAAAAAGTGCAACGTCTGCCAAAATACAAATGCTGTGTCACCCAGAACATTTCTGTGTGGCACCGCACTACGTCCGTCTCTTTGAGACATCAGTTCTTAAGTCTCATATGCCCAGAGATTACACTAGCTCACAGAGCCCTTCAGACCGAAACACAGTAATGTTTGCACACTACTGCTTCACGGAAAAATAACTGGCCTGGGGTGGTACCGACAAAGATGGATTCCTCATAGGAATCCTACCTTAAGCTTAGTCGGCACTTTGGCAATCACAGTACCAGATACCTTGCACCTTGGACGCTATTTTTAGTGTAGCATATTTCGTAGATCGTAATTCCGTTATCTGTTAAAAGTCACGAGATTTTTGAAGCATTTCATATAGTTGACTTTTATAATACCCACGAGACTGAGACAAGGTGATAGATTACATTGCTCCCAGAAGGACGTCTAGCTCTCCTGGTTAGACACGAGACAAGAAGTTAATCGTTAATATTATGAACATGGACTGCGCCGTAAAAGATCGTTTAAAATAATTACTTGCTTATGCATTTTATTTTACTGGTGGTGGGATTCCTCTCTTGTAATCCGCCTAAGTAGGCCCTACTGCCAGTTATTCGGCCATCAAGCAGTAGTGTGCAAACATAACTGTGTTTTGGTTTGAAGAAAACTGACGTCTATTATAATTACTAGGCATATAAGACTTAAGAGCTGATATCTCAGGGTGAGAACATGCAGACATTGCACTTATCATCAGTTGAAACGTTTTGCTCGTTTCGACACTTTCTTTTAATAAAATGATAATATAACTGCAATTCCAATACAATTACAGTAATAAACAATACAATAACAAACACAAGGAAAGTTTCAAATTTAAAATTCCATTAATCAGACCGAAACTCATCACGACTCCCGCATAAAATACCGTAACCTAAATCCTTCACCATTTTACTGAAACTGTTTAGTACTCTATCAACTTTCCACCCCATAAACGTCCCTCGGGACACATCGATTGCCATCGCAGATTTCGCAGAATTTGCATTTTATAATTAAAGAATTAGATCCGGTCTTTTAAGAAGGATTCGGGCGCAGAAATGGGAACAGTTTGTTTATATTACCGGGTAGATTCGTGCATTTTAACGTTACTTTCAAATCAATGAATTAGCTTTTTATTATGACGTTAGTTTTGCAACTGGCTTTTGCGGTTGAGTGTTCTATTTCTTCAATACGAAGAGAGATAAGAGAGAGAAAGAGATGTAGATTTTCTTTGAATCTATAAATAATCTCTATATAAATAATATCTATAAATATGAACACTGACTGAACTTTGAAAGAACATTAAATTATAATGCGTAACATAATAGAGCTGTCCATCTGGACAGTGGATCCGGTGAAGTAACTTTAAGATTTACAGAATCATTTTCTATATTTTATTCACGACACTAGTACTAGTAAGTCGATGTTCTCCTATAAAGCTAATATAATTTTATTTAAGATATAGATATTAATTTCGTAATTATTAAATGAAAAAAAGCCCGTATAACAACATCAATACTAAAATCCCCCCAGTTATAGAAAAAAGGTAAAACATGACTGTTTTTAAAGAAAGGTTATAATATGGCATACATTGTAAACACGTGAAGGTAATACTCCCATATAAGATATCAGTTATATCACTTACCATCAGGTGAGCCGCTTGCCCGTTTGCTTCCGTTTCTATAAACTAAAAAGGTTGTGAGATCATCGCCTATTCTAAGTTGTATTATGCATGTAAAGTTTATGTTTTAAATGAACTCACGATACCGGAGAAATCGCACTATGAAGCATCTTTTTTTAATAAAAAAAAAGTATATTGAACAATTTTTGCCTAAAGTTTTCTCTAACTAAAACATCAAGGGTCTAATGATCATGATGATTTCCTTTTTTATTGTATTAGGTGAAGTTACGAGCAAAACGTTTATCTAATTGTAATGGCAACGTCCGCCAACAAAAAATGCTGTGCCACCCAGAACAATTTTCTGTGGCACCACACTGCACCCGACACTCTGAGACAGTTCTTAAGTCTCATATGCCTAGTGATTACGCTAGCTCTGTGTCCTTATACTAAAACGCAGTAATATTTGCGTACCACTGCTTCACGGCAGGATAACTGGCCCTGGGGTGGTACCTACTTAGACGGAAAACCAGACCTGGCCATTTTCGGTCGATGTTATCTTTCTGACACGCGGGGTATAATGCCATAAGTATAATGTCTTAGCCTCTTCTTATGATATATTCTTGATGTCTTAGCCATACCATATCCATTGTAATACTAATGCAATACGATTACAAGTTTGAATTAAATATGAGTGGCATGGCTTCGTCAATTTTTAATCTATAAGTTAAATATATATAGGCTTTCAAAGGGCATTTAAACCTAGAACCTACAGCGTTGCCGTCTGCTGCATACTCGTACTAATCACTGAGCCATGAGGTCGTCAATCTACACACTGAGTTTATGGCTGATGAATTATTTACATCGCCTTGATGTTGAAAATGTTTAACTACTAAAAACTTAATAATACTCTACTAAATACTAATATTAATTTTATATACTTAAAACTACTAAATAAAAAAAATCAGTAACCGATATTTTATGTTGCATAAAATATTATACAATTAATACTAGTTGTTAAAAATAATTCTACATAGAAAACGAATTTAGAAAATTTTAATCGATTTGTAACCAACATTTATGTTACTAATCCATACTAATATTATAAACGCGACAGTAACTCTCTGTGTCCCTCTGTTTGTTTGTTACCTTTTCACGGCTCATCCGTTAAACCGATCTTGACAAAATTTGGCACAGGGATAGCTTGCATCCTGGAGACGGACATAGGACTTTTTATCCCGGAATATTAAATTACCACGGGTAATATAAAAAAACCTATTTCCACGCGGACGAAGTCGCGGGCATCAGCAAGTGTACGATATAATCTGAGATGTATATATACGTATAGTATCTTAGATGTAGCTGAAACTAATCTCATGTAATAAATTCTAAATTTATTATTTTTTCATATTAAATGTATGTCAGGAATAGGCACACACTTTTATGTATTCGCTGAAGATTTACTTAGATTTGATCGCGACGGCAGCTTTATGTGCGTGTCGGTAACACAATAAACGAACATTGCCCGTGTTGTGCCATTCAAACAAATTGGTTTTGTGATATTTGACGTTACGGGATTCCGTGGATTTTCGGCTATACTATAATGTTATATACTTGTTACATTTTTGATACGACAATATATACACTATTGAAAATTGTATTGTTTAAAAAGATTTTAACCATTACAGTTGTAATTGTTACAAATGTAACAAATTGTAGTGTACTTGCACGTCTATTTGTATCCGATTGGTGGACGACAGATTAGAATAGCACCTACCTCTTTCCTACCGAGGTGTCGTAAGAGGCGACTAGGGCCTTTATTTAAGCATAATAATAGAACAACATGCAATGCCGTCACTATACTCTTCGTAGAAATGCAATGGGAAGTAAGAGTTTTTTGACTTGTACGAAAAGGGCGGTGACAGGGTTCGCCACCCGTAACGTCTCGTTTCCTGCGGGTGTGGCTACGGATGTGCCTGCCTACTCCGTATATGGAAAAGAGGCGTGATTGTATGTATCTTTCTTCAGCCCACGTTGTTCCTCCTTTAACTTTTCGAATCATATACAATTCTCATCGATTTCTTTTTGTGATTTATCTGTCAAAAGTAAAGTTTTTTATTGAAGCTATTCCAACTAACAGTTCGATTTCCAGCAATAGTTTGTATCAGTACTATTTATATCATTGAAAATGATGATATTGCCATTAATGTCAAAATATTAAAATGCATAAAGTACTTATTGGTTGCATTTTAAGTATTAAATCCCACTAATATATACGAATAAATAAAATTGCAGTGTCTGTTTGTAATAACAGAATAACAACTTTTTACTCAATGCTTATCAAATGTATGTACGGTACTTATAAGGTAAAAACATTTTTTTAATTTTTGTCTGTCTGCTTGTCTGTTTGTTCCGGATAATCGCCTTTACGACTGGACCGATTTTAACGGGACTTTAACTTGTATGTCAGTAGCTGATAGCGGGTAACTTAGGTTAGGTTGGGAAGTATATATGTATATCATCGATCGGGGTCGGCTTTTTTACGCAAATGAAACCGCGAAGCACAGCAAATAAAAAACAATATACATGCTATTGTAATGGCCCTTTAGTAAACACTCTTATAGAAAATATCGTGCTGGTCATAATTTATATATCTTAAGACAAAAATGCCGATAAACTGTAACGATATTTAAGAAGGTATGTAGCAATCCAATTGGCAGATATCTTAGAAATTATAACGATAGTGAAAAATAATTTACAATCTTTCTTTTTTGTCTAAAACCTGTTATTCCAAAAGCAATTAAAACATCTAAATTCAATTAAATGTTAAAAATTAAAATTCTCCATAAATTTTAGTAAAATGTAACGATGTTCATATTTAAATGAAACTAATTTTACGGATTTTATCGCGTTTTATTTTACTATTTATAACCCCTGATGTTCATAATTACTTATAAAATGTTATTATTTATCCATCTTCTACTTCCATTTGGATCTTGCTATACCTCTTTCTTGTAATGTGTTATTTACATATTGTTTTATTATCGCTTAATTCCTATATTTCTATTTCATCTGTTTATCAAAATGCATACATACATACAGCCATGCCTTTTTCCCATTTAAGAGGTAGGCAGATCACGTTGCCCACTTTTCGCCCTCACGGAGACGTGACAGGTGGTGCACCATGTCGTAGCCATTTTGGTACGAGTCAAAAAATTCTCACTCTCCAATGCGTTCTCACGAGCGGTATAGTGACATCATTGCATATTATGGTGTTATTCTGCACTTAAAATCTGTCCGTACAATACTTTACTCGCCACTCACCTCGATATATTCTATTCTACTATGCCAGACACTTATCCACACCTATCGGTTTATCAACAATACTTTTTAAATGTATATGAACATTTTGGGTGCTATCTCCCGGTTACTTAGCCTCAGATAGGTATTACATAAGCTTCCGAAATAAAAAAATAATGATGCCATTTAACTTATAGATCTTGACTATTTTGTGTACAACCTTTTTGAAAAAACGGAATTCTATATAAACATAAAAAGTTGGGTACAAAATAAGTAACATATATAACTAAATAAATTGAGAAAAGTAATCGATTAAGGACTTGAAAGCATCTTTCTTAAATCTAGAAGCGTATGTGTTCACAATATATCTCACATACTTTAAGGTTCGATGCTCTGCTACATATGCCATCAATTTCGGCTACCACCTTTATGTTTGGTTTATCCTAATATTAGTCATAGGTTCCTTACCTCTGTCCATAAATCAACAATCACCACAAAAATAAAACACTATAGGGATTATTTTTTTTATTTAAGAAAGTGACGAAACGAGCAACACGTTCACCTGATGGTAAGTGCAACGTCTACCCATAACAAATGCTGTGTCATCAGAACATTTATGTGTGACACCACACTGCGCTCGTCACCCAGAGACATCAGTTCTTAAGTCTCATATGCCTAGTGATTACGCTAGATTTCAGTGCCCTTCGAACCGAAACACTGTAATGTTTGCACACTACTACTTCACGGCAGAATAGCTGGCACTGGGGTGGTACCTACCTAGACGGATTCCTGCATAGAAATCCTACCACTAGTATTTGTTTATTTTCACACAAATTTTATAAATTCATTTATTTAGATTTTATTTGAAATCAATAAATGCTATTTTGAAATGTTATACTGCACGCTTGCTAACCACAATCTTTAAAAATGATTATGGGATAACTTTTATTTAATTTACTATTATTATCACTTATTATAACGTTCCTGTATTTATTATTGTATTATTAGTGAGATTGAAAACACTACCAGCATTATTTTACACATAAAAAGCGTCGAGTGTTTATACGCATGTTAGTTGAATAATAAATCTTAAAGGGTAAGGTTCCTTGAGGGGGAATGAATGTAAATTCGATTTTCCTTTTTCCCGATTTTTATTACGTTTTATGATTAAATTGCGTCATTTATACATTCGTATGTTCTTGAAGTGTATTTCAATAATAAGCAAAAAATATTTTCATTTCAGCTGCGCCTTATTCTATGGAATGTTGTTCATATTGCTTTTATATCTTGTATATATTTTGTTTTGTTTTCTTGTCCATAGTTATAATGCGCTTCGTTCAACCTGTTATCGCATTTTTTTAGATAGATTATTACATAATATTTTTAAACATCGGTTTCCAAATAAAATAAGAAACACATTTTTGCATGTACGTTTGTAAAAAGCTTTAGACACCTCAATCATATCCGATGTCAACGTTTATGCAATATATATATATATATATATATATATTTTATTACAATTATATTTTTAATTTTCAGTGTTATAGACCTTATTAATTTTTGAGAAGGTTATAGAGGTATGAAAAATCCGTAGCGCTCCTCTAATACGGTTCGGCCAACTTTACATATCCTTGAAATCCTTTAGACATTTTCTCTCGACGTTTTCCTTCACCTGTGAGCACGTGGTAAATAAGCATTGTAAATTGCAAACAAATATAAGTATGTCTGCAAAACACATTTCATAATAAGCACCCTAGTGTGGAGCAACGTTTATTAAAAGAAAAAAAAGTTAAAATATATCTAGCAGAGTTGACATCTTCCAATAACTGGATGAAAGAGGATGTCACCGTTGGATGACAGGAGGACGTCATTATCAGTGGTAAGGTTTTTACACAATTCTGAATACTGCCACAATGTTACTTATGTCACACATATGCAGATTTCCTCACGATGTTTTCCTTCACCGCTGAGCACGTGGTAAATCAGCACTTAAAATTTTAGAACAATTTTAGAGGTGCTGGCACCGGGGATCGAGCCCAGGTTACTCGCGTACTGTAAAATTAAAGGCGAGCACCAGGACCCTGAGCTACCACGGCAACGACAACGTTGATAACATAGTTTGTTAAAAAAAGACGAAATATACTTTATGAATTGATTTATGTGAGACAATGCACATCTTTTATTATTATTATATGTGCCATGATTTATCTCAAGTATCTAAAGTTACCTTCTTTGTTGAACGGAAAGCGTTTTAATGCTGCAACGTCGATGCGACTAAACAACATAGCCTGCGAAAGAAATGAACCATTTTATTCACGCTAATTTCGCGCCCCTAATCTAGATGGCGTCCGATGTACTCGTATTTTACTTAGCCATAACCAATTTTATGTTATATTTTGTTATTTATGGTATAATAAATACTTAAATATTCGAAAGTAGTCTCAAAATGATGATCTTATTATTAAATAAAAATAAATATACGTTGTAAAACAACTTAATTAATACCATATAACATAAGGAATTTATTAAATGTATTACTATTGAAAGAAAGAAAGAAACTATTCATTGCATCACAACACACGCAAGCACAAAGTTATTTATAAAACAATTAAAGGAATATAACTAAATTATAAAAATAAATACAAATATCGTACCAAAACAATTTATTAAAAACAAAGATAACTTATAAATGTTATAACGAAATAACTATTACGTATTTTCGCTAAGTTGGGGTGACTGAAACGGCGAAATCTATCACCCCACCACATCACGAGCGTGATCTCGTGGTCGCGTGTCTTAAGAGATGACAGAAGTAAAAATAAAATAGGAGAATGTCAGCAGCCCTTGCCAACCCACTTACTAAGTGTAGCATACACTCCCCTGCTTTATTGGTGGTAGGATTCGTATGCAGGAATCCATCTAGGTGGGTATCGCCCCAGGGCCAGTTATTCTGCCGTGAAGCAGTAGTGTGCAAGCGTTACTGTGTTTCGGTCCGAAAGGCACTGTGAGCTAGTGTAATCACTGTACTACACTCTATAGTGAGTGACTCTGTAGTGCCCTTCAAACCGAAACACAGTAATGTTTATGAGATTTAAGAACTGATGTCTCAGGGTGACGAGCGCAGTGTGGTGTCACACAGAAAGACACAACATTTATCATAGGCAGACGTTGCACTTATCATCAGGTGAAGGTTTTGCTCGTTTCGTCACATAATCCAATAAAAAAAAATTTAGCCTTTAAACTTTTAAAAGATTTATGACGATGAATAATTTCTTGTGGTGCCTTTAGTGGTTTTCTTTAAAAAAGAAAGAGAATGAAACTAATAATAACATTTTATAAGAGCAAATCCGCAAGTGAAGGGAAAGTAAATTATTGAGTAGTTGTTACACTAGTCAATAACAGTTGGTTATACGAGTGCATAATGCGAAAAACTGGAGACAGGTGCTAATAGTACGGTATATTTTGTCTGAAAAATAAATTATTATGAGTCTATTCCTTATTAAGGAGTGTCAACAAACTTTCAATTGGACTTTACTGTTGTTTAACCTTAAATGTTATAATTAAAATTTAAAAGTGGTCAGAAAATTTACAATTTTAATGTTCTGCCGTGTGGGAGCGGCTTAAGAGAATCTACCGCACGTTGTGTTTATAACACAGTAACGTTTATGACTGGAACGAATAATTGTTTTTGACGGAATATTCAGCGATTTATCGCCATTGGTGGCGTTAATTTGCTAAGGTAACTACGAAATCTTAATTTCTTGGATATTGATATTAGTATTAATAAGTTATCTAGATGTAAATGCATATGATCAATAATACCAGACTTTATAAATCTATACTAATATTATAAAGCTAAAGAGCTTGTTTGGTTGAGCGCGCTAATCTCAGGAACTACTTATTTTAGTATTGGATTGTCCATTTATCGAGGAAGGCAACGACCCCGACGAGCGATTTCTTTTAAGTTAAACTGCGGGTGAAACCGCGAGGCACAGCTAGTAACCTATAAAACCTCCGGATATATATATATATTTATTGTATGTAAGAAATCGTCGAGTCGAGCAAATCGTTCACCTAATGGTAAGTGCAACGTCTGCCCATAACAATTACTGTATTACCCAGAACATTTTTGTATCTTGCCACAATACGCTACGCTCGGTGCCCTACAAAACTAAAAACAGATTTTTTTTTATTGCATGAAGTATGAAACGAATAATGTGTTCACCTGATGGTAAGTGTAACGTCCGCCCATAATACACCCAACACTACCCTGTGCCCATCACCTTGAGACATAAGTTCTTAAGTCTCATATGCCCAGTGATTACGCTAGCTCACAGTGCCCTTCAGACCGAAACACAGTCATGTTTGCACACTACTGCTTCACGGCAGAATAACTGGTCTCAGGGTGGTACCTACCTAGACGGATAACTGGCTTAAATATTTACTATTATAAAACGTGAATTTAATAGCTTTTACAAGTTAAAAGAACGAAAGGAATAAAGTAAATGTTCTTAAATGATCGACAAACTCAGTACAAGAGAAAGGGTATGTTAGGATGATATTAACGCAAATCTGGGCACCGTAGTGTAAATGCGTGATCCTCATTGGAAAACAAAAGATAGGGTTCCTTCAAAAGCTTAATCCTTCATAAACCAGCCTTATTTTGAGGTAGCAACCCTTTATAAAGGTTCTCTCATTAGTAGATCTCTACATCAAAACCCTTTTAAAAATACTATTTCATAATAAATTCATTAAGTATAGAAAAAATCATTTTACTTGAATCACACATTTGGAAAACACATTGAACATTTTAAGTCCAATATCGAATTGGATTTAGGTATCAAAATCAACACCATCATCATCATTTCAGCCTATCACTAGTCCACTGCTGAACAAAGACCTCCCCCACAGATTGCCACAAGTTTGTAGCTCTCATTTTGGGGTTATTTTGCCAAAGTTGCCACGCTTGTCAGGTGAATAGGTATCAAAATAAAGACAGAAATTAGACCTACACTTCTTTTCTCAAATATAGGTATAATAGTTAGGTAAATCTGGAAGCTGAACAAAATTTGAATCTATTGGCTAGTTTGTACCGTTAAAAAATATTATAATAGGTATTTCTATATTTTTCTCGTCTACACATAACCTCGAATAACAATTCAGTAGTTTGGTTCATTACTAATGTACAAATTGGGTTGCAATGCAATGTCAGTTCTCTATATAAAAGCGTAAATGATCGTTTGTTCAAAATCTTAAAACTCAGAAAGTTTTTCACCGATTGCTTTAGAATTTTTACACAGCGTTGCATTTCTGTCATTTTTATCTATACGTGTATATGACTTCAACAGCGTATCCCTGTTTAAATGAAACTAATTTTACGGATTTTATCGCGTTTAATTTTATTATTTATAACCCGACGTTTCGAGTGCTTTACAGCACCCATGGTCATGGTGTAAAGCACTCGAAACGTCGGGTTATAAATAATAAAAATAAACGCGATAAAATCCGTAAAATTAGTTTCATTTAAATGTGTAGTGTTCGCGTAAATATAAGAAATCATTAAGTGTATCCCTGGTCATCATATGCCGCGGGTCCTGAGTTCGAATCCAGCATTTGTGCAGAAACACAAATTGTTGGTTTTCGGGTCTGGTTGTTTTGTGCATGTGAGATGTATGTCTGTAAAATAGTCCCACGAGACAGGAGAAATCCGATTGTTTTGTGTAGTTTAAAAAAAACATATTCTACTTAAATTTAGTCGACACCTTAGCGTGCCCCATCTCGTATCCGGCAGCAGCATGGATCTTTCACCTTCATAAAACTTATTGAAATTGTTAAATGTTCAACCTTACTAGCATTCCATGCTTCGTTCAGATGTAATACGAGACGAAATAAGAGACTGAACAGATGTCCTGTTCCTAGATGTAATAGTATTCTTGCATGGAGACATTATGACCACCTATCTCCAAAGCTCTATAACTTAATAAACGCAAAATTAAATATTAGAAGACTAAGCTCCCGTTTCATAGAATCTATAATTATTCAATGGTTACAAAATTATGACTATGATAAATACAGAAAAGTATCCTGTATTTTAAATATAAACGGTAATTATATTTAAGAACCTATAATGTTGGGGAAGACACTCCCTGCTGCAACACAATGAAAACGAGAGCAGCAGGCCGGGATTCCATCGCAATATTCGTTAGAGTTTGTATGGAAATAAATTTTTGTATTTTTTTTGTATTTGTATGTACTGTCGAACAATGTAGTCGAAATTTCAGCTATAACCTGCCTAAAAAGAATGTATCTTCAGTAGCTTACTAAAGGTTTTTACCGACTGTTTATATACGATAACTTTGATCATAAAATAATTATGATAATGAACATACAAACATTACATAAATTTTCAAAAACATTACTTAATACCTTTTATGGTTACCGTTTATAATTTTCATGTCGCATTATTTGTGATTCTGTTCTATGTATTTACTGACTTTTTAACAATTTGACAAGTAGTTTCATTAGTTCGTAGTATTGTAATATATGTATATAAATTGCTAATTCGAATGACTTTGACGAAAGTTTAGTTGGTAAGTGGTAAACGTGTAATTAATACTTAATTCATGTTCTCCTCTAATCTTCTGAATTAGACGACAATAGTATAACTAAAATAATATTTAAGTAAATCTAAACCTTAACAGTAATATTATATGTCATTTAACACTTATATTTAACACTTATTAAAATTAGAAATAGACTAGAATAGAATATAATAAATTTGTATTCAACATAGATTATTTACATTATACTTATTGAAAGACGTTTTTTTCTTTTTTTTTAACTACACTGATTCGCAAAAAAAGTCTCCGTCCTGGTAAGGACCAGTAAGAGACCCAGCGGGCAAAATATTTTTTTTTCTTTTGTCGTTTTAAAAATAATGTACAATGGTAGTATTATAAAGATATAGAAGTAGCTTGGCAGCGACCACCTCTCTTCCAGGGGTCATCCATCATCCATATATTCTTGAATATTATAAAAAGCCTTCTTAAAAAGTCATTGTTTAATCAAAAAAATTGTACTTTTTGATTGAAATACTTTGTGCACTTTCTGGGATTTTGTTGTAAAAAGGTATACCCCATAAAAGAGTTACTGACTCTGTGAAGTCGAGTAACTGGCATTATTGCATTGCTTGTTCCTGATATTTACATTACATATAAAATGTTTTCAAATATATATTGAGAGGCCAAGGTTAAGATATTAAGTTAATAATATTTTTGTTATCTCTATTAGGACCGTTCGTTTGGCTTACTTTTTATATTAGTAACGGACCGTACTTGGAATGTAAGTATTGTAAAATTAGTCGTACCTTGGCAACGTGATAAATTCCATTTAGTTGATAAAGTCCTAATAAAATTTACAATTATTGAAAAAAGGTATACCCAAGACCTTTTTTTCGATTTTCTTCACTAAAATCTAATCTATAGAATACCAATTTACCCAAGACTGAGAAACAGGTGGATGAGTATGGGTATTGGATAAACATTGTCTTAACATATTACACACGTTGATTTCGAGATCCCCAACGCAGCAACTGCCGATTCTAAATTGTATTATAAAAAAAATACAACATTTAGTTATACCTACAATAAAGAGAAGTCATCTATGTGCTAACTCTCACGAGTTAGTGAACTTGATACAAATTATCATTCCTAATACACGGAACAAGTTTGTTGCTAAAGAAATTGGCTACGGAAAATTAAAATTTTGAAAACATTGATTCATACGTGACGAACGTGCGGCCTATTGGTCAGAGAGTACTTGACTTTTACACTGCGGCTACTGAGTTGGTAGCTCCCATTTTGAGATATTATGTCATAATTGCCACGCTTGGCGGGCGGGATGGCAACCGCAGTTTATTTATTCCGATATTCCGGGAAGATGCTGCTGCATCTTCAGCTTTTTATTTTCACTCTATCGACTTTTTACGACAGCCACGTGATGAGAGGGGGTGGTAGATTCTCTAAAACCGCTACTAATATTGATTACGATTATGATATTAGATGACAGCAGATTTCAATAGAACGTAGTAAAAAGTAGGGAATAAAAATAGCACAATTTATTATGTTATCAGCCATATAAAGCCTCAACGCCATCAACGGTTTACAAATGAAGTCCTTGACTTTTTTAATTTTTCGTGTTTTTGGAATAATGTAACAAATTAATAAAAACAATCGTTGCATTAACCGTAAGTGCTGAGTTGACTGCGTGTTAAAATTTGACTTTACCACAACTACCGTCTATTTATCTATACAAATAAATAAAATTTTGAGTGTCTGTCTGTGATTTCGCAAAAAAGTTTTTTCCTAATCTCATTTGGTAATTTGCAAGACACCAACACTTGAACACGCGTTTTAAAATTTTTGTATGTCTGTCTGTTGGCTTGACGGGGCTAATCTCCGAAACATCTGTAACATTTTTGACGTGACTTTCATTGGCAGGTAGAGGACTTTTCATACAGCAATCCAAGCTACTTTTTATTTCAGAAATATTTACGTAAAATGGCGGGCTATGCGGTTGGACGTGTTACGCGCGGCTTTAATTTGCATTTTGATTATCATGATTTTAGTTCATGTCAGTTTAAATACATTACTTCATATCTTTTTTTAGTGGTTCAGAATATTCATAGTTCTTTTTTTACGCCTTTACCTTATTCCTTAACCTTATCTATAAAAGAGTTTGTATGTTCAAACGCGCTAATCTCAAGAAATACTTAACCAATTTGTTTGTTAAATCGGCTTTTGCATTTGATTGCGCGTTCATTAAAAAGACTAAAGGCAACATTTCATGCTACAGCTTGGTCCTGCACGCTGAGAACAAAACTTTACTGAGAAGTACCAAACTGTAAATGCTCAGGCTTATAAAGTACCGTGTGGTGGCGGCTCGTTAAAAGAATACTACAACTCCATCTCATCCAATGGATCTCGTAAAAGGCGAGTAAGGAATTAAACTGCACTGTGCACCCAGCAGCGCATGTTGGCGATGGGCTCACCACCTATCACACCAAGTGCATTACATTGTTTTGGTGAAACGTGGATTGCGGCAGTCATCTGTTTTTGCAGTGAGTGCCCAGTCTCTGACTACCCCTTATGGGATACAGTCGTGATCTTATGTATGTATGTATGTATAAAGTACCATGCCGTACGGCGCAATCATTGGTCGGCTGATAATACGCGGGTGAAACCGTGGGGCTCAACTAGTATGATTAAATAAATCATAAATTTTACATGTTAAAAATTATTAATATATATTGCTTCAAGATCCTTAGGTTCTACGAAATATTTTCCTTACATAAGATCACGCATGCTATTAAAAAATATTTTTTTATAAGTAGTTGAAGGAAAATCCATACTAATATTATAAATGCGAAAGTAACTCTCTCTGTCCCTCTGTTAGTTAATTTTTTAAGGCTCGGCGCGCCGAGGTTGAACAGTCGGTACAGATATAGCTTGCATCCTGGAGAAGGAGGATACTTTATATCCCAGAAAATCATCTAGGAAAGCAAGGCAGCAGTGCCGGTGATTCTGCCGTCAGGCAGCAGTGTATAAATGTTACTGTGTTCGGTGTGAAGGGCACCGATAGTTAATGTAATTACTGGGCATATGACACTTGAGGCCTGGTGTGGTCACAGTTTACCATAAGGTTTCATTTCGTCACTATAATCAGTAAAAGGTCAATATTGTGATTTTTTCGTATCACTGACATTGCTTCTCACTATTACTTTCTAACGTTTGCATACATGCATAGATACTACATCGTACTTAGGTACAATTTTAAAGTAAATAGCATTCTCTAACCGTTGCACTGTCGTGTAGTATTCTCTGATTTTTATGAGAATGTTATGGGGTCGGATGTAGTACAATTATACTTCAACGCAAAGTAATATTTTTATTAGTTCCCAGAGGTACAGTTTTCGTCATGAAATTGAGGACAACGCTAGCATATTATTACATTGTTTTAGATCGTGGTAGCTCAGGGATGCTTGCCTTAAATTTCGTAGTACGCTAGTGACCTGAGCTCGATCCTTGGATCCGGCACCTCTTTAATGCTTATTTATTTTATTTAAAAACTTTATTGCACAGTAAATGTACAATTGGCGAACTTAATGCCGTATAGAATTCTCCCCCAGTCAACCACAAGTTAAGCAGGTGCTTTCAAAATTGTTCTACAATTTTAAGTGCTCTGAAGGAATACATCGTGAACAAATCTGGATATCGGAGGAATAAAAATATTCGAAGACATGTGAAGGCCGACGCTATGCATAGGGGTAAGCGTTGCGTACCCATCTCGGTCTTAAAACCACCCCTCAGAAATGAAAGAAGGCCTATGCTCCGCAGTGGGACATTTAAAGGCTTATTCAACTTTTTTTAGCTTGATACAGATACCGTCCTACTTTTGATCTATTATTCAGCATTCCATCACCAAAACGAGATAATCAAGTCAGAGAAGTACCTTGTCAAATATCGATTCATTTCGTTAAAAATGAATCTCTTTGTTTAAAAATATTTTAAACAAAAGAATTTAAACTGTTGGGAATATGAAACGTAGCTTGAAATATTAAAGAGGCTGTAGGCACTGCGGCCCGACATTTCCAGCATAAAATGCTGCCAGCCAGAAACCATTGCTAGCATTTCACTCCGTTTCGTCTGAATGTTGAATCTTTTAAGCAACGAGTTTCTGTTTGATGGACATATCTGAATATTTTCATCCACAATTTTTATTCAATCGTAGTGAAATTATTTTGAATTATTTCTGTATACATTAAATAGATGTACTTTATTGAACATCAAAAACCAATAACAAACAAAATACTTTGAATTTAAGCGGTTTTACAATTATCACGATAAGCTATCTCTTTCAGACACCATTTCAATGGACGAAATTGTACTTGAATTAAATTAGGTGAGTGTCGGACAGGCTTATACGAATTCGAGATAAATACCAACGTAAAAATTGAATGAAACACTATTAAAATTTAAATGATAATTGAAAGGTTGAATAATTATTTCATCAAAAAATGGCGGGTCGTCCACTTCCTTTGAAGTGGTTGAGTAGGCTGCCCCATGCGTCATACTTGTGAACGGGTGAGTTGTGTGGAGGTTGGTCTGCTCGAGCCTACAATTTACTTATATATTGATTGAATTAATCTTGTCTAAGATTTGAACATGGAGCGTGCTTTGGTTTTCCTTGACACTATTTTTTGTTAATGTGTATAATGTATTATAATGTAATATAATGTATTTTTGACTAAAAAAGGATTTACAAATAAGAGGATGACTACGGAGTTCTCTTCTTCTCTGTCAGAGGAACATCATTACGAAACCGTGGTAGATTATAAAGAAATGACTTTTGACGAACGAAATTTATATTTCTTACTGTCGAAAAAAAATAAAGAATAAACGGACTTCATCGCAGAATTTCCAAATATGCTTATGCGAATTTAAGAGTTAGATGATTTTCTCATAGATCCCATCATCAGAACTCGACCAAAATTATATAAGAGGTGGTCTGTTTGGTATCCCCTTTCTAATAAAAAAGAATCATTAAAATATATGTATCTATGTATGTGAAGCGCATTAACCTGAATTGGAACGGCGTGGCGGATTCTTCTCGTCACCAAAACCCTCTGAGAAATGAGAGTAAGTCTGTGCTCAGCAGTGGAACATTCCTAAGCTGTTACTTTATTTTTATTCTCTAAAGATTAGTAGTAGTCACGTGTCATAAGACTACTAAACTGACAATATTACCCTGAACTTCACGTCGCAAACGCATGAATAGTCTACAAAAACCGATATTCGTAGTATTATATAGTATTATACATACACACTCCAATTACAGTGAACGATTTTTTTAAAGTGATTGTAGTAGGTACTTTAAAATATTACATTTTTCAAAAAAAAAAACAACCCAATCAAAAGTGAAATAAATAATCAACACATTAATTAATTTATTCGAGCTTAATGAAACACTGTAAATAGGTCATACTGTCTGTAACTTTATAATAATTAATGAAAGTATTGTTCAGAAGTTACAATATTTATGCATTACACTTAACCAGAATTTTTTTTAGATTCCGATCAATACGATTGACGATTCTAACTCATTGAGATTGTTGAAGTAATAGACCCTTGGAAAGGAATAATATTTGTTCAGTTCTCTCTCTTAGATTCAGTCTTTTAAGGTTGCATATTTGCTCGGCCACTCAAGTCGACTATATTGATATCTAAGTTTTCACATAACAACAATAAGTTTAGACATTAGTTTACTATACTACTGTACATAAATTATGAATTATACGCATTATTACAACGATGTTAAATTAAATTAAACATATTTTTATTATACATAAAAAATACAAAAATAAAATAAAAATAAAATTTACAAGTATGGTAGTAAGTAATGGACGGTGATAATTATAACTTTTTATACAACTTTCAGCTAGAATTAATTGAGGTATTCCAAATTCTCTATAACCAAGTAGTACATAGAACCATACAGCCTATCAAGGAATTTCCTGCCATAAAAAGAGATTCTAGAAATTTGTTTAATTGTAGTATTCAAATATTTAATATGTCACAGTGTAGTGACATAATTTGAGAAGCTACTTCTCCACCTCATCCCACGAATATCACAAAAGTGGACCAAGGAAAATGCTTAAAACATTTCGATAAAATTTGCGTCTACAAGATGACGAAACTAATAACTCGCTTGTCGCAGCCCAAGCGTGGCAGTTATTCCAAAGCATTTCAACTCGGAAAAGTGTAGTACTGCAATGGACAGTTAGGAAGCTGATAATGAATAATTGGTCTAAATAAATTCAGTTATCTCAAAAGGTTATAAATACGTATATAAAAACAAATGTGAATCTTTTCTCACATGTTTGATTTTAAAGTCTTGCCAAAATAATGATCATCAACATCGTCATCATTAGTATATATTATCCTTGTTTATATAAATATGTATTATTTATATTTTATTAGTAGTATTGTATTCGTATACTTTATCATATAGTATTTAGGTATGTGTATGTATATAGGCACGTATATATTTAGGTGACTATATATACGTATATTTAATTAATAATACACTATTATTTTTTTGGTTACAGCTTACGCGGTATACTCACTGCCCTAAGGTTGGCTGGCAGAGAATGCTTTTCGCATTAAGTCCGCCTTTTGTTCATTTACTTAACGTAAGGTTTAATAAAGAATAAATAAATGTTTGTATATTTGCTTGAGATTAATCTCTGTCGTCGACACCGTTTCACCATCATTATCATTCCGTGTGGTGGCGGCACGTTAAAAGAATACTACCACTCCATCTCATCCAATGGATCTCGTAAAAGGCGAGTAAGGAATTGCACTGTGCACCCAACAGCGCATGGTGGCGATGGGCTCACCACCTATCACACCAAGTGCATTATATTGTTCTGGTGAAACGTGGATTGTGGCAGTCATCTGTTTTTGCAGTGAGTGCCCAGTCTCTGACTACCCCCTATGGGATACGATCGTGATCTTATGTATGTTATGTATCATTTCAGTTTACCGTAGTCCACTGTTAAACATTGGCTTTCCCCATAGATAACTATAAAATTCGGTATTATGCCACATGCATCCATCGACTTCCTCTATCTTGCGCGAAGGTAACCTTACACTGCGCTTGGTACGAAGTTGCCACTCCAGAACATTTCTTCCCTAATGGTTATGGGTTCCACTAGCTATATGGCCAGCCCAAAAGTGATGTCAGTCTAAAGTTCTTCAACAGCTCTTTATCGCCATTCTCGAAGAACAGGACAACGCTTCTACTTCACGCTTCCGGCGTGGCGTTACTACTGATGACAGAATTAAGTAGCTTCTAAAGAACTACAAGTGTCAGTTTTCCACGAGCTTTCTGAAGCTCTGCTGTAATTGCGTCCATACCCGGCGCTGAACCATTCTTAAGCTGTTTGAGAGCCATACTAATCTCGCTCAGACTGACGTCTGGGATATTTATTTATTTAACTTCATATACTCAAGTAAACGGGCGGACTTAATACCTGAGGCATTCTGTACTAGTTTACCAAAGGGCGATGCAGAGACAAAATTAGGTAGGTGTTGATCGAAAATAATAAAAAATAAAAAACGAACATACATATATACTTATTCGAAATAGAAACATAAGAGCGAATAACATTAAATTAATAAATATGAACGAATATATAGATAAATAAAATACAAAAAATATGTAAGTAAGTACATATAAGCAATACATAAGTAATAAAACTATTTGAGTTGCCTATTTAGAGCCGTGGCAGCTCCGAGGCTAGGCGCTCGCTTCAAATTTCATAGTACGCGAGTGACCTGGGTTGGATTCCCGCTGCCGGCACCACTGAAAATTGCAATTAACAATTTTATTGTTAATTGCAATTTTCAGTGCTGATTTACATACAATACGTGTTCGGCGATGAAAGAAAACGTCGTGAGGAAACCTGCATTTCTAAAAAAAACAACCCGCATTGGAGCAGCGTGATGGATTCTTCCCAGCTCCAAAACCCTCTCAGAAATGAGAGTAGGCTCGTGCTCAGCAGTGGGACATTTATAGGCTATTACTATACTTTTTTTACTTTAAAAGACTACTTCTGTGATGGTTCTGCCAATTTACTTAAAAAGTGGTCACGAATGTTCATTCTGAATAAGTAACGATTGCTTGCTGTCCTGATTTCGATGGAGAGAGCGTTCTGTTACATCTATGTAATACATGTAATAATCATTACCTATTTTACCATAAATGCTGATTTAGTAACTCCACTCCCAGGTAGGTCTTTCGAGTCCCACAGTAAGTCAGTTCGAGTCTCCTCCTTCCGCGACGCGCCTGCACCACTTTTCGGAAATAAGTTTAATAAGTCTAATAAGTTTAATAAGTTATATTTCTACACATATATTTACGTACTAAGTTATATTTACAATATGTAACTAGTGTTCAATAAATAAATCTTTTTTTTTAAATCCGAAACCCAAAGACCCTTATAACATTTGGTGGCAGCGGTGGGATTTTATTTAATCCCAGGGACGTTTCCGAAGTATAGTTAGAACTGTTTTAGAAAAGTGAAAGTGAATAAATACTATATCAAGAGACTCTCCCGAAAACTCGATCCTCTGACTCCAAATACTACCTGTGTTTGTCACGTGGGTCTTTCATTGCTCTATGTGAATTAGCATCGAGTTTTGCAGCGCGTCTCTACAACACGGAATTGCGTAGATAAGGCCGTGAACTGTCTGCGTCTTCCCGAAAATTCGTCTCGCCGGAAATTCCATCGACGCCGAGTGATAATACTACTACTTCTAGCCTGCGAGTACTGCACACTGTGAGTGCTACCATAGAAACTTTAAATAAAGTGCATAAAGAAATCATAGAGTGATTAAAAGTTTATCGTATATTCTGAACTCTAACTTCATAATTAACAACCTTCATAATCGGATAACATTTTAAGTTAAAATTACATAAAAAGTTTCAGCCTATAAATGTCCCACTACTGAGCACAGGCCTCCTCTCATTTCTGGGAGGGTTTTAGAGCTAGGAAGAATCCGCCACGCTGCTCCAATGCGGGTTGGCAGAGCTTCACATATCTTCGAAATATTTTTTATTCCTCAGACATGCAGGTTTCCTCACGATGTTTTCCTTCACCGCCGAGCACGTGGTAAATCAGCACTTAAAATTGCAATTAACAATTTTAGTGGTGCCGGCACCGGGAATCGAACCCAGGTCACTCGCGTACTATGAAATTTAAAGCGAGCGCCTAGCCCCTGAGCTACCACGGCTCTTAATAAAATTACATAATTATATTTTAATTAAATTAATTTTAATTCCTTTTTTTATAATTATTTTAAACTATATTTTATCACTGTTTTACTGTTACTATTGATGTTGAACACTCCTGTTGGTCAGAACTAATTCAAAATATTTAATAACTATTTCTTATGTGATTAATATTCCGCAACAAAATGGGTAAAGACGATATTGCAATTACGGGAACTCCTGCCCCAATTTACCTTAACATTTAAAAAAAAAATTATAAATAAATTCGATGGAAGCCGCGAAAAATTAAATTCATCTCTCAATAATTGCCGAAATGCAATACAGCTTGCATCATCAACTCAAACCGAAATTTTGTTTAAATATATATTAAGTCAGTTAGAGGGAAGGGCAGAGATAGCCTGCTCTATTAAAAAGTTTGAGAATTGGTCACAGTTAGAGAAGTTTTTAAAAACACAATTTGGGGAATGTGAACATTATACACACTTTTTATCTGACCTACAAGAATGTCGTCAAAAACATAGGCTTAAGTAGAGATAAGACTTCTTATTGTAAACTGAACGATTTAAATATTTGTAAACTCATATTCGATAATTTATATAATCTGTGAAATTCCTATAATTTACTCAACTGTAGCGATACATATCTGCGAAACAGAGATTTTTACAAAAGACTTACCTGTTGTTCCTGAAATTTGTAAAACAACGCAATTCCACGGTATTGTTGAAACCTGGCAATAGCTTCGAAATAGTAAAAAAGAAATATCTCTAGATTGTAATGATTCTTAAATATTTGATACAAGCATAATCGGTTCTGGAATATTAAATTTATTAAATAATTGCGAAGCTTATTGTAAAGATACTAAGCTCATTGCCAAATCTAACATTAATTTGGAATTACAGCCCATTTATTCAAGCTTTAACTTAATAAATTATAAATGTTGTAATACCTAAGAATTTAAAAGAGTTAAAGACAACTTACCTGTCATTAATTATAAGAACATTGATTTAGATACATTTGTTATAATAAGTAAAGAAATAACTTCCAATTTATATGGAATTATAAATAAACCACATAATCTGTCCTACGGTGATAACTATTCTGCTATTATATATATTATTGTAATCATTATAATTTCTTATATTTCTATTTTCAATATATAACTAGTGTTCAATAAATAAATCTTTTTTTTTAAACCAAAATCCAAAGGTGAACAGATTGTACAGGAAATGTTAGACAGACCAGGGAAGAGCTATAAGAGGGATACTGAAATAAAAAGTTCTTGGATGAACGAAGGCTCCTGTCATGATTAAGACATGAGTCAAGACAAAGATACTGGAAGTGAGGAATTTATTACTAAGGGAGTAGGAGAAGTGAGAATGGAGTAAAGGCTAGTAAGTGCACGCAAAATTCGGCGTTGACGAATGGGAAACCTCATTCACTGAGACCGATAAGTACTATGGTCATACTTTCGAAGATTAAAAATTAATCGAATGCAGTTATTAAGAAGACGATCATATTTGTCGTGGATATCTGCATTCAGGACAAAATAGCACACATCACCATAATCGATTAGAGGAAAAATTACAGTCTGTACAAGCATAACTTTGGCCCTGGTCGGGAGAAAATTTTTCAGGCAGTAAGGAGCTCGCTGAGTATCGGTGACTTTCTAGCAGACTGACGCATGGGTTTAAATAAAACTACTTTCAACGGATTTTATCCCGTTTAATTTTGAACTACTTGTAACCCGTTGTTTCGAGTGCTTTACAGCACCCATGGTGACGGGAGGACTGTGGTGACAGATGTCCTGATGTCAAAGTGAACCCGGGGTACCTTCAGTTTTTAATTAATATTTTTGGTCCGATCTACAATCACGATCAAAAGTGATTCTTTTACTCCATTTCTGTTTCAGATTTACCCAAATAGATTTCATTTCAGCTCAACTGTAGGTCGAAGTGGAAGTATTTTGAAATATAGGAGCATTAAAATATTATTTTTATTCTGTGAAAAGATGTCAACGACGCTCTATTGTATTCTCTCGAGATTTTACTCAGTGACTGGTTTTTACTATCGTAATAAAAATGTTGCCATTGCCCTCTTGATTAATTTAAATAATTAATGCCCCAGTTGCCTGCTGTTAATGGCTTAGCGTCTCTCGTCAAATTATTTTTATTAACGAACTCTATATTATTTAATGTTTTTTTGTAAATTGCTGACATTTTTCTACTTGCTAACAACTTAAATTAAATTACTATTACGACATAAATTAAATATATTGTAATATAAATATCAGCTTATGTAAAGCCAAAGTAGAGCACTGATCTATTTCCGACATAAGACGGCAATGCAGTAAAGTCCGCTACGCTACGCTACCCTAATGCTTGTTGACAGATTTTATACGACTTTGAATTTTTTTATTCTAAAACACCAGGGTGTTTTAGTCTCCTCGCGAAGTTTTTATTCGAGAAATATACATACGCTGAGTTACTATTGCTTATCAATAACAAACTGATGCCCGCGTGGCATCGTGACTTCGTCCGAGTGGATACAGGTTTTTTAAATATCCCGCGGGAACCATTGGATTTATAGACATTTTTTTTTAATTGATGAAGTTATGTCTCAATATATTTATTAAATTTAATTTAAACAAAAGCGTGACTTGTATTCATTTGAAGCATTTAATCAAAAATAATAAATACGAAATATTTAGCAATGAACATTTCTATCTTATTCAATAATACTTTCCATAACAGAACCCCTTCTATTATTATGCAAATGTGTGTCTTAACAGTACTGATTTTGAAAGAGTATCAGAGCTGGATGGAAGTGGAATGTTTGTGTATATGTTTTCAAGCTATGTTTCAATTAATATTTTTAAACAACTGTACCTTTGTTATAGGGGTAAGAAAAGTTACAAAAGTTACACTAAAGTTAAATTGACAAGATTTCGTCCATTATTTCGCCAAGCGATTACGTCTACCAAAAACAAATGAAAAGTGATTTAATGGCACCTGCTCTTACAATTTCGTCGTTTCAGCCTATAACAAGTCCACTGCTAGCCACAAAAGTTTTCAGCCCACATATTGGAGGGATTTTGCCATAGTTGCCACGTTTGGCAGGCGGGTTGGCAACAGCAGTTTATTTTTTCAGGGTTTCCAGGAAGATGCTGCTGCCCATCTCCTGGTTTAAATTTCTCTCTGTCGACTTTTACGACACCCACCCAAAAATGTAAAGTTTAAGAAAACTAATTCCCTGACAAACCTAGCTAACGAATATTTATTGGAACTTTAGTTCCAGTTCCAGCAGCTCTGCGTTGAGCGATCGGTTCTAACTACTTTCTCCGACACATACAGCTGTTTTGTTAGTATTTGTTCATATTTTAATAGAAAGTCAAAGTAGTGCTTATAAATCTTACAAATTTTATGATGTTACTTTACTACGTTTTCTTTATCATTGTTCATATTAGAATAATTTTATCTAAATAAATGTATATACACCTTTTTATACTTTATACGAGCAGGCTCTGTTCTTTTATATCATATCTTACACTTCTTCCACAATTACTGCATCATCGTGTGCGTCTCTGTGAATGTGACAGAAATATCAGTGCTCCTGGTTATTCAGCAGCATTTCACTGAGCCAAATCCTTTTCGCTGCCTCGATACACACCCATTATATTTTTACTTCTTCTATCGCCTTATGATTGTACCTTCTAGTATTGTTCGAGCTACTAAATGTATTTCTGTTCTATTCTATTCATATTGTATGTAATTTTTAGGTCTACAAGTATTTTTTACTTGTGGTCCATCTATGTAACAACGCAGTTTTATCTGTGTAGTTGTCAGTTTTTCTGCTTTCAAGCAGTAGTATGCAAACATTACTGTATTTCAGTCTGAAAAGGAATGAAAGCTTGTGTTATTACTGAGCATAGTATGAATTAATTCTAAGTCTGATGTCTTAGAAATGACGAGCGCATTGTTGTGCCACTCTAAAATATTCGGATGTATTGCACTTACCATCAGCATGAACGATTCGCTCGTCTCGTCACTTTCTATAATAAAAAAAGAAACGCACACTACAGTCGCCATAACAGTCGTGAAAAAGGACGAAGCAGAAGATAGGCCTTTGCCCAACATAAGCTGAGTAGTAAGATGGAAATTTATGGAGTTATTATTTTTTCTTAAGTTAGTATCTCATTAAAAATGGAGTAGTACAAAAGGGAGTAAAAGGGTTAAACCTAAATATTACTCTCGGAATCTCTGCTTAATCACCGATAGAAAAAAAAAATCTAAATTCGAAGTCCCGTATAAAACGCGCCGTTAGCGTTTCAGTTAGAAGCGTGAAAAGATATATCACATATATAAAAAAATATACATTCGAACGCTGAAACAAGTCCACTAACAACAATTATAAAAATAAATTAAATGTAAACATACGTAGGGTATCAAGAGTATGTATTACGTTGAACAAATTTTACAAGCAACAATTTTAGTTCCGTAATTTGATTTTGAGATCCCAGACTCAGCGACTTTGTACAAGTCTTTTTAAGCTTTCCGTTCCCTTGATTTATAATATTGTTTGTGCCATTCGCTTTCAAAGTACATTTATGTAATAGAAACATTCAGCTACAACATTAAACTGTAAGTTCCAGAATAACTTAAGTTATAGAACAATATAGAAGAAAATTAGAGTTTAAAACATGATTATAATAGCCATAATGTGAGCTCGACAGTACACACAATGGTCATTTATAATGACCATTGTGTGTACTGTCGAGCTCCATCGGCCTATAAGCGATCGACTGCAGCGACCATCAGCCTATGAGCGAACGACTGCAGTCCTTTAGCCTCTTTCAATACAGCATAATTTGATGTATATGCTAGGCATGCCAGAAGCGGATTGCATGTCGCCATACCATTACTGGTGGTAGGATTCATACACAGGAATATATCTACGTGGGTACCACGGCAATTCAAATTATTTTGATCTCATGCATCAGTATACAACCATTACTGTGTTTTGGTCTGAAGGGCACTTCTTGCATTTGATTTAACAAAAATTTACTGCGAGTGTCGTAGAGATTTCCTATATTTAAGATGTCCAAAACCAGAAAGTCTTTTCACAGATCTACAAAATTTTATAATAAAATTCTTACAAGTGTGAAACCGGACTAGGATTTCAATTAACTTATCAAGGAGACTTTATTAGATAAAGCATACAATAAATCACTGTATAGGAGACAAATATGTCTGTAAAATACCCTTGCGAACCCTTTTTCCCTTAAAGTAAAGTAACAGCCTATAAATGTCCCACTGATGTGTATAGGCCTCCTCCCATTTCTGATTTTCCCTTAGTGGACTTTAAAGGCACCCGCGGAACACGGCACCATGGACTGAGTGCGTTTAATCGTCATTCATATTGTAGTAATACATAGAAAAAAATATTTATATACATTTTAACTAGCTAACTCAATAAGCCGACCACATGACTGAATCGTACGTTCGGCCTTTCTCGGTAAAATGCGATTTTTTTTTTATTGGATAAAGTGACGAAACGAGCAAAACAATGAAGCGATGAACCAGGTGAACGATGGTAAGTGCGACGTGTGCCCATAACAAATGCTGTGTCAACCAGAACATTTCTGTGTGACACCACAGTGCGCCCGTCACTCTGAGACATCAGTTCATAAGTCTCATATGCCCAGTGATTACGCTCTGGTGGATTATTACTGGTGGAAGGATTCCTATGCAGGAATCCGTCTAGGTAGATATCACCCCAGGGCCTGTATTTCAGTTTGAAGGGATTTCTCCTGTGTCTTGGGTGCGTTTTACAGACATAAATTCCACATGCACAAGCACCCAGACCCGGAACAACTATCATTAGGCCATATAAATATTTGTTCCGTGCGGGAATCCAACCCGCGACCCGCGGCGCAGAGCCGCTGCGCCAACCGAGCCGGAAAACTATACTGGCAATAATGTGTATATGTAAGAAATATATGATTTTTTAAAACCAGTATAGGTACGGCCTCCTGCAAGATGCAAGTCTATGTAAACCACGCTCAAAAATAACATTTTACAAATTTAATGATCGACATAGGATATCAACCTGTGTTCAATCGTTTATGGGTGTCGTCTATAGTGAGTGCTGTAATATATATCTATGATAATATCTAAAATCATATAATCCTAACTAAACAGAGGAAAAAACATAAGGAATGAAGTCAAATTTTAATGCGTTTCATTAATCAAATCGACTATACGACGCTTGCAAATAATTTTCATAGCAAGTCCTCCGGGTTCAATTAATATTATTGATTTATTACTTGAATTTTTCATCATTCGTCGCATATATAATATCGTAAATGAGAAAGGCAAGCTATTAATGTAAAAAGTTATTAAGACAAAAGTTATTAATGCTTTTGTTTTGTTCGTTGAGAACCGATTATTAATACTGATTAAGAGGTTCGTGTATAACCAAAAAAGTTTCTTAGATTTTATTTATACAATTGTACCAATTACCTTCTATATATCATCAACCACTGTAGGTACAGTGTATAATCATCATCATCGTCATCATTTCAGCCTATCTTAGTCCACTTTTGAACAAAGGCCTCCCCCATAGATTGCCACAAAGCACGGTCCTGAGCCACCAGCATCCATCGACTTCCCGCAAAATCGCGCAGGTCGTCGCTCCATCTATTGGGGAGGCGCCCTACACTGCGTTTGCCGGTACGAGGTTGCCACTCTAGAACCTTTCTTCCCCGTCGGTTATCGGTTCTACGGGCTATATGGCCGGCCCATTGCCACTTCAGCTTGCTAATCCTTAGGGCTATGTCGGTTACTTTAGTTCTGCTGCGGATAACATCGTTACGAATTTTATCACGCAGAGAAACTCCGAGCATAGCTCTTTCCATAGCTCGCTGAGCGACTCTGAGCTTCCTCAAACGGCCCGCAGTGAAGGACCACGTCTCGGTTCCGTATGTCATCACTGGCAACACGCACTGGTTGTAAACTTTGCTTTTGAGACATTGAAGTATACTCGACGAGAAGATGTGACGTAGTTTCCCGAACGCTGCCCAGCCGAGTTGGATCCGTCGATTGACCTCTTGGTCGAAGTTGGACCTACCTAGTCGGACAATCTGTCCTAGGTATACATATTCGTCAACAACTTCGAGCATAGTGTTCCCAACAACAACCGGTATAAGTGTGACATGGACGTTAGACATGATCTTCGTATTGTCCATGTTCATCTTAAGACCTACCCGTTGGGAGACACTATTGAGGTCATTGAGCATAGTGCCAAGCTCCTCCAGCGATTCTGCCATTATGACTATGTCGTCGGCAAATCGAAGGTGAGTGATGTATTCGCCATTGATGTTAATGCCGTATCCTTTCCAGTTCAGTAGCTTGAAGACATCTTCCAATGCAGCGGTGAAGAGTTTCGGGGATATAACATCACCCTGTCTTACACCTTTCTGCAATTGGATCGGTTTCGTACTCTGGTTCTGTACTCGGATAGCCATCGTAGTCTTATTGTACAAACACTGCAGCACTTCGATATACCGACAGTCAATTCGGCACCGCTGAAGTGACTGTAGCACCGCCCAAGTTTCGACGGAATCAAAGGCTTTTTCATAGTCCACATACGCCAGACATAGCGGGAGATTGTACTCTTCGGTCTTTTGTACAATCTGGCGAGGGTATGTATGTGGACTATGGTACTAAAGCCTTTTCGGAATCCGGCTTGTTCGGGAGGCTGGAAGTCGTCAAGTCTGCTTGCGAGACGATTCGTAATGACTCTCGAAAACAGCACATAGACGCGGTTCAGAAGCGATATCGGTCTATAGTTCTTCAAGAGGGTGTTATCACCCTTCTTGAAGAACAGGACAACCACGCTTATGCTCCAAGCTTCCGGCGTAGCGCCGCCGTGGATGACGGAATTAAAGAGCCTCTGAAGGACTAAAAGTCCCGGTTTTCCACCCGCTTTCAGAAGCTCTGCTGTAATTCCGTCCTCACCGGGCGCTTTGCCATTCTTGAGCTGTTTGAGAGCCATACTAATCTCGCTCAGACTGACGTCCGGGATATCGCCGGAATAGTGTCGGACGAGTTTGGCTCTTGGGTCGTAACTCACACTAGTATGTGGCTCCAACGACGATGTGTACAGCTGCCCATAGAATCTCTCGATCTCACTCACAATCTCTGGTCCAGCGGAAATGACGCTACCGCTCTCGGTCCTCAACTTTGTCAGTTGGCTCTTCCCGGCAGACAGATCCCTGGCAAAGGCCTTGGAGCCTTGGTTTCGCTCCATCGCTTCTTCAATACGAAGTGTATTGAAGTTGCGTAGGTCTCGCCGCATACATTGGGAGATCTGTCTGTTAAGTTGCCGATATGCTGACGCGTCAGTTGAGGACTGTAGCTTCATTTCACGCCTGGCCTCCATGAGACTGAGAGTGTGATCGGAGAGCTTCTGGATCTTCTTTTTGCGGCGGGTCTTGCAAAACTTTGCCCCCACCGCCTGGACAGTTTCCACGAGCCTCTCGTTTAAATCGTCCACTGTAACGCAATCATCTAGGCACTGAAAGCGATTATGCAATTCGAGCTGGTAGCTCTCGAGATTTTGGATAAGGGCACGTGATGGACGGAGTGTAAACTTCACCAGACGAGACCTCTCCAGCTTTACGTTCAAGTTCAGTGTGCCTCTTAGCATTCGGTGATCACTGCCGGTTTTCACCCTAGCGATCACAGAGACATCATTGAACAGCTGTCGTTTGGTCGTCATGATGAAGTCGATCTCATTTTTAGTGGAACCGTCCGGGGTCATCCAGGTCCACTTTCTGTGGGGCCGCTTTTGGAAAAAGGAGTTCATCATAAAGAGTCCCTCCTTCTCCATAAAGTCGGCCCGCTGTTGGCCCCTTTGGTTCCGGTGCCCTATTCCAAATTGCCCCACTACCAGCTCATCGTCTTTCTTCATGCCCAGCTTTGCGTTAAAATCTCCCATCAACACCGTGTAGTGAGTTTTGGAGGAATGTATGGCTTTTGAGATATCCTCATACAGTACCTCCACCTCATCATCAGGGTGTGCCGAGGTAGGTGCGTATACCTGTATGACCTTCAGCGAATACCGTTTGGTTATTCTGAGTATAAGGTACGCAACCCTAGTCGACACACTCCCGCTCTTGACAACGTTGTTAATGAGAGACTTGTGGACGATAAACCCGACACCTCCTTGGGACAGATGGTCGCCCTCCCGGTGGTAGAACAAGTTACCGGATTTGAGGATTATCGTGTCCTCCCCCTGTCTAGATAACCCTATAACAGTGTATAATAGGACGTAGGTATTTCCCAATGTGGGAGAATTATTGGAATTATTGCGCTCTTATATTTTCGGTGATGTGATTGCTGTTAGCCCTTTTGGCTTTTATAGCTTTATCGAATACTGTACTCGCGGGCTAGGAGCCCTAACATCCAAATTAGGTCATTGTTGCGTTAGTTGTGTGCTCATCGTGGGTTTGGATGAACCGCGGCTTTTTCGAAAAACGCCATAATATTTCTCTGAAGTGTTCAGAGATTAATGGCATTTCACAGTCGCTGTGAAATTGTTGCGCTCACAAGTCAATCACAGCAGACATCTCGCAAAATGGACATGGCCTGACATATTCCTGCACCCCTCCCCTCCCTTCCCACTTATTGGTTCTCGCTTAGTCTTGTAGTAACCATGGCTTGGTCACAAGTGGCGAAACAAGGAGAACCCACACGGGTATGGCTACATGCAGCAGCAAGATCGTGTTCCGGTGCTGCCCGCGACGACAACCATGTACCGATTATCTGAAACATCTATGGCTATACATTACTATGATGTTTCGGATTATTTTATACTTAAAAGAAAGAGATTGAAGGGTAAGGGAATAGCAGTAACAGCGAAACGATTTATAATTTAGGAAACATATAAACTGTTCATTTTTATTTCACTTCGGTACACCACGCGTCTTAACATCACATCGCACATTTTACCACAGAACAACCACATGATAGACTAACCACAGACTACCTTTATCATGTTTGCATTCCTGTTATTTGTGTATATTTATTACTGTATCTCCACAAAATCCCCCGGGGGCGTCTCTCCTTCAGTTTGACTGCGCTAATCTCGAGAACCACTGAATGAATTTACATGCGGTTTTCACTGCTAAGATCTGCATCTCACCTGGAAAATGTATTTGTATATTATATTATAATGGCTGATGCCCGCTACATCATCCCTGTGGATATTGGTTTTATAAATATCTCGTGATAATAACTTTTTGATTTTCAGTCATAAAAATATGTCCTATCCTATGTCCGTCTCCAGGACGCAAACTATCTCTGTGAAAATTGTGACTGTGATTGTGAAGATCGGTTCAACGGTTGAGTTGTGAAAAGGTAACAAACTGACAGACGAACTGAGAGAATTCCTTTCGCATTGATAATATTAGCATGGATTATTATCAGTTTCAGTAGCTCGTATAGGAGCTGAGCATTAACGGTATTTTAAGTAAATCAAGTCGGAAAAAGTGTGACGATACTATCAAACCTTGTTATTTTCCTTTCCCTATTTATTTATTAAGTATATGAAAACAAAAGAAAAATTACCAGGGCGAAGCTGGGCCATGTCTCTAGTCCATACTAATATTATAAATGCGAAAATAACTCTCTGTGTCCCTCTGTCTGTTTGATTCTTTTTAACGGTTTTGCACCACTGAGTCACCAGCCTTGACCAAATTTAGCACTGAGATAGCTAGCATCCTGGAGAGGGATATTGGATACTTTATATTCAAAAGTGCAAGTGTAAAATAAAAGTGTTCTGACGGTATTTCAAAAAAAAATCCTTAATTGAGGCGGACGTAGTTGCAGACTTCAGCTTATCATTTATAATATATTTAATACTTATCAATAATAAACTAGAAATAAGGTGACAAAAAAATATTAATTTAATAGTTTCTCATTACGGCAACAACAGTGTTGTCTATATCCTTTTTTATATATATATATAAAAAGGTTTAAACAGCTATAAAAGTAATAAAGTTCCTTTTTTCAAATAAAATTAAAGACGAGTCTTCACACTTTGATAGGTTAGATTTAGTCAAACCCACTTGTAATGGGCCTTTAGGATTCCGAGAAATACGTGCTGATGGGCTTAGTCACGTCTCTATAGCAGTTACTACCATTCATACGGGAACTCCATCTTAGTTGAACAAACTTGATTAATCTGACGCCTAATTAGGTGCGTGGCGGCTTTGCTTTGTTATTGAAGAGTTATTATAATTATCTTCACTAAACATTAACCGCGTTGCTTAGTGGATAGCCTTTCAGTCTGTTAAATCGTGGGTCCTGGATTCGATATCGAGCCAAAATATGTTGTGCAACTCACAAATTGCAAAGTTTTCTTATCTGGAATCAGATGGCGAATCTTATCGCCAAATCGTTATGTCCGGTAACCGACGGCCGCGTGGCCTAGTGGACAGAGTACCTGACTTCTAAGCCGCGGGGGCCTGAGTTCGAATCTCAGCCAGAGCCAACATTTGTGCTAAAACATAAATTGCTGGTTTTCGGGTCTGGTTGTGTTTTGATTGTCCCCGTGTTTCTACACTGCATCCTAGCCTACCTCCGATCTTATCGCATCAGCGTTACATCGGGCGCGGGGAGGTTGGGACGAGTGAGTGCCTCTGTGTTTTTGCGTACACTTGTGGTACTATAATATCTCCTGCGCAGTTGATGGCTCTCGACAGTAGTCGGAAGTTGTCGCCGTGGTCGAAATCGGCTAGGAGAACATCAATCAATGATGTCCGGTAAGGGATCTATGAAATACAATTGAGAAACTCTGAAACTGCACTAACATCTTCGGAACTCTCATAAACCTAGCGCAGCCAACAACATCTGATAATTATAAACATTATGTCACTATGGTCGAAGTCTTCTAGAATACATTTAGAATGAAATAATTAAATAATAAAATATCTATAATAAAGTGACGAGACGAGCAAATCGTAGTGTATACTTTTCTGGCTCCACACTGTGCCTGTCACCCAGAGACATCTCATATGGTCAGTAATTACATGCCATTGAGTAGCCAAGTAATGTTTGCATATTACAGCTTTACAGCAGAACAACAGGCACTGTCGAAACGGATTTCTACATAGGAATTTCAGCACCAGTAATATTAACTTTAACCAAGGCAAAGGTCAAACTCGAAATTTCTTTATCCAAATTTCGGATTGTTTCAAGCTCTTATGCACCAATCTATATCTACACCGGTTCCAAGAATAAGACCTTCTCAGAGAAGAACCGGCAAGAAACTCTTGGGGTCTTTCTTTTATTCAATGCCATATTACATAGTCATTTAAAAATTACCAAAAAAATTACACTATTTATTAGACAGGGGCTTGCAAGGGTAGAGTAGCATCTTTTTTCACACATCTTTGCTTTCTATATAATGATCTATGGCATATAACTGTGGAGTTCCGCAGCTGGATTGAAAACAATATTTATTTTACAAAAACAAGCATTTCGGGATATATTTAACTTGGGATCTCGCGAGTCGCTACGAGAACTATTTAATATTACTAATATTGTGACACTTCCGTCGTTGTTTATTTTTTAAAATATTATTTAAGTGCGGTAAACATGAATTTATTAAACAAAAAGGTGACTGTATCCTGTAGAATAGGTCGAGGCGACGCTAGAGCTTCCTATGTATAGGTTGCCTAAAACTAGAAAGTCTTTTCTTAGTAGATGTATAAAATATTAGAATAAAATTCCTAACGTGGCTCAAAAATAGGAGCTAGATTTCAAAAAACTTGCCAAGAAGACATTATTAGATAAAGCGTAGATAATTATACAAAGTGGAAGTATTCAAAATATACTAATTTAGCTATCTAATCTTTCTTATTGCAAAAACGGCAGAACTTAATTTCGGAGCTATTTTTCTAATGTGAGCTCCCCACTGTAACTCGGACTCAATAGTGATTCCAAGATATACACTTGAGTATTAAAACGTAAGATTAGAATTTTTTAAATTTATATTAATATCATGCGCCGACATAGACATTTTAAAGTGTAAACATTTTGTATTGCCTGCATTTTAAAGTAAATTATTTGCCGGAAACCATTTGGAAACAATATCTAGAGTTTTATTGGGCTGTTCCAGCGTTAAGTCATTTCTGCTAACTTTAAACAACAACGATGCATCATCGGCAAACTGAACTATCTTAGACATTTTTTATCTTAAATGATATCAGCCGACAGAAGTTAAACTATAAGAACGTCCCTGGTAACCTTCTATGCAACCTCGTCATAGTTTTTTTTTTTAAATAACACTATGATTTCTCCTGGACCGTGGGTGCGTTTTACAAACAAACTGCAAATGAGCCAATATGTTAAGGATTTTAACCAATGAAACAAAAAATCTAATAATTAAATGCTTAGAAGTCATTTAGTGCAATTTCTGAGCAATCTATATGTGTATTTAAAAGTAACAGCCTAAAAATGACCCTCTGCTGAGCACAGGTCTCCTTTCATTTCTTAGATGTTTTTGGAACCGGGAAGAGTCCGACACGTTGCTTCAATGACAGTTGGCGAAATTTTACATGTCTTAGAATTATTTTTATTACTTAGACATGAAGGTTTCCTCGCGATGTTTTCCTTCACCGCTGAGCACGTGGTAAATCATATCTTCAAATTCCGTAACTCTTGCCGGCACCGGAACTACACTCACTTACGTACTATGAACTTAAATATATAACGATTGTAACCAATCAAATAAAGTAACCATTGGGGGAAGAAATTTTCTCGATTCGCAACCTCGTACCGGCAAACGCAATCTACGGCGACACCCCACTAGCTAGAGTGACCTGCACGGTTTTGCATGTTGAAAGATGCAGGTGGCTAAGGACCGTGTTTTGTGGAAATCTATGGGAGGCCTATGTTCAGCGGTGCACGGGTGATGGGCTGAAATGGTGACGATGATGATTATATATAAAATTGTTTAATTTGAAAGCACCTGCTTAAATTTTCTGCTTAACTCTTGGACTGGTAGAGAACGCCTTAAGACATTAAGTCCGCCAATTGTACATTCCTTGTGCAGTAGTTTATAAATAAATATATTTAAACTTGACTCATCGACGAATCACGATATCTTCAAAACTACAAGACCTTATTGACTTGAGATTTGGGCATACATATTCCTTTTCCAACGTAGACACCCCTAAGAACACATTAAGAACTGTTTTTCTGAACATGTTCTCCTAAAGGGTTTAAACGGGCTGGACACATTACTCCCAACGAAGTGAGCGCGTATCGTTTTTTAATAAAATTTTATTATAAAAGCGCAGAAAAAACGTTAATAGTATATGTATTGTGCAAATATTATTTGAATTTAGCTATGTTAATTCAAAAAAATATAATATAAAAAAACGCGGCTTTCTACGGCTTAAATGACAAAGGATAGTGTTACATACTAGATGAAACGAAAGCTGAATTATTAAAACAGCTGTAGGCGCTACTCCTCTTACAAGTTTCTATTACGAAATACACCCAATGGGACCGCTACCAGTATTTCAATGCATTTCATTTGAATAATAAATCTCAACAGCGCAGTTTCTTAGGGGATAGCTAATAAAAATTTTAGCCTCTTTTTACAGGAGAAAGTGACGAGACTAACAAAACTATAATGTAACTTCGCATACGAGACTTAAAAACATAGAAATGTTCAGTTGATAAGTATAAATTATTCTTAACTATTTTTCATGGAGGTATAAGAATAATTGTAATCTACAATTAACCTAAATAATCCCGCCTTCCTGGAGAGGCTTCAGCAGTGGACTTATGATAGGCTGAAACGACGACGACGACGACGACGACGACGACGACGACGATGATGATCACGACTAAGACGATGACGACGACGGCGATGACGACAACGGCGACGACGACGACGATCACGACTAAGACAATGACGACGAACACGACGACGACGACGACGACGACGACCACGACGACGACGAAGATCACGACAGAGACGACGACTGAGACGCCGACGACGACGACGGACGACATCGACCATGACGATCACGACTGAGACGACGACGACGACGACGACGACGACGACGACACCGATATGATGTTTACGTGTAGATGATGTGTTCGTGTTTACGGTAAAACTATAATAAGTATCTATTTTACTTACTACGGAATATTTCTAAAATATTACAGCAATTATTTCATTACAATTATGTCTCATGATTCGACAATATAACTTAATCATATAATTAAATAAAAATAAACTACAAAAACATAATTGTATGAAAAGCAATGTTTTTGCATATTTTACGCAATAACGAATTCGTGACAATTCAAATTCAAATGAATTATAGTTGCTTTTTTTAATGCTAATTCAAGCAATGTAAAAACTGGTGTCCCGCGTTGAATACAGAATTATAATTTCAACATCATTGTACGCTTTTCGGCTTACAGAGATACTTAAACCTGAATTAGACACACCTTCGGCATAATTAACATCTAATTCAATGTAATTAAATATTTTCCTTAAAAATGGACAGTGGATTTTTTAATACTACTCGTATTTCACAAGTAAGCGTGTTAGAGGAATAGTCTCGTGAACTCAAAAAGAATAAACACTTCCAATAACATCTTCTTATAAAATTCAATGTAAGATACACTCACCAGTTGATTTACATAACATATAATACGTAAGCTCAGTTTATTTTCAATAAAATATATCCCATCAAAAACATTGAAATGTAAAAAAATATATGCCGAGCCTCGCATCGCAACCGTTAATAGCTTAAAAGTTGTGCGATCTCATGTAGAGCCGAGTCTTTAATTTTATTATCATCGAATCGCCAATTCAACAATTTTGTTATAAATTAAGTACATTTCTTAATTAATAACCATAATTTTGGGGCTCTCATTATACTCGATACAAGAATACTACCACTCCATCTCATCCAATGGATCTCGTAAAAGGCGAGTAAGGAATTAAACTGCACTGTGCACCCAACAGCGCATGATAGCGATGGGCTCACCACCTATCACACCAAGTGCATTAAATTGTTTTGGTGAAACGTGGATTTTGGCAGTCATCTGTTTTTTGCAGTGAGTGCCCAGTCTCTGATTACCCCCTTATGGGATACAGTCGTGATCTTATGTATGTATGTATGTATTATAATATATCTTTGTTTATATAAAAAAATATCGTTGCTCGGTAATTGCACAGCTCAAACACAGCTCTGCGTAGACATTTTTTTGTCAGTTCGTTAATATCAGGTAATTACATAAGTAATATTATTTTACTTTTGCTGTGCAATTGCCAAGTCACGATTTTTTTATATAAATCTTATCTTTGATATGTAATAATGAGATAGCCCAAAATTATGGTTATTAATTATGAAATGTACTTAATTTATAACAAATTGTTGAATTGGCGATTCGATGATAATAAAATTAAAGAGAATAATAATTTAACGGATTTTATCGCATTCAATTTCTAAGTATTTATAGCCCTACGTTTCGAACGCTTTACGACTAAGGTGGCAGACTAAGGTGGCAGACGTCTTAATGTCATAGTTAATCCGGTGTGCCTTTAGCATTAAATTATTATTTTTGTCCTGATTTACGTAGAATGAGCCTTGAAATCTTGCAAAGGTATGCTTGGTTTTTGATTTAATTTATCAATAATATGATACCAAACCGATGGTTGCCAACCCGTCTGCCAAGCGTGGCAACTATGGCAAAATCCCCCAAAACGAGAGCTACAAACTTTTGTGGCAATCTATGGGGGAGGCCTATGTTCAGCAGTGGACTATTGATAGGCTGGAAACGACGACGACGAAACCGATGGTACCCAACCATCTTATCTATTAAAATTGACTCGGAATTCGTGTTATTTTACTAGATTTGTGTTTTATCAAATCTCATGTACTCAATGTACGACTCAATGTTCCCTTACATAGAAAATATATAAAATGAAATAGACATGAACCTCCAGAAAAGAAATCAGTCGACATGGATTGGTCTCATCATTTTTTAAGTGTAAAGTTTTAGCTTCTATTATTATATTAATTCTATGTGACATAAACAATTAACAAAAGGATATCGTTCAACTAGGTATTAATTCGACAACAGCCAGTACAGGTCCGACTCTCACATAGCCTTTCACTTGTAAAATTTTTTGTAAGGCACTCATCTACTTACATTATTTTGTTGTGTTGAGCAAACAGTGTTTTAATTAATAAGTGACAAAATTTTTTTGAATACCTTGAGATCTCCGTTTACATGTTTCTACGAGTATATATTTTATAAGACTTCTTAGGTATAAAAATAAGCTTAGAAATGAGGTACCTACATATATTTTGGATTGATGGACTCAATTTCAATCGATTCCCGGGTTGGTAGAAAAATACTAGGTAACATGTTCATGACATTCCTTCGGCTACCCCATATGTGTATAATACGCATTAATGATGACCTCTTGACCGATTTACGAGCACGGCGAAATCTTCCGAATTCCGTCGGAATTATCAACTGCGCAGGAGATATCATAGTGCCACAAGTGTTCGCACAAACTTGACACTGACTTGTCCTATGTTTTCTCGATGTGCGATAAGATCGGAGGTGAACTAGGATCATCATCATCATTATCATTTCCGCCTATCACTAGTCCACTGCTGAACAAAGGCCTCCCCCATCAAAATAAATTGCCACAAAAGTTAGTAGCCCTTATTTTGGAGGGATTTTGCTATAGCTGCCACGCTTGGCAGATGGGTTGGCAACCGCAGCTTATTTATTCAGATATTCCAGGAAGATGCTGCTGCCCAACTTCTGGTTTTCATTTTCCCACAGTCGACTTTTATGACACCCACGGGATGAGATAGGATGGTAGATTCTCTTAAGCCGCCACCACACGGTAAGACTAGGATGCAGTGTCAGAAACCCCGGGGAAGAATCACAACACAACCAGACCCAAAAACGAACAATTTGTGTTTTTGCACAGACGTGGAATTCGGCTGGGATTCGAACCCTTGACTTGCGGTGTAGAAGTCAGGTATGCTAACCACAAAGCCACGCGGGCGTCAAATGTAATGTGTGTATAATTTTTCAATACACTTAAACGATTTACAAACTTACTTTTGCAGCTGATAAAATTATTTGTCATCGATTTTGTAGGAAAAATTAAGATCAGACCATCCGCAAAGACAACAGTGCTGAAATTTCAAGATTTTTGAATTTTTCCTTCCATTGTGGACTAAATACTAACTACATCCCAATTTTTAGTTTTCCAGCTCCGCTAGAAGTATCTTTGAATTTTGATGATCGGTGAGTCAGTGACGAAATAAAAGAATTTAACTTGTGATATTTCGTAAACTATCATAGGTACAAACTTGTAATTTGGTACAAACTTTTAATAGTATAGGTAGGTTCGGTAAGTACTCTAGATGATTGAAATTTCAGACTTAAAACTTTACCCGCAACGAAGATAAAGGGGGGTAAAAAGTGCCGCGAGTTGCTTCGAGAAAAGTATGTTACGGCCGTGCCCGCGTCGTTTATTTGCTCGACTTGACGGGGGGCACTGCCAAGCCCCCAGATTTTTGTATGACTAAAGAGCGAGAGTCTGTAATAACAGTGTCTTTTAAACACTTAAAAGATAATCCCGATGATGTTAATTTTTTTATAGGTGACGATCAAGTGTCTCTACTGATGGAAAGTGATCACCGCCGCCCATGAATATCCGCAACACCGAGGAAACGCAGGCGCGTTGCCGGCCTTTTAACCCGCCTTTCTTTTATTTAATGTAACAAATGTCTTTGTTGCATACTCATTTGGTCCGGCCATCAGACATGCATAACGCATATTTCTTTTTTTATTTTATTTTTAGTGCTCACAGTTTCATGATTTATTTTAGTTTATGCTTTTATTCCCTTTTATTATTATGTGTATTGTTTATTTGCGCTGTTCCAAAAAATGATTTATTTCATACTAATTGCTACGATGGGCTGGCGGTTTGACGATCCCATATACCTCGCACTTTATACGCTGTTACCCAGTCTCTTCCCAGTTAAAAGAATTTGCCATAATTTCCACTCGTGGCACGCGGCTTTGCGATCTCAGAACCGGAATGTTCGCACCCTTGACGGTGTTTCCCGGGTGGTATATTGATGCTTTACTTTTACGACACGAACGGGCTGAGAAAGATGAATGTCATGGTGAATTCTCTTGAGAGTTTATTTTATTATTCTTAATTATGGATAGATTTAAATTCGATGACAAGTTGTAAAACGTACTTTAAATCCAATATATTTACTTAAGAATAGTATGAATAGACTCAATAGATCGACGCCGGTCAGGGCCGTTTTTGTAGCTTTGGAATAGGCTTAATTATTAAATGTATCATTTAATTACTTCATCGAATAAACTGTTCTATGCGTTATATGTATACATTGATTTAATGATTAAGTTTATCTGCCGCTGGTTTTTCAAATTGAAAAATGTGTTTTAGTAATAAGATGTAAATGTCACATATTTCGCTTTTAAATTTTGTAAATTATTACATATATCCAATAACATAGATATCTTATTAACATGTTTGTAACGTTTATTTTTATCCCAGGTGATCCTGATGTTATGAGAAAAACGAGGTAATACAGTTGCACCCGATTTCACAATTATCTTTATATATGTAGAATCAATCTACTATGTTTTCTGTTTTTATGTAATAGAGTCTATGAATGTTATACAAATCTATTAGTATATTTTATCCCTGCCAACTTCATTGTAGACTCCATCTATAAACTGGTTCATAGTTGGAAAGTGTTATTTGATTACAAATTTTTATGTTTTAACATACGAGTATATACATACAAAGAGTCACATCTCTTTCCCATTGGGGTAGGCAAAGACCACATCTTTCCACTTGCTACATTCTGACTCACATCTTTCGCTTTTTACAATTTAATAACAACTATAATATTTAGTTTATGTACTAAGGCCTTACACTATTTATATACTCGGCGACCATGGAGTAAAGATGATCGCTTTTCCAATTTAACT